>CM067338.1:32623819-35123819 GCA_034376525.1 Nicotiana benthamiana | reverse complement strand
TATGAGACAGTAAGTTTTGAAATTAATTTATAATCGATTGTTCTATTTGATAATCGATTGTTGGAACTAACCGTTGTCATACATTTTCAAATTACCTTCAGGTAATCGATTGTTGATATTTAACAATCGATGTTTTGCGTAAAATCTGGAAAAGATTTTCTGAACGTTGTTAAAATAATCGATTGTTGATTTCCTGATAATCGATGTTTTATGCCAAAAATTGGAAAGGATTTTTTAACGTTATAAATAATCGATTATTGATTTGAAGTAATCGATTGTTGACGTAAAATCTGGGATTGAATTTTTGATCTGATAGGCAAACAATCGATTGTTTAGTCTTGACAATCGATTGTCACTGAGTAATTTCAGCAATCCTTAATTGGCAATTAGACAACGGTAAGACTGAGTTTTTCACCTATAAATACAGGCTTAACTCAGTGTTTTCACAACAACAACATATACAATTTAAGTATTTTCATTGCTAAAAGCTTTCTTACATTGATCATCATTTTCATTCATCCATAAAGCTTTTTGAAGAGCCATTCTATTGAGCTAAGTTGTTGTGATCTTGAGCGTACTATTTCTACTCATATCTACTCATTGAGGAGTACTTTGTAAAGTGAGTTTGTTTTGTGTTTGTAAGAGAATTGCGATTCTCGTTTGTTGAGGAACTTGTGATTCCTCAGTTGAAGTCTTTGGGATTGTTATCCCCGAGCAGTTGAAGTCTTTGGGATTGTTATCCCCGAGCAGTTGAAGTCTTTGGGATTGTTATCCCCGAGCAATTGAAGTCTTTGGGATTGTTATCCCCGAGCAATTGAAGTCTTTGGGATTGTTATCCCCGAGCAATTGAAGTCTTTGGGATTGTTATCCCCGAGCAATTGAAGTCTTTGGGATTGGTATCCCCGAGCAATTGAAGTCTTTGGGATTGTGATCCCCGAGCACCTAGGTGAGGCTTGTGTCCTCAGCTGTAACGGTTTGTTAAGCACCCGTAAGCTTGACAAGTTTAGTGGAAATCTCGAGAGAGTCTCTCGGGGACTGGACTAACCACGTTTGTGGCCAACCAGGATACATCATTGTGTAAGTTTATTTTACTGCACTTGTTTTAATTTCTGCAAAGTTTTAAATTCCGCACTAAAATGCTTAATATTTTTAAAACGCTATTCACCCCCCCCTCTAGCGTAAAGCGTTATTTCCAACAATTGGTATCAGAGCCATACTCTCTGAAAAACTTAACCGTTTGAGAGAACCATCCATGGCTTCTACTCTAAATTTCTTTGCAGGAATAGGTGAAGGAGAATGCAGCATGTCGCCTCCAATATTAGACGAAAACGACTACTCAGTCTGGAAATATCGGATGCAAGTTTTTACAATGGCAAACGATTTGTATCTATGGCAAGCGATTAAACACAGTGATCAACTGACGACAAAAGTCGGGAAAGATAAGGTAAGTGAATACAACACTAAAGCTATGAATATATTACATAACGCCTTGAACCAGGAACTTTGGCGAAAAATCTCCCACTATAAAACTGCTAAGGAAATGTGGGACAAACTTGAGGAATTGCACGAAAACACGCCTCAAAAAGCGGTCAGCACAAACGATGAATCAACTGGTCAGTGCCTCATGGCAGACGAAAAAGACGAGGTAAGTACATCTAACGATATGCAAATTGCTTATAACAAACTGCATGATGAGTTGGTAAATGCTTCTAAGACTATTAAAGATTTACAAAGAACTCTTTCTTTACAAGAAGAGGATTTTCAAAAACAACTCTTTTTAAAAGACAAGGACTTTGAAGAACGTCTTTCTTTAGCTCAAAAAGGTGTTGAAAATCTGTCTCGTGATAACGAGAATCTTGCAAATGAAAATCAATTTTTGTTAAATGATAGTATAGAACTTAGACAAGTCATCAAGACTATGCATGAAGCCTCTTGTGTTGATAAATGCTCTACTTGTACTGCTTGTGAGTCCTTAAAACTAGAAAACACAGAACTTAGGAAAACATTAGAAATACGTAGTAAAGAAGTTCCTAAAGTTGTTGAAAAAGAAACGCCTAAGAAATATCAACGGCATAAAAACAAAAACTTCACTACTCCACCTAGAAATAACTCTAAGGTATTAAACAAGCCTAGAACAAATTCTTTTAGACCACCTAGACATTATGCTAGAATGTATGAAAATAAGGGTAGAACTAATATCTTTAGACAACCTAGATCCGAATCTAGGATTCTTGCAAACAAGCCTACAAATAGTAATTTTCGGCAACCAAGAAATAACTCTAGGAACGAGCTTAGACCACCTAGACATGACACTAGGTCCTTCAACAAGTCTAGCACTAATAACTTTAGACCATCTAGATATTATACTAGAAATGGGAACAATATGTCTAGTGTAAATCTTGTTCATTCGCCTAGAACTTTGTTGGCTCAACCTAGGCATCAACACAACCCGAACGTAGTATGTCATTACTGCAATCGTATAGGTCATATTGCACCTATGTGTTTTACAAAGCATAGAGATTCTTCATATTATTATGGTCGTTATTTGCCTAACCCCCAAGGACCCAAAATGGTATGGGTACCTAAAGAATATTAATTTGCTTTGTAGGTGTGCTTGAAGGGATCAAGTGTACTATGGTACCTTGACAGTGGATGCTCCAGACACATGACAGGAGACGAATCCAAATTCCTTCAACTAGAGCACAAAGAAGGAGGAAGCGTTGTATTCGGTGACAACAATAAAGGACAAATTATTGGCATCGGTTCGGTCGGTAAGAATGAAAAATCCTCTATAAAGCATATATTACTTGTCAAAGGTTTAAAGCATAATCTCTTGAGCATAAGTCAATTATGTGACAAGGGAAATCTTGCGTTGTTTGATTCGGATGAGTGTTTAGTGTTTAGACGTAGTGACTTCAAGATTATTCTACGTGGTTTTAGAGTTGACAATATTTACATGGTTGATCTTGAAAACTCCTCATCCGAGTATGTTGATTGTTTGTTGAGCAAAGATGATAATGTGTGGTTGTGGCATCGTAGAGTAGCTCATATGAACATGCATCTTTTAAATAAATTGATTTCTCAAAATCTAGTGATTGGTCTTCCCAACTTAAAATTTGAAAGTGATACTATTTGTGATTCATGTCAAAAGGGGAAGCAAACAAGAGCATCTTTTAAATCCAAAAATGTTGTTTCAACCTCTAGACCTTTACAACTATTGCATATGGATTTATTCGGACCATCCCGCATCGAAAGTCTAGGAAGAAATAGATATGCTTTTGTAATTGTTGATGACTTCTCTAGATTTACATGGACATTATTTCTTGCACATAAAAGTGATGCATTTCTTAGCTTCAAGCTTTTTCTTAAAAGAGTTCAAAATGAAAAGGAATCAACTGTCACTTCCATTAGAAGTGATCATGGGGGAGAGTTTGATCACAATCTCTTTGCGGATTTTTGTGATGAACTCGGAATCGAGCATACCTTTTCCGCTCCACGTACACCACAACAAAACGGGGTGGTGGAAAGGAAAAATAGGAGTCTCGAAGAGATGGCTAGAACCATGCTCGACGAAGCTAAGATTCCCAAACACTTTTGGGCAGACGCCGTGAGTACCGCATGCTATGTTTTGAATAGAGTAGCAATTCGGCCGATACTCTTAAAAACCCCATATGAACTCTACAAAGGTAGAAAACCTGACATTGCACATTTACGTGTTTTTGGTTGTAAATGTTTTGTGCATAACAATGGAAAGGACCAACTAGGAAAATTTGATGCAAAGTCGGATGAAGGTATCTTCATTGGCTATTCTTCTCGTAGTAAAGCTTATAGGGTTTTTAATAAAAGAACCCAAGTTGTAGAGGAATCTCCTCATATTGTATTTTCCGAAGATAATACTCGCTTGGCGAGAAAGGATTGTGGTCTTGATCTTTCAGGTATTCTGGAAAGCCTAAAGGACAAAATTCAAGAAGAACCACCAAGGAAAGAAATTGACAAAACGGTGGAACAACAAATTGAAGAAGCTCCTCAATCGAAAAATGAACCAAAAGAGCAAACAGAATGGAGGACAGTCAAAGACCATCCTCTCGATCAGGTAATAGGCGACGTTGGAGGAAAGGTAAGTACCCGGAGCTCCCTTAGAAATACCTTAGATCTTACTGCGTTTGTTTCTCAAATTGAACCCAAAACCATCTCTGAAGCAATTGGGGATGAATTTTGGACCTTGGCAATGCAAGAGGAGCTTAACCAATTCAAACGTAACAACGTTTGGGATTTGGTGCCAAGACCCGAAGGTCATACCATAATTGGTACGAAATGGGTTTTTCGAAATAAATTAGATGAAAATGGCATAATCACTAGAAACAAAGCTAGGCTTGTGGCTCAAGGCTATAATCAAGAAGAAGGGATTGATTATGATGAGACATATGCTCCGGTAGCTAGATTAGAGGCCATCCGTTTGTTGCTTGCTTTTGCATCTTCTATGAATTTCATTTTATATCAAATGGATGTGAAAAGTGCCTTTTTAAATGGTTTTATCCAAGAAGAAGTTTTTGTAAAGCAACCCCCCGGTTTTGAAGACTTTAATTTTCCCAATCATGTTTTCAAACTCAAAAAGGCCCTTTATGGTTTAAAACAAGCTCCTCGAGCTTGGTATGAAAGGTTGAGTAAATTTCTTTTAGAAAATAATTTTATTCGTGGAAAAGTTGACACAACTTTATTTGTCAAGCATGAAAACAATGATATCTTGCTAGTTCAAATATATGTAGATGATATCATTTTTGGTGCTACTAACAATGCTCTATGCAAGGAATTTTCAAACTTAATGACTAGCGAATTTGAGATGTCCATGATGGGTGAGTTACAATTCTTTTTGGGATTACAAGTAAAACAAATGAAGGAAGGTACATTCATTTGTCAAAACAAGTATTGCAAAGAACTGCTTAAACGTTTTGACTTGAACAATGCAAAGGAAATAGCAACTCCCATGAGCACATTCGATCATCTCGACAAAAATGAAAAAGGTAAGGAAGTCGACATCAAAAAGTACCGAGGTATGATTGGCTCTCTTCTTTATCTTACTGCTAGTCGTCCGGACATCATGTTTAGCGTGTGCGTCTGTGCCCGTTATCAATCATGTCCAAAAGAGTCTCACCTTACTGCGGTAAAGCGGATTCTAAGGTATCTTGTCGGTACTACCAATGTGGGTCTATGGTACCCCAAAGGTTCTTCATGCCAACTTATTGGCTATTCCGACTCCGATTTTGCTGGATGCAAATTGGATCGCAAGAGCACTAGCGGCACTTGCCACTTGCTCGGTAGCGCTTTAGTTTCTTGGTTTAGTAAGAAGCAAGTTAGTGTTGCGTTGTCCACAACCGAGGCTGAATATGTAGCCGCGGGGAGTTGTTGCGCTCAAATTCTATGGATGAAACAACAACTCTTGGACTATGGCCTACGTCTTGATCACATTCCTCTTAGATGTGACAACACTAGTGCGATATGCTTGACGAAGAACCCCATTCTTCACTCGCGAACAAAACACATTGAAATTAGACATCATTTTATTAGATATCACGTTCTAAAAGGCGATGTCGAAATTGAATTTGTTGAAACAAAAAGCCAATTGGCAGACATCTTTACAAAGCCCTTAGATAAAGAGTCCTTCTTCCGAATTCGTAGTGAACTCGGGATCCTTGACTCCACGTTGATCTAAGTCATGCATTGCATTTTATTTCTTACATAATTTCTAACTTGAGCGTCGGAGGCGTCTAACACTTTTTTGCAGGTATCACCCTAAAGAAAAGGGGATCATAAAAGCATGACGCAAAATACTCAAGTATTCTACAGGAAAATCGCCGTCAAACAATCGATTACTGTATCAATAATCGATTACTTCCTCTATCTTAATTTTCCAATTAATAAACTTGTGTTTATTTCACATTTTTTTCATATTCTTCCCTTGTGTAAATTTTTGCTAATGGCAAAAGGGGGAAGAAACGGGATATCAAGAAGTATGCTATATCACTCTCAACTTCATTCATGCTTAAAGTGAGGGGGAACATGAATTGAGGGGGAACATCAAATTGCATACTTTACTCTTGTCTTGGATTATCAAAATAATTATTGCATATATCCCGCTTATGTTTGCCATTATCAAAAAGGGGGAAATTGTTGGAAACACGTTTCAAATGCAATATACTAAACGTGTGTTCTTTTGTAGGTTTTGATGAATGTCAAACAAAGCAATAAGCGATATATAGCAGTGCTCAAGGACAAGCACAAAATGGATGCATTACAAGAAGCTCAAGACAAAGTCTAGAAATGTTATAATTGAGTCAATATTAATTGTGATCTTGATTCCTCAATCTTGGCTCATAACATGGCTTCTCTACTAAAATTATTTTTCCAAAATCATGCATATCTAACTTAAGTGTCAAATGATTTTAAACTATGCATATTTATATTTGTTAAAATGTTTTTCAAACATGCCTCAAAAATCTGGGCTAAGATAATCGATTATGTACTTATGATAATCGAGTATCTCTAAGCCAAGACTGCATGACAATCGATTGTGAATTAATGATAATCGATTGTGAGTAAGTCAGTTAACATCAGGTTTTTGCAAACTGCATAACAATCGACTGTGTACTTTTGATAATCGATTGTTAACTGAGGCAAAGTTTTCAAAACTCAGAAAAATCGATTATGAACTAATGGTAATCGATTAGAATGAGAAAAATGTCTCCCAGTGTTTTTAAATAAATTAATAATCGATTGTGGCTTTTGATAATCGATTATATATGAGACAGAAAGTTTTGAAATTAATTAATAATCGATTATGGCTTTTGATAATCGATTATATATGAGACAGAAAGTTTTGAAATTAATTAATAATCGATTATGGCTTTTTATAATCGATTATATATGAGACAGTAAGTTTTGAAATTAATTTATAATCGATTGTTCTATTTGATAATCGATTGTTGGAACTAACCGTTGTCATACATTTTCAAATTACCTTCAGGTAATCGATTGTTGATATTTAACAATCGATGTTTTGCGTAAAATCTGGAAAAGATTTTCTGAACGTTGTTAAAATAATCGATTGTTGATTTCCTGATAATCGATGTTTTATGCCAAAAATTGGAAAGGATTTTTTAACGTTATAAATAATCGATTATTGATTTGAAGTAATCGATTGTTGACGTAAAATCTGGGATTGAATTTTTGATCTGATAGGCAAACAATCGATTGTTTAGTCTTGACAATCGATTGTCACTGAGTAATTTCAGCAATCCTTAATTGGCAATTAGACAACGGTAAGACTGAGTTTTTCACCTATAAATACAGGCTTAACTCAGTGTTTTCACAACAACAACATATACAATTTAAGTATTTTCATTGCTAAAAGCTTTCTTACATTGATCATCATTTTCATTCATCCATAAAGCTTTTTGAAGAGCCATTCTATTGAGCTAAGTTGTTGTGATCTTGAGCGTACTATTTCTACTCATATCTACTCATTGAGGAGTACTTTGTAAAGTGAGTTTGTTTTGTGTTTGTAAGAGAATTGCGATTCTCGTTTGTTGAGGAACTTGTGATTCCTCAGTTGAAGTCTTTGGGATTGTTATCCCCGAGCAGTTGAAGTCTTTGGGATTGTTATCCCCGAGCAGTTGAAGTCTTTGGGATTGTTATCCCCGAGCAATTGAAGTCTTTGGGATTGTTATCCCCGAGCAATTGAAGTCTTTGGGATTGTTATCCCCGAGCAATTGAAGTCTTTGGGATTGTTATCCCCGAGCAATTGAAGTCTTTGGGATTGGTATCCCCGAGCAATTGAAGTCTTTGGGATTGTGATCCCCGAGCACCTAGGTGAGGCTTGTGTCCTCAGCTGTAACGGTTTGTTAAGCACCCGTAAGCTTGACAAGTTTAGTGGAAATCTCGAGAGAGTCTCTCGGGGACTGGACTAACCACGTTTGTGGCCAACCAGGATACATCATTGTGTAAGTTTATTTTACTGCACTTGTTTTAATTTCTGCAAAGTTTTAAATTCCGCACTAAAACGCTTAATATTTTTAAAACGCTATTCACCCCCCCCCCCCTCTAGCGTAAAGCGTTATTTCCAACACTTCCGTACAAGTTCTCTATCCGTGAATGTCTTTTTGAGGGCATGTAGATCATTTACGATTATTGAAAATCGTTCAAACATTTCTTCCACCTTTTCTCCTTCCTTCATGTGAAATAATTCATAAGCATGGGTTAGGAAATCAATTTTTGCTTACCTTACCTGATCCGTTCCTTCGTATGTAACTTCTAGCTTGTCCCACATCTCCTTTGCTGTTGTGCAACACGATATTTTCCTGTAATCGTCAGCATTAACAGCACAATATAATAAGTTTATTGCTTTAGCATTATTTTGGACCTTTCGGATGTCATCTGCGTCATACTCATCCTCGGACTTGGAACCCATTCATTTTCCACCTTCTTGGTTGGAATTTGATTTCCCTTTGTAAACACCTTCCAAAGGTGAAAACTGTTGGATTGAACAAAGATCATCATCCTCTCCTTCCAGTACATGTAATTTGTACCATTGAATAGAGGTGGTCGTGTGGAGCACTGTCCTTCATCAATTCCTGCAAAAGAGTCACGAGTAGAAGCCATGGATGGTTCTCTCAAACTGTTAAGTCTTCAGAGAGTATGGCTCTGATACCAATTGTTAGAAAATACGCTTAACGCTAGAGGGGGGGGGTGAATAGCGTTATAATAAAATTTAGCGTAAACTTGCGAAAATTAAAATTTGCAGGAAGTAAATAAGTGCGATAAATAATAACTTACACACAGATATATCCTGGTTTACCACAACGTGTGGCTAGTCCAGTCCCCGAGAGACTCTCTCGAGATTTTCCACTAACTTGTCAAGCTTCCGGGTGCTTAACAAACCTTTACAACTTGAGGGCGCAAGCCTCAACACCTTTGCTCGGAGTTACAATACTCCAAGACTTCAACTAAGGAAACACAAGTTCCTTACAACAAGAGAATCACAATTCTCTTCCAAGTGTACAAACACTAAAACACTCAAACAATATACTCCTTTATGAGTAGGTATGAGTAAAAAGAAATAAGCTCTAGATCACAACAACTTTGGACAAGAATATGGCTCTCAAAAGCTTTATGATATTGAATATAAAATGATAAACAAAAGTATGCAAGCTTATAGCAATGTAATGATCAGTTGTAGTATGTTGTATTTAAAACACTGAAATGAAGCTGTATTTATAGTTGAAAAACTTGGCATTACCGTTGCCTAATTGCCAATTAAGAGTTGCTGATTTTACTCACTGACAATCGATTGTCAAACCCCAAAGATCGATTGTCTGCCAGTCAGACCAAAATTCAATCCCAGATTTTACGCTTGATAATCGATTACTGGCAACGTTCAAAAAATCCTTTCCAGATTTTACCACAAACAATTGATTGTCCAGAATCAACAATCGATTACTCAGCAACGTTCAAAAAATCTTTTCCGGATTTTAATCAAAACAATCGATTATACAAAATCAATAATCGATTACCCAATAACGTTCAAAAAAATTTTTCCGGATTTTAATCAAAACAATCGATTATACAGAATCAATAATCGATTACCTGACGGTATTTGAAAACTTTACGACAACGGTCAGCTTCACAATCGATTGCACAAAGTCAACAATCGATTACTTATTAGTTTTTGAAAAACATTTTAGACACTGTCTCTTTGACAATCGATTGTCCAATGTAACAATCGATTATTTAATAAATTTGAAAATCACTGGAAGACACTGTCTTAACATAATCGATTACTATTAATTCATAATCGATTATTCTGAGTTTTGAAAACTTTGATGGACACTGCCTCAGTCACAATCGATTGTCATTAGTTCACAATCGATTGTCATGCAGGTTTGAAAAATCTGATGCTCACTGTCTTACTCACAATCGATTGTCATTAGTTCACAACCGATTGTCATGCAGTCTTGGCTTAAAACAATCGATTATCATAAGTACATAATCGATTATCTTAGTCCAGATTCTTAAGGCATGTCTAAAAATTATTTTGACTACTGTAAATATGCATGATTTAAAATCATTTGACATTAAATTAAATATGCATGATTTTGGAAAATAGTTTTATGAGAGAAGCCATGTTACGAGTCAAGTTGTAAGATCAAGATCACAATTAAGAATGACTATATTAAACTATAAAACTTTGTCTTGAGCTTGAATCTCGTTGTATATCAATTGTGCACTTGTTTCTTGAACTTAGTCATATATTCGTTTGTCATTCATCAAAACCTATACAAAAGAACACACGTTTTAGTATATTGCATTGAGAACGTGTTTCCAACAGGAGGGAGGGAAGCCTGGGGTCTATTTGGAAACAGCCTCTCTACCCAAGGGTAGGGGTAAGGTCTGCGTACATACTACCCTCCCCAAACCCCACTAAGTGGAATTATATTGGGTTGTTGTTGTTGTTGTTGTTGTTGTTGTAGTTGTTAGTTTACACTTAAATTAGGAATTAATTTGGAAATTAAATAGTATATGTTTAGAATCAAGTTGTGTTTTATTTTTTAATTTTGCATTTAACATAGTTTTTAGGAAAAATCAAATCATAAAATAAAAAAATAAATAAAGGAAATAAAAAGAGAAAACAAAAAAAAGAAAGGGTTGTTCAAACCCGGCTTGCCTCTTTTATTGAAACGACGCCTTTTTAGAATCAACAGACCCGGACCATCGAGGTTCATCAATCCAACGGTCCTGAAGTGGTATCTCTTTAGTATATTTCTATCAGAACCCCTGCACCCCCTTCCGTCGTCTCTCTCAGACCCCCTTTAGAGAAACCCTAGCAAACAACCACCACCAATTCCCCACCGGCTCCGGTGTTGGCACCATACCCAAATTTACACCCTCAGCTCTCCTCTTTCCCCTCTTTCTAAATCCGTGACTAATTTTCCTCGAATCGTCACCAATCTATCCCAATATTGAATCGAAAACCAACGGCCAAAACGCAAAGTCATTCTAACTTTACCAAAATTACACCCTAGAACTGCCTCATTCCCCTCTCTCAAACCCCCTAAACCCCGTCCTTTGAATCTAACCAGAAGTGCTTGAATACTAATTTGAAGTTTCCAGCCAAAATCCTAGTTTCTCCAAATCCTACCAAACTAATACCACATGGCCTCCTCGCCTTCCTCAGGATAAATCCATTGTCATTGGTACTCGAATCTCATTGGAGTCATCCAAATTTTGAATCTGAAAATGGTTGGTAAGTTCCTTAGGTTTCTTAGTATTTTCTTAGTTAATTAGTCGCTTTAATTAGTTGGAGTCTAATTTTGTTTGTTTTCTATATTTTCTGTGCTTATTTGGTTTATTCTGGGTCATAATAGTTAGTCATTTGAATTAATTCATCTAAGTTTATTTCAGTTTAAGCTTTTGTTTTAGTTTAACTGTTTTTTTTATTATTAGCTTTAATTCAGTAGATATCCCTTCAATTCTCGGATTTAGTATAAATAATGATTAAATTCTGTTAGCTTAATTGTCGTTCAGTTAAATCTGTTAGTTTGTTATAATGGTTTTCACCTCAGTTAGTATAATTTGTTTATTTCAGTTAATTTCAATCGGTTCTAGGTGATTAGAGTTAGCTGAATAAGTTCAATTCTCTGGTTGGTTGTAGTTGATAAGTTCAACCCTAATTAACAGAGACTAGGGGTTAGGGTTAGTTTGATTTAGTTCAGTAGTTTCAGAGCAGGTCCAGGGTAGTTGAAACTAGAATCTTCTAGGACCTTCCAAAGTAGGGCTTTAGTGTAAATTTCAGTAAATTTAGGATAGTAACTTGAGTAACAAGTCAGAAAATAAAGGACTAAGTGGGAAAAACTGAAGCTTAAAAGAGGGACTAATGTGTAAAGTGGGAATATCTGAAACTCCCTAAGCTTTGTCTATAAAAAGGCATGACTATTGCCTCGATTAAGAAGTTTGGGGCCTCTTAATAATTCCCTCCCATTGTTCACAAGTTTCATATCTGAAATTTGAAATTCGAACTCCAAATCTTCAAAAAAACATAAAACAAAAGCAAATATAGCAGAAATTTTTAATAAAACCTATTCCATTGAAACTACATTGGTCGTTTTAAACTGCATTTTGTTGATTCAGTCAGTTTCTGGGTCTACTTGCTGGGGGTTTTCGTTGTTGGCTTTACAAGATTCAAGATGAAATAGCTTTTGTTGTCCTTTGCTATTTGAAACTTTGTTTCTCACATTGCTGCTGATCTTTTCTTTCCTCAATTTTTTTGTCGAATTCCAGGTACACATTTGAACCCTGTATTGATGTAGCTTTGAAGTTGAAATGCTGAAATGAAATGCATCATCCATTTGCCTCTTGAAATCTATGTGTTCAAGCTGCCATAGTGAAATAGATAATAGATTATTTGTATTTGTTTAGCTCTTCTTTTGATTTGTATTTACCTTGTATAGCTAGATTGAAACTGGGCTGTATAATTTGGACTGTACTTGGACTCTGTAGACTGTTAAACTAATGAGTATTCATTATCCATATTTTTTTTAGATTAAACTTGCTTTTCCATTGATCTCAAAAAAGATGTACAATATTCCTATCCAGCAGCATTTGGACTAGCTACTGATCTATACTCAATGCTAACAGTGTAACTATACAATTCTACTCTCATTACATACATGTATCCTATCATTAAGCAGTAACTAACAAGCTAAGGATAGTAATTGAGCTGTCGCAGCCCATCCTGCCATTGTCTGCAACTTCTTCCACAAAGATGTGTCAATAATGCAATCTCCTTATATATCAACTCTTCCACAAAATTAGCACCTTCAAACCTCATGTGATTACTTATTCTCCAAATCAATGCAACAGTAGTGATAAATGCAGATGCAGTGGTTGCATTTCTCCACTGGTTGCTGTTAGCTTTGCTGCATATCCACATGAGTTCATCATCCCAGCAGCCTATAGTTTTAGAGTATCCCAACCAAACACAAATTCAGGACCATATTCTGTTTGTGACACTATATTCAAAGAACAGATGGTTAAAACTTTCAATATTCTGCTGACAGAAAACACAAGTAACTAGAAGTTGCAGTCCCATTGCCTACAATCTATCAACTGTGGGCAGCCTATGGTGTGCAGCAAGCCAGGCAGTAAACTTATGTCTAGGAAGCACATTTTTAATCAGTAACAGCTTTTTCCATGTAACCTTTGTGAAACTGTGCATCAAAGAGAGGTAAAGCTTATGTATATTAAACATGTTCTACTTACATACACTGTGTAGTCGACCATGCAAATCCCCTTGAAGCTGAGTGCTCTACATTATGCTTGTTATACTCTCCAGTATCTTTCTAACCACCCAAGAAGCAGCCTTTGGTATGGTAAGAGTAGAAAGATTTCCTTGCTTTATGTAATAAGTATGCACCCAACGAACCCATAAGCAATCTTTTTTCCTAGCCAAATCCCATAACAGTTTAGTGACAGCTGCCTTGTTCCACACATATAAGTTTAAGATGTTGAGACCTCCAGCAGAAATAGGTGTGCATACTGTCTCCCAAGCCACCAATGCTCTTCTGGATATATCAGCTTTACCAGTCCAGAGAAATGTTCTACATACAGAATCAATGACTTTCAAAACCTTTTTTGGAATGATGAATATCTGAGCCCAATAAGACTGCATCCCAAAAACCACTGCTTTAATCAACTGACACCTGCCTGCATATGACAAGAACTTAGCAGACCAACAAGTTACTTTGTTTGTGATCTTCTCAATTAAAGGCAGATAATGGTGTATAGCCAACTTCTTGGAATCCAAAGGGATCCCTAAGTATCTAAAAGGCAAAGTTCCTACACTGAACCCCAAGGTATCAAGAATTTCCTCCCTGTATTGTGGTTGCACACCAGCCGGATAAACAGCACTTTTACTGGTATTAGCCTGTAATCCAGAAGCTGTAGAGAATTGAAGAAAAGCCTTATGCAGTAACTGAATTGATACCACATCAGCTCTACAGAACATGAGAAGGTCATCGGCAAAACATATATGAGAGATATTCAGTTTCTTGCACTTAGGATGAAAATTGAAGTTTCCATCCTTATAGATCTGTTGTAGAATTCTGTTTAGATATTCCATAGCCAAAACAAATAGGTAGGGAGACATGGGATCTCCTTGTCTTATGCCTCTCTTAGAAATAAATGAATTGATTAAACCACCATTTATTATTAAGGAGTAAGAGACAGTTTCTACACAAGCCATAATCCACTGAGTGAATTTTGTTGGAAATCCCAAGTCAGTTAGAATCTGTCTCAAATAACCCCACTCCAAAGTATCATATGCTTTCCTCAAGTCTACCTTTAGTACACATCTAGGAGACACTCCCTTCCTAGAGTATCCCTTGAAAATTTCTTGGCTAAGCAAAATGTTGTCAATAACGCTTCGACCTTCAATAAAAGCTGACTGAGCAGGTCCCACCAATTCCCCAGTGACACCTTTCATTCTTCTGGTAAGCACTTTGGAAATGATTTTATAGATTGTTGTACAACAAGCAATAGGTCTATAATCCTTTGCTGTGATAGGAGCCTTTACTTTTGGAACAAGGGCTATGGCTGTAGTGTTGATATTATAAGGCAGTTGGCAAGTATTAAAGAAGTCTTTGGCAGCAGATAGAATATCTCCCTTTACCAGATCCCAGTATTTAGTGAAAAACTCAACTGGAAACCCATCCACACCAGGAGCTTTATCAGTAGGCATTTCCTTCACTGCTTCAGTGATCTCTTCCAAAGTTACCTCCCTTATGAGTTGTTTTTGCTGATCAATTGTGAGACACTTTTCTTCCTTGATAATCTGAGTGTTTGCACATGGCAGTTCAGATGCACATTCCCCCATTAAAAATTTGAAAACTCTCAGGAACTCTTGCTCCACTGCTAGGGGATCAGTGAGCTTTAAGCCAGTATCTGTATAAATGGATGTAATGTTGTTTTACCCAGTTCTAATCTTCCATTGAGCATGAAAGTATTTAGTGTTAGCATCTCCACATTCAATCCAACATGTTTTAGACTTCTGTCTCATTATTTGCTCTTCTATACAATTCCATTTCTCAAGTTCTTCAATTGCTGTTTTCTCCTCAGTAATTAATTCCTGACTGAATGGATGATTCTGCATCTGACATTGAATAATATCTAAAGCTTCCCTTGCCTGCACAATTTTCTGTTTGTAACTTGTTACATAGGCATTAAGGCCTTTTAACTGCTTCTTCAGTTCCTTCAGTTTTTGCCAGATCAAGTGCAAATGTGAGCCTGAATAGTTTTGCCTCCATACTTGTTGTACAATGGTATGGAATTGAGGGTGTTCCATTACAGCATTGTAAAGTCTGAATGGTCTAGGATGTAATAGCTTATGATCTCCAAATTTGATCAGGATGGGAGAATGATCAGATATAGAAGGATTCAAATAATCTGCTTCCAAATGCCCATACTGCTGTAGCCATTTATAATTCCCCAGTGCCCAATCGATTTTACTGTACACTCTATGATCTGCATCTTGTTTGTTTGTCCAAGTGAAATGACAACCTTTAACTCTAAGAGCAGTGAGTTGTAAGTTAGAAACAGTCTCTTTAAACTCCTTAACTTCAGCTTCAGTTACTGGAGAACCAATTCTGTCCTCAGAACTTAGAACACAGTTAAAGTCACCACAAATAAGCCATGCATCTTGTTAAGGAATAGGAATTGATTTGAGATCCCTCCACAGCTGTGTCCTAAGCAGTGCAGTATTTTGTGCATATATAACACTGAATTGAAACCTGGCTAGACTTCTTGTATCCTCTATCAGACAGTGAATAAACTGATCAGAGAGATTTGCTATTTGAATCTGTACATGAGTCTTCCATAATAGCCATATTCTCCCATTAACAGCCTTGCATAATTACACTGCAACATCCAACCCTTTGCAACTTTATCAAATATCTTCTTGACTTTATGTTCGTTAACTCTGGTTTCAAGGATACCTATTACATCCACTTTATTAACAGCAAGGAATTGTTTCAACTCCTTCTGTTTATGAGGCTGGTTAAGCCCCCTAATGTTCCATGTGGAAACAATCATGAATTAGTAGGAGTTAGGCTGTAAGAGGGTCCCGGATCAAACTGTTGCACCCTGCTCTCCATATCATTCATGATTGCTTTCCCTCTATTACCTGTGTCAACCACCTGTTCACTATTACTGGTGATAGCAATAGTTACTTCACTGAATTGCTCTTCTGGATTCTTTAGTTCATTTTGCTGCAAGGGACTAGTTACTTGACCCTCATTAACCATGTTTGAATCCTGAACTACCTGCACTACAAGCCCTGGTGGATCTACAGAAACCTCTTGTTGATTTTGAACTTCATCATTAGTTACATTCTTCTTTACAATCCATTCTTTCTTCAGTTGTTTCCCCTGCTGTTTAACTCTAACTTTCAGATTCCTTATGTCTACCTGTTCCTCCTTTTCCTTTTCTGAATTGTCAGCAGAGTACCAACAATCAAGTGAATCATGACCAAACTTGAGGCAATGGTTACAAAAGGTAGGTTTCCAGTCATACTCGACTTTCTGAATCTTAGGTCCATAAGGAGTGTCAATCTCCAGCTCATCAGGGAGAGTGTAAGCAGCATCAACGTCAACAAGCACTCTAGCAAATGAAATTTTATCATAATGAGCAGTAAATTTATCAGTATACAATGGTTTTCCAATAGCACTTGCCAACTTGCTCAATACCTCTGCAGACCAATATCCTACTGGAAGCCTGGGAATCTAATCCAAATAGGAACAGTGCTGAGTACACTACTCTGAAAATTGAAATCGACTTCCCATGGCCTCAACACCATTGGCTTACCCCTAAAAGTATAGGGACCTGATTGCATGACTGAATCCCTGTCCTCAGCACTATTAAATCTAAAAATACAGTAACCTTCAGCATGAATCAGTACCTGAGGTTTGGTGACAAAATTCCATACATGAATAACAAAATTCTCCATATTCTGCTCACTAGGTCGATCTCCAATTATGAAACCAATCAACGCATTTTGCCAATAATCCAGTTGTGGTTTCAAATCCTCTTCACTGATCTTAACAACTTTTTTACCATCTCGCACAGTAGGGGGAACAAATGAAAGATGTTTGCCCATCTGAGTATTGCAATTACGTCGCACCACATCCGCAGCAGTCAGATTGGTTTTCTCCCCAGCTATGAGATTAGTGAATTGTAAACGCCTTGCAGCAATTTCTGAAACTGCTTCAGTCTTCTTCTCTGGTGATTTACAAGTATCAACCTCTGCATGCATCACTATTGGAGATTCAAGTTTCTGAGGCAGAAAGTTTCCGAAAGTTAATGGTTCAAGTTCCTGGATTGTGCCATTTGCAGGTGTGACGAGTTAAGTAGTAGTAGATGGAAGGTTACGCCGGCGGCGGGCCATATTCCGAAGACGATTGCGATCTTGCTATCGTGCGCCAGTAGGCTACTGTTCTATTGCTGGGCTAAATGCGCCGAGAGCATTTGGCGTTAATTTACCGTATTCATTATCCATATTGTGACTTAGTTTCACTATGAGTAGATGTAATTTTGAAATCAGGAGATAGTTGAAACAGGAAAAGGATTTCGAGATTTATGATCCTCATTTGTATTAATAGCTAGAAACTGAATAGAAACGCAACGCATAAGCCCTGTCCATGTTTAGTCTAAACAGGATAAATGTTTACTAATAAATCCATGTTTAGTAATATTAGTTTTGAGTTTGTTTGGGACGGATGTTCATATTTCCATATGTTAATTCAAAATCATGAATCAAAAGCAGTTTAAGGTGCAGTTGTCTAAAAAATGCACCAATAATTTTAAAACTGGGTCATAAGTCTTGTTAACTGATAAATTGTTTAAAGGCTCAGTTCTGTCAAATTTCATAATTGTTTTAGAATAGGACTATGACTGATATATGGTACGCTGGGGGTTCAAATCGATAGGCATCACCAGTTTGTTTTAAGTACTTTAGTTAACCCATTAATGATAATTCATGTCTAATTGACATTACATTCTGCTTAGATTATTATTTCCTCTAATTGCATTTCATTGTTGTTGTTGTGGGTTTGATGATGTCCTAAGGTATTATAGCCCGCCTGGGTCGATTTTCTGTTTACGCCAGGCCCAAATAATCCCCTTTCTGGGGGCTGACATCAAGGCATGTTTGCTACGATTGGTCACAATCAGACTCGTTTGGTCCACTAATTTGGGCTTGGTTTAAAGGTTTCAATCCATAGTTTACCATAATATAAATTAGGGCTTCCACGTTAGGTGGCGGGTTCAAATTAAGAGGTTACTCGCTTTTGTTTGAATCCGGACCTGAACTTGAGGTCGAGTGTCATAATACTAATAAACTATGCCCATTAGAGACAAATTAAGTAGAATACAGTAGCTTTCTTTAGGTTGGCCTTTAAAAAATAAATGAGGTGCGCCCCGCCTGACAAAAAATGCATAAATTGTGGGGCCCTCGATAAATATATATACTAAATACTTAGAATTCGGGACGAGTCATTTAGCGAATTTTACGGCCTTTCCCAAAGATAATAATGCGTTGGCCACTTTAGGCGCGCTTTTAATAATTCACCCTCTTTAAATTCGGGTATGTATTTATGTGACCCAAATCTAAATCCCAACGAAGTCAAAATGTGTCAAAAACTACGGGTGCGTTTATGTGACGTGGTTCGAGACATGTTTTCACGACGTTCCAATTCTCTTCGAAAATAAAAATAAAAGCGGTTCAAAGCTAAAAATCATATAAATTTAAACATGTTTTAAAATCAAATAACTAAGCCAAATATGACAGTTGAGAGACCTGCTAGAACTACAGAACCCGAAAATGCCTAACACCTTCTCCCGAGTTAACAGAATTCCTTACTCGTATTTCTGGATCGCGGACTGTTAAATAGAGTCAATAATTTTCTTGATTCAGGATTCAACCGGTGACTTGGGACACTATAAATCTCCCAAATTGCGACATTGATTTTTAAATTAAAGAATTCCGTTTTGATTGTCCTTTAATTGGAAAAACTCCTTTATACCCTTGCGGGCATAGTAAAAAAGGAGGTGGGATATTGTGTAGTACAAACTGGAGAATGAAGCGTGTAAGTTTTCAATATATATTACCTCGCTACAAGTTTGTGACGACCCAAAGGGTCATCACCAAATTTATTCCTTTTTCCATGCTTCCGAGACTTTAAAAACCTCGCTTTTAGTTTCCTTGATTTACATGCGCATTCCGGGAACGTGACCAGAAAGCTTTTACATTGAAGTACGTAAATGTGAAATATTTGATGAATTTCGATGTTAATATTGTCAAAGTTGACTTTGGTTAACATTTTAGGTAAACGGGCCCGGACCCGTGATGTGGTGGTCTCGGAGGGTCCATAGAAAAATATAAGACACGGGCGTATTCCCGAAATCAAAATCTGAGGTCCCGAGGCCGAATAATGAATTTTGAAAGAAATTATTTTACTGAAAATGATATGAAAATTTGAAATGAAAATGAGTTAGAAAATATAGGTGTGGGGCCCGTATTTTGGTTCAGGTGCCTTGTACTGGTCTTAAATATGTGTTAAGCGCTTTCTATGAAATTTGGTTGAAATAAGACATCGTCTGACGTGTTTTGGACCTAAATATCTAGAGCTGGAAGTTTACGAACTTAAAATGAAAAATGAGAATTTTGGGGTGTGATTTATTGATTTTGATGTTATTTTAGTGATTTGATCGCTCGGCTAAGTTGGTAAGATGATATTGATTTAATGTGTGTGTTTTTGGTTGGGATCCCCGAGGGCTCGAGAGTGATTTTGGGGGTGGTTCCGAGTGTTTTGGAACTTAGGTAGGATCAAATTTTGGTGCACTTTTACACAAGCCCGTTTTATCTACGTGATCGCGTCCTAGTCCCGCGTTCGCACTGCCTTGTGCCTCCCCCTTTTTTGCATTCGCGGTATAGTCCTCGCATTCGCACTGCCTTATGCCTCCCCCTTCTTCGTGTTCGCGGTATAGTCCCCACGTTCGCACTAGTCTGGCAATCTCTTCAACCCTTCGCGATCGCATAGACCAAACATGGACCCCCCCTCCTCACCCCCAAGCTTCCCTTTTATGTGTTCGCATAGTACCCATCGCGAACACATAGAGTACCAGCCAGCCATTCTGCGCGAACACGATTGCTGTGTCGCGAACGCATAGAGAAAATTCCTTCAGTAATTGTTTTCAAAACACAGAAAACTTTATTACGGGATTTGACTATTTTTCTCACGAGCTCCCTTCTCCATCAAGCCTTGGGACACCATTGAAGCTCCCCTCTTTCAAGACCTCTTTGGTATGCAATTCCCCACCTAATTCCTTCACTTTTCTTCATTAATTAGTGAATTCCTAAGCTTAAAATGATGAATTCAAATTAGAAATTAAGGGTTTTGGGTAGAGTTAGGTTTTTGGAAATTTTGGGTGATTCAACATCAATTTGGGGTCCAATCTTGAAATAGGTTATATGTTTGAACTGGTGTTATGAGTGATTGGGTTTGAGTCCGAGCATCGAGTTTGGACCATGTGGGCCCGAGGTCAAATATTGGCATTTTTGGAAGAATACTAGGGACTTCATTTCTAGGCTATGGGTTTATTGTTTTGAGTCCTTATTGATATAATTGAATTAATTATTCCTAGATACCATTGTTTCGGAGTCGGATTGTTGAGGAAGGCGGTATTAGAGAGTTGATTGCTATTCTTGGACCGAGGTAAATGTTTGATTTAAATTTGGCTTGAGGGAATAGGATTATAGTACTATTTGCTAATTGCTAAATGTTGAGCATGATGTATAGGATTAGTGACGAGTATCTATGCACTGGTGTCGAGCATGACCGTAAGTCCAAAATTGTTAAATTATCAAATTCTTAATTGTTGTTTATGAGGAATTGGTTGAAAATATTTAATACTCAGCTGGTAATTGTTGCGAATAAGAATGGATTTTATTGTGTTAAATAGAAATTGAATGATTTTGGTTATAGCTGGATCTCCCTTGCCGGGATAGTTTATTATAATATCTTTTCCTCCCTTGCTGGGATTACTTTGTGTTTTGTGTTGAAAGAAAAGGGATCCTGTGGCACGTCGACCACGAGATATTACGATTGGGATGCCGACCACGAGATATTATGATTGGATTCGTGTGGCATGCCGACCATGAGATATTATGATTGGGATCGTGTGGCACGCAACCAAAAGATATTATGATTGGAATCGCATGGCACGCCGACCCCGAGATATTATGACTGGGATCGTGTGGCACGCCGACCACGAGATATTATGATGGGATCGTGTGGCATGCCGACCATGAGATATTATGATTGGGATCGTTGGTACGCCGACCATGCGATATTATGACCGGGACCGTGTGGCACAACGACCATGAGATATTATTATTGGGATCGTGTGGCCCGATGACCACGAGATATTATGATTGGGATTGCGTGGCACGCCGACCACGAGATATTATGAATGGGATCGTGTGCATGCTGACTACGAGATATTATGAAATAGGACGTGACATGAGGAAATGGGTCGTGTTGCATGCCTGCAACCAGAGGAATTTGAACGAGTGAAAGTGGTTTATTTTCCCCTATTCTGTGTTAGTAGAAATCACATGTAGTTCCAATTGTTTTTCTCGATAGTCTGTTTTTATCTATTGCCCCATAAGCATGTTCCCTCCCAGCTTTAATTGTTTATTTTCCGTTATTATTTTCTTGTACTTGTATATATGTATATCTGCACAGGTTTATCTGGAGTCTGGTTCTACCCTCGTCACTAGTTCATCGGGGTTAGGCTAGGCATTTACCTGTACATGGGGTCGGTTCTGCTGATGCTACACTCTATGCATCTTTTTGCACAGTCCAGGTGTTGGAGAAACATATGGTGAATATCTCTTCTAAAGAGAAACTTATAACATTATGGTTATGGTCAAAATTATATGCAAGATATGTTTCTTGCATTAATGTTATTCTTTAATAATTACATTAACAAAATATTTGGCGTGCAATAGGTACGTGACCAATGACCATTCATGCCATAATAATGATATTATTTTCTTATATCATCTAAAACCCCCTTCTAGTGATGAGTGTTGAATGTGGTATATTCACTACCATTAGCACGTTCATATATTTCTAAAAATGAATATGTATTCATAAACTAGATGTTGTCACATTCACATCATGAATGGACCATAATCATCTATATGTGCTTTATAAAATCTCAGGTCAAATCGATGGAAAATATTATTTTCACAAAGTGAAAGATTATTTTAAAAATCCTTATTATTCCCATTATCACAATGATGCCGATTATTATTTCATCTATTGCCACGTCCACATCAATTAATACCTTCACGATAATGATTTTATCTTCTTTCAGACTTATCACATACTGCTATCACATTCTCTTAAAGGAATGATAAAGGAGCAAATTCAATGGGATGATTTTTTAATTCTTTGCCCACAATCATATATGAATTTGATCATGACAAGACATAGAAATTTTTACCACTTTTAGTGCTTATAATTTCTTATTAACTCCATTAAAATTATAATCAAAATTTATTTTCTTTGCTTGTATTTAAAATCAAATTATAGAATAAAAGATAAAAATACGGTAAAATACATACCTTAAATTCAGAATTTAATCATGAAAATTTCATGGAATAGTTGACAATCATTATGCACAATCCCAAAACTTTTACTCAATTGCTTAGAGTCTTGTGCTGATATCGTGTTATGAACAATAAAATAAGAAGAAGAATATTGCAAAGAAAAGTAGGGAGAGAGAATTCTTATTGATTTTGAGATGAATTACAATGGAATAGAACCCTTTATTTATAGGGAGAGGTTGACTTAGCCACCGAATAACAAATCCTAGTATCTCTCTAAATATGGACATTCATCATAAATAGAATTCCATTTATAACACGCTAGAAGTTTATCTATTGTTTCTTACTAGCTTAAAAATCTCTAATAGCACAAAAAGACTCCAAGAAAGCATATGATCTAATAATGTAAACATATCACCACAAGTAAAATATATTCTCAATTAAATCAATATCGCATATATAGATCTTTGTCTTCCATTATATCTTTTCTTTTTTTAATCAACATTGATTACGAGAGATTGTAGGTTTTTCAAGACAGCTTCCTGTCATTTAATTTTCGGTTTATCTCGTCCCTTTTTGACATATCTTCAATCGCTATGGTTTTTGTAAAGATTCGGCCGGTCGTTTCGTGAGTTATAACCTTGTTTCCCCCCTTTTTGCTTCCTTTTGTGTTCTTCAGCTGTATTTTCTCGTATTGTATTAGTTGGCTCGAACCAGAGTTGTTTCAGAATTATGACGACCTGGTCTGTTGTAACGTGAGTTACTGCCCTGTTTCCCTCATATCATGCTTCTCTATGTTTCAATATCTGCATTTGAGTTGACTGGTAGAATTGGATTAGGTTTAGATGAAAATGAGACACTTAGTCTCTTAAGGGGAAGCTTGGTTTGGAAAAGTCAACTGGAAGTTGACCATTTGGTTAGAGGGCACGGATGTGAATTCTGATGATTGAGTTAGCTTCGGGGATGATTGTTGATTTAGGAGTGCAATTGGAATTGAATTTGGAACTCCAATGTGGAATTAGACTTGAATGTGTTAAGATAAAATTTTGGCGAATTCCGGTTGATAGGTGAGATTTTGATCCGAGAGTCGGAATGACTTTCCAACAGTTGCAGTAGCTCTGTTAGGTGATTTTGGATGCGTGCAAAGTTTCAGGTCATTCGGAGGTATTTAGGACGGGTTTTTGATCGAATATGCAATTCGGAAGTTTTTAAGAAATTTTGGCTTTGATTTGATTATAATTGAGGATTTTGATGTTAAGTTACCATTTTGATGATTCAAGCAAGTTTGCATGAAGTATTAGATCATGTCTGTGTTTTTTGGTTGGGGTCCCGAGGGCCTCGGGGTGAATTCAGTGGTTAAACGGAGAATTTGGAGTTGTTGCATGAATTGAAAGTTGCAGGTTCTGTGGTTTTCGCATCTGTAGAAAAGGGACCGCATAGGCGATTTCACAGATGCAGCTAAGGGGTCGCAGAAGCGGTCTGGGGAGGTCTGGCTTGGACCGCAGAAGAGGATTAGAATCGCATAAGCGGCAAACGCATAAGTGGTCTTGGACAGCAGAAGCGGTCCCTGGCATTTTAAGTGAAACTGCATAAGCGGTCCCGCATAAGCGGTAGCAGGACCGCAAAAGCGAAAAGCACTGTGCACAGAAGGGATTAAAGGGTTTATTTCATCCACGAGTTCTATTACTTTTTTCTCCATTGTTGAGCAAGCTTGAGATCTATTGACGGGAAGTTTAGAGATTTTTTATTGGTAATTCATCGGAGGTAAGTCCTATGGCCTACGAACATCATTATATTGAAAAATCCACCGTTAATTCTCAGAAATTTGGGTAAAAATTGGAAGAACTATGACTTGGGTTTTGAAATTCAAATTTGGGATTCGAGAGAGCAATTAAACCCCGATTTTGGTAAATTTGATATGCATAGACTCGTGGCAAGATGAGGAGTCCGGCGATGTAAATTTTATAATTTTTCGAGAAGTGGGCTCGGGGCTCGAGTTTTGCCAATTTTGTGATTTTTGGTATTTTTCGAGTATTTTTTATTAGGTTATGTTTCTTTGGCACATAGTAACGCATTCGTTGTGGTTTTGGCTAGATTCGATGCGCGAGAAGGTCGATACTAGATGAAAGGGCATTGCGGACTAGTATTCGGCCAACTTTAGGTGAGTAATAGATGTAGATGATGATCTGAGGGTTTGAAACCCCGGTATATCACACTGCGGGGTCTTTTATGGATGGGGACTATGGTATAGTCCGTCTGAGTGATGTTCATACTGTGTTATTGACTAGAAATTGATTGGTAAACATCCTACTTGGATTGTTATGAGTATATTTGGGTTGCGTGCCGATTATTTGGATCCTTTAGGTATTATTGTCACTGCTTTCATGATGTTGAGCATGTTTCCATGATATCAATCCTAAGTTAAACACTGTCTCAAAATGATTAGTAAATTTGTAAGGTTTTAAACGCTTAAGCTACTATTCTTTATAATTGAAACTGAAAAGGATAAATTTGATTGTGTCGTGTGGCTGGCATGCATATAACTGGAGTGATTGTGGATCGGGCTGTGCGCCGTAGCGAATGCTATAATGATATTGGGATTGGGCTGTAGAAGCCCCTCCAGAATCTGAACCCCCACAGTGAGCGCGGGTACCCAAATGGATGGGGTTGTACGCCGCAGCGGTCATGTGCATTGGATTGCATTTATGCATTGATATCAATTTATCTACCTATCATTGACTTGTTGTTGCTTTACCGTTAAATATGCTAGGTAGTTTCAGCTTTACATTGTGGTATTTTCGAGATTTCATACTTTCAATGATTATACCTGTCTATTACCACTGAGTTGTAAGTACTCACTTTACTCCCTGCATCATGTATGCAAATTCAGGAGCATCAGGAGCTTACTTGTACTATTCCTGTCCCCATGCTTATTTGGAGTTGTCGAGGTAGCTGTCAGGCGTCTGCAGGACCCGACTCCTCCCCTATCCCTTTGTTTTCCGCATCTTAGAATTTCATATACTTTGTTGTTGCTACTTAGTTCTATTTAGAGGCTCTAGACTCATGACCCCAGATCGGTGGGAGTTATATTGGTATTGCTTATGGTTTTCCGTACTAATTCTATTTGTTATCACTGGTTGAACTATATTATCTAAAAACTTAACTCCGTTAATTGGTAATGGGGTTTCGTACTTGGGTTGAAGGTGTTCAATGGTCGGGCTTGCCTATCAATTATTGTTGGGTGCCATCAAGATCGGGATTGGGGTCATGACAAGTTGGTACCAGAGCCTAGGTTACTAGACCTCATTAATCATGAGCCGGTTAGTAGAGTCTCGCGGATTGATAGAGACATCTGTATTTATCCTCGAGAGGCTGCAGAACCTTTAGGAAACACTTCATATTCTTGAACTCTTTTCGTGCGGTTTTGTTGTTATAAGACCTAATATTCTGTATTTTATTCTCTCGCAGATAGCGATAACCCGTGCTATCGAACATGACGCACAACCACCATTGCCACCCGTTAGAGGCCGTGGTTGCGATCGTGGTCAAGGCAGACCAACGAGGGAAGCACCTGCAAATCCACCAGCTGCCCATGTTCTGGACCAGCCTCCAGCTGTAGAAGCTCCAGTAGCACCTGTTCAGGCATCGGGCAGTGCCCATTGTGATTCCTGGTATCCAGGAGGCTTTAGCTCAGATCTTATCTATTTGAACGGGCCTGGATCAAACCGTCTCAGCCACTATTATAGTAGCTACTTCTTCGACCGGGGGTGGTTAGCAAACCCCCGCTACTCGCACACCCGAGTAGGGTGTTCAGGGATTGCAGACACCGAGAGTAGCCCTAGCTCAGCCAGTTGTACCAATTGCCCCAGTTGCACCAGCTCCAGACTTTGTGGTTCCAGCTATGCCAGATGACGAGCAGCGTCGACTGGAGAGGATTAGTAGGCTCCGGCCTCCGATGTTCAGTGGTACTGAGGGCGAGGGTACCCAGGGATTTCTAGATAAGTGTCAGTGTATGCTTTGCACTAAATGGATATTGGAGTCGAGTAGAGTGGCTTTTACTACTTTCCAGTTCTCAAGGACTGCATTTACATGGTGGGAGGAGTTTGAGAGGCGTAGGCCTGTTGGAGCAGTGCCCCTTACTTGGCAGGAGTTCTCCACTCTCTTTCTGGGGAAGTATGTACTGGAGTCCCATAGAGAGGAGTTGCGTCGTTAGTTTGAGTGGTTGATTCAAGGGGACATGACTGTGACCCCATATGAGTTGAGGTTTACGCAGTTAACTCAGCATGCTACTTGGATGATCCCGACAGATCGAGAGAGTATTAGGAGGTTCGTGGATGGCCTAAACTATCCCATCTGCATTTTGATGACTAGAGAGAGGGTAGTGGCTGCCTCGTTTCAGGAGGTAGTTGATATGGCTCGTCAGATTGAGACAGATCTTATCGGGTACATGAGGAGAGTGAGGCCTAAAGGGCTCGAAGCTCAGGTAGCTTGAGCGGTGCTCTGTTTAGGGGCCAGTTCCAGTGCAGTAGAGGTCGTTCCTTTAGAACTCCTCAGCCAGTTCGTACAGAGTGCAATGGAACTTCTTTAGGCCACGGTCATCAGGGTTATCAACAGGGCCAGTCTTCACACAGCGCCCTTCAAGATCAGAGTGCTACTCCTGCCTTTTCAGCCCAGGTTTCATCTGCAGCGAGGGGTTCCCTTCAGTCCCCTTCTCCAGCTCTAGGCCGTTGCTACGAGTGCGGTGAGATTGGTCACATGAGGAGACAGTGTCCTTAGCTCTGTGGTAGTCGGTCTTAGTAGAGGGATCAACCCTCATCTTTTGCTCCTGTTTCATCAGCACCCACTCAGTCAGCTAGGGGTGCGGGCCAGATAGCCAGAGGTCGCCCTAGGGGTAGAGACCGGACTGGCGGTGGTCAGGATCGATTCTCTGCTCTTCCAGATATGAGGGATGCCATTGTATCAGATGCTGTTATCACAGGTATTATCTTAGTCTGCCACAGGGATGCCTCTAATTTATTTGATTCTGGATCTACCTATTCCTATGTATCCTCATATTTTGCTCATCATTTGGATACGATCCGCGGTTGTCTTGCCTTGACTGTGCACGTATCTACCCTGGTGGGTGATACTATTATTGTTGTCATGTATATCGATCGTGTCTGATGACTACTGGGGTCTGGAGACCCGAGTTGACTTGTTATTATTGGGTATGGTAGATTTTGACCTGATTATGGGTATGGATTGGCTATTCTCGTACCATGCTATTCTAGACTGTCATGCCAAGACAGTTACGTTGGCTATTCTGAGTATTTCGAGGATCGAGTTTCAAGGTATGACATATTATGTGCCCAGCAGGGTGATTTCTTTCTTAAAGGCCCAGCAGATGGTTGGTAAGGGTTGTTTATCGTACTTGGCTTTCATTAGAGATGTTGGATCTAAGACTCCTAGTTTTCATTCAGTTCCCATTCTGAGGAATTTCCCTGATGTGTTTCTAGCAGACCTACCGGGTATGCCGACAGATAGAGATATTGATTTTGGTATTGATCTGGTGCCAGACACTTAGCCTATCTTTATTCCTCTCTATCGTATGGCGCCAGTTGAGTTAAAGGAACTAAAGGAGCAGCTTCAGGAACTCCTAGATAAGGGGTTCATTCGCCTCAGTGTGTCATAGTGGGGTGCACCGATCCTATTTGTAAATAAGAAGGATGGCACAATGAGAATGTGCATTGACTACAGACAGTTGAAAAAGGTGGCGGTGAAGAACAAGTATCCACTACCTCGTATTGAGGATTTGTTTGACCAACTTCAAGGGGAAAAGGTATTTTGTGAGATTGATATCCATTCAGGCTATCACCAGCTAAATATTAGGGATTCAGACATTATGAAGACGACTTTCAAGATGAGATATAGGCACTATGAGTTTCTGGTTATGTCATTAGGACTAACTAATGCCCCAGCCACGTTCATGCACTTGATGAACAGTGTATTTCGGCAGTATTTGGATTTATTTGTGATTGTGTTTATTGACAATATCCTGGTGTACTCACGTAGCCAGGAAGAGCACGCGCAACACTTGAGGGTGGTATTGCAGAGACGGAGAGATGAGAACCTTTATGCAAAGTTCTGCAAGTGTGAATTCTGGCTTAGTTCTGTGACTTTACTGGGACACGTGGTGTTCATTGATGGCATTCAGGTTGATCCAAAGAAGATTGAGGCGGTGTAGAGTTGGCCTAGACCATCCTCAGCTACTGAGATTTGGAGTTTTCTCGGTTTGGCGGGTTATTATCGCAGGTTCGTTCAGGGTTTTTCATCTATTGCTTCGCCTTTGACAAAGATGACGCAGAAGAATGCTCCATTTGTGTGGTCGGATGAGTGCAAGGAGAGCTGCCAGAAACTCAAGATAGTTATGATCACAACTCTTGTACTGGTATTGCCATCAGCTTCAGGTTCTTACACGGTGTATTGTGATGCTTCGATTGTTGGGATCGGTTGTGTATTGATGTAGGAGGGTAGAGTTATTGCTTATACATCTCGTGAGCTGAAGCCCCATGAGAAGAACAACCTTGTTCATGACTTAAAGCTGGCTGCTATAGTTCATGCTTTGAAGATTTGGAGGCACTATTTATATGGTGTGTCTTGTGAGGTGTTCACAGACCATTGCATTCTTCAGCACTTATTCAAATAGAAGGATCTTAATTTGAGACAACGGAGGTGGCTTGAGTTACTCAAGGACTATGATATTACCATTCTGTATCACCCGGGGAAGGCCAATGTAGTGGTCGATGCTTTGAGCCAAAAGGCAATTAGAATGGGCAGTTTGATGTACATTCCAGTTAGGGAGAGGCCCTTTGTAGTTGATGTCGAGGCTTTGGCCAATCGGATGGTGAGATTAGATATTTCTAAGCCCAGTCGGGTGTTGGTTTCTATGGTTTCTCAATCTTCCTTGTATGACCGCATTAGAGAGCGCCAGTATGATGACCCGCATTTTCTTGACCTGAAGGACAGGGTCCAGCATGATGATTCCAGAGACGTGACTATTGGTGATGATGGTGTGTTGAGGATGCAGGGCCGTATTTGCATGCCCAATGTGGATGGGTTCCGGGAGTTGATATTAGAGGAGGCTCATAGCTTGCGCTATTCCATTCATGCGGATGCCGCAAAGATGTACCAGGATTTAAGACAATATTACTGGTGGAGGAGAATGAAAAAGGATATTGTGAGATATGTAGCTCGGTGTCTCAACTGTCAGCAGGTAGAATATGAGCATTAGAGGCCCGGTGGTGTAACTCAGCGAGTGGATATTTCGGAGTGGAAATGGGAGAGAATTAGAATGGATTTTGTAAGTGGTCTCCCTCATACCTCGAAGAAGTTTGATTCAATTAGGGTGATTGTGGATAGATTGACCAAGTCAGCTAACTTCATTCCGATGTGTACTACCTGTTCTTCGGAGCGGTAGCGGAGATTTTCATCCGAGAGATTCTACGGTTGCATGGGGTCCCAATTTCCACTATCTCAGATAGGGGTACTCAGTTAACTTCCCAGTTCTAGAGGCTTTTCATTGAGAGTTGGGTACGCAGGTAGGGTTGAGCACAACGTTTCATCCTCACCGCAACGGGCATTCCAAGTGTACTATCCAGATATTAGAGGACATGTAGCGTGCCTGTGTTATTGATTTTTGAGGTTCTTGGGCTGAGTTCTTGCCAATTGCAGAGTTTGCTTACAATAAACAGCTACCAATCCAGTATTTAGATTGCGCCGTATGAGGCCTTATATGAGAGATGATGTAGATCTCCGGTTGGTTGGTTTGAGCCCGGCGAGGCTGGACAATTAGGGACAGAGTTAGTTCAGGATGCCTTAGAGAAGGTGAAAGTGATCCAGGAGAGACTTCATACAGCTCAGTCGCGTCTGAAGAGTTATGCTTAACAGAAGGTGCGAGATGTATCTTATATGGTGGGCGAGAAGGTCTTGTTGAAGTTTTCGCCTATGAAGGGCGTTATGAGGATTAGAAAGAAAGGGAAGCTCAACCCAGGATTCATTGGACCTTTTGAGATAGTTAGGAGGACTGGGGAGGTGGCCAAAAGGCTTGCTTTGCCACCCAGCTTGTCGGGAGTTCATCTGGTGTTCCATGTTTTTATGCTCTGGAAATATGCTGGGGAACCGTCAAATGCGTTAGACTTCAGCACGATCCAGTTGGATGAGGACTTGACCTATGATGTAAAGCCACTGGCTACTTTGGGTCATCAAGTTCGGAAGTTGAGATCTAAGGACATAGCTTGGGTGAAGGTGCAGTGGCGAGGTCGGCCCGTGGAGGAGGCCACCTGGGAGACCGAGCAGGAGATGCGGAGCATATATCCTCACCTATTTGAGTGTTTCTTGACCCGCTTGAGGATGACCATTTGTTCTAGTTGGGGAGGATGTGACGACTCGGCACATCGTCACATGAGTTACCACCTTGTTTCCCTCATATCATGCTTCAATATGTTTCAATATCAGTATTTGAGTTGACATGGTAGAATTGGATTAAGTTTAGATGGAAATGAGACACTTAGTCTCTTAAAGGGAAGCTTGGTTTGGAAAAGTCAGCTGGAAGTTGACCATTTTTTTGGAGGGCTCGGATGTGAATTTTGATGATTCAGTTAGCTTCGAATGATGATTTGTGACTTAGGAGTGCAATCGGAATTGAATTTGGATGTCCGATGTAGAATTAGGATTGAATTAGCTAACTTTGAATTTTGGCAAATTCTGGTTGATAGGTATTTTGATCCAAGGGGCAAAATGGAATTATGAGAGTTTCAGTAGCTCCGTTAGGTGATTTTGGATATGCGTGCAAAGTTTCAGGTCATTCAGAGGTATTTAGGTTGGGTTTTTTATCGAATATGCAATTCGGAAGTTTTTAAGAAATTTAGGCTTTGATTTGATCATAATTGAGAATTTTGATGTTAACATTAGCGTTTTGATGATTTGAGCAAGTTTCTATGAAGTATTAGATCATGTTAGTGTTTTTGGTTGGGGTCCCGGGGGCCTTGGGGCGAATTCGAGTAGTTAAACAGAGAATTTGGAGTTGTTGCATGAATTGAAAGTTGCAGGTTCTGTGGTTTTCGCATCTGCAGAAAAGGGACCGCATAGGCGATTTCACAGATGCATCTAAGGGGTCCCAGAAGCGGTCTGGGGAGGTCTGGCTTGGACCGCAGAAGAGGAGTTAGAATTGCATAAGCGGTGACTGCATAAGCGATCTTGGACCACAGACGCGGTCCCTGGCATTTTAAGTGAAACCGCATAAGCTGTCATTTTGGCCGAAGAAGCGGTCGCGCATAAGCGGTAACGGGACCGCAGAAGCGAAAAGCACTTTGGACAGAAGGGATTAAATGGTTTATTTCATCTGCGGGTTCTATCACTTTTTCTCCATTGTTGAATAAGCTTGAGAGCTATTGACGGAATGATTAGAGAGTTTTGACTGGTAATTCATCGGAGGTAAGTCCTATGGCCAAGAAACATCATTATATTGAAAAATCTACTGTTATTTCTCAGAAATTTGGGTAAAAATTTGAAGAACTAAGGCTTGGGTTTTGAAATAAAAATTTGGGATTTGGCGGGGCAATTGAACCACGATTTTGGTAAATTTAATATGTATAGACTCGTGGCGGGACGAGGAGTCCGGTGATGTAAATTTTGTAATTTTTCGAGAAGTGGGCCCAGGGCTAGGGTTTTGCATATTTTGTGATTTTTGGTGTTTTCGAGTATTTTCGATTGTGTTATGTTTCTTTGGCACATTGTAATGTATTCATTGTGGTTTTGGCCAGATTCGACGCGCGAGGAGGTCGATACTAGAGAAAAAGGCATTGTGTGTCTTCCGACGGCTTGAGGTGAGTAATAGATGTAGATGATGACTTGAGGGTTTGAAACCCCGGTATATCACACTGTGACGCTGTATTGAGGCGAGACACATACTCCATGACGAGTGCTGGGTTGTTTGTGGACGGGGACTATGGTATAGATCGTCTGAGAGATGTTCATACTGTGTTATTGACTAGAAATTGATTGGTAAACATCCTACTTGGATTGTTATGGGTATATTTGGGCTGTGTGCCAATTATTTGGACCCCTTAGGGATTATTGTCACTGTTTCCATGATGTTGAGTATGTTTCAATGATTCAGTCCTAAGTTAAACACTGTCTCGAAATAATTAGTAAATTTCTAAGGTTTTAAACACATAAGCTATAATTCCTTATAATTGGAACTAAAAAGGATAAATTTGATTGTGCCGTGTGGCTTTCATGCATATAACAGGACTGATTGTGGATCGGCTGTACGCCGCATTGAATGCTATGATGTTATTGTGCTTGGGCTGTAGGATCCCTTCCAGAGTCTGAACCCTCACATTGAGCGCGGGTACCCAAATGGATCAGGCTGTACGCCGCAACGGTCATGTGTATTGCATTGCATTTATGCATTGATATCTATTTGTTTACCTATCATTAACTTGTTGTTGCTTTACCGTTAAATGTGCTAAGTTGCTACTTTCAGCTTTACATTGTGATATTTTCGTAATTTCAGTCATTATACATGTCTATTACCACTGAGTTGGAAGTACTCACTTTACTCCCTGCACTATGTGTGCAGATTTAGGAGCATCGGGAGCTTAGTTGTACTGTTGTTGTACCCAGGCTTATCCGGAGTTGTCGAGGTAGCTGCCAGGCATCCGCAGGACCCGACTCCTCCCCTATCACTTTGTTTTCTGCATCTTAGACTTTCATTTACTTTGTTGTTTCTAGTCAGTTGTATTTGGAGGCTCTAGACTCATGACCTCAGATCGGTGGGAGTTGTATTGGTATTGCTTATGGTTTTCCGTACTAATTCTATTTGTTATCACTAGTTGAACTATATGATCTAACAACTTAACTCCACTAATTGGTAATGGGTTTTTGTACATGGGCTGAGAGTGTTCAATGGTCGGTCTTACCTAGCAATTATTGTTGGGCGCCATCACGACCGGGATTGGGGTCGTGACAGGAGTGGAATGAGACACTTAGTCCCTATTTAGAAGCTTAAGTTGGAAAAGTCAATTGGATGTTGGCTTATGATTAAATGATCTCGGATTTGGGTTTTTATGGTTCCATTAGGTGATTTAGGACTTAGAAGTGCATCCGAAATGTGATTTGGAGTTACGTTATAGAATTAGGCTTGAATTGGCGAAATTTTAAAATTTGGCAATTTTGGTCGGCAATGAAAAATTTGATATCGGGGTCATAATGGATCTTCGAAAGTTAAAGTAGGTTTATGGTGTTCTTTTTTATGTGCGTGTGAAATTTGAAGTCATTAGGATTTGATTTGATATGTTTCGTCATCGTTTGCGAAATATAAAAATTTAGAAGTTCTGAAGCTTGAATCCGAGGGTAATTCAGTGTTTTGATGTTGTTTTGGATTATTCGAAGGTTATACTAAGCTCGTATGTTGATATATGACTTGTTGGTACATTTGATTGAGCCCTAAGGAGAGTTTCAGATGGTTAACGGAGGGTTTGGAATTGGAAAAATAAAGATGAAGATATTGCTATTTGCTGCTGCTGATTCCGCACCTACGAAGTGGGAACCACGGGTGCGAGGTTGCAGATACATGTGGCTAGCCACATATGCGGCTCCACAGAAGTGTAAGTTTGGAAGCATCTGCGAGCTCGTAGTCGTGAGACCTAGGGCGTAGATACGACTTTGGGGGACTTAAGTGGATTTCGTAGGTGCGAGGTAAGGACCGTAGGTACTGTTCCGCAGGATTGGATATATGACCACAGGTGCAAAAGATCTGGTCAGAAAGTATAAATATCACACTTCGCAAATTTTGGTTCATTTCCACCATTTTGAAGTTGATTTTTTGAGTTTTGGAGAGATTTTTAAGGGGGATTCAAGGGGTTTCCAGTGAGGTAAGTTGCTTGAGCTCTAATACTCCTATCTATGGTGTTTTTTCGTTGTTTTATCTATTTATTTGAAGGAATTAAGGGTGAAAACGAGGGATTAGGGCTTGGGATTTTGGAAAGTTTCATTTGGGGATTTGAGGACCAAATGGATTCGGATTTTGATAAATTTTGTATGTATGGACTCGTGACTGAATAAGCTTTGAACTTTTGTCATTTTTGTCGAATTTCGAGACCTGGGTCCGGAGGGGCGGGTTTGGACCAATTTCGGGTTTGGTCTAATTGGTAGTTTTTCTTGTTGAATTTATTGTTTTAGCATATAGTGATGGTATTGCACTGATTGTGAATAGATTTGAAGCATTTGGAGGCCTAGTCGAGGGCAAGAGCATCGTGGAGTAGGGATTTGTCGATTTGAGGTAAGTAACGATTGTAATTCTAGTCCTGAGAGTATGAAATTTTGGATTTTGTGTCATGTGACTATTTTGAGGTGATGCACATGCTAGGTGACATGCGTGTGGGCATGCACCATTAAGATTGTGACTTGATCTGTCCCATATCAGCTATAAATCTGAATATTAACTACATGCTTCGTACATGTTTTATAAAGAATTTTCGTAAATCAGGCTGGATACCATGTTTAGGCCTTATGCCAGTGTTGTTTGGACCCTTAGAGGTCTTTTCTTTCTATCCTCTCATTATTTTCGATTGAAAAAATCTATACTCACTTATGCTTTGTATATTATTTCATAACTCAGTCGTTGTTACTCTATTTTTTCTGCATCATATAAATGTTGTTTGGGCTAAAAACCTTATTTCTGAGAGGCCGAAGGGTTGGAGAAGTTTATGACTGAGTAAGGTCGAGGGCCTGATTTGTGAGGATATTTTTGTGATCGGGCTGCACGTCGCAATATGTTTGAAATAGGCCGAGGGCCTAATTGATTTATACTATGACTGGCTTGATATAACGCTTGGGCTGAAGGAGCACCTCCGGAGTTTGTATACACCCCAGTGAGCACATGTACCTACTGAGCGCGAGAGTCGAATGCTGATGACTGGGAGGAATGAGTGATGGTGAGACTTGCCCGATGGTCGGTATATGAGCGATGGAGAGGTTTGCCCGAAGGCTGTACATAAGTGATGTTTTCCCCGGGGCTGTTTGTAATTTCATCATTTTGTTCACTTTTGCATTGAACCTTTGTCTGAAAACAATTGAAAGATGTTTTTAAATAATTTTACTAAAACTGGATTTAAACAAGTTGATTTGATTCAAGTTATAGTTTTAAAAGCGTTCCGTATTTTATTGAGTTTTTATGATATAAACTTTACTTGCATTATTGCTCATCACTACTTCTTAGTGTTTATTTACATATTATCAAATCTTAATTAATCGCACTCTGGTAATTAAATTTATGTGCAAGAATACATGGTATTTGGATAAATAATTAACAAATGGTGTCTTCTCTTTTAGAAAGATAATTAGCTCATTCACATAAGTACGTTGAATCATTTCACATATCATGTGAAGCAACTATAATATATAAATATGTTTGATTCATTCAACAACTTCAGTTATGAGGGCATGGCTGGATAAATGTAATTTCTAATTCTTAATCAAATGTTTTAAATTCGAGATCCAAGAATAAAGAAACTATAGTAATAATATTTAATAATATATATTTAGGGTCAATTACATCGTTAAGTATGGTTGCCAAAAAGAAGGTAAATTGTAGTACAACACTTTTGTTTGGCGAAAAAGACAAGTACTTGTTAAGCTCGAATACAATCAAAAATAATATGGGTTAATCGGAATCAAGGGAAATATGAACTAGAGAAAATTAATTTGTTAAGATATGTGATAATAGTGAAGATAGCTTGAGATGTAAGAACAATAAAGCAAGTGAGAATCGTTTCACAAGAAAGAGAGAGAGAGAGAGAAGTTGTATATTCTTAATAATAAGATACACATAAATCCCTTACAAAGGGAAGGTGCCCTTTATATATTACGGGACCTTCCTCGAAATAATCAAAGAAAGGTACAAGGAATTGGTGGTCTCAGTGTACGGGAAAGTCAGAACTTTAAGCGACATCGTCTTGACTCATGTCGCTTGGTTTGTTCGCTTGTTGGGGCCGACCTTATTCGAGTCGGCCTCAATTAGGTTGTTCTCTACGTCGTAGGCGTGGATAGATAACCTAAGAGCGTAGGGAACCAAATTTTCCCAATACAGATAGTCCCTCCGTTTGTTGGGGACGTAGCCGAGAGACGTCTTCAATGAACGGATATGCGTGCTCGTCCTTTCTACATATTTGGCCGTTCCCGTCGATACTACAAAAAGGGGACGTGATCATATGCTGAGGGGTTATGTCGTTGACATAAAACCTCCTTTTAGGACTCCTTTTTTAAGATGACATCATCGATCGCATGCGTGATCATTACCTCTTCTCCCCAAGGTGGTTCAGGACATGACGTGATATTTTGGTTTCCCGAGCCGGTTTTTGAACCAAGCCTTTTTGATTCCCGTGCACCTTTCCTTATAAATAAAGGAGAGGCTGAATCTGAATAATCTTTCGAACTTTTTGGAGAGCATTTTCTCAACCTTTATCTCGTCTTTTTCTGGCACCTGTTGATCTTTCTTTTAATTAACATATTCGTTCCTGAGAATCGAACCTTGTATCCTTAAATGCTTTTCTCTCATAAATTCCCTTAGGGCTAAACGTCGTCATGATAGTACCAGGACCAAGGGTGACGCCCTCTCTAGGGCTTCATCGTCCTCAGATGATGGGGAAGCCGAAGAGGCTCCCGTTCCCCTATCGACGGCCAATATTCTTCCACTGGACATGGCAGCACGGAAAGACTTTAAGAACCAGTGTAAGCTTCCCCCTTAGGAACTCAGCGAACTGACGCCATCTCTTTTGGCTACTCTCTGGGAGTCATATAATATCCCTGACTACATCAAGCTAGCTCCCACCGGGACGGACTATGCCAACCTGCATAGGCCCGGGTATTGCACTTTCTACAAGTACGCTTTCCGAATCAGGTATAGTCTTCGGCTTTAACCTTTGGCAGAGGAGCTCTGTTGCTTGTATGGGGCGTGTCCGGCCCAACTTACTCCTTGAACATTGAATGTGTGTAAGATTCTTACCACCTATGCAGCGAAGGCTGAGAAAGAGGTTACCGTTCATCACCTCTCGCAAATGTTCGGTGTGAGCTTCATAAGAGGCTCAATGCTCCAGTTAGTACACCAGGGAAAGAAGTGCTTTGTGTCGCAAGAGGACGACAAGGCCAACCACAAATTTTGGAAGAGATGTTTCTATGTGAGTACCGAGCACCTGGTGTCCAACCCTGAAGGGTTTCCGGAGGCGTGGAACAATGCATGTAAGTATTACTATACATAGCTTTTACTACGGCAATCTTATTTTGCTGGTTTTCACCATTGTAGATTTCCCTTTGCCTTCATGCAGTGACAGCAAACCTCCTCGAAGGGTTGATGACATTAGGTCATGGGTGCGAACGTTGATACCGTTTGTGGAGGAATGTCGTACCTGGCCGGAGTTCCTCAGGCTCTTCGGCCCGTTAGGTAACGACCTTGCTTGGTTCTCCCTTCCCATTCTGACTTGGGGGTTTTCCATTATTTTCTTGCCTATCTCCTACATATTTTGGTAGGCCGAGGCACCTCTAAGAAGGCGCAGAAGAATAAGAAGAAAAAGAGAGTTGTGGTCGGCCCTTTTGTGGCTGTATCTAACCTTGGTGAGGAAGATATGATCCTCGTAGGTACGTCCAGGGGTAGTGTTTATCCCCTCTCAAGGTAGGAGATCGCATCAGATGCGGCTCTGGAGTTAGTGCATGAGGTAGTGCCAGGGGTCATGCTTGAAACAACACCCGAAGAGATACCGGCGGTTGTGTCTAGGAACGTCCCGGGGGTTGTCCCCACTAGAGTACCCACTGTCAACCTGTCCCCATTTGAGCCTATCTCGCGTCCTACCAAGGGGGACCTTGAAAAGAAGGAGACGTCGGATTCTAACCGGCAAGGCTGTGGTTACTCAGACTAAGAAGGCTAAACCGCCCCGTCCTGAATCTAGGCTAGTTTTTATAGTCGAAGCCATTCGCTCGAGGAGGTCTGCTCTAAGGAGGGAAGCCGCAAAAAGAAGAGACGAAAGAGTGGACGTAGCAGGCCCTGAGATCGTTATGGTTGACGCGGGCAGAGGAGATGGGTCCATGGACCAAGTGGAGATGGTGGATGGTCGGTCCTCCAATCGCATAGTGATTCCTAGTCACTATTATTTGTTGGACAACTGCGAGGAGGCGGCCACCAGCAAGACACTCCTATGTGGGGGTGCTGAGAGCGCGTCCTTGGCGGAGCTCAGTGACAAGGGCTTGGCCAGAAGAGTGGCAGGTGCGGCCTTGCAGGTACGTCTTTTGCCTTCATTGATGATTTTCCTTTTGCGTTAGTGGAGGGCGATTTCCCTTGTACTCAGCTTTCGTTCGTTTTTCTTTTTTTTAGACTCTTATCCTGGAGGCTGAAAGGGGTCGACGCCTGAAGAAGAAGGTGGCCAAATACAATAGGTTGGTGCATAAATATAACAGAACATGTGAGGCGCACCGGACCTTGGCCGACATGTGCAAGCAGGACCCTAACTTCAGGGTGGTTCGTGAGGGCCTCGCGCAGTCTGAGGAGCAGCTGAAGAAAAGGGTGGCCGAGCTGGAGAAGGTTGACGAACAACTTATGGCCGTCGTTGCTCGGACTGTGGATATGGAGATCCTTATTCAGGCTAAGGAAAAAGAGTTGCAGCTTGGCCACGTAGTGGAAAAGGAGGCAGTGGAGTTGCGCACTCAGGTTGTGACCTTAACGGCAGAACACGATGCCAAAAAGGCCGAGGTTGAGGACCTCAAGCGGACCCTGGCATAGGCCGACACGTTTCGTGAGGCACACGAGATGTGGGTGTACATGGAGGCCCGAATGGTCGTGCTCGAAGAATTTTTGGTCGCTGGACGAGCATTTGAGGCTGAAGTTAAGAGCCAACGCCAACTGGTTAGAGCTGCCCGTGAAGCAGCCGGCTATAGACCTGAATTGCCACCACGGGAGGAGGGTAACTCTGCAAACATCAACCGTTTGGATTCCAATTCTTAAATTTCCAAGGCGTAACCTCCTGGGAATGAAGATGGGCCGTATGAAGGCCAGGCGGGGCAGGATAACCAGGGAGGCGAGGCCTTTAGGATCTTTGTAAATATGTTTGTAAAATACTGATTTTTGTATAGTGGGTGTGACCCTTTTGGGGATAAAGATATACGATTTTTGCTGTAGTCAATCTTTTCCACTTTCTGGAACATTATATACTTCCCTTCTTTTTATTTTCCTCTTGCCGTAGTTGAAAGTGATGGTCGTAGCCATGTGAAAGTGATGGCCGTAGCCAAATAAGGTTCGAGGACATAGCTGTATAAAAATGATGGCTTTAGCCATGTAACATTCGACGGCCTTAACCACGTTAAAACAATGGCCTTAGCCATGTAAAAATAATGGCCTTAGCCATGTAAAATTCGACGGCCTTAACCGTGTCAAAATAATGACCTTAACCATGTAAAAATGATGGCCTTAGCCATGTAAAATTCGATGGACTTAGCCACGTAAAAATGATGGCCATAGCCGTGCAAAAATGATGGCCTTAGCCATGTAAAATTGATGGCCATAGCCGTGTAAAATGATAGCCTTACCCATGTAAAATTCGACGGCCTTAACTGTGTTAAAATAATGGTCGTAGCCATGTAAAAATGATGGTCGTAGCCGTGTAAAAATGATGGCCTTACCCATGTAAAAGTGATGGCCTTAGCCCCTTCATGCATTTGGAGTTGGCCGTAGCCTTTTTGTTTCGTTTGGAGATGGCCTTAGCCATGTAACAATGATGGCCTTAGCCATGTAACATTCGACGGCCTTAACCGCATTAAAACAATGGCCTTAGCCCCTTTATGCATTTGGAGTTGGACGTAGCCTTTTCCTTCGTTTGGAGATGGCCTAGCCTTTTCATTCATTTGGAGATAGATGTAGCCTTTTCATTCATTTGGAGATGGTCGTGGCCTTTTCATTCATTTGGAGATGGCCGTAGCCTTTTCATTTATTTGGAGATGACCGTAGTCTTTTCATTCATTTAAAGATGGCCGTAGCCTTTTCATTCATTTGGAGATGGACGTAGCTTTTTCATTCATTTGGAGATGGACGTAGCCTTTCTATACATTCAGATATGGTCGTAGCCTTTCTATACATCTGGAGATGGTCGTAGCCTTTCTATACATCTAGAGATAGTACTAATCTAGTCCCTGTATCATGTCGGGCTTGGAGAATACACTATAGGGACGATGTGATACACTTGTACTGCAAATATCTCCAAATGTTCCCTTTCCCGCCACGTTAAAATCCTTCCCGAGAAAACGCAATTGGGACAAAACTCGGGTAAGGGAAAAAGAGTACGACTCGGGGGACACCTTTTAGAAGTGGAAATGTTTGAGGTGAGCGACGTTCCAGTTATGCCGCTGTGATTTTGTAGGGTCCTTCCCAGTTTGTGCCCAGTTTTCCTTCATTCGGGTCTTTTGAGGCCAACGTTTTGGCTTTGAGGACGTATTCTCCTACTTTGAGTGGTCTTACTCTTGCCTTTTTGTTGTAATACCTTTCAATTTGTTATTTTTGGGCTACCATCCTGATTTGGGCCATTTCCCTTCTCTCTTCGGCTTCGTCAAGGTCTTGGAGTCTGCAGGCGTCATTTTCTGTTCCACTGGTGTGCAAATACCTTAAGCTGGGTTCGCCTACTTCGACAGGTATGATAGCGTCGGTTCCATAAACTAGTGAGTACGGGGTTTCCCTGGTGCTGGACTTGGGTGTAGTTCTGTGTGCCCACAAGACTTCAGGCAGTAGTTCGAGCCATAGCCCTTTGGCGTCTTCAAGTTTTTTCTTCAGTATGTTTAGGATTGTTTTGTTGGAGGATTCCGCTTGGCCGTTGGTGGTGGGGTGGTATGGCATGGATACTAACCTTATGATGCGCCATTTCTCGAAGAACTCTGTCATTTTCTAATCGATGAATTGATGCCCGTTGTCACAGCTTGTTTCTTTGAGGATGCCGAAACGACATATAATGTTCTTCCATATGAAGGTGATGACCTCTTGTTCGCGTATTTGCGCGTAAGCACCTACTTAGACCCATTTAGAGAAATAGTCAGTTAAAACAAGCAAGAATTGTACCTTCCCACGTCCTGCTGGCAGTGGGCCGACTATATCCATCCCCCATTTGATGAATGGCCAGGGTGAAATGACGGAATAGAGGGGTTCTCTAGGATGATGTATCATTGGGGCGTACTTTTGGTATTGTTCACATCGACGAACATACTCGACTGCCTCTTTTTTTCGTAGTGGGCCAGTAATAGCCGTCGCGTATGATGAACCACACGAGGGCGCGATTACCAGTGTGAGCACTGCAATGGCCTTCGTATACTTCCTCAAGTACCGACCTCATTTGGTGTGGCCCTAAGCACTTGGCTAAGGGTCCACCGAATGTCCTCCTATAAAGGTCGTTGTTGATCATGCAGTATCGGGCGGCTTATACGCGAAGCTTTTTTGCCTCCTTTTTATCGGGGGGCAATGTCCGTCCTGCAAATAAGATACAAACTGGTTGCGCCAGTCCCAAGTCAGGTTTAAGGAAAGTACCTCGGTGTGGTCAATGGGTGAGTGGAGGAGCGTGACCACACTTTATTTGTTGAAAATTTTTGGTGGCTGCAGTCAACTTTTCCAGGCCATCCGCTTCGACATTTCGTGCTCGGGGAATTTGTTCGAAGCGGCATTCGTCGAACGTAGCCATTAATTTGTGGATTTCTGTCTGGTACTTTTGCAGCCTCTGCTTTTTGACTATATAAGTCCAGTGACTTGGTTTACCCTAAGTTGGGAGTCGTAGTGGAGGAGGATTCGGCGAGTCCCGTATTTGGTTGCCAGTTTCATGCCTGCAATAATGGCCTCGTACTCGGCCTCGTTGTTAGTCATTTTCGGGCATCGTATGGGCTGTCAAATTTTTTCGACCATGGGAACCTCGAGAACAAGTCCCAGTCCCGATCCCTATGCATTGGCAGTGCCATCCGTATAAAGGACCCATAGGTCATTAGTGGAGGATACGCATTACGCCTCGAGTTCTTCCTTTGGCAGGACTTCCACGCTGAAGTTGGCGATGAATTCGGCAAGGACTTCCGACTTGATGGCGGTCCTTGGAAGGTATGTGATATGATTATTACTAAGCTCAACGGACCATCTAGCGAGTCATCCTGAGAGTTCGGGTTTGTGTAAGATGCTCCTCAAAGGGGACGTCGTTACTACCTTTATGGGGTGGCACTGGAAATAGGGCCAAAGCTTCCGTGAAGCTACTACGAGCACCAATGCGAGCCTCTCAAGGTGTGGGTATTGGGTTTCGTTGTCCACTAAAGTTTTGCTAATGTAATGGATAGGAGATTGCGTACATTTATTTTCGCGCACCAGGACGGCACTGACTGCAACTTCCGATACAGCCAAGTAGACCAACAGTGGTTCGCCTAGGTTGGCTTTGACCAGCAGGGGTGGCGATGACAGGTATGCCTTCAAACTTCTCAGGGCGTCGACACATTCTTCATTCCATTGTAGTCCTTGGTTCTTTTTCAATACATTAAAGAATTTGTGACACCTATTGGAGGTGCGCGAGATGAACCTGGAGAGGGCGGCTATTTGACCCGTCAGCTTCTGCATTTGCTTTTTGCTACTCAGCATTTCCAGAATGACTTCTATGGCCTTGATCTGTTCTGGGTTGACTTCAATGCCCCTTTGTGATACCAAAAACCCCAGGAACTTTCCCGAGGCTACGCCGAAGGCACACTTTTCGGGATTCAACTTCATGTTGTATCTCCTTAATATTTCCAAGGCTTCTTCACTAGCATGTCGTCGATATATACCTCCATCGTCTTGCCGAGTTGCTCTTTGAACATTGTAGTCACCAGTCTCTGGTATGTAGCCCCCTCATTCTTGAGCCCGAAGGGCATTACCCTGTAGCAGGAAGTCCCTTGGTGAGTGATGAAGGTCGTTTTCTCCTGATCCTCCTCGACCATCATGATCTGATTGTAGCCGGAGTATGCATCGAGGAAGCTCAGAAGCTCATGTCCTGCCGTTGCATCTATCAATTGGTCGACGTGGGGTAGTGGGAATGAGTCCTTTGGACATGTTTTATTTAGGTCGGTGAATTCTACGCACATCCGTCACTTCCCATTTTTCTTTTTAACCATTACGACGTTACTGACCCACTCTGGATTCTTGGATTCCCTAATGGAGGCATTAGCCAGCAGCTTGTCTACTTATTCACTCACCACTTCATTGATGGTGGCATTGAATTTTCTCCTCGCCTGCCGCACGGGCGGGTGTAGCATATCGACATTCAACTAGTGGAAGGCAATTTCTTGGGGGATTCCTGGCATATCTGCATGGGAAAAAGCAAACAGGTCTGCGTAGTCAGATAGAAATTCACGATACTTGCCTGGACTGGAAAGACCATGGCCTATGTACGCTTTCTTACTGGAATCGATGTTGCTCAGTTGGACGGGGTTGAGGTCTTCAACCGTGGCCTTGCTAGCCTCGACGTCATCTGGATCTTAGATGTCGTCTTCTGTCAGGTGGACCTTAGTCCCCAATAGGGCTGATTGCTATGCCTTCGCACTTGCTCCGTTGAGTTGCTTCGTGTGAGTGTAATCTTGAGCTATCTTGTAACACTCTTGCTGGTGCGTGGCTCGCCCTGTATACTGTACACTCCCTATGGGTTGGGAATTTTATCACTTGATAGAAACTGGAGGGGACCACCCTCATGGCATGTCTCCATGGACATCCTATGATGGCGTTGTATGCCGTTTCTTGATTCATCACGTGGAAAGTGGTTTCCATCGTAACTCCTCCTGCCAAGACGGGCAGCGTTACCTCGCCAGAGGTTTTTTCAATTGCATTATTAAAGCCAGTTAGTGTTATGCAACGCGAAATTATTTTATCCCCGAGTCCCATTAATGAAACGACTCTTGAATGAATGATACGTACGCCGCTGCCATCTTCGACCATGATCCTTTTTACATCAGTATCTACTATGCATAAAGTAATAACTAAGGCATCGTAAAGAGGAAAAAAAATCGTCGGTATCGGACTTATCAAAGGTGATACTATCTTCAAAGTCGTCATACCGTTCGTGAACGAGTTTGCTTCAATTTGTGAGTGGTGGTGAATTTGACATGGTTGATCGCTGAGTCATTGCCGTTCCCAATGATCATGTTGATGGTGCGTGTTGGCGAGGGCGGCCTAGGTGGTCCGTGAGGTTGTTCCCGCCCGCGTGAGAAGTTGAGTTTTCCTTTGTTGCTGAGCAGTTTTTTCAAGAACCCTTGGTTCAGCAGCCAGACCACCTCCTGTCGGAGTCCTATGCAGTCTTCAGTCTTGTGCCCCCATTCCTGAACTCACATATGGCATTTGATTTTTTGTTGGTGGGGTCGGACTTCATCTTCGTTGGCCATTGTACTTCGTTTCCCATCTTCTCCAGTGCGCACTACTTCTCAAGGAGACACACAAAAGTTATGTACAGATAATGAAGGAGGCATACCTCTATCGTTCCTCAGTGGGGCAACATTCGCTGTGTGGCATCTGCTAGCCTTGGTGGTTGTGAAGATCTGATGTAGGGTCGATGTCTCTCCCTGTTGAGGCGTGAGACTTGTTCTCGTCGTCCCTTATTGCGCAGATCTCTTCGAATTTCTGGGTTTACCGCTATTAGCCGCCTGGTCAGGCCATTAAGGTCGTCGTCATCTCCACGTACCTCGGCGCAGTAGGCATTGTGGATTTCTTCCCAAGTGGTGGGGGGATATTTCATAAGATGGCTAAGCAATTTTCTGGTCGCCCGTGAGCTGTCCCTGCTGAGCCCGTTCTGAAAAGTCGCGACTACCATGCCTTCGGACACATTTGGTAGTACCTGGCTAAAAATTCTCTAAGCTCTTCTCCTGAGACCTGTCGGACGGCAAAGATGTCGTTGACACAAGCTTCTGCTTTTTTGTCTCCCGTGTGGGCGGTGACAAATTTGTCTGCCATTTCCTCGAACGTGGAGATGCTTTTGGCCGGCAACTGGGAGTACCATGTTAGGGCCCCTCCTGTTAATGTCTCGCTGAACTTCTTCAGAAGTACGGATGGTACCTGTTCTTTTGATAAATCATTACCTTTAACCGCCATAACGTAGTGAATTAGGTGGTCCTCGGGATCCGTTGTCCCATCATATACCTTCAAATAGGGGAGCATTTTGAAGGTTTTTGGGATGGGGAAAGGTGCGACTCTTTCTGTGTAGGGTTGTTCAATGAACCTCCCCACGTCTCGCTTTGGCAATAACTTAGGTGCACTCGGGATCTTGTCCACTCTTTCTTGGTGCTCCTTCATCTGGTCGCGAAGCGACCTATTTTCATTTTCCATTTCTTCCATCTTTTTAAAGATGGCTGTGAGCGTCCCTCATGAGCTGTAGCATTGGTGGGCACGTTGTTTGTTCGTGTGACCTCGAGTTCATCTTCAGTTGTGGCATGGTCCGTCACTGATGTTGGTGTGCATCTGGTGTTGGGTGGTTTTTCGGCTAAGCTACTCAGAGCACTTGTCAACCATTCTTCCAATAGCCTCTTTACCTCTGGGGGTGCTTCTTTGGTTGTAGATGTGGATGCCAATTTTTCTCGTGGAATCACCAGATCTTCATAAGGGGGAGGTAGGTTTTCCATGCTTACCAGGATACTAGGGGTTGCGTGTGGAGCATTCCCTTAAGTAGCCGCGTTGAAAGGGCCCATAAGATCGGCTCTAGCATCCATGATAGCTTACATTCTTGCGTTGTTTTCAGCCATTCTAGGTTGTAGAAGGTGGTTTTTGAAACATATCTAGAAGCAAACTACAACTTTGATTCACGAAATCCCCACATACGGCGCCAAATTGTTTGGCTAAAAAGTTATGTACTTGTTAAGCTAAAAAATAATCAAAAATAATATGGGTTAATCGGAATCAAGGGTAATATGAACTAGAGAAATTACTTTGTTAAGATCTGTGATAATAGTGAAGATAGCTTGAGATGTAAGAACAATAAAGCAAGTGAGAATCGTTTCACAAGAGAGAGAGAGAGAGAGAGAGAGAGAGAGAGAGAGAGAGAGAGAGAGAGAGAGAGAGAGAGAGAGAGAGAGAGAGAGAGAGAGAGAGTTGTATATTCTTAATAATAAGATACACATAAATCCCTTACAAAGGGAATGTCCCTTTTATATATTAAGGGACCTTCCTCGAAATAATCAAAGAAAGGTACAAGGAGTTGGTGGTCTCAGTGTACGGGAAAGTCAGAACTTTAAGCGACGTCATCTTGAGTCATGTCGCTTGGTCCGTCCGCTTGCTGGGGCCGACCTTATTCGAGTCGGCCTCAATTAGGCCGTTCTCTACGTCGTAGGCGTGTATAGATAACCTAAGAGCGTATGGAACCAAATTTTCCCAATACAACTTTAAATGATAATTTGAATAAGACACATCACCAACTCATTATGTACGCATTGTAGATTGTGAGAAGGAATCAATAACTATTTTGCAAGATTAAGGGTGTGTTTGGTTTAACGGGAAATCTTATTCATTTTTCGGTGTTTAGTACGCAAATTAAGAAAAATGACTTATCACGAGTATTCATAAGTAATTTAGATATAATAAATATGAAGCCATAAACTTTCAAGCTAACAACCTTCCAGACCCACAAATTTCATAATCTTTCGAACTGCTAAACTTTCAAAATTGTGAAATTTCAAACCTGTAAACTTTATAATTTCTAAATCCGTAAACTTCCAAACACATAAACCTTCGAACTCATAATTTTGAAATTTGTAAAATTTTAAGCTTTTAAACCGATAAATAATAAAATTATAACTGAAAAATATATTTAAATTTTTTTCGGGGGGAGGTAGTAAAATAAAAAAATAGAAATTTAAATTACCAAAAAAGTAATTTTTGTGTGCGGGGGTGGGTGGTGCAGTATAATAAAAATTTAAAATTACAAAAGAAAATTAAGGTAAAAATAATATTTCTTTTGCGGGGGAGGGGAGATGATGGGGTTGTAGGGTGGTGGTAAAAAAAAAACTGAAATTTGGAAAAAAAAGAAAACCTTTTGGAGAGGTGGTGAGGTGGGTTGGTGAGGTTGGGGAAGGTTAAGAAGGAACTTCGAAAATTATTTTCCTTCTTTTGATGAGGAAAACATTTTCCTCCAATTGTAGGAAAATGAATTGATAATGAAAATATTTTTTAAAAATTTTAAGCTAATCAATTATGAAAAATTAAAAAATTATTTTCCTTCGTATAACAAAATGTGCATTAGTTTCATATAATTCTACAAATTTGGAATAAACCTAAATTAGAGCTATCATTCGAATATTAATAATGAAAGGTCAATTTCAAGAAATAGTATCGGCAAGTCAAATCACTTAAGGGACAATGACCCTACTACTTTATCAAAGATCATTCACATCAATATGTTGAATTTTTTTAAATTTAAAATATGTTGAATTTTTTTTAATTTAAAATATGTTGAATTTTATAATTTCGTTATGACTTATGAATTTTAGGTTTTTATGTTTAGATAATTATTTACGCTATTTATGTTGAAGTTACTAATGCTCTTTTTGTTGTTTTTGTTGTTTTTGTTATTCTTTTAGTTCACTGAGCCGATGGTCGATTGGAAACAACCTCTCTACCCTTTCGGGTAGGAGAAAGACCCGTCTACATATTACCCTCCCCAAATCCCACCTTGTGGGACTATGCTGGTTAGTTATTGTTGTTGTTGTTATGACTTATGGAATGCCATTTAACTTAATTATTACAATATGTTGAATCCTTCAACAACTTGAAATAACAAAAGAGTATTAATTTTCAATGGAGCTATATTGTGGGTGATAATCTAAGTACTGAAATATGATTTAAAGCAATTCTATTTCCGAATTAATATTTTCCTATTCTCCATACATGATTTCTCCTACCTGATTGCCATTTATCTTTTGGTAGCGTACTCTTATTTGAAAATACTTTAATGATTTCACTTAATTAATTAAAAGTAACCGATAAATATGAAAGAATTTTTAAGTGTTATAATTATTTTTTGAATATATATATATATTCCAAAAATATTTAATAAACGGACTGTATTACCCTAAAAAGTGAAATCGCCAAGACTCACTCAACAATAGATGCAATGTGTCAACAGTAAATACAACATGCAAGGAATCCAGGGACCCAGAACCTTGGGTAAAAGGTATTACACCAATGAAACATAGCCTTCATTCTATAAAATTCTTTACATCATTATTACAATTAGCGTAAGAAGGTTCACTATTTTTACCAGCATCATCGGATAATAAGTACTTTTCTTATTACTAAAATTATTGAATATTCTTAAAACTATTTTAGATAAGGTATACGTTTGAAAATATCATTGCAGGGAAAGGAAAAATGTACTGATTTTCTCACTAAAGCTTTTAGTGTTTAGCCAACCCATAATTAAACCAAAAAAGTACTTAATTAGACCCCGTTTGTCCATAATATTAAAAAAATTATATTTGTTCATAAAATATTGCAAGTTAATAGAAAATTTTCGAAAATGAGTTTTTTCAAGAACGAAAAAGTAGTTTGGACCACGTTTTCAAAATTTTTAGAATTTTTTCCCCCACTCAAAAACTTTAATATTTTTACAAGTGAAATGCATGTCTAAATATAATTTTAAATTTTAAATATTATTTTTTACTTAACTTCAAATCAAAAATTATAATTTTTATGTCCAAATCTAACAAGTTATTATTAGCTCACCGCTCACCCAAAACACCCTCAAAATTATCCTTTAAATATTTCCTTTTTATATGCTTCAGTCTTCACCAAACAATTTCGCTGAATTAGCCTCCTAAAAAGTAATTTTGACTTTTCTCCTCCAATTTTTCAGAAAATTGTCGTCATCGCTGACGAAGTTCCATTTTTCCACTTTCAAAATTGTACTACTGCTACTACAACTAGTGGAGTACTTTTTTTTTTTTTTTAAATTCCAAAATTTATTTGGATCCACAAATCATTATTCTATCATGAGACAACACTGAACACCGAATAATATATAAAGTTTTGCATAGAATCTAAACACCTTTTCCCTCTCGTCCTCTCCGCGGAAAGCATCCAAAAGGTTTCTCTTTTTCTCTTCCACTCGCCGTTTTGTTTAACGCTATCTTTTCCTGCAAATCTGGTTGCTTTATTTTTCCTATTTCTTTGGTAAGTTTTTTACTGGTTCAAAAGGTATACTTTTGTTTGGTTCATATTTTGAGGGAATCTAATAGTATTTGTGATTACTTATGCTAATTGTAGCCGCTTCTGGGATGATTTTGGTTGATCTTTTGGACTTGAAGTTGAATAATATAGAAATTTGCTGCGTTTTTTTGTGATTGATATTTCTGTAGAGGTTGACTTCTACATTTCCTTCCCAAGACTTCAAATCTTGCTTAATCTTTTATCTTTTTCTAGAAATATAGATATTACGACTTATGTAGTTCCCATTTCCGAAATTGTCCTTTTTGCTGGATTCATATTTTAAGGTGATTTACGTTATGCGTGATTATGCCTTTTAGTTTTATTTTTAAAGATGATGGTGTTCGAGCCAGCTTGTGTGCACCTCATACTATTCCACCCGTTACTTGCTACCTCCTACCAGCATAGGTAACGGGTAACTCTCCACCAAGGCAAATGGAAAGAAATTACTTTTTTTGCCTTTGCCGGGATTTCAACCTAGACGTAATGGTTCTTCTTGCACTTCATTGACCACTCGGCCACACCCTTGGGTGCTATGTGTGATTATGCTAATTGTACTGTAAACTGTTTTTTTTCTATTGCTTAGTAGCTGGTAGGTAACTACACTACTGGGAGGATTTTGTTTTTTTGCATTCAAGGATCCTTTGAACTTTTATTTGTGTTGCTTTGAGGTTACAATTACGAATCACTTGACTCTGCATTTTCATTTTAAGGCTTAACATTTCAATCTAGCCTATTATTTTGTTTTCCCAAGTGATGTTAAATGCTGAAAATAAATTGATGTTGTGGAATTCCTATTTGTGTGGAAAACGAAAAGATATAGATAAAGCTTCATGAATTAACTTCTCATGTTAGGTTTGTTTTGGATAGGTTGCTCTTCGTTGAAAGATATACTCAGGGAGCAACTAATTAATGACTAGAGGTGTATCCAAGATTTTAACTAGGTGGGTGCAGGGTACATGATATCCATCACAACTTTCTAGCAATTGGTTCAAATTTAGTTTAAGTATGTAAGGTGTACAATATAAATTTTCAACTGCATATGTGTAATAATAGCCGAATGCAGTGGACTGGGCGTAAACCTACCTGCTGCCTGAACTCTACATTCGCTCATGTTAATGAGTTGACTTATATCTTGCAAATAAAGCTGAAAACATTATACTGCACTTGTCATTGTCAAATTATTTCACGACTCTGAATAGGGTGAAATGTGCTTGATACGCTGAGAGCAATAAGCTTATATTCTTGCAGGCCGAATACACAGGTGATGCAGAGGTACATGATTTTCTTTTGAAGGAGAGGCAGAGTACGAAAAAGTATTGGGCTTGCAGAGGGTTACACGGGGTATCATTAACAATGACTTTCAAGCCATTAGATTGGTACTGCCAACCAGTGGCAACTGGTGTGTGGTCAAAGGCTGTCGAAAATGCCTTTGGTGCTTATACACCATGTGGAACAAACACTCTGGTTATTTCTGTTTCTCATCTAGTCCTTTTAGCCTTGTGCTTATACCGACTATGGAAAATGACAAAAGACCTCTCAGTCCAAAGGTTCCGCTTGAGGTCAAACTACTATAACTACATGCTGGGTCTGTTAGCTGCTTATTGCACTGCTGAACCTTTGTTTAGATTGGTCATGGGAATTTCAGCCTTGAATGTAGATGGACAACCTGGTCTTGCCCCATACGAGGTAGGTCTCTTTCTATGATATAGTGTGTGCTTAGATTAAATATGCGGCTTGTGAAGCTATGCGGCTTGTGAAGCTAATACATTGGAATTGCATGCTATGAATGTTAAAGTTCCTTCAAGGGTATGACTTCAGTATGCTAGTACCTAGATAAATAGATTTTCTATCTGAGGGGACGTATACAGTTATCTATGTTTGAATTTTGCCACTTCTAACTTCTTGCCATATTATCATTCTTCAGATAATTTCTTTGACTATCGAGGCTCTTGCTTGGTGCTCTATGCTGGTGATGATTGTTCTCGAGACGAAGGTATATGTCCGTGAGTCCAGGTGGTCTGTTCGGTTTGGAGTAATATACAGTTTGGTTGGGGACGTGGTGATGCTTAATCTTATCCTGACAGTGAAAGAGTACTATAATGGGTATGTTGTTCCCCCACTTAGATAGTTCTTGAACTGATACAATTTATGAAGGTTTTTGTGTGAGTGTGTGTGTGTGTGTGTGTGGGGGGGGGGGGTTCTTATTCTGACCCCCCTTCTCCGCCCCCAGTTACGGTTCTTAGGAGCATGCTTTCTATTAGAGTTATAACTGCATCCTAGGCAAAATCTTTTGAGTCATCCATGAGTATATTTTCTCATTCAAGGGCTATGATTTTATCCCCAACCCCCACACCGAAACCCCTAACAGTAAAAAAAAAAAAAAAAGAAGAATAGGGGAAAGAATTAAAAGTACAAGTAAACTCTCACTGTGAGTTAAGGATGGTACCTGCTTGTCAACAACAATCCTTCACGGAAATGGAAAATAAAAAAGAACAAGTCCTGAATATAAGCTGCTGCTCTACTTCTGATGAAGGTCTTTATGGGAACAAGCTAAAAAATAGTGAGAGCTGAGCACTATCACTAGTCAATGGCTCAAGCCTGCCGCTTCCGGTAGATGTTTAGGTGGCATATCAGGGGTCATTATTTTCTTTGTAGATTTGAGTTCTATTGCTCTTAAATTCTGATATGAACAGATATACTCACCAGTTTTGAACAATCTCATTCATATCTTTCTCTTTTCTTGCTAATCAAAGTTGTCTATCTTTATCTGCAGATCAGTACTGTATTTGTACATCAGTGAGGTTGCTGTCCAGGTTTGTTGCTTTATCATCTTTCATGTGCTCTAGAGTTCATATCATGTGAATAATCAAGAAATGTTACTTAAGCGTATTTGTGGAGCATGTGCACTAATAACATTTAAGGGGAGCCTTGGCGTAACTGGTGCCATGTGACCAGGAGGTCATAGGTTCAAGTCGTGGAAATAGCCCTGTACTTGCAGAAATACAGGGTAAGATTGCGTACAATAGACCCTTGTGGTCCGGCCCTTCCCCGGAGTTAGCGGAAGCTTAGTGCACCGAGTTGCCATTTATGCACTAATAACATTGATTGTCTCCTTTCTCGTTCAACCCATAATGCATTAGTCATATTCCCAACTCGTTTTACCTCTTATAACTTTTATCTTTAAGTCCTGATTCTACAATCATTCCCACCATTCGTATTTTTATTTATCTCACAATACCATAATTTATAACCTGTGTTACCTATCTCTCTAGTTGCCCTGTCCATTTAGTTTCCTGTAGGCATGCAATATCAACTTTCCTCCTTTTTAGGGTATCCACTAATTCCGTTGACTTTCCTGTCAAAATGCCTATGTTCGATCTACCTACCCGAATCCGACCTTAGAATAAAAACAAGGGAAAGGAAGATTAATGATTGGACTGAAGTTTGGAACTTGCTAAAGTTTTATCCGTGGAGCAAAAGTTGCTTTACCTTATTGGAGTCTTAATTTAACTTACTTTTATCTTCTTCCATTTCACAATTTTCTTTGTATTTCATGCTTCTGGAATTTTTCCAGAACAAAGGAATCTTTATAACTTCATGTGTTTATAGTTCATGAAATATTCCCGAATTCAAAAGATGGCAGGGTTAGTCCTTTTGTGGTCTTTGTGTTAAAAGTAACTAGTTGCATAGTGAAGAAACTTCATTTTTGTGAATGGTTTTGGTATTACTGGTGAAATAGGAAAATTTGGAATCTGTGAGTACATTAGCAGTTATTTTCCCTCAGAACTAAAGCTTTTCTTGGTTTGTTATGATAAATTTACTTAAAAGCTATGTTGCGTGGACTCTCCAAAATGTAGCCGCACCCGTGTCGGATCCTTCAAAAATGCACTACTTTTGGAGGATCTGACACGTATCCGGCCACATTTTTGGAGAGTCCGAGCAACATAGCTTAAAAGGGAAATAAAACACAAGTTCACCAAATAGGACCAAGAGCATGAGAGAATAAAATATGTGTCTTTGATCGGTTTTTGGTGCACTCATATAGCCCCTACTTGTATAGAAGATTGGGCGTCATTTGTAGAGAATCATATTATGATGTAAGATAGTGTAGTAATTCTTTAAGCATGGGATTGACTCAATATTTGATTGCCAATTTGCACTCTTGAAGTTAAGGGTGCATTCTTAAGAGGGATTTATTTTTTGATCGGTAAAAAGCAGTATTTTATAATATATAATAAAACCAACAAGAAGTTGCTGGATGGGTTACAAGAAAAAGAAACAACATTACACATTGTGTAATGTGCTAATAAAGTCAATCATGGCACAACATTACACATTCTGTAATGTGCTAATAAAGTCATTCATGGCACGGGTCAGAAGCATGTACATCTGCCATGTTACACCAGAAACTAAGCAAAACAACACAGTTGTGTTTGATATCAATGACTCTGTTCTTCCTACTATCAAACAACCTATCATTTCTCTCTTTCCAGATGCACCACCAAATTGCAGCCAGGATAGTATTCCAAATTTTGAAATATCTAATTTGTGCCACCTTTGCAACAGCTGAAGATTTGAAAAGGGCATACACCAAAAGATACCCAAGATATTGAGGAAAAGATCCCAAATTTGGGAGGTGGGAGGTAAATTTACAGTGGAGGAAAAGATGGTTGACGTCCTTCAGCTGCTCTTCACATAACACACATCTGTTGACAAGTTGCATACTCCTTCTCTGTAGGTTGCTTTGTGTGAGACAAGCTTCTCTAGATACCAAGAGGGGGCAGCCCCTTCCAGATGGGTTTCCAAGGCCAAGGAGTATTCAGTGGGTTAGACTGTGTCAGAATTTAGTCTTTCTACCATCCCCCACTTTTATTGAAGAGTGCAACATGAAGAAATCCCACAACATCCTGGTATGTTTCCAGATGCCAAGTCCTAAAGGAGGAGGAGTAGGTTTGGTGGTCCAGGGATCAAGAAGACCATACTTGGAGCTAATTACAGCCCTCCAGAGAGAGTTTTCTTCTTGATTGAAACGCCAGATCCACTTACACATTAGGCTACTGTTATGCGCCTTCAAATCCCTAATCCCTAGTCCTCCAAACTTCTTACTTCTGATGACTGTGTTCCACTTGACTAAGTTAAAAGATCTACTATCTTTGTTACCTTTCCAAGGAAGTCTCTGCGAATTTTATCCAACCTTTTGGAGACACGTACAGGCATGGGAAAAGAGCCATGGTGTAAGTGGGTAAAGAATCCAGAACACTGTCGATCAACACCACTCTCCCTCCCAGTGAGAGATATTGTCTTTTCCAAGTAGACAACTTTCTGTAGCATTTCTCTAACACATCACTCCAGATAGATATAGCATTAGATTTTCCCCCCAGAGGAAGGCCCAAATATTTTGCAGGAAGAGAACCGGTGTTGCTACCCATAATATCAGCCATAAGTTGCATATTAGGAACCAGATTGATAGGATACAAATGGCTCTTTAGATAATTGATATGCAGACCCGAAACTTCCTCGAAAGCCAAAAGAATCATTCTAAGATAAAGAACTTGATCAACAGCAGCATCACATAGAGTCAAAGTGTCATCCTCATATAAAATATGTGAGATGTCAAGAGTGGAAGGCCCACTTAAACAGGTAGAGAATCCCCTGATCCAGTTGTTTTGCATTGCCACAGCCATCGTCCTGCTTAAACCTTCCATTACCAAAATAAAAAGAAAGGGAGAAAGAGAGTCTCCTAGCCTGAGGCCTCTTTTTGAGGGGAAGAAGCCCTGTGGAGATCCATTGACAAGTACTGAGAATCTAACAGTGGAAATGCACCAATAAATCCAATTGGTCCACTTGCTACTGAAACGCATATCCTTTAGAAGGTTTAAAAGGAAATTCCAGTGCACATGGTCAAAGGCTTTCTCAATATCCAATTTGCTAACTATACCTGGGATACCCTGCCTCTTTCTTTTATCCATACATTCATTGGCATTAAAGACGCATCAGCGATTTGCCTCCCTTAAATAAAGCCAACTGATGTTGAGAAACCAACTTGCTGATAACACACTTTAATCTTCCTGCAAGTAGTTTGGACAGGACTTTATAGAAGCTACTAACCAAACTGATTGGCCTAAAGTCCCTCAAATCCTTGGCCCCATTCTTTTTAGGAACTAAAGCAATGAATTAGGAATTGAGGCTCCTTTGGAAATGTTCATGATTGTGGAAGTGATTCAGAGCAGCAAGAAGGTATCTTCTGATCTGATCACCTCCCAACAGTGTTAATAGAATCCCATAGTAATACCATCTGGACCCGGAGCTTTGTCCCCTACACATTCTTTGACGACCCCCAATACTTCTTCCAGAAAAGGTTTTTATAGTGCATCATACTCTTCCTCAGATATGACTGGCAGAGAATCATTGTGCCAGCTAGGTCTCCAAGTGTCTTGCTCCGAGTATAGGTTGGTATAAAATCTGACAATTTCAGCATTGATTGCATCTTCTTCCTTTATCTCCTCGCCATTGATCATCAGCATGTCAATATGATTGTATCTATTATTAGAGTTTGCCATTTTGGGAAAGAAACTTCTGTTCCTGTCGCCTTCCTTAAGCCAAAGACAACGGGATTTCTGTCTCCAAAAAACCTCTCCCTGCTTGGCTATGTCTTCAAGTTCCATCTATAAACCCGCGCTCTGAACTAGTTAAGAAGGATCCAATCTTCTGCCAGTTTATGAAGGTGTAAAATATCGTTCATAATGTGTGATTTCCTGTCTTCTAACTGACCAAAGGATGAAACATTCCAATCCTTATGCTTGGATTTAAGCAACCCGAGTTTCATAGCAAAAATATGATCTGGACTGCCCTGAATAATAAATGAATCCCACCAGCCCTTGATACTGTCCAGGAAACCTTCTGTATGAAGCCACATGTGCTTGAATTTGAAATATGAGCTCGCCTGTGTCCCCACTGACTGCATTGAAGCAAAAGTGGAGAGTGATCAGAGAGCACTTTGGGTAACAAAGATTGTTTCATACAACCAAATCTATCATCCAACTCCGTAGAGGAAAGAAACCGATCAATCCTAGAGGCAATGTTCGACTTCAATCATTTTGCCCATGTAAACTTACCACCGTCTAGAGGAGGATCAATCAAATTCAAGTATTCAATAAAATCAGAAAAATCAGACATGGCCCTAGATGTTGAGAGAGTATGCTTCCTCTCGCTAGTGTGCCTCGTGACATTAAAATCACCACAAATGGCCCAAGGACCATCAGAGAGACCCCGGGACGTAGCCAGCCCGAGCCAAAGTACCTTTCTATCTCTTCTATTGTCAGGAGCATATACCCCAGAAAGAGTACAGGAAAAATTGGAAAGAATTTTGGAAAAAGAGACTGAAATGGAGAATAGCCCTTTCAAAATTATGTTCCCCGACCAGATTCTCTTATCCCATAAGAAAACCACTCCACCTTTGGTGCCTTCAGCTTCGAGAGCACAATAGTCACCCCATCTGATCCCCCATAATTGTCCAGCCCATAGAGATTCCCAAAATTGTAGTTTTGTTTCTTGAAGACAAATAATATCAGGCTGCCATTTACGAAATAGAAGTTTCAACAAATCTCGCTTCTTAGGACAATTAAGTCCTCTAACATTCCATGAGATAATCTTCAAATTCATTTAAAAGAAATAAATGGAACTTTCCTGCCTTTACCTCTACTAGCACTTTCGTCAAAGTTGAGACTACTCTCCAGATTTAACACTTCGTAATTATTGGATCGCATGGTTTTAAATTTTAAGTAAAGGATTAAACTGAGTCGAGTCTTATTGTTTCTTATGTGTAGGTATTGTTTGGATTGTTGCTGCTGTTTTATATTCCTAATACGGATCCTTATCCCGGCTACTCCCCACTCCGAAGTGAATCTTTCGACAACACTGCATATGAAGAACTTCCTGGAGCAGAGCAGATTTGTCCTGAGAGGCATGTCAACATATTTGCCAGTATGTGTCTAGATATTTTTTTAAGCACATAATAATTTAGGTTTTAATGTCCTTCATAAGTTTAATTATGACATGAGCACAGATTTCGGCTGATTTGGAATTCAGGTACTTCCCTACTGAGGGCAGATCCTGGGAACCTGAGTACTTGACCAGATCACTGATGCATCATATTTAAGAAAAAATAACATCCGTCTAATAATGTGATATCTATCTATGGATATGATGTATATGTCCACCTATGAACTTCAGCACACTTGCGTCTCATTGATAAATTCTACTTTGACCTCTTCATTTCTTATTTCTTTGGTGAGAGGGGGTATGGGGAGTTTTAAATTTGTGTTTGGTGTGATGAGAGACTACAAATATGTTATTAGCTCCGAAATTGGTAGTTTCATCACGCACAGATGTCTATTCATATTGGGCATAACATTAGCTTTAAAATGTAGAAAGAGTTGGATATAAGATTGACACAGACAAAGGGATGGTGAACAAGTTGGAGAAAGGAGACACTTAAAAGGTAAGCAAAGTAATTACGGAGAATTCTAGGACTTCCAGAATCCCAGATTGGTTAAGGAGAGAACTTTACATAATAGTTCTTGCAGAAGGAAAAGCTGGTGTGTAAATCCATGCCTGTGGTGCCAACAAGCCGTGTCTTTCAAAAGTTGAATTATTACTTTTCTCCAAAGATGGTTCCTGCGGCATCAAAGTTCCACTTATACGGGGAACTTTTTTTTTTTTTACTATGTCCTTCCTGGTAATACAATTGGTGTACCTGATGGTAACGTAGTTAGTTAGAGATGGCCGAAAACCCATTAAAATTTTGAATTTGGTGGAGTCGATGCCATCCAGGTTCAGAGGCTGGCTTTAATATGTTCAGATAGTTAGACACAAATATGCTTGTACAGGTAATAAAATCAAAGGTTGGCTTTAATTTGTGTATTGCTGACAGAAGCTACAACCTTGCTTTGGATGGATTTGTTGAAGGGGATAATGTAAGGGAAGTTCATCTTCTCAAATTCATTTACTTTGAAGTGGGGAGGGTAACTGCTTTCACACTTCGTTCGATGTCTGTGGTTTGGAAACTTTGAAGATTCGTGCCCTTGGATCTATGTGATCATGCATCTGTTATTCCTTGCGTTGTTGGGATGAAGAGTATGCTATGGAAAAGGTCTAAGGCGAAGCCAAATTATTTTTATGCATGCATTTTCAAAGGAGGTCACCAAGACGTATATGGAATTCCATCTGGAAACAGGCGCCAACAGAGGTTTCTTTTTGGAATGGGCTACCAGAAATGGTCGTAGCAAATATCTTAGTAAGAAGAGGATTTTCGTGAGCTGGCGCTTTATGTGTAAAGTCATTATGAAGATAGATGATATTTGCTTTGGTACTCTGCAGATGTACAATTGAATTGTAGATTTTTCTTTTTCTTATTCAGTATAGCATGGTATTGTATTCTTCTCAAAAATAGCATGGTGTTGTATAAGAGGATACTCTGGTGACTGGAGGTTGAAGAAGATAGAAAGATAGAAGTAAGGAAGTATGGAAAGTAGGCCTACCCTTTGCGCTTAATGGTTAATTCGGGAAGGGAAGAGCAACGAGGTTCTAAAGCTGTCGACGGTTTCTCCTAGAGTGTGAAGAGTTACTTTGTATCTTTATTGTACTTTTTGTCTGAAGAAAAGATACCTTTGCTTATAATAGTTAGATTCTTCTGAAGCTCACAGCTAAATCAATATAGTATAAAGCTTTTGATTTTATCTTGGTGTGCCTATTGATGAAATTACCTTAATTTATTTAAGAAAGAAAAGTATTCGTGAAATAACTTGTTCAGGAGAGGATAAATTATTAGCATATCCATAATCAATTATTTTCCTTCGATCAGCATCCAGCTGCAAGGGACCTGATATTTGCCGCTCACTTTCTTATGCAGAAATTACTTTTTCATGGATGAATCCTCTTATGCAACTTGGTTATAAAAGACCATTAACAGAAAAGGATGTGTGGAAACTAGATACTTGGGATCGCACTGAAACTCTGAACAACTCGTAAGTGTGCTCCCTTCCTTCTTCTTTTCATCATTTAAGATTTAGTTTAAATCCCAGAAAGTGACTAACTTATTGGGGGAAAAGAAAGTCAAAACCGAATTTGGTGAAGCAGATATATTAACATTCTGATAAACTATTTAGGTTTCAAAAGAGTTGGGCAGAGGAGGCTCAAAGACCTAAACCATGGCTTTTAAGAGCTTTAAACCGAAGTCTTGGTGGAAGGTAAAGATGTTTGCCTATGTTTCATGCATCTGTTTCGCTGGTTTTTTCATACCACGATATACATTGCTCGATCAGTTGATATTTTTATGTTACTAAATATTTTTCCATCTTTCTATGTTTGCAGGTTTTGGTGGGGAGGCTTCTGGAAGGTAGTTGATTTCACCTGTTATGTCTTAGTTGGTTATTAACAGTTCTTGAATTAATCAGATAATAATCAGAATGCATCACGTAAAAGCTTTATGCTTGATCTGTAATTTTATGTTACAAGGAAGTGTACAAGCTTGCTATTTTGGACAGGCTCGCTTCTGGAACCATATTTGTATCTTCTCGTTATTACATTGAAGTCTAGAACTGTTCCTTTGATCGTCAATGAAAACTGATGTCCAGAAGCGTACTATATGTGAAGCATAATGTCATTAGGTATGCTTTCTGAAACTACCTGGAGAAGTTGCAGGGCTTGAGAGAGAGAGAAAGGAAGAAAGAGAGTTAAAGATGTAGAGGGAGAGGTGGTTCTTTGTTCTTATATATCATAATTGCTCCGCTTTACATGGGAGCACTTGTAGATGTTTATGTGAGTTTTGGACTTTTACCACCTCTTAAGAGTAGCCTGTTTGTCAAAAAACCTTCTTTCTGAAGCTCTGCTTCAGATGGGAAGTTGACGTATCTGTATCCAACAACAACAACAACAACAACAAACCCAATATGTTCCCACCAACTACAACAACAACAAACCCAGTATGTTCTCACAGGGGGGTCTGGGGATGGTAATCTGTACGCACTTTACCCCTACCTAACAGATAGAGAGGCTGTTTCCAATAGACCCTCAGCTCAGGAAGGCTTGACATATCTGTATCCATAAAGAATTTATGCGAGTTTTAAGTAGTAAAATGAAACGTGCTGAATGGAGCCAAATGGATGTAGATTCTACGGTCAAATCTGAACTAGTTTGTTGTATAAGGTATTATCGTTATTTAGATGTGTGAGAAAGCACGGGAGAAAAATATATAATTGATATTAAACACGATACAATGAGCCCTATATATATATACACATAACCTATCCTACTCCTAACAAACATTGGATTAGGCTACTCCTAATACACATTGGATTAGGGTTCTACTATTACATATTCTAACACTCTCCCTCAAGCTGGTGCATATAAATCATATGTACCGAGCTTGTTACATATGTAGTTAACATCGAAGTAGGCTTTCTAGACCTGAAAGCATCGAGTCCCAAAGACATCATTGAAAACTTGCTGAAATAGATGAAGGAAATACTGTTTTTGCCGGAAAATTACTGTAGATGCCGGAAAAATCACTGTAGATGCCGGAAAAACTTCAAAGTCCCTGAAGGACCTTCGTGAAAATCTAACCGGAACAGTGCTCACGCGCCGGTGCGTGGGGCGCGTGAGTCGGATCTGCCTTTATAATTCTGGCGTGTCAGGGCGCGTGAAGGGCAGTTTTCCGGTGGGGTTTGCAGGGGTTTGGTCGGATCTCTCTTGGAAACCTTGTGGTGGTGTTGGTTTTTTTGCACAACACTGATAATTAGTGACTTTGACGCAATTAGTCACTTAGGTCACCGCAAAATTGCACGGTGACTGAGTTATTTCTTCCCGGATGTCGTTGGAATGACGCACAACGATAATTATCTCACCATGATACCATGTGAGAAAGCACGGGAGAAAAATATATAATTGATATTAAACACGATACAATGAGCCCTATATATATACACATAACCTATCCTACTCCTAACAAACATTGGATTAGGCTACTCCTAATACACATTGGATTAGGGTTCTACTATTACATATTCTAACAAGATGTATGTATAAGTTTGCATTGCATGCATCAATAATATAGAGATGTAGAGACACGTTCACGTGCGCACATGTATAAATTTTTGTGTATGCAACACACATTCATAGTTCTATATCTGTGCATTCTTTTTCCCTTCTCTCTTCTACCGTACATAACTTTTTACTTTCTGAAATACTTGTATAAGATAAATGTGTTTTAGTTAATTTGACTTTGTAGACACCAAAGTTTAGGCATGTGTTGTCTTACAAATTTTATGTATTATCTACCGGAAGTGCTATAAGGCATATTGAAGACATGTTTTTGAAGTAACATTTGTTTTCTTATATCATTAGTATTTAGTTGAAATACCAAATTTGTAACATCTCTATGTTTCTTTTCCAACATGTAGATTGGAAATGATGCTTCCCAGTTCATTGGACCACTTATTCTAAACCAACTCTTACAGGTAAAGAGCAATTGCTGGATTGCACATTCTGTAAATTGATGCTTGTAAGGACTTTTATCCAGACCCTTTTTGTTTCCTGAGAAAAAGATGGTTTACCAACATCTTCTGGTAGCCTAATTTATTTTATACTTGCTTTGATGGCTAGAGTAGTTGTGGATCTGGTGATGAGGTTTTTGTAACCCCAACTAGTTTTGGGTACCATCTTCCTTTTGTCCTTTTATACCTGCACCTTTAAATTTCTTAAAATGATCTCCACCAAAATGATCATTTATTGACCTTTTGAATGCAGCAGTAAGTACATAGTTAAGTACATAGTTTTTCTTTTTGACAAGAAAAGTGGGATAAAGGCTGCAACCTAGATGATAGGATATGCAAGGAGCACAATTATAGTTTGTTAGTTGGTGCTTCATGTATTGGAGGCAAGTAGGGATGTGATAAGGATATCCTTATCTTTTTTCTGATCATGCAGCAGGCCTGTTGTGTTGTGTGGCTCCGTATTGGTTTTTATTTGGAACTTTATATGGAGGAGTTTGGAAAAGTTTTGAAGGGATTAACAACTTTCCTGAAGCCTAAGGCCTTATTGTTATTTTGGTAAACATCGTTCGTTGCCATTAGCTTCTCTTTTGCTTTGGTTGAGTACAAATTTTATTTTATATGCTTATAGAAAATCTTAATTTATACTCTTTGAATTGCAAGTCATTTAGTTTGTATTTGATATGCATCGATGCATCCTTGGTGCCAGGCACCAAGATAAATTAATATTTTTCCAAAAGTAGTGATATTTCTTATTCATTTTTTACATTTCCCTGATGTGCATAATTAGGTTAACGAAGTCAATTGTGATCATGATGTGAAAATTACCCTTTAAAAGTGGTAGTTTTCAATACAAATAATGTCCATGCTTGACATCATAATGTTTGGAGATGATCTGATAATGGCTTGTTAGATTACCTTCCATTTGATTTCACTCTTGTTCTTTTTTTCTTTTAAAGTTTTCTGACATCTGATCATTTTCTCTTTTATTTCCATCCAACAGTCTATGCAACAAGGTGATCCAGCATGGATAGGCTACATCTATGCATTCACGATTTTTGTTGGAGTGGTATGAATTCTATGCCAACCTGTGAATACCAAAATACTATAGTCTGGTCTCGCTCTATTTGACTATTTCAGAAAATTTCTTCAGTCTGCTTTCATATTGGACTTACTCTGAAAAGCCAAATCTTACGCATTGGTTACGTCAAATTGAATTGGCATGCATAAAGGTCCTAGTACTTGTATTTGGTGAACCTATAGTCGGACATTGATATGTCGCTGCTATATGTTTGAGGCCTTTTTGGTCTGACTGAAGAAATTGTATGCAATTAGCTGGAGGCCATATATCTAATCCCCTCCCCCCCCCCCCCATATATATTCTTTTTGCGTATATAAAATCTGCTTTTCTTCCCTTTTTCTAGTTTAACATTAATGTTCTTTTCGCCTATTCCTGTGACACCTACTGAGAGTGTGATTAGTACCTTATAGTTTTTTCTTTAAATAAACTTTCTTCCACCATCGGCCTCTGGCTGGCTCTCTTTGATATGCAACTGTGAGACTGACATTATTTAATCACAATTTCTCTTCTAGGTGTTTGGAGTTCTCTGTGAAGCTCAGTATTTTCAGAATGTCATGCGTGTTGGATTTCGCCTCAGATCTACTTTGGTAATTCAGATTCTTTCTATATTCTATCGTTTTCTTTCCAGTGTTTGTCCAAGCTTCCTAGGTTACATTTAGAGGCGACATTAATTTCTGTAATGTTGGGATTATGTAACACATTGGGTATATATCACCAACCTTCTTCATCCTCTCTTTTCCTTTTTCTGTGCTCGCTTATGTATGAACTACAGTTTCTATTGATAGCTGATATTTCTCTATGAGCTTTATTCTTCTCCCTTTCTGTTTTATCCTAACAAGTAAGACTTGGATCTCAGGTTTGTTATTTTTAATAGCTATCAGGAGTCTGTTTGAAGCACTGGCTCCTGTACTTGTAATTATGTTTTGGCCATAGTCCTTGTTTTTTTTTGCATTAATTTTCATGACAATAATTATCCTGCTGGATAGAATATTTTATGATCACCTAACACAATATATATAGGTATATGTTAGCAGCTGGGAGTTTCTTCTACCCGTTAAAACCAAGTTGTATGCTCAATTTTGGTAGTTCTACAAGGTGCCGGAGATCAATTTGTACACTAACCAAGTAACCATTAAATTTGATTCACATTGGAAATACTTTGTTAGGTTGTTTGTTAAAACTTAAAACTCTCTTTCGAGTGACTATTGATATGAATCAAAGTGATTTCTTGATTTGACTTCTATTTGTGCATTGTCGTGTTTCTTGTTTTTGAGTTATTCTATGGAGTTAGTTTAGCTGCTCATAGCTTCTTGTAGACTCTGTATATGTTCAGCTCCATTAGTCTCCGTCCTTGCTGGTATGTAGAGCTCACCAACTATTTAACTTTATAACTCATTGTTGATGCACTGATGGTATTATTATGTTATTTTTTAACCCCAATTGCTTTTGTAGGTTGCGGCAGTTTTCCGGAAGTCTTTGAGGTTAACCCATGAAAGTCGTAAAAAGTTTGCATCAGGAAAGATAACCAATTTGATGACAACAGATTCTGAAGCACTTCAGGCATGTCGGTTGCATTACTGCTGATATTATTTATTTCTGCAGTCTTCTACAAGTTGAATATTCTATAGCATTACTTTCTTCACTTGATGAAGAGATTTTGCCGATTTAAGGAATGGATTCCTCCCTTTGATATGCCCATTTCTGAAACACACTTGTATCATAAGATACACAACATCATTAAAAAGGATGTGTAGAAAAATGCTTGAGAATGACAATCATTGCTTATTAATGAGAGACTAAAAGCATGCTAGAAGCCCCAATTTTAATAAGATAATGTAGAAAAATCAAGTTACAAAAGTACAACAGAAGAATAATGACAATTAAACTAAAGACTTTAAAGTAATTTCATTTTTATCTCACTATCAATATCACCATCATATCCGGCACGAACCAGCCTGAATCAGATGCTGTCCAACAAAATTCAGAATCCTGAACGTATTATACAAAGGGTCGCAGAATAGTTATTCGTATCACAAGGTACAATTGAATTTACGCATTAAATACATAAGGTCATAAGATTATGGCACCGAAGACTTGCATCGAATTGTACCTTAAGATACTGGCTACTTTGGTTGTGCTATCTGGTATGGAATTTTCTTCATTGAAGACTTGATGATTGGGAGCATAAAAGGTTGACCTAATACGTTGGTGAAAATACTGTGCTTAAGATAAAAGAATCAGATCCGTATGTCGGGGTCATATTAGGATATATAAATTTATAAAATTCCCTTCATTAAAAGTTAACATCTTGAGATGAAATGGTACCCACCATTCTACAGAACATAATATTATTAATATATGATGCATTTTCGTAGCACCAGTGAATGACATTTAAAAAGAAAAACTGAATCAGTCAGTGATGTTCATTGAAATAGAGCAAATATTGGAAATTCTAGAACAACTTTCACCAATTCCAACTTACAAAACAACTAATAGTACTATAACAAAACTCCGTCCCCTATAGGAGACGACACTAACTACACCAAAATAGAGCCCCCCCCCGCGCCAAAAAAAAGGCTAAAGAAAAGCCCATATCCCTTATCAACCATACTAGTCATTCTTGTCCTTCTCTTGACAGCAAGACTTTTGCAGAGCAAACAAAAGCCGAAACCAGTCATCCCCTCAACCCCCAAAACCATAGAAAGTCCTACTCCGTCTCTTGATCGCATACACAACAATCCATATAAGTCACCATCTTCTACGAGCATGCTCAATATAGGTAAGAGCATTATGAATCACATTCTCTAGAAAACACACGTGTATCCTCATAGATAAGCCCACTGATACGGACTCGTCTACGAACCAAATGCCTAATGACCCCCTTTGTGATACCCTGAATGTTATCATGGAGGACCTTACGATATGGTTTTGCTCCTTCCTTTGAAATCCTTTTCCTCCCTTTCCACGACCCAACATTTCGATCAACTACTAATTCTCTGCAATTGGAAGCTTCTGGATCTCGAAGAATACTAGAGATGGCAGTGAACGACCTTTTTACAAAATGGAAGCATTATTCTATGAATTTCTCAGTGCCTAGATTAATGAAAAATCCTGTTTAAAAGTCTGTTTTAGATGTATTTTTTGCTGTGTTGAGTGTTGACATTGGTGCCTATCTTATTTCTCCAGCAAATATGTCAGTCACTTCATACTATTTGGTCAGCTCCTCTTCGAATTACCGTTGCATTGGTTCTTCTTTACCAACAATTGGGGGTAGCAGCACTTCTTGGTGCACTTATGCTGGTTCTTATGTTTCCAGTACAGGTAAGAAGCTTTTCTCTCCTCTTCTCACTTTAAAACTTTTATTCAATTTTCTTGAATATATTTCCATTTTTTTGTTATATACCTGAATATGGAATATACTGCTTGCTTGAGGAAGAGCGCTTTCGAGCAACAAGAAGCAATGGAGTTGTTTCTGTAATTACAGGCAAATGCTTTTACGCCCGAGTTCTTTCGGAGCTAGTGGTTATGCTAATAGAATCATCCAAATTGGTTTTAATTCAATTAACAAATATAAGATTTTTCTTGATGAGGTTAATAAATATAATTTTATAATATGGAAAACCACAAATACAAGTTGTATAAAGATGATAGAGAATCTTACACAACATGAGTCATTATGAAATCATGACTGGAGTATGACATGTGCTCCAAAAGTACATGAGTAAAATCATTTAAAGTAATGGTAGTTGCTTTTAAGGCATACGAATGTTTGTAACAGCTGGAGTATCATATGTGCTCCAGAAAACCGGTCTGGTGCAACCCTATACAGTAAAAGAAGAAGTATATGAGTACTTGATGTTGAGGTTAATTACTTGCGGCTATCATTATCCCTCAATAATCCAAATAAATAAATTATTGAGGGATAACGATAGCCTCAAATTACCATTATATTTTCCATTTTGACTGGAATCAAAGGTGTTGATAGTTTGGTGTTGATGGATTTTATGTTTTGGGGTATTCAAGAGGTAAAGAATTTCCTTTTCTTTATTTCTTTTTTTTTGGGGTGGGGTGGGGGTGGGGTGGGGTGGTTGTTGTTGCACAGATATAGAACATCCATTAGCATAACCTGTGCCCTAGTATGTATATCCATTCAGAGGCGTATCCAGGATTTTAATACCATGGGTGCAGTATTATCTTTAAGATAGATGTTTGGTTCCATTATATAGAATTCTATGATGGTGTCAAGTTGACGAGCAAACTATATTAATACTATATACGCAAAAAATATCATTCACTTTACAATTGTCCTCGGCGAGTTTTTATTGAAAACAGTCAAAATAACATCATTACTTACATTACGTTTTAAATATCACGCTCTATATAGCAAATTAAACAATCATTCAAAATTCTTTTTTAAAGCGGCGCTTAATATTGAGCAGGGTTTTCCTGCTTTGAATCCTCCGAGAGCCGAGAGAGATGAGTTATGAGTACTTTGCTATTAGGGATTTCAGAGTTTTTGTACTCAGAATGATGAGGAGAAGAAATAAAAAAGACGTAGGCAAAAGGGGTTCTTTTTTACAAAGAAGTAAAAGAAATTGTATTGTTTGTTAATTGAAAAGAAAGAAAGGGCATTGGTATATGTTGTTAATTGAAAAGGGTGTGGAAAATTGGGAATTTATTTATTGTAATTAATTATAAAAGGAATTAATCAAAAAGAATTATATGGGGATCGAACCCCTCACCTTGGGGACAAAAAGGAGATAAGAGGGGCACTTAGTCACCAATGCACCAAACCAATAACTTGAGCATGAGTGGCCACAAATATATTTAACCACATAATTGAAAAAATTAGTATTTTATACATAGCCTAGGGAGGGGAGCATGGGTGCAAGTACCCCACTCCCTTCCACTTAAATCCGTCTCTGTATCCATTACCTGGACTTTGGAAACTTTTACCCATAATTTCACTGGTAAAGGATTTACCTGCCTAATGTCGCATCAGGGGAGACTGCATAGAGTTTGGGTATCAAACTATTTATTCTGTGAAGTCAGTGTCATTTTCCCCATGTGGTTGTGTTGACACTGTTTTCCTTTTCTACTTGTTTCATTTTTTTGTCTGCATAGAGTGTGCACAGCTATTCTTAATATCTTCCATTCCCATGTCACAGGAGTCTCTTCCTTCAATAAGTTACTCTTGCTATTGTCTTAATGAAAAAATATTTGGGTTATGCAGACATATGTAATAAGCAAGATGCAGAAACTGACAAAAGAAGGATTACAGCGAACAGACAAGAGAATTGGTCTCATGAATGAAGTATTGGCTGCGATGGACACAGTAAAGTATAGTTCATTCGTAGAAGTATGTTTGTAACCCCTAACTATACTGCTCCGCTTAATGATTTGTGACTCTGGTGATGTGTATTTTCAGATCTTATGCATGGGAGAATAGTTTCCAATCTAAGGTTCAGGGTGTTCGGAATGACGAGCTGACTTGGTATAGGAAAGCACAATTACTAGCAGCGGTATGTTATGTTAACCAGAAGCGTGAATTGTGTTTTTCTGGAAGGAATGTTATTGTGCCTTCCCTGTATGTCAAAACAAAGTTGCATTTTGTTGTATTTCCACAAGAATAAAGCTTGAATCAATTTTACTACCTCTCATGCCCCTAACCTAAGACCATACACATATACATTTATATATATGGACAAGACTGCATGAATGGAAACAGTTTGCTTCATCTTGGCTTATGATGGGCTGCAGGCAGAAAGAAAGGACACCAATACTACAATATAAAATTTAATTGTCCTTGTTTTTTCCTTCATTGTTTCCTCTTGGCCTGACTTTGATAACTTCATTTTTATCTGTTTCAGTTGAATAGCTTCATTCTGAACAGTATTCCTGTTGTGGTGATTGTCATCTCATTTGGGGTATTCTCGTTACTTGGAGGAGATCTAACACCAGCAAGGGCATTTACATCTTTATCCTTGTTCGCGGTGTTGCGTTTTCCGCTCTTCATGCTTCCTAATATAATAACACAGGTTTCAAATGTTTCTTTGCATTCTCATATGCTGATAATAAATAGCTTTACTGCCTTTTTCAATTGTTGAAGAACCCTCAATTTGCCGATATCTGTCTTTGAAAAATGGCTGTTGTAGCATTTATTCTAGACTGTTAGAGAGAAGAAAGAGTACTTCCTCGGAAGTTCATTAGTCGTGCTTGAGTATTGTTTCATTTTCTGATTGACAATCAAATGTCTCACCTAATCACCTCCCCTGGAAAAATAAAGAGAAGGAGGAAAAGAAAACAAATTTATTATCATTTCTAACCATCTAAGTTGAAGGTAATAGCTAGAATTAGTCAGCAGTGATGACATTATCAGATACTAAAGTTTTATGGTGAGGTGAATAACATTTAGGTGTTCATTCTTGTATACGTAGAGACCTTGGGTACTGCAGGCGCATTAGGGCGGATGAGGTCATGGGGGTTTTGCGTAGGATGAGTAGGGGTCGAGCGACCGGGCCTGACAAGATCCCGGTGGAGTTCTGGAAGTGCATGGGTAGGTCAGGAGTGGAGTGGCTCTCCAGGTTGTTCAATGCGATCTTCAGGACCAAAAGGATGTCGGATGAGTGGAGGTGGAGTACAGTGGTGCCCTTGTACAAGAACAAAGGGGACATCCAGTGCTCTAACAACTATAGGGGTGTCAAATTAATAAGTCACACCATGAAGGTCTGGGAGCGGGTGATCGAGGCGAGGGTGAGGGAGATGACATCTATATCTGGGAACCAGTTCAGTTTCATGCCGGGTCGCTCCACTACAGAAGCTATCCACCTTGTCAGGCGGCTGGTGGAGCAGTTCAGGGATAAGAAAAAGGACCTGCACATGGTGCTTATCGACTTGGAGAAGGCGTATGACAAGGTCCCAAGAGAGGTGCTATGGAGGTGCTTGGAGGCGAAGAGCGTGCCGGAAGCCTATATTAGAGTAATCGAGGACGTGTACGATGGAGCTAAGACTAGGGTTAGGACGGTGTGTGGCGACTCAGACCATTTTCCAGTGGTTATGGGGCTCCATCAAGGATCGGCGCTTAGCCCTCTCTTGTTTGCCTTGGTGATGGATGCTCTAACCCGACATATTCAAGGGGATGTGCCTTGGTGTATGCTATTTGCTGATGACATAGTCTTGATAGATGAGACGAGAGTCGGTGTTATTGATAGGTTAGAGGTATGGAGACAGACTCTCGAGTCTAAAGGTTTCAAAATAAGCAGATCTAAGACAGAATACCTGGAGTGCAAGTTTAGCGCCGAGCCGAGCGAAGTAGGCAGGGACGTGATGATTGGATCTCAGGTCATAGCCAAGAGGGACAGTGTCAGATATCTTGGGTCGGTGATTCAGGGAGACGGAGAGATTGACGGGGACGTCATTCATCGTATTGGAGCGGGGTGGACTAAGTGGAGGCTTGCATCAGGAGTCCTATGTGACAAGAAAGTTCCACATAAACTCAAGGGGAAATTTTATAGAGCTGTGGTTAGACCTGCAATGTTGTATGGGTTGGAGTGCTGGCCCGTGAAAAACTCTCATGTTCAGAGAATGAAGGTTGCGAAGATGAGGATGCTCAGGTGGATGTGCGGGCTCACCATGTTAGATAAGATTAAGAATGAAGTTATTCGAGAGAAGGTGGGGGTGGCCCCGGTGGATGAGAAGATGCGAGAAGCGAGGCTGAGGTTGTTCGTGCATGTGCGGAGGAGAAGTCCTGGTGCCCCGGTGAGGAGTTGTGAGCGGCTGGCGATTGTCGGCGTTCGGCGAGGCAGAGGGAGGCCTAAGAAGTATTGGGGAGAGGTGATTAGGAATGACATGGCTAGAATGCGGGTTTCCGAGGACATGATCCTTGATAGGAAAGTCTGGAGGTCTAGTATCAGGGTTGTAGGATAGGGGCTCCTAGAGTTTTTCATACTCCTCACCTGTGGTTGGGTGAGGCTTGACAGGACTATCCATAGATGATTTGTGTTTTGGCTTGTGTCTCCCTTATGGTAGTTATTTATGGTAGTTACTTTATGATATTATTGCATGCTATTTTATTTATGTTTCTTATGTTTAGATAATTATTTACGCTATTTCTGTTGGAGTTACTAATGCTCTTTTGTTTTTGTTTTTGTTTTTGTTGTTCATTTCCTTCACTGAGCCGAGGGTCGATTGGAAACAGCCTCTCTGCCCTTTCGGGTAGGGTTAAGGCTCGTCTACATATTACCCTCCCCAGACCCCACTTTGTGGGACTATGCTGGGTAGTTGTTGTCACAATATCCTTAAGTCTATTTCATTGCCGGAGCATTTGACATTCGGTTTCTGGACAGGTGGATTAGTAAGCAGCATTTCAATATTAACGCTTCCTAAGCAGAATCTTAGGGCCTGTTCTCTTGATTATTATTTTGTTTCTGAATAAATCAATGTTAATCTGGTTATCATGTGAGAAAATTATTTTGTAAAGTAATATATTTCTCCAGTGAAAGTGATTATTTTTAATCACATCAGCATCCCCCAGATGCAACAAATATGTCATTTTGAAAACTTGCTAGAATGGCCAATGTGTCTATTTATTCTTCCTTATCACCCAAAAGTTGGCTTGTTACATATGCCACCTCCTATTTCTTGACTTTTAACTTTTTATTCTGTAAAATTTCTTGATTTTGGCAATGTCAATTATTTTTTATTTTACTCAAGAAGCATTGTGGTGGATAATACTTGGTATGCACTTTGTACCTCAAAAAGGAAAAAAGTTATAAGCACGTCATTAATTCTCAGGTCCGGAGTTTTACCGTTAAAGTAAAACATTTCAGCCAACAACAACACCAACAACAACCAGTATAATCCCACTTAGTGGGGTCTGGGGAGGGTAGTGTGTACGCAGACCTTACCCCTACTCTTGGGTATAGAGGCTGTTTCCAAATAGATCTCCGGCATCCTTTCCTCCAAGAACTTCCCACCTTGCTCTTGGGGAGACTCGAACTCACAACCTCTCGGTTGGAAGTGGGGGTTGCTTACCATCAGAGCAATCCCTCTTGTCTTAAAACATTCCATCCCTTTTGAGAAAAACTCCATCCCTTTTGAGAAAAAAGAGACTAGCAACTTTTTTTTCCTTTTCCTCCTTTTTTTTAAATAAAATTTCTATGTGAGCGAGAGAGAATGTAGTCTATCTATGGGATCTTCTTTCATTCTGCGGTTTTGCTTAACTTACATGGTTGCACCTATTTTCTGCTGTTGCAGGTTGTTAATGCAAATGTATCGTTGAAACGTCTAGAAGAGCTTCTCTTGGCAGAAGAAAGAATACTTCTACCCAATCCACCTCTTGAGCCTGGACTTCCAGCCATTTCAATCAAGAATGGATGCTTTTCATGGGAATCAAAGGTTTGCACTATAGTCGATATCTTCTTTTGCCAGAATAAGTACACTTAGCCATGCAAACATAAATGTGGTAGTCTTTAGCCTCCTATGTTTTTAAATAAACAGAAGTGGGTAAAGACATAACAAATACTTATCAGAAGGGAAAAAAGAAAAGTTAAAGTTTATGTAGATATGCATTTGTCATTAATAGGTAAACCTCCCTCTTTTCCTCTCTTGTTTCATTTCACTCGTTATAGAATCTGTTCATAAATGAGAAATCTTTTCAGGAAACCTTATATATCTTGCATATTTATTATTGCTTTCCAGAAAGATTCTTCTCCAGGTAGTTTAATTCTTTCTTCTCTTTAAAAGTGCACTCTGACCTCAACTTTTTACTGCCACAATTTTGATTACTTGGTAGCATGTTACATTTTATTAATTAATTTGGGTACTGTCATTATTTGGGCCACAAATAAATGTGAAAGTAATCTGTTGTCTAAAACTTGGTACCGTAGCCCCTTGATAGGGATCTGATATGCTTGGGAAGTGATGCGAATGGAGTATGCTTGAGCAGATAGCTAGTTTTTTTGTGATTAAGCCATAGTTTCCTAAGAGAAAGGACAATGATGCTATATTTTACCACATTAGTTGGGTGCAGGATATTTGGATGGCCCGAGTTTAGTGTGGTCTTATCTCACATCTGTTAGGCGTAGGAAATTTGAATTATGTAGCTGTACGATTTATGTACAATTTGTTGCATAGTTATTTGACAAACGAGGATGAGGCTAGTGGAAAGAATAATTTGCACCGACACTGGGTTGTGTTGCCAGCTTATGGTACCTCTGCTAGGTTCTTGGAGAATCTCTAAATCCACCATACTCATCTTTCAATTCGTCTCTTATGTCTATATCGTTTCTCAGAAGGTTGTCATGCTCCTACTTCCACTTATGTCCGAAGGAATTTCTGTTTCGGAGTATTTTGATATTTTCATTTTTGAGGAATCTGAAAGACAGAGAAGCTGAAGAACTTGTAATTTTGTTGGTTCTTTTTCGAGCTTCTATTTGGAGGTCTAGTATCAGGGTTGTAGGATAGGGGCTCCTAGAGTTTTTTGTACTCCTCACCCGGGGTTGGGTGAGGCTTGGTAGGGCTATTCAAAGATGTTTTGTGTATTGGACTGTGTCTTCCTTATGGTAGTTATTATGGTAGTTACTGTCTGATATTATTGCATACTATTTTATTTACGGTTCTTATGTTTAGATAATTATTTACGCTGTTTCTGATGGAGTTACTAATGCTCTTTTGTTTTTGTTTTTATTTTTGTTTTCCCTTTCCTTCACTGAGCCGAGGGTCGATTGGAAACAACCTCTATGCCCTTTCGGGTAGGGGTAAGGCATGTCTACATATTACCTCCCCAGACCCCACTTTGTGGGACTATACTGGGTAGTTGTTGTTGTTGTTGGTTATAAGGTTGGACTTTGGACTACTTGGTGTATTAATTTATAAATCTTTTTAGCTGGTCTCTCTTTTGTACCTAGAGCATTTCTTTTGGGTTCATTTATCACTTGATTGATGTAGTATGTGTATACAAAACAATGAATCTTACTCCCAGCTGATCCGAAAATGCCTCTTTGTGAGAGATGGATGGTGGAGAATATTCCTAGATTGAGGAACAATACATATTTGCAGCAGCTCTGAGGAATCAGTTCTTGTAATATTTTGGTTCTGGGAATAACTATCATGATCCTTGGAAGTGCTCTAAGTGTACTTTTGTCTTGAAAAAAACATTCTATTATCTTCCACAGCCATTGAAGTGCTGATTTATTTTGTATAACTTGCTATGGAATATATGGTTTAGAACACAATCTCCAGCTGTCCCAACCTACAAAAGTGTTGAGCAGCTTATTGGATTGAGTTGCTAAGTTCCTTTAGGATTTCTTCTGAAGTTCTCTTCTGCTTCTATCTTTATCAATCAAAACGTTTAGAAGTTTCTATGTGTGAAGAAAAAAGAAAATATAATCAAATAAAATAAAAAAACAGATACACTTTTAATAAAGAAGGCCGCTCTTCAATACCCTGTTCCTGCTTAATCTTCTATGCAGTTGCTAATTTTGGAACTTAATGGGCTTGTCAATTCTTTTCAAGGCATACGGGAGCTGGGAAACTCAACTGTTATCTTGATGTGCAGGTAGAGAAACCAACATTGTCAAATATCAACTTGGATATCCCAATTGGTAGTTTAGTAGCTGTTGTTGGGGGCACTGGAGAAGGAAAGACATCGCTAATCTCAGCAATGCTTGGAGAGGTTCCTTCTGTTTCGGATTCAATGGTTGTCGTAAGAGGAACAGTTGCTTATGTACCACAAGTCTCATGGATTTTTAATGCAACAGTAAGCAACCATGTTTATTCGTTACATACATAAGCATTAAGGTTGATCATGTGGCTGCCTTTGATTAAAAGATGTTTGGTATCATGGATGACTTGAAGTGCATAATTACGTTCTACAGGTACGTGAAAATATACTGTTTGGTTCTGCAATTGATGCTGCAAGATATGATAGGGCCATCGATGTGACTGCATTACGGCATGACCTTGAATTGCTTCCGGTATGCATAGCTGCAAAAGTTGTCTAATCAATATATTTTAGACAGTTTATTCTTCTTTATGATCTTTCTTTATTTTTATATTATTATAAGGACGATATTTCTTTAACGCTGTTGCTCAATTTTAATTGCCTTTGTTCTAGGGTGGTGATCTCACTGAAATTGGTGAACGGGGTGTGAATATTAGTGGGGGGCAGAAGCAACGAGTATCCATGGCTAGAGCTGTTTATTCCAATTCAGATGTTTGCATATTTGACGACCCATTAAGTGCTTTGGATGCTGATGTGGGCCGCCAGGTAAACATTTTACTTTGATGAAATGTGCTCTTTTTAGTTCCATCCAGCATCCAACGCAAGCTTCTTTCATTTGTTGGTTTTGTTACATTTTCCTATGCAATATGTTACTGAAATGATCTGACTCGCATAATTTTGTGGAAACTAATTTTTTTATATAACATTCGTTATAATGTATTATTACCAGGTTTTTGAAAGGTGCATCAAGGGAGAACTGAAAGGAAAGACCAGAGTTTTAGTCACAAACCAGCTACACTTCCTGTCACAAGTAGACAGAATCATACTGGTGCATGATGGTATGGTGAAAGAGGAAGGAACGTTTGAATGTCTCTCAAATAATGGGGTACTATTTCAGAAGCTGATGGAAAATGCGGGGAAAATGGAAGAGTATACAGAAGAAAAAGAAAATGATGACAATGACAAATCTTCAAAACCTGTTGCTAATGGTGAGACCAATGGAGTATCTAAGGAAGTTGGAAAAGATAGTAAAAAAGGAGGAAAATCTGTTCTTATTAAGCAGGAGGAACGGGAAACTGGTGTAGTGAGCTGGAATGTTTTGGCGAGGTAAGATTAATACTATGATCTGGCTAAAGTTTAAAAAAGCTTTTCCATTTTCTAAATTATTATATATGTATACACACACACATTTGTATGTATGTGTATTCATATATAGAGATTTCAATTTGTGTGGTGAGGTAGCTTAACACCTTTCAATACTGAAATACTCCTGTAGAAAAGGTTCACAGTCAATTATCTCCCAGATTTAGTATTTTGACTGATAAATTTGCTTAATTATGAATGAGTTCTATATCCAATCTTTCTGTGTGAAACTAGTTTACCTGAAAGCGGTGGAGTTTAATTTGTATGGAGTAGTTGTAGTTAGGCTTAACACAAAGAGCTATCATACCTTTCTAGCCTAATCTGCTTTATGTCAAGAATCTTTGTGGTGTCAGTTGGGCTATGCCTTCAGATATTAGGAGTTTAATTGATAGTTGGCAAGGGCAAAAGATATCAAAGTCCCAGAAGCAGCTTTGGAGGACCATTCCCTTATGCATTTTCTGGACCATTTGGGCAGAAAGAAACAGTGTCTGTTTTGAGAATAAAAAAGAACAACATTGCTAGCCTAAAAAACTTATGTCTGCATAATCAGTTTTTTTGGTGTAATAGATGTTTACTAGATAATATGACAAGAGGGGTTGCTCTGATGGTAAGCAACCCCCAAGTCCAACCGAGAGGTTGTGAGTTCGAGTCTCCCCAAGAGCAAGGTGGGAAATCTTGGAGGGAAGGATGTCGGGGATCTATTTGGAAACAGCCTCTCTACCCCAGGGTAGAGGGTAAGGTCTGCGTACATACTACCCTCCCCGGACCCCACTATGTGGGATTATACTGGGTTGTTGTTGTTGTTGTTGTTGTATGGACCAGTATCTGGAATTTTTGGATTTGTTGGGAAAGATGTAGTTGAGTGCTCTCTGTAGGTGCTGTATACCCTGTTTTGTACTCTTTGTGTACTTTCTTGGTACATCTTTTTTATTAATAATAATTCACCTTATCAAAAAAAAAAAAAAAAAAGAACTACAGGTTGAAGCTACTGGCTAGTATGAAGACTTAATTTATCTTCATAGCCATATCGTGAGACATCTCCGCAATAGTTCGTCCTTTAGCAAAAGCACCCCTTTTTGCTTAACTATTTTTATAGGGAGAATCTAACTAATTCTTCAAGCTAGAGAGAATTTCATAGAAGTTACATTCTCTCCTTCAAATATCCTGTAAATAAAGCTAGGTCGGAATTGGTCAAAGTTTGAATTCATGTGCTCTGCGATATTAGTGAAAATCCAACTCTTCTAATTGAGCTAGCTTTATGTCAAGATCGAAATTTAGTTAATCTAGTAGTAGTATTAACGAGGCAAACATCTTGAAGAATCTCCAAGTCGATTGATGTTTTAGATGCAGCTGCCTTTCGCAAGAAGAAAATGCCTTTAGTTTAGTACACTACAGTTTAAATATATGTTTGACATCAAATCATTCTAGTTTAAATAAAGATAAATGAGTTTGCAACCTTTACTCTTTCCTCTCCCCTACTCTTTCTGTTGGGTGGATAGCTTCTTTTTCAGAAGGAGAGTATGCTCTTGATCAAGTTGTAGGTCTAAATCGATTCGTTAAGTTTCTGCATGTGTTCATCCAATTGGGATTTGCTTTAGCTGATGCAGCTTTCTCCTTTTCCTTTCTCATAAATGTTATCCTTCTGCAGCATGGTGGGAACTAAAGAGATATTGAGCATTCCTTGAACTGAAATGCTTTATATGAAATCATTTTCCAAGCCTATTATTTGTCACATGCTTTTGTGTACTGATTTAGCTTGTTTTTAACTCATATGTTGCAGGTATAAAAATGCTCTGGGAGGTTCTTGGGTGGTTGTGATACTATTTTTGTGCTATTTCTTGATAGAGGCTCTTCGTGTTGGGAGTAGCACTTGGTTAAGTTTTTGGACTGATCAAAGCAGTTCGACGAGATATACAGCTGGTTTCTACAATCTGATTTATTCACTTCTATCTCTTGGTCAAGTATGTAATTTTATCTCTCTTAGCTTTTGTTGCTTGCTGCTTTCTCCCCACTGACCCAAGATATTTGATATCCTTGTATGCTGAATAAGACGGTGGAACTCTTCATCTGATGAAGGGGAAAGAAAAGGAGACTTCTAATTACTGTCTATATTATCTGCCTATCAGGTTATGGTAACTCTGACGAATTCATTTTGGCTGATCACATCAAGCCTTTATGCTGCCAGGAAGTTGCATGATGCTATGCTTAATTCTATTTTAAGAGCTCCAATGGTCTTCTTTCACACAAATCCACTGGGGAGGATTATCAATAGGTTTGCCAAGGATCTAGGGGACATAGATAGAACTGTTGCACCCTTTGTAAGCATGTTCCTGGGCCAGGTGTTTCAGCTTATCTCAACATTTGTCCTGATTGGTATAGTGAGTACCATGTCTTTATGGGCAATAATGCCATTGTTGGTCTTGTTTTACGGAGCCTATTTATATTATCAGGTATGTGGAAAAGTATTATTTTATTTTGTTTTGTATAATCCACGTTTGTTAGATATAATCTGAACTGCTCTATCAATAATGTATATGATATGCCCCTGCACTAATTGTATTGATGTCTAAGCATGGGTTCGAGTGGTCCACCTCTTTCTGAAACAAAACAAGCTATTGTCATTCCTCAGGATGCATAGTACATACTTTATCCATACAGTATCTAATTCTTTGTGCATATTATTTGTATAAAATGCACCCTGGCATGTCCAAATCATGTTATGTGGCATGCTCGAGTCCTCTAGTAGAGGAGAATGAAAATAATTTTGGTTCACGAAAATGGATCTGTTACCTCAACCTGTGTCTGGCAGATTCCATTTGGTGAATGGATTAACTTCAATTAGGCCTCCCCTTTATGTTTTTCTCTGATTTTATCCCTTTTCTATTTTGGTCTACTTATTGTTTGCTCAAAACAACCTGCTTCTTGCAGAGCACTGCCCGTGAGGTGAAGCGCTTGGATTCCATCTCCAGATCTCCTGTCTATGCACAATTTGGTGAAGCGCTAAATGGTCTTGCAACTATTCGTGCATATAAAGCTTATGATCGAATGGCCAACATCAATGGGAAGTCAGTGGATAACAATATTAGGTTTACACTTGTGAACATGGGTGGAAATCGATGGCTTGGGATCCGTCTCGAGACTGTAGGGGGTCTTATGATTTGGCTTACGGCAACATTTGCTGTAGCGCAGAATGGAAGAGCAGAAAACCAGCAGGCCTTTGCCTCAACAATGGGTTTGCTTCTCAGTTACGCCCTAAATATCACAAGCTTGTTAACTGCTGTACTGAGACTTGCAAGTTTGGCTGAGAATAGTTTAAATGCTGTTGAGCGAGTTGGAACATATATAGACTTACCATCAGAAGGTCCTGCCATAATTGAGGGCAGCCGTCCTCCTCCTGGTTGGCCTTCAGCAGGATCCATTCGATTTGAGAACGTTGTCTTACGTTACAGGCCCGAACTTCCTCCTGTTCTGCATGGTATATCCTTCACAATTCCTCCCAGTGACAAAGTCGGAGTAGTTGGCAGGACTGGAGCTGGAAAATCTAGCATGTTTAATGCTTTGTTCCGACTTGTGGAACCTGAAAGAGGAAGGATATTAATTGATGATTGTGATGTTTCAAAGTTTGGACTGACAGATCTTCGGAAGGTTCTTGGTATTATACCGCAAGCACCAGTTTTGTTCTCAGGTATGTTTTGAATTTGTTTTTGATCTCCATGTTTTGGGATGGAGGTTTGTCTTTATAGATGTGAAAAAGCACGGGAAAAATATGATATATTCATATTAAACATGATACAATGAGCCCTATATATACACATAACCTATCCTACTCCTAATACATATTGGATTAGGGTTATTTTACTACTATTTACATATTCCAACACTCCCCCTCAAGCTGGTGCATATAAATCATATGTACCGAGCTTGTTACGTATGTAGTTAATACGAGGACCAGTGAGGGACTTGGTGAAAATGTCTGCAAGTTGATCATTTAACTTTACAAACTTTGTAGCAATATCTCCCGAGAGTATCTTTTCTCTGACAAAGTGACAGTCAATCTCAATGTGTTTAGTTCTCTCATGAAACACTTGATTTGACGCAATATGAAGAGCAGCTTGATTATCACACACAATTCCCATCTGACTAACATCACCAAATTCCAGCTCTTTGAGCAAATGTTTGATCCAAACTAGCTCACATGTCGCCATAGCCATTGCTCGATATTCTGCTTCTGCACTAGACCGAGTAATCACATTCTTTTTCTTGCTTTTCCAAGATACCAAATTTCCTCCTACTAAGACACAATATCCAGAAGTAGAACGTCTGTCAGAAGGCGATCCTGCCCAATCAGCATCGGAGTATCCAACGATCTGCTCATGGCCTCGATCCTCATACAATAAACCTTTACCTAGAGTTGATTTTATACGTCGAAGAATGTGAACAACTGCATCCCAATGACTATCACACGGAGAACCCATAAACTGGCTCACAACACTCACAGGAAAGGAAATGTCAGGTCTTGTCACTGTAAGATAATTTAATTTACCAACTAACCGCCTATATCTTACAGGATCGTTAAGAGGCTCCCCCTGTCCTGGCAGAAGTTTAGAATTCGGATCCATCGGAGTGTTAATAGGTCTACAACTTGTCATTCCTGTCTCCTCAAGAATATCTAAGGCATACTTCCGTTGTGAGATCACAATACCTGAGCTAGACTGAGCGACCTCAATTCACAGAAAATACTTTGGTGTGCCCAGATCCTTAGTCTGAAAGGGTTGAAAGAGATGTTGCTTTAATTTAGTAATACCATCCTGGTCATTACCGGTAATAACAATATCGTCAACATAGACCACCAGATAAATACAGAGACTCGAATCAGAATGCCGATTGTCCACTGATTGGGATACGAGGACAGATGAATCAAGTGTCTGTGATGAGCTCATTGGGTGTCTTGGTGCCGTAGCAAGGCGAAGTAATCGAGAGAATAATTCATCAACTGTGGCGACAGTCGGACTAGCCAAAATCTGATCGCGTACTGAGTCGAGATCATTAGGAAGCCCAGCAAGAGTAAGAACTAGAAACAACTTTTGTCGTTGCTCTTGCTGCTTTGCAACACTAGCAGAAACTGGCATCAACGTTTCAAATTCCTCCATAACTGTTTGTACTTGGCCCAAGTAAGTAGACATATCTAATTCCTGTTTCTTTAAATTTGTCATCCGCGATATCACATCATAGAAACGAGATATGTCATTAGTGTATAAAGTACGAGCCTTTTTCCAAACCAAATAACATGTCTGGAATGGAGGAAACAAGGGCATCAACTTGGAATCAATGAATCGCCACAAAATACTGTATAATTGAGCAGCGATCTTCTCCCACTGTGCTTTGGCTTTTTCATCTCATTCGCTAGACTCCTTGATTAGATGATCTTGAACACCTTGACCTTTTACACCACAACTCGACAGACGAAGCCCAAACTAAGTAGTTGGAACCTCCCATTAAAGGTTCTGAGGTAATCATAACACCGAAATTGCCAGAAGCCGGGTTTTTAGGCCCGAAAGCATCGACTCGCAAAGACATCGTGAAAACTCGCTGAAACAGATGAAGGAAATATTGTTTTTGCAGGAAAATTACTGTAGTTGCCGGAAAGAATCACTGTAGATGACGGAAAAAATTCAAAGTGGTCGGAATTGAAATGTAAAAATATGGGTAGGCTCGGAATTCTCAAGCGAACAGGTTGTATCAAGAAAATTTCTCCAAAAAAACTGTCGGAAAGTGTCACGCGCCGGCGCATGGGCCTGATGCGCCGCTGGCGTCAGAGGATCTGGAGGCGCGTGAGAGCGCGTGCGGATGTGTCTGCCGGAGCTGTTCAGTGGGGTTTGGTCGTCGGACTATGACAGATCTTGTGGTAGTGTTGGATTTTGCACAACACTCACGGGAAGAGAGATAACATAAAAAGCTTTGAAAAGTCGCCTGAAAAATAAGGCACGGCTGACTTCTGCTTTGTATTTTGGTTCCCGGATGTATCTCACCACTAAGGCTCTGATACCATGTGAAAAAGCACGGGAAAATATGATATATTGATATTAAACATGATACAATGAGCCCTATTCACATAACCTATCCTACTGCTAATACATATTGGATTAGGGTTATTTTACTACTATTTACGTATACTAACAATAGATGTCATTATCTTTATATTTCTAATCAAGTTGCATCTATATAATCATGCACATGTGATTCTACTATAGTGCTGGGGCCACTTGTTACTGTAACTGGGAACAGATGTTTGGAGAGTAACATGCTAGTGACTTGTAGGAAGTATATGTCAACCTTTCACATTCTGTCTGTTGCCCGTCTGACTTTGGAATCTAACTTGATCCACAAAGTCCATGGACATTGTCAAATAATATTTGGTAGTGGATACGCTTTGAGGTTAACTGAGGGTTGAGCACTGTACTTAACAATTAGTGTATATATTGCGATAGACTTAGATTATGTCTGATGTTTTTTCTTTAGCAGAGAGGGGAGGGAAAGTCACGCCAAAATAAGATTCTTGTTGAAAAAATATTTCTTTTTTGATGTGGGGGGAGGGGGGTAAGGTGCACTGCACTGCAAGCCCTAAATAGCTTTTTGCTACTATGTGCACTTACCAAATGAATCTCCCCTTCAAATTCTTTTTAACATTTTCCCTGGAAAAACTCTTTATTAAATTCTGTTAAATGGCTAATGGTAGAACAATAGAAGAGAACAAAGAGATAGAGAGCTCCATCAGACTCCTCACCTCCTCTTTGGCCCCCCCCCCCCCCCCCCCCCCTTGCAAAAAGCTTTGAGAACTTTTTTAACCTTTTCCCTGGAAAAACGCTTCTGTAAATTCTGTTAAATGGCTAATGGTAAAATAATGGAAGAGAACAAAGAGATAGAGAGCTCCATCAGACCCCTCGCCTCCTCTTGTTCTTCTTTCTCCTCATTTGTCCCCCTCGCAAAAAGCTTTGAGAAATTTGCAAAGAGCTGCTATACAATGTTAATTCACTTCTCTCTTGCCTACTTCATTGACTACTGGTTCTGATCTCACATTTCTAGCTTAGCACAAGCAACTTCATATAATCTGAGTTGTTTCTCTTTCTTTCGACTTTTGAATCTGCTCTTTTACCAGTCTTTTATTTGATGGTGCAAATGGTCATACAAGAGGAATTTATAATTTAGAAACAAAAAGACCATGGCTCGTCATAATATTTGTGTAAATTGCGCAAATCTAGTCCTATTCTAGAAGTGTTTAGTACCTAGCATAAACTTTGGTTATGGGTTGTAATCAACATGATGGATATGGGGGAGGAAGGAACTGTGGAATCGGGAGGGGAGAGAATTAAGAAGTAGGGGGAAAAGAATGGAAGATACTTCTAATGGGCCTTGGGTGGCAGGATCTGTTATTTTCTTACCAGTCCATTGTAGCTTTTCTTTTCTTGCGTCATCTCCTTTGCTCCTTCAGACAGTTAACAGAGAATGTTAAAAAGAAAGATCTTCAGGACAATCTTTAAGAAGTTGAAGAGGTTAAATGCTACAACAACAACAACTACCCGGTATAGTCCCACAAAGTGGGTCTGGGGAGGGTAATATGTAGACGGGCCTTACCCCTACCCGAAAGGGCAGAGAGACTGTTTTCAATCGACCCTTGGCTCAGTGAAGAAAAGGAAAAACAAAAACAAAAACAAAAGAGCATTAGTAACTCCAGCAGAAATAGCGTAAATAATTATCTAAACATAAAACAACAACCCAGTATAATCCACTTAGTGGGGTCTGGGGAGGGTAGTTTGTACGCAAACCTTACCCCTACCTTTGGGTAGAGAGGCTGTTTCCAAATAGCATGCAATAATATCAGACAGTGACTACCATAAATAACTACCATAAGGGAGACACAATCCAATACACAAATCATCTATGGATAGCCCTGCCAAACCTCACCCAACCCCGGGTGAGGAGTACGAAAAACTCTAGGAGCCCCTATTCTACAACCTTGATACTAGACTTCCAGACCTCCAGAGGTTAAATGCTAAAAGAATAAATATAGGAACATATGATACTATCAAAATCTTATAGTTGGCCTGCATTTTATGTCATCTTAAATATGTCCTTCATTTTCGGTGTTGACCTGAACTAAAAAAGTAAATCACCGACCTAACATTAAAAAGTGTTTATCTCAATAGTCTTCATGGTTTTTGGCCAGGGACCGTGAGATTTAACCTTGATCCATTCAATGAGCACAATGATGCTGACCTCTGGGAGTCTTTGGAAAGGGCTCACCTAAAGGAAGTTATCAGGAGGAACACTTTGGGTCTCGATGCCGAGGTTTGTTCTTTGTGTTTTGAACGAATTATTTGACATAATATTACTCTTTACGACTTTCACAACTTAGAATTCAAATTCATTTAATTATTTTAATTTAAACTTTGATATGATTTTTCTCTATCAAACTAACATTTCAACTACTTTAATATTTTCTCTCTCTACCACTAGCATAATAGATAAGTCAATATAAAATTTGAACTTCATGCCCTATGATAAAGTGAAACAATGGAATATATGATTCTAGAAATGTGAAACATTAGTACAAGGTGTCTTTAAAATATTTCGGCAATATAAAGTCTGTTTAAACTCTGTAAAGTGACTTTGTTGAATAAAATGTAATACGGGGTATCACTAATAAGCACGAGGACAACAACTAAAGGGAACAACTTGTAAAACACATGGAAAAGCACAGACCTTCCATTTTTATGGTAGGAACAACTTTAAAACACATGGAAAAGCACAGACCTTCCATTTTTATGGTAGAATCAACTTTTATGTTATTGGATGTTACTGGGATTATTACTTATCAAAGAGGAAAAATTGGACATATATTTGTTATGCTTTGTTTTTGTTGTATAATGGTTATGCTTTATCCAAATGCGCCATATTACAAGTTACAAAGCAACGTTTCAAATAGTTACTGTTTTTGCTAGAAAGAAAACCCTAAACACCTATTTTTATCTAAAGTAGCATGTTGCATTATTAACTAACTCTGACTTTTTGAATTAACTAGATAGCTTAGAGGCTCAAGCCTTTGTGTTAGTATAATTAAAAAAATTAAAATTCCGTTACTTCTATTCTCTTGACTTTTCTATCATACTATCCTAGTCAAACAAATTTCAGCTATAGCTAACAAAACATTACTTTGATGTATTAAGGTGTCGGAAGCCGGAGAAAATTTCAGTGTTGGACAAAGACAGCTTTTAAGTCTTGCTCGAGCATTGCTTCGCCGGTCAAAGATTCTTGTTCTTGATGAAGCAACTGCTGCTGTTGATGTCAGAACTGATGCTCTTATTCAAAAAACTATACGCGAAGAATTTAAGTCATGCACCATGCTCATCATTGCTCATCGTTTGAACACTATAATCGACTGTGACAGAATTCTTCTGCTTGATGCTGGTCAGGTAGAGTGCTCACCCTTCAATCTAGTCTTGTGAATTCACTCCGATAACAGGTCATGCTTGATTGCACGCTTGAATGTCTACTTGCGGGTTCCAAAAATAATACCAAAGAGGGATTTCATCTTTATTTTTTTTTACCATTTTTTCTCTATGAATTATTTCAATTTACCTGTTGTCTGTCTCTTGTCAGGTGCTGGAATATGATACTCCCGAAGTATTGTTACAAAAGGAAGAAACTGCTTTTTCTAGGATGGTTCAGAGTACAGGAGCTGCAAATGCTCAATACTTACGAAGCTTAGTATTAGGAGGGGAAGAGGGTAACAGTATAGGGAGGGACAAACAGCTGGATGGGCAAAGGAGATGGCTTGCCTCTTCACGTTGGACTGCTGCAGCACAATTTGCACTAGCTGTTACACTTACTTCATCCCAAAATGACCTTGTGCAGTTAGAAATTGAGGATGAGGATAATATCCTAAAGAAAACAAAGAATGCCGTAATCACTCTGCAGGGAGTATTAGAGGGTAAGCACGACAAAGAAATTGAAGATACCCTGGATCAGTACCAGGTTTCCAGAGACAGATGGTGGTCTTCTTTATATAAGATGGTTGAAGGTAAGAACAACTGCAAATTAAACTTTTCAAAAGCAAAAAATTACTTTCATGGTCATCTTCTTTGAGAACAGTTATTTGTCATGGTCACCATTATAGTCAGTATTGATGCAGAACAAGATTTAGACATTCACAGGTTGACAGACACACGTGCACTAACAAAGGAATAGGATGTACATGGATAAAATGTATAACTTTACCTACTTACACTTTTCAGGTCTCGCAATGATGAGTAAGCTGGCACGCAATAGACTTCATCAAGCAGAACTTGAGGTTGAAGAAAAAGCAATTAACTGGGATCGCGCTGAGATGTAGAAATCATCCAGTCTGCAGCAAATTATGGAATGGACTTTTTTTTTTACTTATTTTATTAGATTTTACAGATTTTTGGTCTACCCCCTTAACACTAGTTGTGACATTGATTTTTTATCCCGTGAGAAATTATTGCTGTGCCTCTTCAGAAGATGATGATGTGGTTTGTTGTAAAATTAAGGAGAAATGTTATTTTGAATGCAACTACCACAGATACAGGGAAATGGCATTAGAGTGACTTCTTATTATAAGAGATCTCCTAGTTCTGTGCTGCATTGCTAAAACAACTTATTTTTGGATCCTATCATATATTATTATCTAGCTTCTATCCATACACGCACACACATCCATGCACCACTAATTGTAGCGTTGGTGATATCTTTTTACAAACTAGTGATAGTTTTGCGCTAAGGTGACACGAACCAATCGAGAAACGGTACAAGCGAAGGGTGGCTTATATTCTTAACTTTTTTATACGTTGTTTCCCTTAGTATTGTTTGTTGAAGAGACCAATAGTTTAAGCTTTTACGTGAAGTGATCATATACTTTAATATGGTATTAGAGCAAGCATAAGTCCTGTGTGACTTGTAAAAAATAAATTTTGACCTGCTTGGCCAGTAAAAAAAAAAAGAATGAAAGTGGCGTGTTGAAGAGATTAAGTAGATAAAAGTGTGCTCTCTCTAATAACTTAAGCTTTTATATGAGATGATCACACACTTGAATATTATTTAATTGTACCATCTTTTTTTTCCTTCAAACCGTGTCACAATTTTATTGCCACTTTGAAAATAATGTTTGTAGAAGGCCACTTTGAAAATAATCTTTGTAAAAAAAGGGGTTTTGCTTGATCTTTTACTACAAGAGTTGAACGTGAAAACCAAGTTTAGAAAGCTACCAAGTTATTACCAAAAATAGTTAAATAGTGGCTGTAAAGCTGAAAATTCAAGGTGGTTCATATATGTGGGTACTTGTTTTTTTTCTTCTTGACTCTAATCGAAGGAAGTTGCAATCTATCGATATTTACCAGCTGCCCAGGTAGGCTATCAAAAGTGTTATATATACAAAGATTTGTCAGATCGTGGCTAAGGGATGCGAATTTGTCCGTGATCACGCCCAACTATGCCTTATAAAAAGGACAAGCAGTCGTTGCAAATATAATTCGATTTACAAATTCGGAGTCGAATCCCACAAAAAACTAAAGTTTAGCTACTGATGATCACTATCACCAAGAAAACAAGCTTGAACAATTCATAACTTATAGAAATTAAGATTCATGTGTTTAACTAATTAACTAACAAATTAAAATACTAAATTAATAATTAAATATACTAAGGGTTAGAGACAAGATTAAGGAGGTCTAGAGTAGTTATGATTTCCCCAATTGCCGGAATCCTTCCCGCTATTTCTTCTATAATTTCGCCTAAGTATTCTCTATCGATCATGAGCGCTCTGCGTGTTGTAATTCTCTCCCAAGTAATTACGACAATTTACTAGACGCACTCTCCCAAGTCACGCTAGCTGGCTTTGTTTATTACAGCTTACTTTAGATCGCACCCAAAGCTTCGTTATCCTAATCCCACCTTTAAACCCTTGGTTATTGATTCCTCACATACGTCGGGAGTAGTGTTGTTCAACAATTACCTAAATACACTCTCTCTCGAGTTATGCATACTGAATAGGCACAGCTGATTGAGAGCTCTTTAACCAACCACAATATAAATGGGGATTTTTACATTCCTATACCATATATGAAACCTTATTACCCTCAATGTTTAAGGTTTGTGTTTATTACATTTAAGCATACCAAATTACCATTTATATACCATAATTCAAATTAGGGGCATAATTAATACTTCATTTATATTAGTCCAATAGAACTCCTTCCTAACATAATTTATACCAATCACACTACACATTTGACGTCATAAAGTTCTGAATTTACCCATTTAATCCCCAACTTTGCACAGTAGATTGAATGAGCTGTATGCATAAACTGGATAATCAGATTCCACCACTACAACAGTCGGAAAAAGAAACCAAGCTAACTAAGAGTCATCTATTCATTCGAACCCGAAAATTTAAAACTTTTCAGGGAAATATAACAGATAACTATAAGAGAAGATTAACCAAAAACTAAGATGGCTAGGAGCTGGAAGATGAAGAATTTGAATTAGGCGTTAATTTAAGAGCGTATATTCTCCCACTTAATTGTAATATAAATGTAGTAATTTTGTCGATACCCTTAAAAATAATACAACTTTATAAAATAGTTAAACTGATTTGTAGTTTATTTGTAGAAATTTTATCTACAAGATATCTACAAACTGGATACATTTAATTTTAATATCCCAATTTCCATTTCAATTGTAGCATAATTAGAATTTTTGACATAATTGTAGAAGATTTGTAGAAGTTTTAGTCTTCTCAATCTACAATTTATCTACAATATATCTACAATTTATCTACAATTCTACAATTTATTTACAATTTAACTACAATTCTGGAAATATGTCTTCTTCTTCTTCTTCTTCTTCTTCTTCTTCTTCTTCTTCTTCTTCTTCTTCTTCTTCTTCTTCTTCTTCTTCTTCTTCTTCTTCTTCTTCTTCTGGAAATATGTATTCTTCTTCTTCTTCTTCTTCTTCTTCTTCTTCTTCTTCTTCTTCTTCTTCGACGAGTTTCATTTAATTTTAATATCTCAATTTCCATTTCAATTGTAGCATAATTAGCATTTTCGACATAATTGTAGAAGATTTGTAGAAATTTTAGTCTTCCCAATCTACAATTTATCTACAATATATGTACAATTTATCTATAATTCTACAATTTATCTACAATTCTGGAAATATGTCTTCTTCTTCTTCTTTGACGAGTTTCAACCTGAAATTCAGTCAAAACCAAGTCTAATCTTCACCAAAACCCCTCAAAATTTAGATATAAACTCCTAAACATATTCCGAATATTTACAACAAGACTCAATCCAAATAAATAATGAGTTTTGAAAACTCAAATTTGAATTCAAAGCTTTCGAGCTTTTTAATGACTATCAATGGTGGAAAATATATGGAGACGGAGAGAATTACGCAACAATGAGATTTCCTTTTGTTTCAAAATTCGAATTTAATGGTGATAGGATCACATGCAGATCTGGTGCCTATTCGTGCGTGTTTTATGGGAAAATCTACCTAATTTTTCGATTGGTATATATTTTGTAGTGAAACTGTGAACAACACGGGTAAATACCAAATTATGGATATTTTTTGTAATAAGATTTAGTATATGGTATAGATAGGTTAAAGTCCCATATAAAAGTATTTGAACAAATAGAGGAAAGCTATGGCTCAATTATATAAAAACATAACAAGAATTTATCCTACAAAAGGTTCTACCAAAACTCTAGATAACAAATTAGCTATTCATAATAGTATTTAAAACTACAATACTAAAAGTCATAACCAACAATGAAAATAGGAAGAGGAAGGAAAAACTCGTAGAAGAATTCCCCCCTTGCTCCTATTGTGTCTCATGCCTCCTTAGATCGAATCTGTGTCAAAAGTATGTCCAACCCCTAAAAATACCTTTTTTATATGTAGATATACCAAGTAGGACCGGACCCAAATAATTATACCTTTTCCTACGCGAAAAAAGATAATATTTCACGTCTGGACTGTCGCGGCCGCGGCGTGGACCGCAGTGACGACCGCGGAAGGCACTGCCTCAAATCGCGGTGCTGACCGCGGTGATGACCGTGGTGAAATTTCTATCGTGTTTTTCATCCTGTTCCATTTGAAATTTGGAAAGACGTAAAACATGAAAGTTTGAGTTATCTTTCCAACCTTATATTATGGAGCCTAAATGGAGTTCTGAGAAAACATTTATGTCTATTTTACTAGATAGTGTGCAATATGCCTACTCGAGTCTTCGTTTTATTGTTTTATCATCTGTTGATCCCCGAATACAATCCCGGCTTAATTCCTTGGGCTTTTACTTAGATTTTAAAGCTCCAAATCACTTGAATTCATTACATAACATCTATATAGTTCGGAAGCACTCCTACAAGGCATAAAACACACCGTTAGTATAAAATACTAGCGATTAAAGCGCAAAATCAACTAAAGTGCTTTAAATTAGAGTATAATAATCAACTAAAATACGTAATTATAGCCTATCATCACTCCGCAACACGATTTGCTTCTCTATAGCAGTGCCGAATTCTAATATCATGAGTATTTACCATCAACTTTATTCTTCTACTGTATCATCGATTCTCCATGATGTATCCCATTCTCCAATCATTGAGTTCTAAAGGATGAGTGAGTCAGTTTCTCCTATGATCGAGTTAAAGCCATTTTTGTTGCACCATTTAAGGCCATAGAGCAATGCACTAGCTTCTGCAGTGTTAATGGTGTCCTGTCCCAATGGCAACGAATATGCCATTATGAGACAGCCATCAGTCCCCCTCGCTATACCTCCTCCTCCACAGTTTTATCTAGACAAGATCCATCAGCATTCAACTTCACAATGAGAGGTGGTGGTTTGAGCCATTTCACCATAATAAAGAAATTCATCACCACCGAACTTGATACATGTTACATACATCTTCCCAAATATTTCCAAAATTGATCTTCTTGAAATGAGATTTGATAAGCGTAGTGATGCTGAAACTAATCATCTCTTTGGATCTGTGAGAGGATGATTTTCCCATATCAAATCTAGAGCTGCACCTAGACCTCCATAGCTCCCAAATGATGATATGAGCCATGATTTTGTGCATGTAGTTAGCCATGGGATTTTTTCCATTCTGTCTCTAGTAATTGAGTATGAGAGTCCTCAGATTGTTGTTTCTACACTCGATACCCAATCTACCAATATAGAAATTCCACATTTATTGTGCATATTGACCACTATAAAACAAATGATCTGCAGTTTCAGGTCCCTTGATGCCACTGAAATTAGTACAGCAACTGCACCTAGAGTTGACAACAATCCCAAAGCTAAAAATTCTCTCATCAGTGGCAAACTTGTTGTTAGCAGCCCTCCATGTCATAAAGGACATTTTGAAAGGAACACCTTTCTGCCAAATATTAGCGTCATAGCTAGAAACTTTCTTTCTTTGCCTTAACAGATTCCATGCACTTGATATAGTAAATTTGCCATTGTTATCGCTAGTCCATATTGTTGAATCCTCCTTTTGTTGGTTGATGAGAACCTGCAAGGAAGACAAAGAAGATAGGTAAGTTTTTATGTTGTCAGGGGGTTGGTACTGAAGAACTGAACAATCCTATTGTCCATCCTTGAGTACTTCATTAATCTTTATATTACTCAATACGGGATTATCATAGAGAGTTTCATAAAGAGGACCCTTGTCTATTCAGTTGTCAAACTAGAAAGTGATGTTGCCTTTACCAATTTTCCAAAGTATGTTTGCTCCACTTTGTTTTTGATCGAACACATAGCTTTCCAACTACAGGAATTTCCTTTCATCCAGTTTATACAAACTGGATTCTCCCATTATAGTACTTTAGTTTCATGAAATGAGCCTAAAGCGATTGGTTGGTTCTGAATTTCCACCATTGCTTGGCATTGAAGGCATTGTAAATATCTTCTAATTTCTTTAATCCTATTCCTCCTTCCTCAAAAGGAAAACACAAAGTCTTCCATGCCACCCAATGGTGTCTCCCTATTAGTATGTCCTGAACAAAAATATCTGGCCAAATATGTCTCTATCAGTTCAAAAGATCCTTTAGGAGGATGCACTGAAGCAAGATTATGAATATTGAGAAGGGAGAACATGCTTGATGAGAACCGCCCTTCCACATGTTGATACTAATTTCAAATGCCATCCTTTGATTTGTTAATAACCTTGCTCGCCATATCTGAGAATGTGGCAAGTGTTTTCCTCCCGGTATAAATTTGACACCCTAGGTACTTTCATAGGAAAATTACCATATCTCATACCAAGAATTCTGCTAACTCTAGTAATACTGCTTACAGCAGTCTTAGGTACCATTGCATACAACTTTTAGCTTTGTTGATCATTTGACCACTAATTTTCTCATATGATTGTAAGGTCGCTAGCACCAGTTTCAATGTTTGCTTAATACCATTACAAAAAATAATTGTGTCATCAACAAAGGAAAGATGAGAAATTTGTGGTCCATTGCGAACCATATAATACCATCTGAATCTGTTGTTGTTATGGAGTTCACTGAGCATTAGGGAAAGCAGCTTCGCACAGAGAAAAAATAGTGAGGGTAAAAGAGGATCTCCTTTGTCTGAGTTCTCTTTTAGACTCGAAGAATCCATCCCTGCTGCCATTTATAATCAAGGATTACTAATTGTTGAATGAATCTGTAGGTCATGCCTATCTATCCTTCAACAAAATTAAGTTGTCTGGGCATGAAACATAAGAAAGGCCAGGACACTCTATCATAAGCTTTAGTCATGTCAAGATTGATGATAAGATTTAGACCTTTTTAGGGCTTGGAAATTTTATTAACAATTTCTTGGATCAGTAAGATATTCTCATTTATTGACCTTCCCTTGATAGAATCACTCTAATTAAGAGAAATGATCTTGGAAAAAATGAGGCTAAGTCTAGCATTTATGATTTGCAATGATCTTACTAGATACATTAAAGAGACTGATTGGTCTGAAGTTTAAGAAACTCTGTGGAAAGCCCACTTTAGGAAGCATTATCACGCAAGTGTGGGAGAAAAACCTAGGTAGAGTGGAACCATTAAAGAACACACCTACTGCCTTATGTATATCATAAGAAATCACTTCTCATGCACTTTGATAGAATTTAGCACTCAAGCCATCCAGGCCTGGTACACTGTCAGGTCAATAGAATAGACAATCTTTAACCCCCTGTAGGGAAGGCATAGCTGTTAGAGCAACATTTTCAGCTTCAGAAACCATTTTCTTCACTATGTTTAGAATATGAGAGTCTTCTACAACATTATCAGCTTGAAACATCTTTTTAAAAACTGGACTGTACTTGCTACATCATTGGTGCCCTCTATCTATTCTTCTTCCTCAATTTTAATTTTAAGGATGGAAAGATTTATTCTTCTATCCCTAATGACTCCATGGAAGTAAGTTGTGTTGGCATCTCCTTCATATAACCATTTGACCCTACCTTTTTGTCTTAAAACTTTCTCCTGAAGAATCAAGAAACTGGTGAATTCAACTTTAGTTTCTAGCTAACTTGGTCCTAATATTTTGAGTATTGTTGGTAATATATGCCTCTTCAAGTTCCTTAATAAGCTTTTAAAACTTTTTTTGGTTCTTCATAGATACCATCAAAAGTAGCTTTTGACCATCTGCTCAGAGCACTGCATACTCTTTTAGTCTTCTGGTGAAGTATATAAAGGGGATTTCCATGAACCTCTTCAACCCACGACTATTGGATAACATTCAAGATTCATCATGGTCCACCCATATTTTTAAAAATGTAAAATATTTAGTATGAGTAGGATCATAATTCCCACATTCTATCAGCAAAAGGGCATGATCATAGAATTTCCTCAAGAGATGTGTAACTTTGGTCTCCCCAAATCAAACCATTCAACATTGTATGTTAATCTATCTAATCTCTTCCAAATGAGTTTGGGAGAGTCTCTATTGTCACTCCAAGTGAAAACAGTTCCATGAAAATCACAGACTAGAGGGATTGCTCTGATGGTAAGCAACCCCCACTTCTAACCGAGAAGTTGCGAGTTCGAGTCTTCCCAAGAGCAAGGTGGGAAGTTCTTGGAGGGAAGGATGCCGGGGGTCTATTTGGAAACAGCCTCTCTACCCGAGTAGGGGTAAGGTCTCCGTACACACTACCCTCCCCAGACCCCATTGAGTGGGATTATATTGGGTTGTTGTTGTTGTTGTTGAAAATCACCATCTTGTAAATTGCAATCATTCAGACATGAGAGGAAATTAATTCCTTCTTGAATTCTATAAAGCACGCTACCCAGCTTCTCCTCTGAGCTAATAACAATATTAAAGTCACCAACCACACTCCAAGGGACGTTAGTGTTACTGGACGTGCTTCTGAGTTTATTCCATAGAACAGTTCTTTGATTTTCATCGCACTTGGCATACACAATGTAAAAAAGTAAATATTCAAGCAAATCCTCTTTTTTGATGACTTAATGCTTGAGAAATTTGAAGTAAACTTGCTATTCTTTATCATCCAAGACATTTATCTTGTAATCAGCAGACCAAAAGACCCATATTTTGTTGGAATTCTTGGTATCCAAGCATCATTTCATACTTCTCAATCTTCCTTGCTCTCACCATGGGTTCCTGCAAGAAAATAAAAGGAATGTTGTACTAGTTTTTCATGGTTTTGAGCCACCGCAACACCTTGGGACCGTATGCCCTTAATGTTCCATGATAAACAACTAATCATTTGAAATATTTGAGTTTTGTTCCCCCTGAGCCTTTGAACTTTCTTCCGGATTCCTACTGGTAGGAGCCGAATTGATCTCACCTAGTTGATCACCTAGTCCTCTTGGAGAGAGATTGTTGAATTGAATAATTTTTTGGTGGAGTTAGGAGGTTATCCCCAAATTACGTTCGACACTTTGATACCTCCCTGTCATATGATCATCATTACATAAAGAGTTTTTCTTATCTTCAGATAGTATTTCATTAATCATGTCATGGTCTTGGGGATCACTAATAGAATTTTCTTACCCGTCTAAGGCCATCTGGCTATTTTCTCCTAGATCAATTATTCTTGGTGGCTCATATAGCAGTTGATGTTCAAGCACCCTTTCTCTACCTTTCTAACTAGTGTATTTGTCAGCAAGTTCGGGGTCAAGGGCAAAGAGTGGTCTATACATGAAGCTATGCTTTTCCTAATCCATGTCACTTGTCAGAACAACATCGCCTAGTATGGTCATTTTCTCTTTAAACTTTATCCCTTTCTTGTTCATCTTCTTCGTTTCCTCTAGCTTCATATTCACTAGGTATTCATGAAGTCCTTTTGATTATCGACAAAATCACTGCTTAACTCAATCTCTGGGTAATCAGCCTACTTTCCTTGAGATATCTTTTTACCAGCCTGGCCTTGTGGATAGTAAGTAATTTTGACTTCTTCTTATTGTCTTTGTTACTATTGTATTTTTCCCTTATTGTGTGTTTGGCCTGAGCTTGAGGGATCAAAATTTCTGCATTGTGATCATCTAATTTATCAAAATCAATAAATACATGTTTCATGTCATAGGCTACAACGGTTATGCATTCTTTTCCAGGAAACAACTTTTGCGAATTCCTACCTAATAATATCGATCGAGGGATGGATCTTAGAAACTTACCGACTATATTCCATATGCATGACTGCACCAAGTTATCATTTATGCTGACAGAAAGGTCCATGATGTATCTTACATGGTTGGAGAGAAGGTTCTACTGAAGGTTTCATCTGTGAAGGATGTTATGAGATTTGGGAAGAAGGTTATATTGAGTCCTCGGTTCATTGGGCCTTTTGAGATGCTTTGGAGGATTGGGTAGGTGGATTATGAGCTTGCTTTGCCACTTAGCTTGTCGAGTGTGCACCCAATATTTCATGTTTCTATGCTCCGAAAGTATATTGTCGATCCATCTCATGTTTTTGATTTCAGCACGGTTTAGTTAGATGGTGATTTGACTTATGATGTGGAACCATTGGCTATTTTGGAGCGGCATGTCTGAAAGTTGAGATCAAAGGATATAACTTTAGTGAAATTGTAGTGGAAAGGTCGGCCCGTGGAGGAGGCTAATTGGAAGATCAAGCGGGAGATGCGAAGCAGATATTCACACCTTTTTTAGGCTTCAGATATATTTATTGACTCGTTCGAGGACGAACGTTTGTTTAAGAGGGGAGGATGTAACGACCTGGCCGATCGTTTTATGAATTTCAGACCCTTTTCCCTCATTTCTGCTTCTTTATGTGTCGACGCTCCCTTTTTTCTCTATTGAAATCGGGTATACAACATTTGGGAGGACAAATCTATTCCCTTTCAAGAATTGGGTTTAAGAGTTGAAGAGTCGCCACCTAATGATTATAGTGCATTAGGACATTTTTAAGAAGATTTTGAGATGAAGAGACCAGAGATTAGGGTAAGGGCTAGAAATTAACCCGAGGGGAAGGTATTAGGCACCCCTCAGGATCTACAAGTGTGGTTCCCGACCATGCTACAATTATGATTTTAGGAAGACAACTAAAAAATAATAAAGCAAAGGGTTTCATATAATTTTTTGCAAACAAGTTTAAGAGTTGAAGAGATAGAGAGTTTAGAAAATCATTTTTAAAAGAAAACTTAAAAAATTAACAAGCAAAGGGAGAGGGGTCCTAGGTTTACAAATAATATGGATCACGTCAATGAAATATCCAACAATCATTCCTCAGAAGAGGGGTCGTACGTGATATTAACGCATCGGTCATCATATCCATATTCTACCCTTCCCACCCTATTAAGGTATTAAAGCGCGGAAAGTTTCATTACTTATTGCATGCTAATACCCGTCCCAATTGTACCAGTCCCGGAGGCGTTTATGACTACTATCCTAAAAGGAAAGGGATTTGGGGACTTTTGAGAGTTTCAAAGGATAAAATACTAAGGCGTCAATCAAAAATACATAATGCAACAAAAGGGGAAAACATATAAGAAAGTAAGGCTCACATAAACCTCCTTAAACCAGACAAATCATGTAGTTTAGCATGTCTTGCAAGTGCTGGTTTGGTCTTAGATTAAATTAAAGTGGCGAGCGGACTAGTTCAACACATAATTTTAGACAGGAAGTCTGCATTAGGCTCACTTGAATGCAGTTGTCAAAGACTGAGCCACTTTAATTAACACACTTTTATCTAAGTGGGACACAACTACTGATTGTAAAGGATTTGCAGAAGAAGAGAAGTTTCAGAAAAAGAACACAGGAAAAGGGTTTTTAACGAGTTTTGGAAAAGCATACTATTTAAGAAAAGAGTTGCCGAGTTTTAATCAAAGGACTGAATTGCAGATTGATTCAAGAAAGAAATGGTTTATAAGAACTGAAATCAGATTGATTTGAAAATGCTTGTCAAGTTATCAGGATAGCCGTGAGTTTTCAGAAAATATGCCCTGAATTAATTATGAGGGAGTTTTAGAGAGTTCAGAAAGCGTGTAAGATTGTTTGTTTTGGTAAAGAAAAGCGGTACTGTTTTAGACAAGTGAGTCAGTTCTGATTTTAAGCTCCTATAGGCACGATCTCTACGAGTCACTGATTTTACTACCTTTCAACAGCCTTATTAACACATGATATCGATATGCTGATTTATCATTAAACCTAATGGTTTGCCTATGTAAATGCAGAAACAAATCCCTATAGGCATGGTATCTATATGCATAATTACAGAAATTAAAGTCAAATCCTATAGGAATGGTTTCTACTTGTGAGATGCATAGATTAACAGTAAAAGTTTTATAGGCATGGTTTGTATCCTTTATGTGCATGAAAGTAAATCCCTCCCTTTTTACTAGATTCCCCGAGTTAATACAAATTATTACAGATCCGTAAAGAATAAGATAGAAATTAAAATACCTCAGAAGTTACAGCTACATCGGAGCAGCCTAATGAAAACTTAGTATCTAATAATATGATATTGAACCACTTCCGAGCTCCAGATTTTTAAAGCCTTCTCTTTATCTAGGGTGTTTCAAAGTTCCAAGGAATTTTAGGAATTCCAGTCATTCCTTACACCCAAGATACCAATCAGACTAAGCTGTAATGTAGTGTGGAAGAGCCAGCTCTCAAGTTTCCAAGTTCAGAGGGAGCTCATGGGTCCCAAAGCATGGCTCATAGGAGAGGGGCAGAACTTAATGTTCTAAGAATGAGTGTAAGTGCAAAAGGGGTTGGGGAATGCCATAACAGTTTGATGGTCATGACCAGCCACAAAATAGGTTGGCACACCCCTGACCAAAACCTATCCAACCACACAAATAAGAGCACAAACCTATTGAAGGTCAGACTATGCTATGGACAATGATTAGGATATTGCCAGACCAAGGTCTTGGGCTCAAGGTGCACATATGGGGAAAAGGAATGGGAATTTACAGAGTTTAGGAATTAGATAATCCAGTCCATGTACATGAACAACAATGTTAAATGTTGTCATGCTTTCTAAACCAACTCAACATACAAAGGAGTTTAGGGATGTCGGGTTCATATAAGAGCAGGAATAACAAATTGCCGAAAATAGTAGAAGCAAACACAGAGAGAACCGAATCATAAACATATAGGAGAGAGGTAGTATTAAACTAAAAGAGGCATACCAGTTGCAAAAGTAAACAGGAAGAGAAGCAGAACAATTGCAGCCACAACACAAAGAAAGCTAACTTGTAATTTCAGAGAAACTCGAATGCTTTTTGAGAGAACCTAAAAGTGTCTGAGAGAAGATGTAGAGAGTATATGTGTGTGTCCGTTAGAACTTGTATTTTGAAAGAGGAGAGGGAGAGGTATTTATAGCTTTGAAAACGTGTAGAGAATAAGGAAACAATCACAAGTTAGAATCAAATAACCCATGTGATTCCCCTTTATTTAAGGAATAAATGTCTAACGGGTGTCAACAAGTTTAATTAATGAAGTAAAATAAATTCAGGGACAGATTGAATATTGCCATAAAAATGGTAGTAAAAGCATGAAGTAGACAATCGAGTCTAGGTACAAAAAATAGGCTTATTTTGGGAAAGATTCAGTAAGGTAAAAATACAATAATAAAGGGAAAAGAATCAATTGATTATAAACGTCGAGAATGAAATCGGGTCTTGTAAGAAAACCTTTTGAAATCAGTCACAAAATCAAAATCAATCAAGGAAGAAACATGATTCTGCACTTCAACACATAAATAGAGGGAACAGAAACATCACTCATGCGAGGCCAGGCACATTGGCAAAACAAACACCATACAATAGTAGCAGGAGTAAGCATAGGATTCAATAGATAGTCAGGACTCACATGCATAGTCAAAGTGAAGAAGAGAGTCAAAATAAGTAAAGGTCTCACAGTAACAAGTGAGGAAACCCTTATGAGATAAGGGTTTTCAAAAAAATCAGTAGAGTTTAAAGATGACAAATAAGTGAAACAACATGCGATTTTAGAGTCCCAAGTGAAACCCCTAAAAATTAGGGTTTTCAATAAGCCAAACATATAGGCTCAGGAACTTGAATAAATCCCCAAAATTAGGGTTCAAATAAACCTAGAGATGATAATCATATGAATCGAAATAAACCTTAACAATAGACTCAAATAAAATCCCCTCAAAAAATTAGGGTTTTCCCGATGCTTACTCAGATAAGGAAAACAAAAAAGTAAAGTACAGAGAAATGCCGATAATAATAGAGAAGATTCGAAATAACCTAACATAAAACAAGTTAAAATAACATAGAGTTTTAAAAGCAAAAATTGGGAAAACTTTGAGAAACATGCTCAGAAAGTTCAACTACACATAGATTTAGAGCAGATCTAAAAATAAATTGAAGGAACCTTAGAGTTAGGGTTTTGTAAGAAACCTCAGAGATGAGAAAGGCTTTGTAAACTCCTAATCTAGGCGGGATAGTCGAAGATCGAGCTCGAATGGCCATGGTTGGCCGGAGAAAGGTTGAAGATGGTCGGAGAATAGCCATCAATCAAAAGCTTGGTCGAGACCCCTTCAAGGTCTGGTCATAGACCTCATAGATGAGCACATAGAAGCCATGGGAGCCCGGTATAAGCCTCTGATGAGTCTGGGAAGCGATTGATTAGGGTTTCACTAGGAGGCGACGGCTAGGGTTTGAGGTGAGTTGAGAGAGAGTTGATAGAAGAGAAGAATCAAAGGGCGGTGTTTGGTGAGAAATGGGGTAGGGCAAGAGGTCGTTTGGAATTAGAAAAGGAAAGGGGAGGTCTGGGCCATTGATAAAAAACGATCAACGACTCAGATTAAAAAAAGAACGGGCAGGTTTGATTTAATGGGTACTGGGTCAGGTAGATTAGGTAATTGGGCTGGGGTAATTTGGGCTCAAATTGGGGTTGAATGGGGATTAAATTGGGGTGCAAAAATTGTTATCATTAAAAGGTATTGAGGCTAAATCGTAAATAGCCAATTTTCCCCTTTAATTTTTATAAAAATAGTAATACAATTGTAAAAAGTAAATTAAGAGTACTAAATAAATAAATATTACATAAGAATTAATTTAAAAATACTGGAATTAATTTTATAATTATAAAATGCTACAAATTACTAGATAGGCTATAATTGCAATTATATGCAATTTAGCTTTAAAATGCCAAATGGATTTGTAAAAATATGGAAAAATTACCTTAATTATTTTGATGTAAAAGTGAGAATGAAATAAGTTATTCAGCAAAAATGATAATTTTGGAAACAATTTTGGATTTTGTGGTATTAAAATAGGCAATAAATTGGTCTAAAATTTATTAAAAATACCAAAACTCATCGATGTGTTTATATATGCACATATATGCTTATTTTGGAAGTATTTTGGGTAAAAAATTACATAGGAAAAAATTTGATATCAACAGCTGCCCCTCTTTACCCGATGAGGATGAATGAGTTGTCGGTAAAGACAAGATGGCAAATTTTGACCGGAAATGGCGATTGAAAAGAACTTTGACCGCGCTCTGGTCTATGCAGTTCAGGAACCATTGACGGAATGGGCCAATGGAAATTTGGTAAAGAACAGACGCAATGTTTAGATTTGAAAAGATGTTTGAAGTCTAACAGGCTGTGATAACCGGAGCGGGATAGCTCCTGCCGAGACGGCCATTTGCTATCTGGTGTACCTGCAAGTAAGCAATACGATCATATATCGTGCATTAATTAAACGTTATGCAAGTTCCCATTTGGACCATGAATGTTTTCTTTGGACGGTTAGGATGACGTCCTGAGACTATGACGTCCCGGGCCATGAATAGCGTAAATAAAGATTCGTAGGCCATGAAATGATGTTCTCGAGTCATGTAGATGGTGCCTCTGGACTATGATGCCTATGAATAGGTTGGCGATCTTTCAGCCCATAAAATGCAGAAGGGTGGCGATCTTTTAGCCCATGAAATGCAAAAAGCGACAATCTTTCAGCCTATGCAAGAAATGCGATATTTCAGCCGGTACAGAATTCAAATGAAGGTGGTGATGTTGCAGATGTGCGATAAAATTAAAAGGGGCGATATTTCATCCATGCAGGATGGAGACAATTCTTAGTCTCGAAAGGTAGATAGAGTATCCTTATGCAGATAGAGACATGGCTTAGTCTCGAAAGGCAGATAGTAGCCTTATGCTAATGATGATGGAGGTAGAGCTTAACCTCGGAAGGCAGATGAGTAGCCATATGCAAGATGGAGATGGAGACCGAGCTTAGTCTCGAATGGAAAAAGAGTAGCCTTATGCAATGCAGGAAATAAAAGGCGAATAGTAATGAAATCTCTTAGCTGGTAGATGATAGGCAATAACTGATAGTGACAATATGACTACTAGAGAGATTGGCGTGGATAGAAATTGCGGGCAAATGATTATTCTGAAAAGTTGCATTCTCGGGAAAGTATGCATATATATATATATATATATATATATATATATATATATATATATATACACTTAACGATACTTCCAGTCGAGTGCCTGCATCCAAAGAAAAATTGTGAGTTCTGAAAGAGGGAAAGGTTAGTTCATCTTCCCCTGGCTCTTGACGTTGTGTATCATTCGAGTAGCGTCACTAAACATTAGCAATTTGGATAATAGTTATGAATTCTTTTGTAAATATAACGTAAGTATAGAATGGAAAATAGTTTTCTTCAGATGAACCAATGACTGTGATGTGGTTCAAGACATTGCAACGGATTTTCGGAATTTTGAGAGTCCTCATCTATAACGACCCGACCGGTCGTTTTGATCCCTAGCATGTCTTTCAATAGTCTGAGGCCATGAGTAGCTTCATTTCAGGTGTTATGTGGTCGGAATTTAATTTTGGGAAGTTCGGAGTTAATTTGGGAAGAGAATCCTCATTTCGGAAGCTTAAAGTTGAAGGAATGAACTAGGATTGGATTTTTGAGTAAGCGACCTCGGAATCAGGATCTGAAGGTACCGGATGGTTTGTATGATGCCCGGTTCAGGTTTTGGATAAGCCGGGACCATTTTGGCGCATATTGTGGAAGTTAGCATTTTGGAAGATTTTTCTTATGTTTGACTTGAAGTGAATTTCAGCGTTATTGATGTCCGTAGATTATTTTGAAGCCATTTGGCTAAAGATAGAAATTTGAAGGGTTTTTATAAGTTTGAGCGAAAGTGGTCTTTTTGATATCAGGGTCGGATTCCGATTCTGGAAGTTAGAATAGGTCTGTAATGTTGAATATGACTTGTGTGCAAAATTTGAGGTCAATCAGATGTGATTTGACTGGTTTCGGCATCGAATGTAGAAGTTTAAATTTCAAAGTTTGTAAAGCTTAAATTGGGTGTGATTCATGATTTCAATGTTGTTTGATGTGATTTGAGGCCTCGAGTAGGTCCGTGTTATGTTATGGGACTGGTTTTGTGATTGTCGGGACCCCAGGAGCCTCGGGTGTGTTTCAGGGTGGTTTTGGATAATTTCGGGCTGTTTTGAAATAGCTGGTGCTGATATCTGGTATTGTTCTTCGCGAAGAAGGATTTGGCGAAGAAGGATTTGGCTTGGAACTCTGCTCGTGAAGAAAGATTTGGCTTTAGGGACTCTGTTCTTCACGTTCCCGAAGAAGGAAATCTTTGTTGTACATGTATGACTTCAGAGGCTCATATCTTGGAATCTATAAGGAATTGGGAGATGATCCAAAAATAAAAGTTGTAGCCCTTTGTGTCTATCTTTTAGAATTGTAAACCATTTAGCATTTAGATTTCTGTACAAAAAGTTATGGCTGGTACACTATAGGCTATCCGGGAAGATGAAGAAATTATATTGCACAGGGCTGACTTTGTCTAAAATCTATAAGGAATTGGGAGATGAGCAAAACATGAAACTTATAGATCTTGCTGTCTAGGTTTCAAAACATTAAACGATTTGTCATTTGGAGTTTTATAAAAAACGTTATGGCCATTATACGAGAGGCTATCTGAGGAGAGTTTCGAAAATGGTTTTTGGAAATTTTCTTCTTCGCGAACGCGACGGGGGTCTCAGGAATGTGAAGAAGGCTCATCTGGGTAGTGTATAAGTGTAAAGAAATGGATTTGGCTCATTTCCTCCATGGGAGCCAACCAAGGAGAGATTTTGGAGCTCCATTTTCATCATCCATGTCAAGGTATGTGATTCCCACCTATTGCAAGTTAATTACTTGGATTATATATAGATTTTAACATGGAAATCATGTAAATTAGTAGAAATTTTGGGATTTTGAAGAAAACCTAGGAAATTTATATTCTCTGATTTTGACCACGATTTTGGGTATGAAATTAAAAGAAAATCATATATTTGAGTTCGTGAGTTCATGGGTAAACTTTATCTTTAAAAAATTTAGGAATCCCGGCTTGTGGGACCAGGGGCAATTTTGTTAACTTTTCGGTCGGGGTTAGGAATTTTTATAAATTGGGCCGTAAGGAGTAATTGAGTATATATTAATGGATTGATATTATTATTGTCTAGGATTGGAGCTTTGTGCATCGATTGGAGTCTTCGGAAGGGTGTGGAGAGCCGGTTATGGATCTTCGGAGTGATGTGAGTCTTCTTTCTAATCTTGTGAGGGGGAATCTACCCCATAGAGTTAAATTGATTATGTGCACCTATTTGTGGGGGCTATGTACGCACGATGTGACGAGAGTCCGTGCGTAGCTACTATTATGCTATTTTCCGGGTAGTGTAGGACCCAAAAACATTTTATACTTGAATTAATTGTGAACCCATTGATGGCTTGAATTGTTTAAATTGTTAGGATTTATGCCCGTCACTAGAGGGGGGGTGAATAGTGCGGCACGAGAATATTGATAAATATTGCGGAATTAAAATTGCAGGAATAAAATAAATTCGGTAATTAAAATAGTAAGGAAAGAACACACCGAATTTATCCTGGTTCACCACAACTTGTGGTTAGTCCAGTCCCCGAGAGACTCTCTCGAGATTCCACTAACTCCGTTAAGCTTACGGGTGCCTAACAAACCGTTACACTTGCTCGTAGATGTACACTCTACAAGACTTCAACTTGCTCGAGGATGCCGCACCTCAAGACTTCACCTTGCTCGTGGAAACCGCACCACAAGACTTCACACACTAAGATTGAGGGTACTTAGCAAACCCGACAATCAATGAGAAGATATGGTCTTCTCAAACACCTTTCTCTTTTACAACAAGAACTCTCTCAAAAGAGTAGATAAAGAGATGCAATATTAGCTCTATGAACAATTCAAAGTTGTCTCTCAAATGGCTCAACAAAAGCTCTATAATGATGCACAAATAATATCAATATGTATATGAATAATGAGAGGTGTTGTGTGTTTCAATTCAGCTCAAAAGACCTCTATTTATAGGTGGTAGAAGTAGTATGTCCGTTGCTTAATTGGCAATCAATTATGCTGATTTTATGCCAAGATAATCGATTATCAGATTTGGATAATCGATTATCAGCTTACCGTTACAAAATCGGAAGCTGATTTTATGCAGGATAATCGATTATTGTGATATGCATAATCGATTATGTTGTTACAGTGTTCAAAAACTGGCAACGGACACAAGATAATCGATTATGCAATTCTGATAATCGATTATCCTACTCTGCGAAAATTTCCAATAAATGGAATTTCCCAGAATAATCGATTATCACTTTTGCATAATCGATTATTCACAACTTACTTCAAAAACCATTTTGGTTAAAATGAAAACGTTAAAATCATTTTGTTTGAAGTATTTGAAATATGTTTATGATAAATATGATTTGATAAAATGATTTTATGCATATTTATGATGACCTATGTTGAGCCAAAAGACGAGATAACTTAAGCGTTGCTCTTACATTGGTTCTACCTAACGACCTACGCCTTGGGTCTTTGGTCTTGAACTTTTGAGCTCGTCTTTGACTTTTCCATGCAATCCGTTTATCAATATGCTTCTCGGCATTCAATCTTGATTGTTTGCTGATGCATCTTTATTGTTTGTCATACAATAACATTGTTTAACAAGTTGACTTCATTGTTTGTCATTCATCAAAACCTATACCTGAAAATCATGCTAGTACAACCAAAGCGCACATATCATGGATAGAATGATTTTCTACATAAATCACATTAAACTTACAAATGGATTTCTAAAAGGACTTAAGCTTCGTTTTCTCAAAATTATTAAAGAGAATTGGCCTTTCTTGGATATTTGCTCCATGTTAACTTCTTAACTGATTGTCTGTCTGTGTGTGTTTATTTTGGAACGGGCCAAACGCCTCGGCAAATTAATGGATGCATCTATAGGCACACCGTCGACCCTCGACAAGTGCACATTTATTTCTCTTGGATTGGGTCGTCGCCTCGGTGTGATTTGCTCATGCTTGTGTTGCTTCTTGGAAATTATTTAAGTTGTTACTGCCTTACCCACGCTCGAGATCATTTTGTCAATAATAAAAAGAAATTCTGGACATTTCCCATGAAAGTATTATATGTTTACTTGTTTCCTCTATCTGGATTAGAATCATGTTTATAGTATAAATCCACTACTTTATATATATATATATATATATATATATATATATATATATATATATATATATATATATATTAAGGATGGATAATTATTGGACCATTAGAGAGTGTCAAAGTTGACCATCTCGTCTCTATCCCTTCGGGATTAGGGGGGATACTTATCGGGTACACGTTGTTTTTGTACTCATACTATACTTGCTGTGCATTTTGTTGCACAGGTATATGTAACTCCAGTGGCCTGCTAGGCATTGCAGCACGGATGATTCTGGGACTAGGTGAGCTGCATCACTCGAGACGACCGCAGCTAGAGCAGTCCTTTCCAGTGTACTGTATTTACTTTCCGTCCACTGTATTTCGGACGGATGTTGTATTTTATTCTCTTATCCGTAAATGCTCATGCACTTGTGACACAGGGTTCTGGGATGTTTTGAAGTATTGTATTAACTATTTAATATTTAAATTTTATTTGAGACTTTATTCTTTAAAATTTCTTAATATGGAAGGACAATCCTAGATTTCAAAAGTGTTAAAAATGAGATTGTGGTTAATTAATTTGGTTGGCCTGCAGAAACTAGTGTCCGGCGCAACCACGACCCTTAGTGAATTTTTGGTCATGACATCCTCAAAAGTCTGCCCCAGTTTGCTAAGCAGATATTTCTGACGGCTGTACTGAGTTATTAAGAAAATCCTCTTCGGAATTTTGAGGGTCCTCCTCAAAATTCTGCCCCAGTTTACTGGGTTGGCTCTTTTGGCGATGCATGGACTAAAATCAACTTCGGATTTTTGAGGGTCCTCCTCAGACTTCTGCCCAGTTCCAATAATGGGAGAAAATGGAATTGTTATTAAATTGTGACCGAACCCGTAGGGTTGCCTACGTATCCCCTCTTAAACGGGAATCAGGTCAGGCATAGTTCAAATTACATCATAAGTGGTTAATTATAATATCGCTTTGCTGCATCTGAATTGATAGGCTTTGGCCAGAACTCTACGTCCATCTCTGCAAGAATAAGGGCTCCTCTAGTTAGAACCCAGTGAACCATGTACGAGCCATGCCTATTTGGAGAGAATTCCCCTTGGCTTCATCTTGATGTGGGAATATTTTCTTCAACACCAGCTGTCGTAGTGTAAACTTCCTTGGCTTGACTCTTTTATTGAAAGCTTTGGACTTTCTGTTCTGATATAACTTACCATGGCAAACTGCATTCAGCCTCTTCCCATCTATAAGGGCTAACTGCTCGTAGTGACTCTTTACCCATTCTACGTCGTCCAACTCTTCTTCTTATATGATTCTCAAGGAAGGAATTTCGACTTCGGTGGGGACGACCGCCGTTGTACCATAAATTAGCATGTAGGGAGTTACTCCGGTCAATGTGCGGACTGTGGTACGGTATCCAAATAACGCGAATGAATAATTTCTCATGCCATTATTTGTGCCTTTCAATCATCTTCTTTAGTATTGTCTTAATATTCTTGTTGGCTTCCTCTACAGCTCCATTCATCTGAGGCTTGTAGGCTGTAGAGTTCTTGTGTTTGATCTTGAATGTCTCACACACTGCTTTCATCAAGTCGCTAATTGATTCTGGAATTGTGAACCGACAAATAATGCGATTGCGGACGAAATCTCCCACAGCCTTCTTAGTGACTGCCTTGTATGATGCTACTTTGACCCATTTGGTAAAATAATCAATTGCCACTAAGATGAACCTGTGCCCGTTTGACGCGATAAGCTCGATAGGTCCAATGACATCCATTCCCCAAGCAGCGAACGACCATGGTGAGCTTGTTGCAGTAAGCTCGTTCAGAGGCACCTTTATCATTTCTGCATGTATCTGACTACGATGGCATTTGCAAACATAATGGATGCAGTCTGCTTCCATAGTCATCAAAAAATACCCTGCTCGGAGTATCTTCTTTCTGAGACAAAACCATTTATGTACGGTCCACATTACCCTGCGCGCACTTCATCCAATAGCTTGGAGGCTTCTTTTGCTTTGACACACCTTAGTAAACCCAAATCTAGAGTCCTCTTATACAAGATTCCTCCACTGTGAAAGAAGTTGCTGGATAACCTATGAAGCGTGCGATTCTGAGTAGCGTTGGCAAGTTCTGCATATTCCCATATTGTCAAGTACTCCTTGATGTCATGGAACCATGTTTTTCCGTCTGTTCTTCCTCGATATGAGCATAATAAGCTGGCTGATCATAAATCTTTACGGGGATGGGATCAATGAAATTTGTGTCTGGATGCTGGATCATGGACGATAAAGTAGCTAGTGCATCAACAAACTCGTTCTGGACTCTGGGGACATGCTGAAATTCCATCTTTGTGAACTGTTTCCTCAACTCCTGTATGTGATACAAGTAGGGAAGTATCTTAGAGTTCTTGGTTGACCACTCCTCTCGGACCTGATGTATGGGCAAGTCTGAATCCCCGATCACTAGCAATTCCTGAATGTTCATGTGAATGGCCATTTTGAGCCCCAAGATGCAGGCTTCGTATTCGACCATATTATTGGTGGAAGGGAACCTGAGCTTGGCAGATACCGGGTAATGCTGGCCGGGCTCTGATAGTAGGACTGCTCCTATGCCAACTCCTTTGAAATTTGCAGCTCTGTCAAAAAACAACCTCCAACCATCATAGAATTTTGCAATATCTTCTCCTATGAAAGATACCTCTTCATCAGGAAATACATCTTTAGGGGATCGTATTCTCCGTCTATGGGATTCTCGGCGAGATGATCCGCCAAGGCTTGCTCTTTGATTGCTTTCTGGGTCACATAAACAATGTCGAATTCACTTAGCAAGATTTGTCACTTGGCGAGCTTGCTAGTGGGTATGGGCTTCTGGAAGATATACTTCAGAAGGTCCATTCTGGATATGAGATAAGTAGTGTAGGCACTGAAGTAATGCCTCAACTTCTGCGCTACCCAAGTCAGAGCACAACAAGTGCGCTCTAAAAGAGAATATCGGGCCTCGTACGATGTGAACTCCTTACTGAGATAGTATATGGCTTGCTCCTTTCTCCCTATTTCATCATATTGCCCTAGAATGCAACCAAATGCTCCATCCAATGCCACAAGGTAAAGCAATATGGGTCTTCCTAGCTCGGGCGAAACCAAGACTGGTGGCGTTGACAAGTATTCCTTAATTCTATCAAAAGCTTTCTGACAATCATCAGTCCACTTGGTAGCATTGTGCTTTTTCAACATTTTAAAGATAGTTTCGCAAATGACAGTGGGCTGAGCTATGAAACGACTGATATAGTTGAGCTTCCCCAGAAAAAACATCACGTCCTTTTTGTTCTTTGGTGGTGGAAATTCTTTGATGGATTTGACCTTTGATGGATCCAATTCTATTCCTCGACGACTCACGATAAAACCCAATAATTTTCCAGCGAAAACCCCGAATGGACACTTGGCGGGATTCAGCTTCAGATTGCACCTCCTCAGTCTGTTGAAGAATTTTCTCAGATCTTCCACACATTCCTCGATCTCCTTATGTATCATATCATGAAACATGGTAGTAATGGCTCTCATATAGGTGGCACCAGCATTCTTCAAACTGAATGGCATCATTTTGTAATAGTACATCGCCCACGGCGTGGTGAAAGCCGTTTTCTCTACATCTTCTTCATCCATTCATATCTGATGTACCCAGCAAAACAATCGACAAATGACTGTAGATCATGCTTGGCATAGTTGTCAATTAGAATGTGTAGGTTTGGCAAGGGGAAGTTGTCATTGGGACTGGCCTAGATAAGATCTTGGTAGTTGACACAGACTCTACTGCCCTGAGAACCTTGGCTTTGACTTGCTTGGTAACCTCTTCTTTGATTTTCAAACTCATGTCGGGTTTGAACTTCTTGAGCTTCTATTTCACCCGCGGACATGTTGGATCTATTGCAATTTGTGAGATACAATGGATGTGCTGAGACCCGTCATATCATTATACAACCAGGAAAATATGTCCTCATATTCTTTTAGGAACTCTGTATACTCTTTCTATTCTGATGGCGACAAGTAAACGCTGATGTGCGTTTGTCTGACATTCTCTTTATCTCCCAAATTAATGACCTGTTTCGTCCAAGTTAGATTTAGGCCTATTCTCAAAACTCTCGACTTCTCTGATGACCTATTCCGGTATATCATCCTCTTCTGAATCTATATCCGTTTGTCGAGTTGTCTCGTTACAAGTCACAATCGTTGGTTCATCGTCAAGGTAAGTAATAGTAATAATGTGTAAATAAAATAAATGACAGAGAAAAATAATAAGATAGAGAGAGATATAATAAACTGAAATGCTTTGATTGAATTCATAATTGTTTTGAACATCGGAGCTCTTTTCAAAATTAAAGACGATGCAGAAATAAAATCAGCTAGTAAAAGTAAAAATGTGATGCATGGTGCTTTTGTTTAGCCTTGCTACCCCGAAGCTTTCCGGGCCCTGGTGGTTCTGATTGACCAGTTGTTGAGGCATTCTCATCAGTTCACAGCTTGTATAGAAGGGCCTTCCTCCTCTTCCTCCTCAAAAATAACACAGCAGTGCATATCATCATCCTCCAGGAACAGATTCTTCATTGCTGCTAATGCTTCATCTTCCTCTGATCCATTTATGACGTCTGCCGACTGAAAAGTCTGCTCCAGGTGAGGTATCGGATGCTCAAGTGGATAGTAGGGGTAGTACCATCGTGGCGACTTGTTATCGAACTCTTTCCATATATACTCATACCCCAAGCCAAAAGTAGTACTATGTTTCTTCAGCTTGATGGGTTTGGTGATTCTCTGGAGGTTTTTGCCGAGTCCCTTTCCGGATCCGTACCCATACCAATTTAAAATACTTTCAATCTTTTTATCCCACCATTTCTCCTTGTCCACAGTGTTGACCCTTTTAATGTAGTGGTATGTTTCTCCGCCTATTCTCCTTCTGCTTCCAATTATCGGGATGGTCTAGCAACTATATAAGGGGTTTCTACCATCACCATGAATAATCACCTCTTGGTGATTCCATTAGAACTTCACTACCTAATGCAGGGTGATGCTACATCTCCAGCAGCATGGATCCATGGTCGTCCCAACAACAAGTTGTAGGATGCTGGGACATCTATCACTTGAAAGTCAATGTCGAACCAAGTTGGTCCCATTTGCAGGCATAGGCTAATCTCTCAAATAGTAGACCTTTGGGACCCATCGAAGGCTTTGACGTTGATGGTCCCATCTTTGATCTTGTGCAGGCTATTTCCTAATGTTTTGAGAGTGATCAATGGACATATGTTCAGGCTGGATCCCCCGTCGATCAGGACTCTAGTGATGAAGTAATCCTCGTATTGTACAGTGATGTGTAGGGCCTGATTGTGACTTAGTCCTTCTGATGGCAGTTCGTCCTTGTGGAAGGTGATCTTGTGGCTTTCCAGGACCTGCCCTACCATATTTGCCATTTTGCCTCCAGTTATGTTGCTGGGCAGATAAGCTTCACTCAATATCTTCATCAAGACATTTTTGTGTGCGTCATAGCTCTGTAGAAGAGCTAGGATAGAGATCCGTGCTGGTGTTTTGTTCAATTGCTCAACGAGAAATATTCCTTAGCTTATGTTTTCCTCCAAAGATCATCGGTCCCAGTTTCAGTAGGCCGTCCAAAGGCTTGCTTACTGGGCTCAGCTAAGTGTTCTGGAGTGTACACTCTGCCTGTTCTGGTCATACCCTATGCAACAGTTGCTTCTCCGAATTTGCTTTTCCTTTTCCTTCTTGCTTCGGCCGTGTAATCACATGGTATGTAATTTGAGTGAAACATTGTTATGTCTGACATTGCTACATGAATAGGTACCCTTGGTGGTAACACAACAACTTTAAGAGGCACATGTGCTTTTGGAGCCCCAAACTCAACCTCAATTGGTCCGGTCACTTTTGTAGAAGAAGGTGCTTCAAATTCGTGAGGTATGGACATATTTACTTCATTTCCCTTGGAGGGCTAATTTTGCACAACAATTGGGTTAAGCATGTCCGCCGGTTTCTTTGGTTCATCACCCTCAACAATCAATCCTATCGACCCCTTGGGGTCCAGTCATCTTCGATCTCGATCATGTGAATGTCTCCACCTTTGTGGTTGGGTAGAGGGTTGTTGCGGATATTAGGAGCAGGATCCTTTGCTACAATGACCTTATTGTCGATCACAGTCTGAATCTTGTCCTTCAACGAGCGACACTCCTCAATGGTATATCCCTTCATGCCGGAGTGGTATGCACATGTCTTATTAGGGTTGACCCACTGGGAAGGATTTTCTGGAGTTATGGCAGGGATAGGGGAGACATAACCAGCAGCTTTAAGTCTCTCATACAGTTGGTGAATTGGCTCAGCGATGACTGTGTATGGTCTGGGAGGTCTTCGGTTAAAATTTATCCTGGGTCTAGGGAAATTTTGGCGAGTGGGAGGTGATTGGTAGTGAAAGGGTTGGGTATTATAATCTTGGTAAACAGGTGCAGGTTGAGAGTATTTGGGTAAAGCGAGTTGATATGTGGGAGGTGGAGATGATTGGTAAACGGGTAGTGGATTTTGATAAGAGGGTGCGGGTGCTTAGTAATTCGGGATGGGCTGATATGTAAGTGGGAGTGACGGGTAAGTGTGGTATTTTAGTGGTGATTTGGCCCCATGTGTGATCTTCACGACAATCACATCCTTCTTCTTAGACGTGCCACGACACTGTAAAGCCTTTTTGGTGGCCTACAACACTTTAAGATTAGTAACCATACCATTCTTAATACCTTCCTCGATTCTTTCTCCCGGCTTGATGATATCGGAGAATTTCTGACTCTAGATCAGCATCAACCTCTCATAATATTGTGGATCTTGAGCCCGGACAAAGAATCTATTCATCTGTTTTTCTTCTAAGGCTGGCCTGACTTTGGCAGCCTGTGATCTCCGACGAGTAGCATACTCGTAGAACGTCTTGGTGGGCTTCTTCTTCAAATTCTAGATGTAGAATATGTCTGGTGCATTCTCGGTAGTGAATCGAAACCTAACCATGAAATCTGATGCCATACCTACCTAGATTGTCCATTTCTTGGGGTATTGGCTAATGTACCAGGATAAGGCATCCCCCTTCAGACTTCTCATGAACAGTTTTATACGGATTTTCTCAACCCTTTTGACTCCGACCACCTTGTCATAATATGTCCTCAAATGGACTCTGGGGTCTCCTATGCCATCAAATATTTCGAAAATGGGAGGTTTGTACCCCTCCGAAAAATCAACATATGGCTGGATGTAGAGGTCTTCAAAATTCAGCCCCTCTATACCTTTGTTTCCTTCCACTCCCTAGACTCGGCTAGTCAACTTCTTGAGTTATGCTGCCAAGTTTATGATAATAGAGTCATTGTTATCAAAGTCAGGTGCACTTGTGATTGGTTGAGTGTGGTGGGGTACGGTATCTATGTAGATGGGAGTATTGTAGAGGTGATCATTTGTGGTGTTTAGTGGTTCAGGAATGAGGAGTGGAGTGTTGTTTGGAGTGTGGCATATATTGCAGTGTTGAGCATGAATGGGTTGCATCTGTGGTTGTGGGGAATTCTGTGGAGGTGCGGGATTTTGAGCATTTGGAAAGTTTACATCAGGAACGGTGAGAGAGAATGATAAATTTTCCAAGTTTCGAACTTGATCCAGTTCTTCTCGGAACTTCAATAATTTCTGCTCGAGTTGGGCAGCGGTTTCATTAGCAATTGGGGTACGTTAAGGAATTTTTTCAGTTTCCTTTATGGCACTTGAATCTACCATTCTACCTTTTTTCTTGTTCCGGATAGGACTTGGAGGAGGAGGAGGTGGTGGGCCCTTGGATCTCGTATTGTATGATGATGGTGCCAGAATGCAGGAACTAACATTTGGGGAGGGGAATAATAAAAGAAAAAAAGGGTAACAAGTTAGTGCGGATCATGAATAAAAATGTTGCAGTATTTGAACATATTGTGCAAAAATGTAGATGACGTCCTAGGTTGGGTGCCTTGTTGTGCCCGAGGTAGGCATAGAGACAAATTAATTTGGAGAACTTATTCTAAATGACTCATTTTATTGATAAAAATAAGACGAATGCAAAATGAGATTAAATAGCTGAAAGTAAAATGTCACTAGTGGCCATTGGAATTATTACATCATTAAAGCAAAATGAAAGACTCCTAACTACTTGGTCCCAGAAGGACCTTTCCCGGATTCGGCATCTTTGTCTCCCTCGAACAGGTTCACCAACTCGCGTAGTCCTAGCAGCAAATAAGCTCGGGCCAAATGTCTGCCTGCATTCCCTTCAGCATTTTGACAGTCTTTAATCTTCTCGATAAACTTTCCTTCTAACTCCACTAGAGCTCGCTCCAAATGCCTAGTCTCTTGTTGGCGCTGACAGCCATATCCTTCCATACTTGATAAATTTTTGATGGACTTCTTGTATTTCCCAATGCTCACTTTCACACTCTCGGATCCTCTTGCGTAATTGATTGTACTTAACCCGCGCTTCAGCTTTCTCGTCGATGACCCTGTGACCTCGGATGAACCCGGGCTGACCTATACCATTGTGATTATCTTCCAACCAACCTTAATAGTGCGACACACAACCGGCATGATACATGTCTGGCTCAATAGATTCTTTCCCCAAAACGAGCTTGCAATGCTACATATGTTGCGCTTGGCACCTGTGAGGACTATAATCGTCCTTGAAGTCAGTCCTGAAGTGACTCATTTTGTTTACCCTTGGTATGATTTGCTTTCATACCACCTGCCTCATGGCTCGGAGGGGAACATTGGGATAAGTTCATCTCAGACCGATGAGTATGAGAAATGGTACATCTCGGGATCGAACAATGAATTCTTCTGTAGGGAACCACTCGGCCATCCACTATAGCTGGTCTTCTTTCAGATTCTCAAATATCTCTACCCATCCTCCAGTGTCCCCTGGATGAGCGAACATATTAGGCATATAATGCATACGCCTTGGTTGGTGGAAGGCTATGTGGTCATCCTAGTCTTTGTGTAGGATCTTTTGCTGGTATTCTCCTTTCTGGAGGTGCTCCATAAGCCAGAGCTGAAGTAATAAGTTACATCCCTCAAAGTGATTGGCCTTTTGCTGACAATTATCTAGGGCTAGGTATATCTCAGCAACGATCATGGGAACTATACTGAAAAGTAGTCTGCCAATTCTTTCTATCAGAGTCTTGGTTACCATAGCCAGTCTGGTGTGGATCATAGCCTTCTTCATAGGGAACACTGTCATCCCCAGGAAATAAAATATGAATACAAAGACCTTCTGTGAATGCGCCCTAGTGAGGTGAGGGCGAATTCGTCTGAGTAGGTGCGGTACGACTTGCTATGGTCGTACCGTTCGTACATATAGTTGAATGGGATGTAGGAGTCCTTCAGACAGGTCAAGTCTAGATTCTTCTTCAGTCCATCATCTTAAGGAAACCTCTACCTTGCGATTCTCTGGCATAAGGAAACCCAGAGTCTCCCAAGGAATACCAGCTAAACCTCCTATTTCTTCGAGCAAAGGAGTCATTTTAAGGTCCATAATGCAGAATACAGACCGGTCGCTATCCCAGAACAATGTTGCAGCCTCTATGATTTTGTTGTCAGGCTTGATTTCTAGAAGAGAAGGAAAATTCCCTAAGTATTTACGGACGAGGATCACTAGAGTGGAGGTCTTTCCACCAATTTAGCAGCCTTGGATGAATGTTGGTTACCATGCCAAATCTAGGGACTTCATGCCTCATTTTCTGCAAAACAAAGTGTTAGGCCCTTACCCCACCAGACTCGACTATTTAAGCCAATAATTAACATAGCAAGCATTTAGTTCTCCAAAATAAATGCACATAACATGGTGTCCGTTTGGGTTTTGAGGAAACCCAGTGGACTTTGGATGAGACTATCTTAATGAGTCATTATGTGGACAACATAATTGACTCGGCTAGGTTTGACCATGATGCATGTATAGTTAAACATAGTAAGGTTTCTATTGGGGTATTAGACAGGTACCCTTTGAGCGGACAACTCAAGAGGGAAAGGCACGGAACCGTCGACTGCACCGCTGATCGACTAGTTTTACCGCAAATACACTTTTTCCAAATTTAAAAGGTGATAATATTGGGAAGAGCGCAACCATTCATCATAAGCGTTGCTATGGTATTTTTTTGGGCACGAGTGGAATATGATATTGAAGAAGCAGTTTACAAGAATGAAACAAATTGACATGTATTTCCATATTTATAAAATAAATAATTATAATAATTGCTCGTAATTAAAACAGTATTTAAATAAAGCAGTAAAGGAAAGTAGCTAAAGGAAAGCCAAGTCATGAACAACCAAGTCAGTTTCGTAGTGAAAGAATAAAAGACGGTAAATGAAGCAATTAATGAGATAATAAAGTCACAAGTAAAATGTAAAGGTAAAAGTCTAAAGAATCCCCAGCAGAGTCCCATGCTGTCGATGCCCCCTTTGTTTCTATTAAAATTGGGTATACGATATTTGGGAGGAAAACTCTATTCCCTTTCAAGAATTAGGTATAGGAGTTGAAGAGCTGCCACCTAATTATAGTGCATTAGGACACTTTTTAGAAGAGTTTGAGATGAAGAAACTAGAGATTAGGGTAAGGGATAGAAGTTATCTTGAGGGGAAGGTGTTAGGAACCCCTAATGATTCACAAGTGTGGTTCCCATCCATGCTACAATTGTGACTTTAGAAAGATAAGTAAAAAAAATAAAGCAAAGGGTTTCATATAATTTTTTGCAAACAAGTTAAAGAGTTGAAGAGATAGAGAGTTTAGAAAATTAGTTTTAAAAGAAAAATTTAAAAATTAACAAGCAAAGGGAGAGGGGTCCTTGGTTTACAAATAATATGGATCACGTCAATGCAATATCCAGCAACCACTCCTTAGCAGAGGGGTCGCACATGATATTAGCACATCAGTCATCATATCCATATTCTACCCTTCCCACCCTGTTAAGGTAATAAAATGGGGAAAGTTATGTTACTTATTGCATGCTAATACCCGTCCCGATCCTACCAGTCTCGGAGACGTTTTGGACTACTAATCCGTAAGGAAAAGGGATTTGGGGCATTTTGAGAGTTTCAAAGGATAAAATACTAAGGCGTCAATCAAAAACACATAATACAACACAACGGGAGAACAGATAAGCAAGCAGGGCTATCATAAACCTGACAAATCATGTAGTTTAGCATGTCTTGCAAGTACTAATTTGGTCTTAGATTAAATTAAAGTGGTGAGCGGAATGGTTCAACACATATTTTTAGACAGGAAGTCCGCATTAGGCTCACTCTAATGCAGTTGTCAAAGACTGAGCCACTTTAATTAACACGCTTCTATTCTAAGTGGGACAGAACTACTGAATGTAAAGGATTTGCAGAAAAAGAGAAGTTTCAGAAAAAACACATGAAAAGGGTTTTTAATATGTTTTAGAAAAACATATTGCTTAAGAAAAGAGGTGCTGAGTTTTAATAAAAGGACTGAATTGCAAACTGATTCAAGAAAGAAAGGGGTTTTAAGAACTGAAATCAGATTGATTTGAAAATGCTTGTCAAGTTAACAGGAAAAAAATGAATTTTCAGAAAATATGCACTAAATTAATTATGAGGGTGTTTTAGAGAGTTCAAAAAGCGTGTAAGATTGTTTGTTTTGGTAAAGAAAAGCGGTTTTTAGACGAGTGACTCAGTTCTGATTTTAAGCTCCTATAGGCATAATCTCTACAAGTCACTAATTTTAATAACTTTCAACAGCCTTATTAACACATGATATCTATATGCTGATTTATTATTAAACCTAATGGTTTGCCTAATATCATTATAAATGCAGAAATGCAAATCCCTATAGGCATGGTATCTATGTGCATAATTACAAAAATTAACGTCAGATCCTATAGGTATGGTTTCTACTTGTGAGATGCATATATTAACAGTAAAAGTACTATAGGCATGGTTTCTATCCTTTTTGTGCATGAAAGTAAATCCTTTCCTTTTTACTAGATTCTCCAAGTTTATACAAATTATTACAGACCTGTAAAGAATAAGACAGAAATTAAAATACATTAGAAGTTAGAGCTACAAAGGAGCAGCCTAATGCAAACTTAGTATCTAACAATATGTGATTCAACCACTTCCGAGATCCAGATTTCCAAAGCCTTCTCTTTATCCGGGGTGTTTCAAAGTTCCAAGGAATTTCAGGAATTCCAAGCATTGCATACACCTAAGATACCAATTAGAATAATTTATAGTGCAGTGTGAAAGTGCCAACTATCAAGTGTCCAAGTTCAGAGTGAGCTCATGGATCCCAAAGCATGGCTCACAAGAGAGGGGCAAAAATTAATGTTCTAAGAGTGAGTGTAAGTGCAAAAGGGGTTGGGGAATGCCATAATAGTTTGGTGGTTATGCCCATCCACAAAATAGGATGCGATACCCCTGACCAAAACCTGTCCAGCCATACAAATAAGAGCACAAACCTATTGAAGGTCAGACTATGGTTTGGACAATGATTAGGACATTGCCATACCAAGGTCTTGGGCTCAGGGTGCACATAGGGGGAAAAGGAATGGGAATTGACAGAGTTTAGGATTCAGACATCAGTCCATGTAAAGTAGTAGAAGCAAACAGAGAGAGAACTGAATCATAAACAAATAGGAGAGATGCAATATTAAACTAAAAGAGGCATACCAGTCGCAAAAGTAAACATAAAGAGAAGAAGAACACTTGCAGCCACAACACAAAGAAAGCTAACTTGTAATTTTAGAGAAAACTCGAATGCTTTTTTAAAGAACTTAAAAGTGTCTGAGAGAAGAAGTAGTGAGTATATGTGTATGTTCGTTAGAACTTGTCTTTTGAAAGAGGATAGGGAGAGGTATTTATAACTTTGAAAACATGTAGAGAGTAAGGTAAGCAGCATAATTTTAACACAAATAAGGAAACAATCACAAGTTAGAATCAATTAACCCAAGTGATTCCTTTTTAATTAAGGAATCAGTGTTTAACGAATGTCAACAAGTTAAATTAAAGAAGGAAAATCAATTCAGGGACAGATTGATTATTACCATAAAAAGGGTAGTAAAAGCATGAAGTAGACAATCGAGTCTAGGTACAAACAATAGGCTTATTTCGGGAAGATACAGTAAGGTAAAAATATAATAGTAAAGGGAAATAATCAATTGATTTTAAACGTCGAGTGAAATCAGGGCTTGTAAGAAAATATTTTGAAATCAGTCACAAAATCAAGATCAATCAAGGAAGAAACATGATTCTGCACTTCATCATATAAATATAGGGAACAAAAACATCAGTCATGCGAGGCCAAGCACATTGGCAAAGCAAACACCATACAATAGTAGCATGAGTAAGCATAGGATTCAATAGATAGTTAGGACTCACACGCATAGTCAATGTGAAGAAGAGAGTCAAAACAAGTAAAGTTGTCATAGTAACAAGTGAGGAAACCCGTATGAGATTAGGCTTTAAAAAAATCAATTGAGTTAAAAGACGACAAATAGGTGAAACAACAGGCGATTTCAGAGTCCCAAGTGAAACCCCTAAAAATTAGGGTTTTCAGTAAACCAAACAGGTGGCCTTAGGAACTAGAATAAATCCCCAAAATTAAGGTTCAAATAAACCTAGAGATGATAAGCATATGAATCGAAATAAACCTTAACAACAGACTCAAACAAAAATCTCAAAACCAATTAGGGTTTTCACCATGCTTACTCAGATTAGGAAAACAAACACGTAAAGTACAGAGACATGCCAATAGTAAGAGAGGAGATTCGAAATAACGTAACATAAAACCAGTTAAAAGAACATAGAGTTTTAAAAATAAAAATTGGGGAAACTTCGAGAAACATGCTCAGAAAGTTCAACCACACATAGATCTAGAGTAGATCTAAAAATTATTTGAAGGAACCTTAGAGTTAGGGTTTTGTATGAAACCCCGGAGATGAGAAATAATTTTTAATCTCCCTATCTAGGCGGGATAGTCGAAGATCGAGCTCGAATGGCCATGGCTGTCCGGATAGAGGTTGAAGATGACCGGAGAACAGCCGTCGAGACAAAGATTTGTTGAGACTCCTTCAAGGTCTGGTCATAGTACCTCAAAGATGAGCACATATAAGACGTGGGAGGCCGGTATAAGCCTGTGATGAGTCTGGGAAGCCATGGATTAGGGTTTCAATGGGAGGCGGCGGCTAGGGTTTGAGGTGAGTTGAGAGAGAGTTGAGAGAAGAGAGGAATCAAAGTGCGGCGTTTGGTGAGAATTGGGGTAGGGCAAGAGGTCGTTTGAATTAAAAAGAAAAGGGGAGGTATGGGACATTGATCAAAAATGATAAACGGCTTAGATTAAAAAAAGAATGTGCGGATTTTTTTAATGGGTACTGGGTCGGGTAGATTTGGTAATTGGGCTGCGGTAATTTGGTCTCAAATTGGAGCTGATGAGGATTAAATTGGGGTGCAAAAATTGGTTATAATTGAAAGGTATTGAGGCTAAATCGTAAATAGCCAATTTTCCTCTTTAATTTTTATAAAAATAGCAATACAATTTTAAAAAGAAAATTAAGAGTACTGGTAAATGAATATTACATAAGCATTAATTCAAAATACAGAGATTACTTTTATAATTATAAATTCTATAAATAACAAGATAGGCTATAATTGCAATTATATGCAATTTAGCTTTAAATACCAAATGAATTTATAAGAATATGCAAAAATTACCTTAAATATATTTTGGTGTAAACATGAGAATGAAATAATTTATTCACCTAAAATGATCATTTTGGGATAATTTTGGATTTTTGTGGTATTAATATAGCCAATAACAACAACAACAACAACAACCAGTATAATCCCACTTAGTCGGGTCTGGGGAGGGTAGTGTGTACGCAGACCTTACCCCTACCCTTGGGTAGAGAGGCTGTTTCCAAATAGACCCCCGACATCCTTCCCTCCAAGGACTTCCCACCTTGCTCTTGGGGAGACTCGAACTCACAACCTCTCGGTTGGAAGTAGGGGTTGCTTACAATCAGAGCAACCCCTATTGTCTTAATAATTGGTTTAAAAATACTAAAACTCATGGAAGTGCTTATATACGCACATATATGCTTATTTTGGGTACAAAACTACATATGAAAAAAATTGGATATCAACTTTATGTCTTATTCAACTATATTATGTAGTATCGGGCTGGTTGGTTCGGGTTCAGAGTGGTTTTGGAGAGGTATGAGACACTTGAGTAAGTAAATAGGATGTTGACTTATGTCTCATTTGAGTAAGCTTAAGTTGAAAAAGTTAATAGGCTGTTGACTTATGTGAAAAAGGTCTCAGATGAGAATTACGATGGTTCAGATATCTTCTGTAGGTGATTTTAAACTTAGGAGCGTAATCGAAATTGTTGATACCCAATTTTCTTTATGTATTTTTGCACCCAAAATACCTTCAAAATAGTATATGTAAGCATATATAAACACGTCTGGAAATTTTGGAATTTTTCTTTAATTTTTAAGATTCTAAAAAAATCAATTTACTACTTATTTTGACAGTACAAAGGGCCAAAATTATTTTCAAATTATCATTTTTAGTGAATAGTGTATTTCACTCTCATATTTGTAAAAAAATATAATTTACGTAATTTTTTCGTATTTTGTACAAATGTATTTGGAATTTTTAAAGATAATTGCATGAAATTGTAATTATGGCCTATTTCGCAATTAACTATGTCTTATAGCAATAAAATTATTTTTGATAATTTTAGATTGATATTTACATGTTATTAATTAGTTCTATGCTTTCAATTCTATTTTTTAAATTATTTTAGATATTTTATAAAATAAATTGGGAGACATTGGCTATTTAAAAGTTGGCCAGATTTCATTTAAAATATAGCCCAAATTGCACCTCTATCCATCTTGCATAAGGCTATCTTCTGCCTTTCGAGACTAAGCTCTGTCTCCATCTACATTCTGCATAAGACTACTTTCTGCCTTCCGAGGTTAAGCTCTACCTCCACATAGCATAAGGCTATCATATGTCTTTCAAGACTAAGCATTGTCTCCGTCCTGTATGGCTGAAATATTGCCGCTTTATTCTTATCCGGCTGAAACATCGCCACCCACATTTTATATTCTCATTCGGCTGAAATAACACCATCTGTTTTTTAAATTCCCGCTCTGGCTGAAAGATCACCACCCTTTACATTCATTTGGCTGAAAGATTGCCACTTTCTCATGGGCTGAAAGATCTCCAACTTGGTCAAAGTCATCATAATTCAAAGACACCATCTACATAGCCCAAGAACATCATTTCATGGCCTGCGAATCCTTACTTTTATGCTTTTCATGGCCCAGGACATCATAGTCTAAGGACGTCATCCTAACCGTCCAAGGACAAACATTTATGGTCCAATAGGAACTTGCGTCACTTTTAAATTATGCAATATGTACACGCATCGCTCATTTGCAGGTGTTTCGGTTAGCTCACGGCTGTCTCAGCTGGAGCGATCCCGCTCCAGTTCTCCGCAGTTCGTCCAACCTACAAACCCCTTTCAAATCTAGCCATCACGTCCGTTGTTTCAAATTTCCATCGGCATATTCCGCCAATGATTCCTGAACTACATATTATCCGATTCCTATAAGACCAGGGATATGTAGGCAGCTCAGAAACTGGAGCACGGTCAAAATTCTCTTCTAATCTCAATTTCGGTCAAAATTGGCCATCTTATCTTTACCCGACAACTCTTTCATCCTCCTCGGGTAAAGGCGGGCAGCTGTTGATACCCAATTTCTCCCTATGTATTTTTGCACCCAAAATACCTTCAAAATAGTATATGTAAGCATATATAAGCACGCCTGAAAATTTTGTTATTTTTCTTTAAATTTTAATATTTTTAAAAAATCAATTTACTGCTTATTTTGCTAGTACAAAGGGCCAAAATTATTTCCAAATTATAATTTTTAGTGAATAGTGTGTTTCACTCTCATATTTTCAACAAAATATAATTTACATAATTTTTGCGCATTTTTTATAAATGTATTTGGAATTTTTAAAGATAATTTTGCAATTAGCTATGCCTTATAGCTACAAATTATTTTTTATAATTTTAGATTGATATTTACATGTTATTAATTAGTTTTATGCTTTCAATTCTGATTTTTAAATTTTTTTATTTATTTTATAAAATAAATTGGGAGAAATTAGCTATTTAAAGTTGGCCAGATTTCATTTAAAATATAGCCCAAATTGCACCTCTATTCAACCCAATTTTAAACCCAATTTGAACGAACCATTCCCATTTTATTTTGACCCAGCCCACCTTTGATTTAATCGGAGTCGTTGATCAAATAAGATCAACGGCCCAGATTCTATTTCCTTAATTAAGTCAAACGACCCCTTCCCAAAACCCTCATTCACTCAGATGGTCTCTCTCTCTCTCTCTAACAAATGCTCTTCCTTCTTCTCAAATGAAGCTCGTTGCTCCGGCCGTACTCCTCCCTCACTTCTCTCAATCTCTAGTCGCCATGGAACCCTCATCTCGTTGTTTCCCTCTAAAACTCGAAGCCCAGAGACCTCCGCCATGAAAGACAGTCGATGAAAGCTTCGCCTAGGTCCATTGCCGGCCTTTCTCTGGTGGGCTTTTGTCCGATGTTGCCTTATATGGCAATATTAACAAGTTTCACGGCCAGGTTTCTCATTTCCCTAATTTATTTTGCAAACCCTAATTTTTCACCTAAATCTCTTTAATTTCTCCCTTTTCGAACGGTTTTCAGTGTTCTTCACTACTTCTCACTCGATATCTCCGATTAATTCAAGTTTTCCAACAATTTTTCTCTTTTTCAACCCCTTTTTGCAACCATGCTTGATTACTTTTCTTCAATGTGCTGTCTGTGTAGTTCACTTTACTTATTTGATCCTTTCCCCGTTGTTCCTGTTTGTGTGATGCTCTGTTTATAACTGGTCAGTTCTAGATGATTTCAAAGGAATTCTTTCAATTTTTTAAATCATTATTTCCTCAAGCTATCTCTCAAATCTTCCTACTATTTGTTAAACTGGCTTTCAACTATTTTAAACTCTCTCAATCCTATCACAATTTCATTATTCTTAGAACATTCAGTTCTGCCCTCTTAGTGTAAGCACTGCCTTGAGAGCCCTTTGAGCACCCATTGAACTTTGATGCACAAGACTGGCACTTCCACACTTGCACTTGTCAAATAATGACATTTTGGGTGCTTGGTATTGGCCAGGGGTTCAAACAAACCCTTAGGGAACTTTGCCGCACCCAAGCCATGGTAATGGCTGTGAAACTCGGAAGGAGTGAGGTTGGAGATGCTTGGCCTGGCTGAAGGCTCCATATAGAATAACTTCTTATTTTCTTTACCCCTGTTGTATTTTAATTATTTGGGCTGTAATAATTTGTAAAGAAGAATGGGGGTTATAGTGAATTGGGAGTGTTATGTATGTTTAATTAAGGAAGTGGGTAGAAAACATGCTTATAGGCCTTTATCTATTTACATGCGCAATAGATATCATGCTTTCAGACATGCATCTTTGCATATAGAAATCATGTTCTTAGGACATTCACTTTCAGTTTGTTATTCTTCATATTCTCACAACCATAACTAATTAACAATCAACAAGTCATTACCATCACATCTAGATACCATACCTTTTAGGACTTTTTGTGCATTAGATACCATGCCTTTAGGACTCTATTTACAACTGTTTTAATACTTCGCTAATATGGGTTAAAACTGATTAATAACTCCCCGTTAAAACTAAAATATTGCATGTTCACCATTTTAATAACGCATAGCCAAGCCTTAGGCCGGATAAACACTGACTAATCACCTTTAAGTTATGTTCAAATTGATCCGCCTCTGTCTGAACATGTTTATATCTGAAGCTTTCTAGTTTTTATACGAACTTCTGCCCTATTTTTAAACTATCCATGCAAAGATTTTCTACTACATATTGTCCAGAACTGGACTACTATTTTCAAATTATCTAAATAAAGTATATTCTAAATTTTGAAAGCTAATAACATTCGTTGTTTGTCTTTACACTTCTGCAATCTCAAAAATACCTTTATATTTGTTCTTTTACTCTGCCTGTCCGAAAACTGTTAAATGTTTCCAAGTGACTTCTGCAGATTGCCTAAAACTGCTACTGCTCATTTTTTTTAAGTTCTGACCGATTTTCTTGCAAGTCTTTTCTGCAAATTCCCCAGTTTCTTTCTCTATTAATTTTTACTCCAGCTTTTGAAAATTCTTCTTTTAGATCTTAATTGTGTTTAAGTCATGCTATTTATATGCATTGTTTGCGGAGGTATACATGAGCCTTATAATTTTTACATGTTCCCCTTCTAAATGCACTCCTACTTGTTCTTGTATGTCGCCTTAGTATTTTACCTTTAAACCTAGGAGTCGGCTTAGAACCCCCTTCTTATAGGAATAGTAGTCATAAATTCCTCTGGGACTGATAGGTTGGGACGGGTACTAGAATGCAATAAGTAAACGTGACCAAACGCATTTAAATACCTTAACGCGATGGGAAGGATAAGACATGGAGATGATGACGATGTGATAATTGTTGGAAACACGTTCTCAAAGCATTATACTAAAACGTGTGTTCATATGTGTAGGTTTTGATGAATGACAAACGATGCGCAAATTGATATATGACGAAGTTCAAGTACAAGCGCACAATTGATATATAACGAGATTCAAGCACAAGACCAAGTTTTATAGTTTTACATGAGTCGTTCATAACTGTGATCTTGATCCGACAACTTCACTCATGACATGGCTTCTCTCGTAAAATTATTTTTACAAAATAATGCATATTTAATTTAATGCTAAATGATTTTAAATCAGGCATATTTACTTTAGTCAAAATGATTTTTAAACATGCCTCTAAAACCTGAACTAAGATAGTCGATTATGTACTTATGATAATCGATTATGTTAAGCCAAGACTGCATGACAATCGATTGTGAACTAATGACAATCGATTGTGTTAAGGCAGTGAGCATCAGGTTTTTCAAACCTGCATGACAATCGATTGTGAACCTTATGACAATCGATTGTGATGAGGCAGTGTCCATCAAAGTTTTTCAACGCTCAAAATAATCGATTGTGAAGTTAATGACAATCGATTGTGAAGAGACAGTGTCCATCAGATTTTTCAAAGTCACAAAATAATCGATTGTGAACATATGACAATCGATTGTGTTGAGACAGCGTCTTCCAGACTTTTCAAAGTTGTTAAATAATCGATTGTGAGTATATAACAATCGATTGTCACGAGGCAGTGTCTAAATTGATTTTTCAAGACTGATATATAATCGATTGTTAACTTAGTATAATCGATTGTATAACTAACCGTTGCCAAAATATTTTCAAATACTGTCAGGTAATCGATTGTTTATTTTTTACAATCGATTGTTGAAATTAAAATCTGGAAAAGATTTTTTGAACGTTGCTGAATAATCGATTGTTGATTTTGTACAATCGATTGTTGAAATTAAAATCTGAAAAGGATTTTTTGAACGTTGCTGAATAATCAATTATTGATTTTGTATAATCGATTGTTTTACGTAAAATCTGGAAACGATTTTCTGAACGTTGCCAATAATCGATTGTTGACCTTAGATAATCGATTGTTAAGCGTAAAATCTGGGATTGATTTTTGGAACGATTGGCAAACAATCGGTTGTGGTTTCTTGACAATCGATTGTCACTGAGTAAAATCAGCAGTTCTTAATTGGCAATTAGGCAACGTTAATGCCAAGTTTTTCAACTATAAATACAGCTTAAATTCAGTTTTTTGAGTACACAACAACACACAACAACTGATCATATAATTGCTATAAGCTTGCATGCTCTATTGCTTATCATTTTATATTCATTACATAAGTTTTTGAGAGCCAAACTCTTGTCAAAAGTTGTTGCGATCTTGAGCGTATTCTTTTACTCATACCTACTCATTAAGGAGTATCTTGTTTGAGTGCTTAGTGTTTTGTACACTTGTAAAGAATTGTTATTCTCTTGTTGTAAGAAGGAACTTGTGTTTCCTTGGTTGAAGTCTTGGAGTGTTGTATCTCCGAGCAAAGGTAGTTGAGGCTTGTGTCCTCAAGTTGTGAAGGAACTTGTGTTTCCTTTGGTTGAAGTCTTGGAGTGTTGTATCTCTGAGCAAAGGTGTTGAGGCTTGTGTCCTCAAGTTGTAAAGGTTTGTTAAGCACCCGGAAGCTTGACAAGTTAGTGGAAATCTCGAGAGAGTCTCTCGGGGACTGGACTAGCCACGAGTTGTGGTGAACCAGAATACTTCGATGTGTTCTTTCTTATTTATCGCACTTATTTATTTCCTGCAAATTTTAAATTCCGCAAGTTTACGCTAATTTTATTATAACGCTATTCACCCCCCCTCTAGCGTTAAGCGTATTATCTAACAATTGGTATCAGAGCCCAACTCTCTGAAGACTTAACCGTTTGAGAGAAACATCTATGGCTTCTACTCGTGATTCTTTTGCAGGAATAGGTGAAGGTCACTTTAACTTGTTGCCGCCAATATTTGATGGTAGCAATTACACATATTGGAAAGATCGGATGAGAATTTTCATCACAGCCAACAACTTTTATCTATGGCAAATCATCAAGCATGGTGAACAGATGACGACAAAAATTGGGAAAGCCAAGGTAAGTGAATACAACACAAAGGCAATAAATATGTTGTATATCGGCTTGAATCAGGAAGATTATCAGAAAATTTCCCACTACAAATCTGCCAAAGAAATGTGGGACAAGCTTGAGGAAATGTATGAAAGCACACCTCAAAAAGCGGACAGCTCATGTGGTGAATCGACTGGCCGATGTCTCATGGCAAACTAAGAAGAAGAGGTAAGTACGTCTAACTCTCACTCACTTGAAGAAATGCAAAATGCTTATAATAAATTATATAGTGAGTTTGTTAATGCTTCCAAGACCATTAAAGATTTGCAGAAAACTCTTTCATTGCAAGAAACAGATTTTCAAAAACAACTCTCATTGAAAGAAAAAGGATTTGGAAAAACTGATTTGAGAAAATGAGAAGTTGAAAGAGGAAAATAATTTTTTCGGAAAGAGAAGCGCCGATAAGCCCGAAAGTTCTATTAAAAATTGTACTTCTTGCATGCATCTCAAAAATGAGGTAGATAGACTTAAGGGCACCTTAGATAAGTTTAATTCTTCTCACAAAAATTTGAATGAGGTTCTTGTTAATTTGAAGTCAACCAAGCATGGCATAGGTTTTAAGAATGAGCCTAAAGAAAAGGTTGATGCCAAACCACAACCACCCAAGGCTCAACCTAGGATTAATAAAACAAATGCTCATCCTAGAAATAACAACCCTAGAACCAATATGCATGCTAGACCAAATGTTGAACACTTTAGGAGACCTAGAAACGACTTTCCACCTAGAAATGATGCATATTCTAGGCCACACACTAGAAGGAAGTTTGAACCTTTTAGAACACCTAGAAATGGCCCTAAACCTAGAAACAATTATTCTAGAAATGCTGCTCATAATAGTAGGAATGACTTTCATGAAATGCGCAATAGCCATAGTGTCGAAAATAGAGTGAACAATTTTCGTCCGTCTAAGTACTATGAACCTAGAAGGATGCATAATCCCAACGTGATTTGTCATTATTGTACACGAATTGGTCATATTGCTCCTGCATGTTTTACACGACATAGACATATCACTCAATTGCATCACTATGATATGCCTAACCCCCAAGGACCCAAAATGGCATGGGTACCAAAAGATCACTAATCTCTTTTGCAGGTGTGCTTGAAGGCTACAATATTGTAGTAGATGCACCAAGCACAATACCTTATCGCATCAAGGAGGAATTTCGGTTAGTTATCCTTTTTGACAAAAACCGAATTGATAATATATGCAAGCAACCGATATTAACATATGTGTTGGCCTTATATTGTTAAATAATTTTGATGTGCTTAATCATAATAGTTGATATGTGTTGAGATATCCTTGTCAATAATTAATATCAATTATCCTGGATGCATATGTTGAAAATTCGTTGTTAAACAACAATTGGTATATTAGCTTGCTTCTAATAAAAACATTTCATTTATGATTTGATAACTGTTATTTGTGGTCTAAATAAATGTTAGTATATATCAGAAAAATAAATTATTTCCTCTGGTGTGTATTAACTGTTAGCATATTTTTGACAAAAACTTTTTACTCATGCTTTTGATAAATGCTATTTTTGGTTTGAAAAATAATTGATATATTCCTGAAATAAATGATTCATAAAAGTATTTCTGTTAAAAATCGACTCTTGATGAATGTATCTTTTGGCCTGAATAATGGTCGGTATATTCGACTTTTGGTTGACTTGTTATATATTAATGTTTGATATTTTTTAATATGTTTTCCAAAAAAAAAAATTACATTTAGTATCACTGTTAATAAAATAACATTTGATACATTTGTTATGTTTGCCAACAAATGATTTTATCACTATTTTATAACAATTGGTATATCTATGGTTTGTTGGTATGTTTTGATAAACTTCTCATTAAGGAGGAATAGATTGCATGAATTTTATCTTGATGACATTATTGTTGTACTTCAAAACAACCTTCCATATTGGTAATATCATTCTTCAAAATTATGTTGACAACTTTTATGCTATTAATATTTTGCATTCCAAAACATGTTGAAAATGATATTGTATTATTTATGAGCAACTAATGAGTTTTATGCAAGGAGTCTCTAAAATTTCATTTGAGATGTCCATGATGGACAAGCGAAATTTCCTCTCGGAGCTGCAAGTTAAGCAAATGAAAGTGGGAACTTTCACTTGTCAAACTAACTATTGCAAGAAATTGCTGAATCAACATTGAAAAGAGCAACACCAAAGCAATGATCACCTTAATGAATTGATAAGACCATCGTGCCAGAAAAGTGAAAGGTAAGAAGAGCAATACCAAGAACTACAGAGGTATGATCGTTCCTTACTTTACCTTATTGCCAGTAGACTTGATATAATATTTAGCGTTTATTGATGTGCTAAATATAAATCATGTCCAAATGAAGTGTCTAATGCGGGTAAGCGTTGATCTAAATGCATACTTTTTAGGTTGCTTTTATATATTGAATAGTACTGACTTGAGCGTCGGAGACGCGTATTTCTATTTTGCAGGTATCGCACTAAAGGTAGGGGATAAAGAAATGGCATAGAACAATCGATTGTTACAGCAAATAATCGATTACTTTACTGTGCAGAAAATTGATTAGCAAGTATCACTAATCGATTATTTATGGTTTATGCTTATTATGCAGTTTTGTCTAACAATCGATTTTTTAGCTGATTAATCAATTACCGTCTCAGCCATTAAGTACTGCTTTTCTACAACAATCGATTGTTTCATATATATAATCGATTATTTTCCGAGTCAGAAAATCACCGTGCACACTATGGCACAACAATCGATTACCATAAATTGACAATCTATTATTTCATGTCAGTAATTCAAAAATCTGTTACCGTTTGGCTCTGCAATCGATTTGTGTCAGTTCCGAGATTCAGTCAAATCTCCATAAAAATTGATTATTTCATTACAACAATCGATTGTCTAACGGTCAGTGCAATTTATTTTTACCGTTTCTGACCGTTTTGGCTTTCAATTTTCTGCAGATTTTCACCATCAGTGGAAAGCCACTATCCCCACTATAAATAGGCACCTCATATCTTCATTTTATTCACTCAAGCATCAATTTTAGCTCTCAAACTATCAAAACTCTCTTAAGTTTCTTGCAAAGCTCATTACTTCCTATTGAAAATGTCGGGCCGTCACTCTAAACGTTCCCGTTCAGCTAGGCATGGTGCATCCTCCTCTGCTGCCCCACCTCCTCCAAATTACCCTTATCAAGATGGGTCCATTTTACAATTTAATTCTGACACCGAGCTTACTCGGTTCTTGACAAAATTTGAAAAGCGCGACATTCTTCCTCCTCGCTTTTCAACAAGCAAGTATCTTAAATCATACGCCCCTGCTGCCAATATGCTTAAAGAATGTCAACTTCTTGACTTCTTATTTCTTACCTACCCTTACATTAATCCTCCATTGATTCAAGCGTTTTATTCAAACCTTCATGAGGATGATGATGGTGAGCTTGTGACAAATGTTAATGGTGTTCAAATTCTTTTATCCGATGAAAACCTTCATTCCATTGCTCGTCTTCCTCAAAGTGGTGAAGACATTTTTCGGTACATTAGAGAGGCCGGCGCCTTATTTGATGAAAAAGCTCTCCTAAACCAAATAGGTATTACATCTTATGATCCTAATCTATCCACTCGGCGTCCTACTATCACGGGAATGCTCCCCGAGTATCGTTTGATTTTCTATTTCATCACCCGAGTCCTCAAACCTCGGAAGCATAATCACACCACTCTTTCCCAAGAAGACGCTAAGCTCATGCATGCAATTATAACCGGAGCTCACATCAATTGGTGTAAGTTCGTCAAGATTCACATGCGTGACGCCATCGGAGATGATACACCTCTTCCCTATGCCCTCCTTATTATGAATCTTCTTGAAGCTTGCGGATTCAACACTTCTATCGGTCCTCTCAAAAAGAGCACCAAGAAGTGGGAAATTTCAGAATCCTCCTTTCCCCATGACGGAGATCATGTAGCTCCTACTCCTCTTCCAACTCGTCGGTCGCGTCAGCCTCAAGAACCTACTCTTCAATCCATTTCCGACCAAATTGCTTCATTGACCACCTCTGTCGGTCAATTGACACATGAGATCCATGGATATTTTTACCATGTTCATTATCCATATGCCGGTCTTGTTCCCTTTGAAGCAGTGCCAGACGATGAGGCGGGAAATGATGATGAATAATTTCTTTATTTGTCTTTCCATTGTTCTATGTTTGTATTGTTCCCATTATGTACCCGTTTTATTTTCAATAAATAAACAAGTTTTTTAATCCTTGCCATCTTATCACATTTTTTTTGCTAATGGCAAAAGGGGGAAGATAACGGGTATGCACTCTCAATACTTATCGGCATAAATTGAGGGGGAACTCATATATTGAGGGGGAACAAATTGCATATCCATATACTTGTTGCATATCTTTACTTCTCTTGAATCGTCATTATGAATTGTTCAATTTGCATATCCCTCTTAAAGTTTTCCATTATCAAAAAGGGGGAAATTGTTGGAAATACGTTCTCAAAGCATTATACTAAAACGTGTGTTCATATGTGTAGGTTTTGATGAATGACAAACGATGCGCAAATTGATATATGACGAAGTTCAAGTACAAGCGCACAATTGATATATAACGAGATTCAAGCACAAGACCAAGTTTTATAGTTTCACATGAGTCGTTCTTAACTGTGATCTTGATCCGACAACTTGACTCATGACATGGCTTCTCTCGTAAAATTATTTTTACAAAATCATGCATATTTAATATAATGCTAAATGATTTTAAATCAGGCATATTTACTTTAGTCAAAATGATTTTTAAACATGCCTCTAAAATCTGGACTAAGATAATCGATTATGTACTTACGATAATCGATTATGTTAAGCCAAGACTGCATGACAATCGATTGTGAACTAATGACAATCGATTGTGTTAAGGCAGTGAGCATCAGGTTTTTCAAACCTGCATGACAATCGATTGTGAACCTTATGACAATCGATTGTGATGAGGCAGTGTCCATCAAAGTTTTTCAACGCTCAAAATAATCGATTGTGAAGTTAATGACAATCGATTGTGAAGAGACAGTGTCCATCAGATTTTTCAAAGTCACAAAATAATCGATTGTGAACATATGACAATCGATTGTGTTGAGACAGCGTCTTCCAGACTTTTCAAAGTTGTTAAATAATCGATTGTGAGTATATAACAATCGATTGTCACGAGGCAGTGTCTAAATTGATTTTTCAAGACTGATATATAATCGATTGTTAACTTAGTATAATCGATTGTATAACTAACCGTTGCCAAAATATTTTCAAATACCGTCAGGTAATCGATTGTTTATTTTTTACAATCGATTGTTGAAATTAAAATCTGAAAAAGATTTTTTGAACGTTGCTGAATAATCGATTGTTGATTTTGTACAATCGATTGTTGAAATTAAAATCTGAAAAGGATTTTTTGAACATTGCTGAATAATCAATTATTGATTTTGTATAATCGATTGTTTTACGTAAAATCTGGAAATGATTTTTTGAACGTTGCCAATAATCGATTGTTGACCTTAGATAATCGATTGTTAAGCGTAAAATCTGGGATTGATTTTTGGAACGATTGGCAAACAATCGGTTGTGGTTTCTTGACAATCGATTGTCACTGAGTAAAATCAGCAGTTCTTAATTGGCAATTAGGCAACGGTAATGCCAAGTTTTTCAACTATAAATACAGCTTAAATTCAGTCTTTTGAGTACACAACAACTGATCATATAATTGCTATAAGCTTGCATGCTCTATTGCTTATCATTTTATATTCATTACATAAGTTTTTGAGAGCCAAACTCTTGTCGAAAGTTGTTGCGATCTTGAGCGTATTCTTTTACTCATATCTACTCATTAAGGAGTGTCTTGTTTGAGTGCTTAGTGTTTTGTACACTTGAAGAGAATTGTTATTCTCTTGTTGTAAAAAGGAACTTGTGTTTCCTTGGTTGAAGTCTTGGAGTGTTGTATCTCCGAGCAAAGGTAGTTGAGGCTTGTGTCCTCAAGTTGTGAAGGAACTTGTGCTTCCTTTGGTTGAAGTCTTGGAGTGTTGTATCCCCGAGCAAAGGTGTTGAGGCTTGTGTCCTCAAGTTGTAAAGGTTTGTTAAGCACCCGGAAGCTTGACAAGTTAGTGGAAATCTCGAGAGAGTCTCTCGGGGACTGGACTAGCCACGGGTTGTGGTGAACCAGAATACTTCGGTGTGTTCTTTCTTATTTATCGCACTTATTTATTTCCTGCAAATTTTAAATTCCGCAAGTTTACGCTAATTTTTATTATAACGCTATTCACCCCCCCCTCTAGCGCTAAGCGTATTATCTAACAATAATATCATAAAGCGGCCCCTCTTTGGTAATATGTGCGGATATTGTATCGAATGATCCATATTATAGTTAAACCTACGATCCCCTTACCTTTTACTTTTCTTTAAATATTTCACTTTCACTTGTTCTATTTTTCAAATTTGCCCACTAGTTTTATATTCCTTACATGCATATTTGCTTGTTTATCTCTATGATTATTAAATTCACATCTAAGCAAGGCCGGGAACCACACTAGTGTATCTTCAGGGGTGCCTAACACATTCCCCTCGAGATTATTTCAAGCCCTTAACCGAACTCTGGTTTTCATTTAAAATCTTCTTAAAAGTGTCCTAATGCACTGTAATCATTAGGTGGCTACTATTCAAACTCCGTAACCCAATTCCCAAAAGGGAATAAGAGTTGTTTTTGTCCATAATGTCGTAAACCCGATTTTGCTTCTTTTAGGGGAGGGGAAAAAGGGGGCATTGATAGAAATGTATTTTGGAGGTCCGTGGAAGATTTAGGCTTGAATTGGAAAAATTGAAAAATTGGCATTTTTCGGTTTGCATTGGAAATTTGTTGGGTCGGAATGAAATTCCAAAAATTGACGTGTCATTCGTGAAATGTGTGCAAAATTTTAGGTCATTCGGATGAAGTTCGATTGGTTTTTGCATCATTTGCAAAATTTGAAAGTTTGGAAATCGTTAGGCTTGAATACAATGGAGATTTAATGGTTTGATGTTGTTTTGAGTGTTCCGAAGGTTGGAGCAAGTTTGAAAGATGCTATGGGATGTTTTGGTATGTTTGGCTGAGGTCCCGAGGGCTCCGGGTGAGGTTTGGATGGTTAACAGATCATTTTGGACTTTGGAAAGATAGCAGATTTTCTTGTATTTTTATTGCAAAGATTTGTTCTTTTCGTTCGCGAAGGGATGTTGAGTGAGGCAAGTGAGTTGCTCTTAGCGTTCGTGATGTTTGTCCTGCATTTGCAAAGTTTGAAGCAAAGAGTGCGTTGTGAATGCATGGTAGGGCTCACGTTTGCGTAGAAGGGTGAGGCAGGCTTGGGCATCAGGTCCGAAGGCATCGCGCTCGCGGCCAAAAAAATGCGTTCGTGTAGGCCAAGCTACGCAAGACATCACGTTTGCGAGGTGGAGTTTGCATTCGCGAAAGAGGAAAAGATTGAGTAGTGATTTTTGTGCTTCGCGACGCGAACGCGAGGCTTTGACCGTGTTCGCCAAGATGGGAGCACCGGGAGAAAGTATAAATAGAGGTTTTCGCGATTTTTAGCTCTTTTCTCACCATTTTTGAACGGCTTTGAAACTTTTTGAGAGGATTTGAAGAGGGATTCAAGGGATAGCGCTTGGAGGTAAGATTTGTAAAGTCAAAACTCGATTCTATGGTGATTTCTAAATAATTAGACAAGAAATTAGTGGAATTTAAGGGTTAAAATTGGAGAATTAGGGTTTGGAATTGGAGAGTTTAAATTAGGGATTTGAGGGGTCATTTGAGGTCCGATTTTGATGTTATTGGTACATATGGACTCGTGGGAGGACGAGGATTCTTGTGATATAATTTTTATCGAATTTCAAGATGTGGGCTCGGGGGTCAGGTTTGACCAATTTTAGGATTTTTGAGTTAATTTGATAATTTCATATGGGTTTCATTCCATCAGCGTATATTGATGGTTGTATACTAATTTTGGTTAGATTCAGGGCATTTGGAGGACGAATAGAGAGGTAAGGGAATTGGGGACTAGAGTTTGGCTTGGCTTGAGGTAAGTACCGCTTCCAAACTTGGTCTTAGGATTCGAAACCTTGAAGTATGTGTTCTATGATTACTATTCAGGTGACGCAAATGTCAAGTGACGGGCGTGTGGGCGTGCACCGTTAGAATTGCAGCCTGGATCATTCCATGGCACTGCTTAGTAACTCTTTCCTGTTGATATCCGTGTTTCTATCATGTGATTAAGTAAATGTGCTATGAAAACATGCTAGATATCCTGTTAGGGCTTCACGCCAATACAGTTGAGACCCGAGTGGTCGCTTCTTAATATCATCTCATTACATTCTTATTGGTATACTGTACTGAGTCTTGCTCATGCATACCATATCATGTCTCAGTCTCAGTTATAATTATTTGGCACATCATATCTTTGTTTCGGGCTAGTTTCATGGAATTGTGAGCCCGTGAGTGTGAGATTGGAGAATGATGATTGAGTGAGGCTGAGAACCTAATTGTGAGTTTGTGGGATCGGGATGCACGCCACAGTGGTTATGCTACTGATTATAATAGCGCTTGTGTTATGGGAGACCCTCCGAAGTTTGTAACACACCCCCAGTGAGTGCAGTTGATTGAGGGATAGATCTTTCCTGGTCATGGATCTTGTCCGAAGTATTTATACTTGGAGATAGATCTCTCCATAGAGCTGGAATGGCCTTCCTCGGTACTAGATGACTGAAATCAGTGATATATATATATATATATATATATAGCCAGCTTTGCGGCGGCAAAAAGATTAGACGTCCCCCCATGCTACGGTTCCCTCATTCACGGATAACTAAGCTTTGACAAGGGGGACCAAAACCATTAGGAGAAGAAGCAGATGGAAGACAGGGTCACCTCAGACCTTTCTAGGGCGTGACCCCTACCCTAATAGAATGACTCGCCCAAAGGTCGCCATTCCATCCTTTTTCGAAGTGGTAGATGTTTTTCTCCTCGATTCATTGAGATTTCAAGTTCTGTTGTTGGTAATGGCCTTGGCGAATGACTTGCCATGCTTTCTGGGCATCTCTTAAACTACTCAGGATATCCTGATAACTAATCCACCTCGAGTTGATTATGAGAAACCCATTTAAGCCTTTGAATGAGAGTTTTGGATATGGGTCCATCTAAGGCACTCCACAATTCCGAATACACCTATAAGCTCACCCCAATCTTTGATTTTTCCTTTATATGCTTTAGTAGATAGAAAGACTCTTTGACGGGCGCTCTTATCCCAGTACTTAATAAAGGAAGGCAAGGCGAACTTCTTCTACGTCGAATTCACGAAAATAATCATATAGGCTGCTAATAAAATAAGACTAGAAACCAAAAACCAGACGAAATAGTAGGTATAAAGTAATTTGCCCAATGTTTCCAAATTAGTCCAACTTCGTACCATATATATATAAATATATATGGGGATGAATCTTCCCTGGGCCGGATGGCCATATACAGTACCAAGTGTTTGAGCACTTGTGAGTGGAGGTACACGGAACATTGATCATGGTATCTGTGAATTTGTACATAGAGATTTCCTGAGCTTTATACTCTGTATTGTTCACACTGCATTTATTTTGTAGGAAATATTGGGTCCACCCATAAGGGGTGCTCTAAGGCCCAATAGGGTTATTAGTTAACCTTAATATTTTCTATATAATTACACTTAGTGTGTACTTTAAAAACAAAGACTTTGCAGTCCTTTTCAATGCTCTTTCTCTCTCACAATCAAACTAGGGTTTAGACTGTGAAATTGAGGTTTGCTCCAATATACCGTGACAACCACCGCCGACCAGTAATTCTAGCCGCGGTTCGTTCCGTTTTCGCTTTCGCTTCACGAAGAACAAGTAAGTTATCGTTTTATGATTTACGTGCTATCTAATGTGTTTAGATTAACGTGTTCCTTCATTGTCAGAGCCATAGACTGGTTTTTTTGGTCCGGATACATATATAGAGTAGTTTTAAAAATTATGTGTGAATCTAGAACTTCGTCTACATATATGATTTTAATTTGTATGTTTACTGTGCAAGTGTGTGGTTAATATGTTTAACCTAAGCATGATAAAAAGGTTAATTAGTTCAATTGTTTTTGACAATAATTCTGAAATTAGTTTTAAGAATTTAAAAATGAAACATGAACTTGTATTCATTACAAATCTATAACAATTATTTGAAGCAGTCTTTTTTAAGAACTTTTTTTTAAATCTGCTAAAAAAAGAAAAAGAATTATTTTCTTTGTTCAAATCTGTTAGATTGTTGCTTACCACCGTTAAGGCCACCGCCGGTTACTGGTAATCGACCATGGTCGCTTTTGAATCTATCTTAATAACAGAACAACCTGCCATTAAAATAAAGGAGAATTGGAGCTTGGTGCTCCATAACCATGGTAAAAGTAGGAATAGAAGAAGAAACAAAGTTGTTTTCTCTTCATCCATAAGTATCGATGGCGGCGAGATAAAGTAAGAGAAGAAAAGAAACTAGGGTTTCTTTATCTTTCATAATTCGAAATATTTAATAATAATCTGAAGAAAAAAAACTGAAGGAGTCTTCAGAAACGTGTATAGTGGCAAAAACAAAGTTTAAGGAAAGAAGAAGGAGAATTAGTTTCTCTTGGAATTAAGTAATTGGACTAAAGGCCCATTTAAAATAGAGATTTTTACATATATATATATACCATATAGCAAATCTTATTACCTCCCATGTTTAAGGTTTGTGTTGATTAAATTTAAGCATACTAAATTTCAATTTATATACCATAATTCAAATTAAGGGTATAATTATTGCTTCATTTATTCTAGGCATGATTTTAGGAGCATATATTCTTTTTCCCTTTTTTTCTTCTTCTCTTTCCTAATGGAATATCTTAAATGTAATGGTGCTGAAAAACTCTTGCATTGATCTATGAATCATGAAATAAACACAAAATTTTCAAGTTTTGTTGAGGAGCTCCTAGTTGTGTAATAAGCTACAACCTTAGTTCTGAATCATGTGTTTGATATAGGAAGTCTGATATTTTAGTACTTCGTCAAAGTATAACATTTTAATATATTAGGAAAAGAAAATTAACTGTACAAACGTAAATAGGAGCATTACAATATGTGAGTGATGAGTAACACGAAATTTGAATATTAAAGATTGATTAAATTTGGCATGCTTAAATTTTTTTGACACAAGATTGTAGTTTAATTGTAGTATAAATGTAACAATACAATTAAACTACAATTTACAATTTATCTACAAATTATCTACATTTTATCTACAAATTCTACAATTTAACTACATTTTGAACTACAAATTCTGGAAAAATATGTCTTCTTCTTCTTCGACGAGTTTCAATATGAAATTCAGTCAAAACCAAGTCTAATCTTCACCAAAACCCCTCAAAATTGAGATATAAACTCCTAAACATATCTTCCCAATCTACAATTTATCTACAACTTATCTACAATTTATCTATATTATATCTACAATTTAACTACAATTTCTGGAAAAATATGTCTTCTTCTTCTTCAACGAGTTTCAATCTGAAAATCAGTCAAAACCAAGTCTAATCTTCACCAAAACCCCTCAAAATTGAGATATAAACTCCTAAACATATTTTCGAATTATTTACAACAACGCCCAATCCAAACAAATAATGATTTTTGAAAATCCAAATTTGAATTCAAAGCTTTCAAGTTTTTAATGGCTACCAATGGTGGAAAATATATGGAGAAGGAGAGAATTACACTGCAATAGATTTTCTTCCGTATTAAGTTTCGAAATTAATGGTGATAGAATCACCATTAAATGTGATTTCTACAAATTTGGAGCCTTTTTAGGGTAGAATCTATCTATTTTTGGTTTGGTACAATTTTTGTAAACAAACATGGTATAGGCGGGTAAATACCAAACTATACACAATTTTGGTAATAATTTGCTATATGGTATATCTAGGTAAAAATCCCTTTAAAATAAGGTTGATGGTTAAAGATGCATATCTTTAAAAATGGGCTTATGGCCCACGTTATGGTAAAGCTAATAGCTGAAGCTTGGACTTCTTCCTTTACCGAATGATGGCAGAGCTTCTATGGGCAAATGGCCCACTTTATGTCTATATTGAGCTAATTTTTTAATTTAGTTCTGTAGTTATTTTATAAATTACAGATTATGAAACTGGTCATATGGACCTAATTTTTAGAATATAAATTTAGTATTTGTATTCTTTTAATGAATCTATAATAATTTTATTATTTCAATTTCTTTAAAATTAAATACTTGTTAATTTGTTTAACATGTATAATATGTTAAATAGTTTAACATTAAAATAAATTTTATGTGAATTTGAATAGCATGTAATAAATGTTAATTAGTTTGACATTAATTTATTTACATGCTAATATAAGTTATTTGTTAACTTATGATCCACATGGGATTGTAAAATCATGATTAGCTAATTATGTTGTCTTAAACATGATTAAGACGCTTAGCTAGATAATTGAATAAGTTAATTTTTATGATATTTAATTCTTGGACGATGATTGGGAACATAGTAACCTTTTGACTCCATAATTAATATATGTGCTTATTAACTTAATCAATTGATGCTTAGTGTCATAATTTGTATGTATGTAGAACATCATACCTTGCGTTATTTTTTTTCATGATCCTCATTTTATTTTATTTTTGTTAAAGAATGACTACTGCTTCGAAAAACATTGTTGCTGAGGTCAACAAAGGGTTGAAACTCAATGGTAACAATTATGAAACCTGGAGCTTGAAAGTCCAGTATGTGGTAGAAGAGCAAAAGGCTCTAGAGGCCATCAACAATGTCATGAATAAGCCTGAGGAAGGCAACACTGCTCAGCGTAGGCGTGAGCGTGAAGCCTATGACAGTTGGAAGAAAAAGAACTCCATTGCTCTCATGACGTTATTGAGCACCTTAGATGATGACATTCTAATGGAGTTTAAGGATCATCAAAGAGTTATGGATCTTTGGAATGATTTGAGGAAAATGTTTGACACCTGTTCCACTACAAAGCTGAGATCCTTAACGCCTATAACATTCAATGAAAACACATATGAGGCAATTGACAAATATGATCCGGGAGTTAAAAGATGCTGGTCATGTGTTGACTAATGAACAACAAACCCAAGCTATCATACGCTCTTTACCTTGTTCTTGGGATCATATGAAAATGCATTTGACCCATAATGAGCGAATCACAACTCTGGAAGATGTCCAGAGACACCTTTAGTTAGAGGAGGAACGACTTGAGGCTGCAAATCCAATATCTGAGTTGCACATGGCAACAATATCCAAAACCAAGAGTGATTCAAAGAAAAGAACATGGGGAAAGAAGACAGGGCTACCTAAAATTCATCCTGCTAAAAGAGCAAAGACTGAAAAAGGCAAGAACAGACGTCCCAAACGTGTGAAAGTTGGTAAAGTGAAATGCTATAATTGTGACAAGAAGGGTCACTATGCTAGAGGTTGCTCTGACCTTCCTAGAAAGGTATCTCACGATGCTCGAATTGGTGAAATTTGTATTTATATTTCTGTTTTTCTAACTGAATCTAATCCTTTGTGGATTGTAGACTCAGGAGCAATGGACCACATAGCCTGGGAACGCAGTGCCTTTGTTTAATTTCGATGAGTTCCACGTGGAGCGAAATGGATATATGTAGGCAACAACACAGTTGTTGTTGAAAGGATCCGTACATACAAGTTAGTCCTGCGTGGTGGTCAAGACCTAATACTACACGATGTTCTCTTTGCACCAACAATTCGCCGGAATGTTATTTCAGTTTCAGTTTTGCTTAAATTAGGATTTGACTTGTTTTGTCATGGCAATTCTGCCAAGTTGACTTTTCGTTCAACTTTATTTGGTTTTGGTCATGTGACCAGTGGTTTAATAATTATCGATTTGGATTATGATTCATTTAATAATAATGCTAGTTTTTCTATGTTTGTTTCTTCACATAAATATGATAGTAATGTAAACATATGGCATGCTAGACTTGGTCATATTGGCCACAAAGAATGCAAAGGTTAGCAAAATAAGGTTTTCTTTCCAGCATTGAACATGTGAAATTGTCCACTTGTGAAAATATTCTAGCATTAAAATTGCAAGAAAACCTTTTGGTCAGACGACCAGAGCCGAATATCCTTTGTAATTAGTCGATTCGGACATCTGTGGGCCTATGAATGTTAGGGCTAGGCATGGAGCAAATTATTTTATCACATTTATTTATGACTTTACCCATTTCAGTTATGTTTATTTGATTTCCAACAAATTAGAAGCAATAAGTTGCTTCAAAAGCTATATGAGCTTAGTGGAAAATCAATTAGACAAGAAGATAAAAGCTCATCGAACTGATCGTGGTCGTGAATATTAATCAACTCAGTTTAATAATTTATATGATGAAAAAGGTATAGTTCATCAGTTGACTATCCCAAATACTCCACAACAAAATGGTGTTGCGGAGAGAAGAAACAGAACGCTCCTAGAAATGGTTAGGTAAATGATGGCACAAGCTAACCTCCCAATTAGTTACTAGGTAGATGTGTTGCTTACTGCTACCTTTGTACTTAACCGAGTGCCTACAAAATCAGTTACTACCACTCCATATGAATTATGGATTGGAAGATAACCCGACCTAAGTGTATTAAGACCTTGGGGTTGCGCTGCCTATACACATGATTCCTCTCACAAATATGGCAAATTGGGCCCGGGTTAAAGAAAAGTATCTTTATAAGATACTCTGAAACCTCAAAGGGTTATCTGTTTATAGCTCAGCAAGATAGTGGGAGTGTAACTGAGTTTGAATCGCGAGATGTCACATTCTTAGAGGATGAGTTCCCTAAGAAGGGAGAGGTAGGTCAAGACCTAACCTTATTTGAGATAATAGATCAAGAAGTATAAGGATCACTTCATTCGAGTGGGAGAATTTTAGAAGATGATGAATTAGTTTCTCATCAAAGACCTCCTTTATCATCAGATGTGAATGAAAAAAATCCTTCTACTATTAGTGGAAGTGACAAAATGGATCTTGTTCCAAGTGAAGCAGAATGAATAATCTTGATCCGAGTGGGAGCAACATTGATCCAAATGGGAACAATGATGAATCACAAGTAAGTCGTGGTTCTCGTAAAAATATTCCCCGTCGACGATTTGATGTTGAAGGAGGAGAACTATTTATGATGCTCCTACAAGAAGAAAACGAGCCTAAAAATGTAAAAGAGGCTCTCTCATGCCCTTCTAAGGATAAATGGACAAAAGCAATGGAAGATGAATTGGAGTCTATGAGATTCAAAAACGTTTGGGAACTAGTTGACCTCCCTGAAGGACGCAAAGCAATTGGGAGCAAATGGGTTCTCAAAAATAAGCTCAAGGCTGATGGCACAGTTGAGAGATTTAAGGCTCAACTGGCGGCGAAAGGGTATATACAGCAGAAAGGATTAGACTACGAAGAGACTTTCTCACCTGTTGTACGTTTTAACTCGGTTTGCCTGGTTCTAGCTATTGTTGCTAGCCTGGATCTTGAATTACATCAGATGGATGTAAAGACTGTCTTATCTTAATGGAGAACTAGATGAAGAAATCTATATGGAACAACCTGAGTGTTTCATTGAAAAGGGCCACGAACAAAAGGTTTCTAGACTTTTAAAGTCTATTTATGTCCTCAAGAAATCTTCAAGGAAATGGTATATACGGTTTCAAAATGTTCTTGTATCCAATGGTTTTACCATGATGGATGAAGACCATTGAGTTTATACCAAGAAATCAAGAAACAAGCTTGTAACATTATATATAGTTGACATACTAATAGCTAGAAATGATAAGGAGTTTATAACCGGCATAAAGTCATGGCTATCATCCTAATTTGAGATGAAAGATATGGGTGAAGCTGCATATATTCTTGGAGTTAAGATTTCAAGAAATCTTCCAAAGAAACTATTGTAGCTCTCACAAAAGAATTACATTAGAAAAGTTCTTGAACGATTTAATATGCAAAATAGTAGCCCAGTTGAAACTCTTATCAGCAAAGGCCATACCTTGGGAAGTCAGATGTGTCCTAAGACTCTTGAAGAGACAGAAAGAATGAGCCGAGGTCCTTATAGGAGCGCAGTCGGAAATCTAATGTATGCTGTGTTATGCACTAGACCTGATATATGTCAAGCAGTTGGCTTGGTAAATAGATATCAAACTGACCCAGGTTTAGCACATTGGCAAGCAGTAAAGAGGATCATGAGATATCTGAAGGGAACTGCTGATTATGCCCTTTGTTATCAAGGCGGCAAGGATCTGCGATTAGCTGGATACAGTGATGCTGACCATGGAGGAGATCTAGACGAGAGGAAGTCTACCTCAGGATATGTATTCTTACTCAGTGATGGAGCCATATCATGGAGTAGTAAGAATCAATCATGTGTATCACTATCTATGATGGAAGCCAAATACGTGGCTCTCGTATCAGCAGCACAAGAAGCTGTTTGGTTGAAAAAGTTCTTGGAGCACTTGTTGGATATTGCTGAAAATACTGAACCAGTATTAGTCTACTGTGACAATGAGGCTGCAATATCCTCCACCAAGGACCCAAAGTTTCATTGTAAAACCAAACATATAGATATCAAGTATAACTATGCGAGAGACATGGTTAGACGCAAGGTAGTGAATGTGAAGTATGTGTCTACAAAAGATATGTTAGCAGATCCATTAACCAAGCCTTTGTCAAGAGATACATTTGTGAGACACACTAGGTCTCAAGGCTTATGTAGACTCTGAGATACTTTATTGTTATTTATTTTCCCGTGTTCTCAAACTGATGTTCTTTGATTATCAATAAAGTTGATTTACATACATACATATTTTTGTTGTTGAATGTTATGTACATTCTTTGTTCATTTTATATAAGTATGTCGAGTAGACATGAGGTTGGCCTTCTCACACAGGAAACCACCTCCTTATATTAGTGATGAGGAGATGAGATATGATTTTAAGCAAAATTATCATAACGATGATTTGAGAGCTATTCGCTTAAAATTAGAATGTTGCTTAAACAATGATATAAGGTCATTAGGGTGAAAAATGTTAACCTAGTATACTTTGTGAGCCAGATGTGAGTTAAAAATGATATAGTATTCAAAGAACTCAAATTTAGATACTTATGGTGTCTACATATCATCTGTACAACATTCTTTATGAGATAAATACATACGCTCCTTGGGAAAAGGGAGAAAGTATTGTAGCACATGTTTCATACCATGTGTGCTAATGTCGACCAATTGGATTAACATAAGTCCATTCTTAACTTATTAAAATATTGTGTGAGACCCAGAGTTTTATGATGGCTCAAGATTTTGTACCCTTAGAGACTCTGATCAGATACTTGAGACTTAGTGTGGTGTTAGCTATCTTAGTATGTTTCAAAAGATTATGAACACAAATTTGGTCTAGCGGAGCATAACTAGAAAAGCAGTCATACTAATGTTAAGGGAATCGCGAGAAGAGGAAGATCATTGATGGAATCTCATTTATTTATATTCACTGGTGCACCAATTATGACTTATGAGTTATGATTGTGAATGCAAGAAACAATGATATATGACATTTTGAGATTATATCAAATGTGATTTACATGATCTAGGGTACTGCATACTTTATGATCTACTTGCAAGTTTTCGCTCGACGAGAGGCTATATACTCCTAACAGATGTATAACACTTAGCTCTCACAGTATGTTGGTCGCACGGTCTACTTCCCTGTATGAATGATTGAGGAGATGAGTTGAGAATATATTTCTCAAGCTAGATGAGCACTCCCATTATGTGTGTGAGAGAGATGTAGGAAATATTGGGTCCACCCATAAGGGGTAATCTAAGGCCCAATAGGGTTATTAATTAACCCTAATATTCCCTATATAAGTACACTTAGTGTGTACTTTAAAAACAAAGACTTTGCAGTCTTTTTCAACGCTCTTTCTCTCTCACAATCAAACTAGGGTTTAGATTGTGAAATTGGGGGTTGCTCCGATATACCGTGACAACCACCGCCGACCAGTAATTCCAGCAGCAATTCATTCCGTTTTCGCTTTCGCTTCACGAAGAACAACTAAGTTCTCGTTTTATGATTTACACGCTATCTAGTGTGTTTAGATTAACGTGTTCCTTCATATTTACTTTTTTACTTGAAGTGCAAGCATGTCTACTTTTTTGTACAGTTTAATGGTATTACCTGTTGAGGTCTGATTCGTCACTACCTGTCAGTCTATAGTTTGGACTTATTAATTATTGAGTTGGTATACTCACATTACCTCCTAATCTTTGTGTGCAGATCCAGGTAAGGCCATGGTAGCGACTTTCCTTGGAGATAGCGAGATAGCTGCCTAGCGATCGCAGTCCCACCTTCTCCTTCCTTATCTTCCTCTTAGTGTATTTGTTGGCTATTCTCAGACTATGTTAGTCTTATTTATTTTGAACAGAAGTAGTACTTTGCTTATGACTTAGTGACACCCGATGTCGGACTTGTATTTTTTCGCTTTGTTTAGAATTTTATTTTATATATTCTATTGGATTTCATTTGGAAACATGGTTTTACTTAAGTTTGAAATGAAATATGGATTATTTAAAAATTAGTTGGCTGGCCTAGTTTCACGATAAGCGCAATCACGACCTGGTCGTTTTTTTGGGTCGTGACACACCAGTAAAGAATGCACCCACTGCCTTATGTATATCATAAGAAATTATTTCCCATGCACTTTGATAGAATTTAGTACTCAAGCCATCCAGGTCTGGTACACTGTCAGGATCAATAGGATCCACAATCTTTAACCTCCTGGAGGGAAGGCACAGCTGTTAGAGCAGCATTTTCACCTTCTTCACTACTTTTAGAATTTGAGAGTCTTCTACAACATTATCAGCTTGAAACATCTTTTGAAAGAACCGGACACCTGCACTTGCTACATTATTGGTGCCCTCTATCCATTCTCCTTCCTCATTTTTAAATTTGAGGATAGAAAGATTTATTCTTCTATCCTTAATGACTCCATGGAAGTAAGTTGTGTTGGCATCTCCTTCATCTAACCATTTGACCCTAGCTTTTTGTCTTAAAACTTTCTCCTGAAGAATCAAGAAACTGGTAAATTCAGCTTTAGTTCTAGCCAACTTAGTCCTAATATCTTGAGTATTGTTGGTAATATATTCCACTTCAAGTTCCTTAATAAGCTTTTCCAATTTTTTTGGTTCTTCATAGATATCATCAAAAGTAGCCTTTGACCATTTGCTCAGAGCACTGCATACTCTTTTAGTCTTCTGGTGGAGTATATAAAGGGGATTCCCATGAACCTCTTCAACCCACGACTATTGGATAACATTTAAGTATTCATCATGGTCCACCCATATTTTCAAAAATCTGAAATATTTAGTATGAGTAGGATCAGCATTCCCACATTCCATCAGCAAAGGGGCATGATCAGAGTATATCCTCGAGAGATGTGTAACTTTGGTCTCCCCAAACAGATCAAATCATTCAACATTGTATGTTAATCTGTCTAATCTCTTCCAAATGGTGTTGGGAGGGTCTCTATTGTCACTCCAAGTGAAAACAGTTCCATGAAAATCACCATCTTGTAAATTGCAATCATTCAGACACGAGAGGAAATTAAATCCTTCTTGAATTCTATAAGGTACGCCACCAAGCTTCTCCGCTGAGCTAATAGCTATATTAAAGTCACCAGCCACTCTCCAAGGGACGTTAATGTTACTGGACGTGCTTCTGAGTTCAACCCACATAACAGTTCTTTGGTTTTCATCGCACTTGACATACACATTGGTAATATGAAATGAAATATCCCCATGAGTTTGAGAAATTTGAAGCAAACTTGCTATTCTTTATCATCTAGGACATTGATATTGTAATCAGCAGACCAAAAGTCTCATATATTTTTGGAATAATTGTGAAAATATTCTTGGTATCCAAGCATCGTTTTGAACTTTTCAATCTTCCTTGCTCTCACCATGGGTTCATGCAAGAAAATAAAAGGAATGTTGTACAGTTTTCCATGGTTTTGAGCCTTCCGCAGCACCTTGGGACCATATGCCCTTAATGTTCCATGATAAAAAACTAATCATTTGAAACATTTGAGTTTTGTCCCCGTGAGCCTTTGAACTTTCTTCTGGATTCCTACTGTTAGGAGCCCAATTAATCTCACCTAGTTCACCGAGTCCTCTTGGAGAGAGATTGTTGAATTGAATAATTTTTTGGTGGACATAGGAGGTAATCCCTGGATTGCGTTCGACACTTTGATACCTCTCTGTCATATGATCATCATCAGATAAAGATTATTTCTTATCTTCAGATTGTATTTCCATAATCATATCATGGTCTTGGGGATCACTGATAGCATTTGCTTACCCACCCAAGGCCATCTGGATATTTTCTCCTGGATCAATGATTCTTTGTGGCTCATCTAGCAGTTGATATTCAAGCCCCCTTTCTCTACCCTTCCAACTAGCATATTTCTTAGCATGTTTGGGGTCAAGGCCAAAGAATGGTCTATACACTAAGCTATGATTTTCCTGGTCCATGTCACTTATAAGAACAACATCACCCGGTATGGTCACTTTCTCTTTAAACTTTCTCCCTTTTTTGCTCATATTATTTGTTTCCTTTCATATTCACTAGGGAAGCATTAATGATGCCCTTTTGATTAGCGACAAAATCACTGCTCAACTCGATCTTTGGGTAATCAACCTCCTTTCCTTGAGATGTCGTTTTACCAGCCTGAACTTGTTGACAGTAAGTAATTTTGACTTCTTCTTATTGTCTTTATTACTGTTGTATTTATCACCTATTATGTGTTTGGCCTGAGCTTGAGGGTCAAAGAAGCATCAGCTGGGATCACTTCCATATTCACTTCATCTTCACTATTGTTGTGGGTGACAATCACAGTACTTTATCCATTATTGATCATGTTGGCGATGTTAGTATCATTCCCTTTTTGAGTTATCATAACAGCATGATTGTTGTTAGCATTGTTTCTATTCTTTCTTTTATTCACAGTATGCCAACCATCTTCAGCTTCTTTCTCAATATTAGTAGCACGTTGTTGTTAGCTGGTCTGTTACCAGTGAGTTCTACCGCAGCATTTTAGTTACCATTGGTCTGTCCAGCATTTTGAAATCTGCCTTGTTCTCTTCTTTGCTCATTTCTCCTATCTGCTCTCACATTTTCATTTTGATTAGTATCATTCCTTTTGGTTTGCTCATTAACCCCGCTGCCATTCTGAACCCTCAATTCTTGATGTAAAATTCTACACATTCTGTCTGAATGTTCTTGCCTCATGCAATGATTGCAAAATGCAGGTAGTGATTCATATTCAACTTTCTAAATAAACTCTTCTATATTTCCCTCACGGTTCCTGATCTTGACAGTAATCTCATTGCAAGGTCAATTTCAATTCTAAGCTTTGTAGTAGTGGGTCTTGTTTTGGTGGATGTTGCCTTGTCCAAACCAAAGGAAAACCTATAGGATCAATTATACGACATATTGCATCCCATTCATAGAAATGCCATGGGAGATCAGGAAGTGTGATCCATACCGGAGCTCTGGTAGTATTAGAATTTTGTGGTCCACCTCTCAAGGCTCATCACAAAATCTCCACCCTAATTCACAAAACTTCTAGTAGCAACTGCATTGTGATCATCTAAGTTATCAAAATCAATAAGTACATGTTTCATGTCATAAGCTACAATGACTATGCATTCTTTTACAGGAAACACTTTTGCGAATTCCTTCCTAATAATTTCGATCGAGGGATGGATCTTAGAAAACCTACCGACTATAGTCCATTTGCATGACTGCGCCAAGATATCAATTTCCTCCTTAGTGAAACTTACCACTAGTTTGCCGTTAATCAACTCGTAAGATCTGGCAGGGAGTCGGATTCTGGTCCTTGGTTTTGGGGTTTTGATTCCCATGGCACCTGCATAAGAATTGTCGTTGTTGATTTTTCTTTGAGAGCTAGCAGCTTTATTAGCGGTAGTACTTCCAAAATTTCCTGGGTTCAAAGTGATTTGGGAGTTTTGATTTGGAAAGGGAAAAGGGGTTTAGGGGTTTGGGGATTCTTAGCTAGCACTCTGTTTGGAGGGTTGTTTCCCGTTTTATAATATATTGTATTGTGTTGTATTGTATCATTTTGATAGATATAACGTTCGGATAGATTGTATTATTTGCTGTTTTTAAATAACATCTTTATTATTTGATTTGATTGTATTGCATTGTACTATACTGCTAAGATTACTAAAATGCACTCAATTATTGGAATAGACAAAAAAAAAGCAAACAAGAGATTAAGAAGAAAAGGTTTAATGAGAACAATATTACTGGTTTCATCTAGAGAGGCTACATACTCTGTACTTCATGATTCATAGATTCATACATGGATGATTGTTACAACAAAAGCCACGTATAACTCGTATTTTAAATTTCTTGTCGGTTTTGGTTGTATCAAAGAATAACTTGATGCAATATTAATTTGATAAATTATATCACTAGAACATATAGTTTGCAAAGATTATAGATGAACTTACCAATAAAAATACACAAGAAAAAAGAGGGAAAACTAACTAGGGAAAAATCTGTTTGGAAAGAAACAACATACGTAGTTGTGATACTCTGTTTAAAGGAACGTAGTTGCACGATAGAAGATGGAGAGAAACGTAGTTGGGTGAATATTATATAAATAATAGGGTAAAGGGTAAAATTAAAATATAGAATAATAAGTGTGGGCATAATTGCAAAGAATCCCACTACACCAATTTGGTTATTCCATAAAATGGGGCTTTTTATTGTTCCCGAACAATGGATTTAACAATATGATATAATCACTTGTACATTAACAATTAAAACAAATATTGTACCTGGATTAACAATACAATACAATACAATGGGAAACAACCATCCAAACAACACGTAAAGGTCAAGTTCAACTACTGAAATGGAGAAACCTCTAATAGGGAGCGCTTCCTCTTTAGTTAGTTTACACGAATTTGAATATGCTAGACAATTAAATTCAAGAAATCTCATGTGGTTATTAAAAGGAATCTCAAGAAATTAAAATGAACTAACATAATGGGTGAAACTAAGAGTACAACAAGTAAAAGATACCACAAGAGGAGAAAGCATCCAAGAAATATATGTTATTTTGCAAAGCTCTTCACTACTATTATGATGATTAAACACCTTAACTAATGCAACTAGAAGCTTACCACTTTTTACACAAATTGGATTCTTACACAAAGGATCTAAGACTACATAATTGAATGCCTCCTGTTTCTTGAAGATGAACCAGAAGACTTAATTTCTCCTTGAATAATCATTGAAGTTGGACTCTGAGAACTAGCAGATGTCTCAGAGCTCCGGTTTTCGACGTTACCAGACACCTTACCAACAACAAACAGCTTGTCAAATATTCTTCTTGACCTTGAAGGCAGCAATTGTGCACCACTACTTCTGTTTTTGCTACCCTTTTTTACCAACTTCATGTTCTTTTGTGGATTTTCATCTTTTATCTTCACTACACTCGATGGTTTCGACACACTGTGTATTTCTGGCAATGTTTTCGGCCAATATTCTTCAGTCTTCCTAGTGGAATCTAAGGCATTACTGTTTCTGTTGCTTAAGGCTTGAACTCCAGCAGCTGCTCTAATTTGCTCAAAGAACAGGACTTGAACAACAGTTCGGAGAGGCAGCCGTTCATTTTGTGCTGCATGCATAGATGCATCCATTGTTAATTTCCTCACATCCATTAGGCCACATAAATGCTTTTTCTCAGCTTTTGTTAAACTTGAGTGCTCCTGCAGTGAAGAAAAGCCATTAGTACATGATAAAACCATAAGCTTCAAAAATGGCGTCCAAAACATTATATACAAGGATATAATATTTCCCTGTATGTATACATTGGCAAAGGCCAAAACTTCCTTCAATTAGATAGTTGTGTAGGTCCCATATGAGATTGGAACATAGTAATGTGAAGAAGTGTTGTTTCATAGGCGGAGTTAAGGCTTGAAGTTTATTGGTTCAGGATCCTAGCCATTTTAAATTACTGGGTTCTAAATTAACAATTTGTACATATAAAATAATGTATAGTATTCTCTAGCTCCACAGCTATGTTGTTTAGGTACATGTTTGTCGGATTCTCGAAATATGCTGCCGGTGCGTGCCAAAGTGATTGCATTTTAGGAGGATCCGACACGGGTGCGGCAATATTTTGGAGGATCCGAGCAACATAGGTTTAGGTTCAACTGAATGAGAGACTTCCGAAAACTTTGGACCACATTAAGGACTTGGAGAACTTATGATGGAAAATAAATAAATAAATAAATAAACAAATAACCTGCAGATAGATATCAATTGCCCCATATAATTCATCATGGATCAGTCTTGCTGAGTCTGGAACGGATTGCAACAGTTCAATGAAACTCGAGAGACTGACGTTTGGATCACGAGCAATTTCTGCAAGATAACCATCAACTAATTTACCGACTTTCAACCATGATCCATGCCCCAAGATGAAATCATTGGTGTTCTTCGCAGAAATGTTCTTATCCCGACTGCTTCTTTCACGAGTCATGTATCGGTCCACTAGGCACTTCACTAGTTCAACATCGTAAACAGTAGTTTGAGGAGACCTTGATGGAATCAAAAGATCATTGACGGAAGCCTCGTCCAGCTTCAAGCTGATACTTCTTATAAGATCTTCCCGTGATGAATCATCCGCTCCCACAAGAATAGCGACTTTCAATAACTTAAGCAAGAAGCCACACGAACAAGTAATGCCCTTGTCAGAAGGCAATAAGCAGATTATTGTCTCTAACAAGGACTTGTTCCTCCTACTGTGAGCTTCAGATACCAAAGCTTCAAAAGAATCAGGCAACCATCTCATTGCATAAGTTCTAAGTGCCTCGCCAATAACATTGCCATCCATTCTTCCCTTAGCTTTAACCGCAATCATAACTCGCTTGTAAAGATCTATCTCAAGTTCACATATATCTTCAACCCACCAATCCTTAGGCACAGATTCAAGGTTTACAGGGAATTTTACCCCAACTTCTGTGATCCTATCTGAGACTGCCACTTTTCTGTTATAAGAGTAGGACCATGTAATAGTCGACGGATCCATTGAAGTTTTGGATGCAATAGAATCTATACATCTCCCGACCACCTTCAGATCTTCAGACCACGGTAGAAGAGATTTGGTGGTTTGTAAAACAATGATCGAATCTTTCCAGCTGCGGAGAACACTGGAATTGAGGAATACCTCAATTTTGAAGATAAGATTTCCTCTGTCAACGTCTTCAGTCATCTCAAGGTACTCAGCGGCACAACGGGCAGCAACAACATTGTAAGGATTGAGAGTCACTGTCATTCCGTAGCAAAATTTGGCGCAAATCTCAAAAGCTTTAGGTCCGCCAGGAAAATCAACTAACTGAATTTCATCAGAATCCTCTTCATTTGCTTTTGAAACAAGCCTTTGCAGCCTGTTGCTCTTGGACAACAGAGGAAACTGACAAAGAAAAACCAGTGTAAACTGTAAATCAGATACAGACTATAAAAAAAAAAAGGGCAGTCCAGTGCACTAAGCTCCCGCTATGCGCGGGGTCCGGGGAAGGGCTGGACCACAATTGTCTATCGTATGCAGCATTACTCTGCTTTTTTGCAAGAGGCTGTTTCCACGGCTCGAACCCATGACCTCTTGGTCACATGACAACAACTTTACCGATTACGCCAAGGCTCCCCTTCAAATCAGATAAAGACTCAGATGACAAAATCAGTATAAACTGTAAAGGTTTGGAGATAGCTTATATTGTTATGTCAAGAACAGCTTAGCAAACAAGTCTCCTAAACAAATGTACGAGGTAAGATTCGGTAATCTCAAGGAGTTACTTTAGTCTAAAGGTCTTCCATAAGCATAAGATTAGTAATTACTCTCCTATTTTTATTAAGAGGTTTCTATTATTGCCTGTTGTTTCTTTTATTTTGGACATCTTACTATCTTGTTGTCATTAATGCAACTTTTCCATGGCTCCTCACTATTGTTCGGGCCGTTTTATTTTCATTATTGTTGTGCTTATGCTTTACTGAACCGAGATTCTATTGGAAACAATTTCTTTATCTCCATGAGGTAGGGGTAAGGTCTGCATACAAGTTACCCTCTCTAGATTACACTGGGTATGTTATTGCTGTTGGTCTTCCATTAACAATTGCAGTTCACAAAGATATGAGATGAAACCGAAACACGTGGCAATTTCATAAGACTAGAAATTTTTCTCTTCTACATAAATAATCTAGTTCTACATGCAAATATGTTCACTATTCCTAACTCAAGATCATTGAGGAACAGCAGCAAACAAGTTCTGCTTGTTACTTTCTCTCAGTTCAATCGAACATATTTGAAGAATTACAATCAAGTACCCTTTTTATTATGATATCACCATCGCTTCTACAAACTTCAGGAAAGTTCAGTTACTTTCCCCCAGTTTCATTCCCTTTAAGCTCTCCTGGAACATCAAATGTAGTTCACTTTCAACTTCAAGCACCAAGCTTCTTTGAACTTAAGGTGGACGTGTAGCCTGGCTCGACTAAGCGTACCATCGGATTCAATTTAAGAGCACAGCTCATCGTTAACAAACTTACTCCTAAATTTTATGCAAGTTCGGTCCTTCTCCCTCTGTTCCATTCACATTAAGCTCTTCTGGACATCACACAGTCCCTTATAAGCCTCTAAGATCTAGGCTAGGGAGAGAGTTGCTCAGTGCGTATGCATGTTCAATGTTTTTATGAACTACAATCTTATAATTACAACACTTGATGGGCACAGGTATTCCACTACAAACAAAGGCGGAACCAGAATTTGAAGTTACTGGGTTCGAGATTCAGTCCTTTTAAGTCACTAGGTTCTAAATTAAGAATTTGTATATATTTCTTAAGATAAATATAAAGTTTAGACCAAAGTTACTGGATTCGGCTGAATCCATAAAATACATACTAGCTCACATGAAGAAACATAGAGAGGATAAGTATTCTCTCTCAACAAATAGGCTACATAGGATAAGTATTTGACAACTAAACCGATTCAAAATGCTATTTGCATATTCAGATTAAAGTACAGACGACGATGACACTTGAATCCTAGAAGAACATACACAGGATAAGCACTCAACAACCTAATTGATTCCAAATGTTTTTTCCATATCTGGATAATATATTTGCATCTCCCAACTGGTGGACATGTTAAGCACACAGTATAATTTAATGGACATTGTAGCAATATTCCCTTTGGCATGAAAGATCAAGTTACCTTGTGAAGATAGAACTTCACTTCACCAATAATGACGGTAACATCTGTTGCCAGTTCGGATGACACGTACCTACATCAGTTGATCAAAATTCATATGCTACATAAGAATGTGACCGGAGTACAACTGAAAGAAACAACACAATGATTTTTAAAAGGAGAACATAAAAGATGTTGTGGCTTATCAACATACAACAACAACAACCACCCAGTATAATCCCACTTAGTGGGGTCTGGGGAGGGTAGTGTGTACGCAGACCTTACCCCTACCCTGGGGTAGAGAGGCTGTTTCCAAATAGACCCCCGGCATCCTTCCCTCCAATAACTTCCTACCTTGCTCTTGGGGAGACTCGAACTCACAACCTCTCGGTTGGAAGTGGGGGTTGCTTACCAACGGAGCAACCCCTCTTGTGGCTTATCAACATAAGATTAAGAATTTCAACTATGCTTTATTCAGCCAGTAATTAATTGTATCACTTTTACCTGTTTTTGTAGTTAAAATTTCTGCTACTTAAGTTATCTAAATGGCAAAAGTAAAGAACAAAACAAGAATTTTCTTCCAGTAGTTAAGTGCACAGAAAGTTAAATTAAAATCTTCTTTTTATAAGAAAAAGAGATCAGAGATCCATGTAATAGAAAGCTTTTCCTTAAAACTTTATAAGTAATGTACAACTGAAGTTCCTTGAATATCAATAGAAAATATTCTCATAAACCTTCGCAAATACAAGAATAATGTATCTCAACAATCTAACTTTAGCTTTGAGTTAAATAAAAAAGTTTCTACTGCCAAATGTTTACTTGTAAAACATAATCACAGAATATAAATTCTAACAGTGACAGCTTTCTTCATCGCGTTTAACTTTTGTGAATGAATAATCTTTTTAACAACAAGTGTCTCTAGTAATCCTAAGTACTAATTTAGTAATAAAAAAAGATCAATTAAATAACTCATTAGAATTGGCTAAAATGTACTGATAGAGTAAAACTCATTTGCACAATCAACGTATGAGTAACTTAAATCCTTTTCCATTTTGGTTCCAACATTTTGGGCAGATTGTATGTCAAATTAAAAAAGAGCAGACTGGTGCACCAAGCTCTCGCTATACACGGGGTCGAGAGAAAGAGCCTGACCACAAGGGTCTAACAGTCCTACCCTGCATTTCTACAGTAGAATATTTCAACGGCTCGAATCCGTGACCTCCTGGTTATATGATAACAACTTTACCAGTTATTATGTCAAAGCTCTCTTTCAGATATTGTATGTCAAATAGTAGGTAGATTAATTAATGTTGCAAATTGTAAATAAAATTAAGATGAATTCAAATAATTGAAGATTATTGACCCCACCAAGTCCATTACTATATGAGTAGTAAATATTGGATGGACCACCTAATAATCAAACGCAGAAAGTAGATTCAAGACCACCTTTTTGAATGTGCTCATGCAAACCACCATCAAAATTCTTAAAAAGGTAATAATGAACTCTAAATCAGGCAAATAAAAGAGGCACAAAATCAAAAAGTAAATGAATATTGCCTGCTTTTAAGGTTGGCAACAGTAGGAGTATAAAATTAGAATCTTGTACCCACAACTTTTAAAATAATTCTTAAAAAGAAAAAAGAAATCCACTATTTTAAAAAGAATTAACTCAAATAGTAGCCCACTCAACCGTTTAAATTAATATTAGCCCGCGATGAATAATATATATATATACAGTCCATGTCTGATATATTCACAACCGTATATAATTTATGTGTATTGGCTAAAAAAGTTAAAATATCCAATCGGCTACTGTCACAATAGTATTGTGTAAAGATCCCTATATTTAATAGCAATCTCCCTATATTTAATAGCAATCTCAAATTTTGGTCTGTAACATGTGCAAGAAGTGGAAGACACACTGCATAAGATGTAGTGCTCATATCCAAATAACACATGAAAGATAAACCCAAATAATACTAATTTTTTTCTATAAAGAAATAAAAAAAAAGGAAATTTCAAAAAAAGAGTACGAAAATCAAATGGGGTTACCTTCCTGTCATGCATATTACTACTACATATTTATAGATTATTTACATTACAAAGGGTCGTTTGGTATAATTAGTGGCGAAACCAGAAATATTTTCAAATGAGTTCAAACTTGAAAGAAGCAGAAAAAATATTCGGACAATATTCAACATAGGTTTTATATATCTAAAATTAATATTTTACTTAAATACAAAGTGTAATTTTTCATGGTGAAGGGTGATCGATCCCTTTACTAAAGGTGGCTTCGCCCATGGTATAATGAATAAGTAAAACTAATTCATGGATAAAGTTTAGTATCACCTTATTTCTTGTTTGGTTACTCATGAGTTATCTTAGAATTAAGTGGAATAGTAATTATATGGAGAAGAAGAATAGGAAATACAACAAGAATTAATCAAGAAAACAAAAAACCCAACCAGTGGTAGAAGGAACATAAATTCAAGTGCATTTGCAAAATAAAACGAGAAAAAATAAACAATATACGTACCTTACACCTTTTCCTTGATCTTGAAATGTATCAGGTTTTGATCCCAACTTCATAAACTTCATATTTTTTTTCTCCTCAATAAATAAAACCAAAAATCTCTGCTAAAAGACTCCAACTTTAGACACAACTAACTAATCCAAGAAATTCTATTACTTTCATTTTTATGACTCAAGAAGAAGAATATTTGCAGAGAAGAAGCATATTCTAAACTCCAAAACAAACAGAAAAATACAAACTGATAACTAACAGAGCATAATCTTGATTTTGTTCCCACAACTACCTCGACTCTTGAGCCAAAACAATAAACACAATTTCAATTCCCATAATAATCACATTCATGATTTTGATACTCTACCATTTTATGCCAAAAAAAAACTAAAAATTAAACCAACCTCACATGCAGAAAATTGGTTGTCTTAAATTTATAGCCGCCTTTGAATTAACTTCGACCCTATGCTAGCCTCTTAGTTACTGACTGAAAAGCCATAGACACAAATCTCAAAGACTTCTGCAGCTTTTTCTCTCTGCATATAGATATATACTTTGGGGGGGGGGAGGTAAAGTGATGTGTGTGTATACTGAATACACTGATGAAATTGTCGTCCAATCTTTGAAACGTTTGCAGGAAAAAAGAGATAATATGAGAGAGAAAAGTGTCAGAAGAAAGAAAGTAGAAGTGTCTTTGTTTGTAGATTAGTAGCCGCAGTAGTAGGGGACTGTATTGATAGAAACCATCCTGGTTGGTGAGAGGGCGAGGGGAGAATGGTGTGGTAATCCTTTCTTTCTTTTTTTTTTTTTGGAAAATTACTAAATATATTTATTTACAAGTAGCTTATTATAAAAATTGATAAATTGATAAAATATTATTAATATTAGCCAAAATATCCAATTAGTTATTTATAGCAAAAAAATGAAATTTTTACTTTCTTTTGAGTGAGTGCTATTAGAATAGATTAAGTATATCTTATGAAGCTTGAATCTCAGTTTTGAGATAATTTGGTGAAGTTTTGAAGTGGTTTGAATTGAAAATTCGAATAAAAACTGAATATGAAAAAAAAATGATACGGATATCACACTGTGTATCACATATATATCATATTTGTATCGATTGTGTATCACATGTATATCTGTGTGTGAGATACATGCGTGATACGTGTTTGATACATGTGTAATAGAAGAATATCTTGACATCGATTTAATTATAAATTTTGATACAAAATCAGCCTAAATCACCTCCAATCTTCCTCAAATCTCGTATATTGACTTATCTATATGTTTTCAATGAATTTCGACTATACTCATTTAAAAAATTCCTTGTTTGTTTCGATTTTTAGAATATTGGCTAGAGGTTGCTAAGTTGAAACTTATATGGGACATTTCTATAAGTTTTCCTTTTTTTTACAAGGATACATTTGTACACTTTATGCCGAGAGGAATTATTTTGATATTATTTTTTACGGAAAAAGGCTTAAAATGCCCGTTTACTATAAGAAATAGGACATCAAAGCTCTCTGTTAATAGTTGTCCCCTTAAATGCCTCTTAAAATGGGCTAAAAAATGCCCTTATCCACTAACAGAAGACATGTAAATCCACGTGGAATTATATTTGTCTATTTAAAAACGTAGAAAGGCATTTTAGACCATTTTCGGATTGTACAGGATCATATACGAGTCAGTTATAATAGTCAATTCTCAAGCACTTCACACCATACCAGTTTACTCACACACCTATTTTAGACCCTTCATTGATATCTTATTTATCTTACTAATTGGGTTACCTTGTCGATTTCGAGTTTGGTTTTAGTTTAGGTTTAATTATTTTTCATCTTTATCAGTTTGTTTTGGAGATTTCTCTAAGACAATGCCGCAAAGTGCGAGTATCTTAAATGGGTCGATTAGTAGGTGTCGTTGTGGACTTGCTGCTAATTATTTCATGGTGTGGACTCCTTTAAATGTTGGGAGAAGATTTTCAAGTGCCCTAAGCATGAGGTGTGTAAATTTGTTGATGGGTTCTTTTAATTATTTCGATTTGACTGTAATTTCTTTTTTTTGGGTTTTAGGATGAAAAATGTTCCTATTGGGAATGGCAAGATGAGGAGCTTCCTCCTAGAATTTCAAATCTCATATGCAACTTAAAGAAGGAGAAGGAAGCTCTAATCCGTGAAAGAAACGTACTCCAAAGGAAAGTTGCCGATCTTGAGAATATTATGATGCTCGTCGATCATGGAGGAATAGAATCCTTAAAATTGGAAGGTAACGTTCTAACGAAGAAAGTGGTTGATTTAGAGTACTCAGCTCTGCGTGATGCTAAATGTCGGAAGAAGACGTTGATTTTTTTGTGTGATATTGGGTTGTTTTGTTATGTTCTTTGCATTACGGGGAAATGATATGCAATGTTAGTATTATTGTGGCTTAATTGTTGTATGTAATAAAAATTTATGTTTTTGTGCAAGGATTCAACAAAGTCATTCACATTCATTTGAATGTTTTGTGTATGATTGAGTTACTTGCTGTGATAATTAGTTTGTGTTTATGATTGAGTTACTTGCTGTGATAATTATAGCATTTTTTGTCTCAAATAGGTATGTGAGTAAATTGATATGGTGTGAAGTGCTTGAGAATTGACATAACTAACTCGTATATGACCTTGTACAATCTCAAAAGGGTCTAAAATGCCCTTCTACATTTTTAAATAGGCAAATGTAATTCCATGTGGATTTACATGTCTTTCGTTAGTGGATAAGGGCATTTTTCACCAATTTTTAGACGGCAAGGGCATTTAAGGGGCCAACTTTTAACGGGGTGCTTTGATGTCCTATTTCATATAGTAAAGGGGCATTTTAGGCCCTTTTCCATATTTTTATTGATTGTTTGAGTATATTATATGAATTTCGAGATTATCAATTTTATTGTGTTATCCTTTGATAATTTTTCATGGGATTATCGGTAACCATCAATTTATAAGGTGATATTTATTAAAAGAAAGAGATAGGGTGATACTTCTAAGTGGGTGTTTGGACATAAGAATCATAAAATTAAAAAAAAAGTGAAAATGGTATTTGAAAATTAGATTAGTGTTTGGAATGAATATTATTTTGGTTTGTTTTTGAATTTTTCTGAGTAATATGAGTGAAAATTTTAAAAAATAGCTTTTTGGATGTGACGACCCAAAGGGTCATCACCGTACCTTTTTTTATGCTTACGAGTCCTTGAAACCTCTTATTTGATTTTCTCAATTTACGTGACCAGTTCGGGCGCGAAACTGGAAATTTTTTATGTGGAAATACTTGAATTCTGCGTTAAAAACTATGAATTTTAATAATAATATTGATATAGTTGACTTTGATCAATATTTTGGGTAAACGAATCCGGACCCGTGATGTGATGCTCCCGGAGGGTCCATAGAAAAATATGGGACCCGGGCGTATTTCTGGAATTCAAATCCGAGGTTCCAGGCCCGAGTACGGAATTTTTCCGTGAAATTATTTTCTGAAAATGCTTAAGGAAAAATGAAGATGAGTTTTGATCAAAAGTAATGAGATCGGGCTAGTATTTTGGTTTCGATGCCCAGTACAAGTCTTAAATGAGCGTTAAGCGCTATCTGTAAAGTTTGGTTGTAAACGGACGTTATTTGACGTGTTTCAGACTAAAAATGGAAAATTTAGAAGTTATGAACTTTGAAATGAAATTATGAGTTTTAGAGGTTGATTCTTTGATTTTGATGTTGTTTTAGGGATTTGATCACTTGAGCAAGTTCCTAGGATGATATTGAGTTAGTGTGGTTGGTTGGGAGCATCGAGGGCTCGGGAGTGATTTCAGGGGTGGTTCAGAGTGTTTTGGACTTAGAAATGCGCCAAAAAATTCTGCAATTTTTACACAGGTCTTTTCCTCTATGCGATCGCATAGGCTTGTCTGCGATCACATAAAGTCCCTTATCAGCCCTCCCACTTTTTTCAATGCGATCACATTCCTTAGTACGCGATCGCACAGCTTGGCCAGCCTCTTCAATGCGATCGCATCTCCTTCTACGCGATCGCACAACATTAAGCCTCACCTAAAACTCTAGCTTCCCTCTCTTCTATGCGTTCACATTACCTTATCTGCGATCACATAAGCTAACTTCCCACTCCTCTATGCGATCACATCAGTTGCTCTAAGATCGCATAGACCAATTTCGCCCAGTGATTTTAAAAGCCTAAAAACAGAATAGTGACGGGATTCATTCAAAGTTCTCACACGAGCTCCTCCTAAAATCCTCCATTGGACGAGATTCAAGCTCCCATTTCTTCATAGTTCTTTGGGTAAGTAATATTAACTTTATTTCTTCTTGCTTCCTTTATCTAAACATCAATTTTCTAACCCTAAAACATGAAATTATGGTAGAAATTAGGGCTTTTGGGTAAAGTTAGGTTTTGAGGATTTTGGGCGATTCAACCTCAATTTGGGGTCGAATCTTAAAACAAATCATATATTTGGACTCGTGGGGCCACGGGTGATTAAGTTTTGGTCCGAGCCTCGAGTTTGGACCATGTGGTCCCGGTGTCGGATTTTGATATTTTTGGAAGAATGATAGGAAATTCACTTCTAAGCTATGGAATGGTACCTTTGAGTTATCATTGATAATATTGAACTAACTATGACTAGATATCGTTGCTTCGGAGTCGGATTCTAGAGGAAAAGCGGTGTTAGAGGCTTGATTGCCATTTTCGGACCGTGGTATGTGTTTGATCTAACTTTGGCTTGAGGGAATAGGATTAGGATAATATTTGCTATGTGCTATGTGGAGTCGGTGTATAGGTATGGTGACAGTTACCTATATGCCCGAGTCTAGCATGACAGTGAGTCATAATTGCTTTTAAAATTTGAAAGAAGTGAACAATTGAGTTAATTACATGTTAAATGAACTATGAAGTGATAGTTTAGAAGCAAATGAGCTAAAGATGCCGGGACTTGTTGTTGAATCGTTTTCCCTTGTTGGGACTTATTGTTGAGTTGTACTCCCTTGCCAGGACTTATTGTTGAGTTTTTCTCCCTTGTCGGGATATTTAATCTTGTTGTATATTCCTTTTCCTGTTTGGTTGTGACCGTTGATTGGGTGAGGAAGAGAGAGATTATGCACGAAGGGTCTTTCCGTGCCATGTTCTTGATTATTTGAGCACGAAGGGTCATTCCGTGCCTTGATATGAGAGTTATGTGAGGAAAACATGAAGGGTGATGCCATGCACTATATTTGACAGATTGGTGAGAATTGAGAGCACGAAGGTTGGTGCAGTGCAGTTGTAGATTTACTGGCTTTCTTTTATTGATGGTAATTATTCAGTTTCCATTTCTTGGTTCGTTGGACTTATAATTGAACTTTTACACCCCAAGCATGTCCCCTCCCCATTAGTTGTTTAAATTTTGTTATCTTTTAATTATTGAACATATATTTGTACAGGTTGATTACGGTAAGTCCGGTCTAGTTGCGTCACTACCTCGCCGGGGTTAGGCCAGGCACTTACCAGCACATGGGGTCGGTTGTGCTGATGCTACACTTCTGTGCCCTTTTGTGCACAATTCAGGAGATAACTTACGAACCGCCGCAGTAGCTTCGAAGCGCGCCTTCAGTCCAGAGACTCCTAGGTAGTTCGCTGGCGTTCGCGGGTTGTGAGTCTCATCTATTTCATTCTGTTTGTTTTCATTATATCGAAACAGACTTATTATGCAATTTCTTTTAGACCGATGTTTTTAGTACTCTCTTTTAGTAGTCCGTGAGTAGTGACACCAGATACTGGGTAGAGACATGTTACAAACTTCCGGCACTTACTACTGTTATTTTGTTAAAAGTCTTTCACCTGGTTTTTAATTAATTATTTTAGTTATTATACTGTTTCAAATTAACGTTTGTTTAAAAAGGTTGGCTTGCCTAGCTCCGACAGTAGGCGCCATCACGACTCCCGATGGTGGGAAATATCGGGTTGTGACGAGTTGGTATCAGAGCACTAGGTTACTCCGGTCTCACAACTCACGGACAAGCTCGGTAGAGTCTGAGGGATTGGTACGGAGACGTCTGTATTTACCCCCAGAGGCTACAAAGTTAGGAAAATTTCACTTTGTTCATTCTTGTCGTGCGATTTGGTTTCTCAAATATTGATTGTTGATCTACTCTGTTCTTTCGCAGATGGCGAGAACACGTGCGTCTTCTTCTACCACGAAGCACCCGAGTCCCAGCAACAGCTCCCGCGAGGGGCAGGGGCAGAGGCTGTGGTAGGGGCGGAGCTCAGCCCCAGGCAGCAGTTCCAGAGGTGGAACCTCATATTGACTTTTACGAGGAGGTTCCAGCCCCACCAGCTCCAGTGGTCCCAACTCAGGTCCCAAGAGTGGTTATGTTTTCCCCGGATCTCCAGGATGCTCTCGTCCGCATAGCAGGCTTTATGGACAGTGTCGCTAGAGCGGGTTTGCAGCCAGTAGCACCAGCCACTTTTCAGGATGGAGGAGGGGTTCAGACTCCTCCTACACTTACTCTGGAGTAGGTAGCTCCCCCGACTCAGGTTATAGTGGTTCAGCCTTTAATGGCAGCTTAGAAAGGTATTACAGCTTAGGCCGGAGATGGGAAGGACATGTCTTCGGATGCTTTGTGGAGACTTGATCAGTTCTCCAAGCTTTTCAGCACCACTTTCAGCGGTGCTTCATCGGAGGATCCCTAGGATTTTCTATTCAGTTGTCATGAGATCCTCAGGACTATGGGTATAGTGGAGACCAATGGGATCGATTTTTGCACCTTCAGGCTTACAGGACCCGCCAAGACTTGGTGGAGAGATTATTGCCTATCTAGACCTGCAGGGTCTCCATCTTTGACATGGGATAAGTTTGTGGAGTTATTCTTGGAGAAGTTTCTCCCCGTCACTTAGCGGGAGGCAGTTCGCAGACAGTTTGAGCACCTCCATTAGGGCTCTATGACAGTTACACAATATAAGACCAGATTTATTGACTTGGCACGCCATGCAGTTGTGATACTCCCTACAGAGCGAGAGAGGGTTCGGAGGTTCATTGATGGATTGATTTAGCCGATCCGCCTTCAGATGGCCATGAGAGTTGGCAGTGATATTTCCTTTCAGGAGCGGCCAATGCGGCCCGCCGAGTAGCGATGGCACCGGTTCGAGGAGGTAGTCAGGGGTCAGACAAGAGGCCTGGCCATACTGGTAGGTTCATTGGTACCTCATCTAGAGGTAGGGATGCATATGACAGAGGCCACTCTCAGAGGCCCTTCCAGTCGGCACGTCAGGTTTTGTATGGCACTACAAGAGGTGGTGGTCCTCAGCAGTATTAGTCGGATTAGCAGACATTCAACGCACCACCAGCCCCCATCAGTGCACCGCTACTTCAGAGCTTCAGGGGAGGACATACTGGTCGCCAGGGCAAGCAGACTTAGTAGCTGAGGGCATGTTATGGTTGTGGTGACACAGGTTATATTGTTAGGTTTTACCCTCGAGCCTTGAGTAGTTCATAGCAGCAGGGTCCTCGCCCTATGATTCAGGCAGCAGGTGATGCACAAACCGCCCAGCCAGCTAGAGGCGGGGTTAGGGATCATAGAGGTGGAGGGAGAGACCGTAGAGGTGGAGCTCGGATAGCCAGAGGCAAGGTTCAGCCCGCATATCATCCTAGAGACACAATTCAGGGAGGTGGGGCCAGCCCCATTGTTATGCATTGCTAGCCAGGCCGGAGGCTGAGTCCTCAGATGCTGTGATTACAGGTACTATACTGGTATGTGATAGAGGTGCTTCAGTATTTTTTGATCTGGGATTTACGTATTCTTATGTGTCGTCCTATTTTGCACCCTATTTGATAATGCCTGGTGAGGCTTTGGGTATTCCTATATATGTGTCCACACCGGTTGGTGATTCTACAGTGGTCGACCAAGTGCATCGTTCTTGTGTGGTGGTATTTGAGGGTCTTGAGAACCGTGTAGACTTATTGCTTTTAGACATGGTGGACTTTGATGTTATATTGGGGATGGACAGGTTGTCCCCGTATCATGCTATTTATGATTGTCACGCTAAGACTGTGACCTTGGCCTTGCCAGATTTTCCCTGACTTGAGTGGAGAGGGACCCCAAGTCATGCCCTCGGTAGTTTTATTTTGTATGTCAAGGCTCGACGTATGGTCTAGAATGGGTGTCTAGCGTATTTGGCGTATGTTAGCGACTCTAGCGCAGAGGTTCCATCTATCGACTTTGTTCCTATTGTCAGGAGTTCCCCAAGGTTTTCCCTTCAGACCTGTCGGGTATGCCGCCCGACAGGGATGTTGATTTCTATATTGATCTGGCTCTTGGCACTCAGCCTATTTCCATTCCGCCGTATCGCATGGCCCCGCCAAAGTTGAAAGAGTTGAAGGAATAACTTTAAGATTTTCTTAATAAGGGTTTCATTAGACCCAGTGTATCACATTGGGTGCACCAGTGTTGTTTCTGATTAAAAAGGATCGGTCGATGTGGATGTGCATTGATTACCGACAGTTGAACAAGGTGACGATAAAGAACAACAATCCGTTGCCGAGGACTGACAATTTGTTCGACCAGCTTCAGGATGCTAGGGTGTTCTCGAAGATAGATTTGAGGTCTGTTTATCATCAATTGAGGATTAGGGCGTCTGATGTCCCTAAGACAACATTTCGTACTCGGTATGGGCATTATGAGTTTTTGGTCATGTCGTTTTTGTTGACCAATGCCCCGACATCATTCATGGAGTTGATGAACCGAGTGTTCAGGCCCTATTTGGATTTGTTTATGATTATATTCATTGACGACATCTTGATATACTCCCGTAGTCAGAAGGAGCATGAGCAGCACCTCAGAGTGGTTCTTCAGACTTTGAAGGATAGTCAGTTGTACGCCAAGTTCTCGAAGTGCGAGTTTTGGTTGAGTTCAGTCGCATTCCTGGGTGATGTCGTATCAGCAAAGGGTATTCAGGTGGACACGAAGAAGATAGAGGCAGTCAGGAACTGGCCTCGACCAGCTTCAGCTACAGAGATCTGGAGCTTCTTGGGGTTAGCTGGTTACTACAGACATTTCATGGAGGGGTTTTCATCCATCGCAACCCCGATGACTAGATTGAACCAGAAGGGTGCCCAGTTCATGTGGTTAGATGAGTGCTGTGAGCACGTGATTTTTTCTTCACGGAAACTACTCCAAAAGATATAAAAAAAATATGTAATAAAACAAGTTACCTTCGGGTACAATTTTTGAGAGTTTATGGAATATTTTGGTAATTATTTTTTCCGTAAATACTTGCCTTTTTTGTAGTGAATTGAAAATACCAAAAATACATGTTGCGTGTATTTAGGAGTTAATTATGCATTTAATTAACCATAATTTGGTTAAAAGAAATTACAAATATATGCATTCCTGTTCTTTGTCATTGTGTGATTTTATTTAATGTTTAATTCTTGTGTTAACTATTATAGGTGTTAAAAATATGTGTGTAATTTTGTTTTTTCCGATTTTTACAAATTATTTTTGAATTTTTGTAGAATTGTTGTAATTAAAGAAATAAGGAAAAGGCTGAAATTAAAGAGAAATTCGGACTGGGCTCACAGTTTAACCTACAATCAGGCCCAAATATTTTCCAGACCAGTCCAAGACCATTGGTCTCTGAAGACATAACCAAACGACGACGTATCGGCGTCTCCATTGCGAGCCGTTGATCAAATCAATTGAACGGCCCAGATCAGGCCCCCTCTAATCCAACCGACATCGTTTTAACGCTGGGATCTTAAACGTTCATCCAATATCATCCAATGACCTCAAACCTTCCCCAGCACCCGACCCGTTTAACTCTGAGGTCGGCCCAGTCTCATTTAAATTGAGCGACGTCGTTCCTTATAAGAAAATAGATCTTGGCCATCAATGGCCATCAATCCAACTTGATCCAACGGCCATGATCTAATGTCCACCCCCGTATTTAAAACCCTATCTCACACCCCACGCCCCATAGCCAACCCCCTCTCCATCGTCTCTATCAAAAACGAACCAGGCACACCCCCAAACCCTAGCAGCCGCCATGGAAACCCCAAGCTTGAAACTCAGTGGCCTGAGCTCCGACCACCACCAAACTAACACCCTTTAACCTCCTCATCATCCTTAGCACGAATCCCTTACCCATTAACCTCGAATCATCATCCATCTTCTCGAATCTTCAATCGAAGATTCCAGCCAGAAAACCTAGTTCAACCAATCGCTCCCATAATCACACTAGCCAACAACTAGACCGGCGGAGGAGGCCTAGGTAGAGGTGCCTTGGCTTTTGGCACCGTAGGTTCCGGCATGTCAGTTGAATCGTATAAATGTGTTTGTCCTTTAGCGTGATTTTAAAAATCAGTATATGTAATGGTCTTGTACAAAGGTATGACTTGGTCTAATGGTTTTCTTTTGAGCTATGTTCGGTTCTTTTCTCCCTGTTGTACATCTTTCTTGCATATAAATTCAGTGTGTTTCTCTTGTTAGTTCATTCACAATATTCATGTGTTTTGTCGAGGTTCTATGTTAGTTTACTCCTTGTATCATATAATTGAGATTGACCCTCATTTTTCAGTTCGATCATTGTCCTGAGTCAATATTCTTATGCTTTTAAATCTGATTTGAGTTCTGGTTTTAATTGTTTGATTGAATTTGATAAGTTGTACCGGTTGCAGCTACTATAACCAATTAAATTGTAGATTTAGTTTAGTGTTTAATTAGGAATTGATGGATGTTTAAGTTAATCAATTTGGTGAGTTGGATTGGTTATAGCTGTTATAACTTGTGTTTAATTAGGAATCAATAAGTCAATTGTTAGATTTGAATTGGATACGATTAAAGGGTTTAATACGGATTAAAAAGGTTAGGGCAGTATTGTAGCTTAGGGATCAGATAGGGGCAGGACAGTTGTTGCAGTAGTCTTAGGGGTAATTTGGGAAGTTCAAAAATTTTAAAAATGGTTTGACTGAGTATTATGTCCAGTAGGGTCCTCATATTGCTTTAATTTGACCTAATTGATAGGGGGACCACTAAGTAATGAAAGATGCTTCTGCTAGTTGGAATTAGGAATAGTAAGTAATAATAAAAGCTAAAAATTACACATATTTGAAAGAATATAGTAACTAGAAAGTAAAAGGAGTAAAAGAGTAATAATAATAAGGTAAAAGTAAATGAATATGAGCTGAAAAGGGTACTGCCTTTGGTACAAATAGAGTGCATTTGGGATCAATTGAAAAAGAAATTAGTGGTGTTAAAAAAATTAGACTGGCTTTTGGAAACCCTTAGAGAGAGAAAATTGAGAAATAAAAACAAAAAGGTAAGGTTCTTTTTGCATAGGAAGTCAGTCTGAAGAGTTCTTGACAACAAAGAAAATATTGTTTCATTGCCTTCAATTCCCTAAGTTTGTTTCCAACCTCCAACTAGAACTTCAGTTCCTACATTTCCTTAAAGAAAAAGCACGATTTTTTTCTGTTTCATTCGAGTTTGGTTTGTAGTTGTTGGATTCACTTTTGAGCATCTTGGTACTGTTGTTGGGGTCCTCTTGCAATCTTATTTGGTTTTGAAACCATTTCGAAATTTGGTTTGATTTTTCTCTACTGCTGGAACTTTTGTCGCTAATTCCGCTCGATCCAATGTGTTTTTGGGCCATATTTTGATTTCCTGGCTTTGTTGTGTTGCTGAGGTCTGTTGTTGTTATTACTGTTGTCGCTCTCCTCTTCTTCTATTTCACATTCCAGGTACACATTCTGATCATGTGTGTTGAAGTTATGAAGTGAAATAATAAATGAAGATTTTTATGTGAATGTCGTTACTTTAGTCCCTAGTATTTAAATTTCAATTTTATTCTTCATTAAAATATACTGATGAAGAGACGCTATTTAGATTCGAGTTCTGCATTTCTTTTCTGTTCGAGTTCTAATGTATAAAAAAGGGTGTTGTTTAAGTTTTCTCTTATGTTGTCATTTGTATAATCAGGACTATTGGACTATAACTAACTGAATGAACCGGTAGAGTAACAAATCATTGGCCTTATCAATTTAGTCAAATATCATGTAGCGTAATTTCAAATGCAGAAGTGAGCCAGACCAGGAAGCTATTTGTTTAGGACTCGTGATTTTCATTCAACAGTTGATGCCTAAAATTCAAAAGTTAATAATATGGTTTAGTTTGTGTGCTACTAATAAAGTAAGGTATATGGTGTAACAATTTTTTTTTAAGTTGATATGAATCGCCCATTACTCAAACTGAAAAGAAAGAACTCCTAATTACATATACACTCACGTAGAATTTTCAATTGTAGCTAGTTTAGCTAATTAATCTGGTTAGGATCATAAGAAGCACTTGGCCAACTGGAGTTAGTCTAACCATCCTTTGAACAAGCTTTAGTAGTTAAGGTCAAATCTAGTTTCAAACAGTTGTAAATAATTAATTTCAATGGTTCAAGTCAACTAACAACGTGAGTTTAAATTCGTTTTAGGATAATTAGTCTCTTTTGAATATATTATTTGTTGAATTCCATATTTTATTTATAATTTTAATTTTAGTAATATTCTTTTTCCGTTAATATTTGTCCTAATCTAACAACTAATATGGTACGCCATTTTGTAAGTATGTAATTAATTAGGATTATTCTCTTTTATTTTAAAGACAAAATTTAATAGAAAAAATGTAGTCACTTTAGGATATCCTTAAAATAAAGGAGGTGTGCCTCTCCACTGTACATTACAAATTGCGGGGCCATCAATAAAGGTTTAAAAATAATTAGAAAATCGGATGGTTCGTTTAGCGAATTTCACGGCCCTCCGAAAATAATATAATGCGTTGGACTCTATTATGCGGGATTTTAATAAAATTACCTCCTTAAATACGGGTAGGCATTTTATGCGATCCAAATCCAAATCCTCAAACGTTGAATAGAGTGTGCTTAGGCTTGCGGGTTCATTTCATGCGGCACAATCCGAAAATGTACTTTAAATGACGTTCACTTTCTCTTAAATAAATACATAATAAATAAAAGCGGTTCGTTGTTAATAAAAGCACATAAGTTATAACATGTCTTAAAATCAGATATTTAAGCATTACAACGATTTATGTGACCGTTCTAGAACCACGGGATCCGGGGTTGCCTAACATCTTCCCTCGGGTCAACAGAATTCCTTACTTAGAATTTCTGGTTCGCAGACTTCATTTGAAAAGTTGAATATTTTCCTCTAATTGGGATTCAAGATAAATCGGTGACTTGGGACACCAAAAGCCAAACCTTTCCCAAGTAGCGACTCTGAGATAAATAAATAACCCCATTTCGAATATTGTCACTTAAATTGGAAAAACTCCCTTGCGTATTTTTATCCTCCGGGATTAGGCGCACAAAAAGGAGGTGTGACAGCTCTGGCGACTCTGCTGGGGAGTACAACCCAGAACTACTGGTTCAGGGTTCAAGAATTGGAGATTGGAATAATTGTTGTATTTGGCTTGTTTATTATGTGATTCTTATTATGTGTTTTGTCTTACGAGTGCTAAATGTTGATTTTTACTGCTTTGATAATTCTTGAATTGTGTATATAAACTGTCTTGTCACGCACCCCCTCTGAGTCTTCTTGAAACCAAAATTGGGCATTTGCTTGACATAACCCGCTTTCTTTGAGATAGCTGATGTGCTTGGCACCCGGTGAATGATTTTAGTCACATCTGCATTAGGCGGGGAGCACTGCCAGTTTAGCCGGAAAGTAATGCTACCGGCTACACTGGCCCTCTTCGGCTTGAGTCATCTGCTCGGGTATGTCAGGTCTAGAACAATACCCAGGTATTTAACCTAGTATAACAAAGCTTCATGCCGGATCCCTAGTAGGAACATTTATCTGCATCATATGCATTTGACTTATGGGACTCAACACAGGGATTGGGTCCGTCTAGGACTAGCAACCTGAAATGAAAAGACCATACTGATGCATCTATTTGTTTCTCTGTGCATTTATTTGTTTCGGACTTGCATATTGACCGGCTTCTGAATCGTGGGAATATTGTGAAAAAATGAGAATTTATGGCATATTTGTAGAAAAACCAATTCCCGAATGTTGTCGAAACTCTGCCGAAATTTCAAAATAAAATATTTTTTTTAATAGTTTGTTTTACCTAGAACCAAAAAGGAAAAAAAGGATTTTGTTGAAGGAAAAACGAAGAGTCTTATTTTTTTCTAAAATTACTTTTTTAGAACTACGTAAGTTTGATTCTCACCAGATGTGGGATACGTAGGAGACCCATATCGGGTTTAACTGTTTTGTTAAAATGTCAATGATTTTGTCATGATGTAAAGGTAATGTTATTCTTAAGTAAAACAGCCAAACGTCTAGAAAAAGGGCGCTGGAGGACTGTTTCGCAAGAGCATTTACCTATAGTCATCCCTTAAAATTTTTCTTCGGTGAACAAAACACAGCCTTAATATCTTCTTTAAGTGCTGAAAGGTCGTATTGAGGGCGCCAATTTTTCTAATAGGGAAAAAACAACGGCAATCTTTTTTTTAGAGTCTGTATATGGGTTAGGCGAGTCTTAATTTTTCATTATTTCTTTATTTTTAGGATCATCATTGGTACTCCGCAAAGAAATGGCCAGAAAAGAGCAAGGGACGAAAAGCCTCCTATGTTCATGATCCTAGATAAGACCCCGAGCACTCTCTATAATTGGTGGACTAGTTTGCCCTTTGGGAATGAAATCAAAATTTTAAACACCTCAAGTTCCTCATGGACATCATGGGAATTAAGCCTGACAAGGATCTGATTGAGGCTCTGGTGAGTTTTTGGGACCCGACAAACAATGTCTTCAGGTTCAAAGATTCCGAAATGACTCCCACACTGGAGAAATTAGGTGGGTTTACCGGATTTGGGAGAGACCTTCATAGGAAAAAGCCTGCGGCTCCAAGGAAAGTGGGTGTGAACAACTTTTTGAAGAAATTATGCCTACGCCGAATCCCATTGGGTTGCTTAAATGAAGGATGGGTTTCATTAGACTACCTTTATGACAGATTTGGGAACGAGAAAGGATTTGAGAAATTCTCGACCACAGAATTTGTCAACCAGCTAAGTTACGATGCTTGGAAAGAGTTGAGGATCTTCGCATTCATGATTTTGTTTCTAGGGACAATGGTCTTCCTAGAGCGCGACGGACGCATCAGAATTTGATTATTGTCAGTAGTCTCGTATTTACAAAATAGAAAAAAACACACCATTCTTCCTGTGATTTTGGGGGACATTTTTCGAGCTTTAACCAGATGTCAAGAAGGTAGAGATTACTTCGAAGGATGCAACATTTTGCTGCAAATGTGGTTCATAGAGCATCTTTATTGTCATCCAACAGTGATAAGTTTCAAAGAAGACTGGCTAAATTACATTTTTTCTCACCCATATAGGGCCACACGTTGTAATCTCCCAAATGGAGTGAAGGCTTGGCAGGAATTACTTGCTTCACTTGATGCGGGTAAACTCACTTGGAACTATTATTGATTACCTTCCCCTAAAGGCATGCACATGTCAACATATCGCCCATTCTACATACTCATGGGTTTCAAAGGTTTCCAACCCTACACACCTTTACGCGTTATGTGTCGGCTAGGGAGAGAGCAAAAGAGGCCTCTGATTGAAGACATGTGTCCGTTCATATGGGAATTCACAGGAGCGGAAAACCCAAGAGAATCTTATAATCATGTCTGTAATAGCTGCTTTGGTCTAGTTGTTTATATGAAAGTCTGTTCGTGTCCTGTTTATTTGATCTTTATGTAGTCTTGTTTTTCGAGACTTGTACCGAAACGAAATTGGAAAATTATGAATTTTTTTTTTTGTAACCAAAAGGTGAAATTTTCATATCGCGAACTACGCTTGGTTTGATTCACGCGGAGCCGTGATACGTAGGCAATCTTCATCAGATTCGATCGTAACCTTTGCAAAAAAGGGGGGCTTGTAAAATAAAATAAAAGAAGGCAGAAGGAAAGAAGGAAATGAAAAGGGGAGATTAAAGAGAAGCCGGAATGACGCATGCAACCAAAGCAAACATGTAGAACCCACTTAATTGTATAGGTGCATCACACCCCAACGTGAGATTACTTATCTGTTATTTGTTTCAAATTAACCGTTTTCTTGATGCTGAATACCGAGTTTTTAGAAATGTGGTTGGTAATGTCACCTCACATTCATACTTTACGCGGTCAAAAGGAAGTGTTCAGCCGTCCGTTACTAAGTCAGGAGCAAGTGTCCACACTTACTTCACGAGATCAAAGGGAAGTGTAGAGATGCCTTCAGAAATTCCTTTGCCAACGGTTCCCATTTTAGAAAAGAGTTCAATCTCGGCCATCCCAACTTCCGAATCAGCAACTTCTGAAGAAAACAAAATCTTGCGTCGTCGCACATTGGAAATTTTGGACGACTGGAACAATGGAAAAGAGCCTCCGAGTGTAATCCCTGGACTCCCCGAGCTGTTCGTTAGGGTAAGTAGGACTTCCAATGTCCCCATATGTTATCCACCTACCCCATTCGGGTATCCTGCCATTTCAGCTCTCTCTGCTGGATCACCCTCCACTTCTTATCCCTAGATGTCAACAGCCGATATGGCTACAAACATGTCCTCCGCACCACCCATTCCAACTGCGGCACAACCCACTATATACATGCCTAATTTTGATTCATCCTCATTCACATTCCAAGCACCATCCTTCTCGCTGGAACCAACTCGATTTGCCACCAGCACTCACCCTTAACAACCTATTTGTGAGATTACGCCAGGGCAATACCAGAATCCCAAAGCTCCTAAACAAGATGAAATAGAAAAAAGAATGAAGAGCCTCGAGCAAAGCTTGAAAAATATGCAAGGTTTAAGCGGGAAAAAAAGTGTTTCCTATACTGATCTGTGCATGTTCCCTCACGTGCACCTGCCTGCAGGATTCAAAACACTGAAGTTTGAGAAATACGATGGGCACAGTGATTCCATTGCTCACCTAAAAAAGTATTGCAACCAATTACGTGGGGCTGGCGGAAAAGAAGAATTGTTGATGGCATACTTTAGAGAAATCTTGGTGGCATAGCCTTAGAGTGGTACATGGATCAGGACATATCTCGATGGAACATTTGGGACGATTTTTCCAGAGATTTTGTAAAGCAGTTTCAGTATGACATTGACATCGCGCCAGACAGGAATTCTTTGTCAAACCTGAAGAAGAAGCCCTCAGAAAGCTTCAGAGAATACGCTATAAAATGGCGCGAGCAAGCATCCACGGTGAAACCCCCCATGGACGAAATAGAAATGGTCACTACATTCCTCCAGGCTCAAGAATCAGATTACTTCCAAAACATGATGTCAGTCATGGAGAAGCCTTTCGCGGAAGCAATTAAGATAGGGGAAACGGTAGAGAATGGCTTGAAAATGGGTATAATTCTGAGCCAGACAGCCATTCGAGCCAACTCCCAAGCCATCCAAGGCGGGTCTGGAGGAATAGCGAGGGGAAAGAAAAAGGAAGAGACGACCATGGCGGCATTGGAAGCAAGAGAACATCACAATCCCAGGCCCCTTTCTTCAGAAAGAACCCCATAAAATTACTACCCCCACCAGGATATGACCTACACTCCTCAGCCGTATATGGTCATGAATGCTCAACCTTTCGGTCGACCACAATCACAAGCTAACCAAAACCAAGCTCCACCTCCTAGAAATCAGCCTTCTTACAAAAACCACTACAATCTACAACCGCGCCGGAATAATTTCCGTCCACAAGAACCTCCCAAAAGACAAACATTCACACCCATTGGAGAACCGTATTCTACCCTATTCCCGAAGCTGGTCCAAATGGGTTTCCTGCAACCAGTTCCCAGACAAGGCAAAATCCAGCATCACTTGCTTACAGAGCTGGTTTCAGGTGCGCCTACCATTTAGGAGCAAAAGGGCATGATAACAACAATTGTTGGACTTTAAAAAGGGCGGTAGAGAACTTGATTGAACGAAAGAGGATAGTGCTCAGGGATGAAGATGTTCCTAAATATGACTAATAACCCACTGCCGCCACACAACAACGGGCCGATAGTTGGAATGATTTGTAAGGACAAGGAATTTGATCCAGCACTGAAGGCCATCATTGCAATCATTGACGAAAAAAGAAGGGGAGAAAAAGAGCAGGACCACCCCTCCAAAGACGGAGAAGAAAGTTGAAGTGGAAACTGGGGCAATTCCTCCCAATGACATTGTTCTCTATGTCCCTCGGGTCACAAAGAAAAGAAAATGACTTTGAGTCCTCCTAGGAGATTCAAAATGAACAAGGCAACCTAAATGTATGTGCCAAAAAGGGATTATGTAATGCAGAGGCCGATTAATTCACCAAGGATATGTGAGCCCGTGTTTATTGGCCGTGCACCACAAAGGCCCATGAAAGATCCTAATGCTGTGCCTTGGAATTACAACAAGTCAGTAGTGACCTATAAGGTCAAAGAAATCTCGGAAGCGGTTCAAGAAGATCATCCCGCTGAAAGGTACTCCAATTTAGAAGAAGTTAACAATGCCACCAGAAAGAGCTTCCCACCCAAAAGGCCTGTGAGCACCGAAGAAGCAGAAATCTTCTTTCAAAAGATGAAAATGGCAGATTATGAGGTGATCGATCAACATCGAAAGTATCCCGAACATGTCTCCCTGTTATCTCTATTAATGAACTCCACTGAACATCAGAGGGTATTGATCAAAACCCTCAATGAAGCATATGTGCCTGCTGAGACTTCGATAGAACAACTTGAAAGAATGGCGGAAAGATTCTTCTCGCTCAACCAAATCTCTTTCAGCCAGAATGACTTACCTCCAGAAGGGTCCACGTATAACAAGGCCCTGCACCTAACCGTCAAATGTGAAGGGTGCTATGTGAAAAGGGTCATGGTGGACAGAGGCTCGGGGGTTGACATTTTCCCACTCTCCACGCTCCAAAGAATGAAAATCGGGATCGGAAGGATTCGTCCCAATACTGTGTGTGTTAGAGCTTTCGACGGCATCAAAAGGGATACAATTGGAGAAATAGATTTGGTACTAGTTATAGGCCCCGTGGAGTTTGAAGTAACTTTCCAAGTATTGGATATGGACACGTCCTATAATTTTCTTCTCGGAAGACCTTGGATTCATGCCGCATGGGCAATACCCTCTACTCTCCATCAGATGGTGAAGTTTGAACATGAAGACCAGGAAATTGTGGTTCTGGAGAGGATGAACAGTCTATCTACCGGGACCTTTTAGTCCCGTTCCTTGGAGCAAGAGAGGGCAGCGAGCATATAGTGTATCACGCCTTCGAGGGGGTGGTGGCAGACCAGTATGAAGAGGGAAAACCTTGTCCCCAATCCTTTCTTTCAAATGCATCAATAATGGTGGCCAAAGGGATGACTCAACATGGTTTTAGACATGGAAAGGGGCTTGGGAAAGCATTACAAGGAATAGCTGAACCCATCACCCTGCCATCCGCTGAAAATTTCTTTGGAGTAGGCTTGAGACCCACCCAGGCCGACAGAAAGTGGCAAATGACCGAAAGGACGATGGATTGGTTTTTCCATAACCAGTGCCGCATCTGTATAGAACATTTGATAAACCAATGTACTGCGAGGAAGAAGAAGATAAGGCTTGCACGACCGAAGAGATTGAAGAGATTTGTGGGTCAATGAGGAAAATGCTATATGAAACCCTCATGGTCCAGTCAGGGGAAGGCTCAATCACCGCTGAGGTGCTGTATGTAGGCCTTAACACCAAGTTGTAGAATTGGAAGGCTACGCCATTCCCAATCAGGCGGGAGTCCCGGTAGACCTGTCCTGCTTCTTGTTCTGAATCACGAGTTATTCTAGGATGTAACTCGAATGTTTTTAGTTTCTTGTCTTTTTTAAAATTTCCAATGTAAGACCCTGTTATCTTCAAGTTTTGAGAAATCAAATATTGCATCGTTCATATTTCTTTATTTTCTTCTGATCCCGTTATTTCTCTTTTATTTGTCTTCTTTCAGTCCTAAGAATGCGACCTTAAATAACATGACATGCTTGCGGACTTCATGCCCAGATCCAAACGCGCTGTCTAATTATGAAACAATGAATCAAGAACCGGAATATGATGAAGAAGAGGCTTTTAGGGAAATAAATCGAGAATTGGAATATTTTGAGAATACATCTAAGCCAAATTTGAATTACACCAAACCGGTTAATTTGGGGACTACTGAAGATAAGCGAGAAACAAAAATAAGCATTCACACAGATGAGAAAATGCGAGGTTCAATAATTCAACTCATTTTTGAATTTAAAGATGTGTTTGCTTGGTCATACGATAACATACCAGGACTAGGTATTGATCTAGTGGTGCATAAATTGCCAATCTACCCCGATTGTCCTGCAGTTCAACTAACACAAAGGATGTTCAAGACTGATATCAGTAATAAAATCAAAGAAGAAATCACAAAGCAGTTGAAGACAGGGGTAATCTGGGTAGTCCAATGTACCATATGTAGTTCCAGTACCGAAGAAAGATGGAAAAACTCGGGTGTGCATGGATTACCGAGATTTGAACAGGTCATGTCCTAAGGACAATTTCCCTTTGCCAAACATCCACATCCTTGTTGACAACTGCGTCAAGCATGAGATACAGTCTTTCATGGATTGTTATGACGGATATCACCAGGTATTGATGGATGAAGAAGATGCTGAGAAAACCGCCTTCACTACACCTTGGGGTACTTACTACTATCGGGTCATGTCGTTTGGTTTGAAGAATGCTGGTGCAACTTACATGAGAGCCATGACTGCCATTTTTCATGATATGATACATCAAGAGATAGTGTGTATGTAGACGACGTGATAGTCAAGTCCAGGACTCAGGACGATCATGTTTGAGACATGAGGAAATTTTTTGAGAGGCTGAGAAAGTATGACTTGAAGCTGAATCTGGCTAAATGTTCCTTTGGAGTCCCGTCAGGCAAGCTTCTGGGTTTCATAGTGAGCAGGAGAGATATCGAGTTGGATCCAACAAAAATGAAGGCTATCCGAGATTTACCTCCTCCAAGAACGAAGAAAGACGTAATGAGTCTATTGGGCAGGTTAAACTATATCAGTCGATTCATTGCTCAACTGACTAGCACATGTGAACCCATATTCAAGCTATTGAAGAAGGATGCAACAATCAAATAGACAGCTGAATGTCAGGAGGCTTTCGACAAGATCAAAGAATATCTTTCAAGTCCTCCGGGTTTGGTCTCACCGGAGCAAGAGAGACCCTTGTTCTTGTACCTGACGGTCTTGGAGAATTCTTTCGGTTGTTTCCTCGAATAGCATGATATAGCTGGAAAGAAAGAGCATGCGATCTATTACTTAAGCAAGAAGTTCACTAGTTATGAAATTAAATATACTTTGTTGAAGAGGACGTGCTGTGCACTGACATGGGTTGCTCAAAAATTGAGACATTATCTCCAAGCTCATACTACTCACCTTATAACCAGTTTGGATCCTTTGAAGTACATATTCTAGAAACCGATACCTACCGGGAGGTTAGCGAAGTGGCAGATTTTGCTTACTGAATTCGACATAGTCTATGTCACTCGCAAAACAATAAAAGCCCAAGCATTGGCGGATCACTTGGCTGAAAACCTAGTTGATGAGGAATACCAACCATTGAGTACCTATTTTCCAGATGAAGAGGTAAACACCATAGAAGTAGTCTCGGAAGACACTCATGGTTGGAAGATGTTCTTTGATGGGGCCGTAAATGCCAAAGGTGTAGGAATTGGGGCAATCTTGATCTCGCCCACTGGTCAATACTGTCCGGCTACAGCTAGGCTTTGTTTTTTTTGCATGAACAATACAACTGAATATGAAACCTGCATCATGGGCATGAATATGGCGATCTTCCAAGATGTTGAAGATTTTTTAATCATGGAGGATTCTAATCTGATTATCCGACAAGCCCAGGGTGAATAGGAAACTCGAGATGTCAAACTTATTCCTTACCGGAAGCACGTGGAAGATCTTGGTAGATGATTCAAATCAATAGAGTTCAGGTACATCCTGCGGTGTCATAATGAACTAGTTGATGCACTGGCCACTTTAGCCTCGATGTTACCTTATCCAGGCAACGCCTACATCGATCCCTTGGAAATCCAAATCAGGGAAAGACACGGTTACTATTATGTAATTGGGGCAGGACCAAGTATCCAGCCATGGACCATGATGTTAAGAGGATCTTGAAGACACAAAAATACCCCGAACATGCTACTGGGGATCAAAAGAGAACCATTTGGCGACATGCAAGTGGTTTCTTTTTTAGCCGCGAGGTCCTGTATAAGATACCCTTGGATCTCAACTTGTTAAGATGTGCTGACGGCGAAGAAATAGGAAGAATCATGCATGAAGTACACTCAGGAGTGTGTGGACCTCATATGAACGAGTAGGTCTTGGCAAAGAAAATCCTTCGAGCCGAGTATTATTGGATAAATATGGAGAAGGACTGCTTCAGCTTCATCCGGAAATGTCATCAGTGTCAGGTGCATGGAGATCTGATTCATGCACCTCCAACGGAGCTGCATCCTATGTCGGCACCGTGGCCTTTTGTCGCTTGGGGTATGGATGTCATTGGTCCGATTGAGCCAAAAGCGTCAAATGGGCACAGATTCATATTGGTTGCTATTGATTACTTCACAAAATAGGTCGAAGTTGTCACCTCAGATCGGTCACTAAGAAAGCCGTAGTGGATTTTGTGCATTCAAATCTTATTTGTCATTTAGCTATTCCTGCGACTATCATCACGGACAATGCGGCAAACCTGAATAGTCATTTGATGGAAGACGTGTGCGAATAGTTCAAGAAAATGCATAGGAACTCCACTCCGTATCGGTCCAAGGCCAATGTCGCTGTTGAAGGAGCAAACAAAAACATCAAGAAGATTTTGAGAAAGACAATTCAAAGTTCCAGATAGTGGCATGAACAATTACATTTGCTTTGCTAGGATATCGCACTACGGTGCGCACATCAGTAGGGGCAACCCCGTACTTGTTGGTTTATGGGACCGAGGCGGTGATACCGGCAGAGGTAGAAATTCCTTCACTCCGAGAAATTGTTGAAGTAGAGATTGAAGATAGTATATGGGATAAGACTCGATTGGAGCAGTTGACCTGAGTTGATGAAAAATGAATGAATGTGGTCTGCCAAGGGCAGTTGTAAAAACAAAGAATGGCCCGTGCTTACAACAAGAAAGTGCGACCCAGGAATTTTGAAGTAGGTGAATTGGTGTTAAGACGCATTTTTCCACATCACTAGGAAGTGAAATTCCTAATTGGAAGGGTCCATACATCATCAGGAAGATATTGCCGAGGGGAGCATTATATCTGGGTGATATTGAAGGAAATGATCCCTAAGCGGCTGTGAATGCAGACGCCGTCAAAAGGTACTATGTCTGAGTTTCCTTCGGTGATGTCTTTGCACATTGAGATGATAAAGGATTTTATTCCCTCTACCCAAATACTATCGACCCTTTTATAAGCCCTTTGAGCCGGTTACATATTGGCTACCTCTTTAGAATCCAAAACCGAAAAAAAAAATTGCCTGAACTACGTTCGACTTGATTCTGAAAGGATACGTAGGTAGCCTCTCTCTGGGGTTCAGTCACACCAAAACAAAAATCCAATTTTCCTCGAAAGTGAAACTGGGGAGATGTTAGGATCGGTTTGACCACAAGCCCAGCAAATGATTCAAAAGTTGTAATTTTGTCCACAAATCTTTTTACCCAAAACCGTGTACAAGTCCTTTGGATCAATGACCAAGGGCACAGAAACTAAGAAATATAATTATTGAAAGCCGATTCACTCTAATTTGAGAGAAATAAATGAGAGAGTCTTATTGGTGAAAACCTTCGGGCACCATAAGGCGAAGGGAGTAGAGAAATATAAAAATGAGAGAGTCCGTTAGTGAAGCTCGCAAAGAGCACTATCGGGCGATAGTGAGAAGAGAAACGAGAGAGGTCGACTAGCGAAAACCTGCAAAGGGCACTATTGACCGAAAAGAGGATTTCACCACTAAAGGTCCTGGCAGGGTTCCCTAGTTTGGAAACATAGATCTGTTTGGTTCATTGGAAAATGCAAGTTCGTGAGGATCGGGCATCCAATCCAAAAGGTGTCATATCAGTTTGAAGCCAGCATGCACTCTAGATAAGTTCTTCTTTTCCCCGAAAGGGACACTTCTATTCTAGATACATTTGTTCCCTCTCTTTGTTCACATGTCATTGAATCCCTTTCAGTTTAACCCTAAAATCTGAAACTTGTTTCAAAGAGAAGGTGGCAGGACCTATTTCACGGGACTCCATCTAGTAAGAGGCAAAGAATATACCCAGCCTCGGTGGTATATTGCTCCGATCCTGACTGATCATGACGTTCGATCGCCTCCAAAGCGAAGGATGTAAAAAAGAAAGAAAGCCAAAGGCAAATGTCATAGAAGCGGAATAAGGTGGAAAAACCTAAGCCTTATGTTGGTGAATCGTCATGAAATTCTTGAAGTTTGAGTCTTATCAATCTGAAAGAGGGTTGCCTTCAGAGCCAATCAATGGCAGAGCCTCTCAATGCAGAGAGGCGGAGACCGAACAGTTGGAAAGATCAAGACCACCAAACCAACCACCGTTTTAAACTGAAAATTGTACTTTGTTTGAAAAGTTGAAATAGGTACCATCCAAAGAAACCATGTGAGAAGCAGGTGCAACCCAAAGGAAAGAAAAACACGCAAGTGCTAAAGCAGCTTTGCAACAAATAATCAATGCAAAAGGGAAGTTTCCTCCAAGATTTTTCTCGCTTTAAATATATATATATATATATATATATATATAAGATGAGAATCACAAATGAAGTGAAGGTAGTTAGAATTCCCAATACCAGCCCCAATGTCTCTTTTAGCTGATATTAGGGCTCCAATTCCTAAGTCGAGCGAATTTTCCTTAGCCGATATTATGGCTCCAATCCCTAAGTCGAGCGAATTTTCCTTAGCCGGCATTAGGTCTCCAGTCCCTAAGTCGAGCATTTTTCTTTAGCTGACATTAGGGCTTCAATCCCTGAGTTGAGAGTTTCCTTTAGCCGACATTAGGGCTCTAATCCCTGAGTTGAGCGTTTACCTTGGCCAACATTAGGTCTCCAATCCCTGAGTTGATCATTTACTTAGCCAACATTAGGTCTCTAATCCCTAAGTTGAGCGATTTTTCTTAGCCGACATTAGGGCTCCAATCCCTGAGTTGAGCATTTACTTAGCCGACATTAGGGCTCCAATCCTTAAGTTGAGCAATTTTCTTTAGCTGACATTAGGGCTCCAATCCCTGAGTTGAGCGTTTCCACCCGACATTAGGGCTCTAATCCTTGAGTTGAGCGTTTCCTTTAGCCGACATTAGGGCTCCAATCCCTGAGTTGAGCGTTTTTCCTTAACCAACATTAGTGCTCCAATCCCTGAGTTGAGTGTTTTTCCTTAGCCGACATTAGGGCTCCAATCCCTGAGTTGAGCAATTTTTTTAGCCAGCATTAAGTCTCCAATCCCTAAGTTGCACCCTTTAGACGTAGGGCCTCCATTTCCTAGTCGCCTCTGCCGACATTAGGGCTCCAATCCCTGAGTTGCGCCTTTTAGACATATTGCCTCCATTCCCTAGTCGCCTTTGCCAACTTTAGGGCTCTAATCCTGAGTTGCGCCTTTTGGACATAGGGCCTCTATTCCCTGGTCACCTCTGCTGATTTAGGGCTCCAATCCCTGAGTTTCTCCTGTTAGACATAGGGCCTCCATTCCCTAATCGCCTTTGTCAACATTAGGGCTCCAATCCTAGAGTTGCGCTTTTTAGACATAGGGCCTCCATTCCGTAGTCGCCTCTGCCAACATTAGGGCTCCAATCCCTGAGTTGCGGTTTTAGCCATAGGGCTTCCATTCCCTAGTTGCCTCTGCCAACATTAGGGCCAACATTAGGGCACCAATCCCTGAGTTGAGCTTTTAAGGCATAGGGCCTCCATTCCCTAGTCACCTCTGCAAACATTAGGACTCCAATTCTTGAGTTGCACTTTTTAGACATAGGGCCTCCATTCCATAGTCGCCTCTGCCAACATTAGGTCTCCAATCACTAAGTTGCGCTTTTAGACATAGGGCCTCCATTCCCTAGTCGCCTCTGCCAACATTAGGGCTCCAATTCCCGAGTTGCGCTTTTTAGACATAAGGCCTCCATTCCCTAGTCGCATCTACCAACATTAGGGCTCCAATCCCTGAGTTGCGCTTTTTAGACATAGGGCCTCCATTCCCTAGTCGCCTCTGCCAACATTAGGGCTCCGATCCCTGAGTTGCGCTTTTTAGACATAGGCCCTCCATTCCCTAGTCTCCTTTGCCAACATTAGGGCTCCAATCCCTAAGTTGCACCTTTTAAAGTTGGGGTCTCAAATCCCTTCGTCAATTCCGTAGATCTTTATGACAATTAACTCACGAAATATTCCTAGTGAACTGGGGCAGAAAAATTTTGGTCGTTTGTTTGTTTTGCTTTCTGAACAGGTTTGACCTCGAGACACGGGGATTGAGATGACCTATGAGGTAAGTCTCAATCCAGAATAAAGAAAAGAAGAAAAGAACAAAAGAAGATGAGCTCAAATACTGGAGTAAACAAGAGCGCGGATTGCTCAGAATCTGATTGGAGTCACAAGCTCCGCCAATCCCATTTCGCTCAATGCTACAAAAATAAACAAGTACCTACAACTCGCGAGCATTAAGATTCAGGTCAAGGTCTACAAGCAAGATCAGTTAAGACTCAAGATCAAGTTTGTAAAGAATTATAGATAGGAATCTTGTAACTCATAGTTTATATGCATTAGCTAGCTTAGTTTTAATTTTCCTTTCGATGTAATAAGGAGGTCAGTAAGTAATAGCAGCAGCAGCAACAATAGTAACAGTTAAAACCACAGCTCCCGGTAGTCCCAGCTACCAAAACTTCCCGAACTATATTGACCTGATTCCTGTTCAACCCAGTATATGTAGGAAAACTTTGAAGCAAAGGTTTGATAAAATCTTTCAAAAAAATTGCTTCACACGGAGTACTAGAACGGGCAAAAATTGCTCGTATCTGTTCACTTCATCTTTGCCCGAAAACCCTTCGATTTTTTAGCAAAGAGGGGCAGCTGTGAGCACGTGATTTTTTCTTCACGAAAACTACTCCAATAGAAATCAAAAAAGAATATAATAAAAAAAGTTACCTTCGGGTACAATTTTGAGAGTATATGGGACATTTTTGTAATTGTTTTGTTCGTAAATACTCACCTTGTTTGTAGTGAATTGAAAATACCAAAAATATACGTTGGATGCATTTAGGAGTTAATTGTGCATTTTTAGAAATTAATTAACCATATATTGGTTAAAAGAAATTACAAATATATCCATCCCTTTCCTTGTTATTATGTTATTTTATTTAATGTTTAATTCGTGTGTTAACTATTATAGGTGTTAAAAATATGTGTGTAATTTTGTTTTTTCCGATTTTTACAAATTATTTTAGAATTTTTGTAGAATTGTTGTAATTAAAGAAAGAAGGAAAAGGCTGAAACTAAAGAGAAATTTGGACTAGGGTCACAGCTTAACCCAAAATCAGGCCCAAACATTTGCCCGACTCAGTCCAAGACCATTGGTCTCTGAAGACATAACCAAACGATGACATATCGGCGTCTCCATTGCGAGCCGTTGATCAAATCAACTGAACGGCCCAGATCAGGCCCCCATCTAATACAAACGACATCGTTTTGACACAGGGATATTAAGTGTTCATCAAATCTCATCCAAGGACCTCAAACCTTCCCCAACACCCGACTGGTTTAACTCTAAGATCAAACCACTCTCATTTAACTTGAATGACGCCGTTCCCTATCAGAAAATAGATCCTGGACATCAATCCAACTTTATCCAACAGTCAGGATCTAATGTCCACCCCCGTATATAAACCCTATCTCATACCCCACGACCCATAGCCAACCCTCACTCTCCATCGTCTCTCTCAAAAACAAACCAGGCTCACCCAAACCCTAGCAGCCGCCATGGAAACCCGAAGCTTGAAACCCGGCAGCCTGAGTTCCGACCACCACCAAACTAACACCCCTTAACCTCCTCATCATCCTCAACACGAATCCCTTACCCATTAACCTCGAATCATCATCCGTCTTCTTGAATCTTTAATCGAAGATTCGAGCCAAAAAACCTAGTTCACCCAATCGCTCCCAAAATCACACCAGCCAACAACTAGACCGCCCTCATCACAAATCTCACACCAGTTGTATTCGAATCCTGTCAGAGCCTCTCAAATTTCAAATCAGAGGAGAACCCTAAAAAAGAACCATTATCAAGGCTGTGCAAAATTGGAAAATTGAGGTTTCAACTAACTTTAGTATAGTATTCTCAGTCGAGAACACTCGATTATGGTCCGTTTTGGCCTCAAAATTCAATTCAAAATTCCAAATAGGACGGATCCGCTTGGTCTAGGATTCTGAGGTATTTCTCCTTCCTATTCTTCCTTTTGTGTTGATTGTGTGATTAATTTTTTTTATTTTTCATCATTTTTTCTGTCAATTACTTCTGCCTCCTCCCACGGACCTTTTCCGGTGTAGTTTTCATAATTCGATTATGTTAGTATATCTATTAGGTTGTTGAATCGTTTAAATGTGTTTGTCCTTTAGCGTAATGTTAAAAATGAGTATCTGTAATGGTCTTGTACAAAGGTATGACATGGTCTAATGGTTTTCTTTTGAGCTATGTTTGGTTCTTTTCTCCCTATTGTATATATTTCTTGCAAATAAATTCAGTATGTTTCTCTTGTCAGTACATTCACAGAATTCATGTGTTTTGTCTAGGTTTTATGTTAGTTTACTCATTGTATCATATAGTTGAGATTGACCCTAATTTTTCGGTTCGATCATTGTCCTGAGTCAGTATTCTTATGCTTTTAAATCTTATTTGAGTTCTAGTTTGAATTGTTTGATTGAATCTGATAAGTTGTATTGGTTGCAGCTACTGTAACCAATTGAATTGTAAATTTAGTTTAGTGTTTAATTAGGAATTGATGGATGTTTAAGTTAATCAATTTGGTGAGTTGGATTGGTTATAGCTGTTGTAACTTGTGTTTAATTAGGAATCAATCAGTCAATTGTTAAGTTTGAATTGGTTACGATTAAAGGATTTAATACGGATTAAAGAGGTTAGGGCAGTATAGTAGCTTAAGGATCAGATGGGGGGAGGACAGTTGTTGCAGTAGTATCAGGGGTAATTTGGGAAGTTTGAAAATTAAAAAATGGTTTGACTGAGTATTATGTCCAGTAGGGTCCTCATATTTCCTTAATTTGAACTAATTGATAGGGGGATCACTAATTAATGAAAGATGCTTATGCTAATTGGAATTAGGAATAGTAAGTAATAATGAAAGGTAAAAGTTACACATATTTGAAAGAATATAGTAGCTGCAAAAGTAAAAGGAGTAAAAGAGTAATAATTATAATGTAAAAGTAAAAGAATATGAGCTGAAAAGGGGACTGCCTTTTGCATAAATAGAGTGCATTTGGGATCAATTGAAAAAAAAGTCAGTGGTGTTAGAAAAATTAGATTGGCTTTTGGAAACCCTTAAAGAGAGAAAATTGAGAAATAAGAACAAAAAGGTGAGGTTCTTTTTGCATAGGAAGTCACTCTGAAGAGTTATTGAGAACAAAGAAAATATTGTTTCATTGCCTTCAATTCCCTGAGTTTGTTTCCAACCTCCAACTGGAACTTCAGTTCCTACATTTCCTTAAAGAAAAAAGCACGATTTGTTTCTGTTTCATTCGAGTTTGGTTTGTGGTTGCTGGATTCACTTTTGAGCATCTTGGTACTGTTGTTGGGGGTCCTTTTGCAATCTTATTTGGTTTTGAAACCATTTCGAAATTTGGTTTGTTTTTTCTCTACTGCTGGAACTTTTGTCGTTGATTACGCTCGATCCAAAGTGTTTTGGGACATATTTTGATTTCCTGGGCTTTGTTGTGTTGCTGTGGTCTGGTGTTGTTATTACTGATGTCGCTAATCTCCCCTCTTCTTTTATTTCACATTCCAGGTACATATTTTGATCATGTGTGTTGAAGTTATGAAGTGAAGTAATAAATGAAGATTTTTATGTGAATGTCATTAGTTTAATCCTTAGTATTTAAATTTCAATTTTATTCTTCGTTAAAATATACTGATGAAGCGACGCTGTTTAGAGCCTAGTTCTGCATTTCTTTTCTGTTCGAGTTCTAATGTATAAAAAGGGTGTTGTTTAAGTTTTCTCTTATGTTGTCATTTGTATAATCAGGACTATTGGACTATAACTAACTGAATGAACCGATAGAGTAACAAATCATTGGACCTATCAATTTAGTCTAGTATCATGTAGCGTAATGTCAAAATCGGAAGTGAGCCAGAAAAGGAAGCTATTTGTTTAGGACTTGTGATTTTCATTCAACAGTTGATGCCTAAAATTCAAAAGTTAATATGGTTTAGTTTGTGTGCTACTAATGAAGTAAGGTATATGGTGTAACAATTTTTTTTAAAGTTGATATTAGTCGCCCATTACTCAAACTGAAAAGGAAGAACTTCTAATTACATATACACTCACGTAGAATTTACAATTGTAACTAGTTTAGCTAATTAATCGAGTTAGGATCATAAGAAGAACTTGGCCAACTGGAGTTAGTGTAACCATCCTTTCAACAAGCTTTAGTGATTAAGGTCAAATCTAGTTTCAAACAGTAGTAAATAATTAATTGCAATGGTTTAAGTTAACTAACAACATGAGTTTAAATTAGTTATAGGATAATTATTGTCTTTTGAATATATTATTTATCGAATTACGTATTTTATTTATAATATCAATTTTAGTAATATTCGTTTTCCGTTAATATTTGTCCTAATCTAACAACTAATATGGTATGTCATTTTTCAAGTATGTAATTAATTAGGATTATTCTCTCTTATTTTAAAGACAAATTTAATAGAAAAAATATAGTCACTTTAGGATATCCTTAAAATAATGGAGGTGTGCCTCGCCATAATATATTACAAAAGACGAGGCCCTCAATAAATGTCTAAAAATATTTAGAAAATCGGAAAGTTTGTTTAGCGAATTTCACGACCCTCCCAAAAGAATATAATGCGTTGGACTCTATTACGCGATTTAAATAAAGTTACCTCCTTAAATAAGAGTAGGCATTTTATGCGACCCAAATCCAAATCCTAAAACGTTGAATAGAGTGTGCTTAGTATTGTGGGTTCATTTCATGCGGCGCAATACGGAAACGTACTTTAAACGACGTTCACTTTCTCTTAAATAAATACATAACAAATAAAAGCGGTTGATTATTAATAAAAGCGCATAATTTATAACATGTCTTAAAATAAGATATTTAGCCATTACAACGATTTAAGCGACTGTTCTAGAACCATGGGATCCGGGGGTGCCTAACACCTTTCCTCGGGTTAACAGAATTGCTTACATAGAATTTCTGGTTCACAAACTTCATTTGGAAAGTCAAATATTTTCCTCGAATTAGGATTCAAGATAACCGGTGACTTGGGACACCAAAAACCAAACCTTTCCCAAGTGGCGATACTGAAATAAATAAACAACCCCATTTCGAATATTGTCACTTATATTGGAAAAACTTACTTGTGCATTTTTATCCTCCAAGATTATGCGCGCAAAAAGGAGGTGTGACAAGTGCCATGCGAGCTTCCAGAAGCTCAAGATAGCTCTGAATACGGCACCGGTATTTGTTTTGCACACGGGATCTGGGCCTTATTCTATTTATTGTGATGTTTCTCGTATCAGACCTGGTGCAGTGTTAATGCAGAATGGCAAGGTCATAACGAATGCTTCGAGGCAGTTGAAGATCCACGAGAAAAATTATCCAGTTTATGACCTAGAGTTGGTATCCATTGTTCATGCCTTGAAGATCTAAATGCATTATTTGTATGGTGTGTCGTGTGAGGTGTACACGGATCACAAGAGCCTTCAGTACTTGTTCAAGCTGAAAGAGTTGAATTTGAGAAATTGGAGGTGGTTGGAGTTGTTATAGGACTATGATGTTTCTATCTTATGCCACCCTGGGAAGGCCAATATGGTGGCCGATGCATTGAGTAGAAAGTCTGCCAGCATGGGTAGTCTTGCCTATATTCCGGTCAGCGAGACCGCTTGCCTTGGATGTTCAGGCCTTGGCCAATAGAGTTGTGAGATTGGATATTTCTGAATCCATCAGGGTGTTAGCATGCACTGTTGCTCGTTCGTCATTGATGGAGCATATCCGGGAGCGGCAGTTTGATGATCCCCATTTGTGTGTCCTAAGAGAGACACGGTGCAGCGGGGAGGTGCCAGGGAGATGACTTTGGGAGATGACGGTGAATTGAGATTAAAGGGGCGAGTTTGTGTGCCCAATGTTGATGGTATATGGGAATCGATCCTAGTGGAGGCCCACAGTTCTCAGTATTCTATTCACTCGGGCACTGCGAAGATGTATCAGGATTTAAGTCAGCATTACTGGTGGTATAGAATGAAGAAAGACATTGTTGCATATATGGCTCGTTGTCTGAATTGTCAGCAATTTAAGTACGAGCATCAGAGGCCTGAGGGGTTATTTCAGAGGATTGAGCTTCCCGGGTGGAAGTGGGAGAGAATCACCATGGATTTTGTTACTGGCCTTCCGATGACTCGAAAGAAGTTTGATGCTATATGGGTTACTGTTGATAGACTGACCAATTCATCGTATTTTATTCCAGTTGCCACCACATATTCATCCGAGAGATATGCTGAGATTTATATCAGAGAGATCGTTCGTCTTCATGGGGTGCCCTTATCTATTATTTCCGACTAGGGTCCGTAGTTTACCTCGCATTTCTGGAGAGCGGTACAGCATGAGTTGGGCACCCAAGTCTAGTTGAATATAACATTTCACCCCTAGACGGATAGTCAGTCCGAGATGACTATTTAGATTCTTGAGGATATGCTCCGAGCCTGAGTTATTGATTGTTGAGGCTCGTGGGATCAGTTCTTGCCTTTAGCCGAGTTTTCCTACAATAACAACTACCAGTCCAGTATTCAGATGGCTCTGTACGAGGCATTGTATGGTATGCGGTGTCGATCCCCAGTCGGATGGTTTGAGCCAGGAGAGGCTCAGTTATTGGGTACAGATCTAGTGCAGGAGGCCTTGGATAAGGTCAAGACCATTCAAGACAGACTTTGGTCAGCTCAGTCTAGGCAGAAGAGTTATGCCGATCGTAAGGTTAGGGTGTTGCTTTCATGGTTGGCGAGCGAGTGTTGCTCCAAGTATCGCCTATGAAGGGCGTGATGAGATTCGGGAAGAAAGGCAAGCTTAGCCTTAGGTTTATTGGCCCATTTGAGATTCTTGACCGCATGGGAAAGGTGGCTTATAGACTTTCCTTGCCGCCTATCCTGTCAGCCATGCATCCGATTTTTCATGTATCCATGCTTCAGAAGTATCATGGTGATCCCACCCATGTGTTAGATTTCAGTACTGTCCAGTTGGACAAGGATCTGTCATATAAGGAGGAGGCAGTGGCTATTTTAGAACGTCAGGTTTGACAGTTGAGGTCGAAGAGTTTTCCTTCAACGCGTGTTCAGTGGAGAGGTCAGCCTCAAAACGCATCGACCTGGGAGTCTAAGCCTGATATGCAGAGCCATTATACCCATCTATTCCCTGACTCAGGTACTCTTTTCTTCGAGGAAGAACGGTTGTTTTAGAGGTGGAGATGTGACGACCCAAAGGGTCATCACCGTAATTTTACCTTTCTTTGTGCTTCCAAGGCCTTGAAAGCCTCTTATTTGGTTGCCTCGATTGTGTGCACATTCCGGGCGTGAATCCAGAAAATATATATGTGGAAATACATGAATTTTGCGTTAAAAACATTAAATTTTGATATAATATTGATATGGTTGACTTTGGTCAATATTTTGGGTAAACGGACCCTAACCCATAATGTGACGGTCCCAAAGGGTCCGTATAAAAATATGGGACCAGGGTGTATTCCTGGAATAAAAATCCGAGGTCCCAGGCCCGAGTACAAAATTTTTCCGTGAAATTATTTTCTATAAATGCTGAAGGAAAAATGCAAATGAGATTTTATCAAAAGTAATGGTATCGGGCTCGTATTTTTGTTCCTACACCCTGTACGAGTCTTAAATGAGCGTTAAGCACTATCTGTAAAGTTTGGTTGAAAACAGATGTGATTTGACGTGTTTCGGACTAAAAATGGGAAATTTAGAAGTTATGAACTTTGAAATGAAATTATAAGTTTTAGAGGTTGATTCTTTGATTTTGATGTTATTTTAGCGATTTGATCGCTCGAGCAAGTTCGTAGGATGATATTGAGTAAGTGTGTGTTTGGTTGGGAGCCCCGAGGACTCGGGAGTGATTTTGGGGGTGATTCGGAGTGATTTTGACTTAGAAATGCATCTGAAAATTCTGCAATTTTTACACAGGTCTTTTCCTCTATGCGATCGCATAGGCTTGTCTTCGATCACATAGAGTCCCTTATCATCCCTCCCACTTTGTTCAATGTGATCGCATTTCTTAGTACATGATCGCAAAGCTTGGCCAGCCTCTTCAATGCGATCGCATCTCCTTCTACGCGATCGCACAACATTAAGCCTCACCTGAAACTCTTCCCTCTCTATTATGCGTTCACATGACCTTGTATGTGATCGCATAAGCTAACTTCCCACTCCTCTATGCGATCGCATAAGTTGCCCCGCGATCGCATAGACCAATTTCGCCCAGTGATTTGAAAAGCCTAAAAACAAAACAATGACGAGATTCATTCAAAATTCTCACACGAGCTCCTTCTAAAATCCTCCATTTGACGAAATTCAAGCTCTCATTTCTTAATAGTTCTTTGGGTAAGTAATCCTAACTTCATTTCTTCTTGCTTCCTTCATCTAAACATCAATTTTCTAACCTTAAAACATTAAAATCATGGTAGAAATTAGGGCTTTTGGGTAGAGTTAGGTTTTGAATATTTTGGGCGATTCAACCTCAATTTGGGGTCGAATCCTAAAACAAATCATATACTTGGACTCGTGGGGTCATGGGTGATTGGGTTTTGGTCCGAGTCTCGAGTTTTTACCATGTGGGCCCGGTGTCGGATTTTGGTATTTTTGGAAGAATGATACAAAATTCACTCCTAAGCTATGGAATGGTACCTTTGAGTTATTATTGATAATATTGAACTAATTATGACTAGATATCGTTGCTTCGGAGTCGGATTCTAGAGGAAAATCGGTGTTAGAGGTTTGATTGCAATTTTCGGACCGAGGTAAGAGTTTGATCTAACTTTGGCATGAGGGAATAGGATTAGGATAAGATTTTCTATGTGCTATGTGGAGTAGGTGTATAGGTATGGTGACGGTTACCTATGCGCCTGAGTCTAGCATGACCGTGAGTCATAATTGCTTTTAAAATTCGAAAGAAGTGAACAATTGAGTTAATTACTTGTTAAATGAACTATGAAGTAATAGTTGAGAAGCAAATGAGATAAAGAAGGAATTTTTGCATTTTTCCCTTGCCAGGACTTGTTGAATCGTTTTCCCTTGCTGGGACTTATTGTTGAGTATTCTCCCTTGTCGGGACTTATTGTTAAGTTTTTCTACCTTGCCAGGATATTTAATCTTGTTGTATATTCCTTTCCCCATTTGGTTGTAGCCGTTGATTGGGAGAGGAAGAGAGAGATTATGCACGAAGGGTCTTTCCGTACCATGTTCTTGATTATTTGAGCACGAAAGGTCATTCCATGCCTTTATATGAGAGTTAGTGAGGAAAGCACGAAGGGTGATACCGTGCACTATATTTGACATTTTGGTGAGAATTGAGAGTAAAAGCACGAAGGTTGGTGCCGTGCAGTTGTTGATTTACTGACTTTCTTTTATTGATGTTAGTTATTCAGTTTCCATTTCTTGGTTCGTTGGACTTATAATTGAACTGTTACACCCCCAGCATGTCCCCTCCCCATTAGCTGTTTAAATTTTGTTATCTTTTTGTTATTGCGCATATATCTGTACAGGTTGATTGCGGTAGGTCTGGTCTAGCCTCGTCACTACCTCGCTGGGATTAGGCCAGGCACTTACCAGCTCATGGGTTCAGTGTGGTGATGCTACACTTCTGTATCCTTTTGTGCACAGGTCAGGAGACAGATTACAGACCGTACCAGTAGCTAGGGAGCGGGCCTTCAGTCTAGAGACTCCTAGGTAGTTTGCTGGCATTCGCGGGCCCTGAGTCTCATCTACTTCATTCCGTTTGTTTTCATTGTATCAAAAAAGACTTATTATGCAATTTCTTTCAGACTGGTGTTTTTTGTACTCTGTTATAGTAGTCCGTGAGTAATGACACCATATACTGGGTAGAGACATGTTATAAACTTCCGCAGTTTACTATTGTTATTTTTGTTAAAAGCCTTCCGCGTTGTTTTTAATTAATTATTTATGTTATTATACTGTTTCAGGTTAAAGTATTGTGAAATGTTTAAAAAGGTTGGCTTGCCTAGCTCCGACAGTAGGTGCCATCACGACTCCCGATGGTGGGAAAATTCGGGTCGTGACAAGTTGGTATCAGAGCACTAGGTTACTCGGGTATCACAACTCACGGACAAGCTCGGTAAAGTCTGAGGGATCGGTACGGAGACGTCTGTATTTATCCCCCAGCAGCAGCTCCTGCGAGGGGCAGGGGCCGAGGCCATGCCAGAGGCCGTGGTAGGGGCAGAGCTCAACCCCAGGCAGCAGTTCCAGAGGTGGAACCTCATATTAACTTTGATGAGGAGGTTCCATCCCCACCACCTCTAGTGGGCCTAACTTAGGTCACAAGAGGGGTTATGTTTTCCCTGGATCTCCTGGATGCTCTCGTCCGCATAGTAGGCTTTATGGACAGTGTCGCTAGAGCGGGTTTGCTATCAGTAGCACCAGCCACTTCTCAGGCTGGAGGAGGGGTTCGGACTCCTGCTACACTTACTCCGGAGCAGGTAGCTCCCCAGACTCAGGTTCCAGTGGTTCAGCCCGCGGTGGCAGCTCAGACAGGTATTACAACTCAGGTCGGAGATGGGACGGCCATGTCTTCGGATGCTTTATGGATACTTGATCGGTTCTCCAAGCTTTTCACCACCACTTTCAGTGGTGGTTCATCGGAGGATCCCCAGGATTTTCTATTCAGTTGTCATGAGATCCTCAGGACTACGGGTATAGTGGAGACCAATGGGGTCGATTTTTGCACCTTCAGGCTTACAGGATCCGCCGAGACTTGATGGAGAGATTATTGCCTATCTAGACCAGTAGGGTCTCCAGCTTTGACATGGGATCAGTTTGAGGAGTTATTCTTGGAGAAGTTTCTCCCTGTCACTCGGCGGGAGGCACTTCGCAGACAGTTTGAGCGCCTCCATCAGGGCTCCATGATAGATACACAGTATGAGACCAGATTTATTGACTTGACACGCCATGCAGTTGTGATACTCCCAACATAGCGAGAGAGGGTTTGGAGGTTCATTGATGGATTGATTCAGCCGATCCGCCTTCAGATGACCATGGGAGTTGGCAGTGACATTTCCTTTCAGGAGGCGGCCAATGTAGCCCCCTGGGTAGATATGGCACTGGTTTGAGGAGGTAGTCAGGGGTCAGATAAGAGGCCTCGCCATACTGGTCGATTTAGTGGTACCTCATCTGGAGGTAGGGATGCATATGACAGAGGCCACTCTCAGAGGCCCTTCTAGTCAGCACTTCAGGTTTCACATGGCACTCCAGGCGGTGGTGGTCCTCAGTAGTATTATTCGGATAAGCAGACTTTTAGCGCACCACTAGCCCCCATCAGTGCATCGCCACTTCAGAGCGTCAGGGTAGGATATACTGATCGCCAAGGCCACCAGTCTTAACAGCCAAGGGCATATTATGATTGTAGTGACTCGGGTCATATTGTCAGATTTTGCCCTTGATCGAGTAGTTCAAAGCAGCATGGTCCTCGCCCTATGACTCAGGCAGCAGGTAATCCACAGACCGCCCAGTCAGCTAGAGGCGGGGGTAAGGATCACAGAGGTGGAGGGAGAGATCGTAGAGGTGGAGCTCGGACAGCCAGAGGTAGGGGTCAGCCTGCAGCAGATCATCCTAGAGACATAGTTATGGGAGATAGGGGCCAACCCCGTTGTTATGCACTGCCAGCCAGGCCAGAGGTTGCATCCTCAAATGCTGTGATTACAGGTACTATACTGGTCTGTGATAGAGGTTCTTCAGTATTATTTGATCCGAGATCTACGTATTCTTATGTATAGTCCTATTTTGCACCCTATTTGATCATGCCTAGTGAGGCTTTAGGTATTCATGTATATGCGTCCACACCGGTATGTGACTCTATAGTGGTCAACCGAGTGCATCATTCTTGTGTGGTGGTACTTGAGGGTCTTGAGACCCGTGTCGACTTATTGCATTTAGACATGGTGGACTTTGATATTATATTGGGGATGGACTGGTTGTACCTGTATCATGCTATTTTGGATTGTCACGCCAAGACTGTGACATTGGCCGCCAGATTTGCCCCGACTTGAGTGGAGAGGGACCCCAGGTCATGCCACACGTAATGTTATTTCAATGTCAAGGCTCGACATATGGTCGATAAGCGGTGTCTAGCATATTTGGCATATGTTCGCGACTCCAGCATAGAGATTCCATCTATCGTCGACTCTGTTCCTATTGTTCAAGAGTTCCCCGAGGTTTTCCTTTCACACCTTCCGGGTATGCCGCCCGATAGGGATATTGATTTTTGTATTGATTTGGCTCATGGCACTCAGCCTATTTCCATTCTGTTGTATTGCATGACCCCGCCAGAGTTGAAAGAGTTGAAGGAGCAACTTGAGGACTTGCTTAATAAGGGTTTCATTAGACTCAGTGTATCACCTAGGGGTGCACCAGTGTTATTTGTGAAGAAAAAGGATGGGTCGATGAGGATGTGCATTGACTACCGACAGTTGAACAAGGTGACGATAAAGAACAAGAATTCGCTGCTAAGGAGTGACGATTTGTTCAACCAGCTTTAGGGTGCTAGGGTGTTCTCGAAGATAGATTTGAGGTCTGGTTATCATCAGCTGAGGATTAGGGCGTCTGATGTCCCTAAGACAACATTTAGTACTCAGTATGGGCATTAAGAGTTTTTGGTCATGTCGTTTGGGTTGACCAATGCCCTAGCAGCATTCATGGAGTTGATGAATCGAGTGTTCAGGCCCTATTTGGATTTGTTTGGATTATATTCATTGACGACATCTTGATATACTCCCGCAGTCAGGAGGAGCATATGCAGCACCTCAGAGTGGTTCTTCAGGCTTTGAAGGATATTCAGTTGTACGCCAAGTTCTCGAAGTGCGAGTTTTGGTTGAGTTCAGTTGCATTCCTAGGTCATGTCGTATCAGCAGAGGGTATTCAGGAGGACACGAAGAAGATAGAGGCAATCAAGAACTAGCCTCGAGCAGCTTTAGCTACGGAGATCCGGAGCTTCTTGGGGTTAGCTGTTACTACAGACGTTTCGTAGAGGGGTTTTCATCCATCGCAGACCCGATGACTAGATTGACCCAGAAGGGTGACCAGTTTAGGTGGTCAGATGAGTGCGAGGCGAGCTTCCAGAAGCTCAAGATAGCTTTGACTATGACACCGGTATTGGTTTTGTCCATGGGATCTGGGCCTTAAACTGTTTATTGTGATGCTTCCCATATCGGTCTTGGCGCAGTGTTGATGCACAATGGAAAGGTCACAACATATGCTTTGAGGCAGTTGAAGATCCACAAGAAGAATTATCCAGTTCATGACCTAGAGTTGGCAGCCATTGTTCATGCGTTGAAAATCTGGAGGCATTAGTTGTATGGTTTGACGTGTGAGGTGTACACAGATCACAAGAGCCTTCAGTACATGTTCAAGTAGAAGGAGTCGAATTTGAGAGAGAGAAGGTGGTTGGAGTTATTTAAGGTCTATGATGTTTCTATCTTATACCACCCCGGGGAAGGCCAATTTGGTGGCTGATGCATTGAGCAGAAAGTGCGCCAGCATGGGTAGTCTTGCCTATATTCCAATCAGCTAGAGACTGATTGCCTTGGATGTTCAGGCCTTGGCCAATAGATTTGTGAGATTGGATTTTTCTGAGCCCAGCAGGGTGTTGGCTTGCACGGTTGCTCGTTCTTCATAGATGGAGCGTATCCGGGAGAGGCAGTTTGATGATCCCCATTTGTGTGTCCTGAGAGACACGGTGCAGCGGGGAGGTGCCAGGGAGATGAAGTTGGGAGATGATGGCATATTGAGATTGCAGGGGCGAGTTTGTTTGCCCAATGTTGATGGTATCCGGGAATCGATCCTAGCGGAGGCCCACAGTTCTCGGTATTCTATTCATCCGGCATCGCGAAGATGTATCAAAATTTGAGACAACATTATTGGTGGCGCAGAATGAAGAAAGACATTGTTGAATATGTGGCTCGTTGTCTGAATTGGCAGCGGGTTAAGTACAATCATCAGAGGCCCGATGGGTAATTTGAGAGGATTGAGCTTCCTGAATGGAACTGGGAGAGAATCACCATGGATTTCGTTACTGGCCTTCCGTTGACTCGGAAGAAGTTTGATGCTATATGGGTTAATATTGATAGACTGACCAAGTCAGCGTATTTTATTCTAGTTGCCACCACCTATTCATCCGAGAGATATGCTGAGATTTATATCAGAGAGATCGTTCGCCTTCATGGGGTGACCACATCTATTATTTCGGACCAGGGTCCGCAGTTTACCTCGCTTTTCTGGAGAGCGGTACAACATGAGTTGGGCACCCAGGTCCAATTGAGTACAACATTTCACCCCCAGATGGACGGTCAGTCCGAGAGTACTATTCAGATTCTTGAGGATATGCTCCGAGCCTGCGTTATCGATTTTGGAGGCTTGTGGGATCAGTTCTTTCCTTTAGTAGAGTTTGCCTACAACAATAGCTACTAGTACAGTATTCAGATGGCTCCGGATGAGGCGTTGTATGGTAGGCGGTGTCAGTCCCCAGTCGGATGTATTGAGCCGGGAGAGGATAAGTTATTTGGTATAGATCTAGTGCAGGAGACCTTGGATAAGGTCAAGATCATTCAGGACAGACTTCGGTCAGCTCAATCTAGGCAGAAGAGTTATGCGGATCGTAAGGTCAGGTATGTTGCTTTCATGGTTGGAGAGCTAGTGTTGCTCCGTGTATCGCCTATGAAGGGCGTGATGAGATTCGGGAAGAAGGGCAAGCTTTGCCCTAGGTTTATTGGACGATTTGAGATTCTTGACCGCATCGAAAAGGTGGCTTATAGACTTGCCTTGCTGCCTAGCATGTCAGCCGTGCATCCGGTTTTTCATGTATCCATGCTTCGGAAGTATCACGGTGATCCCTCCCACATGTTAGATTTCAGTACTGTCTAGTTGGAAAAGGATCTGCCATATGAGGAGGAGCCGGTGGCTATTTTAGACCAGCAGGTTCGACAGTTGAGGTCGAAGAGTTTTCCTTCAAGGCGTGTTCAGTGGATAGTTCAGCCTCCTGAGGCATTGACCTGGGAGTCCGAGTCTAATATGCGGAGCCGTTATCCCCATCTATCCCCCGAATCCGGTACTTCTTTCTTTTGTCCGTTTGAGGATGAACGGTGTTTTTTACAGGTGGAGGATGTGACGAACCAAAGGGTCATCACCGTAATTCTCCCTTTCTTTGTGCTTCCGAGGCCTTGAAAACCTCTTGTTTTGTTGCCTCGATTTGTGTGCTCTGTCCGGGTGCGAAGCCGGAAAATTCTTATGTGGAGATACTTGAATTCTGCGTTAAAAACTATGAACTTTAATAATAATATTGATATAATTGACTTTGGTCAATATTTTGGGTAAACGAACTCGGACCCATTATGTGACGGTCCCGGAGGGTCCATAGAAAAATATGGGACCCGTGCGCATTCCCTGAATCAAAATTCAAGGTCCCAGGCCCGAGTACGGAATATTTCCGTGAAATTATTTTTTGAAAATTTTTAAAGAAAAATAAATATGAGATTTGATCAAAAGTAATGGTATCGGGCTCGTATTTTTGTTCCGACGCCCGGTACGAGTCTTAAATGAGCGTTAAGCGCTATCTATAAGTTCTTTGATTTTGATGTTATTTTAGCAATTTGATCGCTCGAGCAAGTTCGTAGGATGATATTGAGTTAGTGTGTGTGTTTGGTTGGGAGCCCCGAGTGCTCGGGAGTGATTTCGGGGGTGGTTCGGAGTGTTTTGGACTAGGAAATGCATCAAAAAATTCTACAATTTTTACAGAGGTCCTTTCCTCTATGCGATCGCATAGGCTTGTCTGCGATCGCATGGAGTCCCTTATCATCCCTCCAACTTCGTTCAATGCGATCGCATTCCTTAGTACACGATCACACAGCTTGGCCAGCCTCTTCAAGGCGATCATATCTCCTTCTACGTGATCGCACAACATTAAGCCGCACCTGAAACTCTGGCTTCCCTCTCTACTATCCGTTCACATGACCTTGTTTGCGATTGCATAGGCTAACTTCCCACTCCTCTATGCGATTGCATCACTTGCCCCGCGATCGCATAGACAAATTTCGCCCAGTGATTTTAAAAGCCAAAAAACACAACAATGACGGGATTCATTCAAAATTCTCACACGAGCTCCTCCTAAAATCCTCCATTGGACGAAATTCAAGCTCCCATTTCTTCATAGTTCTTTGGTTAAGTAATCCTAACTTCATCTCTTCTTGCTTCCTTCATCTAAACATCAATTTTCTAACCCTAAAACATGAAATTATGGTAGAAATTAGGGCTTTTGGGTAATGTTAGGTTTTGAGGATTTTGGGCGATTCAACCTCAATATGGGGTCGAATCTTAAAACAAATCATATATTTGGACTCGTGGGGTCAGGGGTGATTGGGTTTTGGTCTGAGCCTCGAGTTTGTACCATGTGGGCCCGGTGTCGGATTTTAGTATTTTTGGAAGAATGATAGAAAATTCACTTCTAATCTATGGAATGGTACCTTTGACTTATTATTGATAATATTGAACTAATTGTGACTAGATATCGTTGCTTCGAAGTCAGATTCTAGAGGAAAAGCGGTGTTAGAGGCTTGATTACTATTTTCGACCCGAGGTAAGTGTTTGATCTAACTTTGGCATGAGGGAATAGGGTTAGGATAATATTTGCTATGTGCTATGTGGAGGCGGTGTATAGGTATGGTGACGGTTACCTATGGGCCCGAGTCTAGCATGACCGTGAGTCATAATTACTTTTAAAATTCGAAAGAAGTGAACAATTGAGTTAATTACTTGTTAAATGAACTATAAAGTGATAGTTGAGAAGCAAATGATCTAAAGAAGGAATTTTTGTACTTTTCCCTTGCCGGGACTTGTTGTTGAATCGTTTTCCCTTGCCGGGACTTATTGTTGAGTTGTTCTCTCTTGCCGGGACTTATTGTTGAGTTGTTCTCCCTTGCCAGGATATTTAATCTTGTTGTATATTCCTTTCCCCATTTGGTTGTAGCCGTTGATTGGGTGAGGAAGATAGACATTACGCACGAAGGGTCTTTCCGTGCCATGTTCTTGATTATTTGAGCACGAAGGGTCATTCTGTGCCTTTATATGAGAATTACGTGAGGAAAGAACGAAGCGTGATGCCGTGCGTTATATTTGATAGTTTGGTGAGAAGTGAGAGTAATAGCACGAAGGTTGGCAGTTGTTGATTTACTGGCTTTCTTTTATTGATGTTAATTATTCAGTTTCCATTTCTTGGTTCGTTGGACTTATAATTGAACTGCTATACCCCCAGCATGTCCTCTCCCCATTAGATGTATAAATTTTGTTATCTTTTTGTTATTGCACATATATCTGTGTAGGTTGATTTCGGTAGGTACGGTCTAGCCCTGTCACTACCTCGCCGGGGTTAGGGCAGGAACTTACTAGCACATAGGGTCGGTTGTGCTGATGCTACACTTCAGTGTACTTTTGTGCACAGGTCAGGAGACAGCATACGGACCGCACCAGTAGCTTGGGAGCGAGCCTTCAGTCCAGAGACTCCTAGGTAGTTCGCTGGTGTTAGCGGGCTATATGTCTCATCCATTTCATTCCGTTTGTTTTAATTGCATCGAAACAAACTTATTATGCAATTTATTTCAGACCGATGTTTTTAGTACTCTCTTTTAGTAGTCCGTGAGTAGTGACAACAGATACTGAGTAGAGACATGTTACAAACTTCCGCACTTTACTACTGATATTTTTGAAAAAAGTTTTCCGCGTGGTTATTAATTAATTATTTCAGTTATTATACTTTTTCACATTAAAGTTTTGTGAAATGTTTAAAAAGGTTGGCTTGCCTAGCTCCGACAGTAGGCGCCATCATGACTCCCGATGGTTGAAAAATCCGGATCGTGAAATTGGAGTTCATCTTCAAGTGAAAGTTAAAAATATGATGACCGAACACTAATTTCAAAAAAAGGTAAAAACATTTTGAAAAATGTAAATTTTCTTTTAGTCCAAACGAGCTCTAAATTTTTATCCCAGGATTATTTTTGCTTATGAGTCGTACCATTGGTTGCTGGTTAGAGTTGTGCATGTATTAGTAATATAAAAATTAGTTATGCAGGATTTTGATTATGCATGGATTAATCGGCGAATTTAAGATTTCGAGAATATGGGTACACCACTAAAAAGAAGGAGAAATAATTAAGTATTGAACCAAGTGCATCATTCAACATGTATGGAGCATGGGTGCCACTACATATAATTGGATAAATTCTAAAAATATGTACATAAAATAACTAATTTGACGGAGGGATCATGTGTTCACGTGCCTTGTATTGTAGGTTATAGATAGGCCTCTGCATGGATTAGTAATGTAAGGTTTAGTTATGCATAAATTAGTTAGGTAGAGATTAGCTATACAGAAATTAGCTATGTGAGAATTTTATGCAGGAATTAGTTATACGGTTACGTAAGGATTAGTAATACAGTAATATAATGTGAGTATTATTTAGTATTATTCTATTATAATTGTTAGCTATTTTAAATATATTTTGTTAAAATAAAAAACTACAAGTCTGAATAGAGGTATTCTTGTCATATTGTATTTTATACAAGTATTATTAATACATGCAAGTTATTTCATCTTTTACCCTGTATAAAGTAATATATATTTCCTCATAACTTATACATATTATACGAGAAAGACAAATATGAACCAAATATTGTATTAATAATGCTATATATTTTATGTGAAAAGGAGAAAAAGCAACCCAAATATCGTATAAGTTAAGCTAGATTCAATATGGGGATTATTCTTTTCCATTTTTGTAACTAAACAATGTCTAAAGTTATATTAGTTTTAATACATGAATAACTCCTCTCTAACCGGCTATCAAATAATTCCTAAGCTAGTCTTGACTACATATAAGAACACATTGTAAAGGTTGACTATAGAGAATATATAAAGCTTGTCTTGTCCACTGATTCCATTATTCAACATATACCTTTTACTCACAAAATCCAAGGATCTCTTGTCCACCTTCATTTTATATTGTCCCCACGTTGTTGTCGGAAGGAGAATCATACAAGTCATCTAACATTTGGGTGACAAGTTCATTCTTATTACATTTATTGCCGTTATCAACATTCATTGTAGGATTTCTTTAATGCATTCATTGACAATCATTGAGCACTCTTAATCGGCGTACAATATTATTGGACTTGACCTACGTCGTTAATGCATTAAGTCTTCAGATCTAGTAGTTATTATATTGAACTAGGATTCACCCCAATTTTCTTATTAATTCATTTTAAGAAGATGTTAAACACTTTTTTGGTAAAACAATTTGGCGCCGTCTGTGGGGAGTTTCTAGTTAAAACTTTTGTTCCTTCTAGATAAAAAAAATGACAACAGCCATCTTCTTCTCATTTGCACAAACTAACAATGGCAGGAAAATGAGATAAAAGACTGAAAGCAGTTGAAAACATCACTGCCAACATCTTGAACACCATCAACGAGGTTGACAGAGAAGAAGAGGAGAATTTGACGTCGAGCGCTAAACCCAGGCGGAGCGACTCACCTCCCCCTCATGGAAGTGTAACTGCTTCACGCGAAAGGGGAGCCTCCATGTCTACAACTGAGGAAGTGCCACCAGCAGTAAAAAAAAGGATGGAGACGTGGTTGAAAAGTACTCTAAATAACATACTCGACAAACCCATTCAAGGGGAAAGTAGAAACACCACACAAGCGGATACCACAAAAACCGCCAATGAGCAACCTGCTCCATCTCCTCTCCTAACAGGTAAAACACACACAGCTGTTGATGTAGGTAATGATGCACTTGCTGCCATTCTAAAGAAAATGGAAGAGATGGAGAATGACAAGAAAGTGTTCCACGACCAAATGAGGGAGCATCAAGAAAGGGTTGATAAGATACTAGGCGTCCCGAAATGGCTACCAAAACGGGACGTCGGTTGGTTCATCGAACAACCATACAACAAGGAGGCAGCCCCACACACTACACCCAAGACCTTCAAAATGCCACAATATTTGAATATTACGACGGCACAACAAACCCCGAAGATCACATCATTCATTATCACAGCAGTAAAAGGCAACAACCTCTTAAACGATCAAGAACCATCAGTGTTGCTGAAGAAGTTCGCGAAACTATAATAGGGGGAGCCTTAACATAGTACTCACAATTACCAACACGTTCAATAATAACATTTGAGGAAATTGCCGACAAATTCGTCACCGCACACGTCGGGGCTAAGAAGACAGAGGCCAGGGTGAATGATATATTCGCCGTCAAACAATCAGCTGGCGAGAGACTCGGGGACTAGCTTGCCTGATTCAATAGAGTAAGAATGAGCTTCCCAAATGTACCAGAAGAGATGGTGGTGGCAGCTTTCCAAAATTGGTTAAACAGGAATAGGTCGATGGCGACCAGAAAGTTGTTAAGCAGACTCATGAAATACCCTCTTACCACTTGAGAAGAAATTCATAACATCTATTGTGCCGAGGTGAGAATAGATGAGGATGACCTCAATAGTCCAACCCAACGGCTAAAGTCAGTTCAAATAGAGTCGAGGAAAGACCACCATAATAATGGTCGAAGAGACCATTCAGGTCCACGCATCAACCGGTACATGCACCAACCATATGTGAGAATGGCCATCCCACCATCTCCTCGCCATACAGAAGAGCCATCCAGGCCAGATACAGGTACTCAACGAAATGAAAGAGGTATGCCTCCACTCTTATCTGCTCACAATTTTTGTGTTTCCCTTTCATAAATAGTGTGCGCACTAGAGAAGCTCGACCCGAAAGTGAAGTGGCCACAAAAGTTGAAGTCTGACCCAAGTACCAGAGAGTCAAACGCCCTAGGTTAGTTTTATCAAGAGTAAAGACTGCATAGCCCTACCGCTAGAAGTGGTGAACATGTGTCACCAAGGACACCTAATGAAGCTAATGAGCGATCGAGGAAGATCCAACTTTTGCTGCGGATGAGGACAACACTAATGCCCTCCAAAGCCACCCTCCCCTACCTGCACCATCCAAATGATCATCCACGGAGGCGAAGAAGCAGCAATTAATCACGTAAAGTTCACTACGATAGTTAAACTGAAGCAGTCGATCACCCATGAATGGTATGATGACCTCGAAGACAGTATCATCTTCGATAAGTCAGATACCCACAGTTTGACCTTTTCTCACTTCGATGCTCTTGTCGTTACTTTACATATTTTAGATAGTGTTGTAAAAAGAATAATGGTAGACGACGGGAGCAACATGTGTATTATTCACCCTTGAGTTCTCACACAAATGAGACTCGAGGACAAAATAGTATCGTGTTGCATAACGTTAACATATTTTACCAATGCAGTTGCGTGAACCTCATGAGAGATAACGCTGCCCGTTTTGGCTAGGGGCGACACGCTAGAAACAACATTTCATGTCATAAACAAGAACACTATTTACAATGCCATCATAGGGCGACCTTGGATACATGCCATGAGGGCCTTGCCGTCTAGCGTATATCAAGTAATAAAGTTTCCTACCATGTTGGGGATATTCAGCATCTGAGGTGAACAACGCACAGCCCAAGAATACTACCGCATCACCCAAGATTATACATACACTCAATAGTTGGAGGGAATAGGCTGGGGATCACAGTAATTACCAAAGTCAGGGCCCAAAATGGACGAACAAAAAGACATCATCAAGGATGCTGGCATCATAAAATCCACGGGATCAACGGTAGAAGACCTCAACGATGTCCAACTAAGACAACAACAACCACAACAAAAAGGTTTACGTCGGCCATAAACTCTCAAAACCCAGTAAATTCATAAACTTTTAGCCGACAATGCCGATCTATTTGCTTTCTCCTATGTAGATATGCTAGTTTTAGCGAAAGACATTTCCACGCAAAAGTTGAACATCGATTCAGTCTACCCGCTAGTACGATAAATAAGAAGACAATTCAACTCCGCAATCAACGAGGCCATATGTGATGAGGTGGAAAAACTACTCACTAACGGCTCCATCCGAGAGTGGAAATACCCCCAATAGGTCACCAACGTGGTCATGGTGAAAAAGAAAAATGAAAAGTGGCGGACGTACGTGGTTTTCATGGACTTAAACAAGGCCTGCCCAAAATACTCCTTTCTATTGCCTCACATCGATAAACTCATCGACGCAACAATAAGGCACGAGTTGTTGAGTTTATTAGATGTCTACTCGGGTTATAACCAAATCCTCATAGAGGAGGAGGACCACGAAAAGACCACTTTCATCACCCATCAGGGGACGTACTGTTATAGTGTCATGCCATTCAGGTTGAAGAACGCAGGGGTGACTTATCAAAGGCTGGTCACCAAGATGTTCAAGGACCAACACAGCAAAACAATAGGAGTTTACATAGACGATATGCTGGTCAAATCAAAAAGGAAGGAAGACCACATCGACCATCTGAAGGAAGCCTTTAATATACTAAGATGATACGACATGAAGCTGAACCTAAAAAAGTGTTCCTTCGGCATAACCTCAGGAGAGTTCCTTGGCTTTTCGGTGTCACAAAAAGGCATCAAGATTAACCCCGACTAGATCAAAGCCATCGAGGAAACGTGAAAAATCATCAACAAAAATTACATAGTAACGATAGCCACTAATAAAAAAGCAAGGAGAGCTCCATACATTAGAATGAATTAAATCTAAATAATAGTTTGATTTAAAGTGACTAACATGAAATGGAAAACTAGCAAGTTTTGAAGCTAGGCAAGAGGGAAAATAAAATTGCCTTTCATTATTTCTACTAAAGGAAATAAATTTACTAGAAAGCAAGAAATTTAGAACAGAAATTCTAGGATGACTTAGTCGGGCATGCCAAGTGGCAATTGATTCACGAGATGCGAAGAGGGAGGACAAGGATGCGAATTTGGAAGGGGGCGACTGAATACTCAAAGTATTGACCAGCAAGAAACAGGTACAAAAATTGACCGACCGTATAACTACCCTATCGAGGTTCTCTCATGATCCTTAGACAGATACCACAAATTCTTCAACGTGCTTAAAAAGGAAAACGGAGTCCATTGGAATTTAGAATTCATCGACGCCTTAAGAGAACTAAAGACAGACTTGTCCTCGGCCTCGCTACTCGCCAAAGCAGAACCTGGCGAGCGCCTCCTGATATACTTCATCGTATAAGAAGTCGTAGTAAGTGTAGTGCTAGTTTGTAAAAATAAAGCTATGTAATCTCACATCTATTACATTAGCAAAACCCTAGTCGATGCAGAAAAAGGTACCCCCACCTCAAAAAGTTGACCTTGGAATTGGTTATAGCTTCATGAAAGCTTAGACCCTATTTTCAATGTCACCTCATAACGATCGTCACGACCTTCCCCCTAAAGAGCCTCCTACAAAAACTCGAGCTGTCAGAGATATTGGCCAAGTGGGCCTTATAATTGAGCGAGCATAATATAACATATCAGTCACGGACGGTGATAAAATCGCAAGTACTCACTGACTTCGTCGCCGATTTCAGTGCCAAAATAATGCCTGAGGTCGAACAAGAAACTTCTCTTACCTCCCCCCAGGTTACCCGACCTGTGGGTCCTATACACCGATGGCGCTTCCAACACATCAGGATCTAGACTATGACTCGTACTCAAGATCCCAACAGGCAAAGTCATCCGCCAATCCATACGGTGCCCTGATAAGACTAACAATGAGGCCGAGTAAGAGGCCGTAATTGCAGGACTAAAGCTAGCTCTCAAGTACGGAGCACGACGAGTCATCCTCTGGTACGACTCACAACTCATTGTAAACCAAGTCATAAGGACTTTCCAAATCAAAGTACATAGGCTACAAAAGTGATAGGGAGAAATTCATAAACTACTGCCGGAATTCGACGAATGTCAACTGGCCAAGATACCTCGAGCACAAAACATTGAGGCAGATGGCCTCGCCAAGTTAGCAGCAACAATTAGAAACATAAGTGGAAAAGAAAATGTGGTTACCATCCTTCACTCGTCAATAGACCAACTTGAAGTACCCTGTTTAAATTTAACTTGGGACCGACGCAACCGTATTATAACATATTTGTAGGAGGGAATACTCCTTTCAGATAAAAAATAAGCCAAAAAGCTTCGAATGCAGGCGTCCAGATATAACATCATAAACTATGACCTATACAAAAGAACGTTTGGCGGTCCCTTGGCAAAATTCCTAGGGCCAAACCAAACAAAATGTGTTCTCGAGGAAGTACACAAAGGCCACTACAGTGCCCATACCGGCAACCGAGTTCTCGTCATATGCCTCATACGAGCAGGCTATTATTGGCCCACCATGAAGAAGGAAGTTGCCGACTTCGTCAAGAAGTGCGAGTAGTGCCAGAAAAACACTCCTATGATACACCATGGGGGCGAGCACCTCCACTCGATCACATCGCCATGAGCATTCATCAAATAGGGAATGGACAATGTGGGACCACTCCTAGCAGGATGAGGTAATGTGCGTTTACTTTTGGTTTTAACTGACTACTTTTTCAAATGGATAGAAGCGGGTGCATTCGCGCAAATATACAAACAAAAAGTTATCATATTCATATGGAGGAACATCATATGCCGCATCAGCATCTCCAAAGAAATCAGCTGTGACAACAGACCCTAGTTCACCGGGAAAAAGACCGTCAAAATCTTTGAGAAATGGCACATCAAGCGAATACTCTCCACGCCATATCACCCTGCAGGAAACGGCCAAGCCGAATCCTCCAACAAAACAATATTGACCATCATGAAGAATAAATTCGAAGACGCCAAGGGACTATGGCAGGAACTACTACCAAAAGTGCTATGGGCATACCACACCATGCCAAAAGCAAGCACCAGAGAAACACTAAATTCACTAGTCTCTGGGACTAATGCAGTAATACCAGTCAAGTTCAGGGAACCAAGTTTGAGATACTCCAATGAGAGCGAACCAAGCAACGACAAGAATAGAAAGCAAGACCTCGACGAAGTGGAGGAACGAAGAGACATGTCTCAGATAAGAATGATCACCCAAAAACAGCAAGCAGAATGGTATTACAAAAAAAAGGCCAAAGTAAGACCACTCAAACTCGGGGACTACATACTCAAGGCCAAAACACAATCGAGAAAAGACCCAATAGAAGGTAAACTAGGAACCAATTGGGATGGGACATACAAAATCACATCAGCAACAAATAAAGGATCATTCCAACTAGAAACAATGAAGGGAAAGAGACTACCAAACAATTGGAACATCAACCTACCTCAAATACTTCAACTTCTGATAACGGACGCCCTCCAAGTCATGCTCTTTTTTACCTTATCCTGGTTTTATCCCAATTGGGTTTTATCGGGGAGGTTTTTAATGAGGTAACGAAGGGGGCGTCTCAAAGTTCAAGTATAATTTGTCGCACGCCTATCGACTACTTCTCCAGGCCGAGCATTGAAGGGACTAGGTAGACTGGAACTTCTTAAATGTACGTATGGAAAAATATAAACATGTAATATTCTCCAATGAATGAAATAAAGAAAGCAGCATGCAACATTTTTTCACAACTCCACCAAATTATTTTGCATCCTACGTTCAACCTCACTCGAATTATTCGATATTCGACCTCGCTCAAATTATTTGATCTTTGACATCGCTTAAATTATTTGACGCTTGACCTCGCTTGAATTATTGTACATTTGATCTCGCTTAAATTATTTAACATTCGACCTCACTCGAATTATTATATATTCAACCTCGCTCGAATTACTTTACATTTGACCTCACTAGAATTACATTACATTCAACCTATATTCGACTTTGCTCGAATTATTTGGCATTTAACCTCGTTCAAATTACTTTACACTCGACTCGCTCATATTATTCGACATTTGAACATGCTCGAATTATTTGACATTTTGACTTGCTCGAATTATTTTACATTCAGCTTGTTCAAAATATTTTACATTCAACCTCATTCAAATCAATCAAACCTCGACAAGTTTAATCTAACGAATATCCGACTCAAGTCGGTCTATGTTCGACTTCGCCAAAATCAATATTACATGCAAATAACCAAAAATTCATGAACTTTCCCACATAGAAAATGAGAAAAAAAAAAAGAGAACGGATATACAAATTGCATAGCAAAAAGGCAATTGTTCCATTTCAACTGTTGGAGTACAGTACTTTTTACAAAGGGCTCAAGGACGCCCTAAAAACATAGCAAAGTAAAAAAATAACTAAGTACAGAAGTTTCATGCCACATCACCCCCATCATCATACTCATCATCATACCAAGGATCAGAGGCAAGCCCATCTACTACGTTGTCATCATCATCCCCGTCGGGTGTACCGGGTCGTAACCACAAGCTTTACGAGCTGCATGTGCCTTGACATAGATGCCCTCAACCTCCATCTCGGAAACCTTCCCGGCAGCCTTTAATGACTTGTACACATCAAGTTGAGCCTCAGTGTGAACCCACATCTCATACAACTCCCGTGATACACTAGGATCGGTAGAAATATGAGAAGAAGACTGTTGGGCCTGCTGTTGCTAATTCTCGGCCTTCAAGGTGACGACCTGTTCATTTAGCCAGATAGCTCTACCCCCAAATCCTCGACCCGCTCCTCCAACCTTGCTACCTTGAGCACTGATGTCTCCACCTCGTTAGCTTGCTTAGACCTACAAACACCTAGGGTAACCTCTAAAGTCGCTGCTTTTGCCATAGCAACAATCCTGATCCTTTTAGCCAAATTCAGTTCTGTAATCCTAGTGCAAAATTCTGCTCTCAAGTCGACGACCCTGACCTCGCTTTGTCAAACTTGATCTTTAGGGACGCCACCTGCGCTTGGAGATCTGCATTCTAAGCCATCACTCCCTTGCTCACCTAAAGCTCTTCCTCTTTAGCCATTAGCACTCCCTCAAGCATGTTGAATCTACTAATGGCCCTCAAAAGCTCATTGTTTCAGTTTCTCGTCTTTCTTCTTCATATTCTTGTCTTTCTGTTGGATCCCATCACGAAGCGACAAAAGCACAAACACTGCATTGGAAAGGCACGTAATGATTACGCGTGTGGTCATGGCGTTATCCCACGTTAGCCACACTAACCGCAGCGCCGCCAGTTTGACCTCGGCCAATTTGATTCAATCATTACGACCAAATTTCCTCTAAACAATTGCAGATATAATCCCCTCGTCGAGGACGTCCAAGATCACGACCTCAACAAACGGATGGACTAACTGCACTAGTTAAATTTGGACTAGACTTAATAAATGCAAATAAGCATGGTCAAGAATTAAGCCGATGGCACAATGGCGAGGAGTCATCTTAAGAAGGATTATTGACGAGGTCATGTAAAAAATGAACGTAGGCAAGGGTAGAATAAGTTTAGAATAGAAAAAAAGGAGTTCCATTGGATATTTTTTCTGCTACACTTTTTAGGGTTTTTTAAGAATATCCCCTATAACTAGGAAGAGATAAAGAACAAAAATGATATCTTCACTTTTGGGATAAGAACACATGGTAAAGGTTGACTACAGAGAATATACTAAGCTTGTCTTGTCCAATAATTCCATTATTCAACATATAACTTTTACTCACAAGATCAAAGGATCTCTTGTCCACCTTTATTTTATATTGTCCTCGCGTCATTGTCAGGAAGGGAAATCATACAAGTCATTTAACATTTGGGTGATAAGTTCCTTCTTATTAAATTTTTTGTTATTATCCACATTCATTGCATGCTTTCTTTATTATATTCATTGACAATTATGGAGCACTTTTAATCGGCATACAATATTATCGGACATGACCGTACATCGTTAGTGCATTAAGTCTTCAGATCTAGTAGTTATTATATTTAACTAGGATTCGCCACATATATTCTTATTAATTCGTTTTAAGAAAAGATTTATCACTTTTTTGGTAAAACAATCTTCTTATTATATTTTTTATCCCATGAACAAACAACCCCTCAAATATACATTTAGGGGCCATTAGGTAGGATGTATAAAAATAATATTGAATAGAGTGTACTAGTAATACTGGTATTAATAATGCTATGATTACTTATGTTCAGATTATTTCTTATCCAATGTTTGGTTTTGTGTATTAAAGCATGGTATAGTTTCTAAATAAATGATTTTTTACCATCTATATTCTTTAACTTTATATACTATTTTTATTGCAATAGTTTTATTACTCTCCGCATTCTTTACTCTTTAAAGCCAATTATTTTTTTACAGTGGAGAAAAAAAGGAGAAAACTAATTCAATTATTAATTTTGAAAAGAAAAAAAATTAATTTCTATGACATATAATACAAAAAACTAATTATTAAAAAATGGGTAGATATTTAACAAATAAGAAAAACTTCAATTTATAGTTTGAACGAATTCACAATAAAATTTAGTATTTAATATGATATTATTTAGATTATAGTAGAATGCTAAAGAGAAAAAATTAATTATAATATTACAATATAAAAATATAAAAATATACAAAATATGACGGAAAGTATTTGAAATAGGTTTTGAGGGATTTGAGGGGTGATTATATCTTTAATCATAATTATGCAAGTATTAGTAATCCTTACATTGCTAATACCATTGTTCATTATGTATTAGTTATACATAGGATAATTTCAGATAGAATATATAACGAGTGCAAAGCATTATATTATTTATACATAAATCAAAAATATATATAAACATGGAATTAATAATGCACAAAATTAATACTTGCATCATTTTTTGATACTTTTTACTAAACGACCCCTTAGCAGGGTTATAAGACTTGAGCCTCTCTGATGAGTTGGATATCATGTACATGTATTTTACCGATTAATCAGTTTTTAAATGTTAGAGTAGATCGTATAGAGATACTACTTTTCCGTGATTTAATCTTGAATCGACATGGACACTTTATATTTTTTTCCTCTTGAAAAGAAAGATAGTAACGTTAATTATTGATCTATTTTGTCTAAGAGATGATAATGTTTTTGACCTGTTAAAGTGAATTATACTACTAGTGAAAAACTTAACTTTTTAAATAGTTATTAACAATATAAAGAGGCAAGTGTTAATTGGAAGAATATTAGAGGTTGGGTAAACTATCAAATAACACATATATTGGGGGTGTAAATTGCAAAAACTGGTTGTGGAGGGGGTTGGATAACTTTTCGAAAAGCTTTATGCCGTTAATGCACGCCCGGCTGAAAAGGACAACTCTACCACTACATAATTTCCTTTTTTCTTTTTTCCCTTTTTTTATTAAGAAAAAACAAAGTTAATTACTACCACGTAAAAGAAGCGCTTTGACTTGCGACTTGGATCCATAGATTAGATATAGATGATGTTTGACTAAGTTTATAAGCTGGTCAAACTAGCTTATAAGTATTGTTTGATTATTTACATGTTTTGTAGAAATTAAAAGTATTTATAAGCCAAAAATAAGCCAAAAGGCATAATCTGGTTTCCCTCAACTTATCAAATTTTAGCTTATAAGCACTTTAGGTTAGGGGTGTTCAAAACCGATCCGAAACCGAAAACCGATCCAAACCGAAGCTTAACGGCTTATTGGTAATGGCAACGGCTTAATGGATGGGGAACGGATTGAATTTTTTTTATTAACGGCTTATCGGTTTGGGGATGGATTATTCAATTTTCTTAACGGCTAATCCGTTAACCCGTTAAGAATATAAAATACATATATATATATATATATATATATATATATATATATATATATATATATAATTTAGTGATAGAATTGAGTTGTCTAATACATATATGGTTCTATGTGTGTCATGGAAAAAGAAGAATTGAAAGGTTGGTTATGACTAGAGGAACGACACCCCATGAAATAAATTTGTGCATTTTGGATGATTGCTTGTGAAAAATGGAGAACGATAGTTATTTATAGAAGAGGAGTGTAGAGAGTAGAATTTACCAGAGCACTTCAGTTTTTAAAAGTTCATTGTGGGAGCTGAATGGAAATTTGTGCGACAGATTTTTTTGGTTATATCCGAAGCTTATGAGTACACATGTAGTGTGGCCTCTAACAGAAGATAAGTTCTATTTTATTTTTTTCGATACTGAACTAGTAGTGAATTTATCTATTTTATAATCTACATGTTGATGGCGATTGTTTCATTAGCTACATTATATTGCGTTTAAAATATTATTTTTTATGGCAATTCATTATTTCTGAGACGAGGAGAATAAGAGATATTTAGTGAACATGTATGTTAGGCCGATAAACCTCCCATTAACCGCCCTATAAGAGCTAACCCGATACCAATCCGCCCGATATCCTATCGGGTGGCTAACGGATTAATACATTTAAAAGCCGATAACCATTAAGCCAAGCCGTTAAGAGTAAAAGCCGCCCAATCCGCCCGATGAACACCCCTACTTTAGGTTTGACCATGATATTTACTATTTTATCCCTCAAAATACTTTTTTTAAAATAGAACTCTTCATATACCAAGTTCTTCAGCTGCTTATTATTTATTTCAGTACGTTTATCCATACTCGTAACTGTTTATTTTTTAAATCACCTTCAGCACTTAAAAGTGTTTTTCAGCACCTAATACTTATCAGCTACTCTAAATCAGCTAAGCAAAACGGTCTCATATTTTCTTTATTTTTCATAACCCATGAATCATATCATCTAATTAAAAAAAAATATCATTTAAGTTTATTTATAGGAATAATACATAAATATCTCTCAATTTGTCCAAAAATTTCAATTACACATCTAAATTTGGCGGCAATCTATTACCCCCTAGCTTAGACATTTTTTTAACGCGAAATAAATGTTTTCTTACCACGGAATACAACGGCAGTTCTATAAACTTGCAAGTATATTTAATTTTGATATTTAAATTAAGACTTATTCCAATTGGGTTCTTTTTTAACTGTCTTATTTTTGTTTGTTTTATCAAAGACTTATATTTGATGTGTATAATTAAAGAAGGTGACATATTTTTAAGTGGTTAACTTATCCAAGTAATGAGCACTTAAAAATACCTGCAGATGTTTTTCCTAAATTTGAACCGAAAATTCTAGCAGAAATACTTTATCATATGATCAAGTGCTAAATTGGAATATATCTTAATTCGAGTCATGCTTAAATAAAATACACTGGTATATTTAAGAGACTATATGCCTATTGAAAATTACATCTCAGATCTTCCATAATCTGACCTTTACGAAAGTTGATTGACTTTTTGCAGTGAACATATTAACTCCTCACAGCTTCGATTGTCTAGGATTAATTAATCCTTTCACATGTTAGTAATGTTCATCAAAGTGGCAAATAATTAATCTTTCACATGTTCTTCTTGTTAATCAGAATGGCATATACCACTCATTTTTTGTTCAAACAATATCAATTTGTTATAGTTTGATTTTTGTACAAGGCGGGAAGTTCTTGGAGGGAAGGATGTTGGGGGTCTATTTGGAAACAACATCTCTACTCAAGAGTAGGGGTAAGGTCTGCGTACACACTACCCTCCCCAGACCCCACTAAGTGGGATTATACTGGGTTGTTGTTGTTGATTTTTGTACAAGAAATGAAGCTATATATATATATATATTGTTCTAAGCTCTTAGGGGTCATTTGGTACGAGGGATAAGGTGCGATAGGATGTGGATTGAATTTACACCTTCAACCAAATAGGACATAAATTTAGTCCCAGACTTAATTCAAGATATCTCATTCTATCCCATATTATCCCATCAAACTCGAAATTATTTTATTCTATCTATGGTGTAAATGAGTCCAAGATTTCGGGATAATTTAGTCTTAAAGTTCTCGGAGAATCGTATCGTGCCCTTCCAAATAACTTTGGGGGGTGATATTATTGTTTTATGTCAATTTAATTTCAAAAACTTTTTTATTTTATATTTATATTTTTTCTTATTTTTGTCATAGTTTGCCTTCTCTTTTCTCTCACCCTCAAGCTCTACTCTTGTTTTAAGTAAAATTGAAAAAGAAAAAGCATAAGACCTGTAATTACTTTTGCTTTTGATACACAGAAAGAAAATATAAACTGAAACCACGCAAAACATTACTGAAAAGTCATAGATGAGGAAAACGACTTGCCAAGACAAATATGTGACGAATTGTGGTCCAAATTTCAAGGTCCTCAGATTATGATCTCAAGAAATAAAAGAAAAAATGAAAAAGAATTTTCTTTTCTTAAAAAAGTAAAAGAAAGTGGATAAGAAGAGTTTTATCCATCTTTTGCCTTTTGTTCAGAAACGGATTTGAACAGTACAATCACATTAAAGGATTAAGCTAATGAACTTATGGGTCGTTTGATAGCGTATATAAGAAAACCATTCAATAAGGTATATTAATAATACTGTGAACGTGGTATCTTGATAGAGAGCAAGAAGTTTGTATGGGGTCAATAGAGAAACAGGTGGGGATTTTGACTAAGGATTATGCGTGAGAGTTGGAGGGGCGGCTGACGGCTATTGGAGCTTGGAAGAGTGGTTGGGACGCTAGCGTTATGTGGATGGCGACGACAGACTATATAAGGGAGGCGATGAGCAAGGTGTTGGGGCTCCCGAAGGGTTACTTTGGCGGGCACCGATGCGATTGTTGGTGGAATGATGTGGTTCAAGGTAAAGTGGAGGCAAAGAAAGTAGCTTACTTTAAGTTAGTAAAGAGTATCAACGAGGAACATAGGAGAGCGAACATAGAATGATATAAGAAGGCTAGGAAGGAGGCAAAATTAGGGTCATGGAGGCTAAGACCGTTGTGTTCGGTCAGTCGTATGAGAAACTAGAGGGAAAAGGTGGGGACAAAAAGTTATTTCGGCTGGCCAAAGCGAGAGAGAGGAAGACTCATGATCTGGATCAAGTGAGGTGCATCAAAGACGAGGAAGGTCGTGTATTAATGGAAGAGGCCCAGATTAAACAAAGATGAAAATCGTACTTTCATAAACTTTTGAATAAAGAGAGGGACGAAAGCATCATGTTATGGGAATTGGGGAACTATAAAGTCATCGCCGCTTTAGGTACTTTAGGCGTATTAAGGTTGAAGAGGTTGTGTGAGCGATGTGAAGATGAGTTGGGGAAAAGCGATCGGATCAAGCAAGATTCCAGTAGAATTTTGGAGGTATGTAGGTAAAGCAGGGTTGGAGTGGCTGGCTGATCTATTTAATGTTAGCTTTAGGACGAAGAGGATTCCAGATTAATGGCGGTGGAATACGATGGTTCTATCGTACAATAACAAATGTGATATTCGGGATTGTAACAACTATAGGGGTATCAAGATACTATGTCATACCATGAAAGTTTGAGAAAGGGTGGTGGAAGGGAGGGAAAGGAGGGCGATGTCTATATTAGAAAAGTTATTCAGGTTCATGTCGGACCGTTCTACTACAAAAGCTATCCACCTTCCCAGGAGGTTGGTGGAATAGTACAAGGATAGAAATAGGGGTTTGCATATGGTATTTATGTCACGCCCCAAAATAGAGGAGCACGATCGGTGCTCAACCGAGTAAACCCGACTGAGCAAGCCTTATCCAACACTTTCTACCTATCTCAATAGGTTAATAAAGTCATACTTTCATTTATTAAGACAATAGGAAAGATAGTACATTAAACACAGTTAGTTCATTTTATATCCCAACCTTAAACCATAGTTAAGTTTCCAAGTTCCCATACAATTACACTTTAGATAGGCGGGAGCTAGATTTACAACATAGTTGTAGACCCATCCAACACTCGTACATAATCCACACATATTTCTACGGAGCCTCTAAGGATACAAAAGACAAGTATGAAATGCTGCTGACAAGGCCCCGGCTATACCTTAAAAGGGGATATCTATAGCAAAAAATATACAACGTAACCCCCTTGAAGGAGAAAGGGGCTCACCAATACTTGAGAGGTGGATACTCAGCTACGCCCGATCGGCACTATCCGTTAAGAAGCCACCTACATTCATAAAGAAATATAGCGTCCCCGGCAAAAAGGACGTTAGTGCCCCCAAATAGCACTAGTATGTATAACTAACCACCATCTAGCTAGAAAGAACCTTCATCCAAGAATAAAGAGGAAATCATAAAGACAACAAAGTTTCAAATAAGCAACATGTCAACAATATAAGGAGCTTCACATTATTTTCACATAATTTCTGAATTTGAGATTGGAGCATTCCACATTGTTGCATCATTATCCACCTTACCACCGCTTCTTTGAGCAGAGTCCGATCACAGCCTGATCGGCTAAGCCTTCTCTCGGAGGCGTTATGATTATTTCATCACACTTTCCAGTTTCCATCATCACTACATTACCAACATGTGCGTGTGTGTGTATATATATATCATGGCATCCGATCATGGACCGATTGGCTAAGTCGTCTCCCCGAGACGTTACCATTATTTCGTTTTTCATCTCACTAATCTTTGGTTACACAAGTATTATTTCACTGGCACTTGGGGCCACAATATGCGCGGTCGCGTTACTGCCCGCGCTAGTGACACATGCCCTGTAAAATGGTTACACCGTTTTGTATGTACCTGCAAACGACAAACGGTTTGTTGTGTTGGAAACTATATTCAAATGGCATTAATTTAATACGTTGTGCATTACACAACTCCTTATATAACCGGAGATATAATTGTCTAAAGTGAGGTCTTGTGCGCACTCATTTACAACTTTCGTCTATTATAAAATTCTCCAACTTGACTTAGACTTAGGCCTCTCCTTAGACCCAAATTCACCTCTAATATGTCTTATGCACTTATTAACATATCCAATTGATATCCATTGTATCCTAAATCCTTATTTGTACGCAAAAATAAAATATTTAGCCTACCTTGGCACCACGAAATCTTAAATTACTAATCAAAATTTTTTGGGGCTTTACATTCTTCCTCGCTTAAGATCATTCGTCCTCGAATGAGGATCAAGGTTCATTCATTAGCCATTCTTATGTAACTTATGCTTTTTCACATTATGAAATATATCAACAAACCTGAATTTGTCTAACTCCTTAAATTTTCGAATATTTCGCCAGAGTTTCCTTTGTAACTAGGACTATCCACTTGTCATAGGGCCCCAGATACATGTCCCAAAAGCATATATATGTTCCATAGACATAACATAACTTGTTCAACACCAACCATGGATGCATAAGCAACATACATAACCAAAATGGAATAGTTTAAGGTAGATCGAATCAAAAGATAAGAGTTTATAGGAACCAAATGCATGAAAACTATTACATAACTATCCAAACAAATGTAGGTACTTCTTTCTTATTTTTTCCTCGGCTTCCCAAGTGGCTTCTTCAACCTGCTGGTTCCGCCATAACACTTTTACAGAGGCGATTTTCTTATTTCTCAATTTCCGGACTTGCCTATCAAGAATGGTAATTGGAATTTCTTCATAAGATAGTTCGTCATTAATCTTAATAGCTTCAATCGGCACAATAACGGATGGATGTCCCACTACCTTCTTCAACATAGACACATGGAAGACCGAGTGTACCAACGACATCTCGGGTGGCAGCTCGAGCTTGTATGCCACCTCACCGATCCTATGAATGAGCATGTATGGTTTGACATACCTTGTACTTAAATTCCCTCTCTTCCCAAATCGCACGATGCCCTTCATGGGGGGAACCTTAAAAAATACACAATCATCTTCTTTGAACTCCAAATCTCTGTGACGAATGTCCCAATAAGACTTTTGGTGACTTTGAGCAGTTTTCAACCTCTCCTTAATAATCTTGACTTTCGCCATGGCCTGATAGACGAGGTCCGGACCTATCAATTCTGCTTCTCCAACCTCGAACTACCCAATAGGAGACCTGCATCTCCTACCATACAGTGCCTCGAATGGTGCTATTTGGACACTAGCATGGAATCTATTGTTGTAAGAAAATTCTATGAGTGGAAAATGGTCATTCCAACTACCTTTAAAAGCAAGAGTATATGCACGCAATATGTCCTCAAGTGTCTGAATAGTTTGCTCCGCTTGCCGTTAGTTTGAGGATGGAAAGTTGTGCTGAGATTTACCTACGTGCCCAAGCCCTGTTGGAATTTCTTCCAAAATTTTACTTTGAATTGAGCCCCTCGATCTGAAATGATTGAGACTAGAGTGCCATGCAACCTGACTATTTTTTTTGATATACAATTGAGGATACTGTTCCGCTGTATCGGTAGATTTAACTGGCAAGAAGTGTGCTGATTTCGTGAGCCAATCCATGATCACCCAAATTGAGTCGAACTTGTGCAAAGTGCACGACAACCCTACCACAAAATCCATGTTAATCATCTCCTATTTCCGCCATGGAATTTCTATGCTTTAAGCCAATCCACTAGGTTTTTGATGTTCGACCTTCACTTCCTGACAATTCGTACATCTAGTCACAAAGTTTGCCACATTCCTTTTCATGTCATTCCACCAATAAACTTCCTTGAGATCATGATACATTTTTGTATAACCTGGGTGCATGGAATACCTTGATGTTTGAGCTTTTTCCATGATCCTTTCCCAAAGACCATCAATATTTGAAACACATAGGTAGCCTTGGTAGCGTAGGGTACCATCATCCATTCAAAGGGAAAAAGCTGTGGTTTTGTGTTTATGAATCCCCTATTTTAGTTTTGATAACAATGGATCATTGAGTTTCTTCTCGTTTACTTCCGTCAGAAGCGATGATTCAGCCTTATTCTCCCCAGTCACTTTCTCGTCATTGGAGTCCGCCAGGCGAACTCCTAAACTCGCCAACTGGTGAACCTCCCTGGACAAAGACCTCTGATATGCCTCCAAATGAGACAAGCTCCCCATATATTTTTGACTAAGAGCATCCGCTACAACATTAGCCTTTCCCGGGTGATAGAGAATATCAATGTCATAGTCCTTGAGCAACTCTATCCATCTTCTTTGTCTCAGATTCAACTCCTTTTGCTTGAAAATATATTGAAGTCTCTTGTTGTCTGTAAATGCATCCACATGCACTCCATACAAACAATGTCACAAAATCTTCAGTACAACCATTAATGCCACAAACTCTACGTCATGGGTTGGATAATTCTTTTCATGGTTCTTAAGTTGCCTAGAAGTGTAGGCTATAACCTTGCTGTGCTGCATTAACACACACCCAAGCCCGGACCTTAAAGCATCGCAATGCACTACAAATCCATCTGCACCCTCTAGGAGGGTTAATACTGGCGCTGTAGTTAGTCTTGATTTCAATTCTTGGAAACTCCTTTCATAAGCATCAGACCATTGGAATTTAACTGCTTTTTGGGTCAATTTAGTCAATGAAGAGGCAAGAGTAGAAAACCCCTCTATAAATATCCGGTAGTACCCAGCCAAACCCAAGAAACTATGAATCTCTGTTGGAGTGTAGGTCTGGGCCAATTCCTCACAACTGCAGTATTTTGAGGATCAACTATAATTCCTTCCCTGGAGACGACATGACCCAAGAACGTGACAGATTCAAGCCAGAATTTGCATTTTGAAAATTTCGCATACAGTTGATGTTGCTGAAGACTTTGCAAAACTTCCCTGAGGTGGTCAACATGGTCTTCCTGACTTCGGGAATATACAAGAATGTTGTCAATGAACACTATCACAAATGAGTCTAAGAAGGGCTTGAATACTCGATTCATAAGGTCCATGAAAGCTGTTGGGGCATTTGTTAGCCCAAAAGACATTACCATAAATTCAAAGTGCCCATAGCGGGTTCTGAAAGTTGTTTTTGGAATATCTTGTTCCCTTATCTTCAATTGATGATACCCAGACCACAAGTCAATTTGTGAGAAACACTTAGCACATTGCAATTGGTCAAACAAGTCATTTATCCTTGGTAGAAGATATTTATTTTTGATTGTGACATTATTGAGTTGCCGGTAGTCAAACACATCTGTAGCGACCCATCTTTCTTCCTTACAAATAAAACCGATGCACCCCATGTGACACACTCGGCCGGATGAAACCCTCTTCTAGCAAATCCTTAAATTGTTCCTTTAGCTCTTTCAATTATACCGGTGCCATTCTGTAAGATGGAATTGATATAGGCTCCGTGCCTGACATCACATCGATCCCAGAATCAATCTCCCTATCTGGAGGATTTTCAGGGAGTTCATCTAGGAAGACATCCAAAAACTCATTCACAACTGCCACAGACTCAATGCTAGGTGCCTCGGCATTGGTTTCTGCAACCCAAACTAAATGATAGATACACCCCTTATTGATCATCTTCGTGGTCGTAAGGTAGGAAATAAACTAACCTCTAGTCATTATATTATTACCCTTCCATTGAATAACGGGCTCATCAGGGAATTCAAGCATAATAGTTCTAGTACGACAATCAAGTTTAGCAAAGCTTATATAAAGCCAATCCATTCCCAGTATTACATCAAAATCGACCATCGCTAATTCAATAAGATCGGCCATGCTATCCCTACCTCGTATCGTAACAACACAACCTCTATAAACTCGGGCAGACGTAATAGGCTCACCCACTGGAGTAAATACCGAAAATGGTTCATGAAGCTGATATGGTTCTATCCCAAATTCCATAGAAATAAAAGGGGTAACATAGGACAAGGTGGAACCGGGGTCAATAAGTTCATACACATCATGAGATTGGACATTCAGAATACTTGTAACGACATCGAGAGAAGACTTGCAGTCTGGAGACCACTCAAAGCATAGAACCGATTGGGCCCTCCTGAACTCTGCGTACCACCCCTAGCTACACCATGCCTTGCGGGTGCTGGGGCACCTCGGGCTGGAGAGGGGGATGAGGATGTAGCAGCTGCTGGACTAGATGATTGTGCTGTGCCCCTACCCACTCCCTGGAAGGATGTATGACAATGCCTCTGAATGTGGTCCCTCATCCCGCATCCATAACATACAGGTAACTCCAAGTTGCAAACCCCTAAGTGCATCTTCCCCCACTTAGGGCACGGAGACCTCTGCTGCGGCTAGCATCTCTCTCCTCTATAGATGCCTCATTAATTATCAGATGATTAAGGCCTTGAACAAACCGACGCACCTTGGACTCCATCGTGGGCAACATATGGATGGCATACTTGGACGAGCGAGCAAACTCCATGTGGTACTCCCACACACTCATGTTATCTTGCTTTAATTTTTAAAAATCTGCTGCACGGGCTATCTTTGTCTGAGCGGGCAGGAAATGATCAATAAAGGCATCAACAAACTCGCTCCACCTCGCCGGAGGGCTCCCCTCCTCATGGGAATCTTCCCACAACTCAAACCATAAATAGGCCACCCCTTTCAGATAGTAGGCAGCCAACTCCACTCCCTTTGTCTCAGTTGCACAGATAACCTGAGGGTCTTGTGAATCTCATCAATAAAATCCTAAGGGTCTTCTTCAAGATTTGCACCAGTAAATATTGGAGGGTTTAACTGAAGAAATCCGTTCCCCGTGGAACTGGTGGAATCCCCTTGTTGGCTGGATGAACTAGCCAAACATTTGACCTCAGGCCTGTGAGGCTACTAGATGGGTCAACATCTGAATAGCTCCCCTAAGATCCCTATCAGAAATACTAGAACCGGAAGATGGGGCTGTAGGTGGAATAGGAAACTGGGGTAGTCTGCTCTAGAATAGAAGCATCAGGCATAGTGATAGAAGGGCGGCTACCATCACCTACAGTATCAAATAGTGATTCATCAGCCACTCCTGAAGTGGCATTAGCATCAGCTTCCAGTCCAGTTCTCGCTTTCTTTTTAGGTTACATTTACTGAAAGATAGAACAATGCACTAATTAGAGAGGGAACAATTTTTCCATACAACCCAGAATATCAGAGAAGGGTGTTATTCTTAAATGCCCAAGTAGCCTCCAACTTATAGATGTGGTCGACTACACACTGATAAGAACGACTCTACTAGACATGGCTCCGAGACATCCTAAGACTCTTTAAAACTTTAGGCTCTGATACCAAGTTTGTCACGCCCCAAAACCAAGGAGTACGACCGACACTCAACCGAGAAGACCCGACTGAGCAAGCCTTATCCAACACTTTCTACCCATCTCAATAAGGTTAAGGAAGCCATACTTTCATTTATTAAGACAATACGAAAGATAGTACATTGAACACGGTTAGTTCTTTTTATATCCCAACCTTAAACCGTAGTTTAGTTTCCAAGCTCCCATAAAATTACATTTAGAGAGGCGAGAGCCATATTTACAACATAGTTCGTAGACCCATCCAACACCCGTACATAACCTACACATATGTCTACGGAGCCTCTAAAGATACAAAAGACAAGTATGAAAATGCCGCCGATAAGGCCCCGGCTATACCTCAAAAGTAGATATCTATAACAAAATATATACAACGTAACTCCCTTGAAGGAAAAAAAGGGCTCACCAAGACTTGAGAGGAGGATACTCAGCTACGCGCGATCGGCACTATTCGTTATGGAGACACCTACATTTAAAATTAAAATGTAGAACTCCCGGCAAATGGGACGTTAGTGCCATCGAATAGCACTAGTATGTATAACAAAATACCATATAGCTAGAAAGAACCCGCATCCAAGAATAAAGAGGAAATCACAAAGACAAAAAAGTTTCAAATAAGGAAAATGTCAACAATATAAGGAGTTTCACATGATTTTCACATAATTTCTGAATTTGAGATTGGAGCATCCCACACTGTTGCATCATTATCCACTTTGCCACTGCTTCTTTGAGCATATTTCGATCACGGCCCAATCATCTAAGCCGTCTCCCTAAGACGTAGTGATTATTTCATTCACACTTTCCTGTTTCCATTATTAATACATTACCACCATGTTTATATATATTAGGTATCCGATCACGGCCTGATCGGCTAAGCCGTCTCCGCGAGACATTACCATTATTTCTTTATTCATCTCACTAATCTTTGGTTACAAAAGTATTAGTTCACCGACCCTTGGGGCCACAATTTCCACATTCCATAATTCACGTTTCACATTATTCCCATTTTCAACATTTACTTTTCCACTTAAGATCATAGGCATATACAAGGGCAATTTAAATCATAAGCATAGAGAGGAATTCCTCAAGTTTGGAATATTAGTCCCAAAGTGACCTTGGCATGGCATTGAGGCATTTAGCACATAGATCATGTTCTACATACATCCTCCATTTACAAGAATAACATATTAAACATATGAAGAAGTACCTACCACATACATTTTCACAACAATAATTCACTTAACATAACAAGTACTACATCAATCACGTTTCGAAATTACAACATTTACACGGGCACCATGGAAGCTCAATTTATAAGAGACGGGGTTTTAGCCATACATACCTGAAATCTGCCCCTTAATGATACTACAATGATCCAATGCACTTAGGTAACTTCAATCTACAATACAACATTCAATAGGGCCAATGTTAGTAGTAAATTCCATAACTTATGCAATTTAGGCCTATTATTAAATATCTTATAGGTATAGATATTTACACCTCATAGCTATAGTATTGGATCATTCAACAATCACCATTAACCAACAATTCATCCCACCATTATTCTTTAACAATTTATACTCCTAACATCATATGTGTGATCAACCATTCACACCCAACCAACAAAATTCCATCAAATAATTATCTTTAAATCACTACCATGTTCATGTATTTAAATTAGCAATTTGTGGCATCCAATCACCATACCATAAGTTCTAATATATATATCATACATATAATCACCATAGAGTAGTTAGAGATGATAGACATACCTCTTGTAGTAAGAATCTTGAGAATCCCCACTTGTAGTGTTCTTGATCAATTTAGGGATTTGAGCGAAAATCTATGGATTTTAAAGATTAATCCTTGTTCATATAAGTGTTTAGGAGTAGTAATCAACTCAAAATACTCCAAAAACCTTACCTTGGATCATAGGAATGAAGTGTGGGATGGATTCCCCTTTGGTATAGCAAGCCCTTAGCTCTAAAATGACTTGGGGACTATCTATACCCGTTCTTGGAGTATATAGAGGCTTCCTACTAGCGTGCTCGCGCTAATGGACGTGTTAATGAGGCAGAATACTTCTCAATATGCGTGGCGGCGCTAGTGACACATGCACAGTAAAATGGTCATAACGTTCTGTATACATCTCCAAATTACGAACGGTTTGTTGAGTTGGAAATATGCTCAAAGGGCTTTAATTTGATAGGTTATGAATCACACAACAATTTATATAACTAGAGATATGAGTGTCCAAAGTGAGATCTTGTGCACACTCATATACAACTTTCGTCTATTATGAAATTTTTCAACTTGGCTTAGACTAAGGTCTCTCCTTAGACCCCAATTCACTTCTAATATGACTTATACACTTATTAACATATCCAATTGATATCCATTATATCCTAAATACTATTTTCATGAAAAATTAAAATATTTAGCCTACCTTGGCACAATAATATCTTAAACTACTAAGAAAAAATTTTCGGGGCTTTACAGATTATTGACCTCGAAAAGGCATATGACAAGGTCCCTAGGGAAGTCTTTTGGAGATGAATGGAGGTAACTTATATTAGGGCGATATAGGATATGTATAATGGAGCTATCACTCGGGTTAGGATTACGAGAGGTGACTCAGAGATTTTTCCGGTGTTTTTGGGGTTACACCAAATATCTGTGCTCAGCCTATTCTTATTTTCCCTGGCGATAGACGCACTGACACGCCATATTCAAGGGGAGGTACCATGGTGTATGTTGTTCGCTGATGAAATAGTTCTGATTGATGAGACGTGAGGCACCGTTAATGGGAGACTGGAGGTATGAAGGCAGGCCCCTGATTTTTAAGGTTTCAAGTTGAGTAGGACTACGACAAAATATTTGGAGTATAAGTTCTGCGACGTGACGTGGAAAACTAATATGGAAATAAGGCTTGACTCATAAGTCATACTCAATAGAGAAATTTTTAAGTACATAGGTTCAATTATTTAGAGAGATGGGGAAATCGACGGGGATGTTACACACTGTATTGGAGTGGGGTGGATTAAATGGTGGTTAGTTCCTAGAGTCCTATATGACAAGAATGTGCAACCGAAACTTAAAGGTAAGTTCTATAGAGTGGTGCTTAGAATCGGCCATATTGTATGTGGCTGAGTTTTGGTCAGCCAAGAATTCACATATCCAGAAGATGAAAGTAGAAAGAAATGAGGATATTGTAATGGATGTGCTAGCACACTAGACTATATAAGACTAGAAATGAAGATATTCGGGAGATGGGGCACGTGCAGCGGAGAAGCCTAGATGCCCAAGTTAGGAGGTGTGAGCGGTTGGCTTTGGTAGGTACGAGAAGAGGTAGAAGGCGCCCTAAGAAGTATTGGGGCGAGGTGATCAGATAATACATGGAACGACTCCATATTTTTGAGGACTCGACTCTTGATAGGAAGATATGGAGGTCAAGCATTAGGATTTCAGGTTAAGGGGTAGTCGAGTAGTTTTCCTTTTTGTACTAGCTAGTCTGATAGTGTTTTGTCTAGGACTGCTAGCGATTTATGTTGTAGTTCACACTTTTGCATAGTATTTCTGTTCTTGCTTTTCCATTTATTTATTGTCTCTCATGTTGCTAATATTATTTTTCTATTTTCCATTGTTTTCATGAATCTATTGTCTCTAAGCCTACGGTTTCCTTGAAACAACCTCTTGTGATTACCCTTTGGGTTATAAAGGGTCATTACTTTCTTTTAGTTGAATTCTATGTATACAAGGTCTTGAAAACCTCATTTAGAGTCGTCTTGATTCGCATGTGCAGTCCGAGCGCGTAGCCAGAAAGCTTAAATATGAATATCTATAAAAAATGATAAGTTTTGATTATAAAATAAGCTAATTTGACTACGGTTAATATTTTCAGTAAACGGACCCGGCCTGTAATTTGATGGTCCCGGAGGTCCATAGGAAAATACGAGACTCGGACGTATGCCCGGAATTGAATTCCGAGGTCCCAAGCCCGAGAAATAAATTTTTAAAGAAAATTATTTTCTGAAAAGGTTTAAGGAAATTTGAAATGAAATTTGATTAGAATATGATGGTATCGGGGCCATATTTTGGTTCCGGCGCCCAGTACAGGTCTTATAAATAATTTAAGATATTCCTGTTAAATTTGGTAAAAATGGATGTCATTTGACGTGATTCGGACCTAAAATGCTAAAGTTGATATTTTAAGAAGTTTAAGGAAATTCTTTGATTTTGCGGTTTAATTCATTGTTATTTAGGTTATTTGGGATTTGGTCGTACAGATAAGTTCGTATAATGTTGTTGAGTTAGTAATTTTATTCGGTTAGGAGCCCCGAGGGCTCGAGTGTGTTTTAAATGTGTTTCGGGAAGTTATGAACTTGAGAAAAGTTGCAGATTTCTGCTGTCAGTGCCCAGGGATTTTACCCTTCGCGTTTGCGTGGACCCACTCGCGAACACGTAAGACAAATATCCCAGGTGCCCAATCTTATTTTCGAACGTGAAGCTGAAGGGGGAGACCCTTCGCGAACGCGTCCCTGTACACGTGAACGCGTAAGGTCTTGGGGAGGGGTCACCACACTTGTGCATCACGAATACGAGCCACATTCTGCGAATGTGAAGGCCTAGCATGCCTAACCTATCGTGAACGCGAAGGGTATGTCGCGAACGCGAAGAACACTACCACCTAGTTATTTTAAAGTCTTAAAACAAAACCCATTATGGGATTTTCACAAAATTTTATTAACCTCTTCTTCTCCAAAGCTCTTAGGCAATTTTGAAGCTTTTCTTCACCATAACCTCTTTGGTAAGTAATCTCTAACTTGTTTTCTTCCATTTTTATCAACACCCATTCGATTTCTAGGCCTAAAACATTTGATCAGGGGTAGAAAAGTAGGAATTTGGATAGAATTAGGACTTTTTGTTTATTGATGATTTAAATCTCGTTTTAGGATTAGATTTGAAAAACAAAATATATATTTAGGCTCGTGGGTGAATGGATGGTCGGATTTTGGTTCGAACCTCGTGTTTTGACCAAGCGGCCTTGGGTCAATTTTTGAATTTTTGGAAAGAATGATTGGAAAGCTATAATTAGGCATTGAGTTTGAATTGTTTAGCATTTATTGATATTATGAAGTCGATTATGTATATATACAATTGATTTGGAGCCGAATTCGAAAGGAAAGGAGGTATTTGAGGATTGAGTTGGTCGTGGAAGTTTGAGGTAAGTGTTCGGTCTAACCTTAGCTTGAGGAGTTAGTAGTCATGTCCTATTTGCTATTTGCTTCTTGTTGAGTACGATGTATTGGTACGGTGACGAGTATCTATACGTTGGTGTCGAGCATGACTGTGAGGCTCAAAATTGATCCTTTTTGCATTCTTAAACGATACTACAGATGCTTAAATTGGCAAATTATTGATATTGGGCAAATGCTTAGTTTGTTTTCGTGGAATTTGCTTGTGATTGAGTATTGGTATTAATTGAGCTGAGTAGGATCTGAGTTAAGATTGGTTATAGCTGATTCTCCATTGTCGGGATGTTTGTTTTGATATTGTTGTTCCCTTGCTGGGAAGTTATTGTAAATGAGAGCGGGTGGTACGCCTACGACAAGATATGATGAAATGGGAGCGGATGGTATGCCTACCACAAGATTCAATGAAATGGGAGCGGGTGGTAAGCCTACCATATGATTTAATGAAATGGGAACGGGTGGTACGACTACTACAAGACATAATGAAAGAGCGGGTGGTACACTTACCACAAGATATAAGAAATGGGATCGGATTGCATGTCTGCAACAAGTTGTGAACCGAAAGTAAAATCTGCCTTTGTTTTCCTTCTCTTGGTTAGAAGTTAAATTTTGGTTTCCTTATAATTCTCTTGAGATTATGTCTTATCTTTTCTTCCCCGGAGCATGTTTTCCCTTTTCACTTTATTTTTCTGGTGTATATTATTTAACTGCACATGTTTATACAAAGTCTGGTTCTAGCCTCGTCACTACCTCGCTGGGGTTAGACCAGACACTTATCAGCACATGGGGTCGGTTGTGGTGATGCTACACTCTGGACTTATGTGCAGATACACAAGCAATGCTTTGTCAACAGTAGTAGGGGAATCAACCTTCAGTCCACTAAGACACCGAGGTAGCCGTGCAGGCGTCCGCAAGTCCGACGTCTCCTCTATATTTTATTATGTTCTGTTATCTCTTGTACTCGAGACAAACATTGTTACTTTCTTTCAAACAGTTGTATGTAGTACACCTTAGTAGTCCGTGAATGTTGTGACACCAGTTTCTGGGTATAGGCATATGTGAATTTTCTTATTATTTTGGTTCATTTTGTCTAAGTCTTCTGCTTGATCTCAAATTCTGCTGTTATTTAAATGTTTATCGCTTGTTAATATATGTTATAAAAAGGATTAAAACAAAAGAGACAAGAATTTATGACTTCGTGGCTTGCCTAGCTTCTACGAGTATGCTCCATTACGATTCCCGAATGTGAAAAATCCGGATCGTGATACCTCTCTACCCCTATGGATTAGAGGTAAGGTTTGTGTACACTCTACCATCCCCAGACCTCACTAGTAAAATTTTACTAGGTTTTTGTTGTTGTTATTTTTATTGTTATTATTATTGTTTTTGTTGTTTTTGTTGTATTGAGATTAGTAATGCATGGATTAATTATGTTGAAACTATTTTTTGTTCACTGTTTGATTTGGTGTGCTAAAAATAACATGCATTTCTAGGGGTGTATACATGCTTATCCATATATTAAAAATTACGGTATTACTAATGCCATTATTTTCTATGTATCACTTATACATAAGACAATGCTAAATAGAATGTTAGCTATATAACTAATACATATATTAATTAAACATAGATTTAAAATACTATCAAATAAAATATTAATAATACCCAAGCTAATACATATATTATTTTCCCCCATATACATCCTTCCAAACGATCCCTTAGTCCTTATTTTTTGTACTTAATAGATGTCTGAATCTTAATCATTCAGATCTCAGATATTAAGTGCGTTTGTTTTTAAAATCTGAATCTTAATGATTCATATTTTAATCATTAAGTGTGCTTATATTTTTTCTTCACAACCACTTAATGTGTCTGAATAGGTCTGTATGATTAAGATCCATAACAGAGACTTAATTTTATTAAGATGCTATCGCATATTCATTATTAATTGTCACCACCGCCTACCATTATCAACTACCACCATGCCACCATCACCACCATCATCACCACTGCCACCACCTCCTCCGCCACCAAGTCACCATTATCCTCAATTATAGTTGCCACCATTATCGACCATCACCACCTACTATCCCCACCACTCCGACCATCATCATTCTCACCCACAATCAATACTCATCCCCCTCACTACCATAACTGACCACCCTATCACCATCAACAACCACAGCCGGAACTGCCAAGCATTTTAACATATCACTACCTATCCACCACCTTCCTCAGTTACAACTACTACCACCACCCGCCATTATTAACTATAACCACCCACCACCACCACTCTCAATCACAATCACCACCGTTATCAATCACTACTAGCTAGCATGAACCACTATCGTCAACTAAAACTACCACCAACCATAACCTCTAGTAGGCATTCACCCGTTACCATCACCATCAACAACTATTATATTTTAATAAACTATATATTTTATTGATATAATATTATATTAATTAGTATTTTATTTGATTTTATGTTTAATAATTTTCAAATAAAGATAGATTTTATACATTCAGATGTTAAAACTCAAACAGTCTTAAGTATTCTTATTCAGATCTTAGTACACATCTTAATATATTCAAATGTGTATTCAGATTCAAATGTTTTAATCTTAATTCACATCTTAATATTCAAATGTATATTTATATTCAGACGTTTTAATCTTAAAAAAATAAAATTTTAGTGTCTTGTTGGCTTTGATGTGATGGATACTCCTGGTACCTCATTATTTCAAGAGAATGCTTTTGGTTAGAGTGACGATATGAAATTCTAAAATATTTTTAAGAAAATAAGTCATATGTCTCAAATTATAAGAATCTTTGTCTTTTGCATTCTTTCCTCTGGGTGATCACTTCCTAAAATAAAAGCAAAGAAAATACTGAACCCTTTTGACATTAAGTCGCATTTCTCACAAGTGGATCCATTTCTTATATGCATAACAAGTTAATTTGACGTGTAATCACTATATTTCATTTGTTGTATTAGTAAGGTCATATAACTATAATTATCAAAGGATATAGCGCAGCAGTTGCAGTTGCTTCTCCCTTAACTAAATATTTTGAGTTCGAGTCCCGGAGATAAAAAAAATTCTTGAAAAAGAAAACTTCCCCCGAATAAGATCTTATACGTCATGAATATAAATATAGACGGACTCCAATACAAATACCAGACACTGAGTAGAGAAACCAAAAAAACGTCATATAGTAACAATTTATTATATATTGATAAGGTGATTGAACTTTATACATTGTATCAGAAAGTCCTAGAACTATTTTTGTATTTTTAAAGCCACTCAACTATGTAATTAATTTCTTTGGAAATACAACTTAAGTCTCCGACACCCATAATTGAACCCAAAATTGAGACGTCAATTTCAGATGGTGTAATATGTCTAGAACCCCAAAATATTAGGGGTGATTTTGAAATTAACCATTAAAATATCAAGTACAAGGTAGTAATTGAACCCCATAAATGGCTAGCGTAGCTAAGTACACAAGTGACTGCCCTATTCCCTAGCAGGCGCCATTGGCAGTACAATAAGGACCATTTTGCATTCAATTCACTCACCTCCCCCCTCCTCTTCCCCCCTGCTTTTTTTTATTGCTTTCTCACCGGATGTTCGGTATTCGTATCGGCCCTAAGGCCTGACTAACTTGAATCCAGCTAGCATAAGATTCATTGGAAGAGAAAACACTCGCTATAAAAGAATTCGAATCTGAAACCTCTAATTAAAAATATAAGGATCAATCACTTGACAATCCTTGAGGCTCATCCCATTCATACGTACATGAATGGTGTTAAAAAGGTTGATTTACAATGTCATATGAAATGAATTATAGTACTAATGTATATTTAGAGTCAAATCGATAAATTATTTCTAAATTTTTTGAACTTATGAGGTTTATAATTAAATTGAAAAGATGTTTTCGTTTGTACTTGACTTTCTAACATCATTATTGTTAGAGTTCAAAATTTAGACAAGTAAGTTTCTGAAAATATAAAATTTTCAGACGAAATAATTCAAATGGTCCAAAAAATTTTGGACCATCATTGGTTCGAGTCGTTTTTCTGGACAAAATAAAATTCTTGATTGGACCATAATTCTTTGAATGATTGATGTTTTCTTGCCTTTTTCCCACTAGCTGTTCTGATAGATAATGCTTTGACAAAATAGACATTTTACTTTAAAATTAAGGTAATACATGTTTACTCTTTTTAGGTTCTCTTAGGTCGAGAGATTTGATATTTTAGTTTACAGTAAAAATTATTTTAGTTATGTGATTATTTTTCATAAGAGATTTGTAGGGACATGACACCGGAAAATAACAACAATAATAATATTATTTGTGAGCGAAAATACTCTAACTAGTTTGAGTCGTGCTAAGAACTGTCCTAAGAAACTATTTCAGCAATGTGAAATGTTTTTCCAAGATTAAACAAGCATACCTCTATTAAAGGAGAATACAAGAATCAGCAAAATATTAATTTTCAAATCTAGCAATTGAAAAATAAGACCAACTAAATTGGAAAGAATGAACAAACACGTAAGGGAGAGAAGAATTAGAAATTGGAAGCAATTCTTGTTTTTCATCAATAGGGAATGAGTGCCTATTTATAGGCTTATAATTAATTTAAAATATAGATAAGTGTCCATACACTTGTCCTCAATTTTCTTTACAAATTGCCACACATATTGCATGAAGGACACTTGGACAAAGTAAGCCATTTGTCCATAGTTTCTAGAAGATTTTCCATATGTAAAATCACTTACATGCATATTGACACTTGGAATTATTTAATTTGAAAATACTATTACAATCCCCACAGATTTTCAAAATAAAAAAAATAAGATTTTGCTGGATTTGTAGGGTACAAATGTAATAGGTTTGGTGCTTCAGGACTATGAACCAAACTTAGACTAATAAAACTTAACTCACAGAATTATTGGTGAAATATAATATTTGTATGAACAAATAATTCTTTATTGTAAGTCAGAGATTTTATCTACCACATTTTGACCCCCCAGTAATTTTGTTGTTCAAAGTGGTTTGCGTCCAATAGGTCATGCGTGTGCCTAGTTATTCATGAGAGCTCTAGAGACTAGGCCAAAATCTCATAGGAGCAACCCACTCCACTCTCACATAGGTGAATTTATCAAGTGTATACTGCTTTTAAATACACCATCCATTAAGGACTATGTATTTCATTAAGAGTTATAACTCAGTTTCTCAATTAGTAGCAGTCAAGCACTCTCTTTTAGTGCATCAATGCCAATATTGACTTGTTATTACCGATATGAACCTACTTCATGGGATCTCCAATCACACAGGTTGGGTTACCATCTCTATTGACTACATGTCGGCCTTAACCCCATCTCTTTTGTGGTTTAAAGAATTAATTTTCTTCCCACGAGTTTAGTCAGATGAGCGGCCAAATTTATCTCTGACTTCACATAGTCAATGGAAATTATTCCATCTCTCAACAGTTGTTTTATGACATCATGTCTCAGTTTCATGTGTCTAATTTTATAATTATAAGATTTATTTTTTGCTATAGCTATTGCCGCTTGGCAATCACAGTGTATAGACATAGGAGACAATATGTCCTTTAGTAACGGGATATTAGCTAAGAAATTTCTCAGCCACTCAGCCTCAGAACTAGCTACCTCTAGAGCTACAAACTCCGATTCCATAGTCGATCTAGCAATGATCGTCTAATTAGCTGATTTCTACGATATTGTACCACCACCAAGGGTGAATACATATCCACTAGTGAATTTTGTCTCATCTGAATCAGAGATCCAGTTTGCATCACTGTGCCCTTCTAAAGTAGAAGGAAATCCACTATATAAGATATCATAATTCATGGTTCCTCTCAGATATTTCATTAGTCTATCTAATGAAGACCAATGCTCTTTGTTGGGATTATGAGTATATCTACTCAGTCTACACACAGCATAGGCTATATCAGAGCTTGTAAAATTCATTAAATGCATCAGACTCCCAATAATCTGAGCATATTTAGACTGAGCAACTAAGTCACTATAATTCGTTTTTAACTGAGAGTTAGCATCAAAAGGAATGCTAACAGATGTGGTATTAAATTATTCAAACTTCTTAAGAAGTCTCTCAACATAATGTTCTTGAGACAATATTATTCCATCTTCACTCCTTATAACTTTAACTCCCAATATTATATTTACTTCACACAGAACTTTCAAATCAAAATTAGCAGACAGAAATAATTTAGTACTTTGCACAACATCTAAACTTGTACTAAAGATAAACATGTCGTCAACATAAAAATATAAAATCACATAATCATTGTCTACCATTTTAGTATAAACACATTTATCCACCTCAACTAGAGAAAAACCGTCTCTCAGTAAGACTTGTTCAAATTTCTCATATCACTACTTTGGAGCTTGTTTAAAGCAATAAAGCGATTTAATTAATTTACAAACTTTATTTTCTTGTCCAGAAATGACACAGGCTTCAGGTTGAACCATATAAATCTCTTCTTCTAAATCACCATTTAGAAAAGCAGTTTTCACATCTATATGGTGGATATAAAGCTTACGGATTGAAGCTAAGACAATTAAAAATCGAATAGAAGAAATTCTAGTGACTGGCTCAAATGTATCAAAATAATCTATATTTTATTTTTGAGATAAAAAGTTTGCTATTAACCGAGCTTTATATCTATCTAAAAATCCATCAGGATTATTTTCTTTTTGAAAATCCAATTACAACCAATACCTTTTGCACTATGAGGTAATTCAGTTAAAATCAATGTATTATTTTTCATAATAGAATCAATTTCAACTTTTAATGCCTCTTTTCAATATTTAGCATCTGAAGAAGATATGGCGTCAAATAATGTGACGGTTCATTATTGACAAGAAAAGTCTAAAAATTATTTCCATAAGAAAAATATTCTTTCCTAGTCCTTTTGCTCCTTCTCAGTTTCTCATTAGAGGTAATTTCATTATTTGTTTGAACAAGTTTATGAGAAATTTTATAAGATAATGGATAAATATTTTCAAAGAAATCTGCATTCTTTGTCTCAATTATAGTATTCCAATCATGCACATCACTTTTTAAAACAAGAAATTTATATGCAGCTCAATGTTCTGCATATCCAATTAGCATGCAATCAACAGTTTTAGAACCTATTCTTCTCTTTTTAGGTTCAGGCAAAAGAGCTTTAGCAAGGCACCCCCACACTTTTAATATTTCAAGTTAGGTTTATAGCCCTTCCATAATTCATAAGGAGTTCTGCATGTTTTTCTATGTGGTATTCTATTTTCTAAGTGACATGCAAATAGAATAGCTTTACCCCACAAATTATCAGGAGCATTAGAACTAACTAACATAGTGATACCCTACTCAGGAACCTAGCTTATACTTGTAATGTTAGAGGCACCCCCAAAATTAGACAACAGCTTCAGAAATTCCTCTTGTAAATAGGTTAGACAGTTATAGAGATAGTTGGTGTATAGTCTAGATATGATAGTCAGCTTTGCATAGGCTGAATTATGAATTTGTATTGAAATATCTTTGGTGATTAATAAAATTCTTAATTACGAAAAAAAAACATAGAGTTCATCATCTCTTCAATGTTCTGTTTTTTCTTTCAACTACTCCATTTGACTCAGGTGAATAAGGCGGAGTTACTTCATGAATTATTCCTTCTATTTCACAAAATTCAATTAAAGATAAAAATTCTCCACCTCTATCGGTTCTAATTCTCTTCATTTTACTACTAAGTTGATTTTCAACATCTGTTTTTGTCACAACATAAATATCCCTCCGAATGAGTCGTGATGGCACATAGCCTCTAAACTAGGTAAGCCTAACATTAGCTGAAATAACATTGCTATTTAATATCTAAAAATGAAATTTCTCTAAGCAATTTACCATTCCCATAACCGGTAGTACAAGTCACAAGCCTTTCTAAGAGTAATTATACAAAATAAATACATCACTGTTCTGAAATAAAGGGAACAAATGAAAATAAGTACGATTGAAGGTAACTCCGATGACCGCGAACGTTGTTGCAGGTTTACCTTGAGTCTCCTCCACAACGAATAACTACTATCAATCAAATACCTGGATCCGTACACAAAAATGTACAGAAGTGTAGTATCAGCACAACCGACCCAAAGTGCTGGCAAGTGTATAGCCCACCCTGGTGAAGTAGTGACAAGGCTAGGACCAGACACTCACGCAAACCTGTATAGTTTATAACGTACAAAATAATAGGAAACAAATAACAATAATGGCAACAGTGAGCAATCAGTGATATAAATAGCAGGCAACGAGAACACCAAAATTGCTACTCAACAAATAATAAATACAAGTGCAATCAATTAATCAAGTCCTTCAAATATAAATTTTTCGCCTATAAATTCTTCAAGTAATAATCTCTAGGGTAATATGCTTTTCAATAAATATATTTCGAATATATTTCCTTCAAATAAGTATCTTTCGAATATCATTCTTTTGGGTAAAGGTCGCCTTGTGATGCCTCATTTCAAAATCATAATAATATAGGTCTCTGCCTACTTTTATATTTTTACTGCATCTTGTGCCCATATTTATATTACAACCACACGGACAACTCATGTGCAATTAAATAAAACTATAATATTTTTCCCGGCACCTTGTGCCAACATATTTCTATTTCGCATTGCACAACAATATTCTCATATTACCCAGTTCACAGGGTCCATAGCCCAATACAAGTAAGAATTTTCAAAGAGCCTCATTTACTTAACATAAAGTAGAGTGCAACTTCCAAATCAATTAGGAAATCAACAAGAAGAGATGAAATTATTTTTAAAAATCATTGGTAAAGAAAATACCCTTTTCAATTAAAGGACAATATCGGATGAATTATTATTTTTAATACGAGAAATTAATAAGTTAAATCATAGTAGCAATTCCTTTAAGTAAAGTACAATTATTGAAGCTTGAAGTATTGAAATACATATATATATATATGTATATATATATATATATATATATATATATATATATATATATATATATATATATATATATATATATATATATATGTATGTATGTATGTATGTATAAATGCAGTGAAATAATGGAAATACTGTAGGTTCTAACACGAAGGGTCACAATAGTAAAATAATTCAAATAGTTTAAACACTTAAATTGATAACAACAAAAATAAACACAACAGTAGAAAGTGCACGGCATCACCATTATAAGGAATCAAAATCCAGCCACTAACGAGAATAAGGATTAAAAATTCAGTTTTCACTTTCAGATCACATCTTGTTTCAGGTGTGCAACCCGATCCCATTTCTCATATATCTTGTGGTAGGCGTACCACCCGCTCCCATTTCATTATATCTTGTGGTAGGCGTACCACTCGCTCCCATTTTATTATCAACACAGTGCACAATATGTCACCGGCAACTATGGCCAATAACAATAATCAATATAAGTTGTGGTAGGCATACCACTCGCTCCCATTTCATTATATCTTGTGGTAGGCGTACCACCCGCTCCCATTTCATTATATATTGTGGTAGGCATACCACCCGCTCCCATTTCATTATATCTTGTGCTAGGCGTACTACCCGCTCTCATTTTTATTATAGATTGTGGTAGGCGTAGCACCCTCTCCCATTTCATTATATCTTGTGGTAGGCGTACCACACGCTCCCATTTTTATTATATATTGTGGTAGGCGTACCACCCGCTCCCATGTCATTATATCTTTCCAACACTAATCACAAAAGAATCCCGGCAAGGGAACAATAATAGCAAAACAAATATCCCAGCAAGGGAATAATAATATTAAACAAACATCCCGACAAGGAAACAATAATATCAAAACAAACATCCCCGCAAGGGAACAATAATATCAAAACAAACATCCCATCAAGGGAACAATAATAATAATAACACATGAAGTGCAACAAACTACAACGGAGTCATAACAATTATAATACAAGACTCACACAAATAATTCTTTCATAGAATCAAATAAGAATGTAAGATTATCGATTCAAGACTCACCGTCATGCTCGACCCCCAACGTATAGATACTCGTCACCATGCCTATACGTCGGACAGGGTAGACCAAACACTTACCTCGATTTGCACCAATTCAAAATTCCAACAAGCCTTTGTCTCGCAAATTCGCCTGTCACGACCCAAACTCGATCGTGATGGCACCCGATCCTAAAGCTAGGTAAGCATGACTAACAATCGATTTCTATTAATTACCAAGTCTCAAAACCGTCAGTTTAAGAATATTATTGTAATTTAGAATAACGAACCTATAATAATAATAGAATATTACAAAATTTGAATAATCACTCCCAAAGATCTGGAGTCACGAGTCTAGAGCCTGTAAATAAAACAGGATAATAATATGTGAATGGGAATAATAAAATCTGGAATGTATGTAATAATAATAAACTGGAAAATGAAGAGAAGCCAGGTCCTACGAACGTCATGCAGCACCTCAACAACTCTGGAAATTTCTCTGGAGACTACGAGTGTCAGGTAAGCCTCTGGTGTACTTGAATCTACACACAAGGTGCAGGAAGTAGGGGTGAGTGCTACCGACTCAGTGAATAATAAGCATAGAAAAATGTCTGAAAGTAAGAAATCCACGAAATGCCACAAAGCAAAACAAAAACTAAAAGTCCTCTACTCTATCTACGAACTAACAACACAACAATATCAAATAACAATCAAGTATCAGATACAAATGAAATGCAATGCACATGAATACGCTGCGGCGTGCAGCCCAAGCCATCCATATTTATTTATCGTCGACGGCGCTCACTGGGGTGTTTACAGACTCCGGAGGGGCTCCTTCAGCCCAAGCGCAATATCATCCAGGTATTGGCATAAAACTGGCTCTCAGCCTCAATATCAATGTATATAATTGCTACGGCGTGTAGCCCGATCAATGTATATAACCGCTACGGCGTGTAGCCCGATCCATGCGTAGTCCACAGTATGCATAGGAGTCACATAACAGATTCAACTTATTTTTCCAGTTGCCAAATCTTAGGAAGAATATAATTTAAAAAGTGACTAAGCATTTCATTATGGTGATTAAACACATGACTGAGATTAATTTTTATGCAAATCATATCATCACACAAATATTTACCTTAGTGGGGTACTACAGGTTGGCACACGACCCCAAACATGGCATTAAGCCCAATTATCGATAGCACAATGTGCGTATCAGACGCCAATAATTCATATTCAACTCTCGGAATGAACCAAGTCACAATCCCGAATCATATACCATCAAGCACCTTCCATGGGGTGCGAGTCACGCCCTAACATAGCGTCACAATGTGATAAGCCGACGTTTCAAACCCTCAGGCCATCATCTATACAAACTACTCACCTCTAACCGGCCGTAGACTAGCCCGCGATGCCCTTTCCTCCTGTATCGACCTCTTCGCGCGTTGAATATAGTCAAAATCACAATGAATACATAAATATGGGCTAAATAAACATAACACAACTGAAATTATTCGAAAAACACTAAAAATCACGAAGTTGGCAAACCCGAGCCTCATGCCCACTTCTTGAAAATTTGTAAAAATTACATCTTTGGATTCTCGTCTCACCATGAGTATGTACATATAAAGAACACCAAAATCGGAGTTCGTTTGACCCCTCAAATTGACCCCTCAAATTGACCCCTAAAGGTCTCATAATCTCAGGCCCCAAAATCCTATTTTTCTACTGTTTTCATGAATTAAAGGCTGTGATTACGGTTTATAATCATCTATATACGCGTTTTAATAATCAAATAACTTACCTCTGCGATACCCACTGATTTTCTCTCTTAAAATCGCCTCGGAAGCTTCTTCCCGTTCAAAAATTGGAAAAAAACTATACATGCTCATTATAGGTATACTGTTCACGCGTTTGGCAATTCTCGATGGATTACTTATGAAATTCTAATAAAATTAGGCTTTTGAATCACTCCATTTGACCTTATAATGAAGGAGATATGTAGGTCTTAAGATTGGAAAATAGTGCAGGTTTTTAATACGCCGCCAGGGGCAATTTAGTTATTACCTTAAAAAATATGGGCAAACCTTGGTAAAACGGCCATAAAATTCTCATATGATGTCCAAATTCGATGATTCTTTTTGCTACGGGTCGGTATTTATGATATGGATCTATTCCTTCATTCAAAACAGTTATTTGAGCTTATTTTTTCAATATGATATCATTTATGCTTGAAGAAACGACGTCGAAGCATAAGAAAAACGAGCACAACGCAGCCAAAACCTATCCGAAACTCCTCGGGGCTGCATACGTACATACTAAAACATCACATATGATCATTCAAACTTAGTTTCACTCTCAAAATACCAAATTTACATTGGATTCAAGCCTAAGTTCTTCTAAAACTTCTGAAACACACATTTGATCCAAAACCCGACCTAAACACCTTCGAATGATCTGAAAATTTGCATGCATATCCAAAATCACCTAGCGGAGCCACTGAAACTATCGGAGTTCCGTTTCGAGTCCTCTAACTCGTATGTTAACATGCGGTTGACTGTTTCCAAATTAGCCTTCTCGTAAAGGGACTAACTGTCTCATTTCTACCCAAACTCTGTCTGAATTACCTCAAATTCACCAAACATATATAATGAAACATATAGAAGCATAAAAAAGGAAAAATGGGGTGATAATTCACGGGACGACAGGTCAGTTCATTACATCCTCCCCAACTTAAACAACCGCTCGTCCTCGAGCGTGCCCGGAGTTGCCCTAGGAGCCTACAAATCTCCGAATGACCTTAGTAATCATATCGCTGGGGTGTACCCTCGTCTCCCTAACTCGCATATGCCCGATAATACAACACAGCTAAAATTTCAGAGGCCGTCTAGACCATAACCTTAGAGTCACATTGCACCTCCAAAATGATACGCTAGACCAGAACCTCACATATATACTCAGAATAAGCCTGAACCGGATGTCATAACCTATACCTGCAACCTCAAGTGAACCCATGCAACAAACAACACAATTCGACCCTCAAAATGATAGTCTCCATTCACAACAGTTGCCGAGAATACTCAATTATCGATAGGAACCTCTTATTAGATAAGGTCTTATCCCAACACAGCTATACTCTATCAATGCTAATGAACACGCAGTAGACCATAACCATTTCTCATATCAACCATTCACGAAGACATTTCTTCCCCTTTGACTAATATCACAACAGATCTCCGAGGCGAAACTCGATATTAACCTTCCAACAAGCTGATACCAAATCCGTTCGTATCCATTAATGACCCAAAGGTCTCTTCTGACAAAACACACCATCCTGGTTACATGTCAATTCAATACGACCTGAGCCACAACTTACATAACACACACACCAATAAGAGACGGTCTGAACATACTCAAGTCATGAAAATGACTCAAACAAAAGAGTTGCACCTTAAGCTCATCAATATCATTACAACACAAGGCTGAGACCCCGTCTCACATCATAGGAATAGAATACCTGAACCTTTACCGAAGGGTCTAATCTCCACATAACCTCGCTATAATGTGCGATCTCATCCAACGCCATTCCACATGAAGCACCTCGAGTCTCTATACTCAAACTTGACAAACACACACAGATTGATGGCTGAACCCAAGCAATCCATCACACCCATGGTGAAGTGAGTTATATACACCGTTCCATCCTGAAAGAACCTAGTCGATGCGCTATTCGCAGAGCAAATCCCAACATGGACTTTCCTCAGAAACCAGGAAACAAGGAATACAAAGTAACACACGAAAATTATCCTCAACGTCACACTATTGCGGCGCGCAACCCGAGCCAGATAACATACCCTGTGGCGGCGTGCCACCCGATCCACTCAACTATCTCAACATAGGGATATGAACATCGAGCCGAATTTGCTCATAATCATAGAGTATCGAGTATCGGTCGCAAGCACGCTGAATGCTTAATCATATCTACTTATGGTGGTGTAAGCTACAAAACTCAACTTCCACTATGAATCTCGATAGCGCCGCACCATATGTGCTCGTAGTCCATAAATCATAACGTCTCGCAACGTAGAAAACAACTCATAGATCTCTCCAGATTGCTGATAAGCTCGGCAATGGTCGAGTCAACTTATCCTTGACAATACAATTCGGAGCCAACCGAGTCGACTTAGACTGGAACACTCATCCGAAAAGTCCCATAATGCCGAAACTGAATCACTGGTAGAAACCTCTACACTGCCTATTGTCTCAAAGGCGAAAATAAGGAAAGAAACTCCTACCAGCCGTCTGCTGGTCCTTGGAACACAACCATTTCGCTAGAACATAGTTCGATGCACTTCGCCATGCAACCTGTGGAATCTTCTGATATGACCCATAGCAGGTCTAAAATAATCCAACACAGAGACAACCAGTCTACACACCGATATCATGTCCAAATCTAACATACAGAGTAAGAAAAGATCCACCCGGGCTTTCAAATCCCAATAGCCGCTTATGGTGCCAATGCACACGATCCACAACCACTACATCGACTGCACCGGAGAACTCCGAGTCTCCAACTCCATATAACATACAAATCACTATACGTGATCCCACATTCCGCCGTATGAATAATTATTACAAATAAAGTACCCATTCATTCCACAAACGATATTCTAAAATTTCCCTGTGTCATCAACAGACTTATATGCCAACAGTCAGTCAAATAGGAAACAGCCACAATTCCACCGAATTGTTATCAGTTTACGTCACCTTCCCCTCTTACTGAACGTCTACTCCCGTCAAATTACTAGAATAGTAATACTATTTTCCTTAATCATCTGAGGGTTTCTTCTTAAATAACATGCAGTTGGTCGAGCTGCTTAAGAATTTAATGGATTTCCATTTGGAACTGAACCGTACCTTATACACACAAATCCCAATCCTCCACAATAGACCGCACATACCATACCATACTAGGATAACCTGAGAACTCTATCTTCTTTTTCCTAACCACAAGCTAATTTGTCAGGACTAAATCCTTCTATCCACACCAGTCTAAGATGTCCGAACTCAAAAGTTCTACTGCCCAATACCCGTACGGGCTCATTACCTCGAACATAAACAAGTAATTGATCATATCTTTACCATGCCGATTCGGTACACTAACAAGCTACTTCATTTGTCTGGATTCCCTTCTGGTTCATTTTCAACTCTATATACTCTCTTGGTGTAGCACCAGAATGCCTCACCCTAGGCTTACCATACGAGACTCAAATGTAAGACCACACTATCTAAGACCAATAGTCCACTATACACTCTCTTAAACATTCCAAAAAATGCCACCTTTTAAAATACCCTACTTTGAAGGACTTCCTGCGAGTTTAAGTCTGCTACCTTTTGCTTCCCAGATACTGATACATAGAATCCCGTGATTAACGTAAAAACACCACTAGCCTCGACTTGTTCTAATGGAAACACTGACTTGGTTACGTACTCAACCTTAAAACACCAGGGTGTTACATATAGAATCTTGCACACCTCAAACCATTCTCAAGAGTCATACACTCTCATGATGCAAATTACTTAACGAATCGAACTACCCGTGCCTTATCAGCACTCTGACACCACAGGACATGATCTCATTCTGATACAACCAAACAACTTCCTTCCCTTTACACTAAGTATTCCTTACCCACAACTCAAAACATCCTACTATCTTCTCACTTCTACAAAGCACCATATAACCTTTGTCAAAATTTGGCTTCACTCGTGCCGCCCTTGGCTCAATTTCTACAACTAAGACTGATCCGTCAGCATACCTCGAAATGGAAACAACATAGCACATAACCGTGCGATCAACTAATCAACAACAACCTCCCCAACTAGGCTCAAAGCAACATATATCACAACACATATACTCTATTGCTGTTGTAATATCATGGTGAGATTAAACTCACTCTTTCATAAGCTTGTGGAAACACGAATCATCAGAAATTGTTAACCCTTCTGCAATTCTTGAATTCTTTTACACAACAGCTAAGCCCACTCTGTAGGCGAAAATTTTTTTCTAAGTCCCAAATTTTTCAAAAATTTTGGCAGAGTTCCATTTGTAATTAAGCCTATCCACCTGCCAAAGAATCACCAAAACCATCCTAACAACACGTCCGCAACTTGACAAAGCATCACAATGTATATCAACAATATTAATCTCAATACTACACGTATTCTATTATCAAACTTGACATATGGACATGCGTTGCACCTGTTCGAATCATAACATATAGAAAATACCTTTCAATTACACATGAAGTCTTCTCATGATATACATAAGAATCGCATCACTTTAGAACACTCCGTAGGAGATAACCCACTATCGTCATACACATTACACAACTACTTAGTCTTCCTGAGCCTGAACTCATATCGTACCATGAAATTTACTTCACTCCACTAGGAGACTTGAAAAGATTCTTCATGTGCCTATATTCGGGCTACACATCAAACCACAATAGGAAACGAATCGATTAACAGTTCATCCATCATCTAGCAGACTTCTTCGTCACTACCAAGTCATATAATTGCATCTCGAGCACTAGCATACTTGTCGCACGGATACCAAACTGCCATTACGGTTAATAGCGACAATACCAAACATCTAAGTTTAAAACACTTGCTCACACAATCAGCACCTCAATGCTCAAGCCCTAGGCAATGTCTGGTCTCAAGTCCTCTATACTGGCCCAACATCATCCTCACGAAGATTACTTCTCGCCTATCGTTCAGGGAATCGCAAGCCATCGAATCACATATAATACCGAGCGCACATGCGTGCATGCGAACACGTGGAAGGAATTTCAAGAGTTACTCTTTCAAGTAGAATCAAGGACGCACGATAAGATTTCAAGAAAGTGGAGTGTTTCCTAAAAGTTCTGTAGCTTCCTGCTTATAAGTGTGGTGCACGACACACCCATAAACAAGAATCTACTAAACCAGCTCATGACTCGTGAGGCCTATTAACCTAGGCTCTGATACCGACTTGTCACGACCCAAACGCAACCGTGATGGCACCCAGCCCTAAAGGTAGGTAAGCCTGACCAACAATCGCTTTCTATTAAATACTGAGTCTCAGAACAGCCAGTTTAAGAGTATTATAGTAATTTAGAATATTGAACCGAAAATAATAATAGAATATTAAAAAATCTGAATAATCACTCCCTAAGATCTGGGGTCACAAGTCTAGATCCTCTAAACAAAACTGGATAATAATATCTGAATGGAAATAATAAATTCTGGAATATATGTAATAAAAATAAATTGGAAAATGAAGAGCAGGCAGGTCCTGTGAACGTCATGCAGCTACCCCAACAACTCTAAAAATATCTTTGGAGACTACGAGTGTCAGCTAAGCCTCCGGTGTACCTGAATCTGCACACAAGGTGCAAGGAGTAGGGGTGAGTACTACCAAGAATAATAAGCGTAGAAAAATGTCTGTAAGTAAGAAATCCACGAAATGCCACAAAGCAAAGCTAAAACTAACAGTCCTCTACTCTAGCTACGAACGAACAACAAAACAATATAAATATAGCAATCAAGTATCAGATACAAATGCAATGCAATGCACATGAATACACTGCAGCGTGCAGCCCGAGCCATCCATATTTATTGTCAACGGCGATCTCTGGGGGTGTGTGCAGACTCCGGAGGGGCTCCTTCAGCCCAAGCGTAATATCAGCCAGGTATTGGCATAAATTAGGCTCTCGACCTCAATATCAATGTATATAATCGCTACGGCGTGTAGCCCGATCCAATGTATATAATCGCTAAGGCATGTAGCCCGATCCATGCTCAGTCCACAGTATGCATAGGAGTCACATAACAGATTCAACTTATTTTTCCAGTTTCCAATTCTTAGGAAGAATATAATTTAATTATTTAATTTTAAGAAATGACTTAGCATTTCATTATGGTGATTAAATACATGACTGAGATTAATAATTATGCGAATCGTGTCATCACGCAGATATTTACCTTAGTCGGGTACAATAGGTGCACACGGCCCCAAATATGGCATTAAGCCCAATTATCAACAGCTCAACGTGCGTATCAGACGCCAATAATTCATATTCAGCTCTCGGGATGGACCAAGTCCCAATCCCCAATCATATACCATCAAGCACCTTTCTTGGGGTGCGAGTGACGCCCTAACATAGCATCACGATGTGATAAGCCAGGGTTTCAAACCCTCAGGCCATCATCTATACAAACTACTCACCTCTAGACTATCCCGTGATGCCCTTTACTCCTGTATTGACCTTTTCGTGCGTAGAATCTTGTCAAAATCACAACTAACACATAAATATGGGCTAAATAAACATAACCCAACTGGAATTATTCAAAAATACTAAAAATCACGAAGTTGGCAAAACCCGAGCCCCAGGCCCACTTCTCCAAAAATTTTGAAAATTACATCTTTGGATTGCTCATCTCGCCACGAGTTTGTACAAATAAAGAACACCAAAATCGGAGTCTCTTTGACCCCTCAAATCGACCTTTAAAGGTCTGATAATCTCAGGCCCCAAAATCTTATTTTTCTACTGTTTTAAATGAATTAAAGGCTGGGATTATAGTTTACAATCACCTATAAATGTGTTTTAGTAATTAAATAACTTAGCTCTGCGATACCCACTGATTTTCTCTCTTAATAATCGCCTCTGAAGCTTCTTCCATTTAAAAAATTGGTAGAAAACTAGACCTGCTCACTATAGGTATCTTGTTCACGCGTTTGGCTGCTCCCAATGGATTCCTTGTGAAATTATAATGAACTTAGGCTTTTAAATAACTCAATTTGACCTTATGATGAAGGCGATATGTAGTTTTTAAGATTTGTACGTGCAGGTTTTTAATATGCCATCAGGGACAATTTCGTCATTAACTTGAAAAATTTGGGCAAACCTTGGTAAAACGGCCATAAAATCCTCATACGATGTCCAAATTCGACGATTCTTTTACTACGGGTCCATAATTACGATACAGATCTATTTCTTCATTCAAACATTAATCGGAGCCTATTTGTTCATATAATATTATTTATTCTTGAAGAAACAATGTCGAAGCATAAGAAAAACGAGCACAACGCAGCCCAAACCTATCAAAAACTAATCCGAACTCCTTGGAACCGCATACGAACATAGTAAAACATCACTTATAATCATTCAAACTTAGTTTCACTCTCTAAATACCAAAACTAACATCAAACACCAAATTTACATCGGATTCAAGCCTAAGTTCTTCTAAAACTTCCGAAACACATATTTGATCCAAATCCGACCTAAATACCTCCGAATGATCTGAAAATTTGCACGCATATCTAAAATTACATAACAGAGATACTGCAATTGGTGGAATTCCATTCCGAGTCCTCTAGCTCATAAGTCAACATTCGGTTAATTTTTTCCATACTAACCTTCTCATAAAGGGACTAAGTGCCTCATTACTACCCAAACTCTGTCCGAATTAATTAAAATTCACCAAACACATATAATAAAATATATAGAAGCATAAAATAGGGAAAATGGAGCGATAATTTACGGGACAACTGGTCAGGTCGTTACATCGCCCGAGCTTCAAATCTAGTCATAATAATTCAATATACTCAATATAAATCGAACGAATTAATTTCATATGAAATTACTAATATTCTGGAAACTTTAGCAAATTTAATATATTTAGAATCCTACAAAAGTGAATCACAATTAGGAGGATATTCATGGGTTTAATTACCTCATTTAGGCATTTCATCAAACACTATGTGCGTACATTTAACTACATCTCTTAACTATGAAATTAGTTCATCCAACAACTACAATTTACCAACAATTTACCCCACCATTATTCTTTATTAATTTACACTCCTAACATCACATGTGTGAGCAACCATTCACACCCAACCAATAAAATTCTATCGAATAATTAACTTTCGTTCTCTACAATGGGTATTCACTTAGATTGAAAGTCTATGGCTTCCAATCATCATTCCATGAGTTTCAATACTTTATTCATACTCATAATTCCATAATAACTCTATATATGTAAGTCTAAGGGTGTAGGATTACCTTTTGGAAGAAATCTTGCAAAATCCTCATTTGAGTTCTTGAAGGGATTTCTTGAAAATCTATGTGTTTATGTCAAGATTTCGTCAATACTAAATAAATGAAGGAATTTCACACCAAGATGATGAATTTTACTTACCTTGAAGATTGGAGGAGTTAGAAGGTCTTGAGAGGGTGAAGAAACCCAAAAATTCGAGCTTGGATCACAAAAAATGAAGGACAGATGATACCCCTTCGGTTTCTACACAGACCAGGGGTATTTTAGATATTTACAGGTTCCCCCGCAGTCCGCGGCATTCCTCGCGGTCCAACCCGCGGTTCCGAGCAGTAAGCCCCGCGGTCCAACCCGCGGCCATGCTCCTGGGCGCTGGTGACGCGTGTCCAGTAAAATGGGCATAACTTTTTGCATGCACCTCCAAATAACTAACGGTTTGTTGCATTAGAGACTAGAATCAGAGGGCTTTATCGTAATAGGTTGTGTATCATAAACTAATTATATAACGGGAGATATGATCATCTAAATTGAGTTCTTGTGCGCACTCAATGATAATTTTCATCTAATATGAAATTTTCCAACATTAAAAGTTCCCGTTATCCATCCGAAATCATCTCGAGGCCCCCGTAACCTCAATCAAAAATACCAATACTTCTTATAATGTTATTAAAACTTGTTCCAATTATCAAAAAACCTCGACTAACACCCAAATTATGAAATTACATAGCATTCAAGCCTAAGATCCTTTAAAACTTCCAAAACGTGTATTCGATCAAAAACCCAACTAAAACATGTCCGAATGGCTTGAAATTTTTCACACATGTCCCAAATGACATGATGGTGCTACAGAAACCTCTGGAGTTCTATTTCGACCATCGGATCAAAATTTCACCTATCAATCGGAAATCCCCAAAATGCTAGCTTTCAGCATTTCTAGCCTAAATGAGTTACGGACTTCCAAAATTACTTCCGGTCATACTCCTAAGTTAAATCACCTCCCGGAACTAATTGAACCATCAAAATTACATCTGAGCCCTCTAACTAATAAGTCAACATCCGATTGATTTTTCCAACTTAAGCCTTCTTAAAAGAGATTAAGTGTCACATTTCTTATTGAAACCACTCCAAACTAACTCGATCATATAAGATACAGATAATGAAGCATAAAGAAGTTAAAAGTGGGAAAATGGAGCGGTAACTCATGAGACGACGAGTCAGGTCGTTACAGTTTTATAAGAAATAAATGCATTAAGTGCATCATCTTTATTTCTAAGAAACACAACTTAGTATATCTAGAAAAATCATCTATAAAAGTCACACAATATCTTTTACCACCTCTATTTATAGTCTATTTTAAATCGCCTAAATCAGTGTGAATCAAAGATAATAATTAAGTTTCTCTATTTACAGAAAACAAGTCTTTCTAGTACTTTTAGCTTCAACCCGTATTTCACACTTGTTGATATCATTTGTGTCTAAACCAGAGATTAATCCTAGCGACTGCATTTTCTTTATATACGCGACATTAACATGTCCTAGTCTAGCATGTCACAAAGAAATTGACTCAACCATATAAGCAGAAGAAGATGTATTTTTGTTGCTAGTATCAGAAATAGTAAACACAAATAAGCCATGGTTACAAAATCCATTGCCCCCAACAATTTTATTTTTGGCCAATATGACCTCATTATTTTCAAATGAAACCTTCATTCCAACTTTTTCTAATAACCCCACAGAAACCAAATTGGTATGGATATTAGGAACATGTAATACATCACTCAATGCTAGAGTTTTACCAGATGTGAGTTGGAGAAGAATTTTTCCTATTAGAAGAACACGAGTTGTTCTTGAATTACCAAGATAAATAGTTTCTTCTCCTTCCTCAATTTATTTTTGTCTCCACAAATGTGCCTAGTAGCAACAGAGTCTATCACACAATTTCTCACATTGGCCACATTATTTATTTGGGATATGACCACAATAATTATATTATCCGCTTTAGCCAAATTTAATTTTGACTTAGCGAGATTATCATTTATCCCAATTCTTCTATCGCATTGAGGAGCATTTTTCTTGACGATTTTAATATTAGCATTGCGTATGTAACCATGTCTATTTACATACCTGTGTTTTGACATTAGCGTCTGCTAAGAGTGTGGATGCAATAACGTATTTGCAACACCATGGATATTTGGCAAGACAACTGGAACAATAATAGCGGAGACATCACCAAAATTGGTAGTACTATCAAAATCTCCGCAGTAGTATTATTTTCCATAGTTTCTTAGATTGTAGGGAAATAACACCGAAAAATAACAACAATAATAATACTAAAATAATATTATTTGTGAGCAGAAATACTCCAATTAGCTTGAGTCGTGCTAGGAACTATTCTAATAAACTATTTCAGCAATGTGAAATGTTTTCGCAGGATTAAACAAGCTTACCTCTATTAAAGAAGGATACATGAATCAACAAAATATTAATTCTCAAATCCAGCAATTAAAAATAATACCAACTAAATTGGAAAGAATGAACATAGCCATAACTGAGAGAAGAATTAGAAATTGGAAGCAATTCTTATTTTTCATCATTAGTGAATGAGTGCCTATTTATAGGCTTATAATTAGTTTAAAATATAGACAAGTGTCCATACACTTGTCCTCAATTTTCTTTACAAATTTCCACACATCTTGCATGAAGGACACTTGGACAAAGTAAGCCATTTGTTCATAGCTTCTAGAAGACTTTCCATATGTAAAATCACTTACATGCATATTGACACTTTGACTTATTTAATTTAAAAATACTATTACATGATTAATACAAAATAACATGAAGAGATCAATTACTTAAATATGAAAGATCTTTGTAGGGATCACTTTTGATATTTGAATTGTAACTTGACATATGAGATCATTTCTTCGGTATCTTACATAATATATTGTATTAGAAAAATTTGGTTCCCTACGTTCTTAGGTTATCTATGCACACCTACGACATAGAGAACGATCTAATAGAGGCCGACTATGATAAGGGCGGCCCCAGCAAGCGGACGAACCAAGCAACATGACTCGATACGACGTCGCTTAAAGTATTGACTTTCCTGTACACTGAGACCACTAACCCCTTGTACTTTTTTGATTATTTCGAGGAAAGTCCCTTGGTATATAAAGGGGACCTTCCCTTTGTAAAGGACTTATGTGTATCTTATTATTAAGAATATACAACTCTCTCTCTCTCTCTCTCTCTCTCTCTCTCTCTCTTTCTTGTAAAACGATTCTCACTTGCTTTATTGTTCTTACATCTCAATCTATCTTTACTATAATCACAAATCTTAACAAAGTAGTTTTTTCTAGTTCATATTGCCCTTGATTCCGATTAACCCATATTATTTTTGATTGATTTTGAGCTTAACAAGTACTTAACTTATTAGCCAAACAATTTAACGCCGTCTGTGGGAATTTCATGAATCAAAGTTATAGTTTTCTTCTAGAGATCTTTCAAAAACTCACCTTTTACAACCCGAAATGGCTGAAAACAATCCAAGAATAAAAGCTATCATGGATGCTAGAGCCGATCTTATGGGCCCTTTCGACGTAGCTACTGAGAGGGATGCTTCACTCGCGACCCCTAACACCTTGGTAAGCGTGGAAAACCTACCTTCCCCTTCTGAAGATTTGGTGGTTCCACGGGAAAAAGAGGCCTCCACATCTATTACCAAAGAAGCACCCCCAGAGGTAAAGAGGCTATTGGAAGAATGGTTGACAAGTGCTCAGACTAGCTTAGCCGGAAAACCACCCAACACCTGATGCACACCAACACCAGTGACGGACCACGCCATAACCGAAGATGAACTCGAGGTCACACGAACAAACAACATATCCGTCGATGCTACAACTCATAGGGGTGCACTCACAACCATCCTTAAAAAGATGGAAGAAATGGAAAACAAAAATAGGTCGCTTCGCGACCAGATGAAGATGCACCAAGAAAGAGTGTACAAGATCCCGGGTGCACCTAAGTTGCTGCCAAAACGAGACGTGGGGAGGTTCGTTGAACAACCCTACACAGAAGGAGATGCACCTTATCCCATCCCAAAAACCTTCAAAATGCCCCCATATTTGAAGGTATATGACGGGACATCGGATCCCGAGGACCACTCATTCATTACGTCACGGTGATTAAAGGTAATGATTTATCAAAACAACAAGTACCATCCGTACTTCTGAAGAAGTTCGGCGAAATGTTGACAGGAGGGGCCCTAACATGGTACTTCCAGTTGCCGGTCAAAAGCATCTCTACATTCGAGGAAATGGAAGACAAATTTGTCACCGCCCACACGGGAGACAAGAAAGTAGAAGCTCGTGTCAACGACATCTTTGCTGTTCGGCAGGTCTCAGGAGAAAGTCTTGAGAATTCTTAGCCAGATTCAACAGAGTCAGGATGAGCCTGCCAAACGTGTCCGAAGGCATGGCAGTCGCGGCTTTTCAGAATGGACTTAGCAGGGATGGCTCACGGGCGACCAGAAAATTGCTTAGATGTCTTATGAAATATCCCTCACCACCTGGGAATAAATCCACAACGCCTACTGCGCAGAGGTACATGGAGATGACGACGACCTTAATGGACCGACCAGGCGGCTAATAGCAGTAAACCCAGAAATTCGAAGGGACCGACGCAATAAGGGACAACGGGAACAAGTCCCACGCCTCAGTAGGTAGAGACATCAACCCTACATCAGATCTTCACAACCACCAAGTCACACGGATGCCTTGCAATGACACATCGCCCCATTGAGGAGTGACAGAGGTATGCCTTCTTCATTATATGCACATAACTTTTGCGTGTCTCCTTCAGAAGTAGTGTACGCACTGGAGAAGCTGGACAACAAAGTACAATGGCCAGGGAAGATGAAGTCCGACCCTACCAACAGAAAATCAAACGCCGTATGTGAGTCCCACCAGGAACGGGGGCACAAGACTTAAGACTTCATAGGTCTCCAACAGGAGGTGGTCCGGCTGCTGAACTAAGGGTTCTTGAAAGAACTGCTTAGCGACAAGCTCAACTTAGCACGCGGGCGGGAACAACCTAACGGCCCACCAAGGTCGCCCTCACCAACATGCACCATCAACATGATCATTGGGGACTGCAATGACTCAGCGATAAAGCATGTCAAGTTCACCACCACTCACAAATTGAAGAGAACTATCGCTCACGAACGATATGACAACTTCGAAGATAGTATCACCTTCGATAAGTCTGATACCGACGGTTTGTTTTTCCCCCATTATGATTCCTTAGTATTACTTTACGCATAGTAGATAAAGATGTAAAAAGGATCATGGTCGACGATGGCAGTGGCATGTGTATTATCCACCCAAGAGTCCTTGCATTAATGGGACTCGAGGATAAAATAATTTTGCGCTGCATAACACTAACTGGTTTTAACAATGCAGTTGAAAGAACCTCGAGGGAGATAACACTGACCGTCTTGGCAGGAGGAGTTACGATGGAAACGACTTTCCACGTAATGAATCAAGAAACGGCATACAACGCCATCATAGGACGTCCATGGATACATGCCATGAGGGCAGTCCCCTCTAGTTTCTATCAAGTGATCAAATTCCCCACCCCATGCGGTGTGTACAGTATACGGGGCGAGCAACGCACCGCCTAAGAGTGTTATAAAATAGCCCAACATTACACTCACACCAAGAAGCTTAAAGGAGCAAGCGCGGAAGCATAACAATCATCCCTATCGGGGACTAAGGTCCACCCGAAAGAAGACGCCATTAAAGATCCCGACGACGTCGAAGCTAGCAAGGCCACAGTCGAACACCTCGACCCCATCCAACTGAGCAACAGCAACTCCACCATGAAATCGTACATAGGCCACGGTCTCTCAAATCCAAGTAAGTATCATGATTTTCTATCTAACCACGCATACATGTTTGCTTTTTCCCATGCAGGTATGCCAAAAATCCCACAAGAAATTGCCTCCCACAAGTTGAATGTCGACCCACTTTACCCATCCGTGCGGCAGGGGAGGAGAAAATTCAACGCCGCCATCAATAAAGCGGTGAGTGAAGAAGTAGGAAAGATGTTGGCTAATGGCTCCATTAGAGAATCCAAGTATCCAGAGTGGATCGCCAACGTCGTAATGGTCAAAAAGAAGAACAGGAAGTGGTGGATATGCGTAGATTTCATCGACCTGAATAAAGCATGTCCAAAGGACTCATTCCCTGACCCACATCGACCAATTGATAGACGACATAGCAGGACATGAGCTGCTAAACCATCCCGGAAATACAGAGTAGCAAAAAGCAAGCGCAGAAGCTGACGGGTAGAATAGTCGCCCTCTCCAGGTTCATCTCGCGCTCCTCCGATAGGTGCCGCAAATTCTTTAGTGTATTGAAAAAAGACCAGGGACTATAATGGAATGAAGAATGCATCGACGCGTTGAGAAGTTTAAAGACATACCTGTCATCGCCACCCCTTATGGTCAAAGAAAACCCAGGCAAACCACCGTGGGTATACTTGGCTGTATCGGAAGTTGCAGTCAGTGCCATCCTGGTGCGCGAAAATAAAGGTACGCAATCTCCTATTAATTACATTAGCAAAACTTTAGTGGATTCCATAACCCGGTACCCACACCTTGAGAGGCTGGCATTGGCGCTCGTAGTAGCTTCATTAAAGCTTTGACCCTATTTCCAGTGCCACCTCATAAGGGTAGTAACGACCTTTCCTTTGAGGAGCGTCTTACACAAACCCGAACTCTCAAGACGGCTCGCCAGATGGGTCGTTGACCTCAGTTGATATCACATATCTTCCAAGGACTGCCATCAAGTCGCAAGTCCATGCCGACTTCATCACCGACTTCAGCGCAAAGGTCCTGCCATAGGCAAAACTCGAGGCGCAACGCGTATCCTCCAATAATGAGCTATGGGTCCTTTACATGGATGGTGCCGCCAATGCATCAAGATCGGGATTGGGACTCGTTCTTGAGGTTCCCACAGGAGAAACAATTTGGCAGTCCATACGATGCCCGGAAATGACTAACAACGAGGCTGAGTACGAGGCTGTTATTGCAGGCATGAAACTGCTAACCAAATATGGGGCTCGCTGAATCCTCCTCCACTACGACTCCCAACTTGTGGTAAACCAGGTCATTGGGACTTATCAAGTCAAAGACTAGAGGCTGCAAAAGTACCAGGCAGAAATCTGCAAACTGATGGCTACGTTCGACGAATGCCGCTTCGAACAAATTCCCCGAGCACGGAACGTCGAAGCAAACGGCCTGGCAAAGTTGGCTGTAGCCACCAAAAATTTCAACAAAGAAAGTGTGGTCACTGTCTATGCCCCCTTTTTTCCCTAAAAAAATGAAATTGGATTTTACGACTTTATGGGCAAAACAACTCTATTTCCCATTTGGGAATTGGGTTATGGAATTTGAAGAGTCTCCACCTAATGATTATAGTGCATTCAGACACTTTAATAAGACAGTATTTTAAGAAGAAAACCAGCATTCGGGTAAGGGCTTGAGATTATCTCGAGGGGAAGGTACTAGGCACCCCTCAAGATCCACTAGTGTAGTGTTTGGCCGTGTTAATCGTGACTTTATGAAAAAAGATGAAACAATTAAGCAAGTAAGGTTCACAAATATATCTTTCATACAACTTGAAAAAATTTAAAGAAGAAAGAAGGACGCAAATTTAAAATAAAAGAGAGGGTTGATTTGGAAAAGCATTGCTATAGAAGAACATTTAAATAAAGCAAACAAAAGTGAGAAGGGTCCTAGGTTTAACTACAATATGGATCATTCGATACAATATCCCGCAGATATTTCCAAAGAGGGGTCGCTTTATGATATTATCGCATCGTCATCATCTCCTTATTCTACCCTTCCCACCCCGTACAGGTTATTTAAGTGTGTGAATCGGTCACGAATGCTTATTGCGTGCTATTACCCGTCCCGTCCTATAGACCCTAGAGGGCATTTAGGATCATTATTCCTATAAGATAGGAACTAGGTTGAACCCTTAAGTTTAAAGGTAAAAATGCTAAGCGACATACAAAACAAATAGTACTTGCATGTAAAGGAATCATATAAATCATATAAAACATATAAAAGCCTCAGATACCCCTCCATAAGCGAACACGTAATTAGCACGTCTCAAACACATGTATGGTCTAAGGAAAAAAGAGTTCTTTTTTAAAAGAAAAGCTCGGGTATAAATTAAAACAGAAGTTGGAGAGTTTGCAGAAAAGGAACGTAAGAGAAAATGTTCAGAACTAAAAAAGAGGTAGTATAAGTTCTTAGAAATCTGCAAAAGTCGTTTAGAAATATTTGTGGAATGCCTGGTAAAACAGTTTTTGGACAGGCGATAAAAGAATAAGCGTGAAAGCATTTTGAGATTGCAGAAGCGTAAAGAAAAAATAGTAAACACACTGGCTTTTTGAGCTTTTAAAATTTAGTACTCAGATAGTTGAAATAGCAGTCGAATTCTGGACAAGAAATACAGTAGAAACCTTTGCATAGATAGTTGTTTAAAATAATATGACAGAAGTTTGTAAAATAGAGAGGGCTTCAGGGACAAACTAATTCAGACAGAGGCGGATTAATTCAAACACTTCTTGAAGGTGATTAGCCCTTTCTTTTTATCCGGCCTAAGGCTTGCCTAGGCGTTATTAAAGATGGTGAGCATGCAATCGTTTCTAGTTTTAAAGAGGAGTTTGTTAACCAGTTTCACGTTTGTTTAACAAAATTAGTGAGGCATTCAACAGTTGGGAATAATAATAAAAAAACTAAGTACATGACATCTAATGCATATAAAGGCCCTAAAACATGGTATCTAAATGCAATGGCAGTAACCTGATTATTAACTAATTGTGATTATAAAAATAACAAGCTGAAAGTAAAGACCTAGGAACAGGATTCCTATAAAATGCATGTCCTAAACATGATTTCTATTACGCAAATAGGTGAGTAAAATCCTACAAACCTATTTTCTACCCATACCCTAAATAATCATGCATAACCCTCCCCAATTTCACTATAATCCCCCTTGTTCTTCACAAGTTACTACAGACCAAGTAATTTAAAAATACAACAGTGCTAAAAACAAAAAAAAAGCTATTCAATAGGGAGCCTACAGCCAGGCCCAAGATCTCCAACCTCACTTCTTTCGAGTTTCACAACCATTACTAAGGCTTGGGTGCGGTAAAGTTCCCAAAGGGTTTGTTTGAACCGCTGGCCAATACCAAGCACCCATAACATCATAGTTAGACAAGTGTAGAAGTGCCAACCTTGTGCTTCAAAGTCCAATGGGTGCTCAAGGCTCCCAAGGCAGTGCTTACACTAAGGGGGAAAACCCTAAAGCTCTAAGAATGAGATTGTGATTAGATTTGAGAGAGTTGAAAACAGTTGAGAGACAGTTTAAGAAAGCAGTTGAAAGAATTTAGAGAGTTTAAGAAAATAGTTGAAAGAGTTGGAAAAGTTGAGGCAGTAAGAGTTGAAGAAGTTCTTCTGAAATCATTTAGACTAACAAGATTTAGAACAACAGAGCATCACACAAATGAGGGCAAAGGGAAAGGGCAAATAAGTGAAGTAAACTACTCACACAGGCAACACATTGGAAGAAAGTAACCAGACATGGTTGCAAAAACAAGAGTTTAGTTCTTACTGCACCAAACTCTAATACACTTAGCCTCAAACAGAGGTTTTGTTTAACCAAGTAGCCAAACAAACATGAACACATGGTAGTAGTACAAAAGTAAACATTCAGTAGGGGATGGGGTAAGGGAGCATGTTAAACCAAACAAAATAGACTAGTAAGTAATATGCTAGTGACAAAAAGAGCAACAAAACCATAAGTAAAAGCATACAAGAAACATTATAAAATGTACAATTAATAGAAACATGTTGTTTTGGAAACTGTATCTTAAAGAGGTGACATACCAATTTCAAGTGATAGACCACAATAACAATAGTGCACAGAGGAACAAGGTGAGCAGAGAGTGTAAGTAACAAAGAGAATAACGGTGTGCAACAGCAATATGAGAATAGCAGCAGCAACAGACCCAAGTAAACAAACAATAGAACCTAGTAGTGTAGAAGTAATCAAACCAGGCCACTCAATCTTGGCTTTTAGCCGATTGAGTGTTCAAATAAAAAAATGAGAGAGTATAGTAATAGCAGAGAAAGAGAGAATTCTGAGAGTCTGAGGTTGTGAGAGATATGCAGTGTGTGTTGGTGTGTTCAAAGAGAAAAGTAAGGAGTATTTATAGTACTAAAAACGAGTGAATAAATAAGCTATCAATCCATATTTAAGGAACTGAGTATCAATCATAATCAAATAAACATATGGACTCCCCTTTAGTTAAGGAATCAAAGTCAAACGGTAATAAGCAGATCACATAAGGAAACAAAATAGTATAAGGTATACAATAAAGAATAGGTGCATGATACTTAACCAGGGAAATATGTCAAGCAAATAAATCAACATACTTGTGCACACATATAGGGAAAAATACCACTTTAATTCCGGAAAATAGTTTCAAATTAATGAACGAGATTGAAAACCTAGGAGATCAATTATTAATTGAGGAATTTATCCCATTGATTGAGGAAGAAATTCGAAATCAATACCAAACTGTGGAGAATACACAAAATCACAATTTAAGGACAGTAATCACAGTCTTAAAGAGAGCTTTTAAGAATCAGTACAAAATCACCAGGTAAACAACCAGAAAAACCATAAGAGAAGAACACAACATGGTAGGGGAATGAAACACTAGCTACAAAAATTAAAGCAAAGAGCACGGAACTCAAAGAAGGACCCAGAGGAAAACGCAAACAAGTAGATAATACAGATACAAACATATAGAGCTAGGGTTTCATTAGACTTAAACAAAAATGTTTAAAGAGTCACCGATTAGTAATCAAAATCAAAAAAGTAAAGTGTTTTCGAAAGGGTTTAAGAAACCCGAGTTTCAGAAGAGGAACCAAAACGGTTAAAACTTGAATAATCAAAGATATCAAGTAATAGGAAGTGTAGAAGACAAAGGTTAAACCAAAATAAAATCGTTTAAAAGATAGAGACCAAAGAGATTTAGGCAAAAAATTAGGGTTTGCAAAATAAATTAGGAAAATAAGAAACCTGGTCGTGAAACTCATATCTAATGCCGTTGAAGGCATCATCGGACAAAAACCATCGGAGAAAAGCTGGAAACAGACACAAGTGAAGCTTCACTGATAGTCTTTCATGGCGAAAGCTGCTGGACTTCAAGTTTTAGAGAGAAAACAACGATACAAGGATTCCATGGCTACTAGAGGTCGAGAGAAGTGAGGGAGGAGTAGGGCCGGAGAGGCGATGGACTTCGTCATAGAATAAGGAACCAGAAGGTCCTAGAGATAAGGGAGAGCATATGTTTGAGAGATAGAGAGACGGGTCTGTGTGAATGAGGGTTTGGGAGGGGTTTAGATTTAATTAAGGTAATAAGATCTGGGCCGTTGATCTTATTTGATCAATGGCTCAGATGAAATCAGAGGCGGGTCGGGAAAAATGGGTATGGGTTATTGTACTTAGGTTAAAATTGGGCTGAAATGGGGGGGGGGGTGAATTGGGGCTATATATTAAATAAATCTGGCTATAGTTTAAATAGCCAATTTTTCCCCAATTAATTTTATAAAATAGCTAAAATTTTGAAAAGCAAAATTAAAAGCAAGGAACTAATTAATAACATATATATACTAATCTAAAAATACAAAAAATAATTTTATAACTATGAAACACAGTTAATTACGAAATTGGCTATAATTGTAATTTTGTGCAATTAGCCTTAAAAATTCCAAATAAATTTGTAAAAAATGTGCAAAAATTCCATAAATTATATTTTGTTGTAAATATGTGAGTGAATCACATTATTCACCAAAAATAATAATTTGGAAAATAAATTTGGCCTTCGTATTGTAAAAAATTAGCAGTTGCTTGCTAGTAGATAAGGCTATTTTGGCCTCAATAGGATTTGTCAGGTAAGGTTTAGCGAGGTTTTATTATATGGGTAACAAGACCGATGCAATTGTCTCCCTTATTTTACTTTTCCTAATTGTTGTAAAAAATAATAATAATAAAAAAGAAAAAAAAGCAGTAAATTGATTTTAAAAGATCTCAAAAATTAAAGAAAAATACCAAAGTTCCCTGGAATGCTTATATATGCATACATATACTATTGTGAAAGTAATTTGGGTGCAAAAATATATAGGGAAAATTAGGTATCAACAGTCACGCTTCTCCACTCACCCATTGAACACAGCGAGATACTTTCCTTAAACCTGACTTGGGACTGGCGCAACCACTTCATATCTTATTTGCAAGATGGGACATTTCCCTCCGATAAAAAGGAGGCGAAAAAGCTTCGCGTACAGGCCACCCGGTACTGCATGATCAACAACGACCTTTATAAGAGGACGTTCGGTGGCTGCCTAGACAAGTGCTTAAGGCCCCATCAAACGAGGCCAGTACTTGAGGAAGTACACGAAGGCCACGGTGGCGCTCACACCGGTAATCGCCCCCTCGTGCGATGCATCATATGCGCCGGCTACTACTGGCCCACTATGAAAAAAGAGGCAGCCGAGTATGTCCGCAGATGTGAACAATGCCCAAAGTACGCCCCAATGATACATCAGCCTGGAGAACCCTTCCATTCCATCACTCCCCCTGGCCAATCATCAAATGGGCGATGGATATAGTCGGCCCACTGCCAGCAGAACGAGGGAAGGTACGATTCTTACTTGTTTTAATTGACTATTTCTCTAAGTGGGTAGAAGTAGGTGCTTACGCGCAAATACACGAACAAGAGCTCATCACCTTCATATGGAAGAACATCATATGTCGCTTCGACATCCCCAAAGAAATAAGCTGCGACAACGAGCGTCAATTCATCGGTTAGAAAACGATAGAGTTCTTCGAGAAATGGCGCATCAAAAGGATACTATCCCCGCCATACCACCCCGCCGCCAACGGCCAAGCGGAATCCTGTAACAAAACGATCCTAAAAATACTAAAGAAAAACCTGGAAGACGCCAAAGGGCTATGGCCCGAACTACTTCCTGAAGTCTTGTGGGCACACGGAACTACACCCAAGTCTAGCACTGGGGAAACCCCGTGCTCACTGGTTTATGGAACCGATGCTGTCATACCTGTTGAAGTAGGCGAACCCAGCTTAAGGTATTCACACACAAGTGGAACAGAAAATGACGCCAGCAGATTTCAAGACCTTGATGAAGCCGAAGAAAGGAGGGAAATGTCCCACATCAGGATGGTATCCCAAAAACAACAAATCGAAAGGTACTACAACAAAACGGCAAGAGTGAGACCACTCAAAGTAGGAGACTACATCCTCAACGCCAAGACGTTGGCCTCCAAAGACCCAAATGAAGGAAAAATGGGCACAAACCTGGAAGGACCTTACAAAATCACAGCGGCAGCCAGGAAAGGAGCATTCCAGCTCAAGACAATGGAGGGAAAAATGCTCTAGAATAACTGGAACGTTGCTCACCTCAAATATTTACACTTCTAAATGGCATCCCCCGAGTCGACTCTTTTTCCCTTACCCGAGTTTTGTCCCAACTGGGTTTTCTCGGAAGGTTTTTAACGAGGTGGCAAAGAACACCTGGAGATGTTTGCAGTACAAGTGTATCACATCGGCCCCACCGTGTACTCTCCAAGCCCGACATGATACAGGGACTAGATTAGTACCATCTCTAGATGTATAGAAAGGCTACGACCATCTCCAGATGTATAGAAAGGCTACGACCATCTCCAGATATATAGAAAGGCTACGTCCATCTCCAAATGTATAGAAAGGCTATGGCCATCTCCAAATGAATGAAAAGGCTACGGCCATCTCCAAGTGAATGAAAAGGCTACGGCCATCTCCAAATGAATGAAAAGGCTACGGCCATCTCCAAGTGAATGAAAAGGCTACGGCCATCTCCAAGTGAATGAAAAGGCTACGACCATCTCCAAATGAATGAAATGGCTACAACCATCTCCAAGTGAATCAAAAGGCTACAGCCATCTCCAAATGAATGAAAAGTCTATGGCCATCTCCAAGTGAATGAAAAGGCTACGACCATCTCCAAGTGAATGAAAAGGCTACGGCCATCTCAAAGTGAATGAAAAGGCTAAGGCAATCATTTTTACATGGCTATGGCCATTATTTTTACATGGCTACGACCATCATTTTTACACGGCTAAGGCGATCATTTTGACACGACTAGGGCCATCATTTATACATGGCTAAGGCCATTATTTTAACACGGTTAAGGCCATCAAATTTTACATGGCGAAGGCCATCATTTTTACATGGCTAAGGCCATAACTTTTACATGGCTAAGGCCATTGTTTTAACACGGCTTCGACCATCATTTTTACTTGGCTAAGGCCATTGTTTTTACATAGCTAAGGCCATCATTTATACACAGCTACGACCATCATTTTTACGTGGCTAAGCCCATTATTTTAACACGGTTAAGGCCGTCGAATTTTACATGGCTAAGGCCATCATTTTTACATGTCTAAGACCATCATTTTTACACGGCTAAGACCATCATTTTTACACGGCTACGACCATCATTTTTACACCGCTACGACCATCATTTTTACATGGCTAAGTCCATTATTTTAACACGGTTAAGGCCTTCGAATGTTACATGGCTAAGGACATCATTGTTACATGGCTAAGGCCATCATTTTTATACGGCTATGGCCGTCAAACCTTATTTGGCTATGGGCATCACTTTCACGCAGTCAGGGCCACCGAACGACCCACTTAGCTTCAACTACGCCAAGAGGAAAATAAAAAGAAGGGAAGTATATAATGTTCCAGAAAATAGAAAAGATTGACTACAACAACAACTGTATATATTTATCCCTAAAAGGGTCAACACCCATTATACAAAAATCCGTATTTACAAACATATTTACAGAGGTCCTAAATAACTCCGCCTCATTGGTTATCCTGCCCCACCTGCCTTTTTGTGTCCCATCTTCGTTCCCAGGAGATACGCCTTGGAAATCCAAGAACTGAACTCCAAACGGCTGCCATCCGCAGAGTTACCCTCCTCCTAGGGGGGGGGGGATTCAGGACTATAGCCGGCTGCTTCACGGGCAGCTCTAACCAGTTGGCATTAGCTCTCAACTTCAGCCTCAAATGCTGGCCCAACCGCCAAAAACTCTTTGAGCACGACCAGCCGGGCCTCCGCGTACACCCTTATCTTGTGTGCATCACGATACGCATCAGCCTGTGCTAGGGTCCTCTTGAGGTCCTATACCTCGGCCTATTAGGCATCGAGTTCCGGAGCTAAGGTCGCAACCCGAGCGCGCAACTCCACCGCCTCCTCCGCTACTACGCGGCCAAGATGCAACTCTTCATCCTTAGCTTGAATAAGGACCTCCATCTCCGCAGTCCGAGCAACAGCGGCCATGAGATGTTCGTCGACTTTCTCTAGTTCGGCTACGCTTTTCTTCAGCTTCTCCTTGGACCGTGCAAGTCCCTCACGAACCTTCCTGAAGTTAGGGTCCTGCCTGTATATGTCGCCCAAGCTCCAGTGTGCCTCACGTATTCTGTTATATTTCTGCACCAACCTATTGTATTTGGCTACCTTCTTCTTCAGGCATCGGCCCCTTTCCTCCTCCAAGATAAGAGTCTAAAATAAACGAGCGAAAGTTGAGTACAAGGGAAATCGCCCTCCACTAACGCAAAAGGAAAATCATCAATCAAGGCAAAAGAGTACCTGCAAGGCCGCGCCCGCCACTCTTCGGGCCAAGCCCTTGTCACTGAGCTCTGCCAAGGCCGTGCTCTCAGTACCCGCACATAGGAGTGTCATGCTGGTGGCTGCCTCCTTGCAGTTCTCCAACAAATTGTAGTGACTAGAAATCACTGTGCGACGGGAGGACCGGCCAGCCACCATCTCCACTTGGTCCATGGACCCGCCTCCTCTGTCTGCGTCCTCCATAGCGGTCTCCGGGCCTGCCACGTCCACTCTTTCGCCCTTCTTTCCGAGGCTTCCCTCCTCAGAGAAGACCTCCCTGAGTGAATGGCCTCGGCCATAAAAACTAGCATAGATTCAGGACGGGGTGGTTTAGCCTTCTTCGTCTGAATAACCACAGCCTTGCCGGTTAGAATACGACGTCTCCTCATCTCCAATGTCTCTTCCTCTTCAAGGTCCCCCTCCGTAGGACGCAAGACGGGCTCAGATAGGATAGTTCGATAATGGGCACTCTTGTGGGGGCAACCCCGAGGATGGTCCCAGCACAGACACCGATATCTCTTGGGCGTTGTTTCAAGCATGACCCATGCACTGCCTCATGCACTAACTCCGGAGCCATCTCTGCCGCTCCTGCCTTGAGAGGGGAGAAACACTACCCATGGACATACCTACGAGGATCATATCCTCCTCACTAAGGTCAGATGCCTCCATAGAAGGGCCGACCATAGCTCTGTTCTTCTTCTGTGCCTTCTTGGGGGCGCCTCAACCTACCAAAACATGTATGAGATAGGTAAGAAAATTATGGAGAACCTCCAAGTAAAAACGGAAAGGAAAAATCAAGCAAGGCCGTTGCCTGACGGGCCATAGAGCCTGAGGAATTCTGGCTAGGTAAGGCATTCCTCAGCAAACGGTATCAATGCTCGCACCCACGACCTAATGTCGTCGACCCTTCAAGAAGGGCGAGCTGTCACTGCATGAAGGCAAAGGGAAATCTACAATGGTGAAAACCAGCACAATAAGATTGCCGTAGTAAAAGCTATGCACAATAATACTTACATGCATCATTGCATGCCTGCGGAAACCTCTCATGGTTAGACACCAGGTGCTCAGTACACACATAGAAAAATCTCTTCCAAAATTTGCGGCTGGCCTTGTCATCCGCTTGCGATACGAAGCTCTTCTTGCCCCGTCGCACTAACAGGTGCATTGAGCCTCTTATAAAGCTCACGCCGAACATTTGCAAGAGGTGGTGAATGGTAACCTCTTTCTCATCCTTCACCGCATAGGTGGTAAGAATCCTACACACCTTTAACGCGTACGGAGTAATTTGGGCCGGACACGCCCCGTACAAGCGACAAAGCTCCTCCACCAAAGGGTAAAGCGGGAGACTATCCCTGATTCAGAAAGCGTACTTGTAGAATGTGCAATACCCGGGCCTGTGCACGTTGTCATAGTCCGTCCTAGCGGGAGCCAGCTCGATGTAGTTAGGGATATTATATGACTCCCTGAGAGTAGCCAAAAGTGATGGCGTCAGTTCACTGAGTTCCCAAGGGGGGAGCTTACACTAGTTCCTAAAATCTTTCTGTGCGGACATATCCAGTGGAAGAATATTAGCCATTGATAGGGGAACAAGAACCTCCTCAGCCTCTCCATCATCTGAGGACGATGAAGCCTTAGAGAGGGCATCTCCCTTAGTCGTGGTACTGTCTTGACGGCGTTTAGTCATAATGGAAGTTATGAGAGAAAGGCGTTTTAAGGATACAAGGTTCGGTTCTCAGGAACCAATATTTTAAAGGAAAAGATCAACAGGTGCCAGAAAAAGACGAGATAAAGGTTGAGAAAGTGAACTCCAAAAAGTTCGAAAGAAGATTCAGATTCAACCTCTCCCCAATTTATAAGGAAAGGTGCATGGAAATCAAAAAGGCTTGGTTCAAAAATCGGTGCGGGAAATCAAAACATCACGTCATATACTGAACCACCTCGGGAGAAAAGGTAATGATCACGCATGTGATCGATGATGTCATTTTAAAAAAGGAGCCCTAAAAATAGGTTTTATGTCAACGGCGTAGCCCCTCCGCATATGATCATGCCCCCCCTTTTCTACAGTGTCGACGGGAACGGCCAAATTTGTAGAGAGGACGAGCATGCATGTCCGTTCGTTGAAGACGTCTTTCGGCTACGTCCCCAACCAACAGAGGGACTGTCTGTATTGGGCAAATTTGGTTCCCTGCGTTGGTTATCTATGCATGCCTACGACATAGAGAACGGTCTAATCGAGGCCGACTCTGATAAGGGCGGCCACAGAAAGCGGACGAACCAAGCGACATGACTCGATACGACGTTGCTTAAAGTTCTGACTTTTCCGAACACTGAGACCACCAACCCCTTATACTTTTTTGATTATTTCGAGGAAGGTCCCTTAGTATATAAAGGGGACCTTCCCTTTGTAAATGGCTCATGTGTATCTTATTATTAAGAATATACAACTCTCTCTCTCTTTCTTGTGAAACGATTCTCACTTGCTTTATTGTTCTTACATCTCAAGCTATCTTTACTATTATCACAAATCTTAACAAAGTAGTTTTCTCTAGTTTATATTGCCCTTGATTCCGATTAACCCATATTATTTTTAATTATTTTTTAGCTTAACAAGTACTTAACTTTTTAGCCAAACATATATATCACGTTTATGTGACAAAAACATAAACAATTCATGTCAAATTAGGGATATCTGAAGAAGCTGTATGTATGTATAGGGACACTACATGAAAAATAATGATTGAAAAGTTCATTTGATAAAGAAAATATTATATCAACGTATAACTAAATGAATTTAATTTGAATTATTGAAACTCATACGGAATAATATTAGTATGTATGAAATGTGTCAAGCAATTTAGAACGTTTGGAAATTAAAAGAGTATTGTAATACAAATAAAAGATGAAAATTATAACATAAAGAGTAGTACGACGTGTTAAGAACCTATGATAAGTTCTAAGTTCAAATCATAATATATAAATTAATAATCAAAATTTTCGACATCCTATTGAAATATGATTTTTTTCCCCAAACGATATGCGACCGCACAATGTGTGTTTTTGGTATGATAAAATTATTTTTCTTGAAAAACATTTTGTATGAGTAAATGATTTTGTAATGATACCATTGGTTTATAGAAAATCATTTTCAAGGAAAACAAATTCCATTGGAAGGGGCAAGTTGGCTTTCCAAATCATTTTCTTTCTATGTTAACTTTTTAGCTTCTTTTATTTATTTCAGCTAATATATATTTTTTATACATATACACACTAAAAATATAAAAACTAGCAATTGATAAATTATGTAGCTTTTGGGACGACTTGGATGATATGGTGAGTAGTATTCCCCAATCTGAGAAGTTAGTTATTAGAGGGGACTTTGATGGTCATATTGGGGCTGATGCTGGTGGTTATGGTGAGGTGGACGGTGGCTTCGACTTTGGGGCTAGGAACGGAGGAGGCACGTCACTTCTTGATTTCGCCAGGGCTTCCGAGCTTTTGATTGCAAACTCGACAATTCAGAAGAGGGAGGAGCATTTCGTCACCTTCAAGAGTTCGGCGGCGAGGACTCAGATTGATTACCTCCTCCTCAGAAGGAGCGATAGGGGTATGTGCAAGGAATGCAAGGTTATTCCGGGAGAGTCCCTTTCGACTCTTCATAGACTCCCAGTGATGGATTTCGGTCTCTGGGTGAAGAGGAAGAGGAGGGATGCTCGGGGACAAACGCAGATTAGATTGGGTGTTTTGAATAAGGAGAAAGCAGAGGAGTTGGAGAGGAGGTTAGCTGAGGGCGGAGCTTGGAGAAGTTCTGGGGAAGCGGATGTTATGTGGTCAGAGACGACAAACTTGATTAGGGAGGTAGCACGGGATGTGCTTGGGGTAGCAAAAGGCTATTCAGGCAGACATCAGGGTGACTGGTGGTGGAACGATGTAGTCCAAGGACAAGTGGAGGTGAAGAAGGCGGCGTTTGCTAAGATGGCAGGGAGCACAAGCGAGGAAGAACGGAGAGTGAATAGGGAGATCTACAAGGCGGCGAGGAAAGAAGCAAAAATGGCGGTTAAGGAAGCCAAAAACTCGGCGTTTGGTTGCATGTACGCGGAATTATGGGAGAAAGGAGGGGACAGGAAGTTATTCCGGTTAGCTAAAAAAAGGGAAAGGAAGGCGCGTGATCTTGAAAAGTTAGGTGCATCAAGGGCGTGGATGGTAGTGTTCTGATGGGGGAGTCTCAAGTCAAGTAGAGGTGGCAGGCATACTTTCGAGACTTACTTAACGATGTGGGGGATCGTAACATAGAGCTAGGGGAGTTGGGGAATTCAGAGCAACATAGAGACCTTGGGTACTGTGGGTGCATTAGGGCGGAGGAGGTCATGGGGGCTTTGTGTAGGATGAGTAGGGGTCGAGCGACCAGGCCTGACGAGATCCGGTAGAGTTCTCGAAATGCATGGGTAGGTCAGGAGTGGAGTGGCTATCCAGGTTGTTCAATGCGATCTTCAGGACCAAAAAGATGCCGGAGGAGTGGAGGTGGAGTACAGTGGTGCCCTTGTACATGAACAAAGGTGACATCCAGTGCTGAAACAACTATAGGGGTATCAAATTAATAAGTCATACCATGACGGTCTGGGAGCGGGTGATCGAGGCGAGGGTGAGGGAGATGACATCTATATCTGTTAACCAATTCTATTTCATGCCTGGTCGCTCCACTACAGAAGCTATCCAACTTGTCAGGAGGCTGGTGGAGCAGTTCAGGATAAGAAGAAGGACCTGTGCTTGGAGGCGAAGAGCGTGCCATAGGCCTATATCAGAGTCGTTAGGGACATATACGATGGAGCTAAGACTAGGGTTAGGACGGTGGGTGGCGACTCAGATAATTTTCCAGTGGTTATGGGGCTCTATCAAGGATCGGCGCTTAGCCCTCTCTTGTTTGCCTTGGTGATGGATGCTCTTACCCGACATATTCAAGGGGATGTGCCTTGGTGTATGCTATTTGCTGATGACATAGTCTTGATAGACGAGACGAGGGTCGGTTTTAATGAGATGTTAGAGATGTGGAGACAGGCTCTCGAGTCTAAGGGTTTCAAAATAAGAAGATCTAAGACAGAATACCTGGAGTGCATGTTTAGCACCGAGCCGAGCGAAGTAGGCAGGGACGTGATGATTGGATATCAGGTCATCTCCAAGAGGGACAGTGTCAGATATCTTGGGTCGGTGATTCAGGGGGACAGAGAGATTGACGGGGACGTCACTCATCGTATAGGAGCAGGGTGGTCAAAGTGGAGGCTTGCATCAGGAGTCTATGTGACAAGAAAGTTCCACAGATACTCAAGGGGAAATTTATAGAGCTGTGGTTAGACCGGCCATGTTGTATGGGGCGGAGTGCTGGCCAGTGAAGAACTCTCATGTTCAGAGGATGAAGGTTGCGGAGATGAGGATGCTCAGGTGGATGTGCGGGCTCACCAGGTTAGATAAGATTAAGAATGAAGTTATTTGAGAGAAGGTGGGGGTGGCCCCGGTTGATGAGAAGATGCGAGAAGCGAGGCTGAGGTGGTTTGGGCATGTACGGAGGAGAAGTCCTGATGCCCCGGTGAGGAGTTGTGAGCTTCTGGCGATGGTCGGTGCACGGCGACGCAGAGGGAGGCCTAAGAGGTATTGGGGAGAGGTGATTAGGTATGACATGGCTAGAATGCGGGTTTCTGAGGACATGCCCCTTGATAGGAAAGTTTGGAGGTCTAGTATCAGGGTTGTAGGATATGGGCCCCTAGAGTTTTTCGTACTCCTCACCCGGGGTTGGGTGAGGCTTGGCAGGGCTATCCACAGATAATTTGTGTATTGGATTGTGTCTCCCTTATGATAGTTATTTATGGTAGTTACTGCCTGATATTATTGCATGCTATTTTATTTATGGTTCTTATGTTTAGATAATTATTTGCGTTATTTCTGCTGAAGCTACTAATGCTCTTTTGTTGTTGTTTTTATTTGTTGTTCCTTTCCTCCACTGAGCCGAGGGTCGATTGGAAACAGCCTCTCTGCCCTTTCGGTAGGGGTAAGGCCCGTCTACATATTACCCTCCCCAGACCCTACTTTGTGGGACTATACTAGGTAGTTGTTGTTGTTGATAAATTATGTAGCTAAATAAAAAAATATTGCTAATCCTATATATAGCAACGAATTAGTGACAGATTATCAAAAGCATATGTTAGCTATGAATGATTGAGCAAAGAAATTCAAAATAAATTCCATTTCTTTTTTTGTGATTTGTGCGTGTGGGGTGGGGGTGATTTGGTAAAGGAAGCAAAAATTGGAGAGAAATTACAAGGCAAGGAATTAAACCTAGATAAGGTAAAAATTTAGATAACTAACCAACTAAAGTATGATGATTCTCTTTCCGACTAACACTTAAATTCCATTATTAGTATTTAGTTCTCAATAGTCTCGTCAGAACACTCTTCGAACTAATATTACTATTAATAGAATAATTTCAAAGACCCCCTAGGTTTCCTTCAATCATACTAATCTTCTTCGTGATTTTTTTAATATTACAATTACCTCACTTATTTTGAAATAATTTTTTAACTATTTTTCATTAATGTAAACCTGAAGCGTAATATCTATTCTTTTCTGAAATATAATTTTTATTCAATAACAAAATACTAAAAAATATTTTTCAATTTTTTTTATTTCAGATAAATATATTCGACTTTCGTAGTACGAACACACTCACATGCAAGTGAAGTGTGAGGAAAAGGCAAGTACGTACCATCCTCTATCCTTTTCATAATTAAATGCATATTATAGAAAGTGAGTTTTCTAAGTTGTAAGGGAGAAATAATGGTTGAACTTAGGCGTTGGTATAACCATTATAAATTAATGATGATGGAGATATAAGGGTGCCCTACGTTTTTTTTGATAATGATGCCTCTTAGTAGTTTAATTTTTTTTCCTTTTCTTACTTTTTTTGGGGTGGGAGTTGTTTGGGGGGGGGGGGAGTTTTAATTTTTTTATCCATCCCAAATTAGAAGGATCTATAGTGCTTCCACACTTCTCATCCCTGGTGACTCGAACCCAGGACCTAACGATCGTAGGTGGAGGTGCTTTACCAACTGAGCAAGCCTCACTTGTCGGGGGAGTTCTTATTAGAATATATTGTATGTATCTTTTTATTATTGGTAGAATATTCTTTCATTATTGTACAGTCCTATAGTTGGTAGGATTTGATTTCTTCCATTATTGTACAGTCCTATAGTTGGTAGGATTTGATACCTCTCTGTACTCTATATATACTTTTGTGAGCAATACGAGAAATTAAATTCTCCCAAAACTCTCTACATGGTATCATACGCCAGTGGCTTATCGCCAAAGAAACCCTAATTCTTGCCTACCCGGGCCGCCGCCACCGCTGCACTAACCGGCAGCCCTCTCTCTCTCCACGTAGATCATCGCCTCCTCTGCCTCGCGCTTCATGGCTGCTACGACATCCAACAATCATCTCCAGCCGAATGCCATCAATGCATCGGCTCAGATCCCACTTAAATTGGATTCCACTAATTACCTGGCGTGGAAATTTCAATTCCGAACCCTTCTTACGGGTTACGACCTCCTCGGCTTCTTGCACAGATCAAAGCCGTGCCCACCAGCCACTATCGTCGACAAGGAGGTAACTTCCCCCAATCCAGCATATCCTTACTGGATTCGCTAGGACAATCTTATTCTCAGTGCCATCATCTCGTCGATCACACCGACGATCATCTCCTTTATTACTGCTGCGGAAACCTCTAAAGAGGCCTGGGACATCCTCGCGCGCACATACGGCACTGCTTCTCGTGGTCGTATCATGGCTCTCAAACAACAGCTCCATAATCCGGTAAAAGGTTCTAAATCTATTTTTGAATTTATGAACGGTATTCGCATGATTGTGGATAAATTATCTCTCCTGGGTGTTACTGTTGATTCTGAGGATCTTGTCATTAATGTTCTAAATGGTCTTGATGATCTGTATATGGAGCTCTCTCATGCTATCCAAGCCCGTGAATCTCCAATCTCTTTTGCTGAATTACATGACAAGCTGTTAAGCATGGAGGCTCAGATTACTGCCCGTGCACCGGCCACCTCCGCCGCATCTGATTTGGCTCCGTCGGATGCCTTCGTCGCCGGACAGCATTCCGGCCGTACCGCTTCGGTGGCCGCGGGCGCGGCCGTGGCAGCCGTGGTTTATCCTCCGGCCGCAATAGTTACTCCACCAATGGCCAATCTCGCGGGTACAATAGGAAGTGCCAGCTCTGCAATGAATTTGGCCACTCCGCGCGCCGCTGTCCGTCCTATCCTATTTCCTGCGCAAATCAGCCCCCTTACGGTGGACCACTGCCGCGACCAGCATACGCTGCGTCATCTTATTCGGGTGATCACACAGCCCATCACTCTCCATATAATTGGATCCTGGACTCTGGTGCCATTTATCACATAACCAATGATCTTGCCAACATGTCTCTTCACAGTCCTTACACTGGTTCCGATGATGTGGTTATTGGCAACGATGAAAGTTTAAAAATTACACATACTGGCCAACTTTTCAGTTATTCATCTCTTTTATTACCTGGGGCTCTCTATATTCTACATATTCGTAAAAATTTGATCTCTGTTGCTCAATTATCTCGTCACAATAATGTTAATGTTGTTTTCTCTGATACTGATTTTCAGGTGAAGGATCGTCGCACGTGGGCAACACTCGTCAGCGGCCCACGTAGGAACGACGCCTACTACTGGCCGGCGGCTTTCGTTCTACCGTCCGCCCTCACGGCACAAAAGCTCCCTGCGTCATTGTGGCATTCTCGGTTTGGTCATCCGTCAGCTAAAATCCTACGTCATTTAGTGTCTTTTAGCAGTATAGCGTCCAGTAGTGTGTCTGATTTTGCTTGTGTCTCTTGCAAGCTTCATAATTGTCATAAGTTACCTTTCTCTGAGTCAAGTTTATCTTCTACTGCTCAGCTGGAGCTTATTTTTTCTGATGTATGGACCTCTCCAATTATTTCTAATGAAGGATTTAAATATTATGTCATTTTTGTTGATCATTTTTCTAAGTACGTTTGGTTTTTCCCTTTACGCCGTAAATCTGATGTCTTACAAACCTTCCCCACTTTTAAGTCCATTGTCGAAAAATACTTCTCTACTAAAATCATTACTCTGTATACTGATAATGGGGGTGAATTCCTAGCTTTACGCTCTTTTCTTGCCTCCCATGGCATCTCACATCTCACTTCACCCCCTCATACACCTCAACACAATGGCTATGCTGAACGTCGTCACCGTCATATTTTCGATACTGGTCTCACTCTCCTTCATTATGCCTCTGTCCCTCTTCTTTACTGGCCTTATGCCTTTTCCACAGCAGTCTACCTCATTAATCGTCTTCACAAGTCAAATCTATCAACGCTCTCCTCCTTTGAGTCTCTCTTCCATAGGTGCCCAAACCTTGATAAACTGCGTGTCTTCGGCTGTCAATGCTTCCCTTGGCTTCGGCCCTACACCTCACACAAAATGGAACCCAGATCTCGTGCCTGTGTCCTCTTCGGCTACTCATCTACTCAAAGCACATATCTATGCTTTGATCCCTCGACGTCTAAAATCTTCGTCTCGCGTCATGTCACCTTCCATGAAGATATCTTCCCGTTCTCAAAATTGTCTAACCCCGAGTCTCCACCCGTACCCATTCCGGTCACCTTAGAAGTCCTTCAGCTACCTCCGCCAGTACCTGCCGCCGCTCCCACTAGCGATCCTTCACCGGATGCACTACCGGCGCCAACACCCGAGCCACTAGCGCCTCTTACGGCACCGCCAGCGGCCCCCGCCGCTGCTACACCCACTATGCCGCCACCTTCATCCTCTCAGGGTGGTCATTACATGCAAACTCGCAGCAAAAATAACATCTTTACGCCCAACAAGAAGTTTGGTATGTCTGCAGTATCTGTAGAAAATCACACTATCTATGATATGTGCGCTTTGGTTGTATGAGCATGATTTTCAGGTATAGGTTGTGATGAATGACAAACAATGAAGTCAAGTGTCAAACAACGATATTATATGACAAACAATCAAGAATGAATGGCGAGAAGCATATTGATGACGGAATTGCATAGACAAGCCAAAGACGAGCTCAAATGTTCAAGACCGAAGACCCAAGGCGTAGGTCATTAGGTAGAACCAATGTAAGAGCAACATTTAAGTTATCTCGTCTTTTGGCTCAACATAGGTCATCATAAATATGCATAAAAGTATTTTATTAAATCATATTTATCATAAACATATTTTATTAAATCATATTTATCATAAGCATATTTTATTAAATCGTATTTATGATAAACATATTTTAAATACTTCAAACAAAATGATTTTAACGTTTTCATTTTAACCAAAATGGGTTTTGAAGTAAGTTTTCAATTCTGATCTACACAGTGTATATCAAGTGTATATCAGTGGTATATAATCGATTATACAAAGCTGCATAATCGATTATGCTTAGACTGTTGCCAGTGTTTTGAACACTGCCTTCATATAATCGATTATGTGGTATGGAATAATCGATTATTTGGCAGAAAATCAGCATTCTGATTTTCTGAACGTTAGAAATAATCGATTATCTCAAATTACATAATCGATTATATGGCACAAAATCAGCATAATTGATTGCCAATTAAGCAACGGACATGCACCCTTTTTCACCTATAAAAAGAGGTCTTTTGAGCTGATTTTAAACACACAACACCTCCCAATATTGATATACATATTGATCATATTTGAGCATCATTTTAGAGCTTTTGTTGAGCCATTTGAGAGACAACTTTGTGTTGTTCATAGAGCTAAATTTGTATCTCTTTATCCACTCTTTTGAGAGAGTTCTTGTGTAAGAAGAGAAAGGTGTTTGAGAAGAACATATCTTCTCATTTGTCGGGTTCGCTAAGTACCCTAAGTCTTAGTGTGTGAAGTCTTGTGGTGCGGTATCCACGAGCAAGGTGAAGTCTTGGGGTGCGGTATCCTCGAGCAATCAAAGTCTTGTAGAGTGTACATCTACGAGCAACTGCAACGGTTTGTTAGGCACCCGTAAGCTTAACAAAGTTAGTGGAATCTCGAGAGAGTCTCTCAGGGACTGGACTAGCCACAGGTTGTGGTGAACCAGGATAAAATACGGTGTGTTCTTTCTTTATTATTTCAATTACCGTATTTACTTTATTCCTGCAATTTTAATTCCGCATTATTTATCAATATTCTCGTGCCTCACTATTCACCCCCCCTCTAGTGAACGGCATAAATCCTAACAATTGGTATCAGAGCCTAATTCTCTGAAAGCCTTAACCGGTTGAGAGCGATATATATTTTTTTGTTGAGAATGTTGAACGCAGGAACAATGAGCGAAGGACACTCTACCTTTGAGCCTCCACGATTTGATGGAACAAATTATACATATTGGGAAGAGCGGATGAGGATCTTCATCCAATCGGACAACTTTCGCTTATGGCAAATCATCAAGTACGGTGAAACGCCGACCAAGAAAGTTGGGAAAGCCATGGCTCCGAAGGAGAAGAATGAATGCAACGCCGAAGCCATCAATATGTTATATTGCGCGGTGAATCCGGATGATTATTAGAAAATTTCCTATTGCACAATCGCTAAAGAAATGTGGGATAAACTTGAAGCCATTTATGAAGGAACGCCTCAAGTCCAAAAGCATGTGACATGGGACTCGGACAGTTCATGTGATGAAACCGCCGCATTATGTCTCATGGCCAACGAAGAAGAAGAGGTAAGTACTTCTAACTCTCACTCGTTTGAAGAAATACAAAATGCATATGATGAATTATATAGTGAATTTGTTAATGCTTCCAAAACTATCAAAGAATTGAAGAAAACACTTTCTTTGCAGAAAACACTTTCTTTGCAAGAAACAGATTTTTAGAAAACACTTTCTTTGCAAGAAAAAGATTTTGAAAAACTATCTTCTTTGAAAGAAATAGATTTTGAAAAATTGACTAGTAAAAATGAGGTTAAACCACCTAGAAATAATTCTAGGAACTTTACTAATGAGTCTAAGATTAATTATTTTAGACCACCTAGAAACAACTCTAGGACTTTTGTTAATGAGTCTAGAATAAATAATTTTAGACCACCTAGACACAATTCAAGGAATTTTATCAATAAGTCTAGAATGAATTATTTTAGACTGCCTAGAAATGACTCTAGGAATTTCAACGCTTCTAAGAATACCGACGTTAGACCACCTAGAACGCATTTGGCTCAACCTAGACATATGCACAATCCTAATGTTATATATCATTATTGTAACCGGGTAGGACACATTGCACCCGTATGTTTTGCTAAAAATTAGAGATTTATGTGTTGATTATGATTATTATTATCCTAACCCCCAAGGACCCAAAAAAAGTTGGGTACCGAAAACCTATTTTTAGGTATGTTTGCAGGTGTGCTTGAAGACTACAATATCGTAGTAGATGCACCAAGCACGAAACCTTAATGCATCGAGGGGGAACGTCGGTTAGTTATCGTATTTTCGATAAAAATGTAATAGTTGATATGTGCTAACAATTGATATTATTTATTGATTCATGTCTCGATAAGTTTTTTTTTGAATAACAATTGGTATCAATTAGTTTTGTATTAAATGATTGATTCATGTTTTGATGAATATTTTTAGTTTAAATAACAGTTGGTACATTTGAGAAAAATGACCGTTATCATGGTTAGTATGCTTTTACAAACATTTGGTATTATTTGATGTTGATATGATTTTGTTTATAACAATTGGTATCGTCAATAGTTTAAATAACATTTGGTATATTCTTTTTGCTAATGCCAAAAGGGGGAAGAATATAGGCGATATGCATGCCTTAATTGAGAGGGAATATTCAATTAAGGGGGAATTATATTGAATTGTTTATATTGAATTGTTTGCATAAATTGTATGTTAAGATATAACATGAATTTAGGGGGAATTCAATATGCATATCTCCTGTTGTTTGTCATTATCAAAAAGGAGGAAATTGTAGAAAATCACTCTATCTATGATATGTGCCTTTGGTTGTATGAGCATGATTTTCAGGTATAGGTTTTGATGAATGACAAACAATGAAGTCAAGTGTCAAACAACGATATTATATGACAAACAATCAAGAATGAATGGCGAGAAGCATATTGATGACGGGATTGCATAGACAAGCCAAAGACGAGCTCAAATGTTACCGAAGACCCAAGGCGTAGGTCATTAGGTAGAACCAATGTAAGAGCAACATTTAAGTTATCTCGTCTTTTGGCTCAACATAGATCATCATAAATATGCATAAAAGTATTTTATTAAATCATATTTATCATAAACATATTTTATTAAATCATTTTATTAAATCATATTTATCATAAACATATTTTATTAAATCATATTTATGATAAACATATTTTAAATACTTCAAACAAAATAATTTTAACGTTTTCATTTTAACCAAAATGGGTTTTGAAGTAAGTTTTCAATTCTGGTATACACAGTGTATATCAAATGTATATAAGTGGTATATAATCAATTATACAAAGCTGCATAATCGATTATGCTTAGACCGTTGCCAGTGTTTTGAACACTGCCTTCATATAATCAATTATGTGGTATGAAATAATCGATTATTTGGCAGAAAATCAGCATTCTGATTTTCTGAACGTTAGAAATAATCGATTATCTCAAATTACATAATCGATTATATGGCACAAAATCAGCATAATTGATTGCCAATTAAGCAACGGACATGCACCCTTCTATAAAAAGAGGTCTTTTGAGCTGATTTTAAACACACAAGACCTCCCAATATTGATATACATATTGATCATATTTGAGCATCATTTTAGAGCTTTTGTTGAGCCATTTGAGAGACAACTTTGTGTTGTTCATAGAGCTAAATTTGTATCTCTTTATCCACTCTTTTGAGAGAGTTCTTGTGTAAGAAGAGAAAGGTGTTTGAGAAGAACATATCTTCTCATTTGTCGGGTTCGCTAAGTACCCTAAGTCTTAGTGTGTGAAGTCTTGTGGTGCGGTATCCACGAGCAAGGTGAAGTCTTGGGGTGCGGTATCCTCGAGCAATCGAAGTCTTGTAGAGTGTACATCTACAAGCAACTGTAACGGTTTGTTAGGCACCCGTAAGCTTAACAAAGTTAGTGGAATCTCGAGAGAGTCTCTCGGGGACTGGACTAGCCACAGGTTGTGGTGAACCAGGATAAAATACGGTGTGTTCTTTCTTTATTATTTCAATTACCGTATTTACTTTATTCCTGCAATTTTAATTTCGCATTATTTATCAATATTCTCGTGCCTCACTATTCACCCCCCCTCTAGTGAACGTCATAAATCCTAACAGTATCCTCTCCAGCTGTTACAGAACCTCAGAATTTGTCTAGTGCTATGTCTGATGAGCGCTGGCGCGCTGCTATGTCATTGGAGTTTGATGCTCTGCTACGAAATGGCACCTGGGATCTTGTTCCACCTGATTCTTCACAGAATGTTGTGGGCTGCAAGTGGGTTTATCGCATCAAACGAAAGCCTGACGGTAATATGGATAAGTTCAAAGCCCGACTTATTGCGAAAGGCTTTCATCAGCGACCAGGTGTCGACTTCCAAGAGACTTTCAGTCCGGTTATTAAGCTGGCAACTGTGCGTTTGGTTCTCAGTCTAGCTGTATCCAAGGGCTGGCCTCTTTGTCAAATGGATGTGAACAATGCCTTTCTCCACGGGAGGCTTACAGAGGATGCCTATATGGCACAACCATCGGGTTTTGTTGACAAAGCCTATCCATCTTATGTCTGTAAGTTACAGAAAGCTATTTATGGTCTCAAACAGGCACCCCGGGCATGGTACAGTGAGCTCCGCCAATGCCTTTTGACCATGGGTTTCCTCAACACTACCTCTGACACTTCGCTCTTCGTCTTTCAGCAATCTGGTATTACAGCCTATTTTTTGGTATATGTTGATGATCTCATATTGACTGGTAATGACTCTGCCTTTCTGAACCGTGTGATTGGCTCTCTTGGGACTAAATTTTCTCTTAAAGGCATGGGTGATCTAAGCTACTTTCTTGGTATTGAGGTTATGCGCAGCTCCAAGGGGTGTTTTCTTTCTCAGCATAAGTATGTTGTTGATCTTTTGACTCGTCATAATATGCTGGAATCCAACCCTGTTCAGACGCCAACAACGGCGTCCACCCGCCTTCATCTGGCCGACGGCTCCTGCCGACGCTTCCGCCTATCGACAGGCCCTTGGGGGCCTCCAGTATCTCTCCTTCACTCGTCCTGATATCTCCTTTGCTGTGAATAAACTCTCACAGTTCATACACGCTCCTAGTGTCACTCATTGGGGTGCAGTTAAGCGCCTTTTCCGGTATCTGAACGGGACGCGTGACTTCGGAATCTGGCTGCGTCCTTCATCTGCTATACCTCTGCATTATTTCTCTGATGCTGATTGGGGTGGAAACTGTGATGACCGCTCCTCAACTGGTGCCTATACTGTCTTTCTGGGGCCTAATCCTATTTCCTGGAGCTCCAAAAAGCAGCGTTCCGTTTCACGATCTTCTACTGAGGCTGAATATCGTGCCATTGCTTCTGCTGCCGCTGAAGTCCGTTCGCTTCATTCACTGCTGCGCGAGCTTCATGTCCCTCTTCCGGCTGCTCCTGTCATTTACAGCGATAACATTGGCGCCACTTACCTCTGTGCCAATCCTGTGTTTCATTCGCGCATGAAACACATCTCCATTGATTATCGCTTTGTTCATCAATTGGTTCAGAATGGGTCTCTTCGTGTTGCTTACATATCCTCTGCTGATCAGCTTGCTGATGCTCTCACCAAGCACTTATCTCGTCCTCGTCTTCTTCTGCTGATGTCCAAGATTGGCGTGTCCTCTGGCCCTCCATCTTGAGGGGGCGTATTAGAATATATTGCGTGTATCTTTTTATTATTGGTAGAATATTCTTTCATTATTGTACAGTCCTATAGTTAGTAGGATTTGATACCTCTCTGTACTCTATATATACTTCTGTGTGCAATACGAGAAATTAAATTCTCCCCAAATTCTCTACAGTTCTATTGGAGGGTAGTTGGCGGGGATTTTTATTTTTCAATGTAGGGGACCATATGCACCTTTATATATTTCTATATAGTTTAGAATGATGTACATATACAAATATAATTATAAGTTACGTTACCTTATTTATCGGATGTTGCTTTTGGTTACCACACAAAATATCCTCTCCAGGTTTTATGTTCTTAAAGCTTGATATGATTTCTACCTACTATATATATACACGTTAACATAAGAGTATTATGTGTCGTGCAATAAAATCAGCTCAAGAAAATATGAGCTGCTCAATCTATCTAAAATTGAACGAGTTAATAATCCACCAATTTATTAACTCATTTCACTTTAACCCATCCAATGTTGCTCATCTAAAATCTGATCTAGAATATAGGAAAAATAATATTATACGGTCATTCTTAAAATAATTACCGAAAAATATATTTTTTTAATATAAATATATTTTGTATATTATATATAAGATTATATAAATTTTATATACTTTTTCTGCTACCAAATATAATTAATTTCTGGCGCGGGCTAAAAGTGAAGTCCCCCTAGAATATAGCCAAAATTTGACCCGCGCGAGCGAATCCTTATCAAAATATTTTAAAAGCTTTTCTTGTTATATATAGCTATAACAAAGAATTTCTTTATAGTTGTGTTTGGTAATTTAATAATTATAAGAAAACAACCAAAATAATTAAAATTAGGTAAGAGTTGAGCTGATTGGACTATGACTCATTACTTAATTCATCATGTCCCAACCTATGTAAGTCAAAGTAATCTTTAAACGGGTGATTGACATACTCATTTATTAACTATTTTTTTATCCGACGCACCCAGTATTCTGTATCTCTGAGCATTTTGTGCTTATAAGAGACAACCACTATAGGTTCGCTTTTCATTTTCGTGGCCTCTTTTAATACTTTACCAGCGTAAATTAATTTACGTTAAAACCTATTATTTCGATTATTATAATTTCTGGTAATTTGTCAATGGAACCCATTGTTTTGGTTTCTTTAATTTCCGTCAATCGAAGAAGGAGGAAAAAGAAAGCCGTCAGACAATGAAGATCATTTCTTAAGTAAAGTCACTGAACGATATTTAAAAAAACATACTTGTGAAACTTGTGGTTTGTTTCTTTAACACTCTACCTAGTTAGTGTTTGTTATAGTTTTGGTTCAAATTATTTATGTCTATATTTTTTAAGTTTTTATGTAAATCGCTCAAAAAGAAATTTAATAACATTAATTATAAAAATACTTATGTAAACTATTATTTATCTGAAAGTAATATTTTACTTAAGTAATATTTTGTAGTAGATACCCTTAAAAACAATATAGCTTTATACAATATTTAAACTGATTTGTAGTTTTTTTTTTGTAAAAATTTGTAGATGAAGAGAAAATTTTGTAGTCAATATTTTTTTCAACATAGATTATAGTTTAATTGTAGTATAAATATAGTAATTTTATAGATACCCTTAAAAATAATATAATTCTATACAATACTTAAATTAATTTGTAGTTTATTTGTAGATAAAGAGAAAATTTTGTGGTAAATATTTTTTTCAACATATATTGTAGTTTAATTGTAGTATAAATATAGTAATTTTATAGATACCTTTAAAAACAATATTATTTTGTACATATTTAAACTGATTTATAGTTTTCCCCCCTCCCCTTAAACCGATTTGTATTTTGTAGTTTTTCCCCCTCCCCTTAAACTGATTTGTATTATGTGATTTTGTAGTTTTTCCCCTCCCCTTTCTTCGTCTTCTTCATTCCTTCTTTTGTTAAAAAAATACATATATAAGACCCATTTTTTATAATTAGATTTTCCTTATTCATTTTTTTAAAGGTTAGTTTAATTGTTACTTTCTATGTTTAAATTAAAATAATTAAAATGTGTGGAATAATGTTTTTTGAAGAGAAAATTAAACTGGAAAAAGAAAGACAGAAGAACTGAATTTTCCAAAAGAAGGTAAACAAGAAAAAAAATAAAAGAACAATAAACTAGGGGGCAAAAATGGAGAATTTCATGAACAGAATATAGGCTTTTGTGTAAAATCAATTGGAATATTTTTTTCCTTATTTATAGCACGTTTATTTAGAAAGATTCAACTACTAGTAATTAGTAATTAGAATGGTATAAAAATTGTAGGAAAATTATGGACAGGACGGGTAAATTAAAAAATATGCACATATTTAGTAATAAAGTTTCATATATGGTATAGATAGGAAAAAATGCCATTTAAATTAGGTAATTATCACTTCTAATCTACATCAGAAACTATTATATGTATAAGTTTTGTATATTTCATACAAAATGTATACATATATAAAAAATATATAAATTTTATATTTTTTCGATTATTATTTTTATCGCGATTATACGGTGCCAAATTTCCATTTATGAAACTAGACCCATTCGCCTTGTTAAGCGGGTTACATTTTTGACTATCCACATACTCTTACGGTAAAATCCCCTATAAAAAGTGATAAAAAGTGATATAAAATATCTAAAAGGAACTTGCCTTTCAATAATTTCCATCTTTATATTCTTGCCAAAAACATATTTAAATTCAAAGGAACATGCTTTTGGAAAATTCTCCATGATAAGATTTGAATAAGGTGTAGAATTCAAATTCTTTTTGAAAGAGTTTAACATGTTGTAGTAAGTAATTTGTCTTATTTTAAGTATTATAAATCCTACTTTTAAAACTTACACACACACAATATATTGGGTAACCTGATAACATAAAAATATTCTAAATAATCTGGTCAAGTAAAAGTAGTTTTACACCATTAATGTATACTAGTTTCTCTACTCGTGCATTGCACATGTATGGCAAGTCATGAAGTACATGATTTTATAAATTAGTATTAATATTATTAAAATAAAACTTTGAGTAAAAAATTATGCATGAAATAATAAAATATAAGTTTATGTAAATGATCAATGTGGATTGTTGTATAGTGACAAATCTGTCGAGATTAAGATAATTGCATATCGTCTAAATTTACAAAGATGAAGAAACAAAGTTTAATTAAATGCGTGTCATTTATTTATTTATTTAAATTTTATAAAGTACAAACATATAATAAAGTTCACTAATACTTTCTTATAAACAATATTCCTGGTGTATATTCCTTTCATCTATCTCGATTGCTCTGTCATGACAAGGAGTTTTGTTATCAACAATGATATCCCTCATGAAAGGGTAAAGTTGGTCAAGTAAATATGTTGTGAGATATAATCCAATATCGCATTATTATTTAATCATGTGCTTTATTTATATGTCAATATGTAAACATACAACAACAATAACAATAACAATAATAAACAATCCGGTATAATCTTATTTAGTGGGGTTTGGGGAGGATAGTGTGTACGCAGACCTTATCCCTACCTTTGGGTAGAGAGGCTGTTTCCAAATAGACCCCTGACATCCTTCCTTCCAAGAACTTCCCACCTTACTCTTGGGAGATTCGAACTCGCAACCTCTCGATTGGAAGTGAGGATTACTTACCATCAGAACAACCCCTCTTGTCTTAATATATAAACATACCTGAAATCATTTTTGAACGAACTTCAAAGAATATCCTTCTTCTAATCGGAGAATTTTAAATTCTTGGGATAACAATTATTTTTATTGCAGAAATTTAAATTAATGAGATAAATATTTATTCGGTAGCAAAAATAAGTCAACAATCAATATCTAAGTAATTAAAGTTACAAGCAATCTCACACTACAAAACACTCATATCTTCTCTGCTTTCAATTACATGTTATATTTTTAACTACTAACTGAAAGCGTAAATATCTAATTATGCTTTTCTAGTGTATCTACATGTATACTAAAGACATAAAATATAAAGAATTTTTTATTACTCCTACGGTCCTACCTGGTAGTTTAAAGCAAACTAAGAGTCATACCATATGTCTAATTAAAGATGCAATATGTCAAAGTTAAAAGTGTTGGAAAATGGTCGGTAATCAGAACAGTGTCAAGACGACCTTAGAATGGAAAACCGATGGTTCCATTAGCTCCGTTAGGTGATTTCGGGGTTGGGAGCGTGTTCGAAATGTATTTTGGATGTACGTAGCTCATTTAGGCTATAAATGCCGAAAGTTAGAATTTTGAAGTTTCCGGTCCGATAGTAAATTTTTGATCCTAGTGTCGGAATGGAATTCCGGAAGTTTATGTAGCACCGTCATGTTATTTGGGATGTGCGTGCAAAAATTCAGGTCAATCAAACGTGTTTTGGTCAGGTTTTGCATCGAAAGCGAGTTTGGTTTAGTTTTGAAGATTTTAAGTTTAAATCATTGATTAATTCGAGTTTCTGGCATTGTTTTAGGGGGTTTAAGGATTGGTACAAGTTTGAATGATGTGATGGGATATGTTCATAGGTTTGGTCGAGGTCCCAGGGGCCTCGGGTGCGTTTCGGATGCTCAACAGAACAATTAGAGATTCAAATTTGCAGCAGAAATTGCAGTCAGGGATTTCCTCTACACGTTTGCGACCAGGGCGTCGCATTCGCATGCATATCCTTGCGTTCGCGAAGATCAGCCAACCCCTCTTCCACGTTCGCGTCCCCAGCACCCGCGTTCGCGTCCCCAGCACCCACGTTCGCGATGTTCAAGTCTTGGACCCTCTTATGCTCTTCTACGCGTTCGCGTGTTCGTGGCCGCGTTCGCGTACCTTTCAGGCCCAAACGATTGTGTTAGCATTCATTCCTTCACGATCGCGAAGGGTAGTATCTAGTCACTTTCATTTTCCTCTACGCGAACGTGATCGGCCCTATGTGTTCCGATGCATTGATACCTAACCAGTACTTATATTTCAAAAACGATGTTTTCTTCCGTTTTTACAAAAACTCAAGCTAGGGAGCCCGGTTTTAGGAGAATTTCTGAGGGTTTTTCGGAGGCAACGATTGGGTAACGATTCCTTACTCCCTTATGATTATTACCCACTAATCTAATCTCAAATTCAAGCTTTAATTTCGGATTTTGAATGAAAATTGGGGTAAAGTTCTTAGACTTAACTTTGACGATTTGAAAGGGCATTTGACCTCCAATTTGGGAGCTTTTTATATGGTTAGACTCGTGAGAGTACGAGGTTTCTGAAAATGTAAAAATTATTTGATTCAGAGACGTTGGACTGAGGGGCATTTTGGTCATTTTACCTATTTTCGCGCCTTAGCTTTAATTTTAATAGTGTAATTGGTTACCTGCGATTTTATTTACAATATATAATTGGTTTGAATGGATTTGGGCCACTCGGAGTTGGATACTCGTGGCAAGGGCATTGTTTCTTAGTGGTTTTGTATCAATTCGAGGTAAGTGGCTTGTCTAACCTTGTGTGGGGACCCCTCCCCTTAGGATATATTAATTGTTATTTAAAGGTCTTGTGCGCAAGGTGACGAGCGTGTACTAGTGCAAATTGTTTAAAATTCACATTACTTGACATAGTTAGACTATGTTTCTTCAGGTATTTAACAGTTAAAAATATGATTTCACTTGCTTAGCTTAGGAAAAGCATGTTAGTAATTTAATTGCTCTATCTGACTAAATTGCAAATACATGCCCACTTTGTGAGCATGCTAGGCCTAGACCTTTACATTGTTGCTATATTTGGTTTCTTTCTGTTAAATATTGACTTGTTGTGAAGTGTTTACGTTGGGACTACGAGTTCAATTCCCGGGAGATCCCCCTGTTATTGGTATGTTAGACTACAGGTTCAATTCCCAGGAGATCCTCTGATTCTGGTATGACGGACTACGGGTTCAATTTCCGGGAGGTCCTCTGTTATTGATATAAAGGACTGCGGGTTAAATTCCTAGAGATCCTCTGTTATTGGTATAAAGGACTGCGGGTTCAATTCCCGGAGATCCTCTGATATTGGTATGAAGGACTGCGGGTTCAATTCCCGGAGATCCTCGGATATTGATAAGATGGACTGCATGTTCGATTCTCGGGGCTCCATGTGGAGATCCTGACTGTTGAGTGATTTGCTTTGTGTTTGTAGTTTGTACTTGTAGCCGCTCTGTTTTTAATTACGCTCTTATTATATATTCGAATTTATTTCATTATCTATTGTTTATTTATTTTTACATTATTTCTTATGTTCTTCTTAGTAAGGCCTCGATCTTCCTCGTCACTAGTTTAACGAGGTTAGGCTTGGCACTTACTAAGTACCGCTGTGGTGTACTCATGCTTTTCTTCTGCACACTTTTGTTCTGCAGATCCAGGTACTCTTGATCGGGCGCGCTATCATTGATTAGGAGCTATTCTCAGAGATCTGAGATATGCATCTGCCACGTCCACAGAACCGAAGAGTCTCCCTCTATTCTACCTTTAGTTAGTGGTTTTATCCATGTATTCTCTCATTGTAGACACCTCTGGATGTTAGAGCCATGCGTTATACTTTACTCTTAGCCTGTGTTGCCCGTGGGTTTCCGGGTCTTGGAGTTTTTTTTACGTTATTTGAGTTGCCAGGTCTGTGCCAGGCGGCACTCTATACATTATCTTATGCTATTCATGTTTTATTTATCGTTTCCGTAAAGGTTTATTAAATTTCTGTAGTATGTCAGGCTTACCTAGTCACGAAGACTAGGTGCCGTCATGACAGGTTCACGACTGGTGAACTCGGGTCGTGACAAGTTGGTATCAGAGCTCTAGGTTCATAGGAGTCACGGGACACAGGCCGGTTGCATAGAGTCTCGCTGATCGGTACAGACGTCTGTACTTATCTACGGGAGGCAATGTAACTGTTTAGGAAAATCTTCACTTCATTTGAATACTTGTCGTGCTATGTTTTGACCTCGATTCTAAACTACTGTTTCCTATTCTCTCACCGATGGTGAGGACACGGACAACCCGGGACGATCAGACACCCGTACCCCCTCCTATACCAGCGAGGGGCAGGGGTCATGGACGTGCACGGGGTGCAGCCAGAGCACCTGCGCGAGCAGCCGCCGAGGTGCCACCAGCAGACCCAGTCAGGACTCAGGAACCAGAGACGCCACAGCCACTACTACTCCAGCTGTATACCACGCAGTCACAGGCAGGGTTGCTTCCACTTCCTGCAACTATGTTCCAGGCTGGGGGAGGAGCCCAGACTCCCGTAGCCCGCACCCCAGAGCAGAGGGTGCATATGGGACCGATTCCAATTGTTATTCCTGCCCAGCCTGCAGTACCAGTTCAGCCCGAGGATGGGGCACCTGCTTCGGAGGATGAACAACGTAGTATGGAGCGATTCAAGAAGTATTATCCTCCTATTTTCAGTGGACTAGCTATAGATGATTCCTTGGGGTTTTTGGAGGATTGGCACCGCATTTTTTGTACCATGGGTATTACTTCTTCGAGTGGGGTTTCCTTTGCAGCTTTCCAGCTTCGGTGAGCCGCCTATGAATTGTGGCGCACTTTTTAGTTAGACAGTCCGGACGAGGCTGCCTCCCTGACTTGGACTCAGTTTTCAGATATGTTTCAGAGGGATTTTGTTCCCCGTAGCCTCCGAGATGCATGGCGCGCGGAGTTTGAGCACTTGCGCCAGGGCGCTATGACTGTTTCTGAGTATGCCATCCGTTACACCAGGTTGGCCAGGCATGCGTCTGCTTTGGTGGCTACTGTTCGTGAGAAGGTTCGCAGATTTATTGAGGGCCTTTTTCCTTCCATCAGGTCTGGCATGGCACGAGAGTTGGATATGGATATACCCAATCAACAGGTGGTGAGAATAGCCCGGAGGATAGAGGGTATGCATGCCAGAGAGCGAGATGATAGAGAGGCCAAGAGGTCTCAAGAGTCTGGTCATTTTTCTGGTACCGATACTTTAGGAGAAGGGCGTCATGGTAGGGGCTATATGGGTTCCCCAGTTCACTCAGCTCTTCCTTCACCCAGCAGTACTCCAGCTCCTCCCAGATCTCAGGAGCCTTATTATGCACCCTCGGTTTCTAGTGTGCCTCTTGTGTAGGGCAACTCTAGAGGTAAGTCCAGCAGGGGCGGATCCAGTCAGTCACAGCCGCCGCACCCTCCTAGAGCTTTTTATGATTGTGGGGATACCCGCCACTTGGTTAGGGAGTGCCCAAGATGAGGTACGGGTGTGTCTTCTCAGACTCTCCCCAGCATGCTCCACGGGGTTAGCAGGCCATTGTTCCAGCTCCAGCTGCCACCCCACCTGCCCAGCCAGTCAGAGGCGGGGATCGGGGAGATAGAGGTCGCCCTCAAGGTAGGGGCCGAGCCAGATTTTATTCCATTCATGATCGTGCCAAGACTGTCGCCTCTGATTCTGTTATCACATGTATTATATTGGTTAGTCATAGAGAGGCATCAGTTCTATTTGATCCAGGCTCTACTTATTCTTATGTGTCATCTTATTTTTCTCTGCATTTGGGTATAGCCCGAGAGGCCTTGAGCTCTCTTGTTTATGTTTCCACTCCCGTGGGAGATTGTCTTGTTGTGGACCGTGTGTATCGGTTGTGTTTGGTTACTATTCGTGGTTTTGAGACCAGGGCAGATCTCCTTTTACTTGATATGGTCGATTTTGATATTATCTTTGGCATGGACTCGTTGTTGCCCCATTATGCTATTCTTGATTGTCACGCTAAGACGCTGACGCTGGCTATGCCAGGTATTCCTCGTATTGAGTGGAGTGGTACTTTTGATCACACTCTTAGTAAAGTTATATCTTTTCTTAAAGCTCAGCATATGGTTGAGAAAGTGTGTGTTGCGTACTTAGCCTATGTGATAGATGTCAGTGCTGATACCCCTTCTGTTGACTCTGTCCCACTAGTACGAGATTTCCTCGATGAGTTCCCAGCTGATCTTCTAGGCATGCTGCCCGATCGGGACATTGATTTTTTTATTGATTTGTTGTCGGGCACTCAGCCCATATCTAATCCTCCTTACAGCATGGCTCCTCTTGAATTGAATGAGTTGAAGGATCAGTTACATGAATTGCTTGATAAGGGTTTCATTCGACCCAGTGTTTCACCATGGGGTGCTCCTGTATTGTTTGTGATGCAAAAGGATGGTTCTATGCGCATGTGTATCGATTATAGTCAGTTGAAAAAAGTCACACTGAAGAACCGATATCATTTGCCTCGTATTGATGATCTATTTGACCATCTTCAGGGCGCACATGTGTTTTTAAAGATTGATTTGCGCTCAGGTTATCACCAGCTAAAGATTCGGGAGCCAGATATCCCGAAGACTGCTTTCAAGACTCGGTATGGTCATTACGAGTTCCTTGTCATGTAATTTGGGCTGACCAACGCCCCAGCAACTTTTATGAATTTGATGCACAGTGTATTCAGGCCCTATCTCAAATCATTTGTCATTGTTTTCATAGGTGATATTCTTGTATACTCCCGGAGTCGGGAAGATCATGAGCAACACCTGAGGATAGTGCTTCAGACCCAGAGAGAAAAAAAATTATCTGCAAAGCTTTCAAAATGTGAGTTTTGGTTGAGTTCCGTGCCATTTGTAGGCCACGTGATATCGAGTGAGGGCATTTGGGTAGATCTCAAAAAGGTGGAGGCCGTGTAGAATTGGCCCAGGCCCTCATCTGCTACTAAGATCTGCATTTTCCTTGGCTTGGCAGGGTATTACCTTCGTTTTGTGGAGGGGTTCTCGTCGATTGCAGCCCCTATGACTAGATTAACCCATAAGGGTTCTCTTTTTCAGTGGTCGGACGAGTGTGAGGCGAGCTTCCAAAAGCTCAAGACAACTTTGACCTCAGCCCCTATTCTGTTTTTGCCTACCGGTTCGGGGTCTTATACAGTATATTGTGATGCCTCACACGATGGACTTGGGTAGGTATTGATGCAGGACTGTAAGGTAATCGCCTACGCGTCCAGACTGTTGAAGGTGAATGAGAACAACTATCCTGTCCATAACCTTGAGTTAGCCGCTATTGTTCATGCCTTAAAGATCTGGCGTCATTATTTGTATGGTGTGCCTTGTGAGATTTATACGGATCATAGGAGTTTGCAGCATTTGTTCAAGCAAAGGGATCTGAACTTGCGCCAGAGGAGATGGTTGGAGCTATTGAAGGATTATGATATTACTATTCTTTATCACCTGGGCAAGGCCAATGTGGTAGCCGATGCCTTGAGTCGCCGGGCGGAGAGTTTGGGGAGTTTGGCATATTTACCAGCTTTAGAGAGTCCCCTGGCGATAGATGTTCAAGCTTTAGCCAGTCAGTTCATGAGATTGGATCTTTCGGAGCCCAGTCGGGTTCTTTCTTGTGTAGTTTCTCGGTCTTTATTGTTTGATCGTATCAGGGAGCGACAATATGACGATTCTCATTTGCTTGTCCTCAAGGACACAGTTCAACATGGAGATGCTAAGGATGCGACTATTGGAGATGACAGGGTATTTAGGATGTAAGGTCGTATTTGTGTGCCCGATGTTGATGATATTCGGGAGTTGATATTTACCGAGGCCCATAGCTCGCGGTATTCCATCCATCCTGGTGCCGCGAAGATGTATCAGGATCTGATGCAGCATTATTAGTGGAGGCGGATGAAGAAGGACATAGTTGAGTTTGTAGCTAGATGTCTCAACTATTAGCAGGTGAAGGCTGAGCATCAGAGACCGGGAGGGTTACTCTAGCAGATGGAGATTCCGGAGTGGAAATGGGGGAATATCACTATGGATTTTGTGACTGGTCTCCCTCTGACAGCGAAGAAGTTTGATTCTATTTGGGTTGTTGTTGATCGGCTGACAAAGTCTGCTCATTTCATTCCAGTGTGCACTTCTTACTCAGCGGAGCCGTTAGTATGGATTTATATCAAGGATATTGTCCGTCTGCATGGCATTCTAGTTTACTATCATCTCAGACATGGGTTCAGTGTTTACATCACGGTTTTGGAGAGCCGTCCAGCATGAGTTGGGTACTAGGGTGACCATGAGTACAACCTTTCACCCTCAGACGGACGGACAGTCCGAGCGTATTATTCAGATTCTTGAGGATATGCTTCGTGCGTGCACGATTGAGTTTAGAGGGTCTTGGGATCAGTTCTTGCCATTGGCTGAGTTTGCATACAACAACAGTTATCAGTCCAGTATTCAGATGGCGCCTTATGAGGCCTTATATGGTAGGAGATGCAGATCCCCGGTGGGTTGGTTCGAGCCGGGCGAGGATAGGTTATTGGGCACTGATTTGGTTCAGGATGCGGTTTAGAATGATAAGCTGATTCAGGATAGACTCCGTGCGACCCAGTCTAGGCAAAAGAGTTATTCGGACCAGAAGTTTCGTGATGTTTCAGTTATGGTTGGTGAGCGGGTTTTGCTTCGGGTCTCGCCTATGAAAGGCGTCATGAGGTTTGGAAATAAAGAATAGTTGAGCCGAGGTACATTGGTCCATTTGAGATTTTGAGGCAGGTTGGGAAGGTTGCTTATAAGCTTGCTTTACCTCCCAGTTTGGCCGGGGTTCATCCCGTACACATTTCGATGCTTCGGAGGTATCATGGTGACCCGTCTCACGTGTTGGAGTTCACTTCAGTCCAGTTGGACAATGACTTGTCCTATGTTGAGAAACCAGTGAAAATATTGGATAGACAGGTTCGAAAGATCAGGTCAAATGATATAGCTTCAGTAAAGGTGCAGTGGCGGGGTCAGGCGCCCAAGGAGGCGACTTGGGAGACCGAGCGGGATATGCGCAGCCGATACCTTCATCTTTTTGCTACTTCAGGTATGTTCTCAAAGATCGTTCGAGGAGGAACGAATGCTTAAGTGTAGGAGGATGTGACGACCCGGTCGGTCGTCATTGGAATCCATGCCTCGTTCCCCCATTATCTGCTTCCCCTAAGTTCATTTCTGCTATTTTTTTTTGCCTGGATGTTGAGTAATTGAATTCGGAGTGTTTTGGGACACTTAGTCCCTAAATGAGAGCTTCAGTATCACGTTCGCGTAGCTTCACCCTCCCCCTTCATTGTGTTCGCGTGCATATCCCCGCGTTCGTGAAGCTTAGTCAACCCGACTTCCACGTTCGCGTCCTCAGCACCCGCATTCGCGATGTTCAAGTCTTGGACCCCCTTCTCTTCTTCTACGTGGTCGGGTGTTCGTGACCGCGTTCACGTACCTTCATGACCAAACCTTCGCGTTCCCATTCATTCCTTCGCGATTGCGAAGGGTAGTATCAAGTCACTTTCATTTTCCTCTACGCGAACGCGATGGACCCTACGCGTTCGCGATGCATTGATACCTGACCAGTACTTGTATTTCAAAATCGAGGTTTTCTTCCATTTCGACAAAAACTCAAGATAGGGAGCCTGTAATTAGGAGATTTTTCGAGGGTTTTTCAGAGGCAACGACTAAGTAACGATTCCTTACTCCATTTTTGATTATTACCCACTAATCTAATCTCAAATTAAAGCTTTAATTTCGGATTTTAAATGAAAATTGGGGTAAAGTTCTTAGACCTAACTTTGATGATTTGAAGGGTCGTTTGACCAATTTTTATATGGTTAGACTCATGAGAGTACGGGATTTCTGAAAATGTAAAATTATTCGATTCCGAGACGTTGGACTGAGGGGCATTTTGGTCATTTTACCTATTTTCGCACCTTAGCTTTAATTTTAACACTGTAATTGGCTACTTGCGATATTATTTACAATATGTAATTGGTTTGAATAGATTTAGGCCACTCGAAGCCAGATACTCGTGGCAAGGGCATTGTTTCTTAGCGGTTTTGTACCAATTCGAGGTAAGTGGCTTGTCTAACCTTGTGTGGGGGACCCCGGACCCCTTCCCTTAGGATATATTAATTGTTGTTTAAAGGCCTTGTGCGCGAGGTGACGGGCGTGTACTTGTGCTTATTGTTGAAAATTCACCTTACTTGACTTATTTAGACTGTGTTTTTTCGTGTATTTAACTGTTAAAAATGTGATTTCACTTGCTTAGCTTAGGAAAAGCATGTTAGTAATTTAATTGCTCTATCTGACTAAATTTCGAATACCTTCCCTCTTTGTGAGCATGTTAGGCCTAGACCTTTACATTGTTGCTATATTTGGTTTCTTTGTGTTAAATATTGAGTTGTTGTGAAGTGTCTACGTTTGGGACTACGAGTTTAATTCCCGGGAGATCCCCCTGTTATTGGTATGTTGGACTATAGGTTCAATTCCCGGGAGATCCTACGATTCTGGTATGACAGACTACGAGTTCAATTCCCGGGAGATCCTCTGATATTGATATAAAGGACTGCGGGTTCAATTCCCGGAGATCCTCTGTTATTGGTATAAAGGACTGCGGGTTCAATTCCCGGAGATCCTCTGACATTGGTATGAAGCACTGCAGGTTCAATTCTCGGAGATCCTCGGATATTGATAAGGTGGACTGCGGGTTCGATTCCCGGAGCTCCATGTGGAGATCCTGACTGTTGAGTGATTTGCTTTGTGTTTGTAGTTTGTACTTGTAGCCGCTCTACTTTTAATTACTGTGTTTTTAGATATTCAGATTTATTTCATTATCTACGTTTATTTATTTTCACATTATTTCTTATGTTCTTCTCTGTAGGACCTCGAGCTTCCTCATCACTACTCCATCGAGGTTAGGCTTGACACTGACCGAGTACCACTATGGTGTACTCATGCTACTCTTCTGCACACTTTTGTTATGCAGATCCAGGTACTTTTTATCGGGCGCGCTATTAGTGATTAGGAGCTATACTTAGAGATCTGAGGTATGCATCTGCCGCGTCCGCAGAGCCGAAGAGTCTCCCTCTATTCTACCTTTAGTTAGTAGTTTTATCCATGTATTCTCTCGTTGTAGACACTTCTGGATGTTAGAGCCATGTGTTATACTTTACTCTTAGCCTGTGTTGCCCTTGGCTTTTCGGATCTTGGAGGTTTGTTTTTACGTTATTTGAGTTGATATGTATGTGCCAGGTGGCACTCTATACATTATGTTATGCTATTCATGTTTTATTTATCGTTTCCGCAAAGGTTTGTTAAATTTCCGCAGTGTGTCAGCTACCTAGTACCGAAGACTGGGTGCCGTTATGACAGGTTCACGACTGGTGAACTAGGGTCGTGACATTAATAAATAAGATTATCAACACTCCATGAAATCCCTAAAATATTTCTTGCATCCACTAAGGTTTCAATTCTCTATCCTTAAGAAAATATTTATAATAAGTTTCGAATCAAATAACCTCTAATTAAGGACACCTTGAGAGAGTGATTCTCAATCTTTTAAAGAATTGTAACAAGCACAAGGACAAAGTCAGTTCTACAGAGATTCTTACACCAACACACAAATTGATTAGTGAGAGAGTAACATTTGGCGGGGGCCAATTAGCAAGATAAATAAGCGTGTGTTCTTTCAATATAGGGTTCTGAAGCGTTGCTTCTCTTCGTATGCATTAGGTTTTTTTATCAATTAAATATGATATCTAGATTAATAAGAAGGGCAATATAGTAATTTAACTTTTTACTTAGGAGCTTCCCACTTTTAAATCAACAAGAAAGTCTTCTTGTAAGTTCCTTACATACACAACTCAAAAATGATTTTCAGTTTAAAAACCTCTCTCGCTTGAAAGAAAATGGAAAAATGATACTTTATAGCCGCCGTAAAAATAATAATTGAAAAATATGTGTAAAATATTTCTTTTGTATATATATATATTCTACATGTTATATGTAAAAATTATAGAAATTTTATATAATTTTTCAACTTTTAAATATAAATAATTTCTGGCAGAGGCTAAAAGTGATAACACCTCAAAGAAAATGGACCCTCCCAAAGTTTTGTGCCCAAAGATTCACAAAAACTAAAGAATTCTTTGAAATTGTGTAGCCCTTGATTTGTCATGTTTCACTTGTATAGTGAGGTGGAAATATACAACTAAAAGAGGGAATTAGCAACTGACAAATATTGTAGCTAAACATCAAATTTCATCTCTAATCATATTTAGCAACGAATTAACAGCCGATTATTAAAAAAATTAACTTGCATAATGAGGTACAATTGCAATAGGTAGATGGCTGGATGTAACCTTAAGACTTATTTAATGCAAGCATTCAAATAAGGAACCACCAGGTCTCTGATATTCATGCTTGACCTGCTGCATGACAATTCAAATACCGAGTAAAATATTTAACAACGCCTTTTTTCATCCTTCACCACTAATGATGCTGCTTCAAATAATTTTCAACTTAAGAGGGAAAATGACCGATAAAAGAATTCTTAAACAAATCGATGGTATCGAGCTTAATAATATCCATTAATATAAAATCAATTGTCTTATCGAAGATACAAGCAAAATCATCATTGGGAACAATGGTCAAAATGACAATTTTCAATTGACAAAATGAATTGGTGTAAAGATATATCCAAGGAAGCTTTGTCGTCGACATTCATATCATAAGAATCTCCAACATTTTTTTTAAATTTGTTGAATTAAATAAAAATTCAAAAGTTCAAGAAAATATCTAAGAAAAAAAAAGAATAAAGTGCACTCATGGTGTGATCTCTATGGTAGTCAATGAAGTGAAATACTAGGTTATTTTTTCCTATTTGTTAACGTCTAGAACGAAATAATCGAGGTGTGCACAAGCTGACCCGAATACCACAATCATAAACAAAACAAACAAGTAGGAATATCCTACTGATTCTCTATCTATAAATAGCAATACATAATCCTACATTTCTCGCTCAACACAAAAACTATAGAAAGTAAAAAATCTCTTATTTCATAAACTCTATGGCCAAAGAAAGTACTACTGTTATGAGCATTTTCATTTTGTTGCTTGCAGTGACAACAACAGTAAAAGGACTAACCCCAGGCCCTTGTTGTCGTCCCCCTGTGTTTTATTGTTGCCCTTTCAAAGGGAGTGGAAATCATAACATTCCTTTGCCGCCCAAGAAATCCAACAATTTTCATCACTCTATTAACAAGTTTTCCCCACACACAGAAAATCAGCTAAAACACCCTTGATCATATCTTGCTTGATTGAGTGTCGAGTTAAAGGTAACTGTGTTTTGATTATATATGGAGCTGGATATTTGATTTGATGTAACCACATAAATAAACAAATGTAATAATATCCAAATTTAGGTTTTCTCCTTTCCAAATTCTCATGCTTTATATTTAAGATTATGGTCTTATTATATCTTTATCTGAGGTTACTATCGATCAAAATGATTCATTCTCTAACTACAAAAACAACAAAAAATAGGAATTAGCATTGGTTGAATTTCGTTGCAAAACAACATATTTTCGTCGGTAAGCTAGTTTAACGATGGATTATCAGAAAATTATGTTAGCTATTTTAATGATTCGATCAGTTCCATCCTTCAGCCCTTCGCCTATCGGCTTGGCAGGCAAGCTACCTTGATCCGTCTTCGGCTTCGATTCGTTAAGCTCAGAAGCTCCAACAAGCCCAAAAGTCTCTTGCCGCCTAAAACTCTGCCAAGTGGAAGGGATCTCGTTCAACGGATCAAAGCTACGCCAGGGATAAAAGGCTGATGACTCCCAAGAGCTCTTATCGACAGAGTCGTTTGGTACCTCGATGTCGACTCATCACATCCTGGGGTTGAAGAAGGTCCCAAGGGTTCGGTCATCTTGAGCATTTGCTTTCCGCTTGATGGTTTGAGGACATAAGTAGCTTCGTACGATGTACTATGACTTGTGTGTACTGTCGGTTTTGATTTTCGGGAGGTTCGGAATGGATTTAGAAGAATAATTCTCAACTAGAGCCGTCAAAATGGACTTGGCCCGTAAGGCCAGCCCAACCCAGCCTGCTGCTTGGGTTGGGCTGGGTTGGAATTTTTTTAACCCATTTAAAAGTGAGGCTTATAAACCCGACCCAAGTCGGCCTACTGGCCCTTGCGGCGTGATCGAGGCTGGGCTTGGGCCGGCCGGTGGGCCAAAAATTAATTAAAAAAATGTTAACTATAATCCCCATTTTCCAAACTTAGATTGCTAATTTATTCTTCCATATAACCTAGAATTTATATTTTTGATATGCATGTAGATTCACAAGATTAGTTTTTGTTTTACTTAATTAACAACGAACTAGGAAAGTTTTAAGTGGCCAATAATAATTTTTTGCAAACTTTAAGTGGCCAATAATTAGTTTGGTTACTTTAATATATTATTAATTATTAAATTTCTCTTCAGTATAGTAAAAGGTCAAGTTTTAATACGCAAAGAAAATTGACAATACTAGCAAATTTCTTGAATTTTTAAAATTTTACGGACTATAATGATGAAATAAACAAATAATGTTAAACCTAAGTTATAAAACATTATCATATAAACTTATTGAAACAATTCATGAACCTAAGGAAAGTGAAAGAAAAGTACTAAACAAATATTTATGTAACGTTAAAAAATAAGAGCTAGAGATAAAAGAGAATTTGCATTTCAACTACGAGATTCCTTGTCAAATATCAAGAATCTTGTATACTCTAAATAAACAGAAGTCATTCATATGATTAAGAGATTAAGTCATGAAAAAATATTTAAAGATTTGAAGAAATAATTTCTCCTAAAAATATTGAAGGTCGGCCCGTCCTAGCCCGCTGCCCTCTTAGGGCTGGGCTAGCTAGTTTAAGGCTCGTGTAAATGGAGGGTCGGCCCGCCCCAGCGCACCAAATCTAAAAGCCCACGAGGCTTGGGATGGATGGGGCTGGGCTAGCCCGTTTTGACAGCTCTATTCTCAACTAAGAAGCTTTTAGTTGGAAGAGTTGACTATGTTTGGATTTCACCTATTTGATCTCGGATCGGAGTTTTGACGGTTCCGATAAGTCAGGATGGCAACTTTGGACTTGGGCATATAATATTTTTGACTTTGTACATACAATATAATTTTCCGACAATGAGAACTTGGATGAACGCCATTCTAGCTTCGCCAATGATTGTAATAACTCAATATTGAACATAATTGTAAGCTTTAAATTTGAGCCAAGCAGTCTTAGTTATTTTCATAAACTCAATATTTTATTGAAGATAAGAATAAGAGAAAGATGTTGGGCTCAGAGGCAGACCCAAAATTTTAGCACGACGGGGGCACCACTGTATGTTATTCACTAGCGATAAAATTTAGCGTGTAATGATAATTTATCATTCAAGTATAAACAAAAAGAACTGTTAATGAAAAAGAAATCATCAAAGAGAGAGAGATTTCTTTGCAAATGGGTAATATCTGAAGAGAAGGTGTTTGATTAAGCATGTTGCACTCTTTAAAATTTGACTTTTCAATTTAAAAAAGGGGGTCAGCAATGAAAAGAGCGTTCAAACTTTAGATTATCAAAAACTTACTAAAGAAATCAAAATCAAGGGTATGTTGATAGTTAAAGAATTAGTTGTTAGTGCGTCAAAGTAAGGTTGTTGCAGAAAGATTTTTTTTCTTTTTATTTGTTTTGCGATAAATTGCATTTTGAAGCTTTTAATTTCAAGGAGGAATTTAGAAAAGAATAAAACAAAGTTGATTATTATGTATTAATGCTAAAACTATAATTGAATTTATAAATGAAGAAGATAAAAGTAAAAGCAAAGCAATTTGATATGAAGTATAAATTATGTCCTATTGAAATAAAACGAGGGAACAACTAAAATAAAAAAACAATGGAGAAAAAGCTAAAGAGGGGTTCGAACGCGCGTCTTCCAGCAAAGGAGTGAATTTGGGCGACCAAAAGCAACCACTCCTCCTATCTGTCCTTTAGTGTTAGGGTAAATAAGTAAAATATTAAGGGGTCCCATATATGTGTACAAATATATATATATATATATATATATATATATATATATATATATATATATATATATATATATATATATATATATATAACCCTCAACCAATAATGTAGGTCCGCCTTTGGTTGGGCTCACTATAGAAAAATAATAGAATCACGGGAGCAGACTTTCAATTAGACCAGAAAGAGAACTTTTGCGATTTCGACTTTGAGAATACTGACTTCTGAGTAGAACTAAGAATTTAAAATTTATGTATTCCTGCAACAAACTCTAATTAATATACAATTATATTTGAGTTACAAAATATAGATAAAAGCTACTGAATTAATGTGAAATCAGAGATTGTGCTATAAATCCATTACTGATGGTGATCCCAATAAGAAATATGAATTGAGAGAAAAGTGCTTAGGAATGAAACAACCAATCACAGTGAATAGGTCATGAATTTTTTTACGGGATGCCTCTGTTGACTTATGGCGCCCATAATGATGCGCGCTCCGAGAGGGCTACACGATTGTCAGCCGTGCAGCCGACACATGGTGACGATAGGCTTTAAGAAGGAACATCAGGAAAAGGGACTACGCCGAAGGCAACAACCATGTAAACATGTCGTATTGCATATCCTAAGGGTTCCAAAGGAGATTAGACATGACTCAAGAGGAGCTCAACGGTCTAGCCTACGGGCGACGCTCGCATGCGAGTCTGAGTGTCGGTACATTGTGTTTCTAAGCTATGAGTGAAATCTAGGGATTTCAGATGGAGGCCATTCATAGTATATATGCTTACCAAGTTTGGAGTCATTCAGAGATCGTTTTCCTATGAGCTTGGCTTAGGCCAAGAAACTGTAACATTGTCGTAACTAGACGAAGCTTCCAAAGGCCATATCTCTTTTCACAGGTACTACAGTTGGATGAAAATTTGTAAAGGAAGTCAAGACAGATCACTAGGAATAGATGACACCTTTTTGAAGGTCGAAGTTAAAAAGAAAGGTCCACTATGATTGTATGACCAAAACATATTATGTGGGGACATTAGGGCCTTTTCTTTTAAAGAATATATAAAGGGGACAGATTTATTGAAAACTCAGGCAGCCTCCCCCGTGTGTGCTGTCATCAAACTGCACCAAGTGAGCAACTTTGAGAGAAACCTCAAGGGACTGCCTTGGCATCTCTAAGTAGTATCTAAGGTATTCATATGAGTTAGGGAACTATATGGACGATGCCACACCTCAAGGCTAGCGTTTAGCGAATAACAACTTGGGTTAGACTTTGGGCGCCGCATGGGCTATTTGTGTGTGTCATGACCCGGATTTTCCACCATCGGGAGTAGTGGTGGCACCTACTATCAGAGCTAGACAAGCCAAATATTCAAAATATTTTTTCTGATGACATATTACAATATAAATAAATGGAAGCAATTAAATAAAAGAGGAAGATATTTAAACTTGTATAATTGAAATCAAGATGCGGAAGTTGAAACACATTTCTACCTAGAGTCTGGTGTCACTAGCTCACGGACTACTAAAGAGTGCTACAAACAAGTCTGAATAGAAAATACATAATGTCTGTCTCGGTACAATGAAAACAAACTTAAAATATCGAAAAAGGATTATGGCCCGCGAACGCCATCTACGCTACCTCGCAAGTCCCTCGACTGAAGTCAGCTCCCGATAAATACACTACTATTGTTGTCCAAAACTGCTATGGTATCATGATCTGTGCAAAAAGCACAGAAGCATAGCATCAGCACAACCGACACCATATGCTGGAAAGTGCCTGGCCTAACCCCAATAAAGTAGTGACGAGACTATACCCGACTACCAGATAAACCTGTACAAATATAAAATATACTTTGCGGAAAATAAACAGGACATAAGTAGTTTATAAACGGAGGGGGAAACATACTGGGGAAAACAACAGTTATAGATAAGGAGTCTAAATAAAGGTAAATCAACCAACAAAACTCAAGTTTGGAAATAACACATTTATCCCATACTTTGTAACACTGTTGCGGCATGCAACCCGATCTACATACTTATGGTAGTGTTGCACCGTGTAACCCGATCCGTATTGATAATATTTATCTCTGTTGCGCCACGCAACCCGATCCATGTGGATATTATTTATCCTTGATGCTGCACGAGAAGAATTATTTCTCATCCCAACATCAGTCACAACTATGGAGCAAGAGAAGAATGACCAGTTGATAAATCCCGGCAAGGGAACATAACAACACAACTAATTCACGACAAGGGAGTAAATCTATAACACCAATCAAACCTCCTGGAAAGGGAGCAACAACAAAAATCTTCACATCCCGGCAAGGGATTTATCACATCTCTTTCTACTTCTTTCATTTCTTATTCATTAGTTCTTTTATCGTTTGACCCAACGCTCCAAAGGTCTTATAATTCATCATTATTTCTCGTACTCTTCACATTATATAAAGATCGTCGATTGCATATGAATAGTCACAAGAATATCAAAATAAGTACAAGTAAGGACCCATAGTTATTGTTGACAACGGTGTATAGATACTCGTCACCATGCCTATACACCGTACTCCACATTTAGAAATTAACAAATAATATCCTAATCTTATTCCCTCAAGCAGAAGTTAACAAGAACTTACATCGAATGCTCCAAACTCAACTGAAGCCTCTAGCACAACTTTACCCTACAATTCAAATCCAACTTAGTCAAATCCACCTCTATCTCCCTACCTCCACCTCTATGACCTCTACCCCTTCCTCTAGCTGGCTGTGCAGCGTATGGAGCCTTTAGTGCCTGGATCATAGCTGGAGAACCCTGGTGATGCGGCTGTATACCCCTCAATCTCGTGCAAACTCTCCTAATGTGACCATACTCACCACACTAATAGCACCCGCCTGAATGCTGCAGCCGAGAGGGTTGAGACTGACCCTGTCGACCGAAATAACCTCCTCGAAAGCTTTGAAGCGCTGGTGCACTGATAGGCTGCTGAGAATCACTACCGCCAAAAGTACCATGAGAGACCTGGAGTGCTGACTAAAAGGACCTCAGAGGATGGCCTCTACCATATGAATCCATACCTCCAGATGAGGTACCTATGAACCTACCAAATTGATATGGCCTCTTATCTGACCCATGACCACATCCTCGGGCAAGAGCCATCTCAACTCTACGGGTCGCATTGGCCGCCTCTTGAAATGAAATCTCGCTCCCAGCTCCTATGGCCATCTGGAGACGAATCGGTTGAATCAACCCATCAATAAATCTCTGTACACACTCTCTCTCTCTCTCTCTCTTTCGGTAGGGAGTATAACAATAACATTGCGTTCCAGATCAATAAAATGAGTCTCGTACTGTGTGAATGTCATTGTACCCTGATGAAGACGCTCAAAATGCCTTCGTAGAGCCTCTCGCTCAGTCATTGGAAGAAAATTTCTCCAAGAAGAACTCTGCATACTGGCCCGAAGTCAATGATGGCGACCCTGATGGACCACCACCAAGTCTTGGCGGATCTTGCTAGTTGAAAGGTAATGAAGTCGACCCCATTGGTCTCCATAATACCCATAGTCGGGGGAACCTCATGGCAGCTGAACAAGAAGTCCCGGGGGTCCTCTGTAGGAGCTCCGCTAAAGGTGGTGGTGAAGAGCTTGGTGAACCTATCAATCCTCCACAAAGCATCCGTGAACATCACTGCACCATCACCGGAATGAGCTGGAATACCCTACTGGGCTGCCACAGCTGGCTGATATGATGGAACCTGAGCCTGAGGAGCTACCTGCTCCGGAGTACGCGTAGCGGGAGTCTGAACTACTACCCTAGCCTGAGATGTGGTTGGTGCTACAGGAAGAAAACCCGCTCTAGATACGTTCTTTATAAAGCCTACCAGTCATACCAAAGCGTCCAGAAGTACTGGAGTGGCTATGAAACCCTGTAGGACCTGAGCTGGGCCCACTAGAGCTGGTGGAGCTGGAACCTCCTAATCATAGTCACATGAGGCTCCACCTCTGGGACTGCTACTTGGGACTGAGATCTGCCCCGGTCTAAGACTCGCCCTCTGCCCCTTATAGGAGCTGTTGTTGGGGGCTCGGGCTACTGAACACTAGAATAGGTAGCACATGTTCTCGCCATTTACGAAAGAACAAAGTAGAACGACAATCAATATTGAGAAACAGAATTGCATGACAAGAAAGAACAAAGTGAACTTTCCTAACTCTGTAGCCTCTGGGGGATAAATATAGACGTCTCCGTACCGATTCCTAAGACTCTACTGAGTTTGTCTATGAGTTGTAAGACCTATGTAACCTAGTGCTATGATACCAAATTTTCACGACTTGGATTTTCCACCATTGGGAGTCGTGATGGCGCCTACTATCGGAACTAGGAAAGCCAAACATTCAATACATTTTTTTTCTGATGACATTTTAGAATATAAATATACGGAAGAAATTAAATAGAAGCAGAATATATTTAAACTTGTATAACTGGAATCAAGGAGCTGAAGTTGAAACACACTTCTACACAGAGTCTGGTGTCACTAGCTCACGCACTGCTAAAGAGTGCTACAAACAAGTCTTAATAAAAAATACATACTGTCTGTCTCGGTACAATGAAAACAACCTTAAAATATGGAAAGGGACTTCGACTTGCGAACGCCAGCTAGGCTACCTCACAAATTCTTGGACTAAAGTCAGCTTCCGATCAATACACTACTGCTGTGGTCCAAAAGCTACTCGGTATCATGATCTGTGCAAAAAGCAAAGTAGTGTAGCATCAGCACAACCGACTCCATGTGCTGTTAAGTGCCTGGCCTAACCCCCTCGAAGTAGTGATGAGGCTAGACCCGACTACCAAAAAAACTTGTACAGATATGAAATATACTTTGTGGAAAATAAACTGGAGATAAGCAGTTTATAAAAGGATGGGGAAAAATGCTGGGGAAAATAACAATTATAAACAAGGAGTCTAAATAAAGATAAATCAACCAACAAATCTCAAGTCCGGAAATAACACATTTATCCCATACTTTGTAACACTGTTGTGGCGTGCAACCTGATCCATACACTTATGGTAGTATTGCAGCGTACAACCCGATCCGTATGGATATTGTTTATCCTTGTTGCAGTGCGCAACCCAATCTGTGTGGATATTATTTATCCTTGTTGCGACGCGCGACCCATATCATGTGGATATTATTTATCCTTGTTGCAGCATGCAACCCGACCCACTAAGATCATACTTTCTCATACAAACATCAGTCACAACTACGGATCAAGAGAAGAATAACCAGTAGAGAAATTTTTTCAATGGAATATAAAAACTCAACTAATTTCCATCAAGGGAGTAAATCTATAACACTAATAAAACCTCCCAGCAAGGGAGCAACAACAATAATCTTTACATCTCTTTCTATTTCTTTCATTTCTTACTCATTAGTTCTTTTATCGTTCGAGCCAACACTCCCAAGGTTTTACAGTTCATAATTATTTTTCATACTCTTCACATTATATAAAGATCGTCAATTGCACATGGAAGAGTCACAATAATATCAGAATAAGTACAAGTAAGGACCCACGGTCATTCTTGACACTAGTGTATAGATACTCGTCACCATGACTATGCACCGTACTCCACATTTAGCAAATAATATCCTAATCCTATTCCCTCAAGCCAAAGGTAGAACAAGCACTTACCTCGAATGCTCCAAACTCAACTGAAGCCTCCGGCACAGCTTTACCCTCGAATTCAGCTCCAACATAGTCAAATCTATGAAATAATGACTTTACCATATTAATAATAGCTAAACAAACTAAACCCAACGCCTAAATAAGATTTCTAAGCTTTTCCCCTAAAATTCTAAGAATCGTCGTAGGCCTGCTTGGTCAAAACCCGAGGTTCGAACTAGTTCCATGTCACTCATTCCCCCACGAGCTTGAATAAACAATTTGTTTCCAAATTCGACCCCAAAATGAGGTCTAAATCAAAGAAAATCGAAAAGCCCTAACTCTACCCTTCCCCCCCAATTCTTACCATGAGCTACTGTCGACGCCCCCTTTTTCTCTAAGGCAAAATCGGGTTTTACGACATTTTGTGCAAAACAACTCTCTTTCTCGTTTGAGAATTGGGTTATGGTATTTGAAGAGTCGCCACCTAATGATTATATTGCATTAGGACACTTTAAGAAGAGAGTATTTTGAGAAGAAAACCAGAGTTCGGGTAAGGACTTGAGATTATCTTGAGAGGAAGGTGTTAGGCACCCCTCAAGATCCACTAGTGTGGTTCCCGGCCGTGTTAATTGTGACTTTATAAAAGAGATGAAGCAATTAAACAGATAAGGTTCACATATATAACATTCACACAACTTGAAAAATTCTAAAGAGGACGTAAATTTAAAAATAAAAAGAAGGATTCATTTGGAAAAGCATTAGTAAAGGAGAACATTCAAATATGAAAACAAAAGAGTGGTCCTAGGTTTAACTTCAATGGATCATTCGATACAATATCGGCACATATTCCCAAAGATGGGTCACTTTATGATATTATCGCATCGTCATCATCTCCATATTCTACCCTTCCCACCCCATTGAGGTATTTGAACGCGTTTGTATAATTTACTTACTGCATGCTAATACCCATCCCAACCTGTTAGTCCTGGGGTATTAGGACTTCTAATCCTAAGAAGGGGTGAGAGAGATAGGATATATATAGAGTTTTAAAGGTAAAATACTAGAACGAGAGACAAAAAACACATAGCATATAAGTGGTATGCAAATAAGACAATTAAAGGCTCAAATAAACCCCATATCATAACAACAACTAGTTTAGCATGACTTCAAATACTGATTTGGTCTTTTAAAAGAGGTTAATGAACATGCAGACTAGTTTGACACATGAAAGTTAGATAGAAAATATGCTTTGCACCCTCCGGGCTTGTTATTAGGAATTGACAGGTTAAAATCAGGAGGAAAACATTGGTCTCAGTGAAGAATCTATTAAAAGAGATTTAAAGTTGCAGAGGAGTTTAGAAATGGCTTGCACTAAGCCAAACAATTTGCATACAAAAGGAGACGTATGAAGAAAAAGTTTTAAAAGGCCTTATGGTATTAAAATTAGGAGGGAAATAAATTTGAAACCACAAATTTAGCATTTTAAAAGACGTTTACAGGTTCAGAGTAATGTGAAAGGGGCAGACTTAGGCCTGATTTAAAAGCAAACAGACTCAAGACCAATTGGACTGAAACGTTCTTAAGCACTGGGTGAGCTGGACATGCACATTGATCTTTTTTCGTTACTACTTTTTACAAGTTTGGATGACCTACTATTTTGCCTAGCGTTTATATGATGCCAAAAGGCATATTTTCTAGGTGAGATTATGAGAATGCAAAACTATAAGCATGGTTTCTATATGAGGCTGTAAGAATGCAAACCTATAGACATGATTTTCTATTATGAAGTTGAGGCAATAACGAAAAGCCTTACAGACATGGTATCAACATAAGATTGTACAATAATGAAAGCCTATGGAGATGATATCTATATGAGATGCAAGAAGATAAACCGTATAGACATTATAACTATATGACATGGATGCAGGAAGTAAACCCTATAAACATGGTATCTATTTGAGATGATGCAAGAAAGTAAACCCTATAAACATGGTATCTATATGAGATGATGCAAGAAAGTAAACCCTATAAACATGGTATCTATATGAGATGATGCAAGAAAATAAATCCCTCCCATATTCCCTTTCACTAGATCCCCCAAGTTCTTTTATTACAAGTTATTTACAAGAATCTGGACAGGAAAATAACATTAAAGGAAGTAAATATATCAATACTACAATAGGCCCAAAGAAGCGTAAAGCAATTTTAATGTCCAACAATATGCCTTGTATCAAATCCGGGCTCCCAAATCCAAGGTTTTATTTTTTGAGTAGTGCAAGTGTGGAATTACTAACCCCAAAGAGTCCAAGTTTAGAGGAGACTCTGAAGTCCCCTAAGCATGGCTTACCAAGGTGAATTAGGACTTAAAGCACTAAGAATAAGTATAAAAGTGATGACTTAGAGGAAGACCAATGTAGGAGGTGGTCATACCTAGCCTATGGAGTGAGGCTAGCACACCCCTAACCACTTTGAAAGGTTAACAAACAGGAGCAGACTTGGAAACAAGTCAGACTAGGGCCTGTATGGTGATTAGGACACCAACTGGCCTTAATAACATAATAAAGGGGTACGGAATGGGATTACTTTGAGTATAGGATGTTAAGAGCTTTAGTTCTAAACTAGGAGTGGCAATGAGATGCCACCCAAATATAGAACACCCTCATATTCATATAGGGATCAGAAAAAAGGGAATCAGATAAAAGAGCAAGACTAAATTAAAGTGTTTCAGGGGAAATGGGGTGTACAGAACTCAAACCACATAATGAACAATAAACTGCCAAGAGAAGGGACTGAGCATGCTTAACTAAAAACTAACACATAAACAAACAAGAAACATGAAGAATTAAATATGCTGCAACTGAGATACACACAGACTAGGGAAATGGGGAAAGAGATTCAAAATGGTTAAGCTTAAACTGAACAGACAAGGGAAAAGAGGAAGGGGATTAAACATGCTGAACTTAAATTGAAACACACAAACATAATTAGGGAAGGAGATTGAACATGCTAATTAAATTGAAATACACAAACAGATTTGGGAAAGTTGATTAAACATGCTAAAATTCAAATTGAAATACACTAACAGGCTACGGGGAAGGAAAGGGGCTGGACACGCTGAACTCAAATTAAAATACACAAACAGTGAGCAGGGTCAAGCATACAACTAGTTGGAGGTTGATGATATAAAATTAGGAGCCTGCCAGTTGCATCTTCAATAATAGAGCAAATATAGATCCTTATTATTAGCCTTGGCTTTCAGTCGGCTAATTCTTACCAAGAGAGCAAGTAACGGAGAAGTAATGTAGAAAAAAAGAGAATTTTGAGTGAGGATTAGAGAGTACTCGTGTATCAGTGTGTTCTTCAGGTGAGAAGAAGCGGAGGATATTTATGGTTTGAAAAATAAACAGCACTAAGGCAAGTAAATAATCACAGTATCAATTACAATCAATTAAGGGAAGGGCTTTCCCTAATTAAGCAACCAGAATTGAGGTAAATAACACCATCTTATTTTTGTATAGAAAATCAAATGTAAGTCACAAAATGCAGGACAAGTTTGTAAAAGCGGTTGAAATTCACACACTTAATACATAAGGCAAGTAAGTCATAAAGAGATCAAGGAACTAATTGATTTTGCACTTGGTCAAAGAGAACGCCCAAATTATAAAATGAAACAGATTCATAAGAAATCACTTTTCCCAAAATTAGGGCCATCAAAAAAGAAAAAAATAGAGCTATATAAAGAGATGCACAAATTCGAGCATGCAGGACTGGAATTAGTAGAAAATTCATGTAGTTGTAGCACTCAAGTAGGAAATCAAAGACGGCTAGGGTTTTAATCATGGAGCGAGTAAGTAAACAGAGAAAAATAGAAAAAGAAAACCCCTGAAGCTAACGGTTTTTGTCACATATAACGTGTATAGAAGAACATAGATGAAAGTGAACATAAATGACTAACATGGAACATAGTAAGCATATTAGTTCAGAAACCCTATAAATAGCATAGTAAAGAAATACCTAGGCGTCATGGTGGACAATACTCAGAAATCACAATAATAACTAGAAGAAAACACAGTACAACAAAATAATCAAGGAAATTAGAGTAATCCAGGAAACCCTAATTGTTTTAGAAGACGAATAGTTTGAAAATGAAATGGGTGAAGAAAAGGCGAGAAGTACCAAAAAATTCATTGAATAACTAGAGCTTATAGAATATTGTAAAGATAAACACAGAAGAGAACCTCGAGAAATTAGGGTTTTCAGAGAAGGGTCTCGAAGCATCGAGAAAAGCCTTAATAGATTCGTCGAAGTTAGCCAAGGGCCCAGGACCTTATAGCTGGCCGGAGCAAGGCCGGACATTACTGCAATAACAACATTGGAGGACCTATGGTCCGATCAACTTCGAAGTAAAGTTCCAATCCTTGAACCCAAAAAGCAATAGAGATGACGGGTGAACAAATATAGGGGTTTTAGGTCTTGCATAGCCATGAATGCAGGTGAGAAGAGCTGGAGTCGATTAGGGTTTGAGAGGGGCTAAAGAGAATTTGGGGGCGAAGGGCGGCTTGTTTGGTGTTAGTGATTAGGGTTAGGAGGATTATGGGGATTTAATTTTGGTAAGTTAAACGTGGACCATTGATCTGAGTGATCAACGGTCGTGATTAAGAAAGAGATGGAGTGGGTTAGTTTAAGTGGGTTTTGGGTCTGGTAATTTCAAATAGGATCGGGTAATTTGGGGGGTTTAATTTCGGCAGAAATGTGGCTACAATTGAAAGACCAAAGGGCTACAATTTAAATGACTAATTTTCCCCTAATTTAATTTTATAAAATAGTAAATAATATTATAAAAATCCAATAAAAGTACTGAGTTAATAAAATATGTATAATCATCGATTAAATTATAAGGAACGATTTTGTAGTTAAAATACTTGTCAAATTGATAAATGGGCTAGAATTGCATTTTAATGAAATTTTAATTTTGAAATACCTAATGACCCTTGTAAAATCCTGTAAAAACTTATATAAATTATATTTTATCTAAATGAGATAATAAAATATATTACTTATCAAAATAAAAAGATTTGGGACTAAGTATTGGATTTTATAGTACAAAATAAGTCGTAAATTAGTTTTAAAATACTTGAAAAATGTAGAAAAATACAAACCTTTTGTGGATGCTTATATATGCATCTATATGCTATTTTGGAAATGTTTTGAGTATTGAAATACATAGGGAAAATTGGGTATCAACATCTTCCCCTCTTTACCCGAGAGGGTGAAAGAGTTGTCAAGTAAAGACAAGATGACCAATTTTGACCGGAAATGACGACTGTAAGGAAACTTCGACCGCGCTCTGGCTTCTGAGCTGCCTACATATCGTTGGTTTTACAGGAATCGGGCCGTATGTAGTTCAGAAGCCATTGGCGAGATATGCCAATGACAATTTGAAAAACGCTCACGCAACGGGGTTTGAGATTTGTCAAGGGTCCGGAGATCGGACGGGCTGCGGAGAACTGGAGCGGGACCGCTCCTGCTGAGGTGGTCGTGCCAGCCAGTGCACCTGCAAAATGAATGGTGTGTGGATATTTTGCATAATTTAATTGTGATGCAAGTTCCCACTGGACCATGAGTAGTGTCTTCAGACGATTAGGATGGCGTCCTCAGACTATGATGTCCTGTGCTATGAAGAGCATAAAGTAAAGATTCGCAGGCCAGGAAATGGTGTTCTTGGGCTTTGCATATGGGGCCTCCAAGCTATGATGCCTTTGAATAATTTGGCTATATTTCAGCCCATGAAAAGGTGGCAATATTTCAGCCGAATGAATGCAAGGGGTGGCGATCTTTCAGCCGAGCAGGAATTTAAAATGCATGGAGGCGATATTTCAGCCAAATCAAACAGGGTGGCAATTTTTCAGCCAAATGCAAAATAAAAGAGGTATATCTTATCATCAAAAGGTAAAGAATAGCCTTATGCAATGCAGGATGGAGACAGAGTTTAGTCTCGGAAGGCCAAAGATTGCCTTATGCAGGATAGAGGTAGAGATTAACCTCGGAAGGCAGAGAATAGCCTTATTCAAAAAATGCAGATGGAGACAGAGCTTAGTCTCGAAAGGCAGAAGATAGCCTTATGCAAGATGGAGATAGAGCTTAACCTCGGAAGGTAGAGGCTATCCTTATGCAATGCAAAAATACAGATGGAGACAGGGTTTAGTCTCGAAAGGAAGAGAATAGCCTTATGCATGATGGAGGCAGAGCTTAGCCTCGGAAAGAAGAGAATAGCCTTATGCAAAAATGCAAAAATGTAGATGGAGACAGAGCTTAGTCTCGAAAGACAGAGAATGGCCTTATACAGGATGGAGGCAGAGCTTAGCCTCGGAAGGCAGAGAATAGCCTTATGCAAAAATAAAAAAAAATTCAGATGGAGACAGAGCTTAGTCTCGAAAGGCAGAGAGTAGCCTTATCCAGGATGGAGGTAGAGCTTAACCTTGGAAGGCAGAGAATAGCCTTATGCAAAAAATGTAAAAAATACAGATGGAGACAAAGTTTAGTCTCGAAAGGCAGAGAATAGGTAGAGCTTAACCTCGGAAGTCAGAGAGTATCCTTATGCAGGATGGAGGCAAAGCTTAGCCTCGAAAGGCAGAGGATGGCCTTATACAGGATGGAGGTAGAGCTTATCCTTAGAAGGCAGAGAATAGCCTTATGTAATGCAAAATGGAGACAGAGCTTAGTCTCGAAAGGCAGAGAACTGCCTTATGAAAAAATGCATATATATAAAGGAGAGGATGGTGATGATTTTCTTAGCTGGTTGATGATTGCGACATCGTGACTGCTGGGGAGGTGTTGGATGTAGATATTAAACCTTTGCAAGGTGAGCACATGCGTTGCCTATTTGTATTCTGGATTTCTGCATCTAAAGAAAATTTGTGATTTCTGTAAAGGGGGAGGTTAGTTCGCATCTCTCGACTTGTGGCATCTTGTACCATTTGGGGTAACGTTGCTGAACAATAGTGATCCAAATGGTTTTATGCAAATTTTAGCAATCGTGATGCAAATGTATAAGAATAAGTAAAGAAAAGATAATTTTGTTTTATGATGAACCACAACTACAACGTGGTTCAAAGCACGACTACCTTGCTGGCTCCGGAATTTTGAGGGTCCTCCTCAAAATTCTACCCCAGTTTAGTGGGCTGGCACTGTTGACGGTGGTGCTGAATAACTGAAAGCGGATTGACCTTAGGATTTTTAGGGTCCTCCTCAAAATTCTACCCCAGTTTGCTGGGTCAATGCTCATGCGGAAACTCACAAACTGACTTCGGAATTTTGAGGGTGCTCCTCAAAGTTCTGCCCCAGTTCCAAATGGGGGGGAAAATGAGATTTTATTAAGGATGTGACAGAACCAATAGGGCTGCCTACGTATCCCCTATTAAACGGGAATTGTGTTTGGCATAGTTCAAATTACATCATAAAGAAAATGCATACTGATTAAATGTAGTATCTCTTCACTGCATCTGAGTTGATCGGTTTTGGCCATATTTCTCCATCCATTTCTGCAAGAATGAGGGCTCCTCCAGTCAGAACCCGGTGAACCATGAAAAGACCCTGCCAGTTGGGAGAGAACGTTCCTTTGGCTTCATCTTGATGTGGAAATATCTTTTTCAACACCAGCTGCCCTGGTGTAAACTTCCTTGGTCGAACTCCCTTGTTGAAGGCTCTGGACATTCTGTTCTGATATTATTGATCGTGTCAGACAGCGTTCATTCTCTTTCCGTCTATAAGGGCTAACTACTCATAGCGACCTTTGATCCATTCTGCGTCATCTAGCTCAGCTTCTTGTATGATTCTCAAGGATGGAATTTGTACCTCGGTGGGAATTACCGCCTCTGTACCGTAAACCAACATGTAAGGAGTTGTCCCGGTTGATGTGCGAACTGTAGTACAATAACACAAAAGCGAATGACAACTTCTCATGCCACTGCTTATGCCATTTGATCATTTTCCTTAGTATTTTGTTCATGCTCTTGTTGGCTGCTTCCACAGCTCCATTCATATGAGGTCTATATGCCGTAGAATTTCTGTTCATGATCTTGAATGTTTCACACATCGCTTTCATCAAGTCACTGTTGAGATTGGAACCATTATCAGTGATGATCGACTCTGGAACACTCAACCAACAGAAAATACGATCTCGCACAAAGTCTACCACGACTTTCTTGGTTACTGCTTCGTATCATGCTGCTTCAACACATTTAGTAAAGTAATAAATATCCACTAGGATGAACCTATATCTGTTTGATGCAGACGGCTCAATTGGTCCAATGACGTGGTTCGTTCTATCGCATCGACACACCTTAATAGTCCCAAATCGGAAGCCCTCATATACAGGAATCCTCTGCTCTGAAAGAAATTGTTGGACAACCTTCGAAGCGTGTGCTTCTGAGTATCATTAGCAAGCTCTGGATATTCTCCTGTTGTCAGGTACTCTTTGATGTCGTGAAACTAGGGTTTTTCTTCGGCTTCTTCCTCAACATGTGCACAATATACCGGTTGATCAGTAATCTTGACCTGGATAGGGTCGATGAAGTTTGTATCTGGATGCTGAATCATGGATGATAAAGTGGCAAGCGCATCTGTGAACTCATTCTATATTCTAGGAATATGCTGGAATTCCGTTTTCTGAACCTCTTTCTCAACTCCCGTATGTGCTGCAGATAAGGGAGTATCTTGGAACTCTTGGTTTCCCAATCTTCTCGAACTTGGTGTATGAGTAGGTCTGAGTCTCCAATCACTAGCAGCTCCTGAATATTCATGTCAATGGCCAGATAAAGCCCCAAGATGTAAGCTTCATACTCGGCCATATTATTGGTGCACGTGAACATAAGCTTGGCAGAGACCTGGTAGTGCTGACCGATTTTTGATACCAGGACTGCTCGGATACCAACTCCTTTAAAATTTGCGGCTTTGTCGAAAAACATCCTCCAACTGTCATAGGATTCTGCAATATCCTCTCCTGAAAGCTACTTTCTCATCAGGAAAATACCTCTTCAATGGTTCATACTCCCCTCCTACAGGATTTTATATGAGATGATCTGTCAAAGCCTGTCCTTTAACTGCTTTTTGGGTGACATAGACAATGTCGAATTCACTCAACAAAATTTGCCACTTGGCGAGCTTGCCGGTGGGCATGGGCTTCTGAAAAATATACTTTAGTCGATCCATTCTTGATATAAGGTAGGTAGTGTAAGAAACAAAATAATGCCTCAACTTTTGAGCTACCCAGGTCAAAGCACAACAAGTGCGTTCTAGCAAGGAATACCAAGCCTCATACGGGGTAAATTTGTTGCTGAGGAGTAAATATCTTGATCCTTTCTTCCCGTCTCATCATATTGTCCCAATACACAACCAAATGCTCCATCAAAAACTGCGAGATAGAGCAGTAAAGGCCTTCCAGGTTTAGGTGGAACCAAGACTGGAGGCGTAGACAAGAATTCCTTGATCCTGTCGAAAGCCTTTTGACATTCATCGGTCCATTTAGTGGAGGCATCCTTCTTCAGCATCTTGAAGATAGGTTTGCAGATGATGGTAAAGTGAGCTATGAACCGGCTGATATAGTTAAGTCTCCCCAGGAAACTCATTACCTTTTTCTTGTTCTTTGGTGGTGGCAACTCAAGGTTGCACCTTGTCGTAAGTTCTCGCCGTCTCCATTGCGTGCTTCTCCAGTATCTCCTCAGGACTCTTGAATAAATTTGACTTCTGATTGAGCCATTTCTATCCCTCTGCGGCTCACGATGAAAACCAATAACTTTCTCGTGTTAGAAATAACGCTCTACGCTAGAGGGGGGGTGAATAGCGTATTAATAAAATTTGGCGTTTTCTTGCGGAATTTAAACTTTGCAGGAAATAAACAAATGCAGTAAAAATAAATTACACCACGATATATACTGGTTGGCCACACTTTGTGGTTAGTCCAGTCCCCGAGAGACTCTCTCGAGATTTCCACTAACAACCTTGTCAAGCTTAAGGTGCCCAACAAACCTTTACACTTGAGACTTGAATCACACAAATCTCAAACACTTGCTCGGAGGTTCCTCACCTCAAAGACTTCAATTTGCTCGGAGGTTCCTCACCTCAAAGACTTCAATTTGCTCGGAGGTTCCTCACCTCAAAGACTTCAATTTGCTCGGAGGTTCCTCACCTCAAAGACTTCACTTGCTCGGAGGTTCCTCACCTCAAAGACTTCAATTTGCTCGGAGGTTCCTCACCTCAAAGACTTCAATTTGCTCGGGGATACAATCCCAAAGACTTCACTTGTTAAGCTTCCGGGTGCCTAACGAACCTTTACAACTTGAGAACTTGATACAACACAAGCCTCAACCAACCCGCTTAAGGAAACCTATCCCTAAGACTTTACAAGAAGAAATATAACACTCCTTCTTACTACAAGTGTTTAACAAGAACACTCTTTTACTCACTTTACAAGAACTCTCTCAAAGAGTGGATTATGAGTACAAAATATATGGCTCAAGAACACAACAACTCAATCAATAATCTTGGCTCTCAAAAAACAATGTAAGATATGAAATTTGAATCACAAGAATGTAATGTATGCTTTGTAATTTTTCTGCAGTGTTGTTGTGTTTTAAAAATGATTTTCAGAGAGTGTTTTATAGAGAAAATGGAGCAATAGACCGTTGCTTTTAGTTCCAGAAAACGCTCCTGAAAATCTGCCTGACAATCGATTGTTGATATTACACAATCGATTGTTGGAGCAAAATTTCAACAGACAGATTCCTTAAAAACCGGTTAAAAAGATTTCTGTTGAATTTAAAAAGAATGACAATCGATTGTTAACTTTAGACAATCGATTGTTGTTCAAATATTCAAAATATTTCTGGCAACTTTTTGACTAAAAGATTTGAGTAAAGATTATACCATAAATAGATAAAGCCGTTGGAAGAAGTCCGTTTGGAAATATCACTGAGCACAATCGATTGTTAAATAGTGACAATCGATTGTTCTTCATTTTTGAAGATTTTGAAAACATTCTGTAAGTTGTCCAAAACTTTGAGACTAAGTATAAAATCTGACAATCGATTGTTGAACAGTGACAATCGATTGTTGCTTCAAAAATGATTTCAAACGAAGTTTCTGTCTCAAGACAACATTTTAAAAACTAAGTATAGAACTTGACAATCGATTGTTTCTTCAAGACAATCGATTGTTAAACCCAATTTTCTCAAAACGAGTTTAAAAATCATTTTGGCAAATATGCAACTTATTTCTTTAAAAACTTATGATGCATGATTTTATGAAAATCATTTTAGGTGAGAGCCAATATTAGAAATAAGTCGTTGAGTCAAGATTACAAATTAAGACCTACTCAACAGTTGATTGCATCTTCTATTCTTGAACGCGTACTATCCATCTTGTACTTGGACTGTTATTGTTCCATCACCGATGCTTGTCTCAATGTTTGGCATTTATCAAAACCTACATGAATCAACACACGTTAGTTCGAGAACGTGTTTCTTACATCTCGCAGGGACCCCAAATGCACACTTGGCGGGATTCAGTTTCAAGTTATACCCTCTTAGTCAATTGAAAACTTTTTGGAGGTCCTTCATGCGATATGCATCCTTCTTGGACTTAATGACAACGTAGTCTATATATACCTCAATCTTCTTATGTACCATGTCATGAAAGAGGGTAGTCATGGCCCCCATGTAAGTAGCTCCCGCATTCTTCAACCCGAACGACATCATTCTGTAGCAATATATTCCCCTAGGCATGATAAACGTCGTTTTCTCTGCATCTTCTTTATCCATCCATATCTGATGGTACCCCGCAAAAGCAATCGATGAATGGTTGTGACTCGTGCTTGGCGAAGTTGTCGATCAGAATGTGTATTTTGGCAAGGGAAATTCGTGTTTGGGACTGGCCCGGTTGAGATCCCGGTAGTCGACACAGACTCTAACTTTCCCAACCTTCTTCGGTACTGGCACAATGGTAGCTAACCAAATTGGATACTCTACCACTTGAAGAACTCTAGATTTGACCTTCTTGATGACCTCTTCTTTGATTTTTAAACTCATATCTGGCTTAAATTTTATGAGCTTTTGTTTTACCGGTGGACATGCAGGATCTGTTGGCAACTTGTGAGCGACGATGGATGTGATGAGACCAGTCATATCATCGTAGGACCATGCAAAGATATCCTCATATTCCTTTATGAACTCTGTACACTCTTTTTTGTCCGTGATAAGTGCACATTGATGCGCGTTTCTTTGACATTCTCTGTATCTCCCAAATTGACGACCTCGGTTTCATCCAAGTTAGACTTAGGTCTGTTCTCAAAATTCTTGGCCTCTCTGACAACCTCTTCAGGTATATCTTCCTCCTCTAAGTCTACGTCCGTTTAGTGCATAGCCTCGTTGCAGGTTATAATTGTTGGTTCATCATCAAGATACGTAATAGTAATGCTATGTGGAAATAAAGTAAATAGCAGAGAAAAGTAATGAACAGAGAGATATTTGATAAACTGAAAAAAATGTTTTTGATTAAATTCATAAATGTTCAAAACATCGGAGCTCTTTTGGAATGTAAAGACAATGCGGAAAGTAAAGAAAACATCTAAAACAAAGATTAATGATGCTTGTTCTGCCTTGCTACCCCGAAGGTTTCCGGGAAATGGTGGTCCTGATTGACCAGTTGGTGAGGTGCTCCCCTCGGTTCACAACCTTAATGGAAGGTCCTTCATCCCCTTCCTCTATAAAAATCACACAACAGTCCATGTCCTTCTCCAGAAACAGGTTCTTCGTCGCCGCAAGAGCCTCATATTCTTCTGACCCGTAGAGAGTATTCGCTGGTTGAAATGTCTGCTCCAACTGAGGTATGGGGAGTTCCAATGGGTAATATGGTCCGCGCCATGGTGGTGAGCGGTATTTGAATTCTTGCAAGTGTACTCGTACCCCAGTTCGAAGGTAGTACCATGTTTCTTCAACTGGATAGGTTTGGTGATACCTTGAAGATTCTTACCAAGTTTTTTCCCTGGTTCGTACCCACTACAATTTAGAATGCTCTCGACCTTGTTACTCCACCATTTATCCTTGTCCACTGCGTTAACTTGCTCAATATGATGATATGTTTCTCCGCCTATTCTTCTTATGCCTCCGTTCATCGGAATGGTCTGGCGACTGTATATGGGGTTACTACCGTCCCCACGAACGATTACTTCCTGATGCTTACATTCGAATTTTACGGCCTGATGCAAGGTTGATGCTACAGCCCCAACGTCGTGGATCCAGGGTCATCCTAGCAGTAGGTTGTAAGATGCTTGTACGTCGATGATATGGAAATCAACATCAAACCAAGTGGGGCCCATTTGAAAACACAGGCTAATCTCCCTGAGGGTGGACCTTTGAGAACCATCAAAAGCTTTAACGTTAATAGCCCCATCCTTTATCTCATGCAATCCTTTGCCTAATTTCTTGAGGGTGATCAATGGACAGATGTTGAGGCTAGAACCTTCGTCGACTAAGATCCCGGTGATGAAACGATCCTCACATTGCACAGTGATGTGGAGTGCTTTGTTATGACTGAGCCCTTCAGGTGGCAATTCATCCTCGTGGAAAGTGATTTTGTGACACTCCAATACTTTCCTTATCATGTTCGCCATCTATCCTCCTGTTATGTTGCTCGGGACATAAGCCTCGCTCAATATCTTCATCAAGCTGTTCCTATGTGCCTCGGAACTCTACAGTAATGCCAAGATGAAAATATGCGCCGGAGTCTTGTTTAGTGGTTCAAAAACTGAATACTCTTTAGCCTGTATCTTTCTCCAGAGATCATCATATCAAGTTTCAACGGGACGTCCAGAGGCCTGCTTGCTAGACACAACTAAGTGCTCTGCTGTGTTTAACCTTCATGTTCTAGTCATACCTTGCACAACACTTGCTTCACTCGTACGTGCTTTTCCCTTCCTTCTCTCCTTGGCTGTGTAGTCCAAGGGTATGGCATTTGACTAAAATGGGGTTATGTTTGACATGGTGACAGGAATGGGCACCCTTGGGGGTAGCATAGCAACTTCAATTGGTGCGGGTGCTTTTGGAGTCCCGAACTCCACCTCAATAGGTTTTGGCACCTTTGAAGGATGTGCCTCGAACTCAAATGGTAGAGATATATTCACCATGTTTCCCTGAGATGGCTTGATTTGCACAACACTAGGATTAAGAGTGACTGCCGGTTTCTTGGGCTCATCACCTTCAAATATCAAACCGATTGACCCTTCAGTGTCCCAGTCGTCCTCAACCTCAATCATCTGGATGCCTCCGCCTTTATGGTCTGGTAGAGGGTTGCTACGAACATTAGGAGCAAGCTCCTTTGCTCTGATGACCTTGTTGTCAACTAAGGTCTGAATTTTGTCCTTCAACGAGCGGCACTCGTCGATAGTATGGCACTTCATCTCTGAATGGTATATCCAGGTTTTATTTGGGTTGATCCATTGGGAAGGGTTTTCTAGGGTTTTGACTGAGATGGGTGTAACATATTCAGCGGCTTTGAGCTTCTCATACAGTTGGTTAATGGGTTCAGAAATAGAGGTGTATTATTAGGGCGGCTTGCGGTCAAACTTTGGTCTTGGTCATGGGAAGTTTTGGCGGGTAGGTGGTGATGGACAGTGAGGAGGTTTGGAGTTGTAAGCTTGGTATACGAGTGCGGGTTGGGAATATCATGGCGAGGTGGGCTGATATGTTGGTGATGGAGATGTTTGGTAGACGAGATGTAGATTTTGATAGGTAGGTGAAGGTGCTTGATAACTTAGAGAGGCTTGATATGTGAGTGGGATTGGAGGGTAGGGTTGATATTTCATGGGAGAGTGGTTTCTCGGCGCAAACATTATAGAGTTTACGTCCTTTTTCTCCGACGTACCATCTGATTGTAAGGCTTGGTTAGTGGCCTGGAACGCCTCAAGGTTAGTAGCCATACCATTTTTTATACCCTCTTCAATCCTTTCTCACAGTTTGATTAAATCAGCAAACTTCTGCCCCTCTATCTGCATCAATCTCTCGTAATACTGTAGGTCTTGAGCATAGACAAAAAATCTTTTCATTTGTTCTTCTTCCAATGCCGGTCTAACCTTGGTAGCTTCCGACCTCCAACGAGTAGCATACTCGCGAAAGGTTTCAATGGGCTTATTCTTCCAATTTTGGATATAGAACACGTCCGACGAGTTCTTAGTATTGAACCTGAAACGGTCCATGAAATCGGAAGCCATGTTTACCCAACTCGTCCACTTCTTCGCATCTTGGATGATATACCAAGATAAAGCATCACCTTTCAAGCTCCTCATGAATAGTTTCATGCGGATCTTTTCATCTCCACCAACTCTTACTAGTCACAATACATCCTAAGGTGAACCCTGGGATCACCCATACCATCAAACATTTCGAACTTAGGAAGTTTTTACCCCTCTGGGAGTTCGACATCAGGTTGAACACAAAGGTCTTCATAAATTAGACCCTCTACACCTTTATTACCTTCCACGCCTTGAACCCTGCTAGTGAGGTTCTTGAGTTCAGTAGCCAAGTTCTGAATGAGTGAGTCTGATTCTGACACCTCTGATATGGGCTGTGTATAGTATGGCAGAGTATCCACAAAGATAGGAGAATCTTGACGATTCGGAGCATTTTGGGGCTCAGGGATGAGCGGTGGAGCATTGTTGCGAGCTTGGGTTAGGGTCTTCTGGAGAGGTGCAGAGACCTGATTGTTGACATCTGCAGCAGCAAGGGAGATGGACAAACTTGCCAAGCTCCGGACCTGGTCTAGTTCCTCTCGGAACCTTAGCAAAATTTGTTCCATATAAGCAGCAGTTTCTTTAGTGATCGTGGTACTTGGTCCCGCAAGGACCCTTCCCAGTTTTGGTATCTTTGCCTCCCTCATACAGTTTCATCAGCTCGCACAGTCCTAGCAACAAATAAGCCAGAGCCAAGTGCCCACCTTCATTACTTTCAGCTTCCTGACAGTCGTTGATCCTTTTCAGAAACTTGCCTTCCAGCTCCACTAAACCCTGTTCTAAGTACTCTAAGCGATTATTTGCGCAGACAGAGATGCCTTCCCACTCATTGATTACCTTCTCTTGGGCTTCTAGCATTTCTCGATGTTCACTTTCACACTCTCGCATCCGTTTGCGTAGCTGATTATACTTAACCTTTGTTGTAGTCTGCTCATCAATAACCCTATGATCGTGGACGAAATTTAGTTTTTCCAAGCCAATATGATTGTCTTCTAGACACCCCAGATAAAGTGCGCATGCCCCGCCTGATACCTGTCTGGCTCCATGGATTCCTTTTTCAAAATGAGTTTGGAATGCCACATATGTGGAGCCTGACACCTGTGTGGGCTATCGTCATCTTGGAAATCAGCCCTGTAGTGACTCATCTTTCCTACCCTTGGTATAATCTGCTTTCTTCCCTCTTGCCTCATGACTCGGAGAGGGATATAAGGGTAAGTTCCTCTTGAGCCAATGAGTACAAGGAATGACGCATCCATAGATCGAATGATAAACTCTCCAGTTGGAAACCACTCGTACATCCATTGTACCTGCTCTTCTCTCAGATTCTCAAATAATTCCACCCACCCACTGGCATCTTCTAGGTGAGCGAACATATCCGGCATGAAGTGCATCCGCTTTGGATGATGGAAAGCGATATGGTCATCCCAGTCTCGGCGTATGATCTCCTGTCTATATTCTCCCCTCTGAAGATGCTCAATGAGCCATAGTTGTAGTAGCAAATAGCACCCTTCAAAGTGCGGTGCCCTTTGTTGATATTTTTCTAAGGCTCGGTACAATTCGGTGAGGATCATGGGTGCTATGCGAAATATCTGCCCGTCGATACCCTCCATTATGGTTTTGGTTACCATGGCTAGTCTTGTATGGATTCTAGCCTTCTTCATCGGAAAGACTATTATGCCTAGGAAACAGAACATGAATACAAAGGCTCTCCTATGTATGTGGTCTAAAGAGGTGAGGGCAAACTCGTCCATGTGAGTGAGGTAGGATTTGCTATCTCCGAACCTTTCATACATGAAATCGAAGGATATGTAGGAGTCCTTTATACTGGTTAGATTAGGATTCATTTTGAGCCCCATCATTATCAATAACCCTCTACCTTTGCGGTTTTATGGCATGAGCAACCCCGAGCTATCCCAAGGAATTCGGCCAGACCCCCGATTTCTTCCAATAGCAGCGTAACTTCAATACCCCCAAAGCGGAAGACAAACCGTTCCCTATCCCAAAGCATAGTAGCATCTTCCACAATCTTGTTATGTGGCCTAACTTCCAGGAGTGAAGGAAGATTTTCTAAGTGTTTGCGGAAGAGAGCCCGATCACTACCATGCAGATCATCCCACCAGCTTAGTAACTTTGGGTGAATGTTTGATACCATACCGAATCAAGGGACCTCGTGCCTCATTTCCTGCAAAATAGAGTGTTAGGACCTTAAACCCACCAGACTCGACTATTTAAATCAATAATTAGAAAAAAGGTATTTAGTTCTCTAAATCAATGCACATAACGTGAATGTCTGTTTGGGTTTTGAGGAAACCTGACGGACTTTTGGTTTAGGCTATTCTAACGAGTCATTATGCGGACGACATAACTGACTCGGCTAAGTTTGACCATGATGCATAAATAGTTAAACAGAGTAAGGTTTCTATTTTTGAAGTTCTAGACAAGGTACCCTTGAGCGTACGACTCAAGGTGGAAAGGCACGAAACCGTCGACTACACCGTTGATCGTCTGGTTTTAACGCAAATATGCCTTCACCGAATTTAAGGGGTTTCTTATAATGGAGAGAACAACCACTCATTATAAGCATTGCTATTGGATTTTTCGGCACGAGTGGAAAATGATACTGAAGGATGTTACAACAATAAAATAAGTACATGTATATTTATGTTCATACAATAATGATTACAATAAATTCTCGGAATTTAAGACAGAATTGAAATAAAGTAAGGTAATAACGCAGTAAAACAGTTAAAGAAAACAAAAGACATGAAGAAACTAGTTAGTAATTGTGAACAAATGATTAAAGCAATAAATAAAGGTAGTAATAAAAGCAATAAAGTCACAAAGCACGTAATGGTAAAAGCCTTAAAGGGATTTCCCAGCAGAGTTGTCATGCTGTCGACGCCCCCATTTTCTCTAAAGTGAAATCGAGTTTTACTACATTATGGGCAAAACAACTCTCACTCCCGTTTGGGTATTGGGTTATGGAATTTTAAGAGTTGCCACCTAATGATTATAATGCATTAGGACACTTTAATAAGAGAGTGTTTTGAGAAGAAAACCAGAGTTCGGGTAAGGGCTTGATATTATCTCGAGAGGAAGGTGTTAGGCACCCCTCAAGATCCACTAGTGTGGTTCCCGGCCATGTTAATTGTGACTTTATAAAAGATATGAAGCAATTATATAGATAAGGTTCACATATATAATATTCACACAACTTGACAAGTTCTAAAGAAGAAGGAAGGAGGTAAATTTAAAAATAAAAAGGAAGATTGATTTGGAAAAGCATTACAATAGGAGAACATTTAAATAAGAAAACAAAAGAGTGGGTCCTAGGTTTAACTACAATATGGATCATTCGATACAATATCCACACATATTCCCAAAGAGGAGTCGCTTTATGATATTATCACATCGTCATCATCTCCATATTCTACCCTTCCTACCCTGTTGAGGTATTTGAACGCATTGGTATCGTTTACTTACTGCATGCTAATACTCGTCCCAACCTATTAGTCCTAGAGTATAAAAGACTTCTAATCCTAAGAAAAGGGTGAGAGAGATAGGATATATATAGAGTTTCAAAGGTAAAATACTAGAACGATAGACAAAAAACACGTAGCATATAAGTGGTATGCAAATAGAACAATTAAAGGCTAAAATAAACCACGTAACATCACAACAACTAGCTTAGCATGAATTCAAATACTGATTTAGTCTTTCAAAAGAGGTTAAAGAACAAGCAGACTAGTTTAACATATTAAAGTTAGATAGAAAATTCTCTTTGCGCCCTGTGGGACCGTTATTAGGAATTAACAGGTTTTAAAATCAGGAGGAAAACATTGGTCTCAGACAAGAATCTGTTAATAGAGATTTAAAGTTGCAGAGGAGTTTAGAAATGTCTTGCACTCAGCTGAACAATTTGCATACAAAAATATACGTAAGAAGAAAAAGTTTTGAAAGGCCTTAAGGTATTAAACTTAGGTGGGCAAAACGTTTGAAACCACATATTTCGCATTTTAACAAACGATTACAGGTTCAGAGTAATGTGAAAGGGCAAACTTGGGCCCGATTTAAAAGCAAACAGACTCAAGACCAATTGGACTGAAACGTTCTGAAGCACTGGGAGAGCTGGACATGCACATTGATCTTTTTTCGTTACTACTTTTTACAAGCTTGGAAGACCTTCTGTTTTTCCTAGCGTTTATATGATACCAATAGGAATATTCTCTAGGTGAGATTATGAGAATACAAAACTATAAGCATGGTTTCTATATGAGGATGTAAGAATGCAAACCTATAGACATGATTTTCTATTACGAAGTTGAGGCAATAACGAAAAGCATTACAGACATGGTATCTACATGCGATTGTACAATAATGAAAGCCTATAGACATGATATATATATGAGATGCAAGAAGATAAACCCTATAGACATGATAACTATATGACATGGATGCAAGAAGTAAGCCCTAAAAACATGGTATCGACATGAGATGATGCAAGAAAGTAAACCATATAAACACGATATCTGTATGAGATGATGCAAGAAGGTAAACCCTATAAACACGCTATTTATATGAGATGATGCAAGAAAGTAAACCCCTCCCATATTCCCTTTCACTAGATCCCCCAAGTTCTTTTATTACAAGTTATTTACAAGAGGCTGGACATGAAAATAACATTAAAGGAAGTAAATACATCACTAATACAACAGGCCCAAAGAAGCGCCAAAAAAATTTAATTTCCAACAATATTCCTTTTACCAAATCCGGGCTCCCAAATCCGAGGCTTTCTCTTTAGAGTAGTGCAAGTGAGGAATAACTAACCCCAACGCGTCCAAGTTAAGAGGAGACTCCGAGGTCCCCTAAGCATGGTTTACTAAAGGGATGTAGGACTTAAAGCTCTAAGAATAAGTGTAAAAGTGATGAATTACAGAAAGACCGATGTAGGAGGTGGTTATACATAGCCTATGAAGAGAGGCTGGCACACCCCTAACCACATACAAAGGCTAACAAACAGGAACAAACTTGTAAACAAGTCAGACTAGGGACTGTATGGTGATTAGGACACCAATAGGCCTTTCTCAAGACTCAAACACATCATAAGAGGGTAGGGAATGAGATTACTTTGTGGATATGCTGTTAACAACCTTAGTTATAAACTAGGAGTGGCAATGAGATGCCACCCTAATCCAGAACACCCTCATATTCATACAGGATAAGGAAAAAGGGAATCACATAAGAAAGCAAGACCAAATTAAAGGGATTCAGGGTAAATGGGGTGTATAGAACTCAAACCACATAATGAACAATGAATAGCTAAGAGAAGGGACTTAGCATGCTGAACTGAGAACTAACACATAAACAAATAAGAAAAATGGAGAATTAAACATGCTGCAACTGAGATACACACAGAGAAGGGGAACAGGGAAAGGAATTCAACATGCTTAAGCTTAAACTGAACAGACAAGGGAAAAAGGTAAGGGGATTAAACATGTTGAACTTAAATTGAAATAAACATATAGATTTGGGAAAGGGGATTAAACATGTTAATTAAATTGAAATACACAAACAGATTTGGGGAAGGGGATTAAGCATGCTAAAGTTAAAATTGAAATACACAACAGACTAGGGGGAAGGGAAATGGGCTGGACATGCTGAACTCAAATTGAAATACACAAACAGTGAGCAGGGTCAAGTAAACAACTAGTTGGAGGTTGATGATATAAAATTAGGAGCCTACCAGCTGCAACTTGAATAAAAGAGCAAATGTAGATCCTCATAATTAGCCTCGGCTTTCAGCCGGCTAATTCTTAGCAAGAGAACTAGTAACAGAGAAGGAATGTAGAAGAGAAGAGATTTTTCAGTGAGGATTAGAGAGTACTCGTGTATTAGTGTGTTCTTGAGGTGAGAAGAAGTGGAGGATATTTATAGCTTGAAAAATAAACATCACTAAGGCAAGAAATAATCCCAGTATAAATTACAATCAATTAAGGGAAGGGCTTCCCCTAATTAAGGAACCAAAATTGAGGTAACTAACACCAGTTTATTTTTGGAAAGAAAATAAAATATAAGTTACAAAATGCAAGACAAGTTTGTAAATGGGATTGAAGGTCACACGCTTACTACATAAGGCAAGTCAGCCGTATAAAGGATCAAGGAGCTAATTAATTTTGCACTTGGTCAAAGAGCACGTCCAAATTAGAAAATCAAACAAATTCATAAGAAATCAATTTTCCCAAAGTTAGGGATATCAGAAAAGCAAAAATAAAGCTATATAAAGAGATGCACAAATTCGAGCATGCAGGACTGGAATTAGTAGAACAATCAAGTAGCAGTAGCACTCAAGTAGGAAATAAAATACGGCTAGGGTTTTAATCATAGAGCGAGTAAGTACACAGAGAAAAATAAAAAAGAAAGCCCCTGTAGCTTAGGGTTTTTGTCACATATAATGTGTAAAGAAAAACATAGATGAAAGTGAACATAAATAACAAACAGGGAACATAGTAAGCATATTAGTTCAAAAACCCTAGAAATAGCATAGTAAAGAAATACCTAGAAGTCATGGTGGACAATACTCAGAAATCACAATAATAACTAGAAGAAACTATAGTAGAGCAAAATAACTAAGGAAATCAGAGTAATTTAGGAAACTCTAATTTTTTTAGAAGACGAATAGTTTGGAAACAAAACGGGTGAAGAAAAGGTGAGAAGTACCAAAAATTTCAGAGAATAACTAGAGCTTAGAGAATATCATAAAGTTAAATAAAGAGAAGAACCTCGAGAAATTAGGGTTTTCGGAGAAGGGTCTCGAAGCATCGAGAAAAGCCTGAACGAACTTGTCGGAGTTAGCCAAGGACCCAAGACCCTAAAGCTCGATGGATCAAAGCCAGACGCGACTGCAATGACCACATTGGAGGACCTCTGGTCCAATTTCCGATCCTCGGACCCAAATACTAGTAGAGGTGAGGGGTGAACATTTTAGGTCTTGGATAGCCATGAATGCAGGTGAGAAGAGCTGGAGACGAGTAATGTTTGATAGGGGCTAGAGAGGATTTGGGAGTGAAGGGCGGCTCGTTTGGTGTAACTGATTAAGGTTAGGGAGGTTATGGAGATTTAATTTTGGTAACGTGGACCGTTGATCTGAGTGATCAACGGTCGTGATTAAGAGAGAGCTTGGGCGGGTTAGTTTAGGTGGGTTTTGGGTCGGGTAATTACAAATTGGGTTAGGTAATTTGGGGGGTTTAATTTGGGCGGAAAGGTGGCTACAATTGAAAGACCAAAGGGCAACAATTTAAATGACCAAAGTTTCCCTAATTTAGTTTTATAAAATAGTAAAAGTTATTACAAAAATCCAATAAAAATACCGAGTTAATAAAATATTTTTAGGAATCCACAAAAATTATCAACAACGATTTTGTAGTTAAAATACTTGTCAAATTGATAAATGGGCTAGAATTGCAATTTAATGCAATTTTAATTTAGAAATACCTAATGACCCTTGTAAAATCCTGTAAAAAATAATATAAATTATATTTTATGTAAATAAGAGAATAAAATATATTACTTATCAAAATAACAAGATTTGGGACTAAATATATGATTTCATAGTACAAAATAAGTGGTAAATTAGGTTTTAAAATACTTGAAAGATGTAGAAAAATACCAACATTTTTGTGCATGCTTATTTATGCATCTATATTCTATTTTGGGAATATTTTGAGTATAAAATACATAGGAAAAAATTAGGTATCAACAACTACATGATTTAGGTATATGAATTTGGTAAATGATGATAGAAAATAAAGAAAACAAGTTAGATAATACATAGCAAAGAAACTTTGGTGAAGAAGAGCTCTAAATATAGTCTATGGGTTGTGGAGAAGATGAGTTCGTGTGTGTTTGGGTGAAAAATCCCGTCAATGTTTTGTTTTGGATATTTAAAATCACTAGGCAAAAATGCTCTATGCGATCTTGGAAAGGGAATTGCGATCGCATAGAGGAAAAGGTTATTGGTTACTGTGATCGTGATGAGGCAAATGCGTTCGCATAGGGGAAATTTCTGGGCATCTGAGGCTTACAGTGTGTGAACGCGAAAGGGGAGATGCATTCGCGTAGAAAATCTGGGCTCTAGTATCTCGGGAAAGGCTATGTGTAACGACCCGATGAGTCTTTTCAAGCTCTAGCGCGTCGTTCAGTAGTTGGAAGTCATGAACAACTTCATTTCAGATAAATTGACTAGTAAGTATGGTCAGAGTTGAGTTTCGGGAAATTCAGAGTGAAATTAGAAAGAAACATTTCATTGCGACAGCCTTAAGTTGAAGAAAATGGCTAAGATTGGAATTTTGAGCAAACGACCTCAGAATTGGCATATGAAAGTTTCAGTATGTTCGTATGATGATTTCGGACTTGGGCGTATGTCCGATTTGATTTTTGATAACCCGTACGCATTTCGCCGTATATTGTGGAAGTTAGTATTTCAGAAGAATTTGATAAATTTGGGTTGGAAAGAATTTCATAGTTATCGATGTCCGTTTGGGATTCCGAGTCTGGAAATATCTCCGTATGGTGATTCTGGAGTTGGGAGCGCGATCGAACGTGAATTCGGATGTCCGGAGGTCATTTTGAAGTCATTTGGCTAAATATAGGATTTTGAAGGTTTTTGAGAAAATTCAACCTGAAGTGAAAATTTTGATATCGGGCTCGAGATGCGATTCCGAAAGTTGGTGCAAGTCTGTAATGTTGAATGTGACTTGTGTGCAAAATTTGAAGTCAGCCAGACTAGTTTTGGTTTGGTTTAAGACACTTCGTCTCTTTAAAGGAAACTTAAGTTAGAAAAGCAAACCGATTGACTTATATGTTAGAGGGCTTGAAATGAAAATTTTATGGTTCAGAAAGCTTCTTTAGGTGATTTGGGACTTATGAATGTGTTAGGAATATTTTTGTGATGACGGGGGTAAAATTAAGCTTGAATTGGCAAAGTTAGTATTTTGGCAAATTTTGATTGATAGGTGAGATTTTGATCTGGGGGTCGGAATGAAATTCCAAGAGTTGCTGTAGCTTTGTTATATTATTCGTGATAAGTGCGCAAAATTGCAGGTTATTCACACATCGGTTGGTCGGGTTTTTGATCGAATGTGTATTTTTCAGAAGGTTTTGGAAACTTAGGCTTGAATTCGATGAGTTTTGTATAATTTTATATTGTTTGAGGTGTTTTGATGATTTGAGCAGGTTTTAATGATGTTATGAATTATGTTGGAATAATTGTTTGAGGTCCCACTAGCCTCAGGTGTGTTTCAGATGCCCGACATGTCATTTTTGGAAGATTTTTTCCGTTTAGAGCATAAATGTAATGATCTAAAGGTTCATTTTTAGATCTAGAGATCCAAAATTGATTTAGACAGTTCCAGAATTTATATCATGAATTATAGGACTGATATGGAAATTTTGGTTTAATTTCATCAAGTCGCGATTGGATTTTTGACGTGAAATGTGAGTTAATTGCTTAACAGGGGAAACGAGCTCCGAATTGAGTTCGATTGAAGGGTTGTGTTTGTATTATTATTTGTAACTCATAGGAACAAGAATCATCTAATTCCGAGTTCATATGATAGAGTTAGAGTCATTTTAGTGAAAAATGGTTGAGCTGCAAATTTGTTAAAAGCTACTGTGTTTTCTGCAGCAGTGAACAGTAACCGCGCGGGTGAACTGTGACCCGTGAACAGTAACCGTGAATAGTGTCGTGAATAGTGACCCGTGAACAGTACATATGAAATATTAGCATTTCATCCGTGAATCCAACCCATTTTTCCACCATTTTTGAGCTACATTGAGAGATTTTGGATGGGAAATGAAGGGGTTTTGACGGGAAGTGATTGGAGGTAAGTCCTATGAACTAATTATAAGACTATATTGTGAAATCATCCTTGAAATTCATTAAAATTGTAACGACCCGGCCGGTCATTTTGAGCTTCGGTGCGTCATTCAGCAGTTTGAGGCCATGAGCAGCTTCATCTCAGGTATATTGACTTGTGTGTATGGTTAGAATTAAAATTCAGGAAATTTGGAGTCAAATCTAATTGGAAATTCTCATTTTTAAAGCTTAAAGTTCAAGAAATGAACTAGGACTGAAATTTTGAGTAAATGACCTCGGAATTGGGATCGAAGGTTCCAGCAGGTTCGTAGGATGATTTCGGACTTGGGCATATGCCCGACTCATGTTTTGGATAACCCGAGAGCGTTTTGGCAACTATGGTGGAAGATAGCATTTTAGAAGAAATTGCATCAGTTTGGCTTAAAATGCATTTGAGTGTTATTAATGTCCGTTTGGGATTCTCAGACTGGGAGTAGCTCCGTATATGATTCCGGATATTGGAGCATGATCGGGAGTGTTTCGGAGGTGTCTCGGAGTAATTTCGGACATAGAAAATTATGCAAAAATTGCGAAAAATATTTGCTGTGAACAGTGGCCATGAGCGGAATGTGTTGAAAAGGGTAGAAAACCCTCTTGGATAGAAATGGTGATTTGAGGGGTCAAATGAACTCTGATTTATGTGAATTTGGTATGTATAGACTCATGGAGAGATAAGGATCGTATTGATGTACAAATTTCTGGATTTTGAGACGTGGGCCCGGTGCTCGGGTTTTGCAAATTTCATGAATTTCGATATTTTTCGAGTCTTTTCGATTAGGTTATATTCCCTTAGCCTATTGTAATTTATTCGCTCTGAATTTGGATAGATTCGACGCGCGTGGAGGTTAATTTGAGGAGCAACAGCGACGCAGACTAGAGAATTCGCCGGTTCAAGGTGAGTAATAATTTTAAATGATGCAGTGATGGTTTGAAACCCTGGATTGCACAACATACTGGTATGTTGAGATGAGATACGCGTTGTATGACGAGTGCGGGGTCATTTACTATTGGGGATTTTGACTTGGACCATCCTAGTTGATATTTTACCGCGTATTTGATAAAGATTTATTGTTTTCACTATGATTGGAGCTTATTGCCATAGTTGGGCTTCGTGCCAATTATATGAAATATTTTGTGAATTTACATCACTATTTTCCTCATGAATTGAAATATTATTTGAATTCAGTCCAATTGAATTATATTATTTTGTGAACTCATCTACATTTATACTAAACTCTAGACTTAATGATATTTATAATGTTGTTGAGCTAAGCACTATTATTTTACTGATGCCCAAGAGGCTTATGATTATTTTCTGGACTGATTCAGGCCGAGGGCCATACGTGAGGATATGTTGACTGATGTGAGGAGGCTTTCAGGCATTAAGTGTTATGTGAGGAGGCTTTCAGGCCTCATGTGTGATGTGTGAAGGCTTTCAGGCCTATTGAAATTGCGCTTGGTCCATAGGAGCCTTTCCGGAGTCTGTAGACACCCCCAATGAGCGCAGGGTACCCAGGTGAGTTGGGAGTAGGACCGAGAGGCCGTTGTTTGTGTGTGGTGAGTTGGAGTGAGCCCGAGGGGCTGATGTTGTGTTCTAGTGAGTTGGGAGTGAGACCGTGGGGCTGATAATGTACTGTGATTTTCAAATTGAGCCTGAGGGGCAAGCATTGATTAATCCTTACTGTTTAAATTGTGGTTTTCACTGCTTTAAAAAGAGAATTATCTGATACACCTCGGTTTTTCTATACAATTGATTTACTTCTTGAGATAGTGTTATTTGTGCCTTTGTGGGATTTCATGCTTTCAGTCGTTATTTATTTTTGTTACCACTGAGTTGGAAGTACTCACTTTACTCCCGGCACCTCGCGTACAGTTGCAGGCATTGTTCGCTCGGTAGCTGGTCAATTGCGGATCGAAGATTTATTATCGTAGCTGAGCCAGGTTACCGCTAGCGTCCGCGGCATCGTATCTTCTCCGTTATTTTATTTTGTTCATATTAATTTCAGAACTTGCTTCCCATATCCAGACTTGTAGTTCTTTAGCGAATTCTTTAGTAGCTCATGATTTATGACACCCTAATTCCGGGATGAGATGGGGATGGTTTCGCTGTTCTATCACATTTATCTCATATTTAAAACAATATTGCCTATGATTTAGACTTATTCCTGCTAAGTAGATACAAGAGATGAATTATTTTTGTTGAATGACTGGCCTTGTCCTCACGAGAGGCTCCATCACGACCGGGTTGGGATTTTGGATCGTGACAAGTTGGTATCAGAGCCTAGGTTACTAGGTCTCACGAATCATAAGCAGGTTTAGTAGAGTCTTACGGATCGGTACGGAGACGTCTGTATTTATCCTCGAGAGGCTGCAGAACCTTTCGGAAAAACATCACATTCTTGAATTCTTATCGTGCGTCCTTGATTCAGCTTTAAAGGAAACTCTTGAAATTCCTTCCGCGTGATCGTGTGCACGAACGGGCGTTCAGTACAAGATGTGCCTCGATGGATTTTGATTCCTCAATCAAGGGGAGAAGAGTAATCTCTGTGAGTTGATTTAGGCCATTTTGGAGGACTTGAAGTCGAATCTTTGCCAATGGCTTGAGCACAGAAGTGTTGATTTTGTGAGCAAGTGCTTTGAACTCATATGTTCATTATTGTCCTTATTAGCTGGAATGGCGGATGAATATCCACGTGATGAGTAATGTGTATGACAGTGGAAGACATACAAAATATTAACTAAAGGTAAATCAAATGGGTAATTATCTTATGAATGGAAGCTATTTGTCATACTAGTTAGATATGTCTGGGGGCTAAGATCGCTTCTGTAAATATATTATGACAAAATCGTTGAGTCGAGGAGACCACCTTGAAGGTCGAAAATATTAAAGAAGAATATGTTCTTACTCAATTGAACAACCCAATAATGTAGGATTGAAATGTATTTTTCTATGTCTTATAATTTGAGCAGGTGCAACGCATGTCCATGTATCAATTTTGATAATATAATACATATAGTATTGAGATTAATATTATTGATATACATTATGATGCTTTGTCAAGTTGGAAATGTGTTGTTAGGATTGTTGTGGTGATTTTATGGCAGGTAGATAGGCACAACTACTATGGAAACTCTGCCGAAATTTTTGAAAAAATTGGAACTTATTAAAAATTTTATCGCCTAAAGAGTGGGCAGAAGAGTTAAAATTTCCGATGATTCATTTTTCCATAAGCTTATGAAGGAGTGAGTTTAATCTCATCATGGTATTATGGCAGCAATGAAGTACATGTGTTGTGATTTATGGCTTCGAGCCAAGTTGGGGAGTTTGCTATTGATTAAATAATTATACGGTTATGTGCTATGTTGGTTCCAGTTCGAGGCATGCTGGTGAATCAGCTCTGGTTTCGGAAATTGGTCCAAAGATGGCACAGATTAGGGAGAACTTAGACAAAGGCGACATGGTGCTTCATAAAAGTGTGAGAATCACTGTATGACTTAAGCTGTTGTTGGTAGAAAAATGCTCGGTGCATGGAGCAGGAAGATGATTGGTTGTAATGGAATGAGGTCAGATCCTGCGGTGTCAGAGTGCTAATGAGGCAGGGTGGTTATGTTCCTTAGATTAGGTTATATGCAGTTTGAATTTGAGTAAATGACTCGAGACAATGGTTCTAATGTGTTCGAGATTCGTGTAATAATGGCTTTGAGCCAAGCGGGGGAGTCCCACCTTTTTATGATTGGGTTGCATGGTTAATTACCCGTGTGAATTATAGTTATTGGCGTATTGATGGGTTATTTCATCTACGTAAAAGGACCATGAGTGGTAATTTGAGTATATGAATTGTTGGATGCATGTTACTGTTAGCCTTATTGGCTCATGTTCAAACTTGAGGGAAGATTCATGATTTATGCCTCGTATAGGTGCAGGCTTCGTTTGAAGAGATTGCGTTAGGTGCTTTATCAAGATGGTATTCATATGTTATAAAATTCAGTAGAGTTGGTTGCATTGGAGGCCAAGTTAGAGTTGGGTGGCTATCAATAGCGCTCCTAGTTAATTCAAGAGGTAAAGTGTGGTGCTTAATGATTTTGAGTCTGTAAGTATGGTTAAGAGTGAAGCTTTTGAAGCAGCTTATGAAGAAAGGCACAGAATGTTCTATGATGTTTTGACTTGTGGTGTAGCATTTGAGAGACATGAAACAGTCACGGTATTTGAGACAGCATGGTCTCGTGATATACGGTCACTCGGGGTGAGTGCGGTTGAAATCAGTTAGGTGTTACATGGAGATATTATTATTTATCAGGCAATCAAGGATAAATTGGAAGGAAGTAGATCGATTAGCCATAGTTGAGTTGGCATATTGGTGTCAGTGATCAGTTCGTTCAGCGTGATCGAGTTATCCATGTGATTGTGGCGGTGCATGTGAGGCTTGTCAGCCGCAATGATTGATATTATTCTGAAGCATTCTTTTATTAGGGCCTGTTATGAGTAGGCGGATCCCCGAAGTGTTATGGTAGCTTGGACAACTACTTAGAGATTGGCATATTCGATGACTATGAGAATTTGACTGTATGTTGCTATAGTTCTCCTGAAGTGAGTTAAATGGAAAGTCTTATGTGATGAAATATTACCTTATCGGCGGTTCCGAGTTGTTATGGAAATCGCGTCTATCGTATATTAGCATGTGAGGTGCAGTGAGTGGTATATAATTTGAATTAAGGACCAAGGTTGCAGTTTGGTCAGTGACTGTGATGTCACGATAATATATGAGCAGGATATGAGTTTCAGTGTTTTGAGTAAGATGGGTATTGACGTTAGTACCACCTAAGATCGGTGTTCTTTGAGAAAGGTTTTGCATCCTAGTTAGGGATTCTTGATCGATTTTCAGCATTAGTGCAGCCGGTGGTTTGAATGTGCAGTCCAATTAATTATTTCAGAAAATGGTGGGAGCTTGTCCCACAGGAATATTGTATAAGTGTGACATGTAGTCACTTGATTAATTAGAAGTTTAAACCAAGTATGAGGATTTTGGTAATATCATCCTTATACTTGGAGGATACTCTGCTTATTAGGTTATGGACCTATGAAATATTATTGGCCTAGTTTGGCACGATCAAGATCGACTTGAGGACACTGTATAGATTTAAATGTAGAAGTGCGCTTTACGTCAAGCCAGTTGTGTTTATTTCAACTCTGCGCTTTTTATGAAAGTATAGTCACGGTCTTATTTTGTGGTCAACTAATTTATGTAAAGATATATTGCACTGTATAAGTTGCGAGACGGCTTCGTAAATTTCTTATGTGTTGAGGTTCCACTCAACGGTGATATTATATTAGCAGGATGGCTTTTGAGACTTAGATCATGTATCGCCCTCAGTTGTGCTTGAGTTTGTAGCCTATAGAGCTATATGTTTCCTTGGGTATGGTATTATGCACCTTAGTGTGTCTATGACCGATATCCGGTGTTTTGATGTGATGAGCTTTTCAGTTCGACGTATATCTCCTAATGTAAGTTCTATAGGTGGATCGGGTGGCATGCCGACATGGGTAACTTGTTTGGACCGGGTTGCCTGCTGCAACAGTACGATATTTAGTATAGTCCCCCATATTTTAATTTTTGTGTTCTGTTTCCCTATTTTCTGAGGAAGTCTATGTTAGTGTGCGAGTTGAGTATTTCCTCACAGAGTTCGCATTCCTTTTTATCGCGTTCGAATTGGTAGCAAACTGGCACATTTTGGCGTCTTGTGGGATTTTTGATTATGTTTAAGGTGGCTTATTGCTTGAGTAGCTCGTATTGGGTGTGATGAGGTTACTAGATTGTGGGTCAGTGCAAACTGATTACCCGATCGAGGGGCGAAGTGTAATCTCTGTGAGTTGAATTGGGGCATTCTGGAAGACTTGAGGCCGAATCTTTGCCAATGTCTTGAGCAAAGAAGTGCTGATTTTGTGAGCGAATGCTTTAAACTCATATGTTCATTATTGTCCTTATTTGCCGGAATGGAGGATGAATATCCACGTAATGAGTAATGTGTAAGATAGTGGAAGAATAACAAAAATATTAACTAACGGTTAAGATAATGGGTAATTAGCTTATGAAGGGAAGCTATTTGTCATACTAGTTAGATAAGTATGGGGGCTGAGATCTCTTCTATAAATGTATTATGACGAAATCGTTGAGTCGAGGAGACCACCTTGAAGGTCGAAAATATTAAAGAAAGAATATGTTCTTACTCAATTGAATAACCCAATAATGGAGGATTGAAATGTATTTTTCAATGTCTTATGATTTGAGTAGGTGCAATGCATGTCCATGTATCAGTTTTGATAATATAATACAGATAGTATTGAGATTAATGTTGTTGATATACATAGTGATGCTTTTTCAAGTTGTGGATGTGTTGTTAGGATTGTTTTGGTGATTTTCTGGCAGGTGGATTGGCCCAATTACAAAGGAAACGTTACCGAAATTTTTGAAAAATTTGGGACTTAGTAAAAATTTTATCGCCTAATGAGTGGGCAGAAGAGTTAAAATTTCCGATGGTTCGTGTTTCCACAAGATTATCAAGGAGTGAGTTTAATCTCCACATGGTATTATGGCAGCAATAAAGTATATGTGTTGTGATTTGTGGCTTCGTGCCAAGTTGGGGAGTTTGCTATTGATTAGATAGTTGTACGGTCGTGTGCTATGTTGGTTCCGATTCGAGGCATGCTTGTGAATCAGCTCTGGTTGCGGGAATTGGTCCGAAGATGGCATGGGTGAGGGAGAACTTTGACAAAGGCTAAATGGTGCTTCATAGGAGTGTGTGAATCGCTGTATGTCTTAAGCTGTCGTTGGTAGAAAATTTTCGGTGCATGGAGCAGGAATATGTTTGGTTGTATTAGAATGAGGTTATATCCTTTAGTGTCAGAGTGCTAATGAGGCAGGGTGGTTATGTTCCTTGGATTAGGTGAATTGCAGTTTGAATAAGAGTAAATGACTCAAGAAAATGGTTCTAATGTTTTCGAGAGTCGTGTAATAGTGGCTTTGAGCTAAGCGGGGGAGTCCCACCACTTATGATTGGGTTGCATGGTTAATTACCTATGTGAATTCTGGTTATTGGCGTATTGATGGGTTATTCCAGCTACGTAAAAGGAACATGAGAGGTAATTTGAGTAAATGAATTGTTAGATGTATGTTATGGTTAGCCTTATTGGCTCATGTTCAAACTTGAGGGGAGATTCATTATTTATGCCTCGTATAGGTGCAGGCTTCGAGGAATCGATTCCATTGGGTGCTTTATCGAGATGGTATTCATATGTTATCAAAATTCAGTAGAGTTGGTTGCATTCGGAACAAAGTTAGAGCTGAGTGGCTCTCAATAGCGGTCCTAGTTAATTCAAGAGGTAAAGTGTGGTGCTTAATGATTTCGAGTGTGTAAGTATGGTTATGAGTCAAACTTTTGAAGCAGCTTATAGATAAAGGCACAGAATGTTGTATGATGTTTTGACTTGCGGAGTAGCATTTGAGAGACATGAAATTGTCATGGTATTTGAGACAGCATGGTCTCGTGATTTAAGGTCACTCGGGGTGAGTGCTGTTGAAATAAGTTTGGTGTTACAGAGAGATATTATTATTTCTAAGGCAATCAAGGATAAATTGGAAGGAAGTAGATTGATTATCCATAGTTGAATTGGCATATTGGTGTTAGTAATCAGTTCGTTCAGCGTGATCGAGTTGTGCATGCGATTGTGGTGGTGCATATGAGGCTTTTCGGCCGCAGTGATTGATATTATTTTAAAGCATTCTCTGGTTAGGGCCTATTATGAGTAGGCGGATCCCCGAAAATGATATGTTGGCTTGGACAACTACTTAGAGATTGGAATATTCGACGATTATGAGGATTCGCCTGTATGTTGCTATAGTTCCCATGAAGTTAGTAAAATGGAAAGTCTTATGTATTGAAGTATTAGCCTACCAGCGGTTCCGAGTTGTGATGGAAATTACGTCTATTGTATATTAGCACGTGAAGTGCATTGAGTGGTATGGAATTTGAAGTAAGGACCAAATTTGCAGTTTGGTGAATGATTGTGATGTCACGATATTAGATGAGTAGGATATGAGTTTAAGTGTTTTGAGTAAGATGGGTATTGACGTCAGTATCACCTAAGATTGGTGTTCTTTGAGAAAGGTTTTGCATCCTAGTTAGGGATTCTTGATCGATTTTCAGCATTAGTGCAGGCGGTGGTTTGAATGTGCAGTCCAAATAATTATTTCGGAAGATGGTGGGAGCTTGTCCCACAGGAATATTGTATAAGTGTCACATGTAGTCACTGGATTAATTAGTAATTTAAACCAAGTATGAGGATTTTGGTAATATCATCCTTATACTTGGAGGATACCCTGCTTATTGGGTTTTGGACCTGTGAAATATTATTTGCCTAGCATGGCATGATCAGGATCGACTTGAGGATACTGGATAGAATTAAATGTAGAAGTGCACTTTACGTCAAGCCAGTTGTGTTTATTTCAGCTCTGCGCTTTTTATGGAAGGATAATCACGATCTTATTTCGTGGTCAGCTAATTTATGTAAAGATATATTGCACTGTATAAGTTGTCAGACGGCTTGGTAAATTTCTTATATGTTGAGGTTCCGCTCAACGGTGATATTATATTAGCAAGATGGATCTTGAGACTTAGATCATCTATCGCCCTCAGTTGTGCTTGAGTTTGTAGCCTATAGAGCTATATGTTTCCTTGGGTATGGTATTATGCACCTTAGTGTGTTTGTGACCGATATCTGGTGTTTATATGTAATGAGCTTTTCAGGTCGACGTATATCTCCCTATGTGAGTTCTATATGTGGATCAAGTGGCACACCGCCATAGGTGACTTGTTTGGATTGGGTTGCGTGCCGCAATAGTACAATGTTCAGTACAGTCCCCCATATTTGCTTTTGTGTGTTCTGTTTCCCTATTTTCTGAGGAAGTCTATGTTAGTGTGCGAGTTGAGTATTTCCTCCCAGTGTTCGCATTCCTTTTGTATCGCGTTCGAATTGATAGCATACTGGCACATTTTATCGTCTTGTGGGGTTTTTGATTATGTCTAAGGTAACTTATTGCTTGAGTAGTTCATACTGGGTGTGATGAGGTTACTAGATTTGGGGTCAGTGCAAACTGATTCCTCGATCGAGGGGTGAAGTGTAATCTCTGTGAGTTGAATTAGGGCATTCTGGAAGACTTTAGGCCGAATCTTTGCCAGTGGCTTGAGCATAGAAGTGCTGATTTTGAGAGCAAGTGCTTTAAACTCATATGTTTATTATTGTCCTTATTAGCGGGAATGTCGGATGAATATCCACGTGATGAGTAATGTGTATGTTAGTGGAAGACATACAAAAATATTAATTAAAGGTAAAGCTAATGGGTAATTAGCTTATGAAGGGAAGCTATTTGTCATACTAGTTAGATAAGTATGGGGGCTCATATCGCTTCTATAAATGTATTATGACGAAATCGTTGAGTCGAGGAGACCACCTTAAAGGTCGAAAATATTAAGAAAGAATATGTTCTTACTCAATTGAACAACCCAATAATGGAGGATGGAAATGTATTTTTCTGTGTCTTATGATTTGAGTTAGTGCAACGCATGTCCATGTATCAATTTTGATAATATAATACATATAGTATATAGATTGATGTTGTTGATATATATTGTGATGCTTTGTCAAGTTGTGGACGTGTTGTTGGGATTGTTTTAGTGATTTTCTAGCAGGTGGAGAATTCCAATTACGATGGAAATTCTGCCGAATTTTTTGAAAAATTTGCGACTTAGTAAAATTTTTATCACCTAAAGAGTGGGAACAAGAGTTAAAGTTTCGATGATTCGTGTTAATACAAGCTTATGAAGGAGTGATTTTAATCTCACCATGGTATTACGTCAGCAATAAAGTATATGTGTTGTGATTTATGGCTTTGAGCCAAGTTGGGGAGTTTGATATTGATTAGATAATTGTACGGTCATGTTCTGTATTGGTTGCGGTTCGAGGCATGGTGGTGAATCAGCTCTGGTTGCAGAAATTGGTCCGAAGATGACATGGGTGAGGGAGAACTTTGACAAATGCTACATGGTGCTTCATAGAAGTGTGGAAATCACAGTATGTCTTAAGCTGTCGTTGGTAGAAAATGCTTGGTGCATACACCAGGAAGATGTTTGGTTGTATTCGAGTGAGGTCATATCCTGCGGTGTCATAGTGCTAATAGGCAGGATGGTTATGTTCCTTGGATTCGGTGAATTGCATTTTGAATAAGAGTAAATGACTCGAGAGAATGGTTCTATTGTGTTCGAGAGTCGTGTAATAGTGGCTTTGAGCTAAGCGGGGGAGTCCCACCACTTACGATTGGGTTGCATGTTTAATTACCTATGTGAATTCTTGTTATTGGCGTATTGATGGGTTATTGCAGCTACGTAAAAGGACCATGAGTGGTAATTTGAGTAAATGAATTTTTGGATGCATGTTATGGTTAGCCTTATTGGCTCATGTTCAGACTTGAGGGAAGATTCATGATTTATGCCTCGTATAGGTGCAGGCGTCGAGGGAAGTGATTCCGTTTTGTGCTTTATCGAGATGGTATTCATATGTTATAAAATTCAGTAGAGTTGGTTGCATTCGAAACCAAGTTAGAGCTGGGTGGCTCTCAATAGCGGTCCTAGTTAATTCAAGAGGTAAAGTGTGGTGCTTAATGATTTCGAGTCTGTAAGTATGGTTAAGAGTCAAGCTTTTGATGCAGCTTATAAAGAAAGGCACATAATGTTCTATGCTGTTTTGACTTGCGGTGTAGCATTTTAGAGACATGAAATGATCATGGTAGTTGAGACAGCATGGTCTTGTGATTTAATGTCACTAGGGGTGAGTGCAGTTGAAATACGTTAGGTGTTACATGGAGATATTATTATTTGTAAGGCAATAAAGGATAAATTGAAAGGAAGTAGATTGATTAGCCATAGTTGAGTTGGCATATTGGTGTCAGTGATCACTTCGTTCAGCGTAATCGAGTTATGCATGTGATTGTGGCAGTGCATGTGAGGCTTGTCGGCCACAATGATTTATATTATTATGAAACTTTATTTTGTTAGGCCTATTAGGAGTAGGCAGATCCCAGAAAGTGATATGGTGGCTTGGAAAACTACTTAGAGATTGACATAAATCGACGATTATGAGAATTCACTGTATGTTGCTATAGTTCTCTTGAAGCGAGTTAAATGGAAAGTTTTATGTGATGAAGTATTAGCCTATCAGCGGTTTCGGAGTTGTGATGGAAATCACGTCTATCGTTATTAGCACGTGAGGTGCAGTGAGTGGTATGGAATTTGAAGTAACGACCAAGGTTGCAGTTTGGTCAATGACTGTGATGTCACGATATTGTATGAGACGGATATGAGTTTCGGTTTTTTGAGTAAGATGGGTATTGATGTCAGTATCACATAAGATTGGTGTTCTGAGATAGGTTTTGCATCCTGGTTAGGGATTTTTGATCGCTTTTCGGCATTAGTGCAGCCACCAATTATGAAACTTTATTTTGTTAGGCCTATTAGGAGTAGGCAGATCCCAGAAAGTGATATGGTGGCTTGGAAAACTACTTAGAGATTGACATATTCGACGATTATGAGAATTCACTGTATGTTGCTATAGTTCTCTTGAAGCGAGTTAAATGGAAAGTTTTATGTGATGAAGTATTAGCCTATCAGCGGTTTCGGAGTTGTGATGGAAATCACGTCTATCGTTATTAGCACGTGAGGTGCAGTGAGTGGTATGGAATTTGAAGTAACGACCAAGGTTGCAGTTTGGTCAATGACTGTGATGTCACGATATTGTATGAGACGGATATGAGTTTCGGTTTTTTGAGTAAGATGGGTATTGATGTCAGTATCACATAAGATTGGTGTTCTGAGATAGGTTTTGCATCCTGGTTAGGGATTTTTGATCGCTTTTCGGCATTAGTGCAGCCGGTGGTTTGAATGTGCAGACCCATTAATTATTTCGGACGATGGTGGGAGCTTGTCCCGCAAAAATATTGTATAAGTGTGACATGTAGTCACTTGATTAATTAGAAATTTAAATCAAGTATTAGGATTTTGGTAATTTCATCCATTTGAGAATTTATGCTTATAGGAAACTCTGCTTATTGGGTTATGGACCTGTGAAATATTATTGGCCTAGCTTGGAACGATCAGGATCGACTTGAGGTCAGTGGATAGATTTAAATGTGGAAGTGAGCTTTATGTCAGGCGAGTTGCTTTTATTTAAGCTCTGCGCTCTTTATGAAAGGACAGGCACGGTCTTATTTCGTGGTCCGCTAATTTATGTAAAAATAAATTGCACCATATGAGTTGTAAGACAGCTTGGTAAATTCCTTATGTGGTGAGGTTCAGCTCAGCGATGATATTATATGAGTAGGATGGCTCTTGAGACTTAGATCACGTATAGCCCTCAGTTGTGCTTGAGTTTGTAGCCAATAGAGTAATATGTTTCCTTGGGAATGGTATTATGCACCTTAGTGTGTTTATGACCGATATCCGGTGTTTTGATATGTTGAGCTTTTTAGCTCGACGTATATCTCCTTATATGAGTTCTATTTGTGGATTGGATGGCATGCCGCCATGGGTAACTTGTTTGGATTGGGTTGCGTGCTGCAACAATACGATGTTCAGTACAGTCCTCCATATTTTCTTTTGTGTGTTCTGTTTCTTTGTTTTTGAGGAAGTCTATGTTAGTGTGCGAGTTGAGTATTTCCTCCCAGAGTTCGCCTTCCTTTAGTATCGTGTTCGAATTGATAGCATACTGGCACATTTGGCGTCTTGTGGGATTTTTGATTTTGTCTAAGGTGGCTTATTGCCTGAGCAGTTCATACTGGGTGAGACGAGGTTACTTGATTTGGGGTCAGTGCAAACTGATTATATGAAGTATATTATAGAGCAAATAACATTCTTTGGTTTGGGACAAGGTCATGTAATTCGTCAAGAGTATGGATCCAATGAATTGTTGATTCAGCAATTGGTTATGAATTTTTGCACATCTCTTCAGTCGTATCAGTGTTGTAAAACCTAGAGCAAGGCCTGTGTAGGTCATGAGATGCAATGGGAGGATCCGATTTGTGGAATTTCGACTATTATGTTTAAGGAATGTTATTGTGGTCCTATGAGTAAAGTGATGCAAAGTGTGAATTCAACAAAGTCATGCATTAATGTTTGGAAACAGCGAGTGGAGATTGATATGGTGGTCGTATGATGGAAACAGACTTGGTAGGAAATTCAGGATGTTGGAATTTGGCCTAATGGCTTATTTGCTTGAATAAAGAATTATATCTACAGAATTATTGAGCTAATGTGCTCAACTGAGTAGTGGTTGCACGGGAAGGTGCATGATGTGTTAAACAAGTTATTTCAGATTAAATCATTGTAGTTCTCAGCACATTCGAGGATGAACGTATGTTTAAGTGTGGGAGATTGTAACGGCCCGACTGGTCATTTTAAGCTTCGGTGCGTCATTCAGCAGTTTGAGGCCATGAGCAGCTTCATCTGAGGTATATTGACTTGTGTGTATGGTCATTATTATAATTCAGGAAGTTTGGAGTCTAATCTAAATGGAAATTCTCATTTGAAAGCTTGAAGTTGATGAAATGAACTAGGATTGGAATTTTGATTAAATGACCTGAGAATCGGGATTCAAAGGTTCCAGCAGGTTTGTACGATGATTTCATACTTGGGCATATGCCTGGACCGGGTTTTGGATAACCCGAGTGCGTTTTGGCGACTGTTGTGGAAGATAGCAGTTTAGAAGAAATTGCATCAATTTTTCTTAAAATGCATTTCGGTGTTATTAATGTCTGTTTAGGATTTGAGACTGGGAGTAGTTCAGTATGGTGATTCTGGATTTGGAAGCGCGATCGGGAGTGTTTCGGGGTAATTCCCGACTTAGAAAAATATGCAGAAACTGTAAAAAAATTCTTCTGTGAACAGTACCCGTGAACAGTACCACATGAACAGTACCCGTGAATAGTACCGTAAAGAGTACCTGTGAACAGTGCCCGTGAACAGCGCCCGTGAACTTTGACGTGAATAGTGATGGACAGAATGTTAAGTTCTAAATTTTGAGCAATTTGGAGCTCGGTTTAGGCAATTTTCTGACAGATTTTCTTAGAGAACGACGGTGTATATGTTCTTAACTCAATTTTGATTGTGTAACTCGAATCTACTGCAGGCTTTGGTGTTTAATTTGAGAATTTTTGTTGAAAAGGGTCGAAAATCCTCTTGGATAGAAATAGTGATTTGAGCGGTCAAATGAACTCTGATTTATTTGAATTTGATATGTATAAACTCGTGGCAAGATAAGGATCCTATTGATGTAAAAATTTCTAGATTTCGAGAAGTGGGCCCGGGGCTCGGGTTTTACAAATTTCGTGATTTTTGATATCTTTTGAGTCTTTTCGATTGGGTTATATTCCCTTAGCCTTATGTAATGTATTCGCTCTTAATTTGGATAGATTCGACGCGCGTGGAGGTCGATTTGAGGGTCAAGAGCGTCGCAGGCTAAAGAATTTGCCGGTTCGAGGTGAGTAATGAATTTAAATGATGCACTGATTGTTTGAAACCCCGGATTGAAGAACATACTCCTATTTTGAGATAAGACACGAGTTGTATGACGAGTGCGGGGTCATTTACTATTGGGAATTGTGACTTGGTCCATCACCGTTGATATTTTTACCGCGTATTTGATAAAGATTTATTGTTTTCACTATGATTGGGGCTTATTGTCATATTTTGGCTTTGTGCCAATTATATAAAATATTTTGTTAATTTACATCGCTATTTTCCTCACGAATTAAAATACTATTTGAACTGAGTCCAATTGAAGTATATTATTTTGCGAACTGAGCTACATTTATACTAAATTCGAGACTTAATGATATTTATGACGTTGCTGAGCTGAGCACTATTGTTTTACTGATACCCAAGAGGCATATGATTATTTTCTAGACTGATTGAGGCCAAGGTTCATACGTGAGGATATGTCGAGTGATGTGAGGAGGCTTTCAGGCCTCAAGGGTTATGTGAGAAGGCTTTCAGGCCTCGAGTATTATGCGAGGAGGCTTCCAGGCCTCGTGTGTGATGTGTGAAGGCTTTCAGGCCTATTGATATTGCGGTTGCGCTGTAGGAGCATCCCTGTAGATTGTACACACCCCCAGTGAGCGCAGGGTACCCAAGTGAGTTGGGAGTGGGCCCGAGAGGCCGTTGTTTGTGTGTGATGAGTTAGGATTGAGCCCGAAGTGCTGATGTTGTGTGCTGGTGAGTTTGGAATGAGCCCGTGGAGCTGATGCTGTACTGTGATTTTCATACTAAGCCCGAGGGGAAAGCTTTGATTAATCCTTACTGTTGAAATTATGGTTTTCACTGTTTTTAAAAGAGAATTATCTGATACACCCTGATTTTTCTATACAATTGATTTTACTGCTTGAGATAGCGTTATTTGTGCCTTTATGGGATTTCATGCTTTCAGTCGTTATTTATTTTTAATACCGCTGAGTTGGAAGTACTCACTTTACTCCCTGCACCTCGCATGCAGTTGCAGATATTGTTCTCGAGGTAGTTGGTTAATTGCGGATCGAAGATTTATTATCGTAGTTGAGCCATGTGACCGCTAGCGTCCGCGACACCGAATCTTCTCCCTTATTTTATTTTGTTCATATTAATTTCAGAATTTGTTTCCCATAACTAGACTTGTATTTCTTTAGCGAATTCTGTAGTAGCTCATGACTTGTGACACCTATCACGCCCCTAATCCAAGGGCATGACCGTCACTCAATCGGGTATCCCATTCGAGTGGACCTGGGTGCCTCTTCAGTTTTCCACGCGTTACCACGCTTCATTGTTTGTTAATTAGCCCAAAATATACTGGATTTGATATTGAAAGAACATAAGATTCCTATTTTATAAACACACATTATGATTAGCAGGGAACACCATTTACAAAACACACATTATGATTAACAGGGAAAATCTTTTACAAAACATACATTATGATTAACAGGGAACGTGGTATAATAGTTTACAGCTCGTAAGACATACACCGTTATACATATGTTCTATCCCACATACCACTGTCCACAAAGCCTCTAAGAGAAAGATAATACAACACTTTTCCGGTGACAAGGCCCCGACATACCTTTGCAATGACATCACAAAACTATTATTACGACAACATAGGTGGCCTGAACCACGCAAGGCCCTAGAAGGAAAGGGGCTCACAAACATGTACCCAGCTGATAGAAGGGAGGAAGAGCTACGGATGGTGGACTGGAATGCCTGCCACAGATCCACCTACAATCATGACACGAATGTAGCGTCCCCGACAAAAGGGACGTTAGTGCATTTGAATTGTACTGCCATGTTTGAACAAGCTCTGTCCCAAGTAAACTCAAGACAAGTTGCATATACAAGTGTAGAACTGAACAACAGTAGTACAAGTACAACCATGGAGCAATAACCAAACATTTCACAACAAATGATTCAAGTAGTCAAACAAATGGGCAATTAGTGCCCCACAGGTTACAAATTCTCCTGCGGACTCCTTTCACATTTCCATATTTATCATTTCACGATTCATATTCATATTAATAGTGGAATTGGATCACATTTTCCGCCTTATTGCCTCATCCACCCTTATTACCTCGGTCATCCTTATCACCCCAACCCACACCTTATTTAACCGTGTTGCATCGCGCAACCCGACCCCTCCTGACAGTTTAAGTTCACAACAACAAATAGCACAACAAAAAATACAATAAATTAACTATGGTACACTGTTAAAATAGATCCACAGCAAGGATAATACAATTCCACAACAAGCAACAACAATTTCCTGATGTCATCAATTTATACATAATTTGGTTTTCCACAACCGTTGTTCACAAGTAATCACACACGTTGTTCCACATTATTTCCATTTCCACTGTTCCACAATTTTTCCATTTCCGAACTCTTTCAATTAAAAGTTCCACAAATTCCATCACAAGGTTTTACCACACAACACATACAACACAAAAGCTTCACAATGATTTCCCACATGGATATCAACTATCAACAATTTCACAATTAGCACATGACGATTTCACAAGGATCACATTTAGCCATACATACCTGGAGTCGATTATCCCCATTAAAACTCTAGTTGAACTCGCCAAGCAATCAAGAAGTCAATCTAGTTCATGAGCAACACTTAGGTTTTAGAAATTTAAACTCATAGATGTTACCCAATTCTCTTTATACAAGATTTTAGGGTTTTGAAGACATGCATGAAGGTTTTATGAAGAAATTTCAAAGCAAGTGTACGGGGTTCCCTTCCCAAGCTTAAATTCGAAATTTGGAGGAAACGGATTAAGGATTTTACCTGATAAATCAATAGAGAAGACAATGCACCAAGAATTTTCTGAGCTCCAATGATTTTGAAAGACTAGATGATGAAGAATTCACTTTCTCTCTCAAGAACCCTGTCTCCTCCTCTCTTATTTTGATCAGAAATGTGTTAAAAATGAGGGAGAAGGTGTTTTAGAAAAAGTGGGTCGGGTCTAAAATTTTAGAAAAATACCAGGCGAGCACAATCTACAATGCAATATTTGATCACATAACTGACATGTGGTCGGCAGAATGGACCGTAGAAATGGCTCAATGTTCAAACCTCTCGGGTTGGGAATGCGGTGAATATGCTGCCCGCATTTGTGTTCTGCGGTCGCAGAATTCACTGCAGAACGGACCTTCAAATTTCTTTAGGGACAATATGCGATCACTCTGCGGTCTGCATATTGATTATGCAATCGTTGATTTGACAGCATTTTCAACATAAAAGTTTGGTTGTTCTCTGATTATCTCTGCGGTAGGAACATGGTCCGCATAGCTGATCTGCGGCCACATGTTGACCATTTTCTGAAAAAATTTCTATTTTACATTTTTAAGTTCAAAACAATAAATAGGACCCGATCCATACAGGTAGACTCGACTCTCTGAGCTGCGAACACCTGAGCACTCATTTTCACGGGGCCTTACAACACCCCGATTCTGGGATGATTTGGGGATGGTTTCTCTATTCAACCACGTTTATCTCGTATTTAAAACTATATTGCCTACGATTTAGACTTATTCTTGCTAAGTAAATACAAAAGATGAATTATTTTGGTTGAATGGATGGCCTTGTCCTCACGAGATGTGCCATCACGACCGGGTTGGAATTTTGGGTCGTGACAAAAATATAGCCATATTGTAAGGAAATGAGGCTTGAAATTGAAATTCTAAATTTTGGATTTGAGGTGTAAAATGGACTCCGATTCTTGTGAATTTGATATATATAGACTCGCGGCGAGATAAGAAACATTTTGATGTTATAAGTTTTGGATTTCAAAAAGTGGGACCGGGGCTCGAATTTTGCCAAATTTTGGGATTTTGACGTTTTTTCAGTTATTTTCGATTGGGTATTTATCCTACAGCTAAATGTGACATATTCATTTTGATTTTGGATAGATTCGACGTACTAAGAGGCCAATAAGAGGCAAGGGCATAGCGAGCTAGAGCCTTGGCCGGTTTGAGGTGAGTAATGATTTTAAATAATGCACTTAGGGTTTGAAACCCCGGATTGCACAATATACTGCTATGTTTAGATGAGACACACATTGTATGGCGAGCGCATGGTCATTTACTATTGGGGATTGTGACTTCGTCTATCCCAGCTAATATTTTTCCGCGTATTTAATATAAAATTACTGTCTTTCACCATGATTTGGGATTTGTGACATACTTGGGCCTTGTGCCAATTATTTGAAATATTTTTGTGCATTATATCACTATTTTCCTCACCGATCGAAATGTTATTTGAACTCAGTCCAATTGAATTATATTATCTTGTGAACTCAGATACATTTATACTCAACTCGAGATTTAATGATATTTATAATGTTGTTTGAGCTGAGTCTCATTATTTTACTGACGGCTAAGGGGCTTATGATTATTTTCTGTACTGATTGAGGACGAGGGCCATTTGTGAGGATATGTTGAGTGATGTGAGGAGGCTTTCAGGCCTCGAGTGTTATGTGAGGAGGCTTTCAAGCCTTGAGTGTTAGGTGAGGAGGCTTTCAAGCCTTGAGTGTGTTATGTGAGGAGGCTTTCAGTTCTCGAGTGTATTATGTGAAGGCTTTTAGGCATATTGATATTGCGCTTGGGCTGTAGGAGCCCCTTCCGAGTTTGTACACACCCCAGTGAGCGAAGGTTACCCATGTGAGTTTGGAGTGGGCCCGAGAGGCTGATGTTTGTGTTCTGGTGAGTTGGGAGTGAGCCCGAGGGGCTGATATTGTGCGTTGGTGAGTTGGGAGTGAGCCCAAGGGTTTGATATTGTGTGTTGGCGAGTTGGGAGTGAGCCCGCGGGGCTGATACTATGTTGAAATTTGATATTGAGCCCGAGGGGCAAATTTCTGATTATTCCTTACTTGTTTAAATTTAATTGTCTTCACTGTTTTAAAAGAGAATTATCTGATATTCACAATTTTATTGTATTATTGATTTTACTGCTCGAGATAGCATTATATTGTGCCATTATGAGATTTCATGTTTTTAGTCGTTATTTATTTTTATTACTCATTAGGTCAGAGTACTCACATTACTCCCTGCACCATGTGTGCAGATACAGGCAGAGCTGAGATCACTCCTGAGCGCTGATTCTTTCCAGAACAGGCGGTGACTATGAGTAACGAGGTAGCTGTTGACGTCCGCAACCCCATTTTTTCCTTATCTTTGCTTTTATGATAATTGCATACTTTGTAAAATATTAGTAAACTCTGTAGTAGCTCATGACTTGTGACACCCTGATTTCGTTGAGTTGGGAGGGATTTCCTTGTTCTATCACATTTATTTCGCATTTATTATTATATTGCCCATGATCTAGACTTATTCCTACAAAGTAATTATAAAGAGATGTACTGTTTTGTTGATTGGCTAGCCTTGTCCTCACGAGAGGTGCCATCATGACCGGGTTGGGAGTTTGGGTCGTGACAAGTTTGTATCAGAGCCTAGGTTACTAGGTTTCACGGGTCATGAGCAGGTTTAGTATAGTCTCGTGAGTCGGTATAGAGACGTCTGTATTTATCCTCGAGTGGCTGCAGAACCATTAGGAAAATTTTACAATCTTCATTCTTACCATGCGTCCTTGATTCGGCTTGAAAAGAAATTCTTGAAATTCCTTCCGCGTGAACGTATGGACGAACGAGCTCTCAGTATCAGATGTGCCTTGATGGCTTGTGATTCCCTCATCAAGGGGTGAGACGTGATCTCTATGAATTGATGTTGGGCCAGTCTGCAATACCTGAGGCCGGATCTTTTCCTACGGCTTAAGCACTGAGGTACTGATTGTGTGAGCAAGTGTTTTGAACTTATATGTCCGGTATTGCCCTTATTAGCGGGTATGATGGCTGGGTATCAATGTGTTGGGTATGTTAGTACTACGAGATGTTTTTATATTATTTTGAAATTTCGAGGAAGATCTACTGGATGATAGATGAACTATTACGTGTATGATTTCCATTGTGATTAGTGGTGTAGCTTCGAGTTATGGGCGTGAAGAATCGTTTCAAGTCTCCTTTTTAGAGTGAAGTAAATTCCATGTTACAGTATGAGTTTAGACCCAGAAAGACTATGTGATTGTGTAATGTGTATGGCGGTGGAAGGTATACAAAAATGTTAATTGGAGGCAAAGTAGGTGGGATATCTCATGCAGAATCATCTACGTAGGTGTGTTCCTTATAATGTTGAGTAGAGATTTTCTTTTCTACTAATAGGATGTATCTATTAAGATTTGAATTTGACTCAAGTTGAGAAATTTTAGTTGATTGTCATGAGAATGAAGGTGATATTACTATTAAAATTGAGGTATTTTACTGTCTATGTTACCTAAGCTTGTGAATAATATTAGTTGAACTAGGTGTAGTAATATGGAAATATTTCTAAGTTTAATGACCTGCGTGGCCTTGTTGAATTAGAGGAATTTAGTTCTGATAGCTTGATTCGGAGAAAATGGATTTCCAAATGTTCTTGATGGTATCTACCATGGATTAAAATAGATACGTTCTACAGAACGTGTCGTGCATTGTGAGTTCCTGTATATTTCTTTATTATTGATGGGGTGTGAAGGTTTTGGAGCGAGGTTCTTTTTAATGTGGGATTTCCTACTGGTACTTGGTTGGTTTTAGTGGTTATGGTGATCGAGAATGATGCTGCGAGTATACGAGTTGTGTAGTATGTTATGCGGTTATATCTAGGGTATTGTTATGGCTTGACACAATTTTTTCGAACTTATACATTTTATGTATGTGAAATTCGTGTCTTGAAAAGAATTCTGGATGTTAGAAATTGGGCTCTAAGGATTTGGTGTAAAGTTAATATAATGTTTATTATTCACTACACTGGGTTTAATGTGTTTCGAAATAATTGGTTCCAACTCTTTTTTCTTGAATTATATGCCCTACCAGTATGAGGGTTCGTTATGTGCTATAAAAAAATGTTCACGAAATTTAATGTGAAGAAGAAATAAAGGAAATTGAAAACTGCAATTGGCACAATGTGAAATATTTAAACCGGGCTGCAAGCCACGGTGGAGGTTATGTAAGGACGAGGTCCTTGTGGTAAATATTTATGAGTTTAAATTTTTACTTTCTAAAGTTTAATTCGTATGATAATATTAAAAGGGAGTCATGCCAATTAGGTTGATTTGATAATTCTTGTATATTTTATTTTCAAATTAAGCCATTTTCGTACTGTAATCATTGAGTTTTAGCTTATGAGATGAGTTCTCAGGTGATGTTAAATGTGACTCATTATTCCGAGTAAGTAATAATGAGGTCTTCATGCCTCACATTCTGTTGTCAGTATTGTAAAAATTTGAAATGAGGTAGTGGTTAACATGAGATTTATTGATAATGATGGAATTATTTATCAACAACTATTAATACCTGAAATGTGGTTATGATCATAAAAATAATGTGTTTCATCTCAAAATATCATTGTGATAATATCGGGCTTGTGATGCAGAGATTAGTGTTATTGATATACTTGTGGTACGTGTTAGGTTGTGGGCATGCTGTTAGGAGTTGTTTTGGTGTTACTCTGACAGGTGGATAGGCCCAACTACAAGGGAGACTCTGCCCAATTATTTGAAAAATCTAGGAGTTAGTAAAATTTTAGGGACTTACTAAATTTGAAATGTTGGAAGAACACCTAAGATATATATAAAGTCATTCGGTTCATTTGGTTGTGGATTGTGGAGTGTTGTCCCAGCTATGGTGGCAGTTCTTGCGTGTTATGAGAAGAAAAGACTTATTACGGGTCCAAGAAAGGCTATAAGCCTAGATCAGTGCGAGCAAAATCGACCTGAAGTGGGTGAACAGATTTTGATAGGATTATGGGCTTCATGTGAGTCATATGTGTTCATTTTAGTATAGCGCTCCTCAAGGAGGGATGTTGTAATATCATATGTTGTTTCGTGTTCGTCAACTCATGTAATAATGTGATTGTGCCATGTGTGCTGTGAAACGGCTTGATAATTCCTATTCTCTGGGGAAAAGTCCATATTAGTTGTGTGAGTTGAGCAGTCCATTCTTGAATCATTTCCTTATGTATCTTGTTCGCATTTTGGCCTATTGACGCATTTTTGCATCATGTGAGACTGTTGGTCATTATCTGTGGTGATTGGTTGTCTGAGCAGCTCGTACTAGGTAAGGCGAGACAATTTGTATCAGGGACCATTGCAATGGGATTTTGTGAGGTATATTACAGGGCAGTTGCTAGTATTTGAGTAGTAATTAGGTGATGATTTTAGTCAAAAAGGAGAGAATTAATGTTTGGCTAACTTTGCAATTGGTTAGAAATGTCTGCACATCTCCTCCATTTTGGTTGTATCGTCAGCATTATAACAGAATGAATAGGCATATCATCATATGCATTGGGAGCATCAGAGTCGTAGAATTTTGCTATTAAGGTTCATGGAGTGTCATTGTGGTTAGATTGTGAATTATGTGATGCATGGTACTAATTAAATAACATGGTGCTAATTCAACAAAGATATGTAGTCGTGTTCTGGTACCTCGTGTGGTAGTTGATACAGTTTTTATATACATGTAACAGGTCTGGCAGAGAATTTCAGGTGTTGGAATTGGGTTCTAAGCTTATTGTATGGATAAAAGAGCATATCTGCTCATTTGATCAAATTAGTGTGTCCATAAGAGTTGTGGTAGCAAGGGCAGGTGCACAAGGTGTTAAATAGTGTTTCAGATAACGTAAGAGCAGTTCATGGAAACGTTCGAGGATAGACGTCTATTTAAGTGGGGGAGAATGTAACGACCCGACTTGTCGCTTTGAGCTCTAGCCTGTCGTTCAGTAGTTGGAAGTCATGAACAACTTCATTTCAGATATATTGACCTGTACGTATGGTCTGAGTTGAATTTCGGAAAATTCGGAGTCAAATTAGAAAGAAACATTTCATTGCGTTGGCCTTAAGTTGAAGAAAATGGCCAAGATTGGAATTTTGAGTAAACGACCTCAGAATTGGGATATGAAATTTCCAACATGTTCGTATGATGATTTAGGACTTGGGCGTATGTCCGAATTTTTTTTTGGTAACACGTGATCATTTCGGCGTATATTATGGAAGTTAGTATTTCAGATGAATTTCATAAATTTGGGTTGGAAGACATTTAAGAGTTATAGATATCCATATGGGATTCAATGTCTGGAATAGCTCCATATGGTGATTCTGGAGTTGGGAGCGTGATCCGAAGTGAATTCGGATGTCCGGAGGTCATTTTGAAGTCATTTGGCTAAATATATGAATTTGAAGGTTTTTGAGAAAATTCAACCGGAAGTGAAAATTTTGATATCGAGGTCGGGATGCAATTTTGAAAGTTTTTGCGAGTCCGTAATATTGAATGTGACTTGTGTGCAAGATTTGAAGTCATTCGGACTAGTTTTGGTAAGGTTTGAGACACTTCGTCTCTTTTAAGGAAACTTAAGTCGGAAAAGTAAACCAGATATTGACTTATATGTTAAAGGGCTTGAAATGCAAATTTTATAGTTCGGATAGCTTCTCTAAGTGATTTGGGACCTAGGAGTGTGTTAGGAATATTTTTGTGCTGACTGGGGTAAAATTAAGCTTGAATTGGCAAAGTTAGTATTTTTGCGAATTCCGGTTGATAGGTGAGATTTTGATCCGGGGTCGAATGGAATGCCGAGAGTTGCTGTAGATTTTTTATGTTACATGTGATGTGTGTGCAAAATTTTAGGTTATTCAGACATTATTTGGTAGGGTTTTTGATCAAAAGTGTATTTTCGAAAGTTTTTGGAAACTTAGGCTTGAATTCGACGAGTTTTGAATAATTTGATATTTTTTGAGATGTTTTGATGACGGGAGAAGGTTTAAATGATGCTATGAATTATGTGGGCATGATTGGTTGAGGTCCCACTGGCCTCAGGTGTGTTTCGGATGCCCGACGAGTCATTTTTGGAAGATTTTTGCCGTTTTGAGCATAAATGTAATGATATAAACGTTCGTTTTTAGTTTTGGAGATCCAAATTTGATTTAAAGACTTCCATAATTTAAATAATTAATTATAGGACTGATCTGAAAATTTTTGTTTAATTTCATCAAGTCGCGATTGGATTTTTGACAAGAAATGTGAGTTAATTGTTTAACGAGCGAAATGGGTATTGAGCAGGGGAAACGAGCTCTGAATTGAGTTTCGATTGAAGTGTTGTGTTCGTATTATTATTTGTGACTCATAGGAACGTGAATCATCTAATCCCGAGTTCGTATGATGGAGTTAGAGTCATTTAGTGAAAACTAGTTGTGCTGTAAATTTCTTAAAAGCTTATGTATTTTATACAGCAGTGAACCGTGGGAACCCAACCCATATTTTCACGAACCCAACCCAATCCGCGAACCCATCCCATATTTTCACCATTTTTTAGCAACCTTGGCAGCTTTTGGATGGGAATTAAAGGAGTTTTGACGGAAAGTGATTGGAGGTAAGTCCTATGAACTAAATACAAGATTATATTGTGAAATCATCCTTGAAATTCATGAAAATATAGCCAAATTGTAAGAAAATAGGGCTTCTAAATTGAAATTCTAAATTTGGGATTTGAGGGGTAAAATGGACTCCGATTCTTGTGAATTTGGTATGTATAGACTCGTGGCAAGATAAGAAACATTTTGATGTAAAATTTTCTGGATTTCAAAAAGTGGGCCTGGGGCTCGAATTTTGCCAAATTTCGGAATTTTGATGCTTTTAAGTTATTTTCAATTGGGTATTGTTCCTACAGCATAATGTGACATATTCGTTCTGATTTTTGATAGATTCGACACACTAAGAGGCCAATTTGAGAGTCAAGGGCATAGCGAGCTAGAGCCTTGGTCGGTTTGAGGTGAATAATGATTTTAAATGATGCATTGAGGGTTTGAAACCCCGGATTGCACAACATACTGCTATGTTGAGATGAGACACACATTGTATGACGAGTGCGTGGTCATTTACTATTGGGGATTGTGACTTGGTCCATCCCAGCTGATATTTTACCACGTAGTTAATATAGAATTACTGTCTTTCACCGTGATTTGGGCTTATTGCCATACTTGGGCCTTGTGCCAATTATTTGAAATATTTTTGTGAATTACATCGCTTTTTTTCTCACCAATCGAAATGTTATTTGAACTCAGTCCAATTGAATTATATTATTTTGTGAACTCAGCTACATTTATACTCAACTCGAGATTTAATAATATTCATAATGGTTTTTGAGATGAGTATCATTATTTTACTGACGCCCAAGGGGCTTATGATTATTTTCTTGATTGATTGAGGCCGAGGGCCATCTGTTAGGATATGTTATGTGATGTGAGGAGGCTTTCAGGCCTCAAGTTTTATGTGAGGAGGCTTTCAGGCCTCGAGTGTTATGTGAGGAGGATTTCAGGCCTCGAGTGTGCTATGTGAGGAGGCTTTCAGGCCTCGAGTGTGTTCTGTGAAGGCTTTCAGGCCAATTGATATTGGGTTTGGGCTGTAGGAGCCCATCCGGAGTCTGTACACATCCCCATTGAGCGCAGGGTGCCCAAGTGAGTAGGGAGTGGGCCCGAGAGGTGGATGTTTGTGTTCTGGTGAGTTGGGAGTGAGCTCGAGGGGCTGATATTGTGTGCTGGTGAGTTGGGAGTGAGCTCGATAGGCTAATATTGTGTGTTGGCGAGTTGAAGTGAGCCAGCGAGGCTTATACTATGTTGAGAATTTGGTATTGAGCTCGAGAGGCGAGTTTCAGATTATTCCTTACTTGTTGAAATTTAATTATCTTCGCTGTTTTAAAAGAGAATTATCTGATATTCCACGATTTTATTGTATAATTAATTTTACTGCTTGAGATAGCATTATATTTTGCCATTATGAGATTTCATGTTTTCAGTCGTAATTTATTTTTATTACTCACTGGGTCGGGGTACTCATACTGCTCCCTGCACCATGTGAGCGGATAGAGGGAGAGCTGAATCCGCTCCTGAGTGCTGGTTCTTTCCAGACCAGGCGGTGACTATGAGTAACGAGGTAGCTGTTGACGTCCGCAACCCCGTTTTTCCCCTTATCTTTGCTATTTATGATAATTGCACACTTTGAAAAATATTAGTAAACTCTGTAGTAGCTCATGACTTATGACACCCCGATTTCGGGCTGAGTTGGGAGGGTTTTCCTTGTTCTATCACGTTTATTTCGCATTTAAGATTATATTGCCCATGATCTAGACTTATTGCTACTAAGTAATTATAAAGCGATGTACTATTTAATTGATTGGCGGGACTTGTCCTCACGAGAGGCGGCATCACGACCGGGTTGATATTATGGGTCGCGACACTATACGATCGCATAGAACAAATATCTGGGCAACAACAATCAGATTTCTGCAACACTTCCTTAGTCCAAAACACCCCGAACCACCCCTTAATTACTCACGAGCCCTCGGGGTTCCTAACCAAACACACACACAAACTTAACAATATCCTATCAACTTAATCGAGCGATCAAATCGCCAAGATAATATCATAAAACGAGGAATCAAACCTCAAAGTCATCATTTCTCATTCAAACTTCTTAAACTTCCAATTTTTGATAATTAGGTCTGAAACACGTCAAACGACATCCGATTTCAACAATACTTTACAAAAAGCACTTAGCATATATTTAAGACTTGTACCAGACCTCGAAACCAAAATACGGGCCCGATACCTATATTTTCTAACTCATTTTTATTTTAAATTTTCATATTATTTTCAAAAAAATAATTTCTTTCAAAAATTCATTACTCGGGCTCGAGATCTCGGATTTTGATTCTGGGAATACACTCGAATCCCATTTTTTTCTGCGGACCCTTCGGGACCTTCACATCATGGGTCCGGGTCCGCTTACCTAAAATGATGACCAACGTCAACTTTAACAATATTAATATAAAATTTCTTCAACCTTTTCACACAATTTACATATTTCAACATAAAAGCTTTCCAGATATGCGTCTGGACTGCGCACGCAAATCAAGGCAACAAAAAGCGAGGTTTTCTAAGCCTCAAGTACTGAAAAAAATAAATCCGGTGATGACCTTTTGGATCGTCACAGTGTGTCGCTGATACCTTGGAGGACTTGACCCGTGACCAATTGCATGAGAGGTTAAGGGGAAAGAACAAACCTATATGTGGTCGCATTATCAACATGGTTTAAACATACTCTAATCAAAGAGGGATTGACTTGTCATTTGTGATGAAAAATGCAATTAAAAAGGCACTGAACGACTTCCCTCATATTCTTTCTCAAATTGAAACTATAACAATTTACTTACAGAAGAAACACCAAGCAGTGTGTGAGAAGAGATGAATGATGTCTCTGCATTATACTTAAAATACTTTTAACAAAATTACAAAACGAGGGGAACAGAGTGAATGAGTTATTCCCCGTATTCGGGGACAAGGAGCGGAACAAACTCTCGATTTACTTACTGCAGCCCAGGAAAAAAAACGCCGTCTAGGCGGCCAAGCCCTATACCTTTACAACTGCCTTGAGCCCTTGATCAATTAGTGACAAACATGTTTTTCTGTCCCATTTATTCTCTGACAAATTAAATCCTGCAAAATTTTGTTATCGATTCAAAATTTTCATAGATAGGTATATGTCTTCTTGCAAGTTCCGTTAACTTAAACAGATACTCTTGGCAAACAAGCATTTGTGTGTTAGCAATTTTTATTGCCTCTGTTACATTCTTGCTCTATTATTAGCATTTCTTGTTTATAGTAATTTATCAAGGCACATCCACTCTTGATGAACAACAACAAGCCAAACGACGAGGAAACACTGCTAGAAATCTGAAAATTATCGACCAAAGTTGGCCGATCAAAAAATCGACCAAGGGGAGTAAATTATTAAAAAATTATTTTAAATAATTTACTGACCAAGGTTTGCCGCTTTTTGGCCGGTAATGTGGTCAACATGTTAATCGGGCTGGTCAGACTTGCTTAGTCAAAGAAATATTGAAATTAGCGACCAAAGTTGGTCGCTAATATGGGACAAGTTATAACGTTTTAATAAATATATTATTACTTAAAATATTTTATAAAATATAAATAAATAATATTTAACATTGGCGACCAAAATTGATCGGTTATGAAAGGGGAAGCAAGTAGCGACCAACTTTGGTCGCTACTTTGGGTTTCGATTATAACGTTTAATAATTATATTATTATTTAAAATATTTTATAAAATATAAATAAATCTTATTTAAAATTAGCGACCAACTGTGGTCGCTAATTTTTAATTCTGGATAATTAGTATCCAAAGTTGGTCTCTTTTCAGGTTAACATTAGTCAAAATTAAAAATTACTTTTATTTTTACTATCTAAATTATATAAATGTAATCTGTTTAACACTTTTGTAATATAAAGTGATGGAACACTAAAATATATTACAACATTATATATATGTAGTTAAAGTAGTACAACAAAGCGTATTATATATATGTTATTTACCGTGAAAATGGTAACAATAATTAAATTTGTAAATCTGATTCTAAAAATACGTGATTTATTTTTGTGCTAGTTGTTTAGAGCATTTGATGCTAAGAATATGAAGTTTATGGCAAAATACGAGCTAAAAAATGGGGCGATAACCAAACTAATTCTCCGAGTATTTCAGGATGCATTCAGTAGAGGGGTTCCTGTCGAGAGTACACAACAATTTCCTTGTTTGGAAAATGAGATGCTTAAAGATATTCTTTTATTTCTTGGCGTAAACACATGTCGTTTCATTATTTTGTATGCTCGGCCAGGGCGGGCGCGTCTCCCCGGGCCATTTGGTCCGGTACATGATTCCCTATTGAAACTCAGACTTCTATTCCTCGATCCTTCCGAGGGGATGGCGCCCTCAAAAGAAGATCATCGCTCATCATTCGACTATAGAAGAAGGCCTGTGATCCTATCGAATCCTCCTCTGGGGGTACGTTGCTCCGCTAATAATCTTGCTGGCGAGTCCTTCTTTGGGGCGGAAATCCGATTTAGGGGAAAGAGCGCGACGGGTCCTATTAAGGCCTTGGGATCTCCAGGTGGAGATAGAACAAATGTCTCGGTCGATTGTCTGCATACAGGTTAGTGAAAAAATAACAGAGGAGTGAAGCAGTTCTGGCTTACCGTGGGATGTGTAGGCGACATTTCTTGATTTGGTATGTTCTTACCATTTTGGGGTATGAGCCCTAATATAGACCTCCACTATTTTTAATTAGGCTTGCCTGAAGATGTGGTTTGGTTACCCTTTGATCTTTTTGAGGGTGGAGGTATTGATGTCGGTGATGCATCATATGGTGAGAAATTTCCCCTTATCGTGTATTGCTACATGTTGATTCTGCCCCTTGCATGAGATTTCATTATTTTGGCGAAGTGGGATCGAAACTGTCTCTGGGCGGTGTGCACGTGGCCATCTGAATAAGTTGTATGTGCCTTGCGCCTTCTTTGATGATATAGAACTCGGAATTCCAGTTCGAACTTAGACGGGATGTATCGAGAGAATGGTCTTCCTGCTTGTTGTGGTGATCTCCGTTTAGAGTTTGTCAAAGATTCGTGATGCGGGCGCGATTTGGTTGCTAGTCCGAGCCACCTTATTAACTTTGGTCCAGCATTGTTGGTATGCAGTGTATTAGTGTGGGGCCGAGGCAAGGTCTTGGTGCCTTTTCTGCTGGATGTAAGGGTGTCCCCTAGAATATATACCTGGACCCATTTTTCTTTGGCGGCGAACATTTTTACTTTACATTTTATGAGTCCTTGGATGGAGTATCGGCTTCTCCACTATCTTGGAAGTATGTCGTGGCTCGTTTGTTTGTGCTTCCTATTTTCCTTACTTCCTAGGGCCTGAATTTGAGCCTGATTGCTTGACAATACTCAGCGGTTATGTTTATTGAATAACACGGTTGTTGACCTCCTAAGATGGTGGCCATTTTTGACCTCGTGGTCGTGTGCTCCGTGTGCTTCCTGCTCCAGGTTGTCGTTTCTTTTGGGGGTGGGGGGGGGGGATTCAGTCAAATAGGTTTGAGTCATTTGTTGTCTCTAGTTTTACTTATGATGAACACAGTTTTTGGTATAGTAATGCTGAAATCGTACTCCGATGGGCGAGGTGACCTTACTGGTCGTGCCTCGTTGAATTTGGCTTTGTCAAATATTCCTCAACGGTGTTGCGCTCGGGCCACATCCCGATCATTACGAGGTAGATTGCGTCTTAGGGAATTCCTTCTTTGTGCAGCATATGGGTGGTACCTTCCTCTATTTGGCATTAGGTTGCGTGCCAGGAACGTGCTGGGGTACATTGAGCCTGGGGAGGATTCTAAATGGTTGTCCACGATCCTGATCCGCGACTGGTGTTGGGTACAGGCTTTGGGCGAAGGCCTGTGTTTCCTATTTATCTGAATCCGGAGGAGATCTCGTTTGTTCTATCAGGGAATGAGGTACGGATTCTAGTGGCTTTTGATTCCCTCTTTGTTCGACTTCGGAAGCGTTGGGCTCTCTCATTGTCGCTTCGATGGCATCGACATGTGCCTCTGTGCTTCAGACCTTGCGAGAGCAGAAGCTATATGCTATGTTCTCCAAGTGTGAGTTCTGGCTAGAGTCAGTGGCATTCTTGGGGCATATTGTGTTAAGAGAGGGTATTGAGGTGGATCCCAAGAATATTGAGGCAGTTCAGAGTTGGCCACGTCCTACTTCAATGAGCGAGATCTGGAGCTTCCTGAGGTTAACAAGCTATTACATGTGATTCGTGCAGGCTTTTAATCTATTGCATCACCTCTGACTAGATTGACCCAGAAGGTTGCTCCTTTTTATTTTTTTGATGATTTTGAGGCGAGCTGTCAGAAGCTTAAGATAGCCTTGACTTCAGCACCAGTTCTTTTATTGCCTTCCGGTTCAGGGATGTATACAGTATATTGTGAGGCTTCACACATTGGATTTGGGTGTGTATTGATGCAGGAGGACAAGTTATTGCCTATGGTTCGCACCAACTAATGATTCATGAGAAGAATTATCTTTTGCACAATTTAGAGTTGGCTACGATTGTTCATGCTCTCAAGATATGAAGGCATTACCTGTATGGGGTGTTCTGTGAGATTTATATTGATCATCATAGCTTGCAGCATTTGTTCAAGTAGAGGGATCTGAATTTGAAGCAATGTAGGTGGCTTGAATTATTGAAGGATTATGACATCACCATTCTTTATCATCTGAGCAAGGCGAATGTGGTCGCGGATGCCTTAAGCAGGAAGGAGGAGAGTTTGGGTGGCTTGGCATTCATTCCAGCAGGGGCGATGCCACTAGCTTTGGACATTCAGTCCTTGGCTTACAAACTTGTGAGGCTAGATATTTCGGAACCCAGCCGAGTCCTTTCATATGTTATTGCTCAGTCTTTATTATTTGGACAAATCAAGGCCCGACAGTTCGATGATCCCCATTTGGCGGTTCTTAGAAAGACAGTGTTGCACGGTAGTGCCAGGGAGGTCTTTATTGGTGAGGATGGTCTTCTACGACTCCAGGGTCGCCTATGTGTTAATAATGTTGATGGTTTGTATGAGAGGATCCTGGAGAAGACTCATAATCTATGGTATTCCATTCATTCGGGTGATATGAAGATGTATCGTGACTTGAGGCAACATTATTGGTGGTAGAGGATAAATAAAGACATAATGGAGTATGTGGCGAGGTGTTTGAATCACCAGCAGGTCATGTACGAGCACCAGAGGCCAGGTGTCCTACTTCAGCAGATGCTTATGCCAAAGGGGAAGTGGGAGTGCATTACTATGGATTTTGTAGTTGGGTTGCCCCAGACCTTGCGGAAGTTTGATGCAGTGTGGGTCATCATGGATAGATTGACCAAGTCGACACACTTTATACCGGTTGTGACTTCTTACACTTCAGAGAGGTTGGCTCACATTTACATTCGGGAGATAGTCCAGTTGTACGGTGTGCCTATTTCCATCATATTAGATTGAGGCCCTATGTTCACTTCTCATTTCTAGAGAGCTATTCACGGTGTGTTAGGGACCCCCGTGGAGCTTAGCACATCATTACATCCACAAACCAACGAGCAGTTGGAGCGGATAGTTCAGATCTTTTAGGACATGCTTAGAGCATGTGTGATTGACTTTGGAGGACAGTGGGATCAGTTCTTGTCTTTGGCAGTGTTCGCTTATAATAACAGCTAGCGGTCCAACATCGAGATAGTTCAATTTGAGGCTTTATATGGAGGTGATGTCGTTCCCCTATCGGATGGTTTGAGCCTGGTGAGGCTAATATACAGCACAGACTTGGTATAACATGCCTTGGATAAGGTGAAGTTGATTCAGGAAAGGCTTCGCAACGCTCAATCTAGATAGAAGATTTATGCGGATCGGAAGGCGCGTAATGTATCATTCATGGTTGGCGAGAAGGTCCTTTTGAATGTATCGCCGATGAAAGGTATTTTGAGGTTCAGGAAGATGGGCAAGTAGAGCCCAAGATTCATTGTCCCATTTGAGGTGTTGAGGCGAGTTGGGGAGCTTTCCTACGAGCTTTCTCTACCCCCAGCTTATCGCGAGTTCATCTGGTTTTCCACGTGTCCATGCTCCCGAGGTATCATGCCAAATTTTCCCATATGTTGGACATTAGTACTATTCAGCTAGATGAGAATTTGGGTTTGAGGAGTATCCAGTTGCCATTGTTAATAGACAGGATCGCTAGTCAAGATCTAAGAGAATTTCAGTGGTGAAGGTCCAGTAGAGGGACCAACCAATCGATGTGGAAATCTGGGAGTCCGAGAAGGACATGCGGAGCAGATATCTACACTTATTCGGCACCACATATAATTTTCTGTATCCGTTCGAGGAAGAACGTTTTTCTAAGTGGTGGAGAATGTAATGACACGACCGATCATTTTGCATTTTAGCCCGTTCCCCTAAATAAAACTTCCCACACTTGCTTATCTGATTTAAGACTTGCGAGGATTGTTGGTTTGAGTTTTGGAAGAGTTTGGGTTGAAATAGGCTCACTTGATTCCTTAAGATTTTCTTAATAGGCTTAGTTTAACTTTGGTCAATATTTTTGGCGAACAGGCCGGGAATTGTGTTTTGACGGTCTCGGAAGGTCCCTAGTAAAATATGGGACATGAGCATATGCCCGGAATTGAATTTTGATGTGCCTAGCTCGAGTATTGAATTTTTATTGGAAATTCTAAAACTTAAATTCTAAGGATTTACAGAAAATACATGATGATTGATCACATCGGTATCTGGATGGTATGTTTGTTCTGGAGCCCGATACAGGTCCAATATAACAATTAGGACATGCTAGAAAAATTTGGTGTCAATCAGAGTAGTTTAAGTGTGTTTTAGCTCGTTAGAGGTGAATTAAGAACATGAAATTCATAAGTTTGATTCAATTGGTTTTAGGGGCTAATTCTTAGATTTAGCATTGTTTCGGTTATTTTGAAGGTTTAAGCAGGTCCGTTTCATGATTTTAGACTTGTTGGTATGTTTTGGCAAGGCCCAGGAGCCTCGAGCGTCAGTTAGATGAGGCTCGAGTGAAGTTGGAAAAATTGGGGAAAGGCTGAAGCTTCGGTTACTGTTATAACCACACCAACGGTTGGCCAGCCACAGGTGCGAGACTGTAGAAGCGGTCAATCTCACGCAGATGCGGCCAAGTCAAGCCAGGTCCAAAGCCGCAGAAGCGAAGTTGCAAAAGTGGCTGGCAACTCACAGATGAAGCCTAGCAGCCTAGGTGAAATTCCGCAAAAGCAGCCTAGTGGCCCAAGTCAAATTCCGCCGAAGCGAGCTCCCTTCCACAGATGCGGTGGCCATAGGTGCAGCCCAGGACTGCAGATGCGGAAATCATTTAAGTAGTGAGCTTCAATTAATACGGGTTCTAAGTTATTTTTGCCATTTTTCACTACTCCATTGGGCGATTTTTCTGATTTTGAGTGAAGATTTCCACCTAGCATCTTGAGGTAAGCTATCCCACCTATTCCCAATTCAATACTTGTGTATTAGGTGTATTAATCATTAAGATTAAGGTAAACTTATGCGGTTAGATCAAAACCTAGGGTTTTGATAAAACTTAGATTTTTCCACGAAATTGGTTATGAAGCGGAGCATAAATCATATATTATTGATCCTTAGGTTACAAAGAACAACTTCTTTTGAAAAATTTCTGAGTCCTGGCACTTGGGCCCGTGGTCTGATTTTAGGAAGCTTTTGTTTATGGTTGGTAAATTTCTTTAATAGTTAGAATGTGATCTTGTGAGCTTGTATCGACTAGTTTTTACCCCATTTAACTAGTTTTGGATCGTTCGGCTCCAAATTGATAGTTTGGGCTCCTTCTTCATATTGGAAGTGCACTTTCGAGCGAGATAAGTCTGCTTTCTTAACTTGTAGGAGGGAATTGTCCCCATAGGAGTAATAATATGCGGGGTTTACGTACGCACTAGGTGACGAGAGTCTGTACGTAGCTACTATCATGTTAATTGTCTGGGTAGTTAAGGACCCTATCATGCTATATTTGCAAATGTTATGTCTTCTTGCTAATGTGATCATTTAGGATATGCTACATAATTGGAAATGAACATAAGCGGGCATATGTTTTGCTAAGCACTTGAATGAGTTATTTGAACATAATTGCGCCTTCTTGTATTTTCATATTAATAATTGATATCTGTGGATCGGGCCGATCGCCTCGGGTTCTTTTATGGATTGATAGACTTTTCAAGATCCAAATTTGTATATATAATTTTTTATCGAATATATCTGTGTGTAAATAGATTCATCGACTTCTAACCTACTCAGATGCATCGATGAATATTAAAAACAAAACATCTTGACCTATATATGTATGCGGCGAAAACCGGAGGACTTAATTTCCCGCTATCAAGTCAATTTGGAAGAATGCCTCGAGGCAGTGAGGATGTGGCCACGATCGAGTCCACTCCCTCAGGGCTCATCAAGGCCCGAATCAGAGAAGATGGAAATCGAAGCTAGAGTAGAGGGTGAAACTCCCAAGTCACACAACTAAGTCTGATAGGGCCGACCTATCCAGAGCCTATGCCGTGGCGTCGCGTCTATCCGTACCATCTCCATACTTTATAATTAGTATAACCGAGTTTCCCTCCAATATAAAGGGAACCCACACTACCATGCAAAGCGCTGATGTTGCTCTAACTATTTCTCTATTAGATCAATAATATATCTCAATCTCCATGTTCTTTCTAACTTGCTCACTCTCTAGCTCGTGGCCACTTTTGCATTTGTCGCTTTATCACTTGTTCTTCATTTATTGCTTGGTGTTGGCCATAAAGAGTCTTGTTGAAATCATATCTGTATTGTTATCTCATTCCAGACTACCACCGGTAGCTCGAGCTCGACCTAGACGTCGACCCCGAGGTCCCTCATCGTCCAATCCTACGCCCGGGCAGCAGGCTTCTCGGTTCATTTGACTCCCCATTTAGCCTGTATCCCCTTGGCGAAAGAAGCTCGGGCAGCAAACCTTTAGGTTTCGTCATCTCCCCATTATTTAGCTCGCATTTTGCCATAAACTTCATATTCTTAGCACCAACTGCTCTAACCAACTAGCATAAATATAGATAATGTATTTTTAGAATTTCATTTACAAATTTATTTGTTGTTACCATTTCACGCAAATAGTTTGGCGCCCATCGTGGCCCTTTCTAAATTTGGAAATAATTTAGCTTAGACTTACAATTCTATTATTAATGAGAAACGTTTATAACCACACAAATACTCTAGGCCCTTTTTTGACTTATTTAGGACCACAAATTCTAAAAGTCTTTATTTTTTCTTAACGTGTCCAGCCAAATAGGTTTACATAAATTGGAACAGATGTAGTAGTGATTATTATATTGCTGGTTTCATTACACAAACGCAAGTTATCTTTCACACTTTTTCTTGTCCAAGATCTCTTGATTTCGGGTCAAAATGTCTGGCTCGGTAAACGGAGGTGAGACAACTACCTCAAAATTTATGACGAAAGTAGTGTGGTTGTTGAAGTCGTTGGCGCGATGCCGTAGAACCCTTATAACGCATCTGAGCCGATTCAAAGGTATGCGAGTTCGCAAGACGTGAAGCAGGTCAACGAAGCCTCGCACAAAAATGGGAGTATACAATGTATCGACCGACAGGAAGCCAAAAAAATCCCGGCTTGGGAAGCAAAGGAAGTTAGTCTCACAATATATTTGAAATGTTGTAGGCACAGCAGTTAGCTGTCGCTCAGCGACAAAGCCATCCGAAGATTCCCAGTGCAGTAGCACCAGAAATAGCTCCCCACGCCGAACGAGTACCCGACAGATCAAGCAACAATGGATCGGTAACCGACCCTGCTATAGCAAAAAAGCTTGGGGATCTATCCAAAAGAATCGAGTCGGGTTTGTGGAAGTTCATGCAACAATCTTTTCCCGAGCACGCGGTCCCGTAACCCATTTAACAGAAGTCTGAAATGCAAAACTCCTCAAGTACAATAGGACCTAAAATCCTGATGAGTACACCACCTCTTACACGCGCGTGGGAAAAGGCACGAAATTCAAGATGATGAGTTCAAGACCGCCTTGCTAAATAGGTTCAGATACCCTGCAAAGCAATCAACGAATGATCGCAACTCATGTTTGGCGCAGTTGTTGATCAGAATATGTATGTTTGGCAAGGGGAAATCGTCTTTGGGACTGGCCCAGTTGAGATCCTGGTAGTCGACACAGACTGTAACTTTCTCGTCCTTCTTCGGTATTGGCACAATATTAGCTAACCAAGTTGGATATTCTACCACTTGAAGAACTATGGCTTTGACCTGCTTGGTAACCTTTTCTTTGATTTTTAAACTCATATCTGGCTTGAATTTTCTGAGCTTCTATTTTACCGGCAGACATGCAGGATCTGTCGGCAACTTGTGAGCGACGATGGATGTGCTGAGGCCAGTCATATCGTCGTAAGACCATGCAAAGATATCCTCATATTCCCTTAAGAACTCTATATATTCCTCTTTCTGTGTCTTTGATAAGTGCACACTGATGCACGTTTCTTTGACATTCTCTGTATCTCCCAAATTGATAACTTCGGTTTCATCCAAGTTGGACTTAGGTATATTCTCAAAATTCTCGGCCTCTCTGACAACCTCTTCGGGTATATCATCTTCCTCTGAGTCTATGTCTGTTTGTTGCGTAGCCTCATTGCAAGTTACAGTTGTTGGTTCATCATCAAGAAACGTAATAGTACTGCTGTGTGGAAATAAAATAATAGCAGAGAAAAAGTAATGAATAGCGAGATATTTGATAAAATGAAAATGCTTTTGATTAAATTTATAAATGTTCAAAACATCGGAGATCTTTTGGAAAGTGAAGACAAATGCATAAATAAAGAAAACAACTAAAACAAAGATGCATGATGCTTGTTCAACCTTGCTACCCCGAAGGTTTCCGGGCGATGGTGGTCCTGATTGACCATTTGGTGAGGCGCGCCCCTTGTTTCACCTCTCGAATGGAAGGGCCTTCCTCCCCCTCCTCTTCAAAAATCACAAAACAGTCCATGTCCTTCAGAAATAGATTTTTCATCACCGCAAGAGCCTCGTCTTCTTCTGTCCCGTAGAGAGTGTCGGCTGGCTAAAATGTCTGCTCCAACTGAGGCATGGGGAGTTCAAATGGGTAATGTGGGCCTCGCCGTGGTGGTGACTAGTTTTTGAATTCCTTCCAAGTGTATTTGTACCCCAATCAGAAGGTAGTACTATGTTTCTTCAACTAGATAGGTGGTGATACCTTGAAGATTCTTACCAAGTCCTTTCCCTAGTTCATACCCACTCCAATTTAGAATGCTCTTGACCTTTTTGCTCCACCATATGTGTTTCATCTATTTATATTTTAATGGACTAGTTTATTATTATAAGTTCGGCCGGAACCCACCGTTGTGGATCGAGTGGGGTGCCTAACACCTTCACCTCAAGGTTATTTCAATCCCTTACCTTAAATCTCTGGTAATGCAACCAATATAAGAGTTAATCACTCTAGGTTCCCTAACGCACCATAATTCGTTAGGTGGTGGCTCTTCAAAATACACAATTCCCAAAAGAAAATGGGTTATTACCCCCGTGAATGTCGAAACTCAGACTTCCTCGTTCTCAAAAAGAAAACAAGGGGCGTGACAACATGTCGACTCTGCTGGGGATATTTTAGGCTCTTACCATAAGGAACTCATCTTTTGTGAATTACTCCAAGCATGCCTTATCCCGTACCCTTTCCCCTTATTTGAATTTAACTGCCTATTTTAAGGATTTATGATTCTTTTATTCCTAAAACTGACTTGTCTGTTTGTTTTCTTTTCTGTAACTGTCTTTCAATTATTTAAACACTGTATTTAACTTTTTCCTGCGTGCAAATAATTGAATACATGCTATTTATTGCGGCATACATCATGTTGCAAATTATATTCCGCTCCTACGTATTAAATCCAATAGAAACTCTTGATGTGTGGTTATGCTCTTCCTATTTATTTAACCTTAAATTCGAAAAAGCTTATTTGATAAAACTAGTCGATCAGCGGTGTAGTCGACGGTTCCGTGCCTTTCACCCTCAAGTCGTCCGCTTGAGGGTACTAGTCTAAACCCCTATAGTAACCTTACTCTGATCAAAATTGTGCATACATCATGGTCAAACCTATTCGGATCAATTATGTTTTCCATGTAATAATCCTTTAAGATATGTATTATCCAAAGGTCCGCCGAGGTTTCCATAATCCCAATGGACACAACCGCGTTCTGTGCATCAATTTGGAGAACTAAATTCCAAATTCTAATTAAGTTTGTATAAAGAGTCGAGTCTGGAGGGGGAGAATGGCCTAACCCTTTTGTTTTGCAGAAAATGAGTCACAAGGTCCCCAGATTCAATATGGTTAGCAACATTCCACCATTACTACTAGATTGGTGGGAGGACCTTTCGTCAAGCGACAAGAAACATGTAAGAAAATACCTGGGTAACTTGCCTTTCCTGCAAGACATTGAGCCAAACAACAGGTTGATCTAAGCTGCCACTTTGTTCTGGGAAAGTGAGAGGTCTGTGTTCCGTTTCGGTTACTTAGAAATGAAACCACTTCTGGAAGAAATTGGAGTGCTTGCGGGGATGACTTAGGATAGTCCCGGATAATTGGTGCTGGAGAATCGTACCGGTAAAGGGTTCTTAAAGATGATGGGGCCGAAGAAAAATGCTGACTTGGTATGCCTAAAGGAATCTTACATACCGTTTGAATATTTTTATTCAACCGCAGAGGTATGGCCATAGCGAGTCCAATCGTACCTACCATGACAAGCTCTCTCTCACTTCTCTAGGCCACATCCACTGCAGAGTGTCCGTATTCATTGTATGCTTCTTAGGCCTGATAGTATTCCTAATAAAAAGGGAAAAAATCCACACTAGGTTGGCCATGGTCGCCAAGACTTTGATGGAAGGGATCAATGGACGGACATACCTTATAGTCCCCTTGATCATAGCCGATATCTATTGGGCTTTGGAGCGATATTAAAGAGGGGTCAAGCATTCGACGGTTGTAACTTGTTGATGCAGTTATAGTTGTTAGAACACATTCAAATGGGTCACTATCCCCAAGAATTCCCGTGAAGGGCTTGGAAAAACCATATTTCCTTTTTCACCCCAAACAGATGACTAATATCCCAGACAGATTTCCTCAGCCGGAAAGTGCCAAAGAATGGGTAGAGTTCTTCGACAATCTGGCCGAGGAACAGGTATATGGATGTTCAAATAGTTCCCAATAGACGAATTCATCATCAGATCCAGGGACGCTCCATACCTGGTGCTGATTGTATTGAGAGGGGTATACCCATATGTCGCTCTCCGAATTATAAGGAAAGCAAGTAGGAAATAGGTTGTACCAAGGGTTGTCAAGATGAGTCATTTCAGGGTAGACTTTCAAGATTACGATGTGCTTTACAAATGCCAAGCTCCGCACATGTGGCACTGCAAGATCATCGTGGAAAAGAACACCGTTGAGCTAGACAAGTATCATGCGGGTGTGAGCTTTACTACCCAGCATGGTTAGAGGACAATCTAAAAGGAATGGTGTTTCTAGGAGCCGGTCAAGGAAATAGGATCATAGATGAAGAAGCGGAAGCTCAACTCAAATACAACAGGCTCAGCATGAGGGTCCACGACTCTGAGAATGAACATTGGGAAATACATGAGAGGAATGTGATGTTGATTGAAGAATGGAAAGAGATGGCAGTCACTTCCAACAAGAAACTGGAATATTTAGAGCGAGGAATAGTGGAGCTGGAAGGTAAAGTCATAAAGAGGATCGAGGATTGCCAGAACCCTGAAGGAGCTTAAGGAGCTGAAGGAGGACATTTCGCCAGAGCCTACTTGTTGCTGGGTCAGCGTGAGCTGGGGGAACTATATGATTTATTCAGGAAGATCGAATCAGGGGAAGGTACTTCTGGGACCAAACAGGCTAGATTTATTTTCTTTCCTAAAATGTAATAAGGCCAAGTTCCAGTATTGACTTATTTTTCTTTTATCTTAGTGTCATTTGGGATTTGTACATTTATTGCATTCTGAAATGAAGCATTTATTGGCATCTAAAGCTCTCCAAATATATTTGTTGCTGGGCCTACCTCGGGCACAATGAGGCTCCCAAATTAAGACACGAATTTACATTTCTGCAATATGTGTTTAAATACGGCAAACATTTCAGAATCCTCACTAACTTGTTACTTTTTTTATTTTTCGTTATTTTGATTATTCCCATCCCCTTTGGTTGGTTCACTCATACATGCATCATAAGCATATCACACCAGATGTAGAGGCCCTCCACTTCCTCCTCCATAAAGAAATATGAAAGGCAAAGGAAAACCAAAATTGGACGAGTTAAGTGGTATCCGAAAGGAAAATGTTGAGAACACAGAAACTTCAGATGGATGGAGCACTCAGGCACCGAATGACTTGGTATTGAGATTGGAACAAAAAATATTGGAATTGCAAGGAGAACTTGAGCATGTTCGCAACTTGGCAAACTTGTCACTCACCATGAATGTCCCCGACATCAACCAACAGAACACAAAGAACCCAATACCTCCCCAAAACACACAAAACCAACAAACACAAATTCCACCCGCACATAATCAATACGCAACTCCACCCCAAAACTCAATCCAGTGCCAATACCAACTTTGCCACAACATCACCAGCAAGCATTTCAGTACCCACCAACTATCACTTACCATATATAGCAAAACACACCACAGCCCATTCCCGATCCCCAAAACTCAACTAATGAAAATCATTACACCCATGCCCCTGGCACCCATCAAAGCAATCCTATACACGTAGAAATCGTACCTCATTAGGACCCATCTCCTGTACATCGAAATCCTCCAGAAAGGACCCGCTCATTAAAAACATGGCTGCAGAACTCAAGAAGTCGACAAGCCGAGTTGAAGGTGTCAAAGGCGGCTAAGGAATAGAAGGGTTTAACTATGAATACCTATGCGTACAACCACACGTAGAACTGCCAGAGTGATACAAACCTCCAAAGTTTGAGATGTTTGGTAGAACACGTGGTCCCAGAGTCCATCCGAGGACCTATTGTGACAAACTTGTCGGGGTCGGGAAAGACGAAAAGATATGAAAGAAACTCTTTATCAGGAGTCTTATTTGGTATGCTTTGTTCTGGTACATCAACCAAGAACCCAAGAAATTGTTCAGATAGGTAAGTATGGCGTAAGATTTCATGGACCGGTTCATATTTAATATACAGAATGAACCAGATGTTTTCTATATTCAGAATCTTAAGAAAAAACCTACTAAGTCTTTTCGTGAGTATGGTGCTCGTTAGAGGTCGCAAGAGGCCATGGTCAGGCCATCTTTGGATGAGGAATTGACGAACAAGCTCTTCATCAGAGCATATGATCCGCAATATTATGAAAGGTTGATGGTTATTGAAAATCATAAAGTTTCTTATATCATCAAACATGGAGAAAGAATTGAAGAAGGAAGTAGGAGCGGGATTGTAACGAGATTTGAGGAACTGCAAGCAATAAATAAGACATTACAATCAAGTGGCATATCGAAGAAGAGATATATTGGGCATATAATGGTGGCCGATGGCCCAAAATATCAACGAACCTATCAAACGCCTCAACACATTTCTAAAACACCTCCACCAACATATCAAACACCTCCACATACATACCAAGCACCATCGCCCACATATCAACCCTCATCCCTCAGATACTCCCAAACAGCCATTGTCCATCATACATATAACTCCTAACCGTCTCATTTCCAGCCACCACCACCTAGGCAAAGTTATACAAGACCAAGACCCGACTTCGACCGCAAACCACCCAAACAATACACTGCTGAGCCCATCGACCAGTTGTACAAGTGGTTGAACGCCGCAATTTACATCACTCCTGTGCCCGTTGTGGCATTAAAAAATCCATCCCAATGGGTCAATTCGAACAAAACTTGTGCGTACCATTCCGGTTTGAAGGGACACACCACTGTTGAGCATCGAACATTGAAGGGTAAGATCCATATGCTAATTGACAACAAGGTCATACAGGCAAAGGAAGCCTCACCTAATGTCCGCAACAACCCCCTTCTTCATCATAGAGGTGGTGGAGTATATGTGATAGAGATGAACAAAGTATCGGACCCTAAGGGGTCGGTTGGGTTTTTTCGAGAAGGTGATGAATTAAAAGTTGAGTAACACTTACTCCTATCGTGGTACAGACTCAGTCACCAATCGAGGTTCAGGTAACTGCATCAGTTCCATTCGAGGGAGAGGTGGCACCGCCTGTGGCCACCCCTGCTCCATTTGAAGTAGAAGTGGTCACACCTCTCATAGTGAAAGTATCAACCACACCTCCCTTTAAATCAAAATCAATACCTTGGGATTATGTGTCTGAGGCTCGGCAAAAAGGGAAGGCCAAGGTAGAGGAGTCTGATGCTGCACAAGGAATGCCAAGAACTGGGCGAGTCTATACACCCGAACATTTGGGAGGTTCAAGTAAGAATGCCACTACTAGGGAGCCTATTATTGAGACATGGCCATATGAGCTGTGGAGGAAAGTGAAAGCAAATGAGTACTCTATTGTTGACTATTTGAACAAAACCCCTTCTTTAATATCTATCCTGTCACTGTTGCAAAAATTAGAGGCACATAAGAACTCTTTAATCAAAGTGCTGAGCGAGGCTTATGTACCCAATAACATCACTGGTGGAGAAATAAACAACATGGTAGGGCAAGTATTAGAAAGTCATAAAATCATCTTCCACGAAGAAGAGCTACCACCTAAGGGGTTGAATCACAATCGAGCATTACATATTACAGTGCAATTTTAAGACAAATTCATTGCTCGTCCTGGTTGACAGAGGTTCAAGCCTCAATATTTGTCCGTTGGACACTCCGAAAAGGTTGGACAAAGGTTTTTTATGAAATACGGGCATGAAACATGAGCATGAAAGCTTTTGATGGGCATAAAATGGCCAAGATTGGGGAAATCACTCTTTGCTTACAGATGGGGCAAACTTGGTTCGACGTTGAGTTTCAAGTGCTCATACCAACCTTATGTAATCTTCTATTGGTCCGACAATGGATCTATGCTACCACGGCAATGCCTTTCACATTACATCAATCCTTGAAGTTCGAATGGAATCGTTAGGAGGTGATCATTTATGGAGATGGGAATATCCCTATCTACGCTAGTCAAACCACCCCGACTACTGGACATAGAAGAAGGCTAGGAGGGAAAACCTATCATCACATTGAACGGGTCAATGCCGTCATAAAGGATAAATGGTGGAGTGGCAAAATAGAAAGTATATTGGCATGGTATGGGTATGAACCCGACAAAGGATTGGAAAAGAACCTCTAAGGTATTACTAAATCGATACATCTGAAAGTCATGGTACCATATTTTGGCTCGGATACCAATACACGTGGAAAGAGTATAGAAATTGATCATCTCCATGGTGTGGATAATATTACCCTCTCTAGAAACCCATGCCACGCTTGGAATAAGCTTTTCACCAAACTGATACGATATGAGGGACTGCAGAATAGGAAGCACTAGTTGGGTTGAAGAATTTGTTTTTGGAGGATGAACACATGGACTCCAGTGCCATAATTGAGAAGTAGAGGAGGACTAAGGCATCACCATTGAAGCCACAGACAAGGGAGTTGTTCTCAAGAACTGGACCGCCATACCATCCCGAGCCCATCAAGTCCCTAGGTAGCTTGGTATATTTTACTTCTATAGCCATTCTAGGAATTTAAGATTTCAAGTATTTTTGTTTTAAGATTTACTTGTTTCAAAATAAATACTCCATTCATCGAGTCGTACTTGGCCGGATGAGTTTTTTATTTTAATCAAATACATTTGCTTTTTATTATTCATTACTATTTTTACACTTTTTTCTATAGCGTTATTCTACTTTTCCTGATGAACCAATGATTGTGACATGTAATGAGTCAACACAACATAGGAATAGTAATTGAAATGAAGAAGATGGGATACCCGAGGAATTTGTCAGGGAGGTTGAAAATTTTTAGAATAAGCCTAAGTCCAATATAGACGAATCCGAAGCAGTAAATTTGGGAGACGCCGAGACCGTCAAGTAAACTCGAATCATCATTTACATGTCACCAACAGAGAAGGAAGAGTACATTCGCTTCCTTGAATAGTATGAGGACATTTTCACATGGTCATATGATGACATGACCGACTTGAGCACGTATACAATGACTCACAATTGTCTACTAATCCCATGTGCCCACTAGTAAAATAGAATCTCAGAAAGTTCAAACCAGACTTGAGAGTGAAAATCAAGGAGGAAGTTACCAAGAAAATCAAAGCCAAAGTTCTTAGGATGGTTGAGTACCGAACCTGGTTAGCGAATATTTGCCTGTTCAGAAGAAGGATGGGAATGTGAGAGTATGTGTTTACTATTGGAATTTAAATAGAGAAAGTCCCAAGGATTACTTTCTACTACCAAATATGCACATCTTGATCGATAATTACGCCAACCATGAACTCTAATACTTTGTCGATTACTTTGAGGGTTATTACCAGATTTGGAAGGACGAAGAAGATGTATAAAAGACAGCTTTGATTACACCCTGGGGTGTATTCTATTATAAGATGATGCAATTCGGTTTGAAGAATACTGGGCTACTTAGATGAGAGCCATGGCAACCATCTTCCATGATATAATTCACAAGGAGATAGAGGTGTATTTGGATGTTGTCATTATCAAATCCATGAGGGCCTCATATCACATAGCATAATTGAGAAAGTTCTTTGACAAACTAAGGAGGTACAATTTGAAATTGAACCCCGCAAAGTGTGCATTTAGGGTTACCATAGAAAAGTTATTTGGATTCATCGTCAGTCGTCGAGGGATCGAGTTGGATCCATCTAAAGTCAAAGCTATTCAGGAGTTACCACCACCTTAAAGCAAAAATGAAATGATGAGCTTCCTAGGACGTCTCAACTATATCAGTCGCTTCATAGCACAATCCACAGTCATATGTAAACCTATCTTCAAGATGCTAATGAAAGATGACGAAAGAAGCTAGATACAGGATTTTTCGAAAGCTTTTGACAAGATCATAGAGTACCTGTCCACACCACCAGTTCTGGTCTTTCCAAAACTAGGATGACATTTGATACTCTATCTATCTGTATTAGATGGAGCATTAGGATGTGTTTTGGGACAACATGACAACATAGGAAGAAATAAAGAGGCTATATACTACCTGAGTAAGAAGTTCACACCTTATCAAGCACGATACTCTCTGCTGGAACGCTCTTGCTGTGCTTTAACCTTGACAACTCAAAAATTGAGGCATTACTTCTATGCTTACACTACTTACCTCATATCAAAGATGGACCCTCAAAAGTACATATTCAAGAAACCCATGTTGACTGTAAAGTTGGCCAAATGGCAGATACTGTTAAATGAGTTCGATATCATCTACATAACTCAAAAGGCGGTCAAAGGACAAACATTGACAGATCACCTTACTTAAAATCTGATGGGAGGAGCATACAAACCTTTGAAAGTATATTTTCCTGATGAAGAACTATCGTTCCTTGGGAAAGACATTACCGAAGCATACAAAGGTTGAGGGATGTTTTTTGACGGAGCATCAATTTCAAATGAGTGGGTATTGGAGTAGTTTTGATATGAAAAATGGGTCAACATTAATATTAAGCCTGCATACTAGGGCTCAACATGGCAATCGACATAAACATTCATGAGTTACTCGTAATCAGTGATTCAGATTTGCTTGTGCACCAAGTACAAGGAGAGTGGGCCACTAAGAATTCCAAGATATTGCCATATCTGCACCATGTGTAGGAATTGAGAAAGAGGTTCACAAAGATAGAATTCCGACATGTGCCTAGAATTCAGAATGAGTTTGCCTAAGCATTGCCCACCTTGTCATCTATGATACAACATCCAGATAAAAATTATATTGATATCATTCCGGTGAAGATCCATAATTAGCCGACATAATGATTTCATGTTGAAGAAGAAATATATGGAAAGGCTTGGTTCCAAGACATCAAGGAGTATTTGTTAAAGGGAGAATATTCGGAGCATGCAAATCATACTCAGAAATTGTCCAATCACTTCTTCCAAAATGGAGGAAACTTGTATAGAAGACCTCCTAATTTGGGTTTCCTAAGATATGTCAATGGAAGAGAAGCTTCTCAACTGCTTGAGGATGTGCATTCCGGAACCTGTGGCCCGCATATGAATGGTTTTGTCTTAGCTAAGAAGATACTCCAGGCCGGTTACTTTTGGATGACCATGGAGGCAGATTGCATCTAGTATGTCCGCAAATGCTTTCAATTCCAGATGCACCCCGATATGATAAAACTTCCACCAAACGAGCTCAATGTAACAAGCTCACCTTGGCTATTCGCCGCCTGGGGAATGGATGTTATTTGTCCTATTAGGCCCACTGCTTCAAACAGGCACAAACTTATTCTGGTATCCATTTATTTCTTCACAAAATAGGTAGAAGCTGTGCATCTTATGAAATGTAACCAAGAAAGTCGTCGCAAATTTTGTCAAAGATCATATTGTTTGCCAATTCAGAGTCTCCAAGTCTACTGTTAGTGATAATTCCGCTAATCTTTATAGTGATCTGATAAAAGATATGTGTGAAACTTTCATAATAAACCACATGAATTCTATAGCCTATAGACCCCAGATGAATGGAGCCGTAGAAGCCGCAAACAAAAACAACAAGAAGACACTAAGAAAGATGGTAAAAAAACCATAAACAATGGAATGCGAAGCTACCTTTTGCTTTATTGGGGTACCCCACCACTGTTTGTACATCAACCCGGGCAACTCCCTATAGTTTAGTTGATGGTATCGAGGCTTTCATCCTACCCTAGGTAGAGATTCCTTCTTTAAGAATGATACATGAAGCTGAACTCAGCGATGCAGAGTGGATGATGAGTCTCTATGAATAATTGGCCCTTATCCATGGAAAAAGGATAAATGCAGTGTGTCACGGCCAACTTCATCAGAACAGAATGACTATATCTTTCAACAAAAGGGTCAAACCAAGGCGATTTGTACCAGGGCAGTTGGTACTGAAGAAGATCTTCCAACATCAAGATGTAGACAAAGGAAAATTCTCTCCCAACTGGAAAGGTCTGTACATGGTTCATAGGGTGATGACAGGATGAGCACTAATACTTGGAGAAATGGATGGAAAAATTAGGCCAAAACCAATCAATTCAGACGCAATCAAGAGATACTATTCTTAGAATATTTACATTTCCTCATCTGATATAATTGACTACGCTTGACCTGATTCCCGTTTAAGAGGGGATACGTAGGCAGCCTGGTTCAGTCATATCACAATAAAATTTCCATTTTTTCCAAGATCAAAAACTGGGGCAGAATTTTGAGAAGGACCCTCCAAACTCTAAAGCAAGTCTAGCCAACGCCATTGCATTCCAGAAAGTCATAAATTGGTTAAGAAATTGGGTGTTGTTGTGCCAGAGAATTTCAGCACATTTCAATACTAATTGCTTAGAATATAGCTTGTTTTAATGCGATTATAACAAGTACTTATTAAAACTGTTATTTCTACAGTACATTAGGGAGGGGAACCTAAGGATACGAAAATGGAAGCAAAAAGACAAGAAAATAGCTAATTATTGCACAAAGTCCATTCTACGATCCACTATGCGAACCGCACAATAGACATGCGGACAGTAGAAAGATTCATCCAATGGCAGAATGAAACAGAGCCCGGAGTTAAATTTCAAGTCAAGAATGCAGCACACTATGTGACCACATAATAAACATGCGGACCTCATAATGTACCACACACCAAACAAGAAGCAAAACTGAATGTCAAAGATGCGATGAAATATGCGGGCTGCATAACTCAAATGCGGACCGCATAAGGGAAATGCGATGAGGACCTGAAGATAGGGTTATGATTCTGCGGAGCTGGTGTTTAAAATGCGGACCGCATACTTGTTATGCAACAAGAATGCGGCCGCAGACCTGACATAAAAGGGCAGTTTTGTCCATTTTATGTCCCGATATTTACTCCAATATAACTAGTTTTATGATTCTTTTGTACCAGAATTCAGTCAAATTTTAGTCCCACACTCTTACACATTAATATTCTCTCTTTTTGGAAGCTTTTGGGTTAAAGATTCTTCACTTTGTAAGCATTTATGACACTCAATAGTACTATTTTTTTGTATTCTCCCATGTGTAGCTAACTCTAAATACTAAGGTTGTGGGCTCTAAATGGGTGTTATCTTAATGGGTGTTTAACATTGAATTTATGTATAATGGTTGGTTGATATTTATTTACTTCTTATTCTTCATTTATTGTTGCTGGTTGCAAACATTAACAAAAGCCATTAAAGTATTTCTTTGCTTGGGAAAGTGGGTTAGAATTTTGTAGAAGTAAATATCAATGACTCAAGGATTTAAACCTAGTTTGATAAAATCGCTTAGGAATAGTGGATTTATTGGAATTTATTTATGGTTCTTAATTGAAACTCTTTTATATTTGGAAAAATTATAATGAGGAAATTCTAGTCATTTATTAGGAAATAGTTGGTAGTATCTTAGACATCATTTACATATCTAAAGAACTTTCCATTAGAAATATATCATATTAACACCTGTTGGCATTACACTTCATTAAAGCGGACACAACCTTGGTTGCATTAATCCACTTGTTTACTCATTAATTGTTGAAACTAGTTGCTACATTAAATCAAACACCATACATACTTTTGTTACTATAAACCATTCTCTCTTGTTATTATTAACTTAATAGATATCGAACTTTAGTCGAGAAACACACTGAACAAGTGACCTTTTCACACCTATTCCCTAAGGGGTTCGACCCCAACATTGTTGGATTATTATATTTGAAATCGACCGCCTTACACTATTTATTAAAGTTTAATTTGTGCGTATAAAATTTTGGCACCGTTGTCGGGGAATATGGTTCTTGAAATTACTATTTAGTGTGTACTTTACTTAAATTTATTTCTATTCCATCACACTTTGCTTGGTGTTGATAGGAAACATGTCAGATTATGATGATGATGTAGAGGGAGAAATAGGAGAAAATCTTTGGGTGGGTGCGCAATGCACAAGAAGAACAATGTATTTGACGATGCCCTGAGGTTGAGATGCTTCAAGTATTCTTTAGTTAGGGATTCAAGGAGATGGCTATAGAAATTACCTATTAACTCTATCCATTCCTGGCCCGAGCTTGTTCGGGAATTTCCGTCTAAGTGGTTCCCGCATAGCAAAAAGTTTGAATTGCGGGACAAGATATTTTTCTTTAAGAGAGTGCAGGGGGAGCAGTTTCATGAGGCATGGGATCGCTTCAAATTATACTTGGTGAGGTCTCCAAACCATGGTTTCCTGAATTCCATGTTGTTGGAAAATTCTACATGGGTTTGGATCATATGAACCAAGCCATCGCCAATAATGCAGTTGACAGATCTTTCATGGACAAATAATTTGCTAGAGTCACTCAAATTCTGGAAAAAATGGCAAAGTGCAACCAAGCATGGCATTCAGAAGATACTACTGGAGGAATTTCAAATGGGTCCCCTTCTTTGACAACTTTGATCAAGGAAAATCAAGAAAGAGACCAAATGATTTCCGTGCTTGCTACAAATGTGAATGTGCTAAGAAAGATGTTTACCGAGAATCAAACGAAGAAAGTAAATGTAGTGGAAGATGTCCAACTCAACATTGAGGAAAATTTCGAGGAGGAAAATTACATCAACAACCCTCAAGTAGGGTATCAAAAGCAACCCTACCATGGTCAAGGGCAACAAAACTAGTGGAGGCCAAACCTGCAAGGGCATGGCAACCAACAATGGAGAAATGATCAAGGTAATTTGCACCAAGGAAATTGGAACAACAAGAACACTTTTGCAAATCAGAGCTCCAACCCCTATGTTCCACCAAAGGGTTAATATGCAAATCAAGGGTAGTCGAGTTAGTCCAAGTTAGAAGCCATGCTTGAAAGAGTGTTGCAAAATCAAGAGAAGTCAGACACATCCATAAGAAAAATGACCGAAGTTTTTAGCTCTCACACTGCATCGATTCAAAAGCTATAGGTGCAAACGAGAGACCTTTAAAGAGATCAAAACCTAAAGAAAAAAAGGCAACTACCTAGTGGCACCATTGCAAACCCGAAGAGTGGCGGAGGTGGCTAAAATTCTCACGTCATGGAAATAACTACTAGAAGTGGGAAGGTCTTGCAAGGGGACATTGAATATAAGGTTGTTGGGGTAGAAGTTGTGGAAGGAGTCAACATCAAAGAACAAGAAGCTATTGAAGTTGAAAGGGTGCCGGAAGAAGAAAGGGTGCAAGAAGTGATCCCAGAAAAGGTAAAGGAAAAGGAGAAAGAGATACCAAAAGCTCCACCTCCCATTCCTAGAAATCCTCCTCCCTTTCCTCAAAGACTTGTTACAAGGATTGATGATAGCAAGCTTGAGAAATTTTATGATATTCCAAAAAAAATTTCGGTGAATATTCCATTCTTGGAAGCCTTCCAAGAATTCTAGGGTTTGCCAAATACTTGAAAGATTTGAACATCAAAAAGAGGACCACAAAGATTGAGGTAGTGAACATGACTCACCGGGTGAGCTTTATCATAGACACAAGCCCCGTCCAAAAGAATGAGGACCCGGGAGAACTCACTATCCCACGCACTATCGGAGAGCGTGATTTGCAAGGGCTCTTTGTGACAATAGGGCGAGCATTAACTTGATGCCGCTTGCCATCTATAAGCAAGCAGGATTAGGGACACCAAGGTCAACAAGTATGATGTTACGAATGGCAGATCGATCTATCAAGCGACCAGTAAGAATTGTTGATGATGTGCTTGTGAAAGTTGGGAAGTTTCATTTGCCTGCTGACTTTGTTATTATTGATTGTGATGTCGATAAGAAGATCGCTATAATCTTTTGGAGACCATTTCTAGCTACGAGAAGAGCACTCATGGACTCGGAGCGAAATGAGATTAACGGGTGAATGATGAAGAAGTCACTTTTCAAGCGAGCAAGGGGATGAAGCTACCCCATGAGTATGAGAGCATTTCTGTGATAGAAGTGGTAGATGAAGTTGAAGATGCCGTCGAGCTAAAAATTGAAGAACAATGCCTTGGTGAGGCTTTGGCATCCAACTTGGTAAATATTGATGGTGAAGACATGGAAGGGTATATGGATTCCGTGAATGCATTGGAGGGTCTTTGATCCTACACCTACATGCTGGAATATCTTTCTCTTGACATGGAGAATAGGACAACACCCTCCGCAAAGCCATCAATCACTGATCCACCACAACTAGAGCTCAAACCTCTTCGTCTACACTTGAGGTATACATTTCTTGGCTCTAATGATACTTTACCCGTAATTGTTTCATCTTTGTTAAATGTTGTGCATGTAAATTAATTATTGGAGGTCTTGAAGAAACATAGGCAAGCTATTGGATGGACTATTGTGGACCTCCGTGGGATTCCTGCGGGAAATTGTGAACAGAAAATCCAATTGGAGAGCGAGAAAAATCCTAGTGTGGATCATCGAAGGCGGTTAAATTTGTCAATGCAAGAGGTTGTGAAGAAGAATATCATCAAAGGGTTGGATGTCCGGGTAGTCTACCCTATTGCAGATAGATCATGGGTGAGCCCAGTGCAATGTGTGCCATAAACGGGTGGCATGACTGTCATTGAAAATGAGAAGAATGAACTCATCCCAACACGAACTGTCACAGGATGGCGAGTTAGTATGGACTATTGAAAGCTCAACAGCAACTTGCAAGGACCATTTCCCTATTCCTTTTATTGATCAAATCCTTGATTGGATAGCAGGAAGGTCTTTTTATTGTTTCCTTGATGGGTATTCCCATTATATTTAAATTAACATCGCTTTGGAGGATCAAGAGAAACTACCTTCACTTGCCTGTATGGCACATTTGCTTTTAGCCGGATGCCATTTGGTTTATGTAATGCTCCGACCACCTTTCAAATATGTATGATGTCCATTTTCTCCGATATGGTTGATGAGTTTCTTGAAGTCTTCATGGATGACTTTTGGGTGGTTGGTGATTCATTTGAGTACTGTCTTAGATACCTGAAACAAGTTCTAAAAAGATGCGAAGAAACCACTCTTGTGCTAAATTGGGAGAACTGTCACTTCATAGTTGACGAAGGTATCGTGCTTGGGCACAAAATTTCAATGCATGGCATTGAGGTTGGCCAAACAAAGATCGAAATCATTTTAAAGCTTCCTCCACCAATATCCGTGAAAGGTGTGAGAAGTTTTCTAGGGCATGCCGGGTTTTATAGGCGTTGCATCAAGAACTTCTCCAAGATTGCTAACTACATGTACAAACTCCTCGAAAAAGATGCCAAGTTCGTGTTTGATGAAAAATGTCTTTAGGCATTCGAGGAGTTAAAGTAAAGGCTCACCATGATACCCATTATTGTTACACGCGATTGGTCACTTCTTTTCGATCTTATGTGTGATGCCAGTGGTATCTCCATTGGGGCAATGCTTGGCCAACGCCACAATAAAATTCTTCACCTGGTGTACTATGCAAGTAAGACTCTCAATGGGGCACAAATGAATTACAGAGTGACTGAGAAAGAATTGCTTGCTATTGTATATTCCTTTAAGAAGTTTCGGGCATATTTATTGGGCTCCAAGGTGATAGTTTACATGGATCATACATCTCTTTGTTATCTCATGGCAAAGAAAGATGCAAAGGATCGATTGATTCATTGGATCTTGTTGTTACAAGAATTTTACTTTGAAGTCAAGGATAACAAGGGAAAGCAAAATCAAGTGGCGGATAATTTGTCAAGGTTGGAAGAAGCAAGAAGACCAAAGGATGATCTTGAAATCAATGATGCATTCCTGGATGAACACATATTGGCATTGCCTAGCACCTTTGCTCCTTGGTATGCCGACATTGCTAATTATTTGGTGAGTGACCTTATCCTTGATGGAATTGAATCCTACCAAAAGAAGAAATTCTTAAGAGATTGCTAGCAATACTATTGGGTGGAGCCATACTTGTTCCATTTCTGTGCTGACAATATTATCCGGAGGTGTATTCCCGAAGAAGAGGTTATGCCAATTCTTAGGGCATGTCATGACTCTTTGGTTTGGGGGCATCATGGAGGCAACCGGACGGCGGCTAAAGTTCTGTAATGTGGATATTATTATCCTTCAATCTACCATGATGGCAACATAATGGTCAAGGGATTTGACCAATGCCAACGACAGGGCTCAATCTCCAAGAGGCATGAAATGCCAATGCACTTTGTGATGGAGATAGAGATCTTAGATGTATGGGGAATCGACTTCATGAGTCCCTTCGTATGTTCTTTTGGGATGAATTACATATTAGTGGCAATGGACTACGTGTCCAAATGGGTTGAAGCAGTTGCCATACCGAACAGTGAGAGAAGGAGTGTGACTGCATTCCTGAAGAAGAACATATTCACTCGGTTTTGCACTCCTAGATCCATTCTTAGTGATGGTGGGTCTCATTTTTGTAACAAAGCTTTTTCAGGGCTACTTGAGAAATCTGGTGTCAAGCACAAGGTGGCCACGCCTTATCATCTGCAGTCAAGTGGTCAGGTTGAGGTTTCTAATCGGGAGATCAAAATTATTCTAGCTAAAACTGTGAACACAAATAGGACCGACTGGTCAAGGAAGCTAGATGATGCATTGTGGGCATACCTCACGCGCTACAAAACTCCTTTTTGTACCTCTCCTTATCGGCTCATCTTTGGTCAAGCATGTCATCTATCGATGGAATTGGATTAGAAATCCATGTGGTCATTGAAAAAGTTGAACCTAGAATGGGCTGAAGATGCAAATGTGAGGTTGACACAGCTCAATAAACTGGAGTAATTAAGGTTCCATGCATATGAGAGTGCTACAATGTACAAAGAGCGGATGAAGTTTTTCCGTGACAAGAATATCTTGAAAAGAGAGTTCAAGGCAGGTGATATGGTCTTGCTCTTTACCTCGAGGCTAAAACTATTTCCAAACAAGCTCAAATAAAAATGGTCGGGTCCCTTCAAAGTAATAAATGTCTCTCCTTATGGAACGGTGGAATTAGAGTCAACAGACGGGTCCCGGGCATTCAAGGTAAATGGTCAACGCATCAAGCACTATCTGGGTATTGATGGCGAAAAACATTTGGTTGATCAGCTGGCTCTAACAGATGATCCATGCCCGACCACTGAGTGAATTCAAAGGAACATTAATCCCGTCGTGCGGCGATGTTAAATCAAGCACTTCATAGGAGGCAACCCATGGGTGGTAACGCCTTTCTTTTGTTTTGTTCTTTGCACTTTTCAACTTTTGGTTTACAATGTTTGTTGGAGTGGGGAGGGGGTTCAATATATCTAAATACCTTGTTAAAATGCATAAAAAACTGAAGAATTTGAAAAATGTCAAATCTGCAGCGGGAATGCCGTCGCATTATTGCTATGAGGACTGCATTTTAACCGCAAACGTGCACAGAGAAGAGCCTAAATTGGTATTGAAAACGCAGCCAAAATGTGAATTCTGCGGTCCGCATTTCGATTCTGCGACCAGACTTCACCACATTTGAGGCCCTTGAATTTCACCATTCAATTACACCGCATACCACATATGCGGTAACATACTGTGTTATGCGGTGCACAATGCACCACAAAGGTCACCGTATTTCTCTATGTAAGCCCCCCCCCCCCCAGTTTTTATTATCTGATTCAAAACAAATGAAAAAAAAAAATATAGCGTAACAGAAGAAAACGAAAAAAAATTTAGGGAAAAACAGGCAAAAACATCACCCAAACTACCAACCATTTCCATGTTGTGAAGTCTGTGCAACGATTTTGGTATATAACTCTTACCCTTTCTTCATTAATTCAAATTGTGTGCAAAGTGTTTGGTCCCAAATGCTTTGTATTGTTGTACCTTGCTAAATGTGATCGAACTTAGGTTAAGAATGATGTGGGGAACGGGTTTGTACCAAAAAGATGGGTAGCTATTGTTGGAGCTTAGTTTTCTGTGAAAACGATGAGGTCTATGGTCCACATGTCTGATATGCAAACCGCATTTTCACTTTAGGCCTAACCCTAGGTCACCTGTGGAAGATGAAAAATGCAGTCACAATGCGATCGCATACTTGAAATGCGGTCCGCATAATTGACCGTATGACTATCTGTGCAAAATGATAAAAATGCGGTGGAAGATGCGATCAGATAACTGATTTGCGGTCCGCAGATCCTCCGCATAGTTAAACAGATCTCAAGGAAAATAAACTCTTAGGAAGTTTCATTCTGCAATGCTATGTGGTTCGCATAATGGTTATGCGACCGCATTTTCCATCGCAGATTGAACTACTTGTGATGCCTGCATTTCTGCAGTAACTCAGTGGTCTGCATGTTGGTTTTGCAACCGCATAGTGGTTCGCGTTGTGAACTTTTCTTTTTAATTTTTCTTCTTATTCTCACAAGGTATTGATGTTGTCATTTCCACCCTTGTGCAGATATGTCTCCCATACTCATCTAAGCCACCATAGGAAAAGCGACAACGAGTAGATCCTGTACAATAACACCCCTCCCGGTCTGAGGAGGAGGGGATGCCACCCTACGTTGATATAATGGATGAGGCTAGATGTCAACAAGTGCTGAATACCACCAACGTTGGGGAGTAGATGTGTCAAGGAAGAGGTACAAAGAAGGGATTCTCAAGAGATTGCTTCTACCCGAGAAGCAGTTGAGCCTAAATGGGCAAGGAGAAGTATCCTCACATCCTAGCTAACATCAAGCGTAGTAAATGGTGTGCTTTCACTGAACCTCCTGCTGAATACAACGAATCGATAGTGAGTGAATTCTATGCATCTTACAGGGCATCTAGAACCAAGCACCATAAGCGCAATCGGATATTTCTGGAGCAAGTGGTAGTTCGTGGGTCACAGTCTTATACGGTGTCGACACAATAAGCAGATTATATGATCTGGACTAGAAAGACGGCACAAAGGAATATGATTATAAAAAAAAAAGAAAATAGGGAAGGTGGACGCGGGTGGATGGCCTCTGTCATTGCAAAAGAAACACCTGCATGGATAAACCCCGATGTTAAGATATACAAGGAGAGTTTCTCAAGGGAGGGACACTTCTGTATTGCATTCCTCATATCCAAGTTAATACCTATTCAGAACGAGACCCATATTGCTATTGAGAAGGCCCTCATGATAGCGTACATCATGGAAGGCATAAAAATAGATGTGGGGGCAATCACTTTTCAGGAGATACCTATCGGGGATACGAAAAATGCTACAACTCTTCCATTTGCTTCATTGATCACAACACTCTGCAAGAATGCAAATGTCCCAGTGGATGAACTAAAAGACCAGAGGGGCAAGGAATGAGAGGTTATTGATATCAATCGTCTAGAAGATGCAGTGGTTCCATGAGTGGTGATAGTTCAGGAACAAAATACTGAGGATGCTTCACAATCCCAACCTCCTGTGACACCTTCAGTTGATGCTGCAGAATCGTCCACTCCTTAGTCTGTATCTCAGCCTACCCGTGCTCAGCCTCCCCAAGCTACCCCAGTTGTCTCCAAGATTGGTCGATTGGCCCAACATGCAAATGCCAAAGTCGACCAACTTTTGAAGACATTGCCAAACTTGATAAAGCAAGCCCTAACTCCAATGCAAGCGTCCGTGATAGATATTCAGCAGAAGCAATCGGCATATGCAGAGCATTTAAAGGGAATTTAGTTGCGGGTGGAGAAATTAGAGAGATGTGAGGCGAGTGGACTGCCTGAACTCAAGAAGGTGGTTGGCTCTATGAAGGTTGAGTTCCAAAAGATGCAAAACTTGGAATTCGATCTTTCATACCTCCTTCCCTCTGAAGGTGATCAGGGTGCAGGCACAACTCCTCCAGACTTGGGACTCGATTTCTCTACTTTGAAGTCTAATCCTATGCTTCCTACTCCCGGAGGTTCTCACACCATAGCTCCCACTATTTCTATTGACATTCCTTTTGAAGAGGAGATTGGAGGTTCGGGTAAATTGGAGGGTGACGAAGAGGATGATGATGATGATGAGGATGAAGAAGATAGTTTGGGGTTTTACAGTGACGAAGCCCCTTAGGATAAAGGGAATACGATTGGTGAGGAGGTTGAGGATGCTACTGCTGATGGCGTAGAAAGGGATGAGATATAGATTGCCCTTCAGAGATCTTGATAGTGGTGACGTCCAAATCCACCGCTAATAAGCAACAGATATGGTCGCATCAATATAATTTACCCAACTATGAGTCGGGGTCGAGTCCCACAGAGAACAATGTGTAGGCGATTAGGAATGTAAGAAAATTATCGCTAGTTGCTCAGTGCCAAACACTAAGTATTTTGGTTGAAAATTATTTTTATATCTAAAGTGCAGAAATGTAAATTAACCTAGAAAGAAAGGAAAATGATCAATGGCTACATGTATGAAAGCATCGGGAATTATACTCAAGTAACGATCCAATGTATTTCACGATTTTACAAATATGAGCGAGTTTATGTTAATTAGCCACGGATAATAATTCTTAATTGGCTTCTTCCGAAGACTTACAAGAATTCCTAATTGAATTATCCCTAATCACAATTAGAAGAATAAGCACACCCAGAAGGCTACAAGTAGTTCAATCCTATCACTAGGTAGAATCTATAAAATAAGGGTTAACGCCTCAAGTTCTTGTTAATTAATCTTTCCCAACCCCAAACTATTTTATCCAAAATCAATTTAGAGTTAATGGGCGAGTCCTAGGGTTAACTAATCACTTTGGAAACATTAAAGGACAAGAGTAATTAAAGAAACAATAACTCACTTCATAAATATAGAAAAATCATTCAATACATAAGCACTACAAGGTATAAAATCCACACTTTAATTATGAATATTCTCATAAATAAGATTTAAGTCTTGGATAAAATACTAAACATTTAGATAAACAATACAAAGCAAGGAAATGAAGAAAGAAACAGAAATAAGTAATAAAAGCTTAACCACAAGCTTTAATCTTCAATACCCAAGTGTGTTTGTGCAAAACCCTAGCTTCAAACTTGTTCTCTCTAGTCTCTATGGACTGAAAATAATCCATAGATATTCCAAATATCGGCTTGGATGAGTACAAAACTGAGTTTGGGAGAAAAACATGAAATGACCAATTTTCCCAGGCCTGTTGCACGACATCCGCTTCTGCGGCAAAGTAACCGCTGAAGCAATTCCGCAAAGGCGGAAAATCCATCGCAAAAGCGGCTTCCATCAATAGTAGCAGTGATCTCATAGGCGGAGAATCCACCGCTTCTGTGGTTCTGGAGAAGCAAAACTTCTACTGCAGAAGCTGTTCTTGCCCATTACTCCAATTCCGTATAAGCGGCCATGAATCTCCGTAAGCTGAAGTCGCACCTGCGACCAAACCTCTGCAGAAGCGGGCTTCACTGAAGGTTTTGTATAGTTTCACCTTGTTTTTGCTCAATTCCACTTCACTTCAATTCAAACCACTTCGTAGCATCATTTACCTGAAAATCCAAAAATAACCACTATAAACAACCTCAATTGTATACTTAAAACGATATAAAAGCTAAGGAAAAGAGGCTAGAATGAGTGGTAAAATCACCACTCATCAACACCCCCAACTTAAAGCTTTTGCTTGTCCTTAAGCAAATCAAAGCCAATACTTCAATGAGGATTCACCAATTCAAACACAAGGTATTGCCATTACTTTCATAACACATTCACCGATTTAAACACCATACTTATGGATTTGGTTGGTACTAACAATTTTGCTCAAGTGTGCTCATCTTCTCCGAATAACTCCCTCATAAAAAAAACTTCAAGAGTGTGCAAAGGCTTTTAAAAATTATCAAGTGATAAACATAAGCATCAAGAAGTGACTCAAAAGCACTAGTTCGCTAAAAATTCCCACTTTACTCAATTTCACAATCTCTCCTAATTCATGCGCCCTCACAAAAAGAGGTTGTCCCAAAATTGACAATATTTATAATAAAACACAAAGGACAAATTTTTCATGAACACTCACTCTCACAAAGAACTTCAAGTGTTACAACATTATATACCATAGGGTTGCCCTTATTTTAATTCATCGCTTATTCAAAAATGATCGGTTGGAGGTCTCATAAGGACTTTTCGAGCTTGTCATGTAGGTTTAGGGACATGTTGGATATACATTTGGGTTCAAGTGACTTCACCCTCCTTAAACACTACTCACATTTTTTTCATTCTTTTGCACTTTGCTTCTTTTCAAGCCCCCATAGCCTCATTTTCATCTGGTTCCCGATATAGGATCACCTCACACCTCTTCTAATTGTCATTCAAGACTCCATACATTAAACACATATTTTCTTTCTTTTATTTCTTTTTGGAGCTTGAATAGTTTAAACAGACGCTTTTTACGCACGAGGTCCTAAACTCAACATACAACCTTGCAACTTTTTTACTTCGATCTCACCCCCAACATAGGCTTTTAGCACTTATTCTCAATGTTCAAAGAGGGACGGGTTCAAAAGAGTGAATTATTTTTCAAATGGGGAAAAGTTTGTAATGAGTTGGCCAAAGAAAAGGTTTAAAGGCTCAAATTGAGTACTAGTGATATTATTTAACCAAAGGTAGGTTTGAAAGGCTAAAAAAGTTTTACAAATAAAAGCAAAGAATGCCTAACATCATTCCTCCAACCAAACATAGTATCACTAGCACTGAAAAACCAACCGAGCAAGTTCTAGATGATAGAAGTAAACACACGATTTATTTGAACAAAAAATAATACACATGGCACATAAACTAATCAAGATGGATCAACTTTATCTAATAATAAAAACTTCAAGATAAATATCAAACTAGTGAGCAAAGATTCACTAAAAGAGCCAAAACTTTATCACAAGATCAAATTTACACCATGCAACTTGCTTGCTTAAATTCAAACCAAATTTTGGATGGGTATTCTCAATTCACAACTTACATACAAGAGACTAATATTATTAGTAAAAAATAATTAAAAAGCCTTATCCTAGAAAAACAAGACTAATTCACTTAAGAAAGTTGTCAATATATCCATCATCGGGAAAAGTCACCTGGTTCACTTTAAAAGTGTTCCTTGGAAAAGAACCGTAGCATGAAGAAAACAAAAGGAACTTTTATTTGAGGAAATGAAAATAAAATAAAGGAAAGCTACTACGAAGGTAACTAAAATAAAAGAAGGTCCTATTAGTAAGAAGAAAATAAGCTATACTAAGAAAATAAATAACGAAAGAAAGACTAAAAATACAAAAACATGACTAATCAACACCAAGCCCGGCAAGGGCACACCATTACCAACAAGCATAGTTACAAGCCAGGAAAGGGCAACAAAATATTCATACATAAGCATAAGCTCGGAAAAGGGCACAGAATATAATTAAGTATGAATACAGTACTACAATTGCCACTCCCAGCTAAAAGCTTTGCAGTGTCCTCACTGCACAAAGTCTAATATAAAGCATAAAGAGTTTGAGGGTCTCCCTGAGGTCTATTTCAGACTAGCAGACTGTAGGAGAATGGATGATCAGTGCTGAACTGCACTCGTGGCTTCCCCATCATCGACATCATCATTGCCACCATCTCCAGCAAACTCTGAAATGAAGGAATACTCCTCACTATCATCTTCGGCTGCCACTGGAATGTTTTCATCTGGTCCTCTCCACTTGAAAATGGATTTGATGCCACTCCACATATTGACCATAAATTTTTTCTTCTTTTTGTTCTTCTTCTTCTCCTCTTGAAAGTTCACCTGAACGTCAGCATGAGCCTTGGCAAAGTACCATAGGCTCCCTCAAGTTTGGTCACCGATGCTATCATTTTCTTCATGTTCTCTTCCTGCCGCTTTTAAGCATCCAAGTAACCCTGCAAGTCTTCCCTGGAGAAGTAAGAAGGGCCAGGGTATGAGGAAGAGAGAACACTCGGAAGCTGCGTACTAACTCCTTATTTGATTAAAGCTCGGAGTTATGTATCCCGAATGGGCCCTCAGAGGACGTCTCAGAACTGGTGACTGTGGAGACGACATTCCTCTTCTTGCACTTGACAACAGTTCCTTCTCCTGTAACCCTCAAAACATGGAGAGGTTTGTCTGCAGGTAGCAAATGATTAGTGGGACGTACAACAACCTATGCCCTGGTGCATAGCCTCAGAAGTCATGCATGGTGTGGCATTGAAGCAGGACCATCCGGAAGAATAGAGCCTGGCATGGAAGTCCAGATGCTTCTCGGACAATTTATCCTCTTATATCTCCTTTCGAGAAGGATCTTTTTATGGACCAAATAATCCAAATATCGGTGCTCAGCTGATGCAGGCATGAAGCGTGTATCATTAAAGAGCTCATCACCCGCTTCTAGGATTTCCGGGTGCGATCGGCTTGCGTTTGGGTCCATATTTGTATTAAATCACCTACAAAGAATCATAACAAAATTAGTCGGACAATCGAATAATGTTAAGCAATTTAAAATACTACATTTGAGCAAAAATATTAGTTTTAACGAGCCCGGGAAACAATTTTTGCAAACCCACTGTTCTGGGAAAAAATGGCAGTTTCCGTTTCTGCGGAACCAGGGCCACAGAGAGTGGTCAACCAACCACTTCTGCGGTCCTAAATTTTTTTATTTTCATTTTTCTCGCTTCAGCGGTCTTCTTACTGCAAAAGGAGTATCGCTACAACGTCTATTTATCCGCTTATGCGGTTTTTCCTGGGCTTCAAAGAGAATACACTGCCTGTCATTTATTTTTTTTTTCTTTTTTAATTTCAACCAAACTTTTGGTACCCAAAATACAAAATTATTGCACATTAATAACACATGATTCAATGAGGACAAAATTTGTGCCACTTCGCAAAAGATTTCCACTCACGCATTGTGTCGAACATGTTGCGAGCGAGTGAGGATGCACCTTTTTTCACAAATATGGGGTAGTCAAGACTTCCCCCAATTTCATTCAATTTAAACAGCACACAACATTTACACTCAACCAAATCCTCACTTTCTAAGGTTAGCAACAAGAATTCAAAACAAAAAGAGGAAGAAGAAAAGAAATGAAACAAAATAAAATAAAATAAAAAATTATGTTGCATTTAGAGAATGAGAAATGAGAGATGAAGATTGAGAAGAGGATAAGGAAGATAATACCTGAAGTTTATGCAATGGAAAGAATTAAGATTCAGCCTCTTGGATTTTTGGAGAATTTTCGTTCTTTGGGGAGTTAGGGCACTGGGGAGAAGTAGGCTTTTGATTTTTTTTTGTAAATGACCTGTTTAAAATTCTTTTTACTCTTTCAAACCTGGGCGACTTTCGCTTACACGACATTTTGGCTGCTTCTGCAGTTCCGCGTACGCGACCAGTGGGCCGCTTCTGCGGTGGGAGACGCTTTTGCATTAAAGTTTCCGCTTCTGCGAGACCGCAGAAGCGGTCAAAATACCGCATTAGAAGTTTTAATAGAGATTGCATACACAGTGCTGGTAGCTAATGGATTTTGCCATCCGGGTCATCCCGACCTGCTCAATCAACTCCAAAAAATCTAAAACTTGGCAGATTAGTCAAAAATAATATTCTAGGCTATACTAAAGAAGCAAATTTCAAAAATGATGAAATTATTTGAAAAACGATACGTTGCCTCCCAGCAAGCGCCGCATTTAACGACGTGGCACGATGCAAACAATATTATCACTTTTCTTGCCACATGGGTGATATGAATTGGGCACCTAAATTGGAATCAAACTTGTGACCACGAGTGATGGGGGGTGGTAAGTTGATGATTGAGCCAATGCTTAAAATCTTCATTTTGCACTTCTTGGCTTTCAAGTGAAGGATGTCGTTTTGATTTCTTGTCTCCTGAAACTGTAAAATGTGTGGCATGAGTTTTTCCTCCTCGCACTCCTTAATTGATGCATGAGGTTCAACTTCCATGTCACCACACAATTCCAACGTTGATAAATTCTTGGAGTGTGACTTCAAGCCTTCACTTTGAAGTTCTTCATTCGTGACATATTCCTTTCTCCCTGATTAGAGTCAACATCAACCTCATTTGCATTTACACCGGTTGAATCCAATTCCATATTTTTTGTCGGCATCACTAACACTCATTGAGTCGGTTGGCGGATGTTAAATTCTTGAATCCTCATAGTAGATCTCACTTTCTTCTTCGGAATTTGACTCTTCTTGCCTTTCTTCCACACTCTCAATTGGGCGTAGTGAGCCTCAACCAATTTTTGCATTTGATCCTACAATGTGCGGATATGTTCATCATCGTAATTCAAGCCTTGTTTCATATCCTCGAGTGCAAAGTTGTGCTTCTCCTCATTTTCAAGTATGGTATCCAACATGAGCATTATTTTCTCATTTTGAGCATTTGAGAATTCTTCTTGGTTTTGATTAAGTGCCAAGGAAGGATTTTAATTCTGAAACTCCAAGAGAGGTCCTTGGTTTACATTCACTTCCATGGCTTTTTGAGTCCTTGAGGCTTCGATCAACTCATCCATTTGTGAGTGAACCTTTCAAGTGCCAAGTCATTTTGGAGACTAGCCTCCAAAAGATCATCCAAGGCATTTTGTTCCTTTTTTCCTTCTTCAAGTAGACACACCAACATGAGTTTGAACTCTAACGTTTTTCCATACTCAACTTCTTCAATTCCCATAGCCCTATAGTTTTCATCACAAGAAGCAAACTCATCATAGTAGGAGCTTGGGGAAGGGAAGGTCAAATATGCACAATAATCCCAATGACCATTTTGGAAACCACACTTATCACAAATACTCCAACAATGGGGTTGAGATTGTGCGAACAATCCACCCCCAGGAGAATTTAAGTAATATGGCCACGAGTGTGGTCCTGCGCAATAAGGACAGGGGTCGTCAAAATATGAACAACTAAAATCTAACCAATTTTCATTATATGATTCCATTTTCAAGAATAAGAATATAAACAAGAAACAAACAAGAAATATAGACCCAAGGTAAGAAAAATAATTACACAAATATTCACAAGTTTCGATCAAAGAACTTTTGCTTACTTCTCAAGCAACCTAAATTACACCAAATTGTTACCCCGCAACGGTGCAAATTTTGTTGATGTCCAAATCCACCGCTAAAAAGAAATAGACACGGTCGCAACAATATAATTTACCCAACTATGAGTCGGGGTCGAATCCCACATAGAACAATGTGTAGGCGATTAGGATTGTAATAAAATTATCGCTACTCGCGCAGTGCCAAACGCTAAGAATTTTGGTTGAAAATTGTTTTATATCTAAAGTGCGGAAATGTAAAATTAACCTAGAAAGCAAGTAAAATGATCAATGGCTACAAATATGAAAGCATCGGGAATTACACTCAAGTAACGATCCAATGTATTTCACGATATTACAAATATGATCGAGTTTATGTTAATTAGCCACGGAAAAAAGTTCTTAATTTGCTTCTTCCAAATACTAAAAAGACATCCCAATTGAATTACTCCTAATCACAATTAGAAGAATAAGCACACCCGAAAGGCTACAAGTAGTTCAATACTATCCCTAGGTAGAATCTATAAAATGAGATTTAACGCCTCATGTTCTTGTAAATTAATCATTCCCAACCCCGAACTATTTTTCCCATGATTAATTTGGACTTAGTGGGCGAGTCCGAGGGTTATCTTATCCCTTTGGAAACATTAAAGAACAAGAATAATTAAAGAAACAATAACTCACTTAATAAATATAGAAAAATCATTCAATACTTAAGCACAACAAGGTATAAAATCCACACTTTAATTATGAATATTCCCATAAACAAGATTTAAGTGTTGGATAAAATAGTACACACTTAGATAAACAACACAAAGCAAATAAATGAAGAAAGAAACACAAATGTGTAAGAAAATCTTAACCACAAGCTTTAGTCCTTAAGACCCAAGTGTTTTTGTATAACACCCTAGCTTCAAACTTGTTCTCTTTAGTATCTATCGACTGAAAATAAGCCAAATATGTTCTAAATATCTGTTTGGAGTAGTATAAAACTGAGTTTGGGAGACAAAACATGAAATGACCAATTTGCCCAAGCATGATACACGACTTCCGCTTCTGCGGCAAAGTAACCGCAGAAGCGGTTCTGCAAAGGCGAAAAATCCATCGCAAAAGCGGCTTCCATCAATAGTAGCAGTGATCTCATAAGCGGAGAATCCACCGCTTCTGCAGTTCCGAAGAAGCAAAATTTCAACCGCAGAAGCGAATCTTGCCCATTCCTCCATTTCCGCATAAGAAGCCATGAATCCGCGTAAGCGGAAGGCGCACATGCGACCAAACTTTCGCAGAAGTTGGCTTCACTAAATGTTTTACATAGTTTCACCTTGTTTTTGCTCAATTCCACTCTACTTCAATCCAAACCACTTCGTAGCATCATTTACCTGAAAATGTAAAAATAACCAATATAAACAACCTCACTATATACTTAAAGCGACAAAAAAGCTAAGGAAAAGGGGCTAGAAGTTTGTAGAATCACCACTCATATGATAGATAGAGGGGGTGCTACATCTCATGTAGCCTCCCTATCTACAGTGGGTGCACCTAGTAACTCACATGTGCCAACAGACGATGTTATACCTCCAACACCAGCTCCATCTACACTTCGAGTTCCCTCCCCTACCTCAGATCAGATTCCAGCGGAGGAGATCACACCTCAGACTGAGCCATTGTTAGTTCTTCCAGCCGCATCAGAGGGTGATCCCTTCGCACTCTGCCGGCTTCCAACTGCCATAGCACTTAGTGTGCCTCAGGGAGCTACCCCTCAAACTTTACTCTTTATTTATATGCATTGGGGACAATGCATCGTTTTCAGTTGGGGGTGGTGCGTATCATTGTATGACTTTTTGTGTATATAGCTGGAAACTCATGTACTTATGCATATCGTGTATCTGTATACATTGGTATAACTTTGGCATATGACTAGTGTTGTGATATTGTTTTTTATTTCTGTTATAATATCGGTGTTTATTTCATTTTTGTTAATATCAGTGATTAGGAACCAATTCTCCTTGGTTTTTCTTTTTCTTGTTCTTTTCCAAGGGTGTAATAGTAGAATCAGGATTGTAGGTGTAAATCATTTTGACTAGCTTGGTGTAATCACCTAGTATCAAGCATGTGTATCTATACATAGCACAACTTTCTTAAGGGAATTAGTATATGTGATCAACTTTGTGAATCCGAGGCTCGCTCTGTGACTTTATGGTGACCCAGAGTTATACTTGTGTTTATGATAAAAGCTTTGAGTTGCCGAGTGTTTACTTGGAAGTGTAAAATTATGTGAAAGAAGAAGTTCATGTACCATGTGGGTGTGAGTTCTCTATGTGTATATAATTCGTATGATTACTTATATCATCTAGAACTTGTCCGTTTAGTCTTTCAATGCTAATGATAGAATGTTTTGCTGGAGGAACGATCTTAGGCATTTGTTGTATTATTTGCAAAACCTCTTTAGCCTTTCAAGCCTACCCCTGCATAAATGATACCACTAGTACCCAATTTGAGCCTTTAAACCTTTCTTTGGCTAACTCATAACAAACCTTTCCCATTTTGAAAAATAATTCCCTATTTTGAACCGTCCCTCTTTGAACATTGAGAATGAGGCTAAAAGCCTTAGTTGGGGGTATGGTCGAAGAGAAGACCGATAAGGTTGTACGTTGAGTTTAGGACAACATGCCTCAAACGAGTTTGTGAAATTGTTCAAGCTCCAAAAAAGTGATAAAAAGCAAGAGAAAGAAAAGAAAAAAAGAAAAGAAAGTATAATAATGCTTGTATGTTTACAAAATATGGAGTCTTGAACAACAATTGAAAGAGGTATGTAAGGTAGCTCTATACCAGAAGTTAGATGAAAATAGGGATATGGGGGTTTGAAAAGAAGTGCAAAAGAATGATAAAATGTGATTAGTTTTTAAAGAGGGTGAAGTCACTTGTACCCAAATATTTATCCAACCCATCCCTGAACCTACATTACAAGCTGAAAAGAACATATGAGACCTCCAACCAAACATTCTTGAACAAGTGGAGAATTAAAATAATGGCAAGCCTATGGTATGACATGTTGTAACACTTGAAGTTCCTTCTGAGAGTGAGTGTATTTATAAATGATCCATTTTTTGTCGTGCTTGTAAATATTATGATTCTGGGACATTCTTTCTAGTAAGGGTATATGAAATGTGGAGTTGAAAAAAGGTGAGCTTTCTGTGTCAAATGAAAGTGCACTCAGCTGAGGGTAACATCTTATCGCAATGTCTGAGGCTCAGAGTTCACAAGTTGATTAATTTTCCTTGTACATATTTTAATATTCAAGAAGGGTACAACCATTGTAAACACATGCTTGAAGAGCTAGCAATGAACACCACCTTTGGTCATTATTGAATAGTGTCCTGTAAGTAAATGCTAGGTTATGCTAAGCATATTTTAGTTGCTTGAGGACAAACAAGAGTTTAAGTTTGGGGTGTTGATGTTCCGGAGAATTTCGGCACATTTCAATACTAATTGGTCAGATTGTAGCTTGTTTTAATGCAATTATAACTAGTACTAGTGTATAATTGTTGTTTCTACAGTACAACAGGAAGGGGAACCTAATGACACAAAATTGGAAACAAAAAGAAAATAAAATAGCTAGTTATTGCACAAAGACCATTCTGTGGTCCACTATGCGAACCGCACAACAGACATGCGGACCGCAGAAAATGCATCCAATCGCAGAATGAAACAGGGTCCGGAGTTAAATTTCAAGTCAAGAATACGGCATACTATGTGACCGCATAATCAACATGCGGACCACATAATGTACCGCAGACCAAACAAGAAGCAAACTGAAGGTCAAAGATGCAACGTAATCTGCAGGTATAACTCAAATGCGGACCGCATAAGGGAAATGCAACGAGGAACTGAAGACTAGGGTTTTGATTTTGCGGAGCTGGTGGTAAAAATGCGGACCTCATACTTGTTATGCGACAAGAATGCGGCCCAAACCTGACATAAAAGGGCAGTTTTGTCCATTTTCTGTCCTGAGTCTTACCCCACTATAAATAGTTTTATGATGCTTTTGTACCAGATTCGGTTAGATTTTAGTCCCACACTCTTACACATTAATAATCTCTCTTTTTCGAAACATTTGGGTTTAAAATTCAACACTTTGTAAGCATTTATGACACTCAATATTACTATCTTTTTGTATTCTCCCATGTGTAGCTAACTCTAAATACTAAGGTTGTGGACCCTAAATGGGTGTTATATTAATGGGTGTTTAACATTAAATATATGTATAATGGTTGGTTGATATTTATTTACTTCTCATTCTTCATTTATTGTTAGTGGTTTCAAACATTAACAAAAGCCATTAAAGTCTTGCTTTGCATGGGAAAGTGGGTTAGAATTTGGCAAAAGTAAATATCAATGACTCAAGGCTTTAAACCTTGTTTGATAAAATCGTTTAGGAATTAGTGGGTTTAAATTTGCATTTATTGATGGTTCTTAATTGCAACTCTTTTATATTTGGAAAAATTACAAAAAGGAAATATTACTCATTTATTGGGAAATAGTTGGTAGTATCTTAGACATCATTTGCATATATAAAGACTCTTCCTTAGAAATATATCATATTAATACCTGTTGGAATTACACTTCATTAAAGGGTACACAACCTTGGTTGCTTTAATCTACTTGTTTACTCATTAATTATTGAAATTATTTTCTACTTAAAATCAAACACCATACATACTCCTGTTACTATAAGCCATTCTCTCTTATTTCTATTAACTGAATAGATATCGAACTTTAGTCGAGCAACACACTGAACAAGTAACTTTTTCACATACCCTGTGGGATTCGACCCCAACCCTGTTGGGTTATTATATTTTACATCGGGCTCCTTAAACTATTTATTAAAGTATAATTTGTGTGTATCAAGGCTGAATTTTATATGGATTCTCAAAATTTGGAAGAAGGTTCAGCATGACCCATTATCCGCAAACAGTCAGAAGTTCATCTACCATACTAGGCAAAATTTTGAGGTGGACCTTTAAAATTCCAATATAAGAGAGCTTCAGTGCCTTTGAGTTATGTTATTATCACCATTAATTTAAAATTATTTGATATATAAATATGTTTCTAAATAACTCTAATTTTATCAATGATTACATATTTGTCAAAAACACTATTTCCATTACGGTCAGATGTTACCCAGGGAAACTCGAAAGGGATTTCAGAAGGGTTCAAAGCAAGGCTGACAGACGAAGCACGAACCAATCTCCCCTCACAAAAATTAATATTTTCCTTGGAACGCATGCACATTTGATGTAACGATAACATTCACAAACATGTATAAAAAACAGATCCCTATCAATCATGCCATTAGACGCTGAATATATCTCCATCTAAGAAATATACTACTTTTATGGGTAGTCGTTATTCGTGTAAGGCTAATCCTTGCCTCCCTATTTTCATAAGGCTAATCCTTGCCTCCCTACTTGCATAAGGCTAATCCCTGCCTTAGTATTAGCATGAGGCTATTCCTTGCCTCTATATCTGCATGAGGCTAATCCTTGCCTCCCTACTTGCATGAGGCTAATCGCTTCCTCCACACATGCATGAGGTTTATCCTTGCCGCCCTATCTACATGAGGCTAATCCCTGCCTTTATGTTTGCATGAGGCTAATCCCTGCCTCCATATCTGTAGTAGGATAATACCTGCCTCCATATTCGCATGAGGCTAATCCTTGCCTCCATATCTGTATGAGTCTAATCCCTGCCTCCATCCTGTATGAGGCTTATCCCTACCCATATATTTGCATGAGGCTAATCCCTGCCACCAATATTTGCATGAGGCTAATCCCTGCCACCAATATGCATGAGGCTAATACCTGCCGCCACATTCGCATGAGGCTAATCCTTGCCTCCACGTCTGCATGAGCATAATCCTTGCCTCCCTACCTATATGAGACTAATCCCTACCTCTATATCCGCATCACGCTAATTCCTGCCTCCATATCAGCATGAGGCTAATCCCTTCCTCCCTATTAGCATGAGGCTAATCCTTTCCTCCCTATCTGCACGAGGCGAATCACCGCCTCGATATCTACACGACGCTAATCCTTGCCTCCCTATTTGCATGAGGCTATCCTTGCTTCCACATTTGCATGAGGCTAATCCTTGCCTCCATCCGCATGGGACTAAGCACTATCCTTCTTTGAACGAATATTGTTATATTTCTAGTGCTATTTATTTTCTTTTCAATCGTGTTAAGCTCTGCCCTCCATTTCACAAGACTAAGCCTTGTCTTGTTAATATCTTTATTATTGCATATCATGGCCTGAAATATCCCAAATCTATCCAAAGTCGCCATAGCCTAAAATGTATCATCCTTATAGCCGTAAGACACCATTCCATGGCCTAAGGTTTCTTCAAATTTGCATATTATAATGCAAAGTTGTCATGGTTCAGAGGCACCATCTTCATGTGCCGAGAACACCATTTCATGGCCTGCGAATCCCTCACTAAACAACTCATTGCCTCCCTACTTGCATGAGGCTAATCCCTACATCCATATTCGCACGAGGCTAATCATTGCCTCTATATCTGCATGAGGCTAATCCCTACCTCCCTACTTGCATAAGTATAATCCCTACCTACACCTGCATGAGGCTAATTCTTGCCTTCCTATTTGCATGATGCTTATCCCTGCCTCCACATTCTCATGAGGCTAATCAATGTCTTCATATTTGCATGAGGCTAATCGCTGCCTCTATATTTGCGTGAGGCTAATACCTACTTTCCTACTTGTATGAAGCTTATATCTACCTCCAGATTTGCATGAGGCTAATTCCTACCTCCATATCTGCATGAGGCTAATCCCTGCCTCTTAATTTGCATGAGGCTAATCTCTGTCTCCACACCTACGTGAGGCTAATCCTTTCCTCTCTATCTGTATGAGGCTAATCCCTTCCTCCATATTCGCTTGAGGCTAATACTTGCATTCATATTTGCATTAGGCTAATCCATGCCTCCATATTTGCACGAGGCTAATCACTGCCTCCATATTCACATGAGGCTAACCCCTGCTTCTATATATGTATGAGGCTTATCCCTGCCTCCATATGGTATGAGTCTAATCCCTGCTTCCATATTAGCATGAGGTTAATCCCTGCCTCCATATCTGCATGAGGCTAATCCCAGCCTCCACATTCACATTAGACTAATCCTTACATCTATATCTGCATTAGGCTAATCCTTGCCTCCCTACCCGCTTGAGGCTAATACCTGCCTCCATACCTACATTAGGCTAATCCTTGCCTCTCTATTTGCATGAGACTAATTCTTGCCTCCATATTTGCATTAGGATAATCCTTGCCTCCTTATCTACACGAGGCTAATCCCTACCTCCATATCTACATGATGCTAATCTATGCCTCCCTATTTGTATGAGGCTAATCCTTGCCTCCATATTTACATGATGCTAATCATTTACTCAATCCGCATGGGACTAAGAATTGTACCTCTTTGCACTAATATTTCTCTCTTTCTAGTACTATTTATTTTCTTTTCGATTGGTCTAAGCTCTGACCTCCATTTCACAAGAATAAACCTTGTCTTGTTAACATCATGATTATTGCATATCATGGGCTGAAATATCGCCAATCTATCCAAAAGTTCCATAGTTTAAAAGGCATCATCCTCATAGCAGACACCATTCCATGTCCTGAGCATCCGTCAAATTTGCATATAATTATTCAAAGGCGTCATGGTTTGAAGGCACCATCTTCATGAATCGAGAACACCATTTCATGGCCTGCGAATCTCTCACTAAACAATTCATGTCCCATGACGTCATGGTCCAAGGGCGTCATCTATTACCGTCCAAAGACAACTTTCGAGGTCTAAAAGGATTCTGCATCATGTTTAAACTTCATTTAGAACTCTCAAACTTTGCCAATAAGCCAATATCTACATTAGGCATCCCAAGACATCAAAATGTATCCAAATATATGTCGATACCCATTTAAGGTTAACAAGTTAAATATAATTTTCAACAAGCCCAATTCATCCATACATATCCCTTTTATCCTTAGTTGCTTCAATCGTTAGCCTTTAATCCTAATACATTTTATATGATTAAAATCTTAATCATGATTAAGCTATTGAAGTACTGAATCACCAACCATCTTAACAAAATTCAAAATTTCACTATTTATCTTCTCCATTCGAGAACCCAACTCATATAACCATTATAAGGAATCTTTTGATCTACATGTGAACAATAAGAAACTGCTGTACTAGCAGAAGCGACCTCGCTCCAGTTCCTTTAACTATCCTAAACTCTAACCGCTCACCATAGCCGCTTCCTCATCTTGTGTCCATTCTTGAAATGACTTCCTCATATCGTGTCCATTATGGCAACAGATAGACCAGAAACTGGCCTCTGTCTTTCAAAACATCCCATCAGGTCAAAATTGGCCATCATTTCTTTACTGAAAACACCTTTATCCTTCTTGAGTAAAACATGGGCAACTATTGATACCTAGTTTTTTTTGTATTTTTTTAATACATATATATACACCTTCAATTAGCATATATTCATATAAAAGCACGCATAAGCATTTTCATAACTTTTCTATAAGTTTTAAAGGCTTCAAATTGATTTATTTCTTCCCTTTTTACTAATAAAATTTCCAATAATTATCCTTAAAATTATTTTGTGGTGATTTTGTCATCTAAATTCTATATTTATTCCAAAAATGTTATTTAAATAATATTAGTTAACTTTTATAATTGCATTTATATTTTTTGAGCTAATTTTCATATATTTGCAATACTAGCCCTATTAATGCATAGTTTTATTGTTGATGCATAAAATGATCTTTTATATTTTTAATATGTTAAATAACTATTTAAAACCATTTTAGTACATGAAATTATTTTTTTAGACATCAGTTATTATTTCCTATAAATTATGTAGTGTTAAAATTGCTATTTAAAACCTAGCCTAATTTCATTTCAATTTCACCCCAATACCCAGTCCAATATTTGATTAAATTACCCATGCCTAATACCCATATGACCCTAACAAACCTACCCAACCCGGCTTTTGTTAGATCCTGGTCGTTGATCATTTTGATCAGTGGTCCGATCTCCCATTACCCAAAATAAACTAACCTATACCCCCAAATCCTTACCATTTACCACCTTACACCGCCGTCCTAAAATCCTCTCTGATCTCAAATGCTCTCATCCTAACACTAATCCTTAACCTCAGTGACCCCCATCTATGGCTATCTCCGGTAACCTCTCACTACCTCTCAGGCTTCCAATGGCCTCTCTCCTGCTGTGCTTGCCATCTCTAAGGCTCTCAAGGGACCAGGGCTATGTAGACTTGCATTTATGGTTCATCTTTTGCCAATTCCAGGCAATTCTGGTGTGATTTTAAGTGAGATCATCCTAGATGAGCCATGATATATGGGTTTCTAAACAGGTTTCTTCATCTCTGTATGGTTCTCTTCAAAACCCTAATTTCTTTTCTAAAATCTCTTAGATCTATACAGACCTAAGGTGATTTGAGTTTATTTCCTGTGAGTTTTACAATCGACTTGAGATTCTTTATAAGAATGGTATGATTTCAAGTGATTTGCATATTTTTCTAAAGGGAAAGGGTCTAAAATTCCCTTCAACTATCAACGTAAGTCTAAAAATATCTTCCATCTACCTATTGGGCCAAATATGCCCTTCCGTTAATGTTTGCGGCTCACAAATAGCCTTTGTTAATTTTTGTGGCTCAAAAATGCCCTTTGAGTTAACGGAGGGACACATGTCATCCTCTTGTTGGCTCATTCTAAATATTTCTTATTTTATAAAAATAACTCATCATTCATAAATGAAAAATAATTTTCTAAAGAAATTAAAAAGGGATTTTTTTTCCCAGCATACACAACAAAATATTAAAAAAATAAATTTTTTTTTTCTAAAATACTTATAAAAATTTATTTAATAAAACTGTATTTTTTAAAAAGCTGGAAAAAAATCCTTTTTTTCTTTAGGTTTTAGTAAAAAGCTAGATTTTTTAAAACATTTTTTTAAAAAATCTATTTTATACTTTTTTTAAAAACTGGATTTTTTGGTAAAATATGATTTTTTAGAAAACTGTATTTTTTGAAACGGGATTTGCTAAAAATCTGTTTTTAGAATTTGTTTTTTTATACTTGATTTTCTAAAAAACAGATTTAAAAAAAATTCAGTTTTCTAAAAAGCATATTTTTTACAAAAAAATATAGTTTTCTAAAAATCCAGTTTTCTAAAAAAAATCCAAATTTTCTTAATAAAGTTTAATACAGTTTTTAATAAAAACTAAAGAAAAAAATGATTTTTTCAAGTTTTACAAAAAAAAATTTAATAAATTTTTGTACGTATATTAGAAAAAAAATATTTTAAATTGTTTTTATTTTTTTTGTAATACTGGGAAATAAATCCCTTTTTAATTTCTTTAGAACATTATTTTTCATGTATGAATAATGAGTTTTTTAATAAATTGAGAAATATTTAGAATGAGCCAACAAGAGGATGACACGTGTCCCTCTGTTAACGCAAAGGGCAATTTTGAGCCACAAAAATTAACAAAGGCTATTGTTGAGCTGAAAACATTAATGGAAGGGCATATTTGACCCAATAGGTGGATGGAGGGCATTTTTATACCTACGTTGATAGTTGAAGGGCATTTTAGACCCTTCTCCCTTTTTTAAAATTAGGGTTCCGGAATTTCTTTTTAAAATTTGTTCGATGATTCTTTGTGTTTTAAACGTCTGCTTCTCATACATTTTTTGATTTACTTAATGATCTTGCTACAACGCTAGCCCATTTTTTACTGAAAACCCTAATTTTTTGGGGCTCTTTATATAATTTCTAGATATTGGTAATGATTCTGATCTTGTCTTGGGTTTTTGTGACTTATCATGATCTTCTTGTCCTAATATGCTTCTACTAATGTTTCCTAGTTCAAACATTCACTGATATTATGTACTTGTGTTTATACTCAGCATTCGTGCAATACTTGTATACATTTTCTTGAATCAGTGTTGTTTAACTTTTGTTTCGCTAAAATTATGTATCGATTCCTGATTACTCATGCTTTACCTCATTTTATATGCTAAGCATGCTTATTCTTCCATGACTTTCTCTTTGACTGAACACTTGATTATTCTGAATTCCTTAGCCCGTCGTGTAATTTGAATACTTTCTTTTAAATGTTTGATTCTGACCTCATTATTCAATTTGATTAAATTTTTCTGCCTTTATTAGTTTTCCCTGCCATTTTTGTACTCCGTTGATTATTTATTAGTTTGTTTCCTTAATTATCCTACTATGCATTTATATCACGACCCTAGTTCACCAATCATGAACTTGTCATGACGACGCCCAGTCTTCGCGACTAGGTAAGCCTGACACATTGCGGAAAATTCAGCAATCTTTGCGGAAACAATAAATAAAACATAAATAACATAAGATAATGTATAGAGTGACGCCTGGCACATACATGGCGACTCAAAATAACATAAGGAACCTCCAAGACCCGGAAACCCATGGGCAACATAGGCTAAGTGTAAACATATTACAGTGCTCTAACATCCCGGAGTGTTTTTGCAAAATGAGTATATGAAAGAAAACAATAAACTACAGGTAGAATAGAGGACGGCTCTTCGACTTTGCGGACGCGGCTAATGCATACCTCAAGCCTCCGAAGCAACTACGAGTCCCTAATAGTGCATCGGCCAAGAAGTGCCTGGATCTGCAGAACAAAAGTGTGCAGAAGAGTAGCAACAGTACATCACGACGGTACTCAGTAAGTGCGAAGCCTAACCTCGATGGAGTAGTGACGAAGAAGGTCGAGGCCCTACTTAGAATAACATAAGAAATAATGTAAAATAATGAAATAGTAGATAATGAAATAAATCTCGAATGTCTAACAAAACAGTAATTAAAATAGAACGGCTACGAGTACAAACTACGAACAGAAGAAAATAACTCAAAAGTCAGGATCTCTACATGGAGCTCCGGGAATCGAACCTGCAACCCATCGCCGCGTGGAGCTCCGGGAATTGAACCCATAGTCCACTTTATAATTATCCTAGGATCTCCGATAATTGAATCTGCAATCTATCACCACATGGAGCTCGGGGAATTGAACCCACGGTCCACTTTATCAATATTCGAGGATCTCCGGGAATTGGACCCGCAGTCCTTAATGCCAATATAACAGGATCTATGGGAATTGAATTCAAAGTCCTTTATGTTAGATAATACGCTTAACGCTAGAGGGGGGGGTGAATAGCGTTACAATAAAATTTAGCGTAAACTTGCGGATATTAAAATTTGCAGGAAATAATTAAGTGCGTTAAATAAACAAAAGGAAAGAACGCACCGATTTATTCTGGTTCACCACAACACGTGGCTAGTCCAGTCCACGAGAGACTCTCTCGAGATTTTCCACTAACTTGTCAAGCTTACGGGTGCTCAACAAACCTTTACAACTTAAGGACACAAGCCTTAACACCTTTGCTCGGAGATACAACACTCCAAGACTTCAACCAAGGAAACACAAGTTCCTTACAACAAGAGAATCACAATTCTCTTACAAGTGTACAAAACACTAAGCACTCAAACAAAACACTCCTTAATGAGTAGATATGAGTAAAAGAAGTAGGCTCAAGATTACAACAACTATGGACAAGACTTTGGCTCTCAAAAGCTTTATGAAATGAATATAAAATGATAAACAATAATATGCAAGCTTATAGCAATAGAATGATCAGTTGTTGTGTGTTGTTGTGTTTAAAACACTGAAATGAAGCTGTATTTATAGTTGAAAAACTTGGCATTACCGTTGCCTAATTGCCAATTAAGAGTTGTTGATTTTACTCTGTGACTATTGATTGTCAGGAAGCCACAATCGATTGTTTGGCAATCGTTCCAAAAATAATTCCCAGATTTTACGCTTAACAATCGATTGTCCATGATCAACAATCGATTATTGGCAACGTTCAAAAAATCATTTCCAGATTTTTCGTAAAACAATCGATTATACCAAATCAATAATCGATTATTCAGCAACGTTCAAAAAATCTTTTTCAGATTTCAATATCAACAATCGATGGTACAAAATCAATAATCGATTACCTGACGGTATTTGAAAATTTTACGACAACGGTCAGCTTCACAATCGATTGTGCAATGTTAACAATTGATTATTTATCAAACTTTGAAAATTATTTTAGACACTGCCTCGTGACAATCGATTGTTATATACTCACAATCGATTATTTAATAATTTTGAAAAAGTCTGGAAGTCACTGCCTCAACACAATCGATTGTCATAAGTTCACAATTGATTATTTTGTGACTTTTAAAAATCTGATGGACACTGTCTCTTCAGAATCGATTGTCATTAGCTTCACAATCGATTATTCTGAGTTTTAAAAAAACTTTGATGTACACTGCCTCATCACAATTCAATTGTCATAAGGTTCATAATCGATTGTCATGCAGGTGTTGAAAAACCTGATGTTCACTACCTTAACACAATCGATTGTCATTAGTTCACAATCGATTGTCATGCGGTCTTGGCTTAGCATAATCGATTATCATAAGTACATAATCGATTATCTTAGTCCAGATTTTAGAGGCATGTTTAAAAATCATTTTGACTGAAGTAAATATGCATGATTTAAAATCATTTAGCATTAAATTAAATATGCATGATTTTGTAAAAATAATTTTACGAGAGAAGCCATGTCATGAGTCAAGTTGTCAGATCAAGATCACAATTAAGAACGACTCATTTAAACTATAAAACTTTGTCTTGTGCTTGAATCTCGTTATCCACCAGTTGTGCGCTTGTACTTGAACTTCGTCATATATCACTTTGCGCTTCGTTTGTCATTCATCAAAACCTACACATAAGAACACACGTTTTAGTATAAAGCCTTGAGAACGTGTTTCCAACAATTTCCCCCTTTTTGATAATGGCAAACTTTAAGCGGGATATGCAACTTAAACGATTTATAATGACGATTCAAGACACGTAAAGATATGCAATAAGTATGCGATTAGTTCCCCCTCAATATATGAATTCCCCTCAATTTAAGCTTATAAATATTGAGAGTGCATACCCGTTATCTTACCCCTTTTGCCATTAGCAAAAATAATATAAGAAGATGCCAAAAATGTAAATAAAACTTGTTTATTTATTGGAAAGAAAACGTGATTACTTAAAGAGAGTACAATAACTCAAGTAATAGCAGAACAATCGATTATTGATACGAGATAATCGATTATTTAGACGACAGAGACCGAATTTTCTGAAGAAGACTTGATTATTGCGCGTCATGCTTTATAATTCCCCCTACCTTTAGGGCGATACCTGCAAAAATTTGTTAGACGCCTCCGACGCTCAAGTTTGAAATCATGTAATATAAAAAGATGCAATGCATGACTTAGATCAACGTGGAGTCAAGAATCCCGAGTTCACTACGAATTCGGAAGAAGGACTCTTTCTCTAAGGGCTTAGTAAAGATGTCGGCCAATTGGTCTTTGGTTTCAACAAATTCGATTTCGACATCGCCCTTGAGAACGTGATCTCTTATAAAATGATGACTAATTTCAATGTGTTTTGTTCGCGAATGAAGAACGGGGTTCTTCGTCAAGCATATGGCACTAGTATTATCACATCTAAGAGGGATATGATCAAGACTTAGGCCATAGTCCAAGAGTTGTTGTTTCATCCAGAGGAATTGAGCGCAACAACTCCCCGCGGCTACATATTCAGCCTCAGTTGTGGACAACGCAACACTTACTTGTTTCTTGCTAAACCAAGAAACGAGAGAGCTACCGAGCAAATGGCAAGTGCCACTAGTGCTCTTGCGGTACAATTTGCATCCAGCAAAATCGGAGTCGGAATAGTCAACGAGTTGGCATGAAGAACCTTTGGGGTACCATAGACCCACATTTGTAGTACCAACAAGGTACTTCAAAATCCGTTTTACCGCAGTAAGGTGAGACTTCTTCGGACACGATTGATAACAGGCGCATAAGCTCACGCTAAACATGATGTCCGGACGACTAGCAGTAAGATAGAGAAGAGAGCCAATCATACCTCGATACTTCTTAGTGTCGACTTCCTTACCTTTCTCATCTTTCTCTAGATGACCGGATGTGCTCATGGGAGTCGCCATTGCTTTTGCATTGTTCATTTCAAATCGTTTCAGCAATTCTTTGCAATATTTGACTTGGCAAATGAACGTACCTTCTTTCATTTGCTTTACTTGTAATCCCAAAAAGAATTTTAACTCACCCATCATAGACATCTCAAATTCGCTTGTCATTAAGTCGGAAAATTCCTTGCATAAGACATTGTTAGTAGCACCAAATATGATATCATCCACATATATTTGAACTAATAAAGTATCATTGTTTTTATGCTTAACAAAAAGGGTGGTGTCAACTTTCCACCTAATGAAATCATTTTCAAATAGAAATTTACTCAATCTTTCATACAAAGCTCGGGGAGCTTGTTTTAAACCATAGAGAGCCTTTTTGAGTTTGAAAACATGATCGGGAGATTTAAAATCTTCAAAACCGGGGGGTTGTTCAACAAAATCTTCTTCTTGTATAACACCATTTAGAAAAGAACTTTTCACATCCGTTTGATATAAATTGAAATTCATAGAAGAGGAAAAAGCGAGCAATAGACGAATAGCTTCTAATCTAGCTACGGGAGCATATGTTTCTTCATAGTCAATACCCTCTTCTTGATTATAGCCTTTTGCTACAAGCCTAGATTTGTTTCTAGTGATTACACCATTTTCATCTAGTTTGTTTCGAAAAACCCATTTCGTACAAATTATGGTATGATTTTCGGGTCTTGGCACCAAATCCCAAACGTCATTCCGTTTGAATTGGTTAAGCTCCTCTTGCATTGCCAAGGTACAAAATTCATCCCCAATTGCTTCGGAGATGGTTGTTGGTTCAATTTGAGACACAAAAGCAGTATGTCCTAAGGTGTTCTTAAGGGAGTTTCGGGTACTTACCTTTTCTCCGACGTCGCCAATTACCTGTTCGAGAGGGTGATCTTTAATTGTCCTCCACTCGTTAGGCATTTTCGTTTCATTCTCCAATTGTGGCGCTTCCTCCGTTGGTTGTTCCAAGATTTCATCTTTATTTTCCTTAGGCGTTTCCACTTGTATTTTGTCTTTCAAGCTATCTTAAATACCTGCAAGATCAAAACCGGAATCCTTTCTCGCCAAGCGAGCATTACTTTCGGCAAATACAACATGAGGGGATTCCTCCACAGTTTCGGTTCTTTTATTACAAACCCTATATGCTTTGCTACGTGAGGAATAACCAATGAAAATTCCCTCATCGGACTTTAGCATCAAACTTTCCCAATTGATCTTTGCCATTGTTATGAATAAAACATTTACAACCGAATACTCTAAAATGGGAGATATTTGGTTTCCTTCCCTTGTAGAGTTCATAAGGGGTCTTCATTAGTATTGGCCTTATGACTACTCTATTTAATATGTAGCATGCGGTACTCACGGCATCCGCCCAAAAATGTTTGGGAATCTTAGACTCTTCGAGCATGGTCCTAGCCATCTCTTCGAGACACCTATTTTTCCTTTCCACCACCCCATTTTGTTGTGGTGTACGTGGAGTGGAAAAGGTATGCTCGATATTGAGTTCGTCACAAAAGTCTGCAAAGAGATTGTGATCAAACTCTCCCCCATGATCACTTCTAATTGAAGTGACGGTTGTTTCCTTCTCGTTTTGAACACTCTTAAGAAAATATTTAAAATTCTGAAAAGCATCACTTTTATTGGCAAGAAATAAAGTCCAAGTAAATCTAGAATAATCATCAACAATCACAAAAGCATAACGATTTCTTCCTAGACTTTCAATGCGAGATGGTCCAAATAAATCCATGTGAAGCAATTGCAATGGTCTAGAAGTTGAAACAATATTTTTGGATTTGAAAGATGCTTTTGTTTGCTTCCCTTTTTGACAAGAATCACAGATAGAGTCATTTTCAAATTTCAAATTGGGAAGGCCAATAACTAAGTTTTGAGAAATCAATTTGTTCAAAAGATGCATGCTTATATGAGCAACTCTACGATGCCATAGCCAAGTATCATCCTCTTTGCTCATAAGGCAATCCACATATTCGGGTGAGGAATTAGCAAGATCAACCATGTAAATATTATCCACTCTAAAACCACGAAGGATAATTTTGAAATCATTACGTCTAAACACTAAGCATTCATCCGAATCAAATAGGGCAAGATTTCCCTTGTCACATAATTGACTTATGTTCAAGAGAATATGCTTTTAACCTTTCACAAGTAATATATGCTTAATAGAGGAATTTTCATCCTTACCGACCGATCCGATGCCAATGATCTTTCCTTTATTGTTATCCCCAAAAATCACACTTCCTCCTTCTTTGTGTTCTAGTTGAAGGAATTTGGATTCGTCTCCCGTCATATGTTTGGAGCATCCACTATCAAGGTAACATAGTACACTTGATCCCTTCAAACATACCTACAAAAGAAGTTAATGCGTTTTAGGTACCCATGCCATTTTGGGTCCTTGAGGGTTAGGCATATTATAATGATGCGATTGAGTGATATGTCTATGTCGTGTAAAGCATGCAGGGGCAATATGACCAATGCGTCTACAATAATGACAAGCCACATTGGGGTTATGCATCCTTCTAGGTTCATAGTAACTTGATGGACGAAAATGAATTACACTATTTTCATTATGACTATTGCACATTTCATGAGAACCATTTCTCCTACTATTAGTTCTAAAATGAGCAGCGTTTCTAGAGTAATGGTCACGTCTATATGTTCTAGGAGGTACAAAACTCCTTCTAGTGTTTGGCCTAAAATATGCATCATTTCTAGGGTAGTCTTTTCTAGGTGGTAAGTCATTTCTAGGTCTTCTAAAATGTTCAACATTTGGTCTAACATGCATATTTGTTCTAGGATTGCTCTTTCTAGGATAAGCATTTGTTTTATTAATCCTAGGTTGAGCCTTAGGTGGTTGGGGTTTGGCTTCAACCTTTTCTTTAGGCTCATTCTTAAAACCTATGCCATGCTTGGTTGACTTCAAATTAACAAGGACCTCATTCAAGTTTTTGTGAGAAGAATTAAACTTATCTAAGGTACCTTTAAGTCTATCTACCTCATTTTCAAGATGCATGCAAGAAGAGCAATTTTTAATAGAACTTTCGGGCTTGTCGGCGCTTCTTTTTCCGAAAAACTTGTTTTCCTCTTTCAGCTTTTCATTTTCTAAAACCAGTTTTTCTAAATCCTTTTCTTTTAAAGAAAGCTGTTTTTGAAAATCTTTTTCTTTTAGAGAAGCATTTTCTTTTATGCTCTTGACAGTTTTTGAAGCTTTAATAAATTCAGTATATAGCTCATCAAAAGCAGTTTGCATTTCTTCAAGAGTAAAGAAGTTTTTAGAAGAGATTTGACATACCTCATCTTGCTTGTCTTCTTGCGCCATAAGACAAAGGTTTGCGGCTTCGTCTTCTTCTTCTTCGCTTGACTCATCTCCGGATTCTCCTCCCCAAGAAATGTATGCACGTTGCTTCTTAAAAGGTTTCTTCTCCTTTTTGATGTTTGGGCAATTTGATTTGATGTGCCCCGTTTCACCGCATTCATAGCACTTTATTTGCTCGCCTTGCTTTTTGCCCTTTCGTTCATACTCCTTTCGCATGAACTTTTGAAATCTTTTGATAACGAGTCCAAACTCGTTTCTCCGTCCTCATCAACTTGATGTTGGCTTGTGCTTGCCTTAAGCGCTATTCTTTGCCTCCTTTGATCATCAACAAGAGGGTTAAGTATTGTAGATTCATAAGTCTTACGGTTACCTCTTAATGCGTCGATTGTGACATTTGAGACGCCAATGGATTCTTGAATTGCGTCGGCCTTTGATCGCCATGCCGGAGTGAGACTTCTAAGAATTTTTCGAACCAGTTCTCTGTCCGTGAATGTCTTCTTGAGGGCATGTAGGTCATTTATGATTATTGAAAATCGTTCGAACATTTCATCCACCTTTTCACCTTCCTTCATGTGAAATAATTCATAAGCATGGGTTAGGAAATCAATTTTTGCTTCCCTTACCTGGTCCGTACCTTCGTACGTAATTTCCAGCTTGTCCCACATTTCCTTTGCCGTTGTGCAACATGATATTTTCCTGTAATCGTCAGCATTTACAGCACAATATAATAAATTTATTGCTTTAGCATTATTTTGAACCTTTCGGATATCATCCGCGTCATATTCTTCTTCGGACTTGGGAACCCATTCATCTTCAACCTTTTTGGTTGGAATTTGATTTCCCTCGTTATCACCTTCCAGAGATGAAAGTTGTTTGCTTGAACGAAAATTTTCATCCTCTCCTTCCAGTACGTGTAGTTTGTACCGTTGAATAGAGGTGGTCGTGTGGAGCATTGTCCTTCATCAATTCCTGCAAAAGAGTCACAAGTAGAAGCCATGGATGGTTCTCTCAAACTGTTAAGTCTACAGAGAGTTGGGCTCTGATACCAATTGTTAGATAATACGCTTAACGCTAGAGGGGGGGGTGAATAGCGTTATAATAAAATTTAGCGTAAACTTGCGGAAATTAAAATTTGCAGGAATAATTAAGTGCGTTAAATAAACGAAAGGAAAGAACGCACCGATGTATTCTAGTTCACCACAACACGTGGCTAGTCCAGTCCCCGAGAGACTCTCTCGAGATTTTCCACTAACTTGTCAAGCTTACGGGTGCTCAACAAACCTTTACAACTTAAGAACACAAGCCTTAACACCTTTGCTCGGAGATACAACACTCCAAGACTTCAACCAAGGAAACACAAGTTCCTTACAATTCTCATACAAGTGTACAAAACACTAAGCACTCAAACAAAACACTCCTTAATGAGTAGATATGAGTAAAAGAAGTAGGCTCAAGATTACAACAACTATGGACAAGACTTTGGCTCTCAAAAGCTTTATGAAATGAATATAAAATGATAAACAATAATATGCAAGCTTATAGCAATAGAATGATCAGTTGTTGTGTGTTGTTGTGTTTAAAACACTGAAATGAAGCTGTATTTATAGTTGAAAAACTTGGCATTACCGTTGCCTAATTGCCAATTAAGAGTTGCTGATTTGACTCTGTGACAATCGATTGTCAGGAAGCCACAATCGATTGTTTGCCAATCGTTCCAAAAATCAATCCCAGATTTTACGCTTAACAATCGATTGTCCATGATAAATAGTCGATTATTGGCAACGTTCAAAAAATCATTTCCAGATTTTACGTAAAACAATCGATTATACCAAATCAATAATCGATTATTCAGCAACGTTCAAAAAATCTTTTTCAGATTTCAATATCAACAATCGATTGTACAAAATCAACAATCGATTACCTGACGGTATTTGAAAATTTTACAACAAGGGTCAGCTTCACAATCTATTGTGCAATGTTAACAATCGATTATTTATCAGACTTTGAAAATCATTTGACACTGCCTCGTGACAATCGATAGTTATATACTCACAATCGATTATTTAATAATTTTGAAAAAGTCTGGAAGTTACTGCCTCAACACAATCGATTGTCATAAGTTCACAATCGATTATTTTGTGACTTTTAAAAATCTGATGGACACTGTCTCTTCACAATCGATTGTCATTAGCTTCACAATCGATTATTCTGAGTTTTAAAAAAACTTTGATGTACATTGCCTCATCAAAATCGATTGTCATAAGGTTCATAATCGATTGTCATGCAGGTTTTGAAAAACCTGATGTTCACTTCCTTAACACAATCGATTGTCATTAGTTCACAATCGATTGTCATGCAGTCTTGGCTTAACATAATCGATTATCATAAGTACATAATCGATTATCTTAGTCCAGATTTTAGAGGCATGTTTAAAAATCATTTTGACTGAAGTAAATATGCATGATTTAAAATCATTTAGCATTAAATTAAATATGCATGATTTTGTAAAAATAATTTTACGAGAGAAGCCATGTCATGAGTCAAGTTGTCGGATCAAGATCACAATTAAGAACGACTCATTTAAACTATAAAACTTTGTCTTGTGCTTGAATCTCGTTATCCACCAGTTGTGCGCTTGTACTTGAACTTCGTCATATATCACTTTGCGCTTCGTTTGTCATTCATCAAAACCTACACATAAGAACACACGTTTTAGTATAAAGCCTTGAGAACGTGTTTCCAACACTTTATACCAATTACTGAGGATATCGGGAATTGAACCCACAGTTCCAAAGGCAAAATACACCACAACAATTCAATATTTAATGGAAGGGAAGTAAAATGCGAACGACAAGTAAAGTCGAGAATCTAAGATGCTTCGCAAGAAAAACAAATCTGGAAATTTAGTCAAATAAAGTAAATAAGTCCCTAGCATACTTGCCAAGGAAAAACAGATATTTCAATTTAGTCAAATAGAGAAAATAAGTCACTAACATGCTTTACCTAAATAAAAACAAGTAAAGTTTCATTTTAACAGTTAAATATGGAATAAAAACATAGTCTAAATAAGCCAAGTAAGATGAATTTCCAACAACTAGCACAAGTAGATGCCCATCACTCGGGTACCCCACACAAGTTTAGACAAGCCACTTACCTCAAATTGGTACCAAACCGCTAAGAAACAATGCCCTTGCCAAGAGTATCCGACACCGAGTGGCGCAAATCTATTCAAACCAAATACATATTGTAAATAACATCGCAAGCAACTGATTACATTATTAAAACTAAAGCTAAGGCGTGAAAATAGGTAAAATAACCAATAAGCCTATCAGGCCAACGTCTCGAAATTGAATAATTTAAACATTTTCAAAAACCTCGTACTCTCACGATTTAACCATATAAAAATCTCCCAATTCGGAGGTCAAATGCTTCCTCAGATCCCCAATTGATTAGTCAATAAACTTCTACTCAGATTCATCCATTTTTGGACCCCAATTTGAATTTCAAAGATGAATTAACAATTGAATGATGGGTTAAAGCTGGAAAGGATCATACAAACGTTACCCAATAATCTCTTCTTCAAAACCCCTTCGAAATCGCCTTGGTCCGAGCTCTCAAATGATTTTTCAACTTATGAAATTTAAGCCTTAGATAAACCCTTTTCTCTACTGTGATTTCCTCATTTGGGGCTCCAGGGACTGCTTCTGCAGTCCCGCTTTCGCTGTCAAAAAGCCGCTTCAGCGGTTTCACATAAAAGCTTAACTTTCGCTTCTGCGGAAATTGGCCGCATCCGTGATGGTTGCTTACGTGGGTCCTTCTCCGCTTCAATGGTCCCCGGCTCCCCTTCAGACCACGTCCCCGATTCCATAACCGCATCTGCGGTAACTGCTTTTGCGGCTCCCCTTCCGCAAGCGCGAAAACAATAGAAGCATTAGAAAAATTTCCCCCAAAAAGCAAAAAATCAACCCGTCGAGCATCCGAAACAAACTCGAGGCCCCCAAGACCTCAACTTAACCCACAAACCTATTCTTTAACATCATTCGTACTTGCACCAATCCTTAAATCACCTAAAACAACGCCGGAAACACCATAATCAATGATTTGAACTTAATATTTGCAAAACATAACCAAAATCACTTTCGATTCAAAACCTAACCAAAACACAACTGATTGACCTCAAATTTTGCACGAACGTCCCAAATGACATGACGGTGCTAAAAAACTTCCAGAATCCTGTTCCGACCCTCGAATAAAAAATTCACTATCAGACCGGAAACTTCAATATTCAAACATTCGGTATTTATAGCCTAAATGAGCTAGGGACATCAAAAATACAGTCCGAATACGCTCCCAACACGAAATCACATAACAGAGCTTATGGAACCATCAGTTTTCTATTCTGATGTCATCTTGACACTGTTATGATTACGGACCATTTTCCACCACTTAAGCTCCCATTTAGGGACTAAGTGTCCCAAAACACTTCGAATTCTATTACCGAACATCCTAGCGAACCAAAATAGAAGAAATGAACTTAGGGGAAGTAGAAAATGGGGAAATGGGACATAAATTCCCATGACAACCGGCCAGGTTAACATCCTCCCACACTTAATCATTCGTTCATCCTCGAACGAGCATAAAGAACATACCTGAAGTAGGAAAAAGATAAGGGTATCGGCTGCGCATATTCTGCTCAGTTTCCCAAGTCGCCTCCTTGGCTGGCTGACCCCTCCACTATACCTTTACTGAAGCTATATCCTTTGACCTGAACTTTCGAACCTATCTATCCAATATTGACAATGGCTCCTCAACATATGACAAGTCATTGTTCAACTGGACTGAAGGTAACTCCAACACGAGAGACGGGTCTGTATGATACATCTGAAGAATCGAAACATGAAATATTGGATGAACCCCGGCCAAACTTGGAGGTAAAGCAAGCTCATAAGCAACCTTCCCACCTACTTAAAAATCTCAAATGGACCAATGTACCTTGGGCTCTACTTTCCTTTCATTCCAAACCTCATGACGCCTTTCATAGGCGAGACCAGAAGCAAAATCCGCTCATTAACCATAAATGAAACATCACGAACCTTCCGGTCCGCATAACTCTTGTGTCTGGACTAGACTGCACTGAGTCTATCCTGAATCTCCTTAACCTTCTCAACCGCATCACGAACCAAATCGGTGCCCAATAACCTGGCCTCGCCCCGCTCGAACCAACCCATCGAGGATCTGCATCTCCTACTATATAAGGCCTTGAAAGGCGCCATCTGAATAGTAGAATGATAATTGTTGTTGTAGGAAAACTTAGCCAATGGCAAGAAATGATCCGAAGACCCTCTAAACTCAACCGCACACACACGAAGCATATCTTCAGGTATCTAAACAGAATGCTCGGACTGTCCGTCCGTCTGAGGGTGAAAAGTTGTACTCATGGTCACTCTGGTACCAACTCATGCTGGACGACTCTCCAAAACCGTGATGTAATCACTGAACCCCTGACTGAGATGATAGAAACTTGAATGGCATGTAGACGGACAATCTCCCTGATACAAATCCCTGCTAACTGCTCCGTTGAGTAAGAAGTGCACATTGGAATGAAATGTGCGGACTTGGTCAGCTGATCCATAACAATCCAAGTAGAATCAAACTTCCTCGCCATCAGAGGGAAACCAGTCAGAAAATCCATTAAGATATTATAACATTTCCACTCCGGAATCTCCATCTGCTAGAGAAACCCTCCCCGTCTCTAATGCTTAGCCTTCACCTACTGACAGTTGAGACATCTAGCTACATACTCTACTATGTCCTTCTTCATCCGCCTCCACTAATAATGCTGCCTCAGATCCTAATACATCTTCGCGGCACCCGGATGGATGGAATACCGCAAGCTATGGGCCTCGGCCAATATCAGCTCCCAAATATCATCAACATCGGGCACACAAATACGGCCCTGCATCATTAATACCCTATCATCCCCATGCGGAACTGTGTCCCTGAGGATAAGCAAATGAGGATCATCATACTAGCGCTCCCTGATACGATCAAACAACAAAGACCGAAAAACCACACAGGCTAGAACCCGACTGGGCTCTGAAAGATCCAACCTCACGAACTGACTGGCTAAGGCCTGGACATTCATCGCCATAGGCCTCTCAGAAGCTGGAAAATATGACAAACTTCCCAAACTCTCCACCCGGCGACTCAAGGCATCGGCCACCATATTTGCCTTGCCCGGCTGATAAAGAATAGTAATATAATAATCCTCAGTAGCTCCAACCATCTCATTTGGCACAAGTTCAAATCCTTTTGCTTGAACAAATCCTGCAAACTCCGATGATCTGCATAAATCTCACAAGGCACACAATATAAATAATGACGCCAGATCTTTAAGTCGTGAACAATAACAACTAACTCAAGGTCATGGACATGATAATTCTTTTCATGCACCTTCAACTGTCTGGACGCGTAGGCAATCACCTTACGGTCTGCATCAATACCGCTCGTGGTACAACTCGTGAGGCATCACAATATACCGTATAGGACCCCGAACCAGTAGGCAAAATCAGAATAAGGGTTGAAGTCAAAGCCGTCTTGAGCTTTTGGAAGCTCGCCTTGCACTTGTCCGACCACTGAAAAGGAGAACCCTTATGGGTTAATCTAGTCATAGGGGTTGCAATCGCTGAGAACCCCTCCACAAAATGACGGTAATACCCTGCAAAGCCAAGGAAACTGCGGATCTACGTAGCTGAGGAGGACCTGGGCCAACTCTGCACTGCCTCCACCTTCTTCGTATCTACCCGAATTCCCTCACACGATACCACGTGCCTAGAAATTCCACGAAACTCAACCAAAACTCACATTTTTGAAAAACTTTGCATATAATTTCTTTTCTCTCAGGGTATGAAGCACTATCCTCAGGTGCTTCTCATGATCTTCTTCGCTCTGTGAGTGCACAAGAATATCATCTATGAAAACCATGACAAATGAGTCGAGATAGGGCTTGAATACACTGTGCATCAGATGCATAAAAGCTGCTCGGGCGTTGGTTATCTCAAATGACATGACAAGGAACTCGTAATGACCATACCGAGTCTTGAAAGCAGTCTTCGGGATATTCGGCTCCCGAATTTTTAGCTTGTGATAACTCGAGTGCTATTCAATCTTAGAAAACACATGTGCGCTCTGAAGCTGGTCAAATAGATCATCAATACGAGGCAAAGGGTATCAATTCTTCATTGTAACTTTATTCAACTACCGATAATCGATACACATGCGCATACAACCATCCTTTTTCTTCACAAATAATTCAGGAGAACCCCATGGTGAAAAATAGGGTCGAATAAAACCCTTATCAAGGAATTCCTGTATATGATCCTTCAACTCCTTCAAATGAGGAGGAGCTATACGTTAAGGAGGAATAGATATCGGTTGAGTGCCCGACAACAAATTAATACTAAAATCAATGTCTCTATCGGGCGACATGCCCGTAAGATCAGCTGGGAACACATCGGGGAAATCCCGAACTACAGGGATAGAGTCAACAGAAAGGGTATCAGCAGTGACATCTCTCACATAGGCTATATACGTGGCACACCCCTTCTCAACCATACCCTAAGATTTAAGAAAAGATATGACTCTACTGGGAGTGTTATCAAAACTACCACTCCACTCAATACGAGGAATATCTATCATAGCCAGCCTCACGGTCTTAGCCTGACAATCAAGAATAGCATAATGGGGAGACAACCAGTCCATGCCAGAGATAATATCAAAATCGACCATATAGAGTAATAAAAGATATTCTCTTATCTCAAAGCAACGAATAGTAACCATACATGACCGACACAAATGGTCCACAATAATAGAATCTCTCATGTGAGTGGAAACATAAACACGCGAGCTCAAAGCCTCTCGGACTGTACCCAAATGCAGAGAAATATGAGACAAAACATAAGAATAGGTAGATCCTAGATCGAATAGAACGGATGCCTCTCTCTGACTAACTAAAATAATACTTGTGATAATAGAATCAGAGGCGACCACCTCGGCACGATCATTGTTAGAAAATACACTTAACGCTAGAGGGGGGGTGAATAGCGTTATAATAAAAAATAGCGTAAACTTGCAGAATTTAAAAATTGCAGGAATTAAATAAGTGCGAGAAGTAAATAAATAGGAACGATTGCACCGATGTATCCTGGTTCACCACAACCCGTGGCTAGTCCAGTCCCCGAGAGACTCTCTCGAGATTTCCACTAACACAGTTAAGCTTACGGGTGCTCAACAAACCTTTACAGACTGAGGACACAAGCCTCAACAACCTTTGCTCGAAGATACAACACTTCAAGACTTCAACCTAAGGAATCACAAGTTCCTTCTTACAATACAAGGGAACAACTTTCCCTTCATGTGTATAAAAACACTTTGCACTAAAAACAAGACTCTCCTTAAGAGCAGATATGAGTAAAATAAATACGCTCAAGAACGCAACAACTTTCGTCAACAATTTGGCTCTCAAAAACTTATGTAATGAATAGAAAATGATGAATAAGAGAGTATGCAAGCCTTAGCAATAATATTGTCAGTTGTTGTGTTTGTAAGACTGATTTGAAGATGTATTTATAGTGTCAAAACCATGCATACCGTTGCCTAATTGCCAATTAAGAATTGATGATTTTGTGCTATGACAATCGATTGTCTACTCGGCACAATCGATTGTTTTTCAATAGTTCCAAAAATCATTCCCAGATTTTACGCCATATAATCGATTACTGGCAACGTTCAAAAATTTTTTTCCAGATTTTACTTAAAACAATTGATTGTCAGAATTATACAATCGATTACTTGGCAACGTTCAAAATATCTTTTTCAGAGTTTACGTAAAACAATCGATTAATAGAAATCTATAATCGATTACCTGACGGTGTTTGAAAGTATTTTGGCAACGGTCAGTTACACAATCGATTATGCTATGAGAATAATCGATTATTTATCAGTCTTTGAAGAATCTAATAGATACTGCCTCAACACAATCGATTGTCATAAGTTCACAATCGATTATTTTGTAGCTTTAAAAAACTCTGATGGACACTGCCTTAATACAATCGATTGTCATAAGTTCACAATCGATTATTGTGTGGCTTTGAAAAATCTGATGTACACTGCCTCAACACAATCGATTGTCATAGGGTACACAATCGATTGTCATGCAGATTTGAAAAATCTGATGTACACTGCCTTAACACAATCGATTGTCATAAGTTCACTATCGATTGTCATGCAGCTGACTTAACATAATCGATTATCATAAGTACATAATGGATTATCTTAGTCCAGATTTTAGAGGCATGTTTAAAAATCATTTTGGCTAACATAAATATGAATGATTTAAAATCATTTTGCTTTAAATTAAATATGCATGATTTGATAAAAAAAATTTTTACGAGAGAAGCCAAGTCTTGAGTCAAGTTATCGGATCAAGATACACAATTTAAAGAACGACTCATGTATAACTTTATTTCTTGGTCTTGTTCTTGAATCTCGTTATGTATCAATTTCGTGCTTGTGCTTGGACCTCGTCATATGTCAATTTCGCATAGTTTGTCATTCATCAAAACCTACAAATATGAACACACGTTTAGTATAGTTCCTTGAGAACGTGTTTCGACTATTTCCCCCTTTTTGATAATGGCAAACCTTAAGCGGGATATGCATATTAGATAATTCATAATGACGATCCAAGACAAGTATAGATATGCAACAAGTATATAGATATGCAATTTGTTCCCTCTCAACATATGAATTCCCCCTCAATTTATGCCAATAATTATTAAGTGCATAGCCCCTTATTCTTCCCCCTTTTGCCATTAGCAAAAAAAATGCCATAAGTAAATAACTTGTTTATTTATTAATCAAAAATACGAATACAAAAGAAAGACAATAAAACATAGAACAATAAGCTAAATAAAGAAATTATTCATCATCATTTCCCGCCTCGTCATCCGGCACTGCTTCATAGGGAACAAGTCCAGCATATGGATAGTGAATATGATCAAAATATCCATGGATCTCATAAGTCAATCTATTGACGGAAGTGGACAAAGAAGCAAGTTGGTCGGAAATAGTTTGGAGTGTAGGAGTTTGAGGCTGACGCGTTTGACGAGTTGGAGGAGGGGCAGGAGCTGCATGTTCGCTGTCATGGGAAAGGAGGATTCGGAAATTTCCCATTTCTTGGTGCTCTTTTTGAGCGGGCCGATAGAGGTGTTGAACCCGGAGGCTTCAAGAAAATTCATTATGAGAAGGGCATAGGGAAGTGGTCTATCGTCGCCAATTGCATCAAGCACGTGAATCTTGACGAACTTACACCAATTGATGTGAGCTCCGGTTATAATGGCATGCATGAGTTTTGCGTCCTCTTGGGAGAGAGTGGTATGGTTATGTTTGCGAGGCTTGAGGACTCGGGTTATAAAATAGAAAATCAACCGATATTCGGGGAGCATTCCCGTAATGGTAGGACGGCGATTGGACAGATTAGGATCATAAGCTCCAAGTCCAATTTGGTTTAGGAGAATTCGTTCATCAAATAAGGCTCCGGCTTCTCTAATGTAGAGAGAAATGTTTTCCCCACTTCGAGGCAGGTGATAAATAGAATGTAAGTTTTCGTTGGTTACAAGAATTTCAACACCATTAATGTTTGTCCCAAGCTCACCCTCGTCGTCCTCATGAAGATTAGAGTAGAAGGCTTGAATCAAGAGAGGATTAATGTGAGGATAGGATAGATATAGGAAATCAAGAAGTTGGCATTCCCTAAGCATGTTTGCAGCGGGGGCGCATGATTCAAGATATTTGCTTGTAGAAAAGCGAGGAGGAAGAATGTCACGCTTTTCGAATTTTATCAAGAATCTAGTTAGCTCAGTTTCAGAATTGAATTGTAAAATAGACCCATCTTGGTAAGGGAAATTTGGAGGAGGAGGAGCAGCTGAAGAAGATGCACCATGTCTACCTGAACGGGGACGTTTAGTGTGTCTGCTTGACATTTTCAATAAGTAGTAATGGCCTTTTTAAGAAACTTGAGAGATTTTAGAAAGTTTGGGAGCTAAGATTGATACCAAGTGAAGAAATTGAAGGCATATGGTACCTATTTATAATGTGGAAGATGACATTTGTATTTAAGGCAACAATCTGCAGAAACTTACGAGCCAAAACGGTCAGAAACGGTAAGAAAAATTTTCACTGACCGTTACACAATCGATTGTGAATCGAGATAATCGATTGGTATGTAGTTTTGACTTTAACTCGGAATTTACAAAAATCGATTGTGGGAATCTGGCAGGACCCAAACGGTAACAAGGATTTGAATTTCTGACAGAAGATAACCGATTGTTGAATTATGGTAATCGATTGTTGTGACACAGTGTGCACAGTGATTTTCTGACTCGGAAAATAATCGATTATATTTTTGAAACAATTGATTGTTTTAGGAAAGCAGTACTGAATGCCTGAGACGGTAATCGATTATATAAAAAAAATCGATTATTAATTAAAACCTGCATAATAAGCATAAAACGTAAATAATCGATTTATGATACCTGCTAATCGATTGTCTGGCACAGTAAACATGAGACATAATGAAAGATAATCGATTATTTGCTGTGACAATCGATTGTTCTATGTCACTGCTTTATAATTCCCCCTGCCATTAGGGCGATACCTGCAAAAGAGAATTAGACGTCTCCGACGCTCAAGTCAGTAATTTGTAAAGAATTAATGACTTAGATCAATGTGAAGTTAAGTTGTTGGCCAATTGAGAACGTGATCTCTTATGAATTGTGTCCTAAGGTGTTTTTAAGAGTGTTTTGAGTACTTACCTGTTGTTCAATGTTGCCAATTACCTGTTCGAGAGGATGGTCTTTGATTGTCCTCCATGCGTTAGGTAGTTTCGTTTCTTTTTCCAATTGTGGCGCTTCCTCCGATAATTGATCCAAGATTTCATCTTGAGTTTCCTTCGGAGTTTCCTCTTGTACTTTGTCTTGAGGACTTAGTGAGTTAAAATACCTGCAAGATCAAAACCAGAATCCTTTCTCGCCAAGCGAGCATTATTTTCGGAAAATACAATCTGAGGGGATTCCTCCACAGTTTCGGTTCTATTATTGAATACTCTATATGCTTTGCTACGTGAAGAATAACCAATAAAAATTCCTTCATCGGATTTGGCATCAAATATTCCCAATTGATCTTTTCCATTGATATGAATAAAGCATTTGCAACTGAATACTCTAAAATGGGAGATATTTGGCTTCCTTCCCTTATAGAGTTCATAGGGGTTTTCATGAGTATTGGCCTTATGACTACTCTATTTAGAACGTAGCATGCGGTAGTCACGGCATCCGCCCAAAAATGTTTGGGAATCTTAGCCTCATCGAGCATGGTTCTAGCCATCTCTTCGAGAAACCTATTTTTCCTTTCCATAACCCCATTTTGTTATGGTGTATGTGGAGCAGAGAAGGTGTGCTCGATACCGAGTTCGTCACAAAAGTCCGCAAAGAGATTGTGATCAAACTCTCCCCCATGATCACTTCTTATTGAAGTGACGATTGTGTCCTTTTCGTTTTGAACACGTTTAAGAAATTATTTAAAATTATGAAAAGCTTCACTTTTATGAGCAAGAAATAGAGTCCAAGTAAATCTAGAATAATCATTAACAATAACAAAAGCATAACAATTTCTACCAAGACTTTCAATGCGAGATGGTCCAAATAAGTCCAAGTGAAGTAGTTGCAAAGGTCTAGTAGTTGAAACAATATTTTTCGATTTAAAAGATGCTTTTGTTTGCTTCCCTTTTTGACAAGAATCACAAATAGAGTCTTTTTCAAATTTCAAATTTGGAAGACCAATAACTAAATTTTGTGAAACCAATTTGTTTAAAAGATGCATGTTCATGTGAGCTACTCTATGATGCCATAACCATGTATCATCCTCTTTGCTCATAAGACAATTCACATATTCAGATGAAGAATTTGCGAGATCAACCATATAGATGTTATCCATTCTAAAACCACGAAGGATAATTTTAAAATCGCTACGGCGAAAAACTAAGCATTCATCCGAATCAAATAAAACAAGATTTCCCTTGTCACATAATTGACTTATGCTCAAGAGATTATGTTTTAAACCTTTAACTAACAATATATGCTTAATGGAAGAAAGTTCATCCTTACCGACCGATCCGATGCCGATAACTTTTCCTTTGTTGTTATCACCAAAAATAACGCTTCCTCCTTCCTTATGTTCTAGTTGAAAGAACTTGGATTCGTCTCCCGTCATGTGTTTGGAGCATCCACTATCAAGGTACTAAAGTACACTTGATCCCTTCAAACATACCTACAAGACAAATTAATGAGTCTTTGGTACCCAAGCTGTTTTGGGTCCTTCAGAGTTAGGTGTAACATGCTGTTGTGCTTGACATACATTTAAGTGCCTATGTCTAGTGAAACAAGCAGGAGCAATATGTCCAATTCGATTGCAATAATGACACACAACATAAGGATTATGCATTCGTCTAGGTTGATAGTAATTTGACGGACGAAATTCATTTACTCTATTTTTGACATTATGACTATTACGCAATTCATGAAAATCATTTCTCCTTCTATTTGTTCTAGGATATGCAGCATTTCTAGAATAGTTATTTCTACGTTGAAAGCCATTTCTAGGTGTTCTAAAAGGTTCAAAGTTCCTTCTAGTGTTTGGCCTAGAATATGCGTTATTTCTAGAATGATTATTTCTAGGTTGCGATTGTTGAAAGCCATTTCTAGATTTGTTATATCTAGGATGAGCGTTTGTTTTATTAATCCTAGGTTGAGCCTTAGGTTGTTGGGCGTTGGCTTCAACCTTTTCTTTAGGCTCATTTTTAAAACCTATGCCATGCTTGGTCGACTTCAAATTAACAAGGACTTCATTCAAATTTTTATGAGAAGAATTAAACTTATCTAGGGTTCCCTTAAGTCTTCCTACCTCATTATTGAGATGCATGCAAGAAGTACAACTTTTACTAGAGCTCTCGGGTTTGTCGGCGCTTCTCGCCGAAAAATTTATTTTCCTCTTTCAACTTCTCATTTTCTAAAATTAGTTTTTCCAAATCTTTTTCTTTCAAAGAGAGTTGTTTTTCAAAATCTTTTCTTTTAAAGAAGCATTTTCCTTTATGCTTTTAACAGTTTTGGAAGCTTTAATAAATTCACCATACAACTCATCAAAAGCATTTTGCATTTCCTCAAGAGAAAAGAAATTTTTGGAAGAAATTTGACATACCTCTTCTTGGTTGTCTTCTTGTGCCATAAGACAAAGATTTCCGGCTTCGTCTTCTTCTTCCTCACTCGACTCGTCTCCGGAGTCGCCTCCCCAAGATATGTATGCTCGTTGTTTCTTGAAGGGTTTCTTCTCCTTTTTGATATTTGGGCAATTTGATGTAATGTGCCTAGTTTCTCCTCACTCATAGCACTTTATTTGATCTCCTTGCTTTTTGCCTTTTCGTTCATACTCTTTTCGCATGAACTTTTGAAATCTCTTGATAACGAGTCCGAACTCGTTGTCTCCGTCCTCATCATTTTGAGGTTGGCTTGTGCTTGCCTTAATGGCGATTCTTTGTTTCCTTTGATCATTAACAAGAGGGTTAAGTATAGTAGATTCATAAGTCTTAAGGTTACCTCTTAATCCGTCGATGGTGACATCTGAAGTGCCACTAGACTCTTGAATCGCGTCGGCCTTGGAGCGCTATTCCGGAGTGAGACTTCGGAGAATCTTTCGGACAAGTTCCTTATCCGTGAAGGTCTTCTTAAGAGCATGTAAGTCATTTACGATTTTTGAAAATCGTTCGAACATCTCATCGACCTTTTTGCCTTCTTTCATGTGAAACAGTTCATATGCATGGGTTAGAAAATCAACCTTAGCATCTCTTACCGGGTCCGTACCTTCGTACGTGATTTCCAGCTTGTCCCACATTTGCTTCGCCGTTGTGCAACATGATATTTTCCTGTAATCATCAGCATTTATAGCACAATATAATAAGTTAATTGCTTTAGCGTTGTTTTGCACTTTTCGGATATCATCCGCATCGTATTCCTCTTCGGATTTGGAACCCATTTGTTTTCAACCTTTTGGTTGGAATTTTTTCTCCCTTCATTATAACCTTCCACAGATGAAAATTATTCGATTGAATAAATATTCTCATCCTCTCCTTCCAGTATGTATAGTTTGTACCGTCGAATAGTGGTGGTCGGGTGGAGCATTGTCCTTCACCTATTCCTGCAAAAGAGTCAGGAGTAGAAGCCATGGATTGTTTCTCTCAAACGGTTAAGTATTCAGAGAGTTGGTCTCTGATACCAATTGTTAGAAAATAAACTTAACGCTAGAGGGGGGGGGGGGTGAATAGCGTTATAATAAAAAATAGCGTAAACTTGCGGAATTTATAAATTGCAGGAACTAAATAAGTGCGATAAGTAAATAAATAGGAACGAACGCACCGATGTATCCTGGTTCACCACAACCCGTGGCTAGTCCAGTCCCCGAGAGACTCTCTCGAAATTTCCACTAACACTGTTAAGCTTACGGGTGCTCAACAAACCTTTACAGACTGAGGACACAAGCCTCAACAACCTTTGCTCGAAGATACAACACTTCAAGACTTCAACCAAAGGAATCACAAGTTCCTTCTTACAATACAAGGGAACAACTTTCCCTTCAAGTGTATAAAAACACTTTGCACTCAAAACAAGACTCTCCTTAAGAGTAGATATGAGTAAAATAAATACGCTCAAGAACGCAACAACTTTCGTCAACAATTTGGCTCTCAAAAACTTATGTAATCAATAGAAAATGATGAATAAGAGAGTATGCAAGCTTTAGCAATAATATTGTCAGTTGTTGTGTTTGTAAGACTGATTTGAAGATGTATTTATCGTGTCAAAACCATGCATTACGTTGCCTAATTGCCAATTAAGAATTGCTGATTTTGTGCTATGACAATCGATTGTCTACTCGGCACAATCGATTGTTTTTCAATCGTTCCAAAAATCATTCCCAGATTTTACGCCATATAATCGATTACTGGCAACGTTCAAAAAATCTTTTCCAGATTTTACTTAAAACAATCGATTGTCAGAATTATACAATCGATTACTTGGCAACGTTCAAAAAATCTTTTTCAGATTTTACTTAAAACAATCGATTATTAGAAATCTATAATCGATTACCTGACGGTGTTTGAAAGTATTTTGGCAACGGTCAGTTACACAATCGATTATGCTATGAGAACAGTCGATTATTTATCAGTCTTTGAAGAATCTAATAGATACTGCCTCAACACAATCGATTGTCATAAGTTCACAATCGATTATTTTGTAGCTTTGAAAAACTCTGATGGACACTGCCTTAATACAATTAATTGTCATAAGTTCACAATCGATTATTGTGTGGCTTTGAAAAATCTGATGTACACTGCCTCAACACAATCGATTGTCATAGGGTACACAATCGATTGTCATGCAGATTTGAAAAATCTGATGTACACTGCCTTAACACAATCGATTGTCATAAGTTCGCAATCGATTGTCATGCCGCTGACTTAACATAATCGATTATCATAAGTACATAATCGATTATCTTAGTCAAGATTTTAGAGGCATGTTTAAAAATTATTTTGGCTAACATAAATATGCATGATTTAAAATCATTTTGCTTTAAATTAAATATGCATGATTTGATAAAAAATGTTTTTACGAGAGAAGCCAAGTCTTGAGTCAAGTTATCGGATCAAGATCACAATTTATAGAACGACTCATGTATAACTTTATTTCTTTGTCTTGTGCTTGAATCTCGTTATGTATCAATTTCGCGCTTGTGCTTGGACCTCGTCATATGTCAATTGCGCATAGTTTGTCATTCATCAAAACCTACCATTATGAACACACGTTTAGTATAGTGCCTTGAGAACGTGTTTCAACAATCATAAATGGCATAAAATATTGCTCGGCCCCTGCCTCGAGGGACACCTCTATCTCCCCGATCCCCACCTCTGGCTTGCTGGGCAGGTGGAGTGGTAGCTGGAGTTGGAACAATGGCCTGCTGACCTTGTGGAGTATGTTGGGGCTGTGGAGTCTGAGAAGGCACACCCCTACCACGTCTAGTGCACTCTCTAACCAAATGGCGTGTATCCCAGCACTTATAACAAGCTCTGGGAGGGCGTTGTGGCTGTGACTGGCTGGATCCACCCCTGCTGGACTGACCTCCGAAGTGCCCTGCAAAGGAGGCACACTAGAAACCGGGGGTGTATAATAAGGCTCTTGATATCTGGGAAGAGCTTGAGTACTATTGGATGAAGGAAGAGCTGAAAGAACTGGGTGACCCGTATAGGCCCTACCATGACGTCCTGCTCCCGAAGTACGGGTACCAGAGAAATGACCAGACTCTCGAGACCTCTTGGCCTCTCTCCTCTCGCTCTCTGGCATGCATACCCTCTATGCTCATGGCTATACTCACCACCTACTGATAGGGTATATCCATCTCCAACTCTCGCGCCATTCTAGACCTGATGGAAGGAATAAGGCCCTTAATAAACATGCGAACCTCTCACGAATAGTAGCCACCAAAGTAGGCGCATGCCTGGACAACCCTAGTATAACAGATGGCATACTCAGAGAACAGTTATAGGGTCCTGGTGCAAATTCTCAAACTCTGTGTGCCATGCATTTCGGAGGCTTTGCGGGACAAACTCCCTCTGAAACATATCTGAAAACTAAGTTCAAGTCAGGGAGGCAGCCTCGTCCGGACTGTCTAGCTCAAAAGTGCGCCACCAGTGATATGCGGCTCCCCAAAGCTGATAAGATGCAGAGGAAACCCCACTCGAAGAAGTAATACCCATGGTACAAAAAATGCGGTGACAATCCAAAAACCCCAAGGCATAATTCTTGAACCGCTCCAGTCTATGCTGCTTATCCTCCCAAGCAGGTGGCCCATCCTCGGGCTAAACTGGTACTGCAGGCTGGACAAGAATAACACCTGCAATCGGTCCCATATGCACCTATAGCTACAGGAAGTTGAAGTAACCCTGCCTACGACAGAGTGGTATACATACATATAAACTGCGCCAATGCCTCCTGGCTGGCTGGAGTAGTAGTGGCTTTGGGCCTCTCTTGTGCTTGAGTCCCGACTGGGCCTGTTGGTGGCACCCCAGTGGCTTCTCACCAAGGTGCCCTGGCTGCACCCCACGCACCTCCACGACCCCTGCCCCCGCCCCTGCCCCTAGCTGCTACAAGAGGGGGTGCGGGTACCTGATCGTCTCAGGTCGTGCGTGTCCTCACCATCTACGAAAGAAGAAGAAACAATAGTTTAGAATCGAGGTGAAAAACATAGCACGACAAGAATTCAAATGAAGTGAAGAGTTTTTCTAAATTGTTACATAGCCTCCCGTAGATAAGTACAGACATCTACGTACCGATCAGGGAGACTCTAAATAACCTGCTTGTGTCCTATGACTCCTATGAACCTAGAGCTCTTCTACCAACTTGTCAGGACCCTAGTTATCCAATCGTGAACTTGTCATGACGGCACCCAGTCTTCGTGACTAGGTAAGCCTGACACATTGCGGAAATTCAACAATCTTTGCGGGAACAATAAATAAAACATAAATTATATAAGATAATGTATCGAGTGCCGCCTGGCAGATATATGTCGACTCAAAATAATGTAAGGAACTTCCAAGACCCGGAAACCCACGGGCAGCACAGGCTAAAAGTAAACATATTACAGTGCTCTAACATCCCAGAGTGTCTATGCCAAATGTGTATACGAAAGAAAACTATAAACTACAGGTAAAATAGAGGAAGGCTCTTCGGCTTTGCGGATGCGACAGATGCATACCTCAAGCCTCCAAAGCATCCCAGAAGCACCTGGATCTGCACAACAAAAGTGTGCAGAAGAGTAGCATGAGTACACTATGACGATACTCAGTAAGTGCCAAACCTTACCTCGATGGAGTAGTGACGAGGAAGGTCGAGGCCCTACTGAGAAGAACATCAGAAATAATGTAAAATAATTAAATAGTAGATAATCAAATACATCCCGAATGTCCAGCAAAATAGTAATTAAAACAGAACAGCTACGAGTACAAACTACAAACACAAGCAAATCACTCAAAATTCAGGATCTCTACATGGAGCTTCGGGAATCGAACCCACAGTCCACTTTACCAATATCCGAGGATGTCCGTCAATCGAACCCGCAGTCCATTTCCACGTGGAGCTCCAGGAATTGAACCCACAATCTATTTTTCAATATCCGAGGATCTTCGAGAATTGAACATGCAGTCCATAGCAACATGGAGCTCCGGGAATTGAACCCACAATCCACTTTATCAATATCCGAGGATCTCCGGGAATTGAAACCGCAGTCCTTTATAACAATATAAGAGGATCTCCAGGAATTGAACCGGTAGTTCTTTATACCAATAATAGATCTCCGCGAATTGAACCCACAGTCCCAAAGGCAAAATACACCACAACAATTCAATATCCTCAAATCCCAAATTAATTATTCAAAAAACTTCTACTCAAATTCCTCCGTTTTTTGGACCCCAATTTGAAATTAAAAGATGAATTTAACAATTAAATGATAGGTTAAAGCTAGAAAGAATCATAGAAACGTTACCCAATAATCTCTTCTTCAAAACCCCTTCGAAATATCTTTGGTCGGAGCTCTCAATTGATTTTTAAACATATGAAATTTAAGCCTCGGATAAACCCTTTTCTCTACTGTGAGTTCCGCATTTGCTGCTCCAGAGACCGCTTTTTCTCTACTATCCTCAGGTTCTCTCATGATCTTGCTGGCTCGGAAGTGCACAAGAATATCATCTATGAAAACAATCACGAATGAGTCGAGTTAGGGCCTGAATACATTGTGCATCAGATGCATAAAAGCTGCAGGGGCGTTGGTTAGCCAAAATGACATGACAAGGAACTCGTAATGACTGTACCGAGTCCTGAAAGCAGTCTTCGGGATATCTGGCTCCCGATTCTTTAGCTGGTGATAACGTGAGTGCAAATCAATCTCAGAAAACACCTGTGCGCCCTGAAGCTTGTCAAATGGATCATCAACACGAGGCAAAGGGTATCAGTTCTTTACTGTAAGTTTGTTCAACTACCCATAATCGATACACGTGTGCATACAACAATCCTTTTTATTCACAAACAATACAGGAGCACCCATGGTGAAACACTGGGTCGAATAACACCCTTATCAAGCAATTCCTATAACTGATCCTTCAACTCCTTCAACTCACGAGGAGCTATACGGTAAGGAGGAATGGATATGGGTTGAGTGCCCGGCAATAAATGAATACCAATATTAATGTCTCGATCGGGCAGCATGCCCGGCATATCAGCAGGGAACACATCAGGGAAATTTCGAACTACTGGAACAGTGTCAACAGAAAGGGTATTAGCAATGACATCTCTCACATAGGCTAAATACGCGACACACCCCTTCTGAACCGTACGCTGAGCTTTAAGAAAAGATATGACTCTACTGGGAGTGTGATCAAATGTACCACTCCACTCAATACGAGGAATACATGGCATAGCCAGCGTCACGGTCTTAGTGTGACAATAAAAAATAGCATAATGGGGCGACAACCGGTCTATGCCAAAGATGATATCAATATTGACCATATCAAGTAATAAAAGATCTGCCCTGGTCTCAAAACCACGAATAGTAACCAATCATGATCGATACACATGGTCCACAACAAGAGAATCTCCTACTGGAGTGGAAACATAAATAGGAGAGCTCAAGGACTCTCGAACTGTACCCAAATACGGAGCAAAATAAGATGAAACATAAGAATAAGTAGAGCCTGGATTGAATAGAAGCGATGACTCTCTGTGACTACCCAATATAATACTTGTGATAATAAAATCAGAAGCGACAGCCTCGGAACGATCAGGAATGGCATAAAATTTGGCTCGGCCCCTGTCTCAAGGGTGACCTCAATCTCCTCGATCCCCGCCTCTGCCTGGTTGGGCAGGTGGAGTTGTAGCTGGAGCTGGAACAATTGCCCCTTTACCATGTCGAGTATGTTGGGTTGTTGGAGTCTGAGAAGGCATACCCCTACCACGTCTGGGGCACTCTATAACCAGATGGCGTGTATCCCCGTACTCATAACAAGCATTGGGAAGGCACGATGGCTATGACTGGCTGGATCCACCCTGCTGGACTGACCTCTAGAGGTGATCTGCGCAGGAGGCATACTAGAAACCAAGGGTGCATAATAAGGCTCCTGAGATATGGGAGGAGCTGTAGTACTGCTGGATGAAGGAAGAGCTGAGTAAAGTGGGCGACCCCTATTACCCCTACCATGATGTCCTGCTCCTAAAGTACAGGTACCAGAGAAATGACCAGACTCTCGAGACCTCTTAGACTCTATCTCCTCTCGCTGTCTGGCATGCATACCCTCTATCTTCCTAGATATACTCACCACATGTTTATAGGATATATCCATCTCCAACTCTCGCGCTATACCAGACGTGGTGGAAGGAGTAAGGTGGAAGTAAAAGAGGGGAGGTGAATTGTAACTATTTTAAATTTAATCGCAGATAAGTCTACTTAAGATGTTATTAGTTGACTCAGTGGTATACAACACCAGTCGAGAATGAATAAGTATAAAGATGCTGAAAGTAAATGCATAAATGTAAAGACACCCATAATTTTTATACTGGTTCAGATGCAATATGAATCCTAATCCAGTCCCCTTAGGTTGCAAGGGATTTCTCTTTAGAACAATAATTTTCTTCTCGAGTACAGAAGTGATATTCGTCGCTCAGTTGTTCTTCACTCATTGATACAATGCCTCGCCAATTACTAACTCTTTATATTTCTGACTTGTTACACAGTGAATCTAACTAGACTACTATGCTTGTTTGCTGGTAAAATAAAGAGGGTTGTTTTGGTGTGTTCAAACTATATGGATGGTACAAGGCAGTGTGATATTTATACAGCAACACTATGGCAGAGACTTGTCAATGCACGAGATTTGATCCTTAGAGGGTGTTGATTCCTTCCAAGAATAAAGCGCTGATTATTGCTTTGATCACGATCTCTTTGCTTTTTTCTTGAGATGCGATTGACAGAGATGGCGGCCTTCCTGTCTCGTAGCTCATTCAAATCATCCATTAGGGAATCTTCAGTGATTCGCATGAGATCTGGAGATGTATCCGATTTCCCAAGAATCATGGAGACTTCCTGATTTGACGATGTGATGCTGATCTTCTCCTTGTGTGCCAACGGCTTCTCTTAGTGAATATTTCCTTCCCTGTTTAATGCTTCAATCTTGGTTCCTTGATTTAGTGAGATGGCAGCTTGTCTTTTATCCTTGCTTTGCTTGCCTTTTATCCATGGTTTAGTGATTCCGCTTTCCTCCTTAAATATCTGGACCTGTATATTAATTGCATCATTAAAATCTAATCTAACAATCTCCCCTTTTTTTGATGATGGCAATATTAATATACTGGAATAAAAAACAGTTGACTTCCCTGTTTTTATACAGTTGAGTAGCAGGATTGCTCCCCCTCAATGTATAGTCAACTGGACGTGATCTTCCCATGTGTATATGTAGTCGATGTGTTCTTCCCCTCATTAGGTGCAGTCGACTGGTACCAGTAAAGAAATATTGAGCAGTTGTCTAGGAAATAAGTGCATATGTTATTCGACTTGCCTTTTCAGTAGTCGACTTGCCTTTTTAGTTTGTACTATGCCATAGCATATTCAGATAATACTTAGTCGACTTGACCTGTGCAGATATACAAAAAAATACAAAGCATATACGCCCTGCACACTTATACATCCTGCACAAGATATTATATTATATATTTCTCCCCCTTTTTGACATCAGCAAAAGAGGGAGCAGCATCAAAACTAATATCCACATGATTATCCACGGGCAGAGCCCAAACACAACAAAAAAATTAGAAAAAAAACAAAAAAAATTGTCTTAAAGCCACAATCAACCACGACGCAGAAAATAAGTCAAAGTATCGCAAATAGCCTCCTTCATCTGATCAAAGCTGGTGTTGGAAGCAACATGCATTCGACCAAGTTAGTCATGCACCTCTTTGAATGCTTTGATCGCATTCTGTCTTACCCTTTGCACAACCACCACGATTTTGGAGACATCCGACCCTGTTTCCTTATTAATAGCATGAATTGCATCCACAGTCGACTTGATGTCAGAGAGATGGGACTCAACAGAGAGCAGCCTATCAATGAGATCTAAGGGAATTGACGCGGATAGAGAGGCAAGAGTTGGCTTGATTTCCTCAGGAGTGGTTTTGGCCTCACATTCTCCCTTTTTGACCCATACCCCTTTAATAGACACCTATCCCATGCTAGCGAAGGCCCTGGAGTTGTAGCATTTTAACATAAGAATAAAAGGGTAGTCTGAAAGCGAAATTTGGTGAGCTTCCAGAATGTGGGTGATGGCCATCCCATAAGGAAGGCTGGTGGTATCTTCTGCGCTTTCAGTCATAAAATTGACGATCCAGGAGGACAACTTGATTTTGAGTTTGGAAATAAGACAGCAGACGAAGAAGGTGTCCCTTTGGGAGAGAGTTGAGAATGAGACAGTTATGGGAAGAAGAGTAGTTGCAACATTGTGAGCAAGCACTCGAGTTTCAATTCTAACATCACATGGTCCTAACTGATGGAGAAGATTTTCAGAAGGGTTTTCTGCAATGATTTGTTTAGCTTAATCAAAGGAGATTTCAAAATCTTCAAGCTACACATTTCTAAAAATTGTTGGAAAGCTAGAGCACCGACAGAAAAAAAGAGAATCGAATAGGTTACAGTCAAGTACAATGCGTTTTCCAAGAACAAAGGTTTCGAGCATGTCCTTTTTGCTAGAGCGAACATTTGCATAGAACATACGGACAAGAGTTTCATACACTTTAGGCGGAGAAACAGAGAGAAATTTTTCCGACCCCTGATAAGCAAAAAGATCTTTTGCCTTGCACTTGAGGGAGTCCATACCATCGAGATGCACCACACGACCATGGGCAATGGGCTTGTCCTTCAGCGACAGAAAGAAAACCCTATTTGGAGTGTCCTAAAAATTTTGGTCAGATTCGAGAGCGGCAGAAAAATCGAACTTCGTTTTCTTGGGAGTGGAGAGATGTACTTCATCAATAGGTCGTTTACAAGCGGCTTTTCCACAAAGAAGCAGAGATTGATCAGAATATGCACCTTGAGAAGAGGCACACTCCTTAGACTTGTCTGACCCTAGGTCTACTTGCTCAGGCGGAGCGGAGGTGGGATTAGTTTTGGAACGAGTGCTCTTTCTTGTGTAGGCGAAGGGATTTTTTGAAGTGTTGGCCATGGAGCAAAAGAGGGTTTCGGAACAGAGAGATGAAGGTTTTGGTGAAAAGGGTGAGAAGGAAAGGGATAACTCGAACTATGTAAAGGGAATGGATTTGACAGTTGTGTGGAAAAGGAAAAGGTGTCAGATGGACCGTCGCATTGATTGGCTTTCCATCTTCTCTGCAACTGATGGGATATTTGAAAGGAAAGAGACGGAAAGAATGACGACGTATTAAATAATCTGAGCATAAAGACAATAATAACAAGGTTTTTGAAATATGCAACTTTGACACTAAGAGTTATTAGTGCGGCATATAATACCAAGACATTTCCTTAGAGCACAAAATCTTTCATCCAATAAAGGTTTGGTGAAAATATCAGCTAGTTGAGTAGACGTGCCAACAAAAGCTAACTCTATTTTACCCTTAAGAACATGGTCTCTAATAAAATGATGCTTAATATCTATATGCTTAGCTCTAGAATGATGCACCGGATTTTTCGAAAGACAAATAACACTACATCAATCACAAAAAATTGGTATAGGTTTGAAAAAGAGGTCATAGTCACCCAATTGATGTGACATCCAAAGAAATTTTTCACAACATTGTCCAACAGCAATATCTTCAGCTTCGGTAGTCGATAATGCGACAGAAGACTGCTTTTTACTATTCCAGGAAATTAGAGATTTTCCTAGCAGTTGACATGTGCCACTAGTGCTTTTCCTATCTTCTTTGTCACCTGCTAAATTTGCATCTGAAAAACCTTACAATTTAAAAGAGTTCGACCGAGGATACCATAAGCTACAATACATTGTCCCAATAAGATACCGAACAATTTTTTTTACGGCAGTTAGGTGCGACTCCTTATGAGCCGACTGGAACCTGGCATATTTGCACACACTGAACATAATATCCAGTTGACTTGCAGTCAGATATAGGAGAGACCCAATCATTCCTCTATATTTGGTTTCATCAACTAGAATGCCATGTTCATCTTTATCTAAGTTTGTAGCCGGACTTATTGGAGTTCCAACTGACTTTGCATTGCTCATGCCAAATTTTTGTATCATCTCCTTCGTGTATTTAGATTGGCAAAGAAAGTTTCCTTCTTCGGATTGATGGATTTGAAGTCCAATGAAGAAAGTTAGTTCCCCCATCATGCTCATCTCAAATTCGGTTTGCATTTGATTTCCAAATTCCTCTGGTAAATCCATGTTCTACGAGAAATTTACTTAGCCTTTCATACCATACACGTGGAGCCCGTTCAAGCCATATAGGGCCTTAGTAAGGTTGTACACATGAAATGGGTATTTTTAATCTTAAACCCTAGAGTTTTTTTCACAAAAACCTCTTCTTCAATGAATCCATTAAAAATGTGCTTTTGACATCAATTTGAAACAGTCTGAATCCCTTGAATGAGGCATAGGCTAGAAGGATTCGTATTAATTCTAGTCGAGCAACTGAAGCGAATGTTTCATCATAGTCAACTCCTTCCTGTTGTTAGTATCCTTGAGCTACTAGTCTGGCTCGGTTTCTAACAAGTTGTCCTTCTTTATTCATCTTGTTCCTGAATACCCATTTAGTGCCTATAACTGATGCATTTTCAGGTCAAGGTACCAACTCCAATACTTGATTTTTACTGAACTGCTCTAGTTATTCTTCCATAAATGTTACCCAACTTGAGTCTTTTAGAGCTTGTTCTACCTTCTTTGGTTCTATCTAGGAGATTAGTGCAATGTTTTCCTTCTTTTTGAGAGCTGCTCAAGTCTTCATTCCTTCATTTGGATCTCCAATGAGTTATTTCTCATGATATTCAACTTCATTTCTCCACTCATTTAGTCTAATGGATTGTGTAGTCGACTATGGAAGTGGCTCTGAAGTGTCACCATTTGCCTGATCAGTCGACTCTACCACTTCTGTGGGGATTGTTGACTCCTGAGTGTTTCTCTTTTCCTGAGCCTCTTGGACTGGCTCTTCATCACCTGCATTAGATCCTTTCTCGACCAAGGGATTATTTTCATCGAATACAACATGAACTGATTCCTCTACCAACAAAGTGCATTTATTGAAAACTCTAAACGATCTGCTATTTCAAGAGTAACAAAGAAAAATACCTTCATCACTTCTTGGATCAAATTTTCAAAGATTATCCTTACCATTGTTATAACAAAGCACTTACTTCCAAAATGATGAAAATAGCTGATGTTAGGACGCTTAACTTTCCAGAGCTCATATGGAGTCTTTATAAGAATAGGTCTTATAAGACAACGATTTAGAATGTGGTAGGCGGTACTGACTCCTTCTGCCCAGAAGTGATTTGGCAATGAATGATCCACGAGCATAGTCCTGGCCATGTCTTGCAAGGTTCTGTTCTTCCTTTCAACTACTTCGTTTTGTTAAGGAGATCGAGGAGCAGAAAAATTGTGAGTATAGCCTTGACTATTGCAAAAGTCTTCGAAAGCCTTGCTTTCAATTCGCCTCCATGATCACTTTAAATAATAAAGATTTCATAGCCCTTCTCTCCTTCAATTTTCTTATAGAAGATTTCAAATTTTCGCAAAGCTTCATCTTAATGAGATAGAAAAATCAGCCAAGTGAATCGTGAAAAATCATCAACAATAACAAAAGCATATTTCGTGCCTCCTATGCTAGCAGTTCTAGTGGGTCCAAATAAATCCATGTGAAGTAATTGGAGAGGTTTTGAACTAGAAACAACATCTTTACTTTTAAAAGATTTTGTAGTTTTCTTACCCATTTGACATTTATCACATATATGAGTTCTAGAAAAATTTAGCTTGGGCAGGCCAACGACTAGGCCATGCTTAGATAATTTTTCAATTAGATATATGCTAGCGTTCCCTAATCTTCTGTGCCATAACCAGGAATCATCAGACATGGATGATAAGAAAATATAACCATCAACGTTTTTAAAGCCATCTAGTATATAAATTTTTCCATACCTTTTTCCTGGATGGATTAATTTACCTGATTCGTCTTCAATAGCACACCTTCTTTTCCTTGAATTTTACCTTATATCCTCAGCCATAGAGTTGGATTATACTGAGAAGGTTGTAGATTAATCTATCTACTAAGTAGACTTCAGTAATGTCAAAGTTGTTGTTGAATGGTACAGTTCCTGTCCCAACAATTTTGCCTTTTGAGTCATCTCCAAACTTGACACTGCCTCCATAAATCTTTGTGACATCCTTAAACAGATTTTTGTCACCTGTCCTGCGACTAGAACATGCACTGTCTAGATACCACTTTCCTTTGGATTTTATTCTGTGGTGTTCCTGCAAAACGGGATAATCACTTTCTTTTAGGTACCTAAGCTTTCTTGGGTCATGGAGAGTTAGTATTGCTTGATTTGGATTTTTTTTTTGTTTCCAAATCCACCCAGACATATGAGATTTACGAAAGTCACAGTTAGAGAATTTTTCCCACTTTTATTACAGTAATGACATTTGATACTGGATCACTTTTCTTGTCTTTCATGAGAAGTAGAGTTACCAGATCTACGATTTGCTTACTCTTTTCCGAATGACTTGTAAGTCAACTGGTTTGATCGACTAGTCGATCTAGTTCTGATTGGTTCTTTCTCAGTTGTCTTGTAAGTCGATTGGTTAGATTTAACAGAACTTTGACTGGTGTATTTGCGAAAGCTGTTAAGCTGCATTTGCATTTCCTCAAACTCTTCTTGAAATACTTCTTTTTCAATTTCACATACTTCATACTTGAGTTTCCAATCTATGACTTCCTTTGTGAGCCTTTTAAGCTCATTCATCATTTCCTGAGAATCAAACAATGAGGAGTCAATGATGTCTTGTAATTCATTGCGTCTTTCATAGTTATAAGGTCTTACCTTGTTGGTTTCTCCTCTTGGCGTGAAGCAATTTTCATATTCTTAGTCATCTTCATCAGTCCAGCACCCTGAAGTTTTGTTGATCTTATTTTCTGGAATCGTCATGAAGCACAAATTAGCAATTTCCTCACAGTCTGGTTCTTCTTCGTCACTCCAGCTTCAAAAAGATCTGTTCTCGCTGAATCCTCTAGAGATCTTTCTTTTTAATTCTGGGCACTCTGCTTGGATGTTCCAAAATTTTCCACATTCATAGCATATTTTTTTTAGCTTAACTGTCGATTTGTATTGATATCAAAAAAATATACAATGTAATCCTATGGTAGTAGTATGGACTTCTACTACTCATTTACACTTTCATTCTAGTTACACTTGAATCCTAACTACTCAATTCATATACACATCACTACCTAGCAGATAATGTTCAACCAAAACTAAGGGTAGAAATTGAGCTTTTGTAACCCATCCTTCCATCTTTTACGATTCTTATTTCTTGCATGTAATAACATTGCTACTTCTCTGCAACATTGTCCTTCATCAAAAGTCTTATTCTCAAACCTGATCAGATTTCTATTCTTCCACAGCAATGCAAAAGTAGTCACAAATGCTGTTGCAGTGATCTGTTACTTCCAGTTTTTACTCTTGGCATTGCTACAAATCCATTTCAATTCATTCTCCCAGCATTCAGTAGTTCTTGTAAGTCCCAACCATACACAGATTCTCCTCCAAACTCTACTGGTAATGTCACATTCAAAAAACAAATATTTAAACTCTTCATCATACCTTTTGCAAAATGCACAAAAAGATGGTATTTGGACGCCCATAAGCTGCAGCCTCTCTATGGTAGGAAGTTTCAGATGAGCAGTTAACCAGACAGTGAATCGATGTCTAGGTAGAGCAGATGACACAAGCATTACATTCCTCCATACAATCTTAGGATATATACGCAACAGTGCAATATAGAGTTTATGAATTTGAAATTTTCCTAGCTTGCAAACACTCTGAAGTCTGTTGAATATATTACCTTGCAACTGAGTATTCTCCAACACCAATGTCCTACTATACAATATCTTCTTTACCACCCATGATGAGTTTGATGGCACAGCCACAGACTCAATGGTTCTATTCTTGATATAGTAGGTATGCACCCATTTAACCCAAAGACAATCCTTCTTCTTTGCCAGATCCCATAACAATTTAGCTATAGCTGCTTTGTTCCATACTTCTATTCTCACAACATTGAGTCCTCCAGAGGAAATAGGTTGACACATTTTGTCCCAAGCCACAAGTGCTCTTCTGGATAAGGTTGCTTTGCTTGTCCGTAGATATGATCTGCAAACTGCCTCTATAGCCTTCAATACCTTCTTAGAAATTATAAACACCTGTGCCCAATAAGTCTGCATTCCAAAGATCACAGCCTTTATCAGTTGAGTTCTGCCAGCATAGAACAAAAGCTTTGCAGACCAACAAGTAATTCTTGCTGAGATCTTTTCAATGAGAGGAAAATAATGCCGAATAGATAGTTTCTTAGAGTCCAGAGGAACTCCAAGGTATCTGAAAGGAAGATGTCCTTCAGTGAAACCTAAAGCAGCAATAATCATCTCTCTAGTATCCTGTGGAATTCCTGCTAAATAGATTGCACTCTTGCCTACATTTGCCTGAAGTCCAGAAGCATATGAGAATTTGAGAAATGTGCTGTGTAGGATTTGAATGGAGACTATGTCAGCTCTACAGAACATTAGCAAATCATCAGTAAAACATACATGAGAAATGTTAAGCTTCCTGCATCTAGGATGGAAGTTGAAATTTCCATCCTTATGTAGCTGTTGTAGCAATCTGTTCAAATATTCCATGGCTAGAACAAATAGATAAGGAGACATAGGATCCCCTTGCCTTATACCTCTCTTAGCATTGAATGGTTTAGTAAGACCTCCATTCATTACCAAGGAGTATGAGGCAGATGAGATGCAAGCCACAATGCAGTCAGTAAATTTAGCAGGAAACCCCAGAGTAATAAGGATCTGCTTCAGAAATCCCCACTCTAAGGTATCATAAGCCTTCCTGAGATCCACTTTTAGAACACATCTAGGTGAAACCCCTTTCCTAGAGTATCCTTTAAAGATTTCATGGCTAAGAAGAATGTTATCCATGATACTCCTTCCTTCTATAAAAGCAGATTGAGCAGGTCCAATCAAGTCTCCAATTGCTCTTTTCATTCTTCTGGTTATAACTTTGGATATGATCTTATATAGTGTAGTGCAACAAGCAATTGGCCTGTAATCCTTCACTGTGGTAGGAGATTTGACTTTAGGAACAAGGGCTATTGCAGTAGTATTGATCATATGAGGAATTTTACAGGTTTCAAAAAACTCCTTAGTAGCAGAAAATATATCCTCTTGTACTAGCTTCCAGTTCTTTGTAAAGAACTCAATGGGAAAACCATCTACTCCAGGAGCTTTATCCTTGGGCATCTCATTAACAGCTGCATTGATTTCCTCCATTGTGACTGGACAAATAAGAACTCTTTGCTGCTCAAGTGTAAGACATCTTCCACCTCTCATTATATTAGTATCCACACAGGGCATTTCAGCAATAGATTCTCCCATTAGAGATTGGAAAACCTTTAAGAATTCCTGTTCTACAGCAGTAGGCTCAGTGAATTTGAGACCTGTGTCAGAATGAATAGAAGTGATGTTATTTTGACCTGTTCTGATCCTCCATTGTGCATGAAAGTACTTGGTATTTGCATCTCCACATTCAATCCATGTAGCTTTGGATTTTTGTCTCATTACCTGCTCTTCAACATTGTTCCATTTATCAAGTTCTTCTAGCAAGCCTCTTTCTTCAATAATCAACTCCTGTGAAAGACAGTTTGTCTGCATCTGTAACTGTAGAATATCAAGTCTTTCGCTAGTCTGGATGATCTGCTGTTTGTATTTGGCTAAGTGGTCATTTAACCCCTTTAGATGCTGCTTAACTGTCTTCAATTTGCTCCAAATCTGTTGCATATGAGTGCCATGATAAACCTTTTCCCAGACTTGCTTCACAATTTCATGAAACTGCTCATGTTCCATTACATTGCTATATAGTCTGAAAGGTTTAGGATGTAATGGCCTATATGCACCAAATTTAACTAGAATAGGGGAGTGATCTGAATTTTTCATAGCATTTTCCATCATTCTTGTCTTGCTTATTGTATTGTCTGGACCTTCTTGGTGGAGATATTCCTTTCTTTGTATTTGTATATCTTCTCATCAATCCATCCATATTCCTTGATAGCATAGAAATTTCTTCTTATAGGGCTTCAAGATCATCGACTTCATTTTCGGTTTCCTCAGTAGTAGCTTTAAATGCAACAATTTTTTCTCTTCTTGATTCGTCTTTTTCAGATGAGTTCCTTCGTAAGCAATAATTTCCCCTCGTAGTTCATCATAGGATAGTTTATTCAGATCTTGAGATTCTAGTGTGGCGACTTTAGTCTGCCATGTGGTACGTAGACTTTTGAGAATCTTCCTGACTTGATCTCCACTGGTATTGGGTTTGCCAAAAGCTTTTAAATCACTGATTATCTTGCTAAACCTGGCAAACATTTATTTAATGGATTCTCCCTCTTTCATGGTGAACACTTCATATCGTGAACTAGCATGTTTATGTGGGTTTCCTTCACTTTGGTGGTACCTTCATAGATGACTTCAAGTTTGTCCCTCATTTCCTTCGCTATATCACAACTGGAAATCATTTCATATAGCGTTGTGGAGTAGATTTCTTTCCTTATGGTTTCTTTGAACTACTTTTAGTTGTTCCTTTGAGTATGAATCAATATCATCGGGGTCGCCGAGCAGAGGTGTGATGGCAAGCAGTGGATAGTTCCCTTTCTTGGTGACTCTCCAAACCTTAATATCGTATGCCTTGGTGAAAATCTCCATGTGAGTCTTCTAGTGAGAGAAATGTTTTCCATTGAAGAAAGGTGGTCTTACTTGAGAAGTCCCTTCTTGAAATAGAGCTCCAACTATGACTTGATCGGCCATGATTTTTTTATCACAAGCTATTACGCAAAAGAAGAAATATGAGCCTTGCTCTGATACCAATTGAAAGTACAAGGAGGGGGGGGGGGAATTGTAACTATTTTAAAATTAATTGCAGATAAGTTGACTTAACACGGTATTAGTTGACTCAATGGTATACTGCACAAGTCGAGAATGATTAAGTATAAAGATGCTGAAAGTATATGCGTAAATGTAAAGACGCCCAGAATTTTTATATTGGTTCAGATTCAATGTGAATCCTAATCCAGTCCCCTTGGGTTGTAAGGGATTTCTCTTCATAACAATAATTTTCTTCTCGAGTACAGAAGTGATATTCTTCGATCATTTGTTCTTCACTCGTTGATACAATGCCTCACAAGTTACTAACTCTCTTTCTATTTCTGACTTGTTCCACAGTGAATCTAACTAGACTACTATGCTTGTTTGCTGTAAAATGAATAGGGCTATTTTGGTGTGTTTAAAGTATATGGATGGTACAAGGCATAATGATATTTATACAGAAAGACTATGGCGGAGACTTGTCAACCCAAGGGATTTGATCCTTGGAGGGTGTTGATTCCTTCCAAGAATAAAGCGCTGGTCATTGCTTTGATGACGATCTCTTTCCTTTTCTCTGGAGATGCGATTGACGGAGAAGGCGGCCTTCTAGTCTTGTAGCTCCTTCAAATCATCCGTTATGGATTTTCAGTGATTTGCATGAGTTCTGGAGATGTATCTGATTTCCCTAGAATCATTGGAGACTTCCTGATTTGACGATGTGATGCTGATCTTCTTCTTGTGTGCCAACGGCTTCTAATGAATATTTCCTTCCTTGTTTAATGCTTCAATCTTGCTTTCTTGATTTAGTTAGATGTAAGCTTTTCTTTTATCCTTGCTTCGCTTGCCTTTTATCCATGCTTCAGTGATTCAGCTTTCCTCTTTTAATATCTGCACATGTATATTAATTGCACCATTAAAATCTAATCTAACATAAGGCCCTCAATAAACCTGCGAACCCTCTCGCAAACAGTAGCCACCAACGCAGGCGCATGCCTGGCCAACCTAGTATAACGGATGGCATAATCAGAGACAGTCATAGGGCCCTACTGCAAATGCTCAAACTCCGCGCACCTTGCATCTCGGAGGCTCTGAGGGATAAACTCCCTCTGAAATATATCTGAAAACTGTGTCTAAGTAAGAGAGGTAGCCTTGTCCGAACTTTCTAGCTCAAAAGTGCGCTACCAGTCATAGGCCGCTCCCCGAAGCTGAAAAGCTACAAAGGAAACCCCATTCTAAGAAGTAATACCTATGGTACGAAATATGCAGCGAAAATCCTCCCAAAACCCCAAGGCATCATCTGTAGCTAGTCCACTGAAAATAGAAGGGTCATACTTCATTAACCGTTCCACTCTATGCTGCTTATCCTCCGAAGTAGGGGCCCCATCCTCACGCTGAACTGGTACTGCAGGCTGGGCAGGAATAACATCTTGAATCAGTCCGATATGCACCCTCTACTCTAGAGTCCAGGATGCGGGAGTTTGGGCTCCTCCCCCGACCTGGGACATAGATGCAGGAAGTGGAAGTAACCCTGCATGCGATAGAGTGGTATACATACTCATATATTGCGCCAATGCCTGTTGAACGGCTTGAGTAGTAGTGGCTGTGGGCGTCTCTAGTGCCTGAGTCCTGACTGGGCCTGCTGGTGGCACCTCGGGGGCTGCTCATGCAGGTTCCCTGGCTGCACCCCCCGCACTTCCAGGACCCCTGCCCGGCCCCTGCCCCCAACTGCTGCAGGAGGGGGTGCGGGTACATGATTTTCTCGGGTCGTGCGTGTCCTCACCATCTGTGAGAGAATAGGAAAGAGTAGCTTAGAATCTAGGTCAAAAACATAGAACAACAAGAATTCAAATGAAGTGAAGATTTTTCCTAAACAGTTACATAGCCTGCCGTAGATAAGTACAGACATCTCCGTACCGATCGGCGAGACTCTCAATAACCGGCCTGTGTCCCGTGACTCCTATGAGCCTAGAGCTATGATACCAACTTGTCACGACTCTAGTTCATCAATTGTGAACCTCTCATGACGGCGCCCAGTCTTCGCGACTAGGTAAGCCTGACACATTGCGTTAATTCAACAATATTTGCGGAAGCAATAAATAAAACATAAACAACATAAGGGAATGTATAGAGTGCCGCCTGGCACATAAATGTCGGATAAAAATAACGTAAGGAACCTCCAAGACCCGTAAACCGACGTGCAACACAGGCTAAGAGTAAACGTCTTGCAGTGCTTTAACATCCCGGAGTGTCTATGCCAAATGAGTATACGGGCGTGACAGATGCATACCTCAAGCCTCCAAAGCAACTCCGAGTCCCTAATTGCGCGCCGGCCGAAAAGTACCTAGATCTGCATAACTAAAGTGTGCAGATGAGTAGCATGAGTACACCATGACGGTACTCAGTAAGTGCCAAGCCTAACCACGATGGAGTAGTAACGAGGAAGGTCGAGGCCCTACTTAGAAGAACACAAGAAATAATGTAAAATAATTAAATAGTAGATAATGAATAAAGCCAAAAGGTCTAATAAAATAGTAATTAAAGCAGAACGGCTACGAGTACAAACTACAAACACAAGCAAATCACTCAAAAGTCAGGATCTCTACATGGAGCTCTGGGTATCGAACCCGCAGTCTACTTTACCAATATCCGAGGTTCTCCTGAAATGGAACCTGCAGTCCATCCCCACATGGAGCTCCGCGAATTGAACCCGCAGTCCACTTTATCAATATCCGAGGATCATTGGGGATTGAACCCGCAGTCCATCACTATGTGGAGCTCCGGGAATTGAACCCGCAGTCCACTTTATCAATATCCGAGTATCTCACGAGATTAAACCCGCAGTCCTTCATGCCAATATCAGAGGATCTCGGGGAATTGAACCTGCAGTCGTTTATACAAATAATAGAGGATCTCCAGGAATTAATCCCGTAGTCACGAAGGCAAAATACACCACAACAATTCAATTTTTAACAGAAAGGAAGCCAAATTAGAACAACAAGTAATGTCGAGAGTCTAACATGCTTTGTAGTAAAACCAATATGGCAATTTAGTTAGATATAGTAAATAAGTCCCTAGCATAATTTCCAAGGAAAAACAAATATTTCAATTTAGTCGAACAGAGAAAATAAGTCACTAACATGCTTTCCCTAAATCAAAACAAGCGAAGTTTCATTTTTAACAATTAAATATGGAATAAAAACACAGTCCAAACAAGCCAAGTAAGGTGAATTTCCAACAATTAGCACAAGTACACGCCCGACACCTCGCGCGCCAGGATTTTAAACAATGACAAAAAATATTCTAAGGGGAGAGGTCCCCCACACAAGGTTAAACAAGCCACTTACCTTGAATTGGTACCAAACATCTAAGAAACAATGCCCTTGCCACGAGTATCTGACTCTGAGTGGCCCAAATCTATTCAAACCAATTACATATTGTAAATAACATCGCAATCAACTGATTACATTATTAAAATTAAAGCTAAGGCGCGAAAATAGGTAAAATGAACAAACTACCCCTCAGGCCAACGTCTCGGAATTGAATAATTTTCACATTTTTAGAAATCTCATACACTCACGAGCCTAACCATATAAAAATCTCCCAAATCGAAGGTCAAATGCTCCCTCAAATCCCCATTTGATTAGTCAATGAACTTCTACTCAAATTCCTCCATTTTGGACCACAATTTGAATTTAAAAGATAAAATGAACAATTAAATTTTGGGTTAAATCTAGAAAGGATCATAGAAACTTTATCCACTAATCTCTTCTTAAAATTACATTCGCCATCGCTTTGGTCCGAGCTCTCGATTGATTTTTCAACGTATGAAATTTAAGCCTCGGATAAACCCTTTTCTTTACGGTGATTTCCGCTTTTGTCTCTCTAGGGACCACTTCTGCAGTCCCGATTTCGTGGTCAAAAAGCCGCTTCAGCGGTTTCACTTAAAAGCTCAACTTCTGCTTATGCGGACAATCGGCCGCATCCGCGATGACTGCTTATGCAGGTCCTTCTTTGCTTCTGCCAGACCCCTTCAGACCGCGTCCTTGATTCCATAACCGTGTTTTCGGTAACCGCTTACGAGGCTCCCCTTCCGCAGACGCGGAAAAAACAGAAGTAGTAGAAAATTTCCCTTAAAAAATATAAAAAATTAACTAGTCGAGCATATGAAACAAACCCGAGACCCCAGGACCTCAACCAAACAACAATCCCATCCCTTAACAACATTCGGACTTACACCAATCCATAAATCACCTAAAACAGCGGCTGAAACACCATTTAATCAATGATTTGAACTTTAAATTTCCAAACATAACCAAACTCACTTTCGATTCAAAACCTAACCAAAAAATGGTTCGACAGACATGAAATTTTGCATGCACATCCCAAATGACATGACAGTGCTACAGCAACTTACGGAATCCCATTCTAACCCTCGAATAAAAAATTCAGGATCGGACCGGAAACATCAAAATTCTAAGTTTCGGCATTTATAGCCTAAATAAGCTACATACATCCAAAATACATTCCTAACAGGCTTCCAACCCCGAAATAACCTAACGGAGGTAATGGAACCATCGATTTTCAATTTCGAGGTCGTCTTGACATTGTTCTAATTACAGACCACTTTCCAACACTTAAGCTCTCATTTAGGGACTAAGTGCCCCAAAACACTCCGAATTCTATTACCGAACATCTCGATAAACCAAAATAGCAGAAATAAACTTAGGGGAAGCAGAAAATGTTGAAATGGGGCATAAATTCCAAAGACAACCGGCCGGGTCGTCACAATTTACCCCTAATTAACTATTATATACCTAAGCTTTACATTATTCTTGTGACGACCCAAAGGGTTCATCACCCATTTTATCCCTTTTTCTGTGCATTTGAGGCTTCAGAACCTCATTTTTCTTGCCTTGATTTAAGTACATAGTTCGGGCGCACAACTAGAAAGCTTATATGTTAAATTTTGTGAAAATTGCTAAAATGTGGCTTTAAAATGATTAAAGTTGATGCTGGTCAACATTTTGAATAAACGAACCCAGAACCGTGATTTGACGATCTCAGAGGGTCTGTAGAAAATAAAGGACTCGGGCGTATGCGCAAAATCGAAATTCAATGTCCCGAACCCTAGAAATGAATGTTTAAAAGAAATTGTTTTTCTGAAGTTTATGCGGAAATTTGAAATGAAAAAGGATTATAAAGTAGTCGTATCGGGCCCGTATTTTGGTTCTGGCACCGGGTACATATCTTATATGTAATTTAAGACGTTTCTGTGAAATTTGGTTTAAATCAGACGTCACTTGACATGTTTCAGACCTAAATATCTAAAATTGAAAGTTTATGAACTTGAAGAAAAAATGATGATTTTGAGGTTTGATTATTCGTTCATGATGTTATTTTGGTGATTGGATCACACGGTTAAGTTCATAGGAGGTCATTGAGTCAGTGTGTATGTTTTCTTTGGAGCCTCGAGGGCTCGAGAGAGTTTTCGGGCATGTTCGAGGTTGCTTTGAACTTATGAAAATTGTAGAAAATTTGTTGTTGCTCAGACATTTTCTTCTTCGTGTCTGCAGCCTTATGCTCGCATTCGCAATGCTTCCCATGCCCCCTCCTTTGCGTTTGCAGTCCGCTTCCTGCGTTCCCTTAGTTCCATTTATTCCTTCAATGCGTTCGCGTATTACCCCTCGCGTTCGCATTGGCCAATCCCTATACCCCTCCCCCCCCCCCCCCGCTTCCTTCTTCGCATTCGCATCATCCCCATCGCGAATGCGATGCTTCCAAGTCTCCATTCTTCGTGAACGCATAGAGTAAATTCACCCAGTAGATTTTTTTATAATGTTCAAATCAATAGCTCCAAATTTCACTCGAGCTCTCTTCTTCCGCAAGCTCTAGGACTCCATTTAAGCCTCCATTCTTCAAGACCACATGGATAAGTAAATTCCCACTCGTTTCGTTCACTTTTCCTTCATTAATTAGTGAGTTTTTAAGTCTAATTCATGTAATCTAAGATTGAATTTGGGAAAAATGGGTAGAGTTAGGGCTTTTCAATTTTCTTTGATTTCGAGCTTGTTTTGGGGTCATATTTGAAAATAAATTGTATATTCGGGCTCGTGGGGGAATGAGTGACATGGAATTGGTTCGAACCTCGAGTTTTCACCAAGCAGGCCCTTGGTCGAATTTTGGAATTTTTTTGGAAGAAAGGTTAGGAATCTATATTTAGGCATTAAGTTTGATTTGTTTAGCTATTATGGATATTATAAAGTCGTTATTCCATAGATTTGATTGAGTTGAAGCCGAATTCAAGAGGGAAAGCAGTCGTTGTGGATTGATATAGCTGTGAAAGTTGAGGTAAGTGTTTGATCTATCTTTGACTTGAGAGAATATTATTAAAGTATTGTTTGATAATTGCTAATTGCCGAGTACGGTGTGTAGGCATGGTGACGAGTATTTATACATTAGTGTCTATCATGACCGTGAATCCTTATTTGTGATAATTTGATTTTGTTGTGACTCTTCCTTGCCTAATTGATGATTTCAATATAATGTGAAGAGCATAAGGAAGAAGTTGGAATTTTAAACTCTTAGGAGCATTGGCTCGAATGATAAAGTAATTAATGAGTAAGGAATAAAAGAAAGTGGAAAAGATGCGATCATTCCCTTGTCGGGCTGTATTGGTATATTGATTATCTCCCTTGCCGGGATGTGAAAGTTATTATTGTTGTTCCCTTGTTGGGATTTAATTGTTTACCTGTGCTTCCCTTGCCAGGACTTCTATTATTGTTTGTCTATTCCCCCGCCCCATTTGGTTGTCGTTGTTTCTTCGGTGAGGAAGAGTGATAAAGCACAAAGGTTGATGTTGTGAACGATTTGTGTTGAGAATATGTTAATGCATGAAGGAACATTTCATGCCATGTCTTGTTTATTTATGCACGAATGAACATTTTGTGCCCTGATTTGATTACTAATGCACAAAGGGTATTCTGTGCCATGATATGAGTGTTCATGAGAGTAAAAGAACGAATGTTGATGTCGCGCACTTTATTTGATTGTTTTGGAGAGAAAGAGAGCAAAAACACAAAGGACGTGCCGTGCAATTTGTTGATTTTACTATTTTCGTAATTATTGTAGTCGTACGATTTTATTTTCTATTTGTATATTTTATATCCGGACTATTATCTCCCCTACAACATGCTCCCTTCCCCTCTTGACTGATTAATTTCTGTATTCTTTTCTATTGCATATATATATATATATATATATATATATATATATATATATATATATATATATGAATTGGACAGGTTGTTTTGTAGTCCTGTCTAGCCTCGTCCTTACTTCGCTGGGGTTAGGCAAGGCACTTACCAGTACATGGGGTAGGTTCTGCTGATGCTACACTTCTGCGCTTTTTTATACAGATCGCGGAGCGGTGGCAGATTTTTATCCGTAGTAGGAGCTTTGGGAGCTCACTTGAGTCCAGAAATATTGAGGTAGTATCTGATGTCAGCATCGCCCGGAGTCTCTTCTATCTTTATTTTCATTTGTTGTCCTTGTACCAGAACAAACAGTATTGTGTTTTATTTAGACTTTGTATTTAATATTCTATGGACGTTCGTGAGTTAGTTACTCAAGTATTGGGTACAGTTTGTAATTGAATTTTCGCACTTGGTAGCAACTATTTATATTTAAGACTTCGGCTTTTATTTTAAATGTCACCTTGTATTAAACTTGTCGATGTTTGCTAAAAGAGATAACAATTAATTGGCTTTCCTAGCTCCTAATAGTAGGCGCCATCACGACTCCTGAGGGTGGGAAATCCGGGTCGTAACAAGTTGTTATCACAAGGTTACACGGGTCTCACAACTCATGGATTAAATTGGTAAAGTCTGAAGGATTGGTGCGGAGATGTCTGCATTTTTCCCTCAAAGGCTGCAGAGTTAGGAAAATATCACTTTTTTTCTTTCTGGCCACGCGATTCAATTTCTCAAATACTGATTGTCTTCCTACTCTGTTCTTTCACAGATGGAGAGAAAACATATATATCTTCTATGGTGCAGCAGCCCGAGCCCCCAGCAGCAGCTCCTACGAGGGGCAGAGGGTGAGTCCGAGGCCGTGCCAGAGGCCTAGGAGGGGGGCAGAGCTCATCCCCGAGCAGTAGCCCCAGTGGTGGGGCCTCAAGTTGATTATGACGAGAAGGTTCCGGCTGCAGCAGCTCCGGTGGTCCCATCTCAGGTCCTAGAGAGGTTCATAGCCACCTTAGTTCTTCAGGACGTTTTGGTTAAATTGGTAGGCCTTACTGAGAGCGTCGCTCGAGCGGGTTTCATTCCAGTAGCCCCAGCAACTTCTAAGGAAGGATGAGGAGTTCAGACTCCTACTATATGTACTCCGGAGCAGGTAGCTCCTCAGGCTGAGGTTCCAGTGGTGCAGCTAGCTGTGGCAGTTCAATCGGGGACAGCGGCTCAAACCGGAGACGGAGCGGGTATGTCCGCAAATGCTTTGTGGAGGCTTGATAGGTTCACCAAGATCTTCACCAAGATGCTTCTTCAGAGGACCCCCAGAATTACTTATATAACTGCCGTGAGGTTATTCGGACAATGGGTATTGTGGAGACCAATGGGGTAGACTTTGCCACCTTTCGTCTAGTAGGATCAGCCAAGACTTGGTGGAAGGACTATTGTTTAGCCAGACCAGCAGGGTCACCATCCTTGCCTTGGGACCACTTTGCAAAGTTGATTTTGGAGAAGTTTCTCCCAATTACTCAGCGAGATGCTCATCGTAGGCAGTTTGAGTGCCTTCAGTACGGATCCACGAAAGTTACACAGTCTGAGACCTGGTTCATTAATCTTTCCCGGCATTCTATTATTATACTCCCCGCCGAGAGACAGAGAGGATGCATAGGTTTATTGACGGTTTGATTCAGCCTATCCATCTTTAGATGGCTCTGGAAGCGGGGAGTGAGATTTTTTTTCAGGAGGCGGCCAATGCGGACCCTAGAGTAGAGATGCCTCTTGCACAGGGACGTGTTCATGGGTCAGATAAGAGGCCATCCTCCGAGGCCCTTTCAGTTTGCTCTCCAGGTCTCTCACGGTACATTAGGTGTTAGTGGTTCTGAGCTGCATTATTATGATCAGCAATCTTTCAGTACACCACCAGCTCCCTTCGTAATAATTAATTGGTTTTCCTAGCTCCTAATAGTAGGCGCCATCACGAATCCCGAGGGTGGGAAATCTGGGTCGTGACAAGTTGGTATTAGAGTACAAGTTACATGGGCCTCACAACTCACAGATAAACTAGGTATTGTCGGAGGGATCGGTACGGAGATGTCTGTATTTATCCGCTAGAGGCTACTGAGTTAAAAAAATTTCACTTTGTTCTTTCTTGTCGTGCGATTGTGTTTCTTAAATAGTGATTGTATTTCTACTGTGTTCTTTCATAGATGGAGATAACATGTGCTTTCTCTTCTACCGTACAGCAACCCGAGACCCCAGTAGCAGCTCCTACGAGGGGCAGTGGGTAAGGCCGTGGCCGTGCCAGAGGCCGAGGCGGGGGCAGAGCTCATCCCCGAACAGTAGCCCCAAAGGTGGAGCCCCAAGTTTATTTTGACGAGGAGGTTCCGGCTCCAGCAGCTCTAGTGCTCCCATCTCAGGTCCCAAAAGGGTTCATTGCAACTCCAGTTCTTCAGGACGTTTTGGTTAGATTGGTAGGCCTTACGTAGAGCGTCGCTCGAGCGGGTTTGATTCCAATAGCCCCAACCACTTCTCAAGCTAGATGAGGAGTTTAGACTACTCCGATACGTTCTCCGAAGCAGATAGCTCCTCAGGCTCAGATTCTAGATGGGTAGCTAGCTGCGACAGTTCAGTCGTGTTCAGCGGATCAAACTGAAGACGGAGCGGCTATGTCCGCAAATGCTTTGAGGATGCTTGATAGGTTAACAAAGCTTTTCATCACTCCATTAAGCGATGCTTCTTCAGAGGACCCCTAGGATTTGTTACATAACTGCCATGAGGTTCTTCGGACTATGGGTATCATGGAGACCGATGGGATAGACTTTGCCACCTTTCATCTAGAAAGATCCGCCAAGACTTAGTGGAGGGACTATTGTTTAGCTAGACCAACAAGGTCACCATCCTTGACTTGGGACCAATTTGCAGTGTTGTTTTTAAAGAAGTTTCTCCCAGTTACTTAGCGAGATGCTCATTGCTGGCAGTTTGAGTGCCTTCAGTAGGGCTCCATAAAAGTTGCACAGATTGAGACCCGGTTCATTGATCTTGCCTGGCATGCTATTATTATACTCCCCACCGAGAGTTTTGATTCAGCCTATCCGTCTTTAGATGGCTCTGCGAGCCGAGAGTGAGATTTCTTTTATGGAGGCGGCCAATGCAGCCCCGATAGTTGAGATGGATCTTGCACAGGGACGTGTTCATGGGTCAGATAAGAGGCCCCATCACTTAGGCAAATTCAGTGGTACCTCGAATGGAGTTAGAGATTCTTATAGAAGAGGCCATCCTCCGAAGCCCTTACAGTCAGCTCTCCACGTCTCTCACGGTACTTTAGGTGTTAGTGGTTCTCATCCGCATTATTCTGATCAGCAGTCTCTCAGTACACCACCAGCTCCCTTCTTAATAATTAATTGGCTTGCCTTGCTCTTAATAGTAGATGCCATCACGAATCCCGAGGGTGGAAAACTCGGGTCGTGACAAGTTGGTATTAGAGCACTAGTTACATGGGTCTCGCAACTCACGGATAAACTAGGTACATTTGTAGGAATCGGTACGGAGACGTCTGTATTTATCCCCAGAGGCTACTGAGTTAAGAGAATTTATCTTTTGTTCTTTCTTGCTGTGCAATTCTGTTTCTCAAATAGTGATTGTCTTTCTACTCTGTTCTTTCATAGATGGAGATAACATATTCTTCTTCTTCTACCATATAGCAACCTGAGACTCCAGTAGCAGCTCCTACGATGGGCACTGGGTGAGGCCGAGGCCGGGCCAGAGGCCGAGGCGGGGGCAGAGCTCATCCCTGAGTAGTAGTTCCCAAAGGTGGAACCTCAAGTTGATTATGACGAGGAGGTTCCGACTCCAACAGCTCCGGTGGTCCCATATCATGTCCCAAAGGGGTTCATAGTAACTCCAGTTCTTCGGGACGTTTTGGTTATATTGGTAGGCCTTATGTAGAGCATCACTGGAGCGAGTTTGATTCCAAGAGCCCCAACCACTCCTCAAGTTGGAGGAGGAGTTCAGACTATTCCAATACGTACTCTGGAGCAGATAGCTCCTCACGCTCAGGTTCTAGAGAGGCAGCTAGCTGCGGCAGTTCAGTCGGGTACAACGGATCAAACCGAAGACGGATCATCTATATCCACAAATTCTTTGTGGAGTCTTGATAGGTTCACCAAGCTTTTCATCACTCCATTAAGCGATGCTTATTCAGAGGACCCCTAGGATTTCTTATATAACTCGCATGAGATTCTTCGGACAATGGGTATTGTTGAGACCGATGGGATAGACTTTGCCACCTTTTTTCTAGTAGGATTTGCAAAGACATAGTGGAGGGACTATTGTATAGCCAGACAAACAAGGTCACCATCCTTAACTTGGGACAAATTTCCAGAGTTGTTTTTGGAGATGTTTCTCCTAGTTACTCAGCGAGATGCTCTTTGCTTGCAGTTTGAGTGCCTTCAGCAGGGTTCCATGACAGTAACACAGTATGTGGCCTGGTTAAATGATCTAGCCCGCTATGCAATTGTTTTACACCTCACCAAGAGAGAGAGAGAAAGAGAGAGAGGGTGCTGAGATTTGTTGATGGCTTTATTCTGCCTACCTGTCTGTAGATGGCTATGGGAGCCGGAAGTGAGATTTCTTTTCATGAGGCAGCCAATGCGGCCCGTAGAGTTGAGATGGCTCTTGCACACGGAGGTGGTCATGGGCCAGATAAGTGGCCCATCACTGTGGCAGATTCAATGGTACCTCGTATGGATCTAGAGATTCTTATGATAAAGGCCATCCTCCGAGGCCCTTTCAGTCATCTCTACAGGTCTATCGCGGTACTTTAGGTGTTAGTGGTTCTCAGCCGCATTAATCTGATCAACAGTCATTCAGTGCACCACCAGTTCCCATCTTAATTATTCATTGGCTTTCCTAGCTCCTAATAGTAGGCGCCATCACGACTCCCGAGGGTGGGAAATCCAGGTCGTGACAAGTTGGCATTAGATCACTAGTTACATAGGTATCACAACTCACAGATAAACTTGGTAGAGTCTAGGGGATCGGTACATAGACGTCTGTATTTATCCCGTAGAGGCTACAGATTTAGGAAAATTTCACTTTTGTCCTTTCTTGCCGTGCGATTATGTTTCTCAAATAGTGATTGTCTTTCTACTCTGTTCTTTGATACATGGAGAGAACACATGCTTCATCTACTACTGTGCAGTAGCCCGAGCCTCTAGCAGCAGCTTGTACAAGGGTCAGAGGGTGAGGCCGAGGCCGTGCCAACGAGCGAGGCGGGGGCAAAGCTCATCCTCGAACAGTAGCCTCAGAGGTGGAGCCACATGTTGATTATGACGAGGAGGTTCCAGCTTCGGTTGTCCAATCTTAGGTCTTAGAGGGGTTCATAGCCACCCCAATTCTGTAAGACGTTTTGGTTAGATTGGTAGGACTTATTGAGAGCGTCGCTCGAGCGGGTTTGATTCCACTAGCCCCAGACACTTCTCAAGCTGGAGGAGGAGTTCAGACTCTTTCTATATGTACTCCGGAGTACGTAGCTCCTCAGGCTCAGGTTCCAGTGGTGCAACTAGCTATGGCAGTCCAAATGGGTTACAACGACTCAAAATGGAGACGGAGCGGCTAAGTCCACAGGTGCTTTGTCGAGGCTTGATATGTCCACCAGGCACTTCACCGCTCCATTAAGCGATGCTTCTTCAGAGGAACCCCAAGATTTCTTATATAACTACCATGAGGTTCTTCGTACTATGGGTATTGCGGAGACCAATAGGTTTGACTTTGTCACCTTTCGTCTAGCAGGATCCGCCAAGACTTGGTGGAGGGACTAATTTTTAGCCAGACTAGCAAGGTCGCCATCCTTGACATGGGATAAGTTTGTAGAGTTGTTTTGGGAGAAGTTTCTCCTAGTTACTCAGCGAGTTGCTCTTCGAAGGCAGTTTGAGTGCCTTCAGCAGGGCTCCATGATAGTTACATAGTATGAGACCCGATTCATTGACCTTTCCCGCCATGCTATTATTATACTCCCCAACAAGAGTGGGAGAGAGAGAAAGAGAGGATGCAGATGTTAATTGATGGTTTGCTTCAACCTATCCGTCTCCAGATGGCTCTGGGAGCTGGAAGTGATCTTGAGATGGCTCTTCCACATGGACGTGGCCATGGGTCAGATAAGAGGCCCCGTCACTCAGGAAGATTAAGTTGTACCTCATCTGGAGGTAGATATTCTTATGGTAGAGGCCATCGTACGAGGCCTTTTCAGTCAGCTCTCCCGGTCTCTCACGGTACTTTAGGTGTTAGTAGTTCTCAGTCACATTATTCTTATCATTAGTTTTTCAGTGCACCACCAGCTCTCATCTTAATAATTAATTGGCTTGCCGAGCTCCTAATAGTAGGCTCTATCACGACTCCCGAGGGTAGAAAATTCGTGTCGCGACAAGTTTGTATCAGATCACTAGTTACATGGGCTCACAACTCATGGATAAACTTGGTAGAGTCTGAGGGATCGGTACAGAGACGTCTGTATTTATCCCGCAGAGGCTACAGAGTTAGGAAAATTTCACTTTTGTTCTTTCTTGCCGTGCGATTCTATTTCTAAACCACTGATTGTCTTTGTACTATGTTCTTTGATAGATGGAGGTTAACATGTTTGATAGCTTCCATGAGGTTCTTCGGGCTATCGGTATTGTGGAGGCCAATGGGTTCGACCTTGCAACCATTCATCTAGCGGGATCCGCCAAGACTTGGTGGAGGGACTATTGTTTAGCCAGACCAGCAGGATCACAAACCTTGACTTGGGACCAGTTTGCAGAGTTGTTTTTGGTGAAGTTTCTCCCAGTTACTCAGCGAGATGCCCTTTGCATGCAATTTGAGTGCCTTCATTGGGGCTCCATAACAATTACACAGTAAGATACCTGGTTCATTGATCTAGACCGCTATGCTATTTTTGTACTCCCCACCAAGATAGATTGAGAGAAAGAGAGAGGGTGCGGAGGTTTAATGATGGTTTGATTAAGTTTATCCGTCTCCAGGTGGCTCCGAGAGCTGGTAGTGAGATTTCTTTTCAGGAGGCAGCCAATGCGTTTCGTAGAGTTGAGATGGCTCTAGCACAGGGATGTGGTCATGGGTAAGATAAGAGGCACAATCACTAAGGTAGATTCAGTAGTACCTCTTCTGGAGGTAGAGATTCTTATTGTAGAGGCTATCCTCTGAGGCCCTTTTAGTTAGCTCTCCATGTCTCTCACGGTACTTTAGGTGGTAGTGGTTCTTAGCCGCATTATTCTAATAAAAAGTCTTTCTGTGCACCACCAGATCCCATCTTAATAATTAGTTTGCTTTCCTAGCGCCTAATAGTATGCGCCGTCACGACTCCCGAGGGTGGGAAATCCGGATCATGACAATTTTCTATCAAAACACAAGTTACATGGGCCTCACAACTAACAGATAAACTGTGTAGACTCTGAAGGATCGGTACGGAGATGTCTGTATTTATCACATAGAGGTTACAGAGTTAGGAAAATTTCACATTTGTTCTTTCTTGTTGTGCAATTCTATTTCATAAATATTGATTTTCTTTCTACTCGGTTCTTTCACAGATGGCGAGAATACGTGCTTCCACTTCTATCGTGTAGCAGCCCGAGCACCTAACAACAACTCCTATGAGGGGCAGTGGATGAGGCCGAGGCTGTGCCAAAGGTCGAGGTAGGGGCAGAGCTCGCCCTGAGTTGTAGCCCCATAGGTGGTGCCTCAGGTTGATTATGACAAGGAGGTTCTATCTCCAGCAGCTTCGGTGAGCCCAGCTTAATTCCCAGAGGGGTTCAAAGCCACCCCAGTTCATCAAGACGTTTTAGTTAGATTGGTAGGACTTACGGAGATCGTCGCGCAAGCGGGTTTGCTTCCAGTAGCCAAGCCACTTCTCACACTGGAGGAGGAGTTCAACCTCCTGATACACATACTCCGAAGCAGGTTGCTCCTCAGGCTCGGGTTCTAGTGGAGCAACTACCTGTGGAAGTTCAGACGGGTACATCGGCTCAAACTGGACATGGGGCGGCAATGTTTGCAGATGCTTTGTGGAAGCTTGATCGGTTCCCCAAACTCATCACTACCCCATTCTGCGATGCTTCTTTAGAGGACCCCCATGATTTCTTATATAACTGCCATGAGGTTCTTCGAACTATGGTTACTGTGGAGACTAATGGGGTCGACTTTGCCACCTTTCATCTAGCAGGATCCACCAGGGCATGGGGGAGGGATTATTGTTTAGCCTGACAAGAAAGGCCACCAACCTTCACTTGGAACAAGTTTGCGGAGTTGTTTTTTGAGAAGTTTCTCCCAGTTACTCAACGAGATGCTCTTTGTAGGCAGTTTGAGTGCCATCAGTAGAGCTCTATGATAGTTACACAGTATTGAGGCCCGGTTCAATTATCTAGCCTGTTGTGCAATTGTTTTACTCCCAACCAGGAGAGAGAGAGAGAGAGAGAGAGAGAGAGAGAGAGAGAGAGAGAGAGAGAAAGCGTGCAGAGGTTTATTGATGGTTTGATTTAGTTTAAGTCCCCGTGAAAAAGAGTTCTCGAATCTAGGCAGCTCATAGAGTCAAGTCTACAATCATGGGTCTGATCCTTTTTGCTATTTGCATTTTAAAACTTGGAGTTGAAATTTTTCCAGAAAAGGAAAATCTGTGGTGAAGAATGCGGTCGCAGATCAGGTATGCGGACCGCATTCTTGACGCAGAAATTTCCCGAGAGTTGTCAAAATTTGATGTTGAAAATGAGGTCAGATCTGCTATCGCATAATTGATATGCGGAGCGCTTAGTGACCGTATATAATCTTTGAATAAATTTGAGAGTCAGTTTTGCGGTGTATCCTCCGACGGCAGAACAGTTCTGCGGACTGCATAGTCGCCGCATTCCCAACTCGAGAAGTCCAAAACATGAGCCCATTTTTGAAGTCCATTCTGCGGATCGCCTGTCAATTATCCGACAGCAGATTATGTCGCAGATTGTGCTCGCCTGTCATCCTTCTAATAATTTAGACCTGACCCACCTTTTATTTAAACACCTTCTCCCTCATTTTTAACATATTTCTGATCAAAATAAGAGATAGGGAGAGAGAGTTCTTGAGAGAGAGGGAGAGAGCAAATTCTTCATCATCCAGTCTTTCATAACCATTGTAACTCAGAAAATTCTTGGTGCAGTTCCCCCAAATTTCAAAACTAAGCTTGGGATGGGAACCCCATATACTTGTTTTGAAATTCTTCATAAAATTCTCATGCATGATCCTAAAATCCTAGAATCTAGCTAAGCAGGGAATTAGGTAGTAACTATGAGTTTAATTTCTAATACCTAAGTGTTGATCATGAACTAGATTTACTTCTTGATTACTTGGAGAATTGAACTAGAGGTTTTAAGGGAATAATCAACTCCATGTATGTATGCCTAACTTTGAATCTTGTTAAATCGACCTGTTTTCGTATATGAAATTGCTTGCTAATTGGCATCCATGAGGGGATTGTTGTGTAATTCTTGTGACTGTTGTTCGTGTGGTAACACCTTGTGGAGAAAGTTGAGGAACTTGTAAATGAAAGAGTTTGGAAATGATGAAAATGGAAATATTGTAGAACAACGTGTATGATTGGTTGTGAAAAACTGTTGTGGTAACCCAAATTGTGTACGAATTGATGAACACGAGGAAACTGTTTTTGTTGGTTGTGAAATATCTTTCACATTGTTGTGATTTCTTTCTAGAAAGTGGTACTGTTGATTCTTTGAAATTGTTGTTGTGTTGTTTGTGGTTTATGAATTGAAACTGTCAGGTGGGGTCAGGTTGCATATCGCAACACAGTAAAATAAGGTGTGGGTTGGTGCGATAAGGGTGGCTGAGGTAATAAGGGTGGAAAAGTGACCCAGTATCACTATTGGAATGAATTTAAACTGTGAAATGATTAATATGAAATTGTGAAAGACGACAACAGAAGAGTTTGAAACATGTGGGGCATTGATTTCCCCTTTGTTTGGGTAATTGAACTATCTGTTGTGAAGTGTTTGGTTGTTGTTTCTATTTTTGTTCAGCTATTTATCTGTTTATGTATCCTTTGGCTTGAGTTTACTTGAGACAGGGTTTGTTAATACATACCAGTACAATTCAAATGTGCTGACGTCACTTTTGCCGGTGGCGCTACATTCATGTTATGATTATAGGTGGATCCGGGGAAGGCACTCCAGTTCACCGTCCGTAGCTCGTCCTCCTTTCTATCAGTTGTGTACATGTTGGTGAGCCCATTTTTTTCTGGGTCCCTGCGTGGTTCAGGCAACCTCTGTTGTTGTAATAGCAGTTTTATGATGTCATTGCAAAGGTATAACCAGGGCCTTGTTGCCGGCAAGTGTTGTATTACCTTTCTCTTAGAGGCTCATTAGATAGTGTTATGTTTGTTAGAACTTATGTATATAGCTGTATGTTTTGGGCGCTATAAGTTTGTACACCACATTCCCTGTTAATCATAATGTGTGTTTTTTAAATGATGCTTCCTGTTAATCATAATGTGTGCTTATTAAAGATTATTCATATTTACTTTCAAGTGCATTTAGTATTTTTTGGATAATTAACAATGAATAATGTGGAGTAGCGCGTGGGAAATAGGAAAGTCACCCAGGTCCACTCGACCAGGGACACCCGGTTGAGTGTCGGTCATGTCCCTCAGATTTGGGGCGTGACGAACTTGGTATCAGAGCCTTGGGTTTTAAAGGAGTCCTAGGATATCTCGGAGTAGTGCTTAGTAGAGCCCTTCTTATTAGTGTTTTGTCAACCACATCAATAAGTTGGGGGCTACACAGACATTTAGGAAAAACTATCCACTTCTTTCTTATTCCAAGTTTGTGCCGCGAAGCGATGTTGTGTCTAATTCGTTCTCTATTTCAAATTTTGAGTGATGGAACCTAAGAAAAAAGCTTGACTTCGCCTAGGGGCCAACGCCATTTCCAGTGAGGCTGTGGATATTGTGCCGACTACCACGGGTGAGAGTGATTCCCCAGTTCTGAATTTGCCTGCTCCGTACGTTCCTAATCCAAGGAATAATATTCCAGCGACAGCCGAGGGTGCCACTATCTCTCCTGCCAATGCTCTTAATCCTGATGTTGCTCCAGCTTCCGATCCCTAGATTTCTGATGGAGACATTAGGGGAGCTATCCGTATGTTGACCCAGTTAGTGACCGCCCAGGCCTAGGGATCTCATGATGCCCCTGTGTCCTCCAGTGGACAAGGAGATTCCTCCATATGTAGAGTTCACCAGTTTCTACGATTGTCCCTTCCAGAGTTCTCAGGCACAGACCCAGAAGCCGATGCATAGGATTTCCTTGATGAGATGTATAAGACCCTTCGAGTGATGAAGGCTACAGATACAGAAGGGGTAGAATTGGCTTCATACATGTTGAAGGGAGCGGCACGTTCATGGTTTGAGATGTGTGAGGATCCCATGAAGAGGAGAGACCTCCAGCTAGATTGGATGAGTTCGTAGATGCTTTCATGGACCATTTCTCGCCTGTCGAGACCATGGAAGCCCGTGACACCAAGTTTGAGGTCCTTAAGTAGGGTAGTATGAGTGTTTGGGAGTATCACATGGAGTTTGTGAGGTTCTCCAAGTATGCTCCTCAGTTGGTGTCGACTATGGAGGCCAACGTTCAGCGATTCGTTCAAGGTCGTAGCCCTTTGGTGGTAAATGAAGCTGCTACAACGGCTTTGCATTCAGACATAAACAATGGAAAGATCGTGGGTTTTCCTAGGCCCCAGAGTCCAGGAAATTGAAGATTCGGGCAGACAGGGAGAGTAGCAGTAGGGCCCGGTCTTTGGGTCACTCAGGGAGGTCAGCTCTAGGGAGAGGGTCAGGACCGTCTCAGTCTTATGCTTAGTCCTCAGCTAGTTCACCGCTATCCATGCACCATCACCAGCAGAGTAGCCCTTCGGGACCAGGTTATGACAACAAGAGGTCCTGGCAGTTCAGTCATTCGGGAATGAGACGTCGGTAGCAGGGAGGTATATTTCCCATGTGTGGGAGATTTCATGCAGAGGCCTGTTACTTGGATGCTCCAGTGTATTACAATTGTGAGGTGAGAGGTCATATACGGCGGGACTGTCGTGCGCCCAGGGTGGGCGCGGGTGGGGGACATGCTTAGCCATACAGTTTATCAGTTGCTATGTTATCAGTGCGCCCTCCAGCCCCAACAGCGCATGGTGCAGCCAGAGGTGGAGCTCGTGGTAGGGGTGGACCCAGCAGGTTTTATGCATTGAGTGGCCGTCAAAGTGCTGAGGCTTCTGCAGATGTTGTCATAGGTATCCTATATGTTCACACCATTGGTTCCTATGCTTTTATTGATCTATGGTCTTCTTTGTCCTATGTCACTCCGTTTGTTGCTTCGAGTATTGGTATTGAATCTGAACAACTTCTTGAGACGTTCTCTGTATCGACTTTGGTCGGTAATTCTACTACAGCCGCGCGAGTTTATATGAATTGTGTTGTTATGGTAGGTGGTCATGTTATCATTGCTGACCTTATCGAGGTTGGGATGGTGGATTTTGATGTTATCATGGGGATGGATTGGCTCTATTCGTGGTTTGCTAAATTTGATTGCCGTATTAGAGTCATGAGACACGAGTTCCCTAATGAGCCAGGTTTTAAATGGAAGGCAAATGGTGTTGTGCCGAAGGGTAGGTTTATTTCCTACATCAAGGCTTCAATGACGATCAGAAAGGGGTGCATCTATCATTTAGTCCGGGTGGCGTAAACTACTCCAAAAGTACCTGCCCTCGAGTCTGTGCCATTGGTGAATGAGTTTCTTGAGGTATTTCCCAGATGAGCTTCCACGAATTCCTCCAGATAGGGAGATTGATTTCGGGTTCTATGTATTGCCAGATACCCAACCAATATCTATTCCACTGAACAAAATGGCGCTAGCAGAGCTGCGGGAGTTAAAAGAGCAGTTGAAGGATCTATTGGAGAAGGGGTTTATCCGGCCAAGTGTGTCGCCGTGGGGTGCTTCGGTTCTTTTTGTCAGAAAGAAGGATGGTTCGCTTAAGATGTGTATCGACTATAGGCAGCTTAATAAAGTCACCATCAAGAATAAGGTCCTTTGCCTTAGATAGATGATTTGTTTGACCAATTGCAAGGTGCAAATATCTTCTCCAAAATTGATTTTCTGTCCGTGTACCACCAATTTAAGATCATACAGCAAGATATTCATATGACCGATTTCAGAACTCGTTATGGCCACTTTTGAATTCTTGGTCATGCCTTTTGGGATAACCAATACCCCGACTGCTTTTATGTATCTTATGAATCGGGTCTTCAAGTCATTCTCAGACTCCTTCGTGATTATTTTCATTAACGACATCCTGGTATATACGCGGAGCAGTGAGGATCATGCCAATCACCTCAGAGCGGTTTTGCAGACTCTTCATCCTCACCAATTGTATGCTTAGTTTTCCAAATGTGAATTTTGGTTGGAATCCGTCACTTTTCTGGGTCATGTTGTTTCCAGTGAGGGGATTTAGGTGGACCCCCAAAAGATTGCAGCGGTGAAGGATTGACCTAGGACCACGACCTTGACGGAGATCCGTAGATTTTTGGGCTTAACAGGGTTTTATCAGAGGTTCGTAGAGGGATTCTCCATCCTCACCTCCCCTTTGACTAAATTGACGCAGAAATCAACCAAGTTTCAGTGGTCAGATGCTTGTAAGAAAAGTTATCAAGAATTAAGTACAAGTTTGACTTTGGCACCAATATTGGCCTTGCCAGAACGCACAGAGGGATTTGGGGTTTATTATGATACCTCCAGGGTTGGTTTAGGGTGTGTTCTGATGCAGCACGAGAAGGTCATAGCATATGCTTCCAAGAAACTAAAGAATCACGAGAAGAATTATACTACACACAATTTGGAGCTTGCAGCAGTTGAGTTCTCTTTAAAAAATATGGCGGCATTATTGTTTAGGGGTTCATGTAGATGTGTTTTCAGACCACAAGAGTCTCCAGTATTTGTTCAAGTAGAAGGAGCTGAATTCGAGGCAGCGGTCGTGGCTAGAATTGATTAAGGATTATGATATGGACATCTTATACTATCCAGGGAAGAAAAACGTGGTGGCCGACGCCCTCAGTCAAAATCCATGTGTAGCTTGGCTGACTTGAGAGCAGATTAGAAGATCCTAGCTCGAGAGGTACACCAGTTGGCTAGCCTTGGGGTTTGTATCTCGGACCGGAATGAGGAGGAACTCATGGTGCATAATACAGCAGAATCATCGCTCGTGGCAGAGGTTATTGAAAAGCAGTTTATTGATCCAACATTTGCACAATTGAAGGAGGCAGCTCTAAGTGACAAACTTTCATCATTTTCACTCGACAACAATGATGGTGTGCTACGGTTCCATTATAGGTTATGTGTCCCGGAAGTGGATAATCTTCGGGAGAGGGTAATGGTAGAGGCTCATCATTCCAGGTGTTCAGTGCACGCAGGCTCTACAAAGATGTATGACGATCTCAAGGATATCTATTGGTGGTGTGGTACGAAGAAGGGTGTCGCGGACTTCGTCTCCAAATGTCCGAATTGCCGAAAAGTGAAGGTTGAGCATCAGTGGCCCGGTGGTTTGACTCTTCTCTTAGAAATAACAATGTGGAAATGGGAAACGATCAATATGGACTTCGTGACAGGACTACTTCGTACTCAACACAAGTTCGACTCAATTTGGGTAATAGTGGACCAACTCACTAAATCAGCTCATTTCTTGCCAGTCAAGTCCACCGATACAGTAGGACAATATGCTCGGTTGTATATCAAGGAGATAGTGAGCCTTCATGGTATGCAACTTTCTATTATTTCGGATTGAGGAGCTCTGTTTACAGCTTTCTGGAGGAAATTTCAGCAAGGTTTGGGTACTCAAGTAAATCTTAGCACAACTTTTCATCTACAAACCAACGTCTTGGTAGAGTGAACTATTCAGATGCTCGAGGATATGTTGCGATGATGTGTCTTGGATTTCAAGGGTGCTTGGGATGATCACCTACCCCTTATCAAGTTTTCTTACAACAACAGCTTCCATGCCACCATCTAGATGGCCCCATTTGAAGCACTGTGTGGGAGAAGTTGTAGATCCCCAAACGGGGGGGTTCGAGGTAGGTGAAGCGGAATTTATAGGGCCAGACCTCGTGCACAAGACCAAGGAAAAGGTAAAAGTCATTCAGGAGAGGATGAAGGCTGTTGAGAGTCGCTAGAAATCCTATGAGGACATGCGTCGAAGAGAGTTGGAATTTCAAAAAGGAGATTGGGTGTTCATGGGGGTATCTTCAATGAAGGGGGTCATGCGCTTTGGGAAGAAGGGGAAACTGAGTCCTAGATATGTTGGGCCTTATTATATTACTCAAAGGATCGATGAAGTTGCCAATAGATTGGAATAGCCCCCTGATATGTCGTTAGCGCACCCGGTATTTTATGTGTCCATGTTAAGGAAAGTTGTTGGTGCTCCGTCAGCAATTGTGCCAGTTGAACACACCAAGGTCATCAAAGATTGGTCGTATAAAAAGATTCTTGTTGCTATTCTGGATAGACAAGTCCGAAACTTGCAAAATAAGGAGATTGCTTCAGTTAAGGTGTTGTGGTGAAACCAATAAGTCGATAAAGCCATGTGGCAAGCGGAAGATGAGATGTAGATAAAAGACCCCCATCTATTTGAGCAATTCTAGAAATATTCGTGCGAATCTTGTCCTTAGTAGCACTGGTGTTGTGTCCCACTACGTTTAAGAAACCTTCGTTCTCTTCCCAAGTGCTTTACTATTGTAGTTTCTCCAAGTTATGCCAAAACAATTTATGTGTTTTGGTTATTTGAGCAATGTGCAGTCCTTTTTGGTAATGAAAGTTTTGTCCTCCAATGGTAAGGTGATGTAAGGAAGTAATGACTAATTTTGCATAGATACGGAGTATCAAAGTGTTGTAATTGTGTAATGATTAGTTTTTGCATGGAGTATTTGTATTGAAATGAATAACTGTGCCGTACCCCTGCGATAGGTAAATGGCTTTAATAGTACAAATGATTAATTCTTAATTTGACTACACGTAGTGTGTCAAAATTTTTAAAAGTACATCGAGGGGTTTAATATGTGCAAGTGTGAATGTCTTGCAATTTGTAACTGTTATAAAGATAGCAAGTTGTGTGAATGTTCTTGGGAATGTGTCTTCGGGACTATCTGACATGAGGTTATGTCCATATGACTAAGGAAACTCTGGCGAAATTTTTCTAAACCAAACTTGATAGTTAATAAAAGCGTAAGAAGTTGCCTATCATGTTTTCAAACTCATTTTCCTTGCAAGTCCTCATTCGAGGACGAATGATATTAAGCGGGGGAGGATGTAAGGCCCCGTAAAAATCAGTGCTCGAATCCGGGCAGCTCATAAAGTCAAGTCTACCTTCGTGGGTCGGATCCTTTTTACTATTTAGCATTTTAAAACTTGGAGTGAAAATTTTTCCAGAAAAGGCAAATGTGCGGTCAAGAATGCGGTCGCAGATTAGGTATGCGGACCACATTCCTTATGCAGAAATTTCCCGAGAGTTTTCAAAATTTGATGTTGAAAATGCGGTCAGATCTGCGATCGTCAATTGATATGTGGACCGCATAGTGACCACATATAATCTTTGAATATATGTTAGAGTGAGTTCTGCGGTGCATTCTGTGACAGGGGAATAGTTCTACGGACCACATAGTCGCCGCATTCCCAACCCGCGTCCATTCTGCGGACCGCATGTCAGTTCTACGACCGCAGATCGTGCTCGCTTGGTATTTTTCTAATATTTTAGACCCAAGCACATTTTATTAAAACACCTTCTCCTTCATTTTTAACATATTTCTGATCAAATATGAGAGTGGAGAGAGAGAGTTCTTGAGAGAGAGAGAGAGAGAGCAAATTCATCATCATCTAGTCTTTCAAAATCATTGGAGCTCGGAAAATTCTTGGTGCATTGTCGTCTCTACTGAGTTCTCAGGTAAAATCCCTAACCCATTTCCCCTAAATTTCGAAATTAAGATTGGCATGGGAACCCCATACACTTGTTTTGAAATTCTTCATAAAATTCTCATGCATGTTTGTAAAATCCTAGAATGTAGTAACTATGAGTTTAATTTCCAAGACCTAAGTGTTTATCATGAACTATATTGACTTCTTGATTGCTTGGCGAATTGGAGTAGAGGTTTAAACGGGATAATCAACTCCACCTATTGATGGCTAACTCTGAATCTTGTGAAATCGCCCTGTTTTGGTATGTGAAATTGCTTGGTAATTGGCATCCATGTGGGAATTGTTGTGTAATTCTTGTGACTATTGTTCCTGTGGTAGCACCTTGTGGTGGAAGTTGAGGAACTTGTAATTGAAAGAGTTTGGAAATGGTGGAAATGGAAATATTGTGGAACAACGTGCATGATTGGTTGTGAACCACTATTGTGGCAACCCAAATTGTGTACGAATTGATGAACACGAGGAAACTGTTGTTGCTGGTTGTGGAGTATCTTACATATTGCTGTGATTTCTTTCTAGTAAGTAGTACTGTTGATTCTTAGAAATTGTTGTTGTGTTTTTTGTTGTTTGTTGTTTGTGAATTGAAACTGTCATGTAGGGTCAAGTTGCGCTGCAACACGGTGACATAAGGTGTGGGTTGGTGCGATAAGGTTGGCCGAGGTAATAAGTGTAGAAAAGCGACCCACTATCACAATTGAAATGAATTGAAACTGTGAAATGATTAATGTGAAATTCTGAAAGATGACAGGAAGAAATTTGAATCCTATGGGCACTGAGTGCCCCTTCGTTTGGCTAATTGAACTATCTGTTGTGAAGTGTTTGGTTGTTGTTTCTATTGTTGTTCAGCTGTTTATCAGTTGATGTATCCTTTGGCTTGAGTTTACTTGAGATAGGGTTTGTTAATGCATACCAGTACAATTTGAAAATGTTGACGTCCCTTTTGGCGGGGGCGCTACATTCGTCTTATGATTATAGGTAGAACCCTGCCAGGCACTCCAGTCCATCGTCCGTAGATCCTCCTCCTTTCTATTATTTGTGTATATGTTGGTGAGCCCCTTTCCTTCAGGGGACCTGCGTTGTTCAGGCCACCTCTGTTGTTCTAATAGTAGTTTTTGATGTCATTGCAAAGGTATAGCCGGGGCCTTTTTGCTGGCAAGTGTTGTATTATCTTTCTCTTAGAGGCTCCATAGACAGTGTTTTGTGGGTTAGTACTTATGTATATAGGTGTATGTTTTGGGTGTTGTAAGTTTGTACACCAAGTTCCCTGTTAATCATAATGTGTGTTTTGTAAAAAATGTTCCCTGTTCATCATGTGTGCTTATTCAAGAGAATTCATATTTACTTTCAATTGCAGTTAGTATCTTTTGGCTAATTAAAAATGAATATTTTGGGGTAGTGCGTGGGGAGGAGGAAAGGAACCCAGGTCCACTCGAGCGGGGATACCTGGTTGAGTGCCGGTCATGTCCATCGGATTTTGGGCCTGACATTCACTATATCCGTCTCTAGATGGCTCTGGGAGCCGGGAGTGAGATTTCTTTTCACGAGGTGGCCCATGCGGCCCATAGAGTTGAGATGGATCTTGCACAAAGAGGTGGTCATGGTTCAGATAAGAGGCCCCGTCACTCAGGCAGATTCAGTGGTACCTTGTCTGGAGGTAGAGATTCTTATGGTAGAAGCCAACCTCTGAGGCCCTTTCAGTCAGCTCTCCAGGTCTCTCACGGTACTTTAGGTGGTAATGGTTCTAAGCCACATTGTTCTGATCAACAGTCTTTTAGTGCACCACCAGCTCCCATCTTAATAATTAATTGGCTTTCCTAGCTCCTAATAGTCCGCGCCATCACGACTCTTGAGGGAGGGAAATCCGAATCGTGGCAAGTTGGTATCAGAGAACTAGGTTACATGGGTCGCACAACTCACGGATAAACTTGGTAGAGTCTGATGGATCAGTACACAGATGTCAGTATTTATCCAATAGGCTATGGAGTTAGGAAATTTTCAATTTTGTTCTTTCTTGTCGTGCGATTATACTTCTCAAATACTTATTGTCTTTGTACTTTGTTTTTTCACAGATGGCAAGAACACGTGCTTCCTCTTCTACCATGCAACGGCCTGAGCCCCAGCAGCTGCTCCTATTAGGGGTAGAGGTTGAGGCCGAGGCAGGGGAAGAGCTCAGCCCCGAGCAGTATCCCTAGAGATGGAGCCTCAAGTTGACTATGATGAGGAGGTTGCAGCTCTAACAGTTCCGATGGGCCCATCTGAGATCCAAGAGGGGTTCTTAGCCACCTAAGTTCTTTAGGACTTTTTGGTTAGATTGGTAGGCCTATTGGAGAGCGTCTTTCTAGCGGGTTTGCTTCAAGTATCCCCACCCACTTTTCAGGCTAAAGGAGGAGCTCAGACTCCTGCTACACGTACTCTGGAGCAGGTAGCTCCTCACACTCAAGTTCCACTGGTGCAGTAAGCTATGGCAGTTCAGTCGGGTATAGCAACTCAAACAAGACTCGGAGCGGCTATGTCCGCAGATGCTTTGTGGAGACGTGATATTTTCACCAAGCTCTTCACCACACCATTTAGCGATGCTTCTTAGAGGACCCAAGGATTTCTTATATAGCTGTCATGAGGTTCTTTGGACTATGGGTATTGTGGAGACTAATGGAGTTGACTTTTCCACCTTTCGTCTACCAGGATCCGCCAAGACTTGGCGGAATGAATTTTGTTTAGCCAGATCAGCAGGGTCACCATCCTCGATTTTGGACCAGTTTGCAGAATGGTTTTTGGAGAAGATTCTCCCAGTTACTCAGCAAGATGCTCTTCGTAGGAAGTTTGAGTGCCTTCAGTAGGGCTCCATGACAGTTACACAGTATTAGACCCGATTAATTTATCTGATATGTTATGTTATTGTTATGCTCCTCACCTGAGAGAGAGAGAGAGAGAGATAGTGCGTGTTTGTCTGTGTGTTTGCGGAGGTTTATTGATATTTTTATTCAGCGTATCTATTTTCAGATGGATCTGGGAGCTGGGAGTGAGATTTCTTTTTAGGAGGCGGCCAATGCGGCCCGTAGAGTTTAGATGGCTCTTGCACTAGGAGGTGTTCATGGGTTAGATAAGAGGCCCCGTCACTCACGCAGATTCAGTAGTACCTCTTCTGGAGGTAGAGTTTCTTATGGTAGAGTACATCCTTCGAGGACCTTTCAGTCATCTCTCCGGGTCTCTCACAGTACTTTAGGTCGTAGTGGTTCTCAGCCACATTCTTTTGATCAATAGTATTTTAGTGCACCACCAACTCCCATCTTAATAATTAATTAGCTTGCCTACCTCCTAATAGTAGGCTCTATCACGAATACCTAGGGTGGGAAATCCGGGTCGTGACAAGTTGGTATCAGAGCACTAGTTACATGGGTCTCACAACTCATGGATAGACTTGGTAGAGTCTAAGGGATCGGTACGAAGATGTCTATATTTATCCTCTTGAGGCTACAGAGTTTGGAAAATTTCATTTTTGTTCTTTCTTATTGTGTCTCCATATTTTCGAGTGGGGGCAAGGCCTGCTTACATATTACCGTCCCCAGACCCTACCATGTGGGACTATACTTGGTAGTTGATATTATTGTTCTTTCTTGTCGTGCGATTTTGTTTCTCAAATATTGATTGTCTTTCTACACTGTTCCTTCACAAATGGAGAGAATATGTGCTTCCTCTTCTACCGTGCAACAGCCCGAGCCCCCAACAACAGCTCCTAGTAGGGGCAGAGGGAGACATTGAGGCCGTGCTAGAGGCCGAGGCAAGGGGAGAGCTCAGCCCCGAGCAGTAGCCCCAGAAGGGTTCATAGCCACCTCAGTTCTTTAGGACGTTTTGGTTAGATTGGTAGGCCTTATGTAGAGCGTCGCTCGAGCAGGTGTGCTTCTGGTAGCCTAGCCACTTCTCAGGCTAAAGGAGAAGTTCATACTCCTGATACACGTACTCCGGAGTAGGTAGCTCCTCAGGTTCAGGTTCTAGTGGTGCAACAAGCAGTGGCTATTCAGTCAGGTACATCGGTTCAGACTGGAGAAAGCGGCTACGTCCGCAGATGCTTTGTGAAGGCCTTATAGGTTCACCAAGCTCTTGACCAGCCCATTCAGTGATGCTTCTTCAAAGGTCCCCCAAGATTTCTTATATAGCTGCCGTGAGGTTCTTCGGACTACGGGTATTTTGGAGACCAATAGGGTCGACTTTTCCACCTTTCGTCTAGCATCATCCACCAAGTCTTGGTGGAGGAACTATTTTTTAGCCAGACCAGCAGGGTCACAAACATTGACTTGGGACCAGTTTGCAAAGTTGTTTTTGGAGAAGTTTCTCCCATTTACTCAGCGAGATGCTCTTTGTAGGTAGTTTGAGTTCCTTCAGTAGTACTCCATGAAAGTAAAACAGTATGAGATATGGTTCATGGATCTAGCTCGCTATGCTATTCTTATACTCCCCACCAAGAGAGAGAGAGAGAGAGGGTGCAGATGTTTATTAATTTTTTGATTTATCCTATCCGTCTCCATATGGCTCTAAGAGCCGGTAGTGAGATTTCTTTTCAGGAGGCGGCTAGTGCGGCGCGCAAAGTTGAGATGGCTCTTGTACAGAGAGGTGGTCATGGGTCAGCTAAGAGGCCCCGTCATTCAGGCAGGTTCAGTGGTACCTCGTCTGGAGCTAGAGATTCTTATGGTAGAGTCCATCCTCCAAGGCCCTTTCAGTCAGCTCTCTAGGTTTCTCACGGTACTTTAGGTCATAGTGGTTCTCAGCCACATTCTTCTGATCAGCAGTCTTTTAGTGCACCACCAGCTTCCATCATAATAATTAATTGGCTTGTCTAGCTCCTAATAGTAGGTTCCATCACAACTTCCGAGGGTGGGAATTCCGGGTCGTGAAAAGTTGGTATCAAAGCACTAGGTTACATGGGTCTCACAACTCACAGATAAACTTGGTAGAGTCTTAGATATCCGTACAGAGACGTTTTTATTTATCCTCTAGATGCAACAAAGTTAGGAAAATTTCACTTTTGTTCTTTCTTGTCATGCGATTATGTTTCTCAAACACTGATTGTCTTTGTACTTTGTTCTTTCACAGATGGCGAGAACACGTGCTTCCTCTTCTACCGTGCAGCAGAACGAGCCCCCAGCAACGGGTTTGCTTCCAGTAGCCCGAGCAACTTCTCAGGCTAGAGGAGTAGTTCAGACTCCTGCTATACATACTCTGGAGTAGGTAGATCCTCAGGCACAGGTTCCAGTGGTGCTGCAAGCTGTGGTAGTTCAGTCAAGTATAGCTGCTCAAACCGGACAAAGCGTGGCTATGTCTGCAGATGCTTTATGGAGGCTTGATAGGTTTACCAAGCTCTTCATCCCCCCCATTCAGTGATGCTAATTAGAGAACCCAAGGATTTCGTATATAGCTGCCATGAGGTTCCTCGGACTATGGGTATTATGTAGACCAATGGAGTTGACTTTTCAACCTTTTGTCTAGCAAGATCCGCCAAGACTTGGTGGAAGAACAATTGTTTAGCCAGACCAGTATGGTCACAATCCTTGATTTTTGACCCGATTGCAGTGTTGTTTTTGGAGAAGTTTCTCGCAGTTACTAAGCGAGATGCTCTTGGCGGGTAGTTTTAATGCCTTCAGTAGGGCTCCATGACACTTACACATTATGAGACCTGGTAAGTTTATCTAGCCTTCTATGCTATTACTATACTCCAGACCCAAGAGAGAGAGAGAGAGAGAGAGTGCAGAGGTTTACTGATGGTTTGATTCAGCCTATCTGTATCCAGATGGCTCTGGGAGGTGGGAATGAGCTTTCGTTTCAGGAGGCGGCCAATGCGGCCCATAAAGTTGAGACGGCTCTTGCACATGGAGGTGGTCATGGGTAAGATAAGAGGCCTCGTCACTCAGGTAGATTCAGTGGTACCTTTTATGGAGGTAGAGATTATTATGGTAGAGGCCATCCTCCGAGGCCCTTTCAGTCAGCTCTCCAGGTCTCTCACGGTACTTAAGATGGTAGTGGTTCTCACCGCATCATTCTGATCAGCAGTCTTTTAAGGCACTACCAGCTCCCATCTTATTAATAATTGGCTTGCCTATCTTCTAATAGTAGGCGCCATCACGATCCTGAGGGTAGGAAATCCGGGTCGTGACAAGTTGGTATCAGAGCACTAGTTACATGGGTCACACAACTCATGAATAAACTTGGTAACACCGAGGGATTGGTACGGAGATGTCTGTATTTGATCCCTATGGGCTACAAATTTAGTAAAATTTCTCTTTTGTTCTTCATTGTCGTTCTCCATCCTTTCGGGTATGGTAAGGCCTGCGTAAATATTACCGTCCGGAGACCCCATCCTGTAGGCTATATTGGGTTGTTGGGGTAGTTGTTGTTGTTCTTTCTTGTCGTGCGATTCTGTTTCTCAAGTAGTGATTTTCTTTCTACTCCGTTCTTTCATATATTGAGAGAATACGTGCTTCCTCTTCTACCGTGCAACAGCCTCAGCCCCGAACAGCAGCTCCTACGAAGGGCAGAGGGTGAGGCCGAGGCAGGGGCAGAGTGCAGCCCCGAGCAGTATCTTAGAGTTGGAGCCTCACGTTGATTATGACGAGAAGGTTTGAGCTCCAACAGCTCTAGTGGCCTTGCTCATGTTCTAGAAGGGCTCATAGCCACCCATGTTCTTTAGGACATTTTGGTTAGATTGGTAGGCCTTATGGAGAGCGTCCTTCTTGCGGGTCTGCCTCCAGTAGACCCAGCCACTTCTCAGGCTAGAAGAGGAGTTCAGACTCCTATTCCATGTACTCTGGAGTAGTTATCTCCTCAGGCTCAGGTTCCAGTGGTACTGCAAGCTGTGGTAGTTCAGTCAGGTATTGCAGCTCAAACAGAAGACCGAGCGGATATGTCCGCATATGCTTTGTGGAGGCTTGAAAAGTTCACCAAGCTCTTCATCACCCCATTCAGTGATGCTTCTTAGAAGACCCCCGGATTTCGTACATAGCTTCTATGAGGTTCTACAGACTATGGTATTGCGGAGACCAATGGAGTTGACTTTGTCACCTTTCGTCTAGTAGGATCCGCCAACACTTGGAGGAAGGACTATTGTTTAGCCAGACAAGCACGGTCACCATCCTTGACTTGGGACCAGATTGCAGAGTTGTTTTTGAAGAAGTTTCTCCCAGTTACTAAGTCAGATGCTCTTCGCATGAAGTTTGAATGCCTTCAGTAGGGCTCCATGACAATTACACTTTATGAGACCCGGTTCATTTATCTAGCCCGCTATGCTATTGTTATACTCCAGACCTGAGAGAGAAAGAGAGTGCAAAGGTTTATTGATGGTTTGATTCAGCCTATCCGTCTCCAGATCGCTCTGGGAGCTGGGAAAGAGATTTAGTTTTAGGAGGCGGCCAATGCGGTCCATAGAGTTGAGAAAGATCTTGCATATGGAGGTGGTCATGGGTCACATAAGAGGCCTCGTCACTCAGGTAGATTCAGTGGTAGCTTTTCTAAAGATAGAGATTCTAATAGTATAGTCCATCCTCCGAGGCCCTTTAGGTCAGCTCTCTAGGTCTCTCACAGTACTTTCGGTGGTAGTTGTTCTCAGCCGCATCATTCTGATCGCCAGTCTTTTAGTGCACAACCAGCTCCCATCATAATAATAAATTGGCTTGCCTAGCTTCTAATAGTAGACGCCATCACGAATCCTAAGAGTGGAAAATCCGGGTCGTAACAAGTTGGTATCAAAGTACTAGTTACATGGGTCACACAACTCACGAATAAACTTGGTAGAGTCCGAGGGATCGGTATGGTGATGTCTGTATTTGTCCCATAGAGGCTACATAGTTAGAAAATTTTCACTTTTGTTCTTTATTATCGTGTCTCCATCCTTTCGGGTGGGGTAAGGCCTGCGTACATATCACTGTCCCCATACCCCACCTTGTGGGGCAATACTTGGTAATTGTTGTTGGTGGTGTTGTTCTTTCTTGTCGTGCAATTCTGTTTCTCAAATACTGATGGTCTTTCTACTCCGTTCATATATAGATGGAGAGAATATGTGCTTCCTCTTCTACCGTGCAATAGTCCGAGCCCCTAACAGCAGTTCCCACGAGGGGCAGAGTGTGAGGCCGAGGCCGCGCCAGAGGCCGAGGCCGGGGAAAAGCTCAGCCTCGAGTAGTAGCCCAGAGGTGGTGCCTCAATTTGATTATGACAAGGAGGTTCTGGCTCCAGCGGCTCCGGTGGGCCCAGCTTAGGCCCCAGAGGGGTTCATAGCCACCTAGTTTTTCAAGACGTTTTGGTTAGATTGGTAGGTCTTATGGAGAGCGCCGCTCGAGTGGGTTTTCTTCTAGTAGTCCTAGACACTTCTCATGCTAGAGGAGGAGCTCAGACTCCTGCTACACATACTCCGTAGCAGGTAGCTCCTCAAGGTCATGTTCCAGTTGTACTGCTATCTGTGGCATTTCAGTCAGGTACAACGGCTCGAACCGGAGACAGAGCAGCTATGTTCGCAGATGCTTTGTGGAGGCTTGATAGATTCACCAAGCTCTTCACCACCCAATTCAGCGATGCTTCTTCATAAACCCCGAGATTTCTTATATAACTGCCATGAGGTTCTTCAGACTATAGGGATTGCAGAGACCAATGGGGTCGACTTTTCCACCTTTCGTCAAGCAGGATCTACCAAGACTGGGTGGAGGGACCATCCTTGACATAGGACCAGCTTGCAGAGTTGTTTTTGTAGTAGTTTCTCCCAGTTACTTAGCGAGATGCTTTTCGCAAGCAGTTTGAGTGCCTTTAGTAGGGCTCTATGGTAGTTACAAAGAATGAGATCCGATTCATATATCTAGCCTGCTATGCTATTGTTTCACTCCCCACCAAGAGTGAGAGAGTCTGAGAGAGAGAGAGAGCGGGGATGGGTGGTGCGAAGGTTTATGGATGGTTTGATTCAGCCAATCCGTCTCAAGATGGGTTGGGATCCGGGAGTGCGATTTCTTTTCAGGAGGCGGCCAATGCGGCCCGGAGAGTTGAGATGGCTCTTGCATGTGGAGGTAGTCATGGGTTAGATAATAGGCCCCATCACTCACGAAGATTCAGTGGTACCTCGTTTGAAGGGAGGGATTCTTATTGTAGAGGCCATGTTCCGAGGCCTTTTCAGTCAGCTCTCCAGGTCTCTCACGGTACTTTAGGTGGTAGTGGTTCTCAGCCACATTATTCTGATTAGCGATCTGTCAGTGCACCACCAGCTCCCATTTTATTAATTTATTGGCTTGCCTAGCTCCTAATAGTAGTCGCCATAATGACTCCCGAGGGTGGGAAATTCGGGTCGTGATAAGTTGGTATCACAACTCTAGGTTAACCAATCTCTTCACCACCACATTTGGCGATGCTTTGTCCCAGGACCCATGGATTTCTTATATAACTGTCATAAGACTGTTCTGTCTACGGGTAATGTGGAGACCAAGGGGGTCGACTTTGCCACTTTTCGTCCAGCAGGATCCGCCAAGATTAGGTGTATGGACTATTGTTTAGCCAGACCATCAGGGTTACCATCCTTGACTTATGACTCGTTTGTAGAGTTGGTTTTGGAGAAGTTTATACCATTTACTCAGCAAGATGCTCTTTGTAGGAAGTTTGCGTCCCTTCGGTATGGCTGAATGACAGATTCACAGTATGAGACTCGGTTCATTAATATTGCTCGTTATATTATTGTTATACTCCTCACCAAGAATGTAAGAGAGAGAGAGAGAGAGAGAGGTGCGAAGGTTTATTGATGGTTATTTAGGCTATCCGTCTCCAGATGGCTCTAGGAGCTGGGAGTGAGATTTCTTTTCAGGAGATGGCCAATGCGGCCCGTAGAGTTGAGATGTCTCTTGCACAGGGATGTGGTCATGGGTGAGATAAGAGGCCCCATCACTCAGGCAGATTCAGTGGTACCTACTTTGGAGGGAGAGATTCGTATGGTACAGGCTATCTTTTGAGGCCCTTTAAGTCAGCTCTCCGGGTCTCTCACGATACTTTAGGTGGTAGTGGTTCTGAGCCGCATTATTCTAATCAATTTTCAATCAGTGCAACACCAACTCCCATCTTAGTAATTAATTGGCTTGCCTAAATCCTAATAATAGTCACCATAACGACTCCCGAGGGTGGGAAATCCGTATCATGACAAGTTGGTATCAGAGCACTAGGTTACATGGGTCTCACAACTCACTCATAAACTCTGTGGAGTCTGAGAGATGGGTATGAAGATGTATGTTTTATCCTTAAAGGCTACAGAGTTAGGAAAATTTCACTTTTTTTCTTTTTGTGGTGCTATTCTGCTTCTCAAATACTGATTGTCTTTCTACTTTATTCTTTCACATATGGCGAGAATACGTGCTTCCTCTTCTACCGTGCAGGAGCACGAGCCCCCAATAGTTGCTCCTACGCGGGCCAGAGGGTGAGGCTGAGGCCGTGCCAGAGGCCGAGGCAGGGGCAGAGCTCAGCCCCGAGAAGTAGCCACAGAGGTAGTGCCTCCAGTTAATTATGATGAGGAGGTTCCCGCTCCAGCGGCTGCGCTGGGCCTAGCTTAGATCCCAGATGGGTTCATAGCCCCCTAATTCTTTAGATGTTTTGGTTAGATAGGTAGGCCTTATGGAGAGCGTCGCTCGAGCGGGTTTGCTTCCAATGGCCCAGCCACTTTTCAGGCTGGAAGAGAAGTTCAGACTCCTGCTACACATACTCCGAAGTAGGTGGATCCTCAAGCTCAGGTTCGAGTGGTGCAACTAGCTATGGAAGTTCAGTCGGGTACAACGATCAAATCGTAGATGGAACAGCAATGTCCGTAGATTATTTGTGGAGTCTTGATAGGTTTACCAAGCTCTTCACCACCCCATTCAGCGATGCTTCCTTAGAGGACCCCAGGATTTCCTATATAGTTGCAATGGAGATCTTTAGACTAGGGGTATTGTGGAGACCAATGTGGTCGACTTTGCCACCTTTCATCTAGCAGGATCCGCCAAGACTTGGTGTGGGGACAATTATTTAGCCGAACCAGCGGGGTCAACATCCTTGACTTAGGACCAGTTTGAAGAGTTGTTTTTGGAGAAGTTTCCGCAATTACTCAGCAAGAAGTTTTGCAGGCAGTTTGAGTGCCTTCAGTAGGGCTCAATGATAGTAACACAGTGTGAGACCTGGTTCAATTATATAGCCTACTATGCTATTGTTATACTCCCTACCAAGAGAGAAATCGAGAGAGAGGGGGGTGCGAAGGTTGATTGATTGTTTGATTCAGGTTATCCATCTCTAGATCGCTCTAGGAGCTGGGAGTGAGATTTTCTTTCGGGAGGCGGCCAATGCGGCCCGTAGATTTGAGATGGCTCTTACACTAGGAGGTGGTCATGGGTCCGATAAGAGGCCCCATCACTAAGGCATATTCAGTGATACCTCATTTGGCGGTAGAGATTCTCATGGTAGAGGCCATCTTCCGAGGCCCTTTCAGTCAGCTCTCGAGGTCTCTCACGGTACTTTAGGTGGTCGTGGTTCTTAACCGCATTATTCTGATTAGCAGTCTTTCAGTGCAACACCAGCTCCCATCTTAATAATTAATTGGCTTGCCTAGAGTCTAATAGTAGTCACCATAACGACTCCCTAGGGTAGGAAATCCGAGTTGTGACAAGTTGGGATCAGAGAACTAGGATACATAGGTCTCACAACTCATGGATAAATTTTGTAGAGTTTGAGACATTGTTATGGAGACGTCTGTATTTATCCCAGAGGATACAGAGTTAGGAAATTTCATTTTTTTTTCTTTTTTGTGGAGCGATTGTGTTTCTCAAATACTGATTGTATTTCTACTCGGTTATTTCAGAGATGGCGAGAATACGTGCTTCCTCTTCTACCGTGCAGCAGCCTGAGCCCCCAAGAGTTGCTCCTACGCAGAGCAGAGGGTAAGCCCGAGGCTGTGCCAGAGGCCGAGGCAAGGGCACAGATCAGCCCCGAGCACTAGCCCCTGAGGTGGAGCCTCAGGTTACTTATGACGAGGAGGTTTCGACTCCACCGGCTCTGGTGGGCCCAACTTAGGTCCCATAGGGGTTCATAGCCACCATAGTTCTTCAGGATGTTTTGGTTAGATTGGTAGACCTTATGGAGAGCGTTACTCGAGCGGGTTTGCTTCCAGTGGCCCAGCCACTTCTCAGGTTGGAGGAGGAGTTCAGACTCCTGTAATCCATTCTCCGAAGTAGGTTGATCCTGAGGCTCAGGTTCTAGTGGTGGGGCTAGCGGTGGCAGTACAGTCAGGTACAGCAGCTCAAACTGGAGACGGAGCGGCTATGTCCGCATATGCTTTGTGGAGGCTTGATAGGTTCACCAAGCTCTTTACCTCCCCATTCAGCGATTCTTCTTCAAGGACCCCAATGATTTCTTATATATCTGCAATGGGATTCTTCGGACTATGGGTATTGTGGAGACTAATGGGGTCAACTTTTCCACCCTTTGTCTAGCAGGATCTGCCAAGACATGCTGGAGGGACTATTGTTTAGTCAGACCACTAGGGTCGCCAACCTTTACTTGGGACCTGTTTGCAGAGTTGTTTATGAAGGTTCTCCAACTTACTTAGCGAGATGCTCTTTGCAGGCAGTTTGAGTGCCTTCAGTAGTGCTCCATGACAGCTACATAGTATGAGACCAGGTTTATTGATCTAGCCCGCTATGCTATTGTTTTACTCCCCACAAAGAGAGAGAGACATATAGGGAGAGAGGGGGGGTGCGATGGTTTGTTGATGGTTTAATTCAACCTATCCGTCTCCATATGGCTCTGGGAGCCGAGAGTGAGATTTATGTTTAAGAGACACATATGCGGCCCGTAGAGTTTATATGGCTCTTGCACAGGAAGGTGGTCATGGGTCAGATAAAAGGTCCCGTCTAAGGTAGATTCATTGGTACCTCGTGTAGAGGTAGAGATTCTTATGGTAGAGGCCATCCTTCGAGGCCCTTTCAGGCAACTCTCCAGGTCTCTTACAGTACTTTAGGTTGTAGTGGTTCTCAGCCGCATCATTCAGATCAGCAGTCATTCAGCGCACCACCAGCTTCTGTATTAATAATTAATTGGCTTGCGTAGCTCCTAATAGTAGGCACCATCACGATTCCCGATGGTGGGACAGGTTGTGACAAGTTGGTATAAGAGCACTATGTTACATGAGTCTCACAACTCATGGATAAACTTGGTAGAGTTTGAGATATCGGTACGAAGATGTCTGTATTTATACCTAGAGGCTACAGAGTTAGGAAAATGTCACTTTTTATCTTTCTTGTCATGTGATTTTGTTTCTCAAATAGTGAATTGTGTTTCACTCTGTTCATTCATAGATCGCGAGAATACATGCTTCTCTTCTACCGTGAGCAGCCCGAACCCCCAACAATAGCTCCTACTAGTGGAAGAGGCCGAGGACGAGGCCGTGCCAGAGGGCCATGCAGGGGCAGAGCTTAGCCCCGAGCAGTAGCCCAGAGGTGGAGCCACAGGAAGATTATGACGAGGAGGTTTCGCTTCCAGCAGCTTTGGTGGGCCCAGCTTAGGCCTTAGAAGGGTTCATAGCCACTCCAGTTCTTTAGGACGTTTTGGTTAGATTGGTAGGCCTTATGGAGAGCGTCACTCAAACGAGTTTGCATACATTAGCACAGCCACGTCTCAGTCTAGAGGAGGACTTCAGACTACTGCTGCACGTACTCCGAAGTAGGTAGCACCTTAGGCTTAGGTTATAGTGGTACTGCTAGCTGTGGCAGTTCAGTCAGGTACAACGGCTCGAACCGGAGACAGGGCGGCTATGTCCGCATATGCTTTGTGGAGGCTTGATAGGTTCACCAAGCTCTTCACCATCCCCATTATGCGATGCTTCTTCAAAAGACCCCAGTATTTCTTATATAGCTGCCATGAGGTTCTTCAGACTACGGGTATTTTGGAGACCAATGGGCTCGACTTTGCCACCTTTCATCCAGCAGGATCTGCCAAGACTTGGTGTGGGGACTATTGTTTAGCTAGACTAGCAAGGTCACCATCCTTGACTTAGGACCTGTTTGAAGAGTTAGTTTTGGAGAAGTTTCTCCCAGTTACTTAGCGAGATGGTCTTTGTAGGCAATTTGAGTGCCTTCAGTAGGGCTCCATAACAGTTACACAGTATGAGACTCGGTTTATTGATCTCGCCCACTATGCGATTGTCATACTCCCACAAGGAGAGAGATGGGGGGGGAGTGCGAAGTTTTATTGATGGTTTGATTCAGGCTATCCCTCTCCAGATGGATCTGGGAGCCGGGAGTGAGATTTCTTTTCAGGAGGCGGCTAACGTTGCCTGTAGAGTTGAGATGGCTCTTGCACAAGGAGGTGGTCATGGGTCAGATAATAGGCTCCATCACTCAGGCAGATTCAAAGGCACCGCGGTTGGAGGTAGAGATTCTTATGGTAGAGGCCATCTTCTGAGGCCCTTTCAGTCAACTCTCCAGGTCTCTCATGGTACTTTAGGTGGTAGTGGTTCTCAGCCGTATTAATCTGATTAGCATTCTTTATAACCACCACAAGCTCCCATCTTAATAATTAATTGGCTTGCCTAGATCCTAATAGTAGTCGCCATAAATACTCTCGAGGGTGGAAAATCCGGGTTGTGACAAGTTGGTATACGAGCACTAGGTTACATAGGTCTTACAACTCACGGATTTTGCGTAGTGTCTGAGAGATTTGTACGGATATGTATGTATTTATCCCCATAGGCTAAAGAAGTAGGAAATTTTCACTTTTGTTCTTCTTTGTGGTGTGCTTCTGTTTCTCAAATACTAATTGTCTTTTTACTCTATTCTTTCACATATGGGGAGAATACGTGCTTCCTATTTTATCATGCAGCAGCCTGAGCCCCCAACAGCTGCTCCTACATGGAGCATAGGGTGAGGCTGAGGCCGTGCGAGAGGCCGAGGCTGTGCCAGAGGCCGAGGTAGGGGCAGAGCTCAAACCCGAGCAGTAGCCCCAGAGATAGAGCCTCCGGTTAATTATGACGAGGAGGTTCCCGCTCCAGTGGTTCCGGTGGGCCCAGCTTAGGTCCCTAAGAGGTTCATAGCCACCCCAGTTCTTCAGGACGTTTTGGTTAGATTGGTAGGCCTTATGGAGAGTGTCGCTCAGGCGGGTTTGCTTCGAGTAGCCCAGCTACTTCTCGGGTTGGAGAGGAGTTCAGACTCCTGCTACATGTACTCTAAAGTATGTAGCTCCTCAGGCTCAGGTTCTAGTGGTGGAGCTAGTTGTGGCAGTTTAGTCGGGTACAACGGCTCAAACAGGCGACGGAGTGGCTATGTCCGCATATGCTTTATGGAGGCTTGCTAGGTTCACCAAGCTCTTCACCACCCCATTTAGCGATGCTTCTTTAGAGGACCCCCAAGATTTCTTATGTAGCTTCCATGAGGTTCTTCGGACTATGGGTATTGTCGAGGCCAATGTGGTTGACTTTGCCACCCTTTGGCTAGCAGGATCCGCCAAGACTTGGTGGAGGGAATATTGTTTAGTCAGACAACCACGGTGGCCAACCTTTACTTGGGACCAGCCTACAGAGTTGTTTATGGAGAAGTTTCTCCCAGCTACTTAGCGAGATGCTCTTTGCGGGCAGTTTGAAGGCCATCAGTGAGTCTCTATGACAGTTACATAGTATGAGTCCCGGTTTATTGATCTATCCCGCAATGCTCTTTTTATACTCCCCACCAAGAGAGAGAGAGAGAGAGAGAGAGAGAGAGAGATAGAGAGATAAAGGGGGGTGCGAAGGTTTATTGATGGTTTAATTCAGCCTATCCGTCTCCATATGGCTCTGGGAGCCGGGAGTGAGATTTATGTTTATGAGGCGGCCAATGCGGCCTGTAGAGTTGAGATGGCTCTTGCACAAGGAGGTGGTCATGGGTCAGATAAAAGGCCCAATCTCAGGCTGATTCAGTGGTACCTCGTCTGGAGGTAGAGATTCTTATGGTAGAGGCCATCCTCTGAGGCCCTTTCAGGCAACTCTCCAGGTCTCGCATGGTACTTTAGGTTGTAGTGGTTCTCAGCCGCATCATTTAGATCAGCAGTCTTTCAGCGCACCACCAGCTTCGATATTAATAATTCATTAGCTTGCGTAGCTCCTAATAGTAGGCACCATCACGACTCCCGAGGGTGGAAAATCCGAGTTGTGACAAGTTGGTATCATAGTACTAGGTTACATGGGTCTCAAAACTTGTGAATAAATATGGTAGAGTCTAAGAGATCGGTACGGAGATGTCTGTATTTATCCCTAGAGGCTAGAGAGTTAGGAAAATTTCACTTTTGATCTTTCTTGTCATTCGATTTTATTTATCAAATACTGATTGTGTTTCTACTCTGTTCTTTAACAGATGGCCAGAATACGTGCTTCCTCTTCAACCGTGTAGCAGCCTGAAACCCCAATAATAGATCTACTAGTGGAAGAGGGTGAAACCGAGGCCGTGCCGAAGGGCGAGGCAGGGGAAGATCTTAGCCCCAAGCAGTAGCCCTAGAGGTGGAGCCTCAGGTAGATTATGACGAGGAGGTTCCAGCTCCAGTAGCTTCGGTGGGCCCAGCTTATGTCGTAAAGCGGTTCATAGCCACCCCAGTTCTTCATGATGTTTTGGTTAGATTGGTAGGCCTTATGGAGAGTGTCACTCGAGTGGCTTTTCTTCCAGTAGCCCAACCACTTCTCAGGCTAGAGGATGATTGAGACTCCTACTATACGTACTCCGAAGCAGGTGGCTCATCAGGATCATGTTCCAATATACTTCTAGCTGTGGCAGGTCAGTCAGGTACAGCAGCTCGAACCGGAGACAGAGCGGCTATTTCCGCAGATGCTTTGCGGAGGCTTGATAGGTTCACCAAGCTCTTCAGACTACCATGAGTTTCTTTAGACTACAGTTATTGTTGAGACCAATGGGGTTGACTTTGCCACCTTTCATCTAGCAGGATCCAAGACTTGGTGTGGGGACTATTATTTAGCCAAACCAGCGGGGTCACCATCCTTGGCTTAGGACCAATTTGATGAGTTGTTTTTGGAGAAGTTTCTCCCAGTTACTCAGCGAGACTCTCTTTGCAGGCAGTTTGAGTGCCTTCAGTAGGGCTCTATGACAGTTACACAGTATGAGACCTCGTTCATTGATCTAGCCCACTATTTTATTGTTATCCTCCCCCCAAGATAGAGATAGAGAGATGGGGGGCGAAGGTGTATTAATGGTTTGATTCAGGCTATCCGTTTGTAGATGTCTCTAGGAGCCGGGAGTGAGATTTCTTTTCAAGAGGCGGCTAATGTGGCTCGTAAAGTTGAGATGGCTCTTGCACAGGGAGGTGGTCATGGGTCAAATAAGAGGCCCCATCACTAAGGCAGATTCAGTGGTACCTCGTATGGAGGTAGACATTCTTATAGTAAAGGCCATATTTCAAGCGTCTTTCAGTCAGCTATCCAGGTCTCTCACGGTACTTTAGGTGGTAGTGGTTCTCATCCGTATTATTCTAATTAGCAGTCTTTAAGAGCACCACAAGATCCCATCTTAATAATTAATTGGCTTGCGTAGCTTCTAATAGTAGTGGCCATAACGACTCCCGAGGGTGGGAAATCCGGGTTGTGACAAGTTGGTATCAGAGCAATTGGTTACATAGGTCTCGCAACTCACGGATAAACTATGTAGAGTCAAAAAGATTGGTAATGATATGTCTGTATTTATCCCCCAGAGGCTGAAAAGTTAGGAAAATTTCTCTTTTGTTCTTTTTTGTGGTGCTATTTTGTTTCTCAAATATTGTCTTCCTACTCTGTTCTTTCACAGATGTCGAGACCATGCCAAAGGCCGAGGCCGTGCCAAAGGCCGAGGCAGGGGCAGAGCTGTGCCCCGAGAAGTATCCCCACAGGTGGAGCCTCCGGTTAATTATGACGAGGAGGTTCCGGCTCCTGAGGTTTGATTGGGGCCAGATTAGGTGCCTGCGAGGTTCATAGCCACCCCAGTTCTTCAGGACGTTTTGGTTAGATTGGTATGCCTTATGGAGAGCGTCGCTCAACCGGGTTTGCTTCCAGTATCCCATCCACTTCTCAGGTTGGAGGAGGAGTTTAGACTCTTGCTACATGTAATCCAAAGTAGGTAGCTCCTCAGGCTCAGGTTCCAGTGGTGGAGATTGCTGTGGCAGTTTAGTCGGGTACAACGGGTCAAACAGGAGACGGAGGGGCTATGTCCGTAGATGCTTTGTGGAGGATTGATAGGTTCACCAAGCTCTTCACCACCCCATTTAACAATGGTTCTTTAGAGGACCCCCAGGGTTTCATATATAGCCGCCATGAGGTTCTTCAGACTATGGGTATTGTGGAGACAAATGGGGTTAACTTTGCCACCTTTCGTCTAGCAGGATCTACCAAGACTTGGTGCAGGGACTATTGTTTAGTCAGACCAGCAGGGTCGCCAACCTTGACTTGGGACTAGTTTGAAGTGTTGTTTATGGAGAGGTTTCTCCCAGTTACTTAGCGAGATGCTCCATGACAGCTACATAGTATGAGACCCGGTTAATTGATCTAGCCCTCTATGCTATTGTTATACTCCCCACCAAGAGAGAGAGGGAGAGAGAGAGAGAGAGAGAGGATGCGAAGGTTAATTGATGGTTTAATTCAGCCTATCCGTCTCCAGATGGATCTGGGAGCCAGGAGTGAGATTTTTGTTTAGGAGGCGGCTAATACGGAACGTAAAGTTGAGATGGCTCTTGCACAATGAGATGGTCATGGGTCAGATAAAATACCCCGTCACTCAGGCAGATTCGCTGGTACCTCGTCTGAAGGTAGAGATTTTTATGGTAGAGGCCATCCTCCGAGGCCCTTTAATGCAGCTCACCAGGTCTCTCACAGTACTTTTGGTGGTAGTTGTTCTCAGCCGCATCATTCTGATCAGCAGTCTTTCAGCGCACTACCAGCTATGATCTTAATAATTAATTGGCTTTCCTAGCTCCTTATAGTAGGCCCCATCACGACTCAATAGAGTGGGAAATCCATGTTGTGACAAGTTGGTATCAGAGCACTAGGCTACATGGGTCTCACAACTCAAGGATAAACTTGGTAAAGTCTGACGGATCGTTACAGAGACGCCTGTATTTATCCCGGAGGCTACAAAGTTAAGAATATTTCACTTTTGTTCCTTCTTATCGTGTGATTCTTTTTCTCAAATAATGATTTCCTTTATTATTTATTCTTTCAAAGATAGGGAGAACACGTGCGTCCTCCTCTATCGTGCAGCACCTCGAGCCCCCAACAGCAGCTCCTATGAGGGATAGAGGGTGAGGCCGAGGCCGTACCAGAGGCCGAGGTGGGGCAGAGCTCAGCCTCGAGCGGTAGCCCAAGATGTGGAGCTTCAGATTGATTAAGACGAGGAGATTCCATCTCCCGGAACTCCGTTGGACCCAGCTCAGGTCCATGAGAGGGTTCATAGACACCCCAGTACTTCAGGACATTTTGGTTAGATTGGTAGAGCTTATGGAGAGTGTCGCTCGAGCGGGTTTGCTTCCTGTAACCCCAGCCACTTCTAAGGATGGAGGAGGAGTTCAAACTCCTGCTTCACATACTCCAGAGAAGGTATCTCCTCAGGCTCAAGTTCCGCTGGTGCAGCTAGCTGTGGAAGTTCAGTTGGGTGCAGTGGCTTAAACCCTAGATGGAACGGCTATAGCCGCAAATGCTTTATGGAGGCCTAGTAGGTTCACCAATCTCTTCAACATCCCATTCAAAGATGCTTCTTCATCAGACCCTAGGATATCTTATAAAGCTGCCATGAGGTTCTTCGTACTCTCTGTATTGTTGAGACAAATGTGGTTGGCTTTGCCAAATTTTGCCTAGCAGGATCTGGCAAGACTTGGTGGAGGGACAATTCTTTACCCAAACCAGCAGGGTCACCATCCTTGACTTGGAATCAGTTACTCAGCGAGATTCTCTTCGCGGGCAGTTTGAATGCGTTCAGTAGGGCTCCACGATAGTTACATAGTATGAGACTTGGTTCACTGATCTAGCTCGCTAAGCTGTTGTTATACTCCCACCAAGAGAGAGAGAGAGAAGAGGGTGTGGGTGTTTATTGATAGTTTGATTTAGCCTTTCTGTCTCCACATGGCGTTAGAAGCCGGGACTAAGATTTTTTCAGATGGCTGCCGATGTGGCCCGTAGAGTTGATATGGATCTTGCACAGGGAGGTGGTCATGCGTCAGATAAGATGCCACGTCACCCAGGCAGATTTAGTGGTACCTCGTCTGGAGGTAGAGATTCTTATGGTAGAGGACATCCTTCGAGGCCCTTTCATGCATCTCTCCAGGTCTCTCACAGTACTTTAGGGCGTAGTGGTTCTCAGCCGCATGATTCGTATCAGCAGTCTTTCAGCGCACCACCAGCTTCGATCTTAATAATTAATTGGCTTGACTAGCTCTTAATAGTAGGCTCCATCACGACTCCAGAGAGTGGGAAATCCATGTTGTGACAAGTTGGTATTAGAGGACTAGGTTACATGGGTCTCACAACTCACGGATAATTTGGTAAAGTCTGAGGGATCGGTACAGCGACGTCTGTAATATTCCTAGAGGCTACTAAGTTAGGAAAAATATCACTTTTTTCTTTCTTATCGTGCGATTCTTTTTCTCACATTATGATTATATTTATTCTTTATTCTTTCACAGATAGCGAGAACACGTGCTTCCTCCTCTACCATGCGGCACCTCGAGCCCCCAGCAGCAGATCTTATGAGGGAAATAGGGTGAGGCCGAGGCTGTACCAGAAGTCGAGGCAGGGGCAGAGCTCACCCCCGAGCGGTAGCCCCAGAGGTGGAGCGTCAGGTTGATTATGACGAGGAGGTTCCAGCTCCAGGAGCTCCGGTGGACCCAGCTCAGGTCCAAGAAGGGTTAATAGACACCCTAGTACTTCAAGAAGTTTTGGTTAGATTGGTAGGCCTTATGGAGAGTGTCGCTTGAGCGGGTTTGCTTCGTGTTTCCCCAGCCACATCTCACGCTGGAGGAGGAGTTGCTTCACGTACTCCATAGAAGGTAGCTCCTCAGGCTAAGGCTCCGGTGGTGCACCTAGCTGTGGCAGTTCAATTGGGTGCAGCGGCTCAAACCAGTGATGGAGCGGATATAGCCGCAGATACTTAGTAGAGGCCTGATAGGTTCACTAATCTCTTCAACATCCCATTCATCGAGGCTTCTTCAGTGGACCCCAGGATTTCTTATATAGCTTCCATGAAGTTCTTCTGACTATGGGTATTGTGAAGACCAATGTGGTCGACTTTGCCACCTTTTGCCTAGCAGGATCTTGCAAAACTTGGTGGAGGGACTATTGTTTACCCAAACCAGCAGGGTCACCATCCTTGACTTAGGACAAGTTACTCAGCGAGATTCTCTTCGCAGGCAGTTTGAGTGCGTTCAGCAAGGCTCCATGATAGTTACACAGTATCAGACCTGGTTCATTGATCTAGCTCGCTAAGCTGTTGTTATACTCCCCACCATGAGAGAGAGAGAAGGGGGTGCGAGAGTTTATTGATTGTTTGATTCAGCCTATCCGTCTCCACATGGCTCTGAGAGCCGGGAGTAAGATTTCTTTTCAGGAGGCTGCCAATGCGGCCTGTAGAGTTGAGATGGCTCTTGCATAGGGAGGTGGTCATGGGTCAAATAAGAAGCCCCGTCACCCGGTCAGATAAGGGATAACGGGTGAGGCCGAGGCCATGCCAAAGGCTGAGGCAGGGCAGAGCTCAGCCCCGAGTGGTAGCCCAAAAGGTGGAGTGACAGGTTGATTATGATGAGGAGGTTCCAGCTACAGCAGCTCCGGTAGACCCAGCTCAGGTCCATGAGGGGTTCATAGACACCCCAGTACTTGAGGATGTTTTTGTTAGATTGGTAGGCATTATGCGGAGTGTCGCTCAATCGGGTTTTCTTACTGTAGCCCCAGACACTTCTCAGGCTGGAGGAGGAGTTCAGACTCCTGCTTCACGTACTCCAGAGAAGGTAGCTCCTCAGGCTTAGGTTATGGTGGTACAGCTAGCAGTGGTAGTGCAGTTGGGTGCAGCGGCTCAAACCGGAGATGGAGCGGCTATAGCCGCAGATGCTTTGTGAAAGCCTGATAGGTTCACCAATCTCTTCAACATCCATTCAGCGATGCTTCTTCAATGGACCCCAGGATTTCTTATATAGCTGCCATGAGGTTGTATTGTGGAGACCAATGTGGTCGACTTTGCAACCTTTCGCCTAGCAGGATCTGCCAAGACATGGTGGAGGGACTATTGTTTATCCAAACCAGCAGGGTCACCATCCTTGACTTGGGACCAGTTAATTAGCGAGATTCTCTTCGTGGGCAGTTTGAGTGCGTTCAGTAGGATTCCATAGCAGTTACATAGTATGAGACGTCGTTCATTGATCTAGCTCGCTATGCTGTTGTTATTCTCCCCACCAAGAGAGATAGGGGGGGTGCAGGTGTTTATTGATATTTTTATTCAGCCTATCAGTCTCCGCATGGCTTTGGGAGCCGGGAGTAAGATTTCTTTTCAGGAGGTGGTCATGGGTCAGATAAGCGGCCCCCTCACTCAGGAAGATTCAGTGGTGCGTTATCCGCAGGTAGAGATTCTTATGGTAGAGGCCATCCTCTAAGGCCCTTACAGTCAGCCTTCCAGGTCTGTCACGGTACTTTTGGTGGTAGTGGTTCTCAACCACATTTTTCTAATTGGCAGTGTTTCTGTGCACCACTAGCTCACATCTTATTAATTAATTGGCTTGCCTAGCTCCAATTAGTAGGCTCATCAAGACTCCCGGGGGTGGGAAATCCAGGCCATTATAAGTTAGTATCAGAGCACTAGGTTACACGGTTCTCATAACTCACGAATAAACTTGGCAGTGTCTAAACGATCATTACAGAGACATCTACATTTATCCCCAAAGGCTAAAGAGTTAGGAAAATTTCAGTTTTGTTCTTTCTTGTCGTGTGATTCTGTTTCTCAAATACTTATTTTCTTTCTACTTTGTTCGTTCATGGATGGTGAGAACACGGTCTTCCTCCTGTGCCGTACAATAGCCCGAGCCCCCAGCAGCTACTCCTACAAGGGGCAGAAGGTGAGGCCGAGGCCGTGCTAGATGCCGGGGAAGGGGCAGAGCTCAACCCCGAGAAATTTCCCCAACGGTGGAGCATCAGGTTGATTATGACGAGGAGATTCCGGCCCCAACAGCTCCGGTGGGCCCAACTCACGCCCCAAAGGGGTTCATAGCCACCCCAGTTCTTCAGGACATTTTGGTTAGATTTGTAGGCCTTACAAAGAGTGCTGCTCGAACGGGTTTGCTTCCAGTAGCCCCAGCCACTTCTCAGGCTGGAGGAGGAGTTTAGACTCCTACTATACGTATTGCGGAGTAGTTAGCTCCTCATACTAAGGTTCTAGTGGTGCAGCTAGCTGTGGCAGTTCAGTCGGGTACAGCGGCTCGAACCGGAGACGGAGCGGCTATGTCCGCAGATGCATTGTTGAGGCTTGATAGGTTTACTAAGCTATTCACCACCTCATTCAACGATGCTTCTTTAGAGGACCCCCAGGATTTCTTATATAGCTTCCATGAGGTTCTTCGGACTATGTGTATTGTGGAGACCAATGGGGTAAACTTTGCCACCTTTCATCTAGCTGGATCCACCAAGACTTTGTGGAGGGACTATTGTATAGCCAGACCAGCACGGTCACCAACCTTGACTTGGGGCCAGTTTGAAGAGTTATTTTTGGAGAAGTTTCTCCAGTTACTCAGCGAGATGATCTTTGCAGGCAGTTTGAGTGCCTTCAGTAGGGCTACATGATAGTTATACAGTATGAGACCCGGTTCATTGATCTAGCCTATGCTATTTTTATACTCCCCACAAAGAGAGAGAGAGAGAGGTTGCAAAGGTTTATTGATGGTTTGATTCAGCCTATCCGTCCCTAGATGGCTCTGGGAGTCGGGAGTGAGATTTCTTTTCAGGAGGTGGCCAATGCGGCACGTAGAGTTGAGATGCCTCTTGCACAAGGAGGTTGTCATGGGTCAGATAAGAGGCCCCGTCACTCGGGAGGATTCAGTGGTACCTCGTCTGGAGGTAGAGATTCTTATGGTAGAGGCAATCCTCCGAGGCCCTTTAAGGCAGCTCTCCAGGACTATCACGGTACTTTAGGTTGTAGTGGTTCTCAGCCGCATCATTCTGATCACGAGTCTTTCAGTGCACCACCAGCTTCAATTTATTAATTAATTGGCTTGCCTAGCTCCTAATAGTAGGTGCCATCACGACTCCCGAGGGTGGGAAATACAGTCCGTGACAAGTAGGTATCAGAGCACTAGGTTACATGGGTCTCATGACTCATGAATAAACCTCGTAGAGCCTGAGAGATGAGTACAGAGATGTCTATTTTTATCCCCTTGAGGCTACAGAGTTAGGAAAATTTCACTTTTGTTCTTTCTTGTCATGCGATTCCGTTTCTCAAATACAAATTATCTTTCTACTATATGTTTTCATAGATGGCGAGAATACGTCTTCTTCTTCTACTGTGCATCAGACCGAGCCCCCAACAGCAGATCCTACGAGTGGCAGTGGGTTGTCGACACCCCCCCCCATTTCCTACTAATTCAAGCGAAATCGGGTTTACGATATTATGGACAAAACAACTCTTATTCCCGTTTGGGAATTGGTCATTGGAATTTGAAGAGTCGCCACCTAATGATTATAGTGCATTATGACACATTAAGAAGAAGAGAGTATTTTTGGAAGAAAACCAGAGTTCAGGTAAAGGCTTGAAATTATCTCGAGGGGAGGTGTTTGGCACCCCTCAAGATCCACTAGTCTGGTCCCGGCCGTGTTATGTATGACTTTAATAGGAAATAAGGCAAATATACAGATAAGTATCACATATAAATCATCTAAACAACTTGAGGGAATTTTTGAAAAAGGGGAAGGGTATAAGTTAAGTAGAAGAGAGAATTAGTTTGAAAAGCATTATGTTAGGAAAACGTTCAAATAAAGCAAGCAAAGGAGAAAGAGATCCTAGGTTTTACCATAATATGGATCATTCGATACAATATCCCGCACATATTCCCTAAGAGGGGTCGTTTTATGATATTATCGCATTGTCATCAACTCAATATTTTGCCCTTCCCGGTGCGTTAAGGTACTCAAACGCGTTTGATCTCGTTTACTTATTGCATGCTAGTACCCGTCCCAACCTATTAGTCCCAGGGTATTAGGACATCTAATCTTAAGAGGGGGAGAAAAAGATAGGACATAGATGGTTTTTTCAAAGGTAAAAATACTAAACGTCAATCAAAACAAATATCATATAAAGGTATACAAATCTGACATTCAAAAGCTCATATAAAACCCCGTAAGTCGTAACAACAATTAGTCTAGCATGACTTACAAATACTGATATGGTCTGAATATTAAAGCTGATCGCGAATAAATTAGTTAAACATATAAAGCTGGATAGAAAATCTTCTTTGAGTCCCTTGGAACCGGTTACTTGAACTTGGAATGATTTAAAACCAGTAATTTCAGAGAAAAACACTAGCTTCAGGCGTAGATCTGTAACGAGGATTTAGAGTCTGTAGAAAATTCAGAAATGATTTACAAACTAGCCGGACTGTATAAAGAAAGTTTTCAGAAGAGCCTTGAGGCGTAAACTTAGGCAGGAAAAGTTAATTCGTAAAACTGTCGGTTTGGCATTTTAAAAAGACTCAATAGGTTTGGTATGACATAAAAGTAGCATACTTGGCCTGTTTTAAAAATAGACAGATTTAGGTCAAGCTGTATTGAAACGTTTAACAAATCAGGCGATGCTAAAAACATTATAGGAAGGATACATTGATCTTATCACTTTTAGTTCTTTAAAGGTCCTACTGTTTGCCTAACATTTTTATGCAATTATTATAGGCATGATTTCTAGGTTTGATCCAATATGTAAATCTTATACGCGTAATTTCTAAATGAGATGCAATAATGTAAACCTTATATGCATAATTTCTATATGATTGATCCAATATTGAAGACCCATAGGCATGATTTCTATATGATTCCAATATCTAAAACCTATAGACATAATTTCTAAATGAGATGCGATAATGTAAAGCTTATAGGCATAATTTCTATATGATTAATGCAATATTAAAGACCTATAGGCATGATTTCTATATGATTGCAATATCGAAAACCTATAGGCATAATTTCTAAATGAGATGCAAGAGTGTAAACCCCACCCATACCCTTTTCACCATATCCCCAAATTCTTTGTACAAAGATGGTTTACATAATGAAGGAAAACACTAAGGAAATAAATACATCAAAGCTAAATAGACCAGAGGAAGCCCAAAGCAATCTTAATGTCCAACATATGCATTTTACAAAATCCAGGCGCCAAATTCCAAGGCTTTCTGTTAGAGTGTTTCAAAGTTCCATATGCTTTCAGGGAAAACCAGGCAATTGTTACTCCCAAAATGATTATAGTAGTGCCAAGAGTAGAATTACAAGCCCTTGGGCATCCAAGTTTAGAGGAGACTCTAGGGTCCCTAAGCATGGCTTACCAGAGGGGGTAGGACTGAAAGAACTTAGAGAAAGTATAAAAGTGCAGGATTAGAGGGAGACCAATGCAAAGTTTGTCATACCTAGCCATGAATGGGACTGGCACACCCGTGATCCTTTATATAGTTTAACAAATAAGAGCAGTTTTGAAATAAGTCAGACTTAGGCCTGTATGGTGATTTGGACACCAATAGACCTGATTCAAAGCTCCACACATAATGGGGGTTAAGGTAGTGGGATTATTTTGAGTATAGGTTGAGAACAACCTGGTTCTAAACTAGGAATAGCAATGGAGTGCCATCCTAGTTTAAAACTCATACAAAAGCAAGGGTTAAGGGAGTAGGGGTCACATAAGAACATTTGCAACAATCAGAATTAAGCTAGAGGTATTTGTAAAAGGGATGTACAAGGATGCAATCATACACATACATAGCATCAGAAGCATGGAGATATGGGGTAGGGATGTGCATTGTGAAATTTAACTACACATTAAACATAAACAAACATGGGGGAAAGGGGTAAGTAAACATAAAGTTTTGAGTTAATATGTAAATCCGGAACCCACCAGTTGTAAAACTAAAACAGTTGAGCAAACAGGGCAGGTGAGACTTTATAATTTAGCCTTGGCTTTCAGCTGGCTAAACTCAAGCAGTAGAAAAAGTAACAAAGCATAACAGAGAAGAGAAAAGAGTATTGGGTGAGTGAAACTTAGGGTTGTTCCTTTGTTGAAGTGAAAATAGGTGGGGGATTTTATAGCTTGAAAGCAAGTAGCCAATAAGGCAAGAAAATAATTTAACATTATTCATAATCAATTAGGGAAAGGGTTCCCTCTAATTAAGGGACCAGCCTTGAGGTAAATAAACCCATGTTTATTTTTAGGAAGAGAATCATGAATAAGCTATAAGATACGGGGTAAATACGTGTAACGGTTTTGAAATTCACACGATTTAACACATATGGCAAGTCAATCACAAAGTAAATCAAGGAATTTGAGACACAAATTGATACTGAACTTAGTCAAAGAGCACGTCCAAATTAAAGAATCAAATAAGTTTGTAAGAAATTATATTCCCAAAATTATGTTTATTCATAAAAGGAAGAAAATATGACTATATATAGAGGTGCACAAATTCGAGCATTTAGTACTGAAATTGGTAGAACAATCATGTAATTAAACAGCAGAAGCACGCAAGTAAGAAATCAGAAGCAGCTAGGGTTTAGCCATTAAACATATAGCAAACAATTACACAGAGAGAAATGGAATACTCCTAAAATCTAGGGTTTTCATCACATATTGAGCACATATGAAGATAAACGTAGGAAGAACAGCATAAAGAAAAATAGAGAACCCAGTAAAATCTCAGAATCACAGTAAAGTATAAGAGAAATCACAATAGAGCAGAGAAAGCAAAGAAATTGGAGAAACCCTAAATTTTAGGAAGACGAACAGTTTGAAAACAAAGTCGGCGAAGAAATGTGAGAAATACTTTGAAACTTTAGAAAATAACTAGGATCTAGAGAAGATCGTAAAGATAAACATACCGAAAACCTTGAAAATTAGGGTTTCCCAGAGAGAACCATATAGACACGACAAAGCCTAGAATGGACCGATTCTGAGTCATCAAATGACTCATAAAATCAAGGCTTGCCGGAGAAAGACCGTACAAGGCCGTAAAACTCAATTCGAAGGACCTCTTAATCGATAATCTTGGAGATAGGGCTTCAATCTTAGAGGAAAAGAACCATAAGAGGTACGATAAGGTTAGTACAGGTGTTTTAAAGCTTGAGAAGCCATAAACGCCGGTGAAACGAAGTCGGAGAAGGGCCAGGGTTCAGAAGGGGTTGAGAGCAATTTTTGGGGGTGAGGGGATACAAAGGCTGCTGAATATAGATAATGAGTAGGGTTTTGGGGGGGTGTTTCGTTTAATTATGACAGTCTTCATGTGGGCCGTTGATCTTAGTGATCAAAAACCACGATTTAAAGTGGGAATAGGGCAGGTTAATTTGGACGGGTCTGGGTCGGGTAGAATTTAAAATTGGGTAGTGTAATTGGGGTTGAATTGGGCAGCTGAAATTGGGTTATAATTGAAATAAAAAAAGGGGCTACGATTTAAATGGCCATTTTTGCCAATTTGAAATTTATAAAATAGTAAATGATATTGTAAAAATAAAAATTAAAATACTAGGTTAATAAATAATGTATAAGTATTAATTTAAACATATGAGGAATGAGTTTGTAGTCAAAATACTTAGTAAATCGAGAAATAGGCTAAAATTGAAATTTCGTGCAATTTTAGTTTACAAATACCTAATGAACTTGTAAAATTATGTAAAATTTATGTAAATTATTTTTTTATGTAAATGAGAGGAGAAAATAAATTAATCACAAAAATAACAAGTATTGGGAATAAATATTGGGATTTTATAGTGCAAAATAAGTCATAAATTGATTTTAAATTCTTGAAAAATGTTGAAAAATGCCAAAACCTTTGTGGATGCTTATATATGAATCTGTATGTTGTTTTGGGAATATTTTGAGTATAGAAATATATGGGGAAAATTGGGCTTCAACAGTTGCCATTCTTTACCCCAGGATGATGAAAGAGTGTTCGGATAAAGACAAGATGACCATTTTGACCTGAGATGGCCACAATAAGAGATTTTTGACCGTGCTCTAGCCAATGAGTTGCCTACATACCCCTGGTTTTACAGGAATCAGGCCATATGTAGTTCAGGAACCATTGGCGTAATATGCCGATGGATGTTCGGAAAAGACGAATACAACAGGGTTTTACATTTGACAAGGGTTCGGAGGTCGGATGGCTGCAAAAAATTCTGGAGCGGGATCACTCTTGCTTAGATGGCCGTGAGCCAGAAGGTGTGCCTGGAAATAAATGATGTGCTTATATTGCATAATTTAAACGTGATGGAAGTTCCTATTGGAGCATGAATGTTGTCTTTGGAAGATAGGATGGCGTCCTCAGACTATGACGTCCTTGTATATGAAAAGCATAAAAGTAAATACTCGCAGGCCATGACATGGTGTTCTCGGCTATGCAGATGGAGCCTCCGAACTATGACACCTTTGAATGAGTTGGCGATATTTCAGCCCATGAGAAGGTGGCAATATTTCAGCCGAATGAACGCATGGGTGGAGATCTTTCAGCCGAGCAAGAATATATAATGTAGGGTGGTGATATTTCAGCCAAATGAAATACGGGTGGCAATTTTTCATCCAAATGCAAAATAAGGAGGTAGAGTCTAACCTTGGAAGGCAAAGAATAGCCTAATTCAATGCAGGATGGGGGCAGAGCTTAGTCTCGAAAGGTAGCGAATAGACTTATGCAGGATGGAGGTAGAGCTTAACCTTGGAAGGCAGAGAATAGCGTTATGCAATATGCAAGATGAAGATAGGGCTTAGTCTAAAAAGGTACCGAATAGCCTTATACAGGATATAGGTAGAGTTAACCTCGGAAGGCAAAGAATAGCCTTATGCAAAAAATTAAGATGGAGACATAGCTTAGTCTCGGAAGGCAGAGAATAGCCTTATGCAGGATAGAGGTAGAGATTAACCTTGGAAGCCATAGAATAGCCTTACGCAAAAAATGCAGATGGAGACATAGCTTAGTCTCTAAAGGCAACGAATAGCCATACGCAAGATGGAGTTAGAGTTTAACCTCGGAAGGCATAGAACAGCCTAATGCAATGTTAAAACGTAAAGAAGGAGATAGTAATGATTTTCTTAACTGGTAATTATTGTGATATCATGACTGCTGAGGAAATTATTGGATGTAAGTAGTAAACTTTTGCAAAATAAGTAGTTGTTTCGGTAGTTTCCGTCCTGTAAGGCACATGCTTCTCCAATTTGTATCATGAATTCCTGCATCCAAAGAAAATCGTGAGTTCTGTAAAGGGGAAAGGTTAGTTCGTATCCCACGGCTCGTGCCTTCCTGTACCGTTATGGGTAGAGCTGCTGAACGATATTAATCCAAAATTTAACAAATATGATGCAAATGTATATATAAGTAAAGAAAAAGATAGTTTTTGTTTTATTATGAACAAATAACTCCAACGTGGTTCAAGACACGCCAACCTTGCTTGCTCCAGAATTTTAAGGGTCCTCAACAAAATGCTGCCCCCGTTTACTGGGCTGGAGCTGTTGACTTTGGCGCTTAATGACTGAAAACGGAATCCTTAGAATTTTGAGTGTCTTCCTCAAAATTCTGCCCCAGTTCACTGGGTCGATGCTTATGCGAATACTTGGTAAATTGACTTTGGAATTTTTAGGGTCCTCCTCAAAATTCTTCCCCAGTTCCATAATCGGGACAAAATGGAATTTTATTTAAAATATGACCGAACCCATAGGGCTGCCTACGAATCCCCTCTTAAACGGGAATCAAGTCAGGCGTAGTTCAAATTACATCAGGAAAAAGCGTAATGATCAAATGTAGTATCTTTTCACGGCATATGAGTTGATTGGTTTTGGACAAATTCTCTGTCTATTTCTGCTAGGATGATGACTCCTCTAGTCAGAACCCGATGAACCATGTACAGACCCTCCCAGATTGAAGAGAATTTCCCTTTGGCTTCATCTTGATGTGGTAATATCTTCTTCAACACCAGCTGCCCTGGTGTAAACTTCCTTGGTCGAGCTCTCTTGTTGAAGGCTCTAGACATTCTTTTCTGATATAACTGACAGTGACAGATGGCGTTCAGTCTCTTTCCGTCGATGAGGGATTACTGCTCGTAGCGACTTTTGATCTATTCTGCATCATCTAATTCAACTTCGTGTATGTTTCTTAAGGATGGGATTTCTACCTCAGCGGGAATGACCGCTTGTGCTCCATAAACCTGCATGTAAGGAGTGGCCCCGGTTGATTTACGGATCGTGGTTCGGTAACTCAATAAGAAGAACAACAATTTCTCATGCCACTGCTTATGCTTTTCAATTATTTTCCTTAGTATCTTCTTGATGTTATTATTGGCTCCTTCTACAGCTCCGCTAATATAAGATCTGTAAGTTGTGGATTTCTTATGTCTTATTTTGAATGTTTCACACATTGCTTTCATTAGGTCACTGTTGAGATTAGAGCCGTTGTCGATGGTGATTGACGCTGTAACCCTGAACCGACGAACCATACGATCTTGGATGAAATCTGTGACTACCTTATTGGTGAGTGCCTTGAATGATTCTGCTTCAACCCATTTGGTAATGTAATCGATTGCCACTAGGATGAACCTGTGCCATTTGACGCGGCTGGCTCAATTGGTCCAATGACGTCCATTCCCCTAGCGGCGAACGGCGTGAGCTTGTTGGAGTAAGCTCATTTGGAGGAACCTTTATCATATCTACATGTACTTGACATTAGTGGCATTTTCAGACGTATTAAATGCAACCCGTCTCACTAGTCATCCAAAATAACCTGCTCGATGTATCTTCTTCGCCAAAACGAAACCATTCATATGTGGTCCACAAGTCGCGGCATGTACTTCCTCCAATAGTCTGATTGCTTCTTTTGCCTCGACACATCTTAATAGTCCCAAATCAGGAGTCTTCTTATACAAGATTCCTCCGTTGTGAATGATATTATTGGATAACCTCCGAAGTGTTCGTTTCTGAGTAGCATTGGCAAGCTCTAGGTACCCTCCCGTTGTCAAGTATTCCCTGATATCATGGAACCAATGTTTCCCGTCGGCTTCTTCCTCGACGTGAGCACAATAAGCTGGATGGACGTGAATCTTGACCAGAATGGGATCAATTAAATTTATATCAGGATGTTGGATCATGGTTGATAAAGTGGCTAAAGCATCGGCGAAGTAAGTCCTACTGCTGAAACATTGTCTTTCAGATTCTTTTCCTCAACTGCTGCACATGGCTTAGATAGGGGAGTATCTTGGAATTTTTGGTTGCCCATTCTTCTCGGACCTGAAGTTTGAGTAAGTCCAAATATCCGATCACTAGTGCTCCTGAACATTCATGTCAATGGCCATCTTGAGCCCTAAGATGCAGGCTTTGTACTCGACCATTTTTTTGGTACAGGGGAATCTAGGTTTGGTGAACATCGGATAATGCTGACAAGTTTCCGATACCAAACCCACTCCTTTGAAGTTTGCGGCTTCGTCGAGAAACATGCTCCAACCATCATAGGATTTGGCAATATCTTCTCCTATGAAGGTTATCTCTTCATCCGATAAATATGTTTTTAGTGGTTCATATTCTCCTCCTAGGGCCTATCCTTTGACCTCCTTCTGGACGACATAGACAATGTCGAAATCACTCAACATGATTTTCCACTTTGCGAGCTTGCCAGTGGGCATGGACTTATGGAAAATATACTTCAGTGGATTGATCCTTGATGAGGTTAGTAGTGTAAGCATAGAAATAATGCCTCAATTTCTGAGCTACCTAGGTCAAAGCACAACAGGTGCGCTTTAGTAAGAAATACTGAGCCTCATATGGGGTAAATTTCTTGCTGAGGTAGTAAATAGCTTTCTCATTCCTTAATGTTTAATCATGTATCCTAAAACACAACCAAATGCCCCATCCAATACTACTAGAAAAAGCACTAGAGGTCTCCCTGGCGCAGGAGCCAATCAGGACTGGCGGCGTTGACAAGTAGTCTTTGATTCTATCGAAAGCCTTTTGGCAATCATCAGTCCATTTTGTGGTGGCTTATTTCTTTAGCATTTTGAAGATGGGTTCCCAAATGACAGTGGACCGAGCGATGAATCAGCTTATGTAGTTTAGCCTCCCTAGAAAGCTCATTACCTCTTTCTTGTTCTTTGGCGGTGGCAACGAACAATTTTCCGGCTGTGACCTCGAATGCACACTTAGAGGGGTTAAGTTTCAGGTTGTATCTCCTCAGTAAGATAAAGAATTTCTCAAATCTTCTATGTGATCTGCAGCTTTTATGGATTTAATGATGACGTCGTCCACATATACCTCGATCTCCTTGTGTATCATATCATGAAAGATTGTAGTCATGGCTCTCATGTAAGTAGAACCGACATTCTTCAAATCGAAAGGCATCATTCTGTAACAATACGTTCCCCATGGCGTGATGAATGTCCTTTCCTCTTCATCCATCCATATCTGATGGTAGACAGCAAAATAATCAACGAACGACTGTAGCTCATGTTTTGAGCAGTTGTCGATCAATATTTGTGTATTTTGCAAAGGAAAGTCATCTTTAGGACTGGCCCGGTTGAGATCCCAGTAGTCAATACATACTCTAACCTTCCCGTTCTTCTTTGGCACCGGCAGAACATTGGCTAACCATGTTGGATACTCCACTACTCTGAGAACCGTGGCTTTGACTTGCTTCGTGACTTCTTCTTTGATTTTCAAGCTCATGTCTGGCTTGAAATTTCTGAGTTTCTGCTTGACCGGCGGGCATGTCGGATCTGTCAGAAACTTGTGAGCCACAATGGATGTGTTGAGACCGGTCATATCGTCATACGACCAGGTGAATATGTCCTCATACTCTTTCAAAAATTCTGTGTATCCATCCTTTTCTGACGGTAACAAGTGTACACTGATTTGTGTTCCCTTTGTATTTTTTGCATCTCCCGGATTAATGACCTCAGTTTCGTCTAGATTGGACTTAGGTATGTTATCAAAATTTTCGACCTCTTTAACAACCTCTTCTGGTATTTCATCCTCTTCTGAATCTATGTCCGTTTGTCGCATTGTCTCATTGCAAGTTATAGTCATGGGTTCATCATTAAGATACATAATAGTAATGCTGTGTAAAATAAAGTAAATGGTAGAGAAAATAAATGAGAGCGAAAATATAAACTTGAAAAATGCATAATTTAAATTCGTAATGTGTCGTTTATCCTTGCTAACCCGAGGCTCTACAGGCACTGGTGGTCCTGATTGACAAATTGGTGAGGCGCTCCCCTCGGTTTACAGCTTGAATAGAAGGGTCTTCATCCCCTTCCTCCTGGAAGGTAACGCAGCAATCCATATCATCCTCCAGAAATAGATTCTTCATGACCGCTAGTGTCTCATCTTCCTCTACTATGGCATTGGCGGGCTAAAAGGTCAACAATTACTGAGGTAGAGGGTGCTCAAATGGGTAGTAGGGACTGCGCCATGGTCGCGACCAATGCTGGAACTCCTCCCAAGTGTATTCATAACCCAGACCAAAAGTGGCCCATGCTTCATTCAAAAGGATGGGCTTCGTGATACCCTGGAGATTCTTTCCAAGCCCCTTTCCTGGCTCGCATTCACTCCAATTCAGATTGCTCTCGATTTTTCTATCACACCACTTATCCTTGTCTATGGCATTGACTCATTCGATGTGATGGTATGTTTCTCCACCTATTTTCTTTCTTCCTCCGATCATCGGGATAGCCCGGCGACTGGGGGTTGCTACCGTCACCATGAATGATTACTTCTTGATGATTCCACACAAATTTCACGGCTTGATGCAATGTTGACGCCACATCCCTAGCGGCATGGATCCAAGGTCGTCCTAGCAATAAGTTCTAGGATGTTGGTACGTTAATGACTCGGAACTCAACATTGAACCAGGTGGGCCCTATCTGCCGGCACAAACTTACTTCTCTAATGGTGGACCTCTGAGATCAATCGAAAGCTTTGACATTGATAGCCTCGTCTTTGATCGCGTGCAACCCTTTGCCCAATTTCCCGAGAGTCACCAACGGACAAATGTTGAGGCTAGATCCCCCGTCGACTAGAATCCTAGTAATAAAATGATCCTGGCATCGCTATGTGCAATGCTTTGTTGTAACCAAGCCTTTCTGGCGGCAATTCATCTTCGTGGAAGGTGACCTTATGGTTTTCCAGTATCTGTCCCACCATGTTTGCTATTTCGCCTCCTATTATGTTGTTGGGGACATAAGCTTCACTTAGTATCTTCATCAAGGCATTTATACGTGCCTCAGAAATTATTAGAAGTTCCATGATGGAGATCTCTACCAGAGTCTTGTTCAACTGCTCAACGATCGAATACTCCTTAGCTTGTATATTTCTCCAGAGATCATCAGTTCCAGTTTCAACAGCTCGCTCGAAAGCTTGCTTGATGGACTTAACCAAATTTTTCGGGGTGTAGACCCTGCCTGTCCTAGTCATGCCTTGTGCGGCAGTTGTTTCTCCAATGCGTGCCTTTTCTTTTCCTTCTTGCCTCGGCTGTGTAGTCCCAAGGTATAGCATTTGCTTGGAATGGGGTCATGTCTATGATGGAGACTGTAATAGGTCCCTTAGGAGGCAACACAACAACTTCAAATCGGTTTTGGTGTATTTGCGAAAGGTGCTTCAAATTCGAGTGGCATGAATATATTTACCACATCGCCCTCAGAGGGCTGAATCTGGACGACGATGGGATTGAGAGTAACTGTTGGACTTTTAGGCTCATCTCCTTCAGCTATCAAACTGATTGACTCCTTGGGGTCGAAATCATCTTCGATCTCAATCATGTGGATGCCTCAATCCTTGTGGCTGGCAGATGGTTATTGCATACATTAAGAGTGGGCTCCTTTGCTGTAATAATCTTGTTGTCAACCAGGCTTTGAATTTCATCTTTTAACGAGCGACACTCGTCAATGGTATGGCCTTTCATCCCGGACTGGTATGTGCAAGTCTTGTTTGGGTTGATCCATTGGGAAGGGTTTTCCAGAGTTACAACAAGGATAGGGGTGACGTAACCTTCTTCTTTGAGTTTCTCATACAATTGGTCAATCGGCTTGGCTATGGCGATGTATTGTCTAGGGGGTTTGCGGTCGAGATTTTGTTTTGGTCGACGAAAAGTTTGGCGAGTAGGTGGTGATGGGTAGTGAGAAGGTTGGGAGTTATATGCTTGGTATACAGGTATAGGTATGGAATATCGGGGGGAAGTGGGTTGATAAGTGGGTGGTGGAGGTGATTGGTAAGTAGGTGGTAATGTTGGGTAATTTGGGGTAGGCTAGTATGTGAGTGGAGCTGTGGGATAGGTTTGGTATTTCATGGGAGAGTTGTTTCTTTGCGCAGCCATTACAAAATTTACCTCCCTCTTGGTTGAGCCACTAGACTGTAGAGCCTTGTTGGTGGCTTGCAATGCTAGCAATGCTCTAAGTTAGTGACCATACCGTTCATGATGTCTTCTTCGATCTCCCAATTTGATGATATCGGAGAACTTTTGACCCTCGATTAGCATAAATCTTTCATAGTACTGTAGATCTTGAGCACGGACAAAGAATATATTCATATGTTCTTCCTCCAAGACCGGTCTGACCTTAGCAGCTCCCAACTTCCAACGAGTAGCATACTCGCGAAAGGTCGTTTTAGGCTTCTTCTTAAGATTTTGAATATAGAACACATATGGTGCGTTCTCAGTGTTGAACCTGAATCGATCCATAAAACCGGACGCCATGCTTACCCAGCTAGCCATTTCTTCGCATCCTCGATAATATACTAGGATAAGGCATCACCCTTCAAACTCCTCATAAAAAGCTTCATACGGATCTTTTCATCCCTACCGACTCCTACTAGCTTGTAACAATACATCGTCAAGTGAACCCTGGGATCTCCAGTACTGCCGAACGGTTCAAACTTGGGAGGTTTGTACCCCTCCGGGAGCTCAACATCTGGTTGAACACACAGATCTTCATAGTTCAACCCTTGAAACCCTTGTTACCTTTGAAATCCTGAACCCGATTAGTTGACTTCTTAATCTCAGCGGCTAAATGCTGAATAAGGGAATTTTTGTCGTCCAACGCATCTATGTTGGTGATTGGCTTACCGTAATGTGGTATAGTATCCCCAAAGATAGGAGCGTTCTGGATATTTGTGGTGTTTTATTGCTCCGAGATAAGCAATGTAGCGTTGTTTCCTGTGTTGCGGACTTGGGTCTGAGCAGGCTAGGTTGGTGGCGACGGTTGTGATTTGTTGGCATAAGCAGAAGCATGAATGATCGGCAGACTTGCCAAGTTTCGAACTTGTTCCAACTCTTCTCGAAACCTCATAAAAGTTTGCTCGAGATAAGCACCAGTTTATTTGGTGATTGAAGCCTCTCCGGCTTCCTTTCTAGAATTGGTATCTTCCATTTTGTTCTTGCTCTTGTTTCTGGGAGGACTCGGAGGAGAAGGAGGTGGAGGACCCTTTGATCTTGTGGAGTATGCTGATGGTGCCAGAATGCACGAACTAACCTCTGAGAAAGGGGAATAAAAATAAAAATAAAGAAAAACGAAAGGTAAAAAGTTAGTGTGGATTAGGAGAAAGAAAATTGCGGTATTTAAACACATTGTTGCTAGAATATAAGTCGTTTCCTATTTGGGTGCCTCGTTGTGCCCAAGGTAGGCCTAGAGAAAAATAGAATTTGGAGAACTTATAACACAAAGGGCCTCATTTTATTGATAGAAAATAGGACGAATCAAAACAAACGGAAATAAAGAGAGACTATTACTAATGGCCAGTGGCCTTATTACATCAGGAAAGCAGTAAAAATCCTAACTACTTCGTTCTAGAACGACCTTCCTCAGATTCATTATCTTTGCCTCTCTCGTACAGCTTCATCAACTCGTGCAGTCCCACCAACATGTAAGCCCGAGCCAAGTACGCTCCTTCGTTACCTTCAGGTTCCTGACCGTCGTTGATCTTTTTAAAAAATTTGCATTCCAGCTCCACAAGACCCCGATCCAAGTACCCTAAACGGTTGTTTGCGTGGACAGCCATGTCCTTCCATTCATTGATTAGCTTCTCTTGGGCCTCTTATATTTCCTGATGCTCACTTTCACACTCTCGCATTCGTTTGCGTAACTGATTGTACTTGACCTTTGCCGCAGGCTTCTCATCAATAACCCTGTGACCATGGACGAAACCTGGCTTTCCCAAGCTGATGTGGTCATCTTCTAGCCACTCTGGATAAAGCGGCGCATTCCCCGCCTGATACCTGTCTGGTTCCATAGATTCCTTTTCAAAAATGAGTTTAGAATGCCACATATGCTGAGCCTGACACCTGTGTGGTCTATCGTCATCTTGGAAGTCAGCCCTGTAGTGACTCATCTTTTCTACCCTTGGTATAATCTGCATTCTTCCCACTTGCCTCATGACTCTGAGAGGGACATAAGGGTATGGTCTTATTAAGCCGATGAGTACAAGGAATGGCACATCCCTAGATTGAATGATAAACTCCCCAGTTGGAAACCACTCGTACATCCATTGTACCTGCTCTCCTTTCTGATTCTCCAATGGTTCTACACATCCACTGGCGTCTTTCGGGCAAGCAAACATATTCGGCATGAAGTGCATTCACTTTTGATGATGGAAAATGATATGGTCATCCCAGTCTTGGCGTACGATCTCCTGTCTATAATCTCTCTTATGAAGATGTTCAATGAGCCAGAGTTGTAGTAGAAAATTGCACCCTTTAAAGTGTGGTTCCCCTTATTGACATTTATCTAAGGCTCGGTACTGTTCGGCGAGGATCATGTGTGATATGCTGAATGTCTACCTGTCGATACCCCCAGTATGGCTTTGGTTACCATGGCTAATCTTGTCTGGATTCTAGCCTTCTTCATTGGAAGACTATCAGGCCCAGGAAATCGAACATGAATACAACGCTCTCCTATGTATGTGCCCCAAAGAGGTGAGGGTGAACTCGTCCATGTGAGTGCGGTAGGATTTACTATGTTCGAACCTTTCATACATGATGTCGAAAAATATGTAGGAGTCCTTCAGACTATTCAGATTAGGACTCTTCTTGAGCCCCATCATTTCCAGGAACCCTCTACCTTTGCGGTTCTCTGGCATAAGCAGACCCCAATTTCTTCCAACAGGAGCGGGAAACACACCGTTCACTATCCCAAAACAGAGTAGCAGCTTCCACAATCTTGTTGTCTGGCCTAAATTTGAGAAGTGAAGGAAGGTTCCCTAAGGGCTTGCGGACAAGAACCCGATCACTACTATGCAGATCCTCCCACCAGCTTAGTAACTTTGGGTGAATGTTTGATACCATGCAAAATCTGGGGACCTTGTGCCTCATTTCTGTAAAACAAAGTGTTAGGCCCTAACTCTACCAGACTCGACTATTTAAATCAATAATTAGCAGTAAGGTACTTAAGTTCTCCAAATACATGCACATAACGTGAAGGCACCTGTTTGGGTTTCTAGGAAACACGATGGACTTTGGTTTAGGCTATCTTAATGAATCATTATGTGGATGACATAAGTGACTCGTCTAAGTTTGAATGATGTATGAACAGTATAACGGAATAAGGTTTCTATTTTGAAGTGCTAGAAAAGGTACCCTTGAATGGACAACTCAGAAGGGAAAGGCACAGAACCGTCGACTACACCGTTGATCGACTGGTTTTACCGCAAATATGCTTTTGCCAAATTTAGAGGGTTTATGATAATGGAAGAGCGCAACCACTCATTATAAGTGTTGCTATAGGATTTGTTTTGCACGAGTGGAAACTGATGTTGATGGATGCAATTACAACAATAAAAAAAATACATGTATTTTCACGTTCAAAAGATAATGATTACAAAATATGCTTGGAAATTAAGACGGAATTGAAATGAAGTTAAAGCAGTAAAGCATTTAAAGAAAAAAAACAAGAAGAATCAAGTTAGTAAATATGAAGAAACGATTAAAGTGGTAAATAAAGGAAGTAAATAAAGCGATAAAGTCACAACGCACATAATGGTAAAAGCCTTAAACATTTCCCCAGCAATGTCGTAATGTTGTCTACGCCCTCCTTTTTCGACTAAAAAAAGCGAAAACGGGTTTACGACATTATGGACAAAACACCTCTTATCACGTTTGGTAATTGGGTATTTAATTTTGAAGAGACGCCATTTAATGATTATAGTGCATTAGGAAACATTAAGAAGAAGAGAGTATTTTTGAAAGAAAACCAGAGTTCGGGTAAGGGCTTGAAATTATCTCGAGAGGAAGGTGTTAGGCACCCCTCAAGATCCACTAGTGTGGTTCCCAGCCGTGATAATAGTGTCTTTAATAGGAAATAAGGCAAATTGACAGATAAGGCTCACATATAAAGCATCTAAACAACTTGAGGAATTTTTGAAAAAGGGGAAGTTTATAAGTTAAGTAGAAGAGAGAATTAGTTTGAAAGGCATTACATTAGGAAAACGTTCAAATAAGGAAAGCAAAGGAGAAAGAGGTCCTAGGTTTGGCTGTAATATAGATCATTCAATACAATATCCCTCACATACTCCCCAAAAGGGGTTGTTTTATGATATTATCGCATCGGCATCCTCTCAATATTCTACCCTTCCCACCACGTTAAGGTAGTTAAACGTGTTTGGTCTCGTTTACTTATTGCATGCTAGTACCCGTCCCAACCTATTAGTGCCGGGGTATCAGGACATCTAATCTTAAGAGGGGGAGAAAAAGATAGGACATGTATGGAGTTTTCAAAGGTAAAAATACTAAGCATAAATCAAAACAAATAGCATATAAATGTATACAAATCAAACATTCAAAGGCTCATATAAAACCCCGTAAGCCATAACAGCAATTAGTCTAGCATGACTTACAAATAGTGATTTGGTCTTAATATTAAAGTTGATCGCGAATAGATAAGTTAAATAGATAAAGCTAGATAGAAAAAATAATCTGAGCCCCTCGGGTCCGGTTATTAGAACTTGGAATAATTTGAAACTAGTAATTTCAGAGAAAAACATTAGCTTCAGACATAGATCTGCAAAGAGGATTAGAGTCTACAAAAAGTTCTGAAATGGTTTACAAACTAGCCGGACTGTATAAAGAAAGTTTTCAAAAGAGCCTTGAGACGTAAACTTAGGCAGGCAATGTTTGTTGGAAACACGTTCTCAAGGCATTATACTAAACGTGCGTTCATATTTGTAGGTTTTGATGAATGACAAACTATGCCCAAAATTGATATATAACGAGATTCAAGCACAAGACAAAGATCGAGATTAAGATTTATATGAGTCGGTATTTAATTGTGATCTTGATCCGACAACTTAAACTCAAGACTTGGCTTCTCTCGTAAAAATAATTTTAAATCATGCATATTTAATTTAGAGCAAAATGATTTTAAATAATGCATATTTACCTTAGTCAAAATGATTTTTAAACATGCCTCAAAAATCTGGACTAAGATAATCGATTATGTACTCATGATAATCGATTATGTTTAAGTCAGCTGCTTGACAATCGATTGTGAACTTATGACAATCGATTGTGTTAAGGCAGTGAGCATCAGATTTTTCAAATCTGCATGACAATCGATTGTGAACCTTATGACAATCGATTGTGCTGAGGCAGTGTACATCAAAGTTTTTCAACGCTCAAAATAATCGATTGTGAAGTTAATGACAATCGATTGTGAAGAGACAGTGTCCATCAGATTTTTCAAAGTCACAAAATAATCGATTGTGCACATATGACAATCGATTGTGTTGAGGCAGTGTCTTCCAGACTTTTTCAAAGCTATTAAATAATTGATTGTGAATATATAACAATCGATTGTCACGAGGCAGTGTCTAAATTGATTTTTCAAGTCTGATATATAATCGATTGTTAACTTAGTATAATCGATTGTATAACAAACCGTTCCCAAAATATTTTCAAATACCGTCAGGTAATCGATTGTTGATATTCTATAATCGATTGTTGAAATTAAAATCTGGAAAGGATTTTTTGAACGTTGCTGAATAATCGATTATTGATTTTGTATAATCGATTATTTTACGTAAAATCTGGAAATGATTTTTTGAACGTTGCCAATAATCGATTGTTGATCTTAGATAATCGATTGTTAAGCGTAAAATCTGGGATTGATTTTTGGAACGATTGGCAAACAATCGATTTTGGCTTCTTGACAATCGATTGTCACAAAGTAAAATCAGCAGTTCTTAATTGGCAATTAGGCAACGGTAATACAAGGTTTTTCAACTATAAATACAGCTTCAATTCAGTCTTCTGAGAATAACAACACACAACAACTGATCATACAATTGCTAAAGCTTGCATACTTTATTGCTTATCATTTCATGTTCATTTCATAAGCTTTTGAGAGCAAAATTCTTGTCTAAAGTTGTTGCGATCTTGAGCGTATTCTTTTACTCATATCTACTCATTAAGGAGTGTCTTGTTTGAGTGCTTAGTGTATTGTATACTTGAAGAGAATTATAATTCTCTTGTTGTAAGAAGGAACTTGTGTTTCCTTGGTTGAAGTCTTGGAGTGTTGTATCTCCGAGCAAAGGTGTTGAGGCTTGTGTCCTCAAGTTGTATAGGTTTGCTAAGCACCCATAAGCTTGACAAGTTAGTGGAAATCTCGAGAGAGTCTCTCGAGGACTGGACTAGCCACGGGTTGTGGGGAACCAGAATACATCGGTGCGTTCTTTCTTATTTATCGCACTTATTTATTTCCTGCAATTTTTAAATTCCGCAAGTTTACGCTAATTTTTATTATAACGTTATTCACCCCCCTCTAGCGTTAAGCGTATTATCTAACAATTGGTATCAGAGCCCAACTCTCTGAAGACTTAACCGTTTGAGTGAAACATCCATGGCTTCTACTCGTGACTCTTTTGCAGGAATAGGTGAAGGACAATGCTCCACCCGACCACCGCTATTCGATGGTAAAAATTATACATACTGGAAGGAGAGGATGAGAATATTTGTGCAATCAAATTGTTTTCATCTTTGGAAGGTCATAACAAATGGAGAACAAATCCCAACCAAGAAGGTTGAAAATGAATGGGTACAAAAGTCCGAAGATGAATACGATGCGGATGATATCCGAAAGGTGCAAAATAATGCTAAAGCTATTAATTTGTTATATTGTGCTGTAACTGCTGATGATTACAGGAAGATATCTTGTTACACAACGGCGAAGCAAATGTGGGACAAGCTGAAAATTACGTACGAAGGTACGGACCAGGTAAGGGAAGCTAAAATTGACTTCCTAACCCATGCTTATGAATTATTTCACATGAAGGAAGGTGAAAAGGTGGATGAGATGTTCGAACGATTTTCAATAATCGTAAATGACTTACATGCTCTCAAGAAGACATTCACGGATAAGGAACTTGTCCGAAAAATTCTTAGAAGTCTCACTCCGGCATGGCGATCAAAGGCCGACGCGATTCAAGAGTCCATTGGCGTTTCAAATGTCACCATCGACGCATTAAGAGGTAATCTTAAGACTTATGAATCTACTATACTTAACCCTCCTGTTGATGATCAAAGGAGGCAAAGAATCGCTCTAAAGGCAAGCACAAGCCAACCGCAAGTTGATGAGGACGGAGACAACAAGTTTGGACTCGTTATCAAAAGATTTCAAAAGTTCATGCGAAAAGAGTATGAACGAAAGGGCAAAAAGCAAGGAGAACAAATAAAGTGCTATGAATGCGGAGAAACCGGGCACATCAAATCAAATTGCCCAAACATCAAAAAGGAAAAGAAACCTTTCAAAAAGCAACGTGCATATATATATTGGGGAGGAGACTCCGGAGATGAGTCAAGCGAAGGAGAAGAAGAGGAAAGCGCAAACCTTTGTCTTATGGCACAAGAAGACAAGCAAGATGAGGTATGTCAAATCTCTTCTAAAAATTTCTTTTCCCTTGAAGAAATGCAAAATGCTTTTGATGAGTTATATAGTGAATATATTAAACCTTCAAAAACTGTTAAAAGCATAAAAGAAAATGCTTCTTCAAAAGAAAAAGATTTTCAAAAACAACTCTCATTGAAAGAAAAGATTTGGAAAAACTGGTTTTAGAAAATGAGAAGTTGAAAGAGGAAAACAAGTTTTTCGGAAAAAGAAGCGCCGACAAGCCCTAAAGCTCTATTAGAAATTGTACTTCTTGCATGCATCTCAAAAATGATGTAGAAAGGCTTAAGGGCACCTTAGATAAGTTTAATTCTTCTCACAAAAATTTGAATGAGGTCCTTGTTAATTTGAAGTCAACCAAGCATGGCATAGGTTTTAAGAATGAGCCTAAAGAAAAGGTTGAAGCCAAACCTCAACCACCTAAGGCTCTACCTAGGATTAATAAAACAAATGCTCATCCTAGAAATAACATCCCTAGAACCAATATGCATGCTAGACCAAATGTTGAACACATTAGAAGACCTAGAAATGACTTACCACCTAGAAATAACTACTCTAGAAATGATGCATATTCTAGGCCAAACAATAGAAGGAATTTTGAACCTTCTAGAACACCTAGAAATGACTTCCAACCTAGAAATAATTAGTCTAGAAATGCTGTACATCCTAGAACAAATAGTAGGAGAAAGAATGTTCATGAAATGCGAAATAGTCATAGTGTCGATAGAGTAAACAATTTTCGTCCGTCCAATTACTACGAACCTAGAACGATGTATAATCCTAACGTGACTTGTCATTATTGTAGACGAATTGGTCATATTGCTCCTGCTTGCTTTACACGTCATAGACATAACACTCAAACGCATCATTATGATATGCCTACCCCCAAGGACCCAAAATGGCATGGGTACCTAAAACGCATTAATTAGTTTTGTAGGTGTGTTTGAAGGGATCAAGTGTACTATGGTACCTTGATAGTGGATGCTCCAAACACATGACGGGAGACGAATCCAAATTCCTTCAACTAGAACACAAGGAAGGGGGAAGTGTTATTTTTGGTGATAACAATAAAGGAAAGATTATTGGCATCGGATCGGTCGGTAAGGATGAAATCTCTTCCATTAAGCATATATTACTTGTGAAAGGTTTAAAACATAATCTCTTGAGCATAAGTCAATTATGTGACAAGGGAAATCTTGTTTTATTTGATTCAAATGAATGCCTAGTTTTTAGACGTAGCGATTTTAAAATCATCCTTCGTGGTTTTAGAATGGATAACATTTATATGGTTGATCTTGCAAACTCTTCACCCGATTATGTGAATTATTTAATGAGCAAAGAGGATGATTCTTGGTTATGGCATCGTAGAGTAGCTCAGATCAACATACATCTTTTGAACAAATTGGTTTCACAAAATTTAGTTGTTGGTCTTCCAAATTTGAAATTTGAAAATGACTCTATTTGTGATTCTTGTCAAAAAGGGAAGCAAACAAAAGCATCTTTTAAATCGAAAAATATTGTTTCAACTACTAGACCATTGCAATTGCTTCACATGGATTTGTTTAGACCATCTCGCATTGAAAGTCTTGGTAGAAATCGTTATGCTTTTGTTATTGATGATGATTATTCCAGATTTACTTGGACTTTATTTCTTTCCCATAAAAGTGATGCTTTTCAGAATTTTAAATATTTCCTTAAACGTGTTCAAAACGAAAAGGAAACAATCGTCACTTCAATTAGAAGTGATCATGGGGGAGAGTTCGATCACAATCTCTTTGCGGACTTTTGTGACCAACTCGGTATCGAGCATACCTTTTCCGCTCCGCGAACACCACAACAAAATGGGGTGGAGGAAAGGAAAAATAGGTTCCTCGAAGAGATGGCTCGAACCATGTTCGAAGAGGCTAAGATTCCCAAACATTTTTGGGCGGATGCCGTGAGTACCGCATGCTACATCTTAAATAGAGTAGTCATAAGGCCAATACTCATGAAGACCCCTTATGAACTCTACAAGGGAAGGAAACCAAATATCTCCCATTTTAGAGTATTCGGTTGTAAAGTTTTTATTCATAACAATGGAAAAGATCAATTGGGAAAATTTGATGCCAAATCCGATGAGGGAATTTTTATTGGGTATTCGTCACGTAGCAAAGCATATAGGGTGTTTAATAATAGAACCCAAACTGTGGAGGAATCCCCTCATATTGTATTTTCCGAAAGTAATGCTCGCTTGGCGAGAAAAGATTCTTGTTCTGATCTTGCAGGTATTTTAAATAGTCTAAAAGACAAAGTACAAGAGGAAACTCCTAAGGAAATTCAAGATGAAATCTTGGAACAATCAACGGAGGAAATGCAACAATTGGAGAAAGAAACGAAAATGCCTAACGAATGGAGGACAATCAAAGATCACCCTCTCGAACAGGTAATTGGCGACGTCGGAGAAAAGGTAAGTACCCGAAACTCCCTTAAGAATACCTTAGGACATACTGCTTTTGTGTCTAAAATTGAACCAATAACCATCTCCGAAGCAATTGGGGATGAATTTTGGACCTTGGCAATGCAAGAGGAGCTTAACCAATTCAAACGGAATGACGTTTGGGATTTGGTGCCAAGACCCGAAAATCATACCATAATTGGTACGAAATGGGTTTTTCGAAACAAACTAGATGAAAATGGTGTAATCACTAGAAACAAAGCTAGCCTTGTAGCAAAAGGCTATAATCAAGAAGAGGGTATTGACTATGAAGAAACATATGCTCCCGTAGCTAGATTAGAAGCTATTCGTCTATTGCTCGCTTTTGCCTCTTCTATGAATTTCAATTTATATCAAATGGATGTGAAAAGTGCTTTTCTAAATGGTGTTATTCAAGAAGAAGTTTATGTTGAACAACCCCCCGGTTTTGAAGATTTTAAATCTCCCAATCATGTTTTCAAACTCAAAAAGGCTCTTTATGGTTTAAAACAAGCTCCCCGAGCTTGCTATGAAAGATTGAGTAAATTTCTATTGGAAAATGATTTCATTAGGGGGAAAGTTGACACCACTCTTTTTGTTAAGCATAAAAATAATGATATTTTATTAGTTCAAATCTATGTGGATGATATTATATTTGGTGCTACTAACAATGTCTTGTGCAAGGAATTTTCCGATTTAATGACAAGCGAATTTGAGATGTCTATGATGGGAGAGTTAACATTGTTTTTGGGATTACAAGTAAAGCAAATGAAAGAAGGTACGTTCATTTGCCAAGCGAAATATTGCAAAGAATTACTGAAACGACTTGAAATGACCAATGCAAAAGCAATGGCAACCCCCATGAGCACATCCGATCATCTAGACAAAGATGAGAAAGGTAAGGAAGTCGACATCAAAAAGTATCGAGGTATGATTGGCTCTCTCCTTTTTCTTTCTGCTAGTCGTCCGGACTTCATGTTTAGCGTGTGCTTATGCGCTCGTTATCAATCGTGTCTGAAGGAGTCTCACCTAACTGCGGTGAAATGGATATTGAAGTATCGTGTTGGTACTGTAAATGTGGGTCTATGGTACCCCAAAGGTTCTTCATGCCAACTTGTTGGCTATTCCGATTCTCGATTTTGCTGGACGCAAATTGGACCGCAAGAGCACTAGTGGCACTTGCCATTTGCTCGGTAGCTCTCTCGTTTCTTGGTTTAGCAAGAAACAAGTAAGTGTTGCATTGTCCACAACCGAGGCTGAACATGTAGCCGCAGGGAGTTGTTGCGCTCAAATCCTTTGGATGAAACAACAACTTTTGGACTATGGCCTAAGTCTTGATCATATCCCTCTTAGATGTGATAATACTAGTGCCATATGCTTGACGAAGAACCCTTTCTTCATTCGCGAACAAAACACATTGAAATTAGACATCACTTTATAAGAGATCACGTTCTCAAGGGCGATGACGAAATTGAATTTGTTGAAACCAAAGATCAATTGGCCGACATCTTTACAAAACCCTTAGAGAAAGAGTCCTTCTTCCGAATTCGTAGTGAACTCGGGATCCTTGACTCCACGTTGATCTAAGTCATGCATTGCATTTTCCCTTTCACATGTTTTCTAACTTGAGCGTCGGAGACGTCTAACGTATTTTTGCAGGTATCGCCCTAAAGGCGGGGGGAATTATAAAACTTGACGCACAGAACAATCGATTTCTCTTTTATATAGTCGATTATCCAGTATCAATAATCGATTGTCTTGACATTATTTGTGTTATTATTTCTGAAATCGCGTTCTTTTTAAATAACCCAGTTTTTTTCTAATTATTCCATATTTTTTTTGCTAATGGCAAAAGGGGAAAGATAACGTGTATGCACTCTCAATACTTATTGGCATAAATTGAGGGGGAATTCATATATTGAGGGGGAACAACTTGCATATCCATATACTTGTTGCATATCTTTTCTTGTCTTGAATCGTCATAATAAATTGCTTAATATGCATATCCCGATTAAAGTTTGTCATTATCAAAAAGGGGGAAATCGTTGGACACACGTTCTCAAGGCATTATACTAAACGTGCGTTCATATTTATAGGTTTTGATGAATGACAAACTATGCGCAAAATTGATATATAACGAGATTCAAGCACAAGACAAAGATCGAGATTAAGTTTTATATGAGTCGGTATTTAATTGTGATTTTGATCCGACAACTTAAACTCAAGACTTGGCTTCTCTCGTAAAAATAATTTTAAATCATGCATATTTAATTTAGAGCAAAATGATTTTAAATAATGCATATTTACCTTAGTCAAAATGATTTTTAAACATGCCTCAAAAATTTGGACTAAGATAATCGATTATGTACTTATGATAATTGATTATGTTTAAGTCAGCTGCTTGACAATCGATTGTGAACTTATGACAATCGATTGTGTTGAGGCAGTGCGCATCAGATTCTTCAAATCTGCATGACAATCGATTGTGAACCTTATGACAATCGATTGTGCTGAGACAGTGTACATCAAAGTTTTTCAACGCTCAAAATAATCGATTGTGAAGTTAATGACAATCGACTGTGAAGAGACAGTATCCATCAGATTTTTCAAAGTCACAAAATAATCGATTGTGCACATATGACAATCGATTGTGTTGAGGCAGTGTCTTCCAGACTTTTTCAAAGCTATTAAATAATCGATTGTGAATATATAACAATCGATTGTCACGAGGCAGTGTCTAAATTGATTTTTCAAGTCTGATATATAATCGATTGTTAACTTAGTATAATCGATTGTATAACTAACCGTTGCCAAAATATTTTCAAATACCGTCAGGTAATCGATTGTTGATATTCTATAATCGATTGTTGAAATTAAAATCTGGAAAGGATTTTTTGAACGTTGCTGAATAATCGATTATTGATTTTGTATAATCGATTGTTTTACGTAAAATCTGGAAATGATTTTTTGAACGTTGCCAATAATCGATTGTTGATCTTAGATAATCGATTGTTAAGCGTAAAATCTGGGATTGATTTTTGGAACGATAGGCAAACAATCAATTGTGGCTTCTTGACAATCGATTGTCACAGAGTAAAATCAGCAGTTCTTAATTGGCAATTAGGCAATGGTAATGCAAGGTTTTTCAACTATAAATACAGCTTCAATTCAGTCTTTTGAGAATAACAACACACAACAACTGATCATACAATTGCTAAAGCTTGCATACTTTATTGCTTATCATTTTATATTCATTTCATAAGCTTTTGAGAGCCAAATTCTTGTCTAAAGTTGTTGCGATCTTGAGCGTATTCTTTTACTCATATCAACTCATTAAGGAGTGTCTTGTTTGAGTGCTTAGTGTATTGTACACTTGAAGAGAATTATTATTCTCTTGTTGTAAGAAGAAACTTGTGTTTCCTTGGTTGAAGTCTTGGAGTGTTGTATCTCCGAGCAAAGGTGTTGAGGCTTGTGTCCTCAAGTTGTACTGGTTTGTTAAGCACCCGTAAGCTTGACAAGTTTGTGGAAATCTCGAGAGAGTCTCTCGGGGATTGGACTAGCCACGGGTTGTGGTGAACCAGAATACATCGGTGCGTTCTTTCTTATTTATCGCACTTATTTATTTCCTGCAATTTTTAAATTCCGCAAGACTACGCTAATTTTTATTATTACGCTATTCACCCCCCTCTAGCGTTAAGCGTATTATCTAACAATGTTAATTTGTAAAACTGTCGGTTTGGCATTTTAAAAACACTCTATAGGTTTGGTATGACACAAAAGCAGCAGACTTGGCCTGTTTTAAAAATAGATAGATTTAGGTCAAACTTTATTGAAACGTTTAACAAATCAGGCGATGCTAAAAACATTATAGGAAGGATACATTGATCTTATCACTTTTAGTTCGTTTAAAGGTCCTACTGTTTGCCTAACATTTTTATGCAATTACTATTGGCATGGTTTCTAGGTGTGATGCAATATGTAAATCTTATCGGCATAATTTCTAAATAAGATACAATAATGTAAACCTTATAGGCATAATTTCTATATGATTGATGAAATATTGAAGACTTATAGGCATGACTTCTATATGATTGCGATATCAAAAACCTATAGGCATAATTTTCTAAATGAGATGTAATAATGTAAATCTTATAGGCATAATTTCTATATGATTGATGCAATATTGAAGAACTATAGGCTTGATTTATATATGAGATGCAATAGTGTAAACCCCTACCATACCCTTTTCACTATATCCCTAAATTCTTTGTACAATGCTGGTTTACATACTAAAGAACGACACTAAGGAAATAAATACATCATAGCTAAAAAAACTGAGGAAGCCCAACGCAACCTTAATGTCCAACATATGCATTTTACCAAATCTAGGCTCCAAAATCAAAGGCTTATTCTTTGAGTGTTTCAAAGTTCAAAAGGCTTTCAGCGAAACCCAAGCAATGCTTACACCCTAAATGATTATAGTATTGCAAAGTGTGGAATTACCAGCCCTCAGGCATCCAAGTTAAGAGGAGACTCTAGGGTCCCTAAGAATGGCTTACCAGAGGGGGGTAGGACTTAAAGAACTAAGAGTAAGTGTAAAAGTGCAGAATTATAGGGAGATCAATGCAAAGGTGGTCATAGCAAGCCATTAATGGGACTATAATACCCTGACCCTTTACATGCAAATAGGAGTTGACTTGAATTAAGTCAGACTCAGGCCTGGATGGTGATTAGGACACCAACAGACCTGAGTCAATGCTCAATACATAATTGGGATTAATGGAGTGGGATTACTTTGAGTATAGGTTGAGAACAACCTGGTTGTAAACTAGGAATAGCAATGGAATAGAATCCTTGTTTAAAACACAACTCATACACAAGGTGAGGTTAAGGGAATAGGGGTCACATATGAACATTTGCAACAATCAGAATTAAACTAGAGGGATTTGGGAAAGGGATGTACAGGGATGTAATCATACACACACACTGCATCAATAGCTTGGGGATATGGGGTAGGGATGTGCGTGCTGAAATTTAACTACACACTAAACATAAACATACATGGGGGGAAGGGGTAAGTAAACATGTACTTTGGAGTTAATATGTAAATCAGGAACCTACCATTTGTAAAACTCAAATTGTAGAGCAAATATGGCAGGTGAGACCTTATATTTTAGCATTGGCTTTCAGCCGGCTAAACTCAAGCAATAGAACAAGTAACAAAAAAGAACAGAGAAGAGAAGAGATTCACTTAGGATTGTTCGTGTGTTGAAGTGAAAAGAGGTGGAGGATTTTATAGCTTGAAAGTAAGCAGCCAATAAGGCAAGAAAATCATTTAACAGCAATCCAAATAAATTAGGGAAATGGTTCCCTCTAATTAAGGAACCGGACTTGAGGTAAATAAACCCAAGTTAATCTTTGGGAAGAGAATCAAGAATAAGTTATAAGATACAGGGTAAATACGTGTAAGGGTTTTTAAATTCACATGGTTTAACACATAAGGCAAGTCAATCACATAGAGAATCAAGGAATTTGAGATATAAATTGATACTGAACTTAGTCAAAGAGCAGGTCCAAATTAAAGAATCAAATAAGTTTGTAAAAAATTAATTTCCCAAAATTAGGGTTATTCAGAAAAGGGGAAATATGACTATATAAAGAGGTGCACAAATTCGAACCTGTAGTACTGAAATTGGCAGAACAATCATGTAATCAAAGAGTAGAAGCACGCAAGTAAGAAATAAGAAGCAGCTAGGGTTTAGCCATTAAACATGTAGCAAAAAATTACACGGAGAGAAACGGAAAACTCCTAATACCTAGGGTTTTCATCACAAATTGAGCACATATGAATATAAACTTAGGAAGAACAGCATAAAGAAAAATAGAGAACCCACTAAAATTTACTCGGAAACCCTAGAAATAACACAGTAAATAAAATACATATGAGCCATAGTAGAAAATACTCAGAATCACAGTAAAGTTTACAAGAAATCACAATAGAGCAGATAAATAAAAGAAATTGGACAAACCCCAAATTTTAGGAAGACGAACAGTAAGAAAACAAAGTCGGTGAAGAAATTTGAGAAATACTTTGAAACTTTGGAAAATAACTAGGATCTAGAGAAGATCGTAAAGATAAACACAAAAAAACAATGAAAATTAGGGTTTCAGAGAGAGAACCATAGGGACACGAGAAAGCCTGGAATGGACCGATTCAGAGTCATCAATGGACTCATAGCATCAAGGCTTGCCGAAGAGAGACCGTAAAAGGCCATAAAACTCAAGTCGAATGACCTATGAATTGATAATCCCTGAGATAGGGCTTAAATCTTAGAACAAAAAGAACCATAGGAGGTAGGGAGAGGTGAGTATAGGTGTTTTGAAGCTTGAGAAGCCATAAACGCCAGTGAAACGGAGACGGAAAAGGGCAAGGGTTCAGAAGGGGTTGAGAGAATTTTTTGGGGCTGAAGGGATACAAGGGCGGCTGAATGTAGAGAATTAGTAAGGTTTTGGGGGGGGAGTGTTTGGTTTAATTATGGCAGGCTTCATGTGGACCGTTGATCTTAATGATCAACGGCCACCATTTAAAGTGGGAATGGAGCGGCTTAATTTGGACTTGCCTTGGTCGGGTAGAATTTATAATAGGGTAGTGTAAATGGGGTTTAATTGGGGGGGCTGATATTGGGTTATAATTGAAATAAAAAAAGGGGCTTCGATTTAAATGGTCATTTTCCCAATTTGAAATTTATAAAATAGTTAATGATATTGTAAAAACTAAAATTAAAATACCGGGTTAATAAATAATGTATAATTATTAATTTAATAATATCAGGACTAATTTGTAGTTAAAATACTTATTAAATCGAGAAATAGGCTAAAATTGCAATTTCGTGTAATTTTAGTTTATAAATACCTACTAAACTTGTAAAATTATTAAAAAAATTATGTAAATTATAATTTTTTATGTAAATTAGAGGATAAAATACATTACTCACAAAAGAGACAAGTTTTAGGACTAAATAATGGGATTTTATAGTTCAAAATAAGTAATAAATTTATTTTAAAAATCATGAAAAATGTAAAAAAATGCCAAAATCTTTGTGGATGCTTATATATCATCTGTATGCTATTTTGGGATTATTGTGAGTGTAGAAATATAAGAGGGAAAATTGGGTATCAACAAGGGTGAGGCTGAGGTCGTGCCAGAGGCCGAGGCAAGGGCAGAGCTCAGCATCGAAAATATTTTCTGAAACATATTTTCTAATTTTCTCAATTGCAGGGCCTGGTCTCCCATTTTGGCCCCCAAATATGATGGAAAATATCGTCACAAGCTTCTGCAAGAGAATTGGGGGAGACTCGTTTGCATCAGACTTTGACAAATGTTGTTTTTCCAACCTTTGACATCAAGAAATTTCAACCAACAATATTCATCAAGTCTGAGGTACTAAGTATTCCATAAATCATATCATTTGGATATGTAATTGCAAATATTGAAGTATACTTACATCCTCTCACATGGCATTCCTCTATGCGTGAACAGTGCATTCCGCTACTGTTCATCGTGCGGATTACCGGATTTCGACGGCGGATTGTCACATTATTGGCGTCACTTGATCTCCTTCTCTTTGGGATCATTTTCCAATTGAAATTTTCCTCTAATTAACTAACAATTTGCCTACATCTTAAATCTAAGATCTGCGATTTACTGTAGCATCAGTTTTTTTTTAGCTTTAAACATTCGATCGCTACCATGTTTGTTATCGATTGCGGCTGATGTATAAAGCATCGATGGAAGATGCGTACTCTCCCCAGCTTTGTGATGTGGGAGAGGATCCTCAAAACAAAACTGCAAATCAATCCTGTATAGGCGACAAACCATGTTTTGCTTCGTTACTAAATGTAAATCATTCTTCCGAGCCAGTTTCGAAACTGGATCTTTGTCCAGTTTCTTTCGAAAATGGGACACCTACTGTTGAATTTACAATAGACGAAGTAAATTAATTCACCAAGGAGGAAGGTCTTCATCAAGCTGTTGTAATCAAATTTTCATACGGAAAATCTGCGCTTCAAGATTTGAGACAGATCTTGCCGAAACATTTCGACGTCAAAGGTAAATGTAACGTTGGACAGTTAGAATATCGACATATTCTGGTAAGATTCGATTTATTTGAAGATTATTCTAATGTCGTATCAAGAACATCTGGTTATGTTCAGTCGAAAGGAGGCGAGTTCTTCTTTTGGAATTTCCCATGGACTATGGGATTTAACCCTCGCGAAGAAACGTCAAAAGCAATCGTTGGATTTCATTCCCAGATCTGCCAGCAAACTTTTTCGCAAGGAAGTCACTAATGTCCATTGCATCTGCTGTTGGGAAAACTCTTACTGTAGATAAGGCTACTAAAGATCGAACGCGACCTAGCACGGCATGAGTTAAAGTCTTGATTAACTTACTCGACAAATATCTGAAGAGAATCAAGATCAGGATTCTTGATATAAAATTTGGAAAATTGCTTGAATATGACCAGCAGATTGTTATTGATAATCTTCCAAAATATTGCACTTATTGTAATCATCAAGGTCATGATGTAAAATGTTGTCGTTGGAATACGGAAGATCTTAATGAAAAAGCAGTTCATGTAACTGAATCTGAAGGTCAGGGCAGATTGGATAATTCTTGACATGATGCCAGGGAATTTCTGAATGAGCTTAGTGCAGGTCGACGAGCTGATGTGGTCTCAATTTCTGAGAGTGTTGCTACGGCCCAACAGACTGAGTCTGTTTTAAATTATACAGCTGCAGTCTCACTCCCAAGCCAGAAAGCAGTTCCTATCTAGAAGTGTACAGGGAAATCTACCGTTACATTGCAGCTGAAATCAAATGTGTTAACTGAAAAGAAAATGTCAAATAAGCCTTCAGTGACATCACAAGTCAGTAAACGAGCTGATCAACAAGATAAGGAGATAGAAGAGAAAGGTTGTGATTCAGGATATGAATTAATAAAAATTGCGCAACACAATGCACTTTTGGCTGAAGTAGGGAATGAACAGAAGAATGCAGTGGTGATAACCAATTCTGGTCATATTCATTCTCCAGTAAATCAGGGCATTGTAAAAGATGTTACGATACAAAATGGTGATGTAAAAACTTCTCAAACTTCTGTGATGGATAGGAATACTGCAGATCAACATCTACTATCGAAACCTGTTGTAGTGGATGATAATTTAGAGGCCTCGCATATTGCTTCTCCAGTTCAGCCCATGAATGAGACAACTCCAGATGGTATCGACTCCTTTGCACAGGTTGATCAATCAGATGAAAGCGATGAAAATCATTTCAAGTGTAATGTGTAGCAGCAACAAAGCACTTTCCCTGCTGCTACATCTGCAGAAATTCTACCAAAAGTTGTTACTGCCCAGACTTGCCTGATATCAGCTACTGTTTCATTGAAACAACCCTTAAATGAGTTAACAGAAATCGACAAGCAGCAAATAGTACAGCATTCTGTGGATCAACCAACTGCGTCACTACCTCCTGTGACACCAAATGATAACAATGCACATCCTACAGATAATCGACAGGAAAATGGACAATGGTCGATGGCTAGTAAAGCAGTAACTCCAAAATCCAAAAATAAAAATCGCTTTGCAGGAAACAACCCATCCATACCCTCAACTACAAACTCCTTCTCAACAATTGCCAATTCCAATGATGATGAAGGAGAACTTTAGGAAGAAAAATTACAGATTGGTAACATTAAGCACACAGATTAGTTAACAGTTTCATCAGAAAAAGATCAAGAGTGTGATGAAACTAATTCTTGAGAATTCTATGAAGATCCAATCAAGCAAAAATGTCAAGGGAAATCTGCAATGAAGAACTGTCATACTCTTCTGCAACAAACAGCAACTCCAAACAGCAATATGAATTGTAACGCTCCACTATTTTTCCCAAGAACAAAAGCAGTAATTTCAAATACAACGACGTCAAAGTTAGAACAGAATGAGTCAGCACATAAAAGCTCAGTTGAAGTCGCAAACCAAAGGAGGCCATCCAGTAAGGTCTATGTATTAACTCAACAACCAACAGATACTCGACAACAATCAAGTGAAGATGGACAATGGACGATGGCCAACAAAGCAGTAACTCTTGATATTACATCACAGAATACAGACATATTTGCAGCATATAATGCACAAACAAGTCAGTCGTGGAATCGACTTCCAGCGTTTCGTCAAAACAACTCTGATTTATCAACTCATGTACTGAATCAGAAAACGAGGAAGCTCCCAATGAGACCTACAAAACAAAAACATGTCATTCGATTCCCTGTATCATAATCCAGTCGAGCAAAAATTCCCATCACATTAGTTTCCAAACTCTTATGTCATCGTGCTATTTACATCATAAAGTTTTGATACAACACTCTGTGATGATCATAGATGTTAGTCATTGCAGGACGTGGTTGTAATTAGGTTTTAGATGCCTCTATTAGAATATACGCTTAACGCTAGAGGGGGGGTGAATAGCGTTATAATAAAAAACAATGTAAATTTGCGGAATTAAAATTGCAGGAATAACGTAAGTGCAGTAATTAAAATGGTAAGGAGAGAACACACCGAATTTATCCTGTTTCACCACAACATGTGGTTAGTCCAGTCCCCGAGATACTCTCTCGAGTTTTACACTAACTTCGTTAAGCTTACGGGTGCCTAACAAACCGTTACACTTGCTCGTAGATATACACTCTACAAGACTTCAACCTGCTCGAGGATACCGCACCTCAAGACTTCAAACCAAGGAACTACTTTTCCTTCTTACAACAAGGGATTAGAATATCCCTTCAAGTGTGTACAAACACTTAGCACTCAAGACAAGACTCTCTTTATAGAGTAGATATGAGTAAAAACAATACGCTCAAGAACACAACAACTTAGTCAAGAGTTTGGCTCTCAAAAAGCTATGAAATTGATATAAAATGATTGATATGAGAGTATGTACGCTTAAGCAAGAATGTAATCAGTTGTTGTACTTAAAAGAGTGATTTTGAGGTGTATTTATAGTGCTCAAAGTCACCAAGACCGTTGCTTACTTGCCAATCACTAATTGCTGATTTTGTGCTTGCATAATCGATTATATGATCTGCATAATCGATTATCTGCAGATCGTTCAAAAATCATATGCGGATTTTAAGCAGAATAATCGATTATTCAAGTTGCATAATCGATTATCTGTTAACGTAAAAAAATTGGATGCAGATTCTGTGCAAGCATAATCGATTATTCCCTTGTGTATAATCGATTATATTTCAGCGTTTTAAAAATACTTTGGCAACGGTCTTAACATAATCGATCACCTAAAAGACATAATCGATTATTTTGCTGTACTAAAAATTTCGGTTATCCACTGTCTGGACATAATTTATTATCAAGAAAAACATAATCGATTATTTTTCTGTTTTGTAAAATCCGGTTTACACTGTCTTAACATAATCGATTATAAGTAAGACATAATCGGTTATATTGCCGTCTTGAAATTTTCGGTTAACACTGCCTTAACATAATCGATTATAAGAAATACATAATCAATTATTTTATGTCCAGATTTGAAAAATATGTTTAAAAATCATTTTGGCTAAAATGAAAATATTTGAAAATCATTTTGGTTTAACTCAATGATGCATGAAAATGATTTTACGAGAGAAGCCAAGACTTGAATAAGTTTTCGGATCAAGATCAGACTATAAAGTGACTCATTTATAACTTTGTTGATATTCTTGATCTTGCTCTTTGTTTCTCATGTTCTTAGACTTTGGCATATGGCAATGTTCCATGCGCGTCAGTTTGTCATTTATCAAAACCTACAGAAATGAACACACGTTTAGTTTTTGTGACTTGAGAACGTGTTTCAACAATTTCCCCCTTTTTGATAATGGAAAACCAATATCGGGATATGCATAAGATAAGTATAAGTTCCCCCTCAATTTATGAGTTCCCCCTCAATTTATGCCAAAATATATTAGTGTGCATAGCCCTTATTCTTTTCCCTTTTAACATTAGCAAAAATAATGAACTTTCATTAAAAATATTAAACATACATGAGAAAGCAAGAATATAATTCAAACGATTCAAAATTTTATTATTCATTGTCATCATTAACATCCGGCTCGGCATCCGGCACTCTATCCGGAAGAACAATTTGGGCATATGGATAGTTGACATGATCAAAGTACCCATGAAGCTCATAAGTCAAACGAGTGACGTTTTGATCAATACGAGTCATTGAGGTTGACAAAGAAGCAAGTTGGTCCGAAATGGTTTGAAGAGTAGGAGCTTGAGGACGACGTATTTGAGTAGGAGGAGGAGGAGGATGATCACCAATATTGGGAAATGAAGATTCTTGAATTTCCCAATGCTTTGTTGCGTTTTTGGGAGGACCGACGGAGGTGTCGATTCCGGAGGCTTCAAAAATAGCCATTATGACAAAAGCATATGGGTGTGGCTTATCGTCTCCAATTGCATCATACATGTGAGTCATGACGAACTGGCACCAATTGATGCGAGCCCCGGTGATAATTGCATGTAAGAGTTTTGAATCCTCATGAGAGAGAGTGGTATGATTGAATTTTTGGGGTTTGAGAACTCGGGTGATGAGATAAAATATTAGACGATATTCTTGGAGCATGTGCGTAATGGTTGGGCGACGATTCTCCGGACAGTAGCCAATACCAATTTGGTGGAAAAGAAGTTGTTCATCAAATAAAGCGCATGCTTCTCTAGTGTAGAGAGAAATGCCTTCACCATTTCGTGGAAGGTTAGTGAGGAGTTGCAAGTTTTCCTCATTTACAAAAATTGGAACTCCATTGATGCTAGAGACAAGGTCACCATCTTCGTCCTGCTGTAGATTTGAATAGAAGGCACGGATTAGAGCAGGGTGAATGTAAGGAGTTTGTATAGAAAGTCAATGAGTTGGCTTTGTATAAGAATATTTTCTGTTGATGGGGGTGCGCTATTTCGAAGATATTGAGTAGTTGAAAAACGAGGCGGAAGGATTTCTCGATTCTCAAATTTTTCAATGAATCGAAGAAGTTCAGGTTGAGTATCAAAACGCAAATAAGAGTCGTATTTATAGTTGAAAACGGGTGGAGGAGCGGCGGAAGAGGAGGCAATCTGTTTGTCGGAACGAGAGCGTTTAGAGTGCTTGCTTGCCATTAGTATGAAGAAATAGGAGCTGTTTCAAAAGTTTGAAGGCTTTGGAAGATTGTTTGGAACTAAGAGCGAGATTGAAGTGAGAAATTTGAAGGATGAAAACACCTATTTATAGAATTGAAGAAGTGAGGCATTTATGGAGCAAAAAGCTGCAGATTTATTAAGCCAAACGGTCATGAACGGTAACAAAAATTTGAATACTGACCGTTGGTACTCGATTATGGAGGCTGAATAATCGATTATTTCCAATATTTTGAATTGTAGTCAGAGAAGAAATCGATTATGCGATAGGAGATAATCGATTATTTGAAGAAAGAAGTATTATGAGGGTCCGGGCTCGGGGAATAATCGATTTTGGTTAATATGATAATCGATTATTTCAGTCCAGTGATATGACGAAAAGCCGAGACGATAAAAGGTAATTGATTATGCAGTACTAAATAATCGATTATTATGAAACCTGTAACACTGAATCTCAACTTAATCGATTAGTAATATATGATAGTCGATTATTGCCAGAGATGTTAGAAATAATCGATTGTTCTTAGTCAATAATCGATTATTTGTTACCAGTGCCCGAAAATTCCCCCTGTCTTTGGGGCGATACCTGCAAAAAAGAATTAGGCGCCTCCGACGCTCAAGTTAGTAATTATTTAAAGAAGAATGCAATGCATGAATTAGATCATCGTGGAGTCAAGAATTCCGAGTTCACTACGAATGCGGAAAAAGGACTCTTTCTCTAATGGCTTTGTGAAGATGTCATCCAATTGATTTTTGGTTTCAACAAATTCAATTTCGACATCACCCTTGAGAACGTGATCTCTTATAAAGTGGTGTCTAATTTCTATGTGTTTCGTTCTTGAGTGAAGAATAGGATTCTTCGTCAAGCTTATGGCGCTAGTATTGTCACATTGAAGAGGAACATGATCAATACTAAAACCATAATCCGAGAGTTGTTGCTTCATCCAATGGATTTGTGCAGAACAACTCTCCGCGGCTATATATTCAGCCTCGATTGTGGATAACGCAACACTAACTTGTTTCTTGCTAAACCAAGAAACTAAGGAGCTACCGAGCAAATGGCAAGTGCCACTAGTGCTCTTGCGGTCCAATTTGCAACCCGCAAAATCGGAATCGGAATAGCCAACAAGTTGGCATGAAGAATCTTTGGGATACCATAGTCCCACATTTATTGTTCCAACAAGATACTTCATAATCCGTTTTACCGCAGTTAAGTGTGACTCCTTCGGACTTGATTGATATCGAGTGCATAAACACACGCTAAACATGATGTCCGGTCTACTAGCAGTAAGATAGAGAAGGGATCCGATCATACCTCAATACTTCTTGGTGTCTACTTCCTTACCTTTCTCATCTTTGTCAAGATGGTCGGATGTACTCATTGGAGTGGCCATTGCTTTGGCGTTGCTCATTTCAAAACGATTTAGCAACTCCTTGCAATATTTGGATTGGAAAATGAAAGTTCCCTCTTTCATTTGTTTCACTTGCAACCCTAAGAAGAAGTTTAGCTCACCCACCATTGACATTTCGAATTCGCTAGTCATTAACTTAGAGAATTACTCGCATAGAAAATCATTAGTAGCACCAAAAATAATATCATCGACATAAATTTGAACTAATAGAATGTCATTATTTTTATTTTTGATAAACAGTGTAGTGTCAACTTTCCCTTTCGAACTCATTGTTCAAAAGAAATTTGCTTAAGCGCACATACCAAGCTCGAGGAGCTTGTTTAAGTCCATATAGCGCTTTCCAAAGCTTGAAGACATGATCGGGGGATTTAAAGTCTTCAAAGCCCGGGGGTTATTCAACGTACACTTCCTCTTGAATAAACCCATTGAGGAAGGCACTTTTGACATCCATTTGAAATAATTTGAAATTCATAGATGATGAAAAAGAAAGTAATAAACGAATGGCTTCTAGGCGTGCTACGGGTGCATAGGTTTCTTCATAATCAATTCCTTCTTCTTGATTATAGCCCTTAGCAACAAGCCTAGCTTTGTTTCTAGTGATTATACCATTTTCATCTAATTTATTTCGAAAAACCCATTTCGTACCAATTATGGTGTGATTATCAGGTCTTGGCACCAATTCCCAAACATCATTACGTTTGAATTGGTTAAGCTCCTCTTGCATTGCCAAGGTCCAATGCTCATCCCCAATTGCTTCAGAAATGGTTTTAGGTTCTATTTGAGAAACAAAAGCCATATGCCCTACGGTGTCTTTAAGAAGATTTCGTGTACTTACCCCATTCTCGATGTTGCCAATTACCTTGTCAAGAGGATGGTCTTTAGACGTCCTCCAAGCCTTAGGCATCATCGATTCTTCTTCTTGTGGTGGTACTTCTTCCGAAGGTTGTTCCATGACTTCATCTTGAACTTCCTTTGGATCCTCCTTTTGTACCTCGTCTTGAAGATTGATTTTCTTTAAAGCATCTGCAAGATCAACACAAGAATCCTTTCTCGCCAAGCGAGCATCATTTTCACAAAATACTACATGAGGAGATTCCTCAACAGTTTTGGTTCGATTATTAAAAACTCTATATTCTTTGCTACGCGATGAGTAACCAAGAAAAATTCCTTCATCAGATTTCGCGTCAAATTTTCCCAAGTTATCTTTTCCGTTATTGTGAATAAAACATTTACAAGCGAAGACTCTAAGATGGGAAAGATTTGGTTTCCTTCCCTTATTGAGTTCATAGGGAGTTTTTATGAGTATCGGTCTTATGACAGCTCTGTTTAAAACATAGCTAGCGGTACTCACGGCATCCGCCCAAAACTTTTTTGAAATCTTAGCCTCATCGAGCATGGTTCTAGCCATCTCTTCGAGACATCGATTTTTATGTTCCACCACCCCATTTTGTTGTGGTGTACGTGGAGCCGAGAAGGTATGTTCAATACCGAGTTCGTCACAAAAATCCGCAAAGATATTATAATCGAACTCTCCCCCATGATCACTTCTTATGGAAGTGACGGTTGTGTTCTTTTCATTTGAACACGTTTAAGAAAACTTTTAAAAGCATGAAAGGCATCACTTTTATGAGCAAGAAATAATGTCCATGTGAATCTAGAGTGGTCATCAACAATTACAAAAGCATAAAGATTTCCACCAAGACTTTCAACACGAGATGGTCCAAAAAGATCCATGTGTAGAAGTTGTAAGGGTCTAGTGGTTGAAACAACATTTTTGAATTTAAAAGAGGCTTTTGTTTGTTTCGCTTTTTGACATGAATCACAAATAGAATCTTTTTCAAATTTCATGTTTGGAAGACCAATTACTAAATCTTGTGAAACTAGTTTGTTTAAAAGATTCATATTTACATGAGCAACTCTACGATGCCATAACCACATGTTGTCTTCTTTACTCATAAGGAAATTTACAAAACTTGATGAAGAATTTTCAAGATCAACCATATAGATATTATCCATTCTAATACCACGAAGAATAATTTTGAAATCACTACGACGGATAACTAAGCATTCTTCGGAGTCAAACAATACAAGATTTCCCTTGTCACATAATTGACTTATGCTCAAGAGATTATGTTTAAGACCTTTAACTAGCAAAATATGCTTAATGGAGGAGGATTCGTCCTTACCAACCGATCCAATGCCGATAATCTTTCCTTTGTTATTGTCTCCAAAAATAACATTTCCTCCTTCCGTGGGTTTTAGTTGAAGGATTTTTGATGCATCCCCGGTCATCTGTTTGGAGCATCCACTATCAAGGTACCAAAGTACACTTGATCCCTTCAAACACACCTACAAAACAAATTAATGAGATTTTGGTACCCAAGCCATTTTGGGTCCTTGTGTGTTAGGTGCAAAATATTGGTGTGATTGTCCTGCAATGAAATGTCTATGTCTAGTGAAGCATGCGGGAGCAATATGTCCAATTTTATTTCAACAATGACAAATGACATTCGGATTGTGCATTCTTCTACGATGATAATAATTTGGGGGCCTAAATTTACTTACTCTATTTTTAGGAACATAGTTTTGATGTAGTTTTCGAAAATCTTGTCTAGGTGGTCTATACATGCCAACATTTCTTCTAGCATTCACTCTATAGTTTTGATGTGGTTTTTGAAAATCTTGTCTAGGTGGTCTATACATTCCAATATTTCTTCTAGCATTTGTTCTAGGATGAGTTGCAATTCTAGGATTAAAATTTCTAGGTTGAGTGTCGACATTTATTTTGTTTTGCCTAAGTTGAGTCTTAGGTGGTTTAGGAATGGACTCAACTTTTTCTTTTGGCTCTTGTTTAAAGCCTATACCGTGCTTAGTGGATTTCAAATTTACAAGCACTTCATTGAGATTTTTGTGTGAAGAATTGAATTTGTGCAAAGTGCTTCTAAGACTTTCTACTTCTTCCTTTAGAGATTTGCAAGAGGTACAATCCGTATTTGAGCTTTCGGGTTTATCGGCGCTTCTTTTGCCATAAAACTTGTTTTCCTCTTTTAATTTCTCATTTTCAAGAGTAAGTTTTTCAAAATCCTTTTCTTTTGAAGAAAATTGTTTTCTTAAATCTTTTATTGATTTAGAAGCGCTAGTAAACCCTTTATACAACTCATCAAATGCATCTTGCATTTCTTCTAAAGTGAAATAGTTCTTAGAAGTAGTACATACCTCATTTTGAGTTTCTTCGTGTGCCATAAGACACAACTTTGCGGTCTCGTTTCCTTCTCCATCACTTGATTCGTCTCCGGAGTCGCCTCCCCAAGAGATGTATGCTCTTAGTTTCTTGACGGGTTTCTTCTCCTTTTTGATGTTTGGACAATTTGATTTGATATGTCCGATTTCTCCGCATCCATAGCACTTTAATTGGTCTCCTTGTTGCTTACCTTTTCGTTCATACTTCTTTTGCATGAACTTGTGAAATCTCTTAATAACGAGTCTGAACTTGTTATCTTCATCGCTTGAATCCTCATCATTTTGAGGTTGAGCCGTGCTTGCTTTAAGGGCGATTCTTCGTTTCCTTTGATCATCCAAAGGAGGGTTAAGAATAGTAGATTCATAGGTTTTGAGATTACCTCTAAGCCCGTCGATTGTGACATTTGTAATGCCGATTGATTCTTGAATAGCGTCAGCTTTGGAGGGCCATTCCGGAGTGAGACTTCGAAGAATTTTACGGACAAGTTCCCTATCCGTGAAGGTCTTCTTAAGAGCATGAAGATCATTAACGATTTTTGAAAATCCTTCGAACATATCATCTATCTTCTCGTTTTCCTTCATATGAAAAAGTTCATATTCATGGGTTAGGAAATCTATTTTAGCTTCTGTTACCTGGTCCGTACCTTCGTAGGTGATTTCCAATTTATCCCACATTTGCTTAGCAGTGGTGCAACATGATATTTTTCGATAATCATCAGGATTTACCGCACAGTACATCATGTTGATGGCTTTTGCGTTGTTCTCCACCTTTCTAATATCGTCTGCGTCATACTCATCTTCCGATTTTTGCACCATTTCATTTTCTACCTTTTTGGTTTGAATTTGCTCCCCATTCTTGATAATTTTCCACAGTAGAAAATTATTTGATTGGATGAATATTCTCATCCTTTCCTTCCAATACGTATAGTTTGTGCCATCGAATAGTGGTGGCCTTGTGAAGCATTGTCCTTCACCTAGTCCTGCATAAACGTTACGAGTAGAAGCCATGGATTGTTTCTCTCAAACTGTTAAGTCTTTCAGAGAGTTAGGCTCTGATACCAATTGTTAGAATATACGCTTAACGCTAGAGGGGTGGTGAATAGCGTTATAATAAAAAACAATGTAAATTTGCGGAATTAAAATTGCAGGAATAACGTAAGTGCAGTAATTAAAATGGTAAGGAGAGAACACACCGAATTTATCCTGGTTCACCACAACGTGTGGTTAGTCCAGTCCCCGAGAGACTCTCTCGAGTTTTAAACTAACTTCGTTAAGCTTACGGGTGCCTAACAAACCGTTACACTTGCTCGTAGATATACACTCTACAAGACTTCAACCTGCTCGAGGATACCGCACCTCAGACTTCAAACCAAGGAACTAGTTTTCCTTCTTACAACAAGGGATTATAATATCCCTTCAAGTGTGTACAAACACTTAGCACTCAAGACAAGACTCTCTTTATAGAGTAGATATGAGTAAAAACAATACGCTCAAGAACACAACAACTTAGTCAAGAGTTTGGCTCTCAAAAAGTTATGAAATGAATAGAAAATGATTGATATGAGAGTATGTAAGCTTAAGCAAGAATGTAACCAGTTGTTGTACTTGAAAGAGTGATTTTGAGGTGTATTTATAGTGCTCAAAGTCACCAAGACCGTTGCTTAATTGCCAATCACTAATTGCTGATTTTGTGCTTGCATAATCGATTATATGATCTGCATAATCGATTATCTGCAGATCGTTCAAAAATCATATGCGGATTAAAAGCAGAATAATCGATTATCCAAGTTGCATAATCGATTATCTGTTAACGTCAAAAATCCGGATGCAGATTCTGTGCAAGCATAATCGATTATTGCCTTGTGTATAATCGATTATATTTTAGCGTTTTAAAAATACGTTGGCAATGGTCTTAACATAATCGATTACCTAAAAGACATAATCCATTATTTTGCTGTATTAAAAATTTCGGTTATACACTGTCTGGACATAATCGATTATCAAGAAAAACATAATCGATTATTTTTCTGTTTTGTAAAATCCGGTTTACACTGTCTTAACATAATCGATTATAAGTAAGACATAATCGATTATATTGCTGTCTTGAAAATTTCAGTTAACACTGTCTTAACATAATCGATTATAAGAAATACATAATCGATTATTTTATGTCCAGATTTGAAAAACATATTTGAAAATCATTTTGGCCAAAATGAAAATGTTTGAAAATCATTATGGTTTAACTCAATGATGCATGAAAATGATTTTACGAGAGAAGCCAAGACTTGAATAAGTTGTCGGATCAAGATCACACTATAAAGTGACTCATTTATAACTTTGTTGATATTCTTGATCTTGCTCTTTGTTTCTCATGTTCTTGGACTTTGGCATATGGCAATGTTCCATGCGCGTCGGTTTGTCATTTATCAAAACCTACAGAAATGAACACACGTTTAGTTTTAGTGACTTGAGAACGTGTTTCAACAGCCTCAACAGGAAGAATACGATAAGGTTAGACCGGTTGTGTTAGGATAACAACTCCGTGAGATCGACTCCCTTATCTGTTTTCTGCCTATTTGCTGTTGTAATTTTCTTTTCTAGTACTAATAAAAATCTAGCCCTACGCTCTGCCTAGTGGATTGCTTAAAAAAATGTAATTGCAAATATTGCTGCTAGTAGTAGTAGCAACTCTAACAATCACCCCTGTAATTCTCGTACTTAACTTATCAATGAAATCCTCCCTTTTATTTTGGAATAAATACAGATAGCAAAGTCACCTCATTTGGACGCTAAGATGTCTGACATATGCATTGGTACCTTGGCAGCTCCAACTTAATTTCCTCCATATTACTTTGAGAATGATGATGGTAAAGGAAATAAGCATGAGTTTAATCTTATTGATGGTGGTGTTGTTGCTGCCAATCTGGTACATTTCCTCATATACATCAGCTTAATTTCTGAATCTTCTTTTGTTAGATATTCCAAAAGAATTAATTTATGTTAATACTATTGACACCAAAGAGCAGTAAAGTAACTTGGATAATCTGTGTTTTTATTGATCGCGAAAGCTTGCTTAAATACAGAAAGTCAGTAACTGACATCACTAAATATTGTTATAAATATGCTAAAACAACTCTTTTTCTAGCTAAAAAGGAGGAGCAGGAGTAGACAATAGCGAACTAACTTTCAAAACAAAAACAGAATCCTAAATATCTGCATGAGAGTCCACAAAATCTGGTGTGTATTCCTCAATTTCTACAGCCTAACTAAGCTTCTGATTTTATTGACTGCAATAACATTGCAATTTTTGAGGTAACTGCAGCACTCCTCCTGCCTCAAGAATTGCAGACTTCAAGTTTTCTTCTAAGAAACTCAAATCTATTAACATGAAATAGCTTTGTAAACAAATCAGCAATTTGATCTTCTGACCTGCAATACGTCAATTTCACCTCCCCTCCTTCTTGCACTTCCCTAAGAAAGTACAATTTGATATTAAAATGCTTGGTTTTACCATGAAAAACAGGATTATGAGAAATTGCTATGGCTGCCTAACTATCCACAAACACTTTTGTGCTTGTTTGTTGCTCCAGATCAAGATCTAATTAACAGGATTTTCCTTAGCCAAAGAGCTTGATTAACTGCTGCAGTTGCATCATTCAGCTTCTGCAGTTAACTGTGCTACGATTTCCTACTTCTTTGAGCACCATAAAAAACATCCTGAACCAAGACTAAACCAATAACCTGAAATGGTTTTCATATTATCAACTGAACGTGTCCAATCACTATCAGAATAACCTTGCAACTTGAAAGTATGACACTTAGAGAACTTAACACCACAGTCTAAAGTTCCCTTGACGTACCTTATCACTCTTTTGGCTTCTTTCATGCGTGTTTCACTCGCACAATTTATAAATCTGGAAAATACACTTACTACCTGAAGAATATCAGGTCTAGTGGCAGTGAGGTACATAAGACATCCAATCATACTTCTGTAACTAGCTTCGTCAACCTTGTTGGTACCATCATCCTTGACCAGCTTCTCTTTCTGATTCATTGGAGTGTTCATAGGCTTGCAATCTTCCATTTTGAACTTCTTCATAATTTCTCTTGCATACTTCTTTTGGCAAATGAACACTTCATTTTGAGTTTGATGAATCTGCACTCCAAGAAAGTAAGACATTTCTCCAAAGTCTGTCATTTTGAATACTTTCTTCATCTCTGCCTTGAAGTCCTTGATCATTTCAAGGTAGTTTCCTGCTACAAGAAGATCATCAACATAAAGTGATAGAATCACAATATCAGAAACTCTTTTTCTAATTAAGAGAGTTGATTAACTTGGGCTTTTCTTAAAACCTAGGCGTCGCAAATGCTCATCAATTCGACTATACCAAGCCCTTGGAGCTTGTTTTAAACCATAAAGGGCTTTCTTCAATAGATAAACTTTATCTTCATGTCCCCTAACAGAAAAACCTTGAGTTTGCTCCACATAAATCTGCTCCTGCAGAAAACCATTTAAAAAAGATGACTTGACATCTAACTGAAAGATTCTCCAACTTTTTTGAGCAGCAATAGCTAGTAACAATCTTATTGTATCAAGTCTAGCAACTAGAGCAAATATTTCCGAATAATCAACTCCTAAAATATGTGAGTAACCTTTAACAACAAGCCTAGCCTTGAGCTTTTTAACAGAACCATCATCATTTAAATTAGTGTGGTAAACCCACTTAACACCAATGATCTTCCTATCTTGAGGCTTTTCCACAAGCTGCCAGGTCTCGTTTTTCTCAATCATTGTAAGCTCCTCTTGCATTGCAACTTTCCACTTAGGATATGAAATGGCTTCCTCGAATCCAGACAACTCTAAAATAGCCACATTGCATCTCTGGTATACGTCAGAGAGAAACCTTGTTCCACTTATTGGTTGATGATCAATGCATTCATCGGAATCAGGTAGATTGTTTGTAATCTGCTTTTGATTACCTTCTTCGGGGTCCCATTGCTCATTCTCCATAAAAAATACATCTCTGCTTATCATAATTTTGTATTTATGAGGCTGCAAAATTCAGAAAGCTTTAGAGACCGTTCTATAACAAATAAATACTTCATGTTCAGCTTTGTTGTCTGACGTGCCTACCTTAACCTGTGGAATATAAGAGAAATACAAACAACCGAAGATCTTTAAGTTTTTTAAGGAAGGTTTGTACCCATTCCATGCCTCAAAAGGTGTCTTTCCCCCCACAGCTTTTGTAGGCAACCTGTTCAACAATAAAACAGCAGTGTTAGCTGCTTCTGTACATAAATTTGTTTCTCATATAACAAGCACCTCGACATATCCATTATCGTCCTATTCTTCCTTTTAACTAACCCCATTCTCTTGCGGAGTATATGGGGCAGTGAGTTCATGCTCAATTCCTGCATTTTCACAAGAGGGGTTGCTCTGATGGTAAGCAACCCCCACTTCCAACCGAGAGGTTGTGAGTTCGAGTCTCCCCAAGAGCAAGGTGGGAAGTTGTTGGAGGGAAGGATGTCGGGGGTCTATTTGGAAATAACCTCTCTACCCCAGGGTAGGGTAAGGTCTGCGTACACACTACCCTCCCAGACCCCACTAAGTGGGATTATACTGGGTTGTTGTTGTTGGTGGTGGTCTGATGTAATCTCAGTACCGTTATCTGATCTCAGCATTTGTATCCTGCAACCACTTTGATTTTCTATCGAAGCTTTGAATTTCCAGAACACTTCAGGTACTTCAGATTTGAAACTGAGAAAATAAATCCAACACATTCTTTTCATATCATCAATGAATGCTATGAAATATTTAATTCCTTTGAGAGAAGTTGTCTTATTTGGGAAACACAAAAAAAAAAGGTGCATACAAGATTTCGACTCTCTCTCTCTCTTTCCAGAAATTCTCTATTTCTCACAAAGGTCACCAACCCCGACCCCTCCCCAGCTTCCAGTCCCCCTCTCCCCCTCTCCCCCCACCCCCTCCGGCGACCCCTCCCCGGCGACCCCCCTCCCCCTCCGGCGACCCTCTATGTAAGTTCTCGCTCTTCTGTTTCACTCCTCTCTCCCTCTTCTATATCCACTACCCAGCCCTCACCCCCTACCCCCCACCCCTACCCCCCTGCCAACTAAAACTCCGGCGACCCTCCTTCTCCGGCGACCCTCCAGTAAAGCAACCCCTCCCCCTTTCCCGAGCTAGGCAGCCCCCTCGCTTTTTTTTTGTGTGTGTGTGTGTGCGTGATTTTCAGGTACAAGCCGTCGCGGACAAGGAGAACTTACGACATTTAGACGCGAAGAGCAAAGCAACACCGGACGAAGTATGCAAGAGCTAGCGGTAGTTTATCTCGGGAAAATCAAAGCATACTTCCAGGTTTTTTCATCGGGAGTTGGTACCTCCCGACCTCCTTTTTTTACTTTGTACATCCTTTTACGTTTTCTATCTAAGCACCTTGTGTGTGGGTTACTTTGTCGCTTCCTAGCTTGCATCCTTTTGCGCACTCCACTGTATTACGTGGGTGCATCACTCTTATTCGTAATCGATTGGGGATAGTGGCCGCGACGGGAGATGGTAGAGTAAATTTATGTCCTCGAGGGGCAGGGGTGGGGGCAGGGGCAAGCAGGGGGGCTGGGAGCGGTTCTGCGGGTAGGACCGGAGGCAAGGGTGGGAAGAGGGTAGCGGACGCTCATAGATTAAGGATCGGGTCGTGGAATGTAGGCACTCTGATGGGTCAGTCCATTGGGTTGGCGAAGGTTCTTCAAAAGAGGATGGTTAACATAGCCTGTGTCCAGGAGACTAGGTGGAAAGGGTCGAAGGCGAGGAATGCAGACGGGTTTAAGTTGTGGTATTCTAGGGTCCTGAGAGGTAAGAATGGAGTGGGCATACTGGTTGATAGGGATCTGAGGGAGTCTGTGGTCGAGGTTAGGCGAGTGAATGATAGGTTAATTTCTATTAAGTTGGTTATTGGAGGTTGCGTCCTCAACGTCATCAGTGCCTACGCGCCGCAATCGGGCTTAGACGAGGAGGTTAAGAGGCGCTTTTGGGAGGACTTGGATGATATGGTGAGTAGTATTCCCCAATCTGAGAAGTTAGTTATTGGAATGGACTTTAATGGTCATATTGGGGCTAATGCTGGTGGTTATGGTGAGGTGCACGGTGGCTTTGGCTTTGGGGTTAGGAACGGAGGAGGCACGTCACTGCTTGATTTTGCCAGGGCTTCCGAGCTTTTGATTGTGAACTCGACATTTCAGAAGAGGGAGGAGCATTTGGTCCCCTTCAAGAGTTCGGCGGTGAGGACTCAGATTGATTACCTCCTCCTCAGAAGGAGCGATAAGGGTATGAGCAAGGACTGCAAAGTTATTCCGCGAGAGTCCATTTCGACTCTTCATAGACTCCTAGTGATGGATGTTGGTCTCTGGGTGAAGAGGAAGAGGAGGGGTGCTCGGGGAAAACCGCGGATTAGATGGGGTGATTTGAATAAGGAGAAGGCACTGGAGTTGGAGAGGAGGTTAGCTGAGGGCGGAGCTTGGAGAAGTTCTATGGAAGCGGATGTTATGTGGTCAGAGACGACAAACTTGGTTAGGGAGGTAGCACGGGATGTGCTTGGAGTAGCAAAGGTCTATGCAGGCAGGCATCAGGGTGACTGGTGGTGGAACGATGTAGTCCAAGGAAAAGTGGAGGTGAAGAAGGCAGTGTTTGCTAATATGGCAGGGAGTACAAGCGAGGAAGAACGGAGAGCGAACATGGAGATCTACAAGGCGGCGAGGAAAGAAGCAAAGATGGCGGTTACGGAAGCCAAAAACACGGCGTTTGGTCCCATGTACGAGGAATTAGGGGAGAAAGGCGGGGACAGGAAGTTATTTCGATTAGCTAAAGAAAGGGAAAGGAAGGCGCGTGATCTTGACCAAGTTAGGTGCATCAAGGGCGAGGATGGTAGAGTTCTGATGGGGGAGTCTCAAGTCAAGCAGAGGTGGCAGGCATACTTTCAAGACTTACTTAACGATGTGGGGGATCGTAACATAGAGCTAGGGGAGTTGGGGTATTCAGAGCAACATAGAGACCTTGGGTACTGCAGGCGCATTAGGGCGGAGGAGGTCATGGGGGCTTTGCATAGGATGAGTAGGGGTCGAACGAATGGGCCTGACGAGATCCCGGTAGAGTTCTAGAAATGCATGGGTAGGTCAGGAGTGGAGTGGCTCTCCAGGTTGTTCAATGCGATCTTCGGGACCATAAAGATGCCGGAGGAGTGGAGGTGGAGTACAGTGGTGCCCTTGTACAAGAACAAAGGTGACATCTAGTGCTGCAACAACTATAGGGGTATCAAATTAATAAGTCATACCATGAAGGTCTGGGAGCGGGTGATCGAGGCAAGGGTGAGGGAGATGATATCTATATCTGTGAACCAGTTCGGTTTCATGCCGAGTCGCTCCACTACAGAATCTATCCACCTTGTTAGGAGGCTGGTGGAGCAGTTCAGGGATAAGAAAAAGGACCTGCACATGGTGCTTATCGACTTGCAGAAGGCGTATGACAAGGTCCCAAGGGAGGTGCTATGGAGGTGCTTGGAGGCGAAGAGCGTGCATGAAGCCTACATCAGATTAATTAAGGACATGTACGATGGAGCTAAGACTAGGGTTAGGACGGTGGGTGGCGACTCAGACCATTTTCTAGTGGTTATAGGGCTCCATCAAGGATCGGCGCTTAGCCCTCTCTTGTTTGCCTTGGTGATGGATGCTCATACCCGACATATTCAAGGGAATGTGCCTTGGTGTATGCTATTTGCTGATGACATAGTCTTGATAGACGAGACGAGGGTCGGTGTGAATGAGAGGTTAGAGGTATGGAGACAGACTCTCGAGTCTAAGGGTTTCAAAATAAGCATATCTAAGACAGAATACCGGGAGTGCAAGTTTAGCGCCGAGCCGAGCGGAGTAGGCATGGATGTGATGATTGGATCTCAGGTCATCGCCAAGATGGACAGTGTCAGATATCTTGGGTCGGTGATTCAGGAGGACGGAGAGATTGATGGGGACGTCACTTATCGTATAGGAGGGGGTGGTCAAAGTGGAGGCTTGCATCAGGAATCCTGTGTGACAAGAAAGTTCCACAGAAACTCAAGGGGAAATTTTATAGAGCTGTGGTTAGACCGGCCATGTTGTATGGGGCGCAATGCTGGCCAGTGAAGAACTCTCATGTTCAGAGGATGAAGGTTGCAGAGATGAGGATGCTCAGGTGGATGTGCAGGCTCACCAGGTTAAATAAGATTAAGAATGAAGTTATTCGACAGAAGGTGGGGGTGGCCCCGGTGGATGAGAAGATGCGAGAAGCGAGGCTGAGGTGGTTCGGGCATGTATGGAAGAGAAGTCCTGAAGCCCGGGTGAGGAGTTGTGAGCGACTGGCGATGGTCGGCGCACGGCGGGGGAGAGGGAGGCCTAAGAGGTATTGGGGAGAGGTGATTAGGCATGACATGGCTAGAATGCGGGTTTCTGAGGACATGGCTCTTGATAGGAAAGTCTGGAGGTCTAGTATCAGGGTAGTAGGATTGGGGGCCCTAGAGTGTTTCGTACTCCTCACCCGGTATTGGGTAAGGCTTGGCAGGGCGATCCATAGATAATTTGTGTATTGGATTGTGTCTCCCTTATTATTGCATGCTATTTATGGTAGTTACTGTCTGATATCATTGCATGCTTTTTTATTTATGGTTCTTATGTTTATATAATTATTTATGCTATTTCTCTTTAAGCTATTAATGTTCTTTCGTTGTTGTTTTTGTTTTTGTTGTTCCTTTCCTTCACTGAGCCGAGGGTCGATTGGAAACAGCCTCTCTGCCCTTTCGGGTAAGGATAAGGCCTGTCTACATATTACCCTCCCCAGACCCCACCTTGTGGGATTATATTGGGTAGTTGTTGTTGTTTTTGTTGTTGAGAGAAGTTGTCTTATGTGGTCCACACAAATCGGTATGGACTAATTGAAGTTTCACTGATGCTCTCCAGGTTGCCTCGGGAAAAGGCATCCTGCTTTGCTTTCCCAATTGACATGTGCTGCAGCTTGCGAGTTCCTCCTCCATAGGTGGTAGTCCCTGAACCATATCCTTATTTGACGTGTAAAAGAGTGACCTCTGATGGAAATGCCTGAGTCTCTTGGGCCATACATCAGCAGTTATCACATGGCTTGGATAGGCAACCAAATTTTCCTCCATTGGATCAAAGGAAAAACATCTTCATCTCATTTTAACTCGGCAGACTTCTTGACCCTTTGGATCAAAGATCACACACATCCTGTCCTCAAAAATAAGCTTGAAACCATTCTCCAAAAATTTCCCTACGCTCAATAAATTTTGATCAATTTCAAGAAAAAAGAGCACATCCCTAATGAACTTTATACCTGAGTAACTTTCAATAGCTATTGTGCCTTTCCCTTTGGCAGGAAGATAATCACCATTACCAATTTTGACTTTAGAGTTACAGATTTGTCTTAACACTTTGAAAATTTTCTCATCATGAGTCATATAATTTGTACAACCACTATAAATTAACAAACTTTCACTTGAACTTTTGCTTGCAAAACATGTCGCCACAAACAATTGCTCTTCTTCTTCTTGTTCTGCAATTTGTGCTTTATTTGAATGTTGTGGTCCTTTGTCTTTGCAAATAATTTCAGCATGACCGTGTTTATGACACTTTTCTGCATCTCATATTAGGTTTCTCCAACATTTGAAGTGTGGATGGTTTCTCTTCCCACAATGCTGGCAAGATGGATATTTTCCACCTTTGTTGTTGTTCTTATTATCAGTTGCAGCAATAACTACAACTTCAGTTGACGTAGAATAGCTCTTCTTGCCCTTTTGCTTCTTTCCTTTGCTGCCAGGTTTGAATAGTTGCCTAGCTTGCAAAGCTCCTTCATCCGCTCCCTCATTCCTCATCAATCTTCTTTGTTCCTGTGCTTGCAAAGAGTTTAAAAGTTCCGCCAAACTAATGTTTGACAGATCTTTTGTATTTTCCAGTGAAGCAGTTGTTGCTTCAAACTTCTCAGGTAAAGTAACAAGAAATATCTGCACAATTCTTTTGTCAGAAAGTTTGGCGCCAAGTAATTTTACCTTATTTGCCAGATTGATAAGCCTATTTGAGTACTCCTTAATTGTCTCAGATTCCTTCATTTTCTGCATTTCAAATTCCCTTACCGGGTTTAAGACCTTCATGCCTCGAATTCTTTCATCTCCATATTATTCTTTTTTCAGAATGTCCCAAATTGCCTTTGCCGAACTAAAAGTAATGATTCTGGAAAAAATAGTAGGAGATACTACAGCATAGAGACACGCCTTAGCCTTCGACTTCCTGGTCTTCTTCTCTTTGTGAGTTTTGATCTGAGTCATGGTAGGATTGCCTGGTAAAGGAGAAACTTCATAATCCTCCTCTACCGCCTCCCAGAGATCACATACATCCATGTAGGCTTCCATCCTGACAGCCCATACCTGATAGTTTTCTCCATCAAAAACTGGTGGAGCAATTGATGAAAAAACACTCTCACCTTCCATAATTCTTTAAGGCGATTTTATGGATGGTCTGATTATGTTTTTGGGTTTTCACTCAGTTGATAACTCATACTCTCACAAGTCCCTTAAGAAAAAAAAAAGCTCTATGCCACTGTTAATACTATTAACAGCAAAGAGCAGTAAACAACAACAACAACAATAACAACCCAGTATAATCTCACTTAATGGGGTCTGGGGAAGGTAGTATATACACATAACTTACCCCTACCCTGGGGTAGAGAGACTGTATCCAAATAGACCCCGGCATCCTTCCCTCCAAGAACTTCCCACCTTGCTCTTGGGGAGACTCGAACTCACAACCTTTCGGTTGGAAGTGGGGGTTACTTACCATCAGAGCAACCCCTCTTGTCTAAAATAGCTAATAAACTTTCAAAAGAAAAACAGAATCCTAAATATCTGCAAGAGAGACCACAAAATCTGGTGTGTATTCCTCAATATTCTATAGCCTATCTAAGCTCCTGATTTTATTGACTGCAATAACATTGCAATTTTTGACTGCAACAATTTAGATGTCTGTTTGATTAGCGTGGATTATTTCACGTGAATTTTTCAACATGCATGCTCATTATCATATCAATTAATATATATATATATATATATATGCTTGATAGGCCTTAGTTGCCCTAAGCACAGTAACCAACAGTGTGGAAGCAGATCCATCATTTGCTTCTATCAAGCCATTGGACGTCAAACAAATTTTGCTGCTCTCATTTGGGACTGGCACTAATGCAGATTTTGCTGGAACATACACAGCACAGGAGGCAGCTAATTGGGGTGTTGTTTCCTGGCTATTCCATAATAATTCGAACCCTCTTAGTGAAATGTCATATGAAGCAAGTGTTATTATGAATGATTATTACATCGCTACCATCTATCGTGGTCTTGGAGTAATTAGGAGAGTTATAGTGTTATTGTGAGTTATCAAATAAACACTATAACACTCCTAATTAATCCAAAAGTTCAATTTTATGTGGCGAAATTTGAATTAGCACGGAGTTAATTAACAGAGAAATGAAGATTTTTGAAACTTATAATATAAAACAAGTCATGGATACTTGTAGAACTACAAAAGCTTCTCATCAAGGATAAGATATGATTTTAGTTAAATGGTTAAAAACTTCGCTAGCGTTTCAACATAGATTTGGTTGAAACACATGCAATAAGAGTTTCTGAAGTTGCCTTGAAAAATAATTTTTTGAAGTTGAAGGTGTGTTTGGACATGCATTTTATTTGGAAAAAAAAGTTAAAATTTTGTGAATGAAAGTGAAGTTTTCACCCATAACCGCCCTAAACCAATTTTTGAGAAATTGATTTATTTTCATAAACTAATCATATTCCATGCACAAATAATATTTTTAAAACTTCTAAAAAAAATCCAAAATTTATGGCCAAACAAAAGCTTAGAAAATTGCCATTTTTTTTTAAAATTTTTTTGCAATAGACTAAAAATAAAATGCCGTTACATAAATTGGAATAGAGGGAGTATATGATTATTTGAAGTTGATTAATTTAAGAGTGAAAAATTTCTTTACCATTTCCCCTCCCTTTATATGATGTTCCTTCCTTTGTATGTAATACCAGGAAACTGCATTAACTGGCACAACTACCCAAATGGATAATGCTACAGAGGCTAATATGAACTTATTGGTACAAATTGGTGAAAACTTGTTGAAGAAACAAGCTTCCAATGGGAATCCTGAAACCAATGAGGAAGCTCTAAAGAGGTCAGACATATATCTATGCACCATTATTCTTTATCTATTTAGAGTCTAACTTTAGTTCGAATTATAAATCTATTTTGTTGCTACTTATAATCACTGTCGTAATTTGTACGCAGGTTTGCGAAATTGCTCTCAGAAAGGAAGAAACGACGTGCAAACAAAGCCAACTCATAATAATAATTCTGCTAAAGAATAAGCGCTTGTAAGGCATGCATTAGGTCGTCAAGTTTTGAGTTGTTTTAGAATAATCGTGTTTTTCAGTTTCAGAAATAAAATGAAGAGAGGGATAAGTTTCAATAGAAACATCCCTCCCTATGTAATGAAAGTTTTACAAAATCTATTGCACTCCATATTTTCAAAGTCTTAAAAGTAACGGTATGACTCTCGGTATAATTATAGAAAAATATTTTTTACTAAAAATATTTGAATATCTCAATATAATTAAAAACTATTGCACAGAGTAAACATAAGGATAATACATTAGTCATACATCATTTGCAAAAGTTGTTAGAAGATCTAAAATATATATATATTTTTTTCAAGAATAAAAAAAAAGTAATTACCTAGACCTTGCTTGTATTTATCTGGGGTGTTTATATTTCTAATATTTTGTCTTCTCAAGTTCACTTATGCATCATAATTTAAATACGATATTGTATTTAATTGGTAAAAGTTAGTTTGTTACTTCAAAAAATATAGCCCGATAGCAAGACTCTTTGCCGTTTTCGTAGAAACTGTTTATTTTGATTACAATATTAAACATGAATAACCAATAATTCTGATGACAATTAATCATCAATATATGTGTTTCTTTCTCTGTTTCAATTTATAATTATGTTACTTCTTTTAATCTTTTATTCTTTTGTTTTAGTTTTTCATAATTCGGATAATGTTTCATTAGATAATCAAAAAATATAAGAGAAAATATTAATTGGAGCTTAAATATATATATATATATATATATATATATATATATATATATATATATATTAACGTTTGTGCAATAATATCTTATTTAAGTTATTTATTTTTATAATTATTCATGTATATCGTTCAGTAATACTAAACATACTTATTAAAAAAGCAAGTACTTACACTCAGTATAAAAATAATGTAAAAGTAAACATGAGGATAACACCTTAGACTCTTAAGCCATTTACAGATCTTGTTAGATGGTCATAAATTTAGATATATTTCTTTTCAAAAATAAAAGAAAGAGTAATTACCTAGAACCTTGCTGATATTCATTTTGTTTGGAGCTTCTGTGTCAAAGTCTTGTCTTCTTAAGTCTCCTTTGGATCCTAATTTAAATAAGATGTTGTAATTATTTCGTAAAAATTCATTTTTTTTTTACTTTAAAAACTTAGCCAACAGTAGCTATGGTTCAAAATCAAGTTACATCTCTTCAATCTTTTTATCTTAATAAATATTTAAAATAGAATGGTTTGCTGATATAACATTAGCAACGATTGAAACCAAACAAAATAGAAACTAGAAAATGATAGTTACTGGGGGTGTTCAAAACCGATCCGAAATCGAAAATCAATCCAAACCGAAGCTTAACGGCTTACTGGTAACGGCTTAACGGATGGGGAACGGAGTGAATTTTTTTTATTAACGGCTTATCGGTTTGGGGATGGATTACTCAATTTTCTTAACGGCTAATCCGTTAACCCGTTAAGAATATAAATATATGTTATGTATATATATATATATACAATTTATTTTTATTTATATATATTAAATATAAAAAAACTAAAACCCTTAAAAATGATTAACAAAAGTTTATTTCTACTTCTAAGCATTTTTAATCTCGGGATCTAGATGATTTGCAGGTACCCACCCAACATAAAGGAGATGAAGGTGATGGACAAGAAAAAAGTGCGGAGGGCAAAGCTATACTACCTCAGGGATAAAATGAATGCCCTGAAAAGACATTAACAAGCTAGCTCATATGAAGGAATACTGGAATAGGTGTTTGATCTATAATTGCCTGAAGAGATCTATCAAATTCTAGTAAACATGTATGTTAGGCCCATAAGCCGCCCAATAACCGCCCTATAAGAGCTAACCTGATATCAATCCGCCCGATATCTTATCGGGTGGCTAACGGATTAATACATTTAAAAGCCGATAACCGTTAAGAGTAAAAGCCGCCCAATCCGCCCGATGAACACGTCTAATAGTTACATTAGTGACTAAGTATTTGAAGGATTATACCCCTTTAAATAAATTTGTCGTTTTATTAATTCAGAAGGGATGCAATACTTGTAGTTACTCTATAGAAGGACACAACTTTTAGAAGAGGAACTTTAAATTGGATTTTCTTTTCTTTATTTAGACATTAGTATTTAATATTAATTTTAAATACAAAAATAGGGTATTTAGGTTATTTCAAAGGGTAATTTATTAATTCAACATTAACTTTTGAGGTTCTTTTTTTTGGTAATTAAATTTTTTATTAATCACCAAAGATAAGTCTTTACAAAGCTATAGTCCAGCTAACACAGCTGACTATCACATAAGTAGCTCATATCCTACTTCTATACTATGCCTCTATGTCTAATTACAGGGAAGCTGTTGAAGTTGTAAGCTAAACTCGCTAGGACTTCTAACATGACAAATGTAGGCAGTGTTTCTAAGCAATTGCCCAACAGGAGTTGAAACATTAGTAAACATCCTGGAATTCCTTTCTAGCCAGATACTATAACACATTTCTGCAATGATCAATTTAAAGTTGCGAGCTCGAACAGTCCTTCCTTTAGCCTTGGCAATAATCCATTGTATAAACTGATCCCAATTATGAAAACTAGGTTGAGTTACTCCAATCCAACTCATAACATGATGTCTCAGTATAGAGGTGAAAGGACACAAACAGAAGAGATGATCTCTGGACTCAGCACTTTGTTGACATAATATGCACAAGCTGTCAATGGTTGGACTCCACTGTCTCAATCGATCTTTGGTAGGCAACCTATCTTGCAGTATTAACCAAAGATTAAACACTGCCTTAGGCCTTGCTGGATTATGCATGGTTAAATTTCTCCAAATGACTCTTGGCAGCTGACCAATTTGATGAAGATAGAGCTTCTTGACAGACCAATCTGTTTGGGACACTAGCTGCATTTGACTCAATGTAACAGTGGCTTCAACAATCTTCCTAACCATCCAGCTAGCTTGGTTAGGAATTTTGATGGCATGAAGCTGCTGTTGCTTAATGTAAATAGCATGAATCCATTTAACCCATAAAACATCCTTCTTGTGGGCTAAGTCCCATCCCAGCTTAGTAATAGCAGCCCTATTCCATAGCATCAAGTTCATGATATTAAGCCCTCCAGCAGATTTAGGTAAACACATTCTATCCCAAGCCACATAAGCCTTCTTTGATATATTGGCAGTACCTGTCCAAATATAAGATCTGCAAATTGCATCTAACATCTTTAATATCTTTGAAGGAATGATAAAGATTTGTGCCCAATAAGATTGTATACCAAAAGTAACTATTTGAACTAGTTGGATTCTGCCTGCATAGGACAACTTCCTGGCAGTCCAAGAAGTTATCTTAGCAGTAACTTTATCCACCAAAGGCTGCCACTGCAATAAAGACATCTTCCTTATAGATAAAGGAATTCCCAAGTACTTAAATGGTAATTCTCCAGATGCAAAACCAAGCTGTGTCAGAATATGTTGTTGGATATCAGCAGGGACACCACCAAAATATACAGAACTTTTGCTTAGGTTAGCTTTCATACCAGATGCCTCAGTGAACTGAGTGATATATTTGAACATAGTGCACACAGACAGATAGTCACCTTTAGCAAATAATAACAGATCATCTGCAAAACTAAGATGAGTAACACCCATTTTTTTGCAGCCAGGATGAAATGAAAAGTCATAATTCTTTTTAAGTTCACATAGAGACCTGCTAAGATATTCCATCACTATGGTAAACAAGAATGGGGACATTGGATCACCTTGTCTCAAACCTTTGGCTGCTTGGAAAGGTTCAGTAGTTTCACCATTAACCATGACTGTGTAGCTCACAGTTTGAACACATTCCATGATCCATCTGATAAACTTACATGGAAAATTTAGATATTCCATCACCTGCTGTGAGAAAATCCACTCAACAGAATCATATGCTTTTTGTAAGTCAATCTTTATCATACATCTAGGAGATATATGAGCCCTTGTATAATGTTTAATCAATTCATGTGCAAGGATGACATTGTCAGCAATCCTCCTTCCAGGAATAAAGCCTGCCTGGGTCTCACATATGATACTTGCAATGCACTTCTGCAATCTATTGGCCAAAATCTTGGAGATGATTTTATACAAGACTGAACAGCAAGCTATTGGTCTAAATTCCTTAGCTGATTTTGGATTAGCAACTTTGGGAATTAAGGTAAGGGAGGCACAGTTAGCTGGTTTATACATACAACTGGTCTGAAAGAAGTTTTTGACAGCCAATGAGATCTTCTTACCAGTGATATTCCATGTCTGCTTGAAGAAAACAGCATTATATCCATCAATGCCTGGAGCTTTGTGATCACCTATAGCCTTTAAGCTATCAACAATTTCTTCCATAGTAACATCAGTAATTAACTACAACTGCTGCCTGTGAGAGAGTTTAGGACCATTATCCATATAGGATCTGTTAATTGCTGGCAAAGAGTCAGATGATGTACCCATCAAAGATTTGTAAAAATGCTTGACTTCCTCTCTGATTGCATCTGGATTAGTGATTCTTGTACCTCCTGCTGTAACTAGTTCTGTAATATGCTTGTATTGGTTCCTTTCTTTCATTAAAGCAGTAAAGTATTTGTTGTTTGAATCTCCTAATTGAATCCATCTAGCCCTGGATTTCTGTTGTAGTATACTCTCTTCTATCAGTGACCATTTCTCTAATTTCAATATCAGATCCTTTTCTTTAGTCTGTAACTCATCAGTAGAATGCAGCCCCATCTGATTTTGAATGCTTGCCAATTCCACCCTGCTATATTCAATTCTTTGTGTAATGTTCTTAAGTTCTCTAACATTTAAAGACTTAAGAACAGGTTTGAGTGTTTTGAGATTATGCCATATTTCCTTGAGAGTATCTGGACCATTTGACTTCCAGTTATTCCTGACAATGCATTGAAAATCTTTATGAGTAGCCCATACATTGTAAAATCTGAAAGGAGCTTTCCTGATCCTACAATCTTCATAAACAGTAAGAACCATGGTATTATGATCAGATATTAAGGGAGGTCCATATACAGTTTGTACATGACTCCACTTAATCATCCATTCATAATTACCAAAAATTCTATCCAATCTACTACACACTCGATCAGAACCAGTTTGTTTATTAGACCATGTGTAAAAAGACCCTTTCCAAGGCAATTTTGATAATTCTGCAGCTTGCAAACACTGAGTGAAATCCTGAATTTCAGCCTGTGTGACCTGATTACAAGATTGCCTATCAGTAATAGACAACACAGCATTGAAGTCCCCTGCAACCAACCAAGGTTCATTTATGCCAAGAGCAAGATTCTGAAGCTGCTGCCATAATACCCTTCTTTGATCCAAAGTATTACATCCATATACTATAGTAAGTATACAAACCAGCTCCCCTGCAAGAGTAAGAACTTTACAGTGAATAAATTGATCTCCCTCTTGAATACCAGTGATATTAATCTTCTGCTCATCCCATAGAATCCAGATTCTGCCTCTTGAAGAGTCCCTGTAGTTAGCTAACAACTTCCAGCCAGGTAATAATGTATTAGCTATTCTCCCTGCATTTTGCTCTTTAACCTTTGTCTCTACTATACTAACAATACTAAACTTATTTTGTTTAAAATATTCCTTAGCCTCCTTTTGTTTGTATCTCTTATTTACACCTCTAATATTCCATACTAACAGCTTCATTTAGTATAACTAGGTCCTCCTTTTTCAGGAGGATTTCCAAGTTTTCCATCTGACATGCTGTGGAATCTGTTGCTCAACACCACAGGTGATAAAGGGGGGAAATTAGTTATATTAAACACTGGTTGGACCTGCTTCCCATTGTCTTCCTTCACCACTCCAATATCTTCACTATGAACAGCTACTCTACTAGTGGATATCTTCTGCTCTGGGAGAGTTTGCTGGTTCATAGGTTCTTGAGCTTGATCATTATTCTCATTCACCACTTTTGGTCTCCATTGTTGAACAACTTTAGGCTTGTTGACAGGTTGAGATTTGGGCATTACTAAACAATTGTGTCCAACTTTAAGGCACTTTTCACAAAACACAGGTTTCCAGTCATATGTCACTTCTTGAAAGAATCTATTACCATTTGGATCAATGAGTTCAATCTCATTTGGTAACATTTTGGAAACATTAACCTCAATAAGCATGCGTGCAAAGGAAATCCTGGACTGTTTAGTAGTGCATTCATCAGCAAATAAAGGCTTCCCAAGGACACTAGCTATCCTACTAAGGGACCTAATCCCTCAGCAAAACATGGGAAGGTTAGGAAATTTAACCCACAGAGGGATTTCATTTGGGAACTCAGCTGTGAAATCAAAATCAACAGACCATTGTTTCATAATCATAGGTCTATTAGCAATAGTGTATGGTCCAGCACACATTACTTCTTTAGCATCATCTATGGACAGAAATTTGGCTACATAATAGCCCTCCTCATGATAGTATAATTCTGGTTCAGGAACATGAGACCAGTGCAGATTAATAAATCGTTTCATAGCATTAAACCCTGGCCCATTCCCAAATACAAAGATTACTAAAGCACTCTTCCATTTTTCCTCTTCCTCCTCCACTTCCTCCTTCATCAGTTGGCCTACAGGCTTGCCATCAAGCATAACTGGTGGGATATACTCCAATACCATACCATTCGATGAAAATCTATTTTTCTGAATTAAATTTGCCCAAACCTTTGGTGCTTCCTTAACCTCCTTGAGTGGATCTGCCTCTAATGGTTGTTTAGGACTCGGCATGGGAGCTTCCATAGATGGGGATGCTACCAAATGCTCTGCTTGTATAGAACTCACCTCCGATTGTGCCAATGAAACCGTATTTGATGGTACAGTACTCAATGTAACAGTACCCAATGGAACAGTAGCAGACTTTGAGTTATTATCACCCTTATCGTTTATTGAAGTCTGGAATCTCCAGATGCCTTCAAATCCTTAGTTATTGAAGTCATGGAATCTCCAGATGCCTTCAAATCTGTAGTATTATGAGCAACATTAGCAGAGGGATTCACTAATGTTGGGGGGTTAGTGTTCGCATAGATTGGGACTAGAACTTTCTTTGGTCTACCTCTTCCTCTTGCCATTACAATCTCAGTGTATGTTAACTTACATACACAAAGAAGACAGGGAAGAAGGCGATGGATCAGCAAAGAAGATGAAGAAATTCTAGAGAGAAGTCAGAGCTTCTCTCTCTAGAATTCTTTCTAACTTTTGAGGTTCTTACTTATATATATATATATACACACACACACACACACACATATATATATATATATATATATATATATATATATATATATATATATATATATATATATATATATATATATATATATATATATATATATATATATATATATATATATATATATATATATATATTATCCATATGCTAGCAATAGTTTGGTGTGGATACACGATCATTAATTTCGTATTATCTATAATTCTAATTTTTTTTCAATGAATAATTAACAGTATTTATGCCATCTATTTAGTCTGCGGGTTTAATCACTCAGTAAAAATTACTCCCTTAACGCTAAAGTAGTATATGATTAAATTTGAATCTGACAAAGAAGTCATTTAAGTTAGCATTGAAGTGTTTATTCACCAAAAAAAAATAATAACACTTGAATTAAAGTATAAATGATCACATTTAAGTAAAAACCTAATGGAGTGCATTTACCTATACGCATATAAAAAAAGAGCAACGCGTCGATGAGAACGTTTATCCATAAATTACGAAAACCGTTAGTATGAGAATAAGAATGAGGAGAGAAAGATATCATGGGGTGGATCCAAAATTTTGAGAAGATGGGTGTACAATTATAAAAAAAAAAGGAGTAAATTTATGATATAAATTTTACGGTTCAGCCTTTAGTTTTCTCATATACACCTATACTCCTCCGTGTATCACACTTGAAATTTTTTAAACAATATTAACAAAAGAAGAAAGAAAGAAAAAGAGAATTCACCTAATTAATGAGCAAGAAGTGATATTAGATCAATGTATTTATCTCCGGTGGATGCGCCAAATTTTAGAAAAAGAAAAGAGAAACAACAAGATAGAGATAAGATTTAACTCAGCAACTTCACTTAGAGGCGTGCATTCAATAATTATCATATCATATACTATTTTGAGCTTAAGTTTATATATATATATATATATATATATATATATATATATATATATATATATATATATATAAAAGTATTTTGAAAAATTATACTATATATATGTAAGTTATTTTCTATGTTATGTGTGGCCCAATAAGATTAGGCCCATAATTAATATTAATTAATGAGCAAATCTTATCTGTCCGATTGGTTACTTGATGGACGTACCATATTAACTGAGAACCTCTATAAATTTGTCATTTCCCCACCCATTCGGGTTACTGCTTTTCCTCTCTTCCATCCTAAAAGTCGGCGGTAACGAAAGCTAGGGCAAGTGGCGAGAAACCAATTACCGATTAACGCTTCCGCTTAAAAAGATGATGGCTTACGACTCAGATATGTTTTCTATACTATTACATGTAAGATTATCATGTTCAAGATCCTGGTAAAATTACAGTTTATGTTTATATGTGATATCACAAGCATGGATTTCTTAGAACTGATAATCCTCATAAGTATTATTACGCATAAAGCACCGAATTAGGATGATTTGCTCAAAGCCCTCAGAAATACTATAATAATTGTTTTTTAATTTATAGTCAACTCAATCTTTCGCATCAGACAATTAGATTAGATTGTTTTGACTAATGAGCTGTAATAAAGTACTTGTTTCATAGTTTATCCTATTCAAGGAAAACAATGGATTAGAATTTAGGTTTAATGTGACTCTGAATTGTTGACGGCTTGTGGATGACCGTATCTGTCCGTATCAGTCTAGATTGATTTTTATACATAATTTTTGTATTTTATTTAGTGTTATATTCTAGGTCATAAAGTAAAGTTACCGATTTAAAATATTTAGGGACAATAAAGAAATAAAGTTTTTTCCTAAATTTCAATACTTGCATGTGAATCTAACCTAATTTATCGACTGCGATTCAGTTCTTATATTGTATAATAATTGATGTATGTGTTTTAAAGTTGCATACTTTGTTAGTCACTAAAGTGGTCAAACTAGAATATTTAATATTTATACATACATCAAAATCATGTTTATTTTATGCATGTATTAATGTGTATATAGTTTGTTAATTATCAAAGTGACCAAACTAGACTGTTTATAGTATTCACATGCATAAAATCTTATGATCTTTATTTTATGTGTGCGCTTATGTTTACATAGTTTGTTAGTCACAAAAGTGGCCAAATTAGTTGGTTTATGAAAATATGCACACATAAAATTATAGTTTATCCATGAAATTAATGAAATACCTATAATTAAAAATAGTAGATAAATTTAATTTTCACTACTGCTAGAACTTAAGGATTTACCCAAAGGTGCATCAATTATTCTATGAATAGTTAATATAATGAGGTAAACTAATATTCTTAGTCAAATATATATTGTCTGTCTAAAGATGGCATAAATATTTGGTTAAAAATATTTAATCACCTATTAAAGGCTAAATGACATTTAATTTATGATATGCAATTGCAAATATTGCCATTTCTAGTAATTATTCTTTATTATGAAACAAATACAGATAGCAAACACACCTCATCTGGATGCTAAGATATCTGACATATGCTATGGTACCGCTGCTGTCCAACTTATTTTCCTCCATATTACTTTGAGAATGATGATGGTAAAGGAAATAAGTATGAGTTCAATCTTATTGATGGTTGTGTTGTTGCTGCCAATCCGGTACATTCCCTCATATAAATCATCTTAATTTCTGAATCTTCTTTTTTTAGATATTCCAAAAGAATTAATTTAGATGTCTGTTTAATTAGCATGGATTATTTCACGTGAATTTTTCAACATGCATGCTCATTAACATATCAATTAACACAAACACACAAATTTTGCTGCTCTCATTAGGGACTGGCACTAATGCAGATTTTGCTGGAACATACACAGCAAAGGAGGCAGATAATTGGGGTCTTGTTTCATGGCTATTTCATAACAATTCGAACCCTCTTATTGAAATGTCATCTGAAGCAAGTGTTATCATGAATGATTATTACATCGCCACCATATATCGAGCTCTTGGTGCTGAAACGAATTACCTCAGAATTGAAGTAAGGCAATCTCGCTAAAAAACAACGTAACTCTCTTAGTTACTCCCTCCGTTCCATTTTATAACAGAGTTTAGATATAAATGATATTTTTTTTTAAATTTATGATGCAAAACAAGTTATAGATACATGTAGGACTTTTGAAGTTGTGTTAAAAAATAATTTTTGAAAGTTGAAGTTGTATTTGGACATGCATATATTTTATTCGGAAAAAAGTTGAAATTTTGTGAATGGAGGAAAAACTTTCATTCAGAAATGTCCTAAACCAGTTTTTGTGAACTTGAATTATTTTTTAAAAAATTGATCATATTCCATCAACAAACAATATTTTCAAAAAACTTTCGAAAAAAAGATCCCTAAATATATGGCCGAATTGGAGCTTAGAAAGTTGCCATTCTTTTTCTAATAGACTAAAATTAAATATTATCATATAAAGTGGAACGGGGGACTATTATTTCAAGTTGATTAATATAAGAGTGAAAACTTTCTTTACCATTTCCTATCCTTTTATTTTATGTTCCTGTTTTTTGTATGTAATGACAGGAAAATGCATTAACTGGCACTACAACCCAAATGGATAATGCTACAGTGGCTAAAATGAACTTACTGGTACAAGTTGGTGAAAAGTTGTTGAAGAAACCAGTTTCCAAAGAGAATCCTGAAACCAATGAGGAAGCTCTAAAGAAGCAAGACATATATCTATTTAGAGTCTAAACTTTACTTTGAATTATAAATATATTTTATTGCTACTTATACATGTCCTTATTTATACGCAGGTTTGCTAAATTGCTGTCGGAAAGGAAGAAAAAACGTGCTAACAAAGCCGACTCATAATAATAAGCGATTGCAAGGCGTGCATTAGCCCGTGTTTCAATTTCAGAAATAAAAAGAGACGGATAAGTTTCAATAGAAATATCCCTCTACGTAATATGCATATTATAAGGACTATGTAACCTCCTTTTGGGAGTCTTATTCTAAGTCAAACCAATGAAAATAAAAATAAAGAAATTTTTCGTTTTATGGATCTTTTTATTCATATAGTGCTTTTACTGCCCCTCCTTTCAACATATATGTCACGATCGAAAATCCATTAAGGATCATGAGGCGTCGGACACAGTTGTCAGACAAGTTAACCATAAATACATTAATTAAATTTTTTTTTAAATAATTGTAAAAACTATGATTTTCATTTAATTTGGCTAGTAAAAGATAATCTTTATAAAAAAAGTAAAAGAACGTTTAGACGTTAATACAGAATACCCCCATAATCATCCCAGTACTCGGTGTCACAAGTGCATGAACAATTTTTAGGAAATAATGTAATACAAAAGCTGTCCGGAATACAATTGGACAGAAAAGAAAATACAGCACAATACTCTGAAAGAGACTCTGCTGGCTATGGATCGTCTTGAACGGTGCAGCTCGCCTATGTCCCCGTATCAACTATGTCGCTGCACCCTACTAGGCCACTAGACTTACATGCGCATGTGCAACAAAAATGCACAACAAGTGTAGTATGGGTACGAAAATAACATGTACCTAGTAAGTATCCCGTCTAACCTCGAAGAATGTAGAAATGAGAGGTCGACTTCGACACTTACTAGGGGTCCAATAATAATATATTAATAAGGTGAATAATCATAAATTTATTAGAAACTGCAGTAAACTCGGGTAAATCAAGAAACAAGTAATCAATCCTTTTTTTATTTAGAAGTTTCCAAATTCATAAACCATGGTCTATCAATTTATCTCAGTCCAGGGACGCAATTTCAATAATTATAAATTTTCCAGGCAAGCAAAACAAGCATGCGCAAATCATGCCGAGGTCGTACGGCCCGATACAACAATATTTAAATTGTGTACTGTCAAAGTGTCGAATGACGCGAACCATTGATGTAACTATTACCCCACTCGCGAATCATATATGCGATATAGTCAAATTTAAATAAACACAACAAACAGTCAATCATGAATTCATCAAGGATAAATTATTCAAAGAAAAGCAATCTCTCTATTAAAAATGAAGAATCGATGTCTAGCCTTTTAGAAATTCATTTTAAACGTTTGATATGTTTTTGTAAGCAATTAAAATTGACAATAAGATTTTAAGCTTGCAATTAAAGCATGCTTTTGAGTCCTAGACTACCCACACTTAAGCATAATAGTACGCACGTACTCTCGTCACCTCGTTCGTACATAGCCCCCACAAATAAAGCACAAATCTAATTAATTTATCGATGGGAACAATTCACTCTTACAAGTTAAGAAAGGAGACTCATCTCTCTTCGAAGTTTCATAATCGATATTCCACACCCTTCCAAAGGCTCAAATCGATGCACAATGCTCCAAAACATGCCAGGAATTATGTAAACCTATTAAAATATGTTCAATTACTCCAAAAACCGAATTTAAAACAATTTTTAACCGCGATAAAAAAGTTAACAAAATCGCCCTCTGGCCCACATGGCCCGATTAAAAAATTTTAAAAGATAAAGTTTACCCACAACCTCACGAACTCAAATATCTAATTTGCTCTCAATTTTATGTCCAAAATTTTGGTCAAAATCTAAGTATACAAATTTCTTAGGTTTTCTTCAAAATCCCAAATTTTCTACTAATTTACATTATTTTCCATATTAATATCTAGATATAATCCAAGTAATTAACTTGCAATAGGTGGAAATCACTTACCTTGACATAGATGATAAAGATGAAGCTCCAAAATCTCTCCTAGGTCAGCTCCCGTGGAGGAAATGAGATGAAATGAGCCAAACCCATTCTTTACACTTATACACTACCCAGACGACTCTTTTTCGCATTCGCGAGACCCCAATCGTGTTCGCTAAGAAGAAAATTCCCCAAAAACATTTTTCAAAGTCTTCTCAGATAGCCTTTAGTATAATAACCATAATGTTTTCTACAAAATTCCAAATGACAAATGTTTTATTTTTTTAAAAGCTAGACTCCAAGATCTATAACTTTCTTGTTTTGATAATCTCCCAATTTCTTATAGATTTTGAGATATAAACTGCCAAAATTAGCCCTGTGCAATACAAATTTCTGCTTCATCTTCCCAGACAGCGTGTAGTTTACAAATCATTACTTTTTGTTCAAAAATCCAAATGCTAAAAAGTTTAGCTTTCTTAAAAATAGATATAAAATTCTACAACTTTCATATTTAGATCATCACCAAATTCCTTATAGATTGCGAGATATGAGTCTCCGAAGTCATACCTGTGCAACAAAGATTTCCTTCTTCATGAACGCGAATAACAAAGTCCCTGAAGCCAAATCCTTCTTTGTGAATGCGAGAGGATCTCACGAATGCGAAGAAAAATACCAGATAACAGCATCATCTATTGCAAAACAGCCCAAAATGATCTGAAACCACCCCGAAATACACGCGAGGCCTCCGGGGCCCCGTCCAAACATGCCAACAAGACCCATAATATAACATGAACCTACTCGAGGCCTTAAGTCATATCAAACAATGCTAGAACTATGAATCACACTACAATTCAAGCTTAATGAATTGAACTTTAGAATTTCAATCTTCCATATTCGATGTAAAAACCTATCAAATAACATCCGATTGACCTTAAATTTGCACATAAGTCATATTCGACATTACGGACCTATTGAAACTTTTAAAATCAGAATCCGAACTCGATAGCAAACAGTCTACTTCTGGTAATCTCTTCAAAAATCTTCAAATTTCTATCTTTAGCCAAATGACTCCAAAAATGAACCACCACACCTCCTAATTCACTTCCAATCGCGCTCCCAATAATAGAATCACCATACAGAGCTATTCCTAGTTTCAAAATCCCAAACGGACATCGATAACACTGAAATGCACTTCAACCCAAACTTATGAAATTCTTTCAAAAATGCAAACTTTCATAATAGGTGCTGAAATGTTCACTAGTCTTCCAAATCCCGGTCCGAATATAAGCCCAAGTCCGAAATTATCATACGACCCTGTTGGAACGTTTAAACCCCAATTCTGAGGCTGTTTACTCGAAAACCCAATCTTAGTCAATTCTTCCAACTTTAATCTTTGGAGATGGGAATTCTCTTTCCAAATCAATTCTGAACTTCCCGGAATTCAATTCTAACCACGCATAAAAGTCATAATACTTGAAGTTAAGCTGCTCATGGCCTCAAACCGCTGAATGACGCGCTAGAGTTAAAAATGACCGGCCGGGTCGTTACAATAGATCCAAAATCCCACTCAGAATTGGAGTTGGGGTGGGCGTAGTTGGACGACCATTCCACTCTTTGGGACATTCTTTATTCTTTTTTCGGAAAAAGGGCTTAAAATGACCCTGAACTATCCGTTTTGATACAATATGGCCTCCATCCACCTATTGGGCCAAATATGCCCTCCCGTTAATGTTTTTTTTTACTCACAAATTCCCTTTGAGTTAACGGAGGGACATGTGTCATCATCTTATTGGCCCATTCTAAATATTTCTTAATTAATTAAAAAGACTCATTATTCATACCCGAAAATAATTTTATAAAGCATGTTCTCTGAATCTTGCTAAGCTTTGCAAGACCTTTTGAGTTCATTCATGACTATGTTCTTCTTACCTTTTGATTACACGACTACTCTGTTTATATAACCTCACATGTTTAAGTTTATGCATCCCTTTATAGTCAGACCTTTTATTCTCAAACAACCGTAATTGTGGGGATTGATTTCAAGTTACCATAATGTGAGCCTGTTTGAATCTTTTTTTTCCTCTTGTCTAATTTGGACCCATTTTCTGACCTAATTCATTACCGAGTTCAAATCCCTAATCCCTTGATTTACTATGTGTTGATTGATTTTACCCTTACTTTATTTACCTAGCCGTGTAGTTTTAAAAGCTTCTCTTATGTATTTACCCTTGATTGCACCACGTGTTCTTGATCTTCTTTCCTTAAATAAACTCTACCCTTTATTACTCTAGTTCGACTCCTTAATTAAAGAGCTTTGCTTCTCATGATTTATTATGATTTGATACTGAATTATTCTTTTGCCTTACTTACTACCTGTTTTCAAACTATAAATACCCCACTCCCTTTCTTCAAACTAACAATTAGAGTTCAAAAACAGACACACACTCTAAGCTCTATTCTCTTCTCTACTACAAGTACTACTGTTTGTGTCTAGCCGTCTGAAAGCCAAGGCTAGACTATAGAATCTTGCTTGTTTTTTCAAGTATTTGTTGAAGCTTGAGTGAATTTTCTAGCTGATTTCTGCTTTATTTATTCTGCTATTTGAAACTTGCAACTGGTATGTCTCTATAATTTGAATACTATTCTCCAAGACTATATATTTACTTCTCCCTTTACATAACCTCTCACTACATCTTTAGCTTTCTTGCATTATATGACTATACATTAGTATGTTATGTTCTTTCTTTATGCTTCTGCATATTTAAAGTGTTGTTATGCTTTTCTTATCCTCCCTTGACGTTTATATGAATGTTTTTCATGTGATCCGGTTCCTTTTAACCCCCTTTTATGTACAAGTGTTGGTCTTAGGCTGGGGGTATCACCCTGTTGCTACCCCTTACCTGGGACCAGGTTCTCTTGAACCTTTACTCAAATAAGTCCCATTCCCGTATCCCCCTTTATATGTTGAGCCCTGATTAGAGTATGGTGGTGTCCTAATCACCACCCAAACTCCTGTCTGACTTCTAAAGTCTGCTCTTTATCTGTTTAAAACTGAGTGGAGGGTCAGGGGTGTACCAGTCTTACCCATGGCTGGGTATGACCACCCTTTGTTTTGGTTTCCTCTAGTCCCCTCACTTTACACTTATTCTTAGTTATTTACGTTCTGCCCCCTATGGTAAGCTTAGGGACCCTAGAGTTCCCTCTGAACTTGGATGCCTAACAACTGGTAATTCCACACATTGCACTACTATGTAACCACATTTAATATTTAGGGTGTAAGCATTGCCTGGGCTTCCTAAAAGCCCTTGGAACTTTGAAAAACTCTAAGAGAAGGCCTTAGAATCTGGAATCCGGATTAGGTGAAACACATGTGTTGGATGTTGAAGGTTGCATTGAGCCTCCTTCAGTTTTGATGTACTTATTTCTTGTCCTTTTCTTTCAGTTTTGTAATAACTATGTAATAAAACTCGGGGAAATATTAGTAAATGGTGTGGGATGGGTTTATGTTGCTTGCACGTCATATTGAAACCATGACTATAGTATCTTTCATGTTTCAATCATCTAGACACCACGCCTATAGGACTTTGATATTACAAATAATCTAGACATCATGCCTGTAGGACTTTAATATAGCAAATCATTTAGAAACCATGCCTATAGGACTTTAATATTGCAAATCATTTAGAAACCATGCCTATAGGACTTTAATATTGTAAATCATTTAGAAATCATGTCTGCATGATTTTGAATTGTAAGCACATAGAAATCATACCTATAGGAAACAGATAAAACGCTAGGCAAACAGTAGGTTAATTCATTAATTAGTTCCTTAATGCTCTAAAAGCAGTAACAAATCAGATGAATTCAATGTAGATATCATGCCTATAGGACTCGGTCTCAATTTGTCTGATTCGCTTCAAGTAACAAAAGGCCGTAAATTGGTCTTTAAAGTCCTAATACAATGTTTTCAATAAAATCTCTGTAAACCAGTATGCTTTAAAAAAACGTTTCAAATCTATATCTTTTTCTTAAAAACTATTTCAAACATTCTTCCCAATGCTTTACTCAGTCCATGAAGTTGTCTTTTTAAAAACAGTCCTCTAACTCACTCATTTCTTAAGATGTTCCTGTCTCTAAAAAATTCTTTCATAACTGCTGCATTTCCCTACTCAAACGGTCTGATTTCAAATCTTTTTACAAGTTTACTGCAATCTCTCTTCCTCTTAAACTCTTCTTTATTAAGACCTCAATAACTAACAAATCAGACCCGAGGGGCTCGGTGCAGACTTTTTATCCAACTTTATGAGTTAAACTGATTCGTCCACCTCTTAATTTCTTTAATTAAAAACCAAATCAGTACGTGCAAGTCATGCTAAACTAATTGCTGTTATGATCTACGGGGTTTTGTATGAGCCTTTGAGTGTTTGATTTGTACCCCACTTATTTGTTAGTTGTTTTGATTGACGCCTTAGTATTTTATCCTTTTAAACTCCATATATGCCTCCATACCCTTCTCCCTTTTAGAATTAGAAGCCCAAATACCGCGGGACTGATAGGTCGGGACGGGTATTAGCATGCAATAAGTAAATGAGACTAATCGCATTTAAATACCTTAACAGTTTGGGAAGGGTACAATATGGAGATGATGACGCTGTGCTAATATCATAAGGCAACCACTCTTTTGAGGAATACGTGCGGGAATATTTCACCGAATGATCCATATTATTGTCAAAAAGGACCCCTTTTCCTTTGCTTTGCCTTTATTTAAAATTAATGTTTTCTTCAAACTAAGCTCTTTTTTACTTGTGCCTTTCTTCTTTCAAAATTGTCAGTTTGCTTGTATTTCTTATGTGCAAACTTTGCTTGTCTACTCGTACTCTTATTAAATTCACAACTAAGCAAGGCCGGGATCCACACTAGTGGATTTTGAGGAGTGCCTATCACACCCCTATAGATAATCTCAAGCCCTTACCCAAACTCTGGTTTTTCTTCAAATCCTTCTACGTTTCTCTAATAGTCTCCTAATGCACTATAATCTTTAGGTGGCAACTCTCCAAACTCTATAGCCCAAATTCCCAGAAAGGGGATAAAAGAGTCATTCCACCCATAACCTCGTAAACCCAATTTTCTTTCCTTGGGAAAAAGGGGGCGTTGACAGCATGGCGACTCTGCTGGGGATTCATTTAGGCTTTTACCATTACTTGGTTGTATGACTTTATCGCATACTTAATCCTATTTAATTTTGTCCTTGTTATTTCGTCAAAATTACTAACTTGGCTCTTCATGTATTTTTCTTTCCTTTAACTGCTTTCTTTACTGCTTTATTATTTCAATATTGGTAACTCTTTGGATATTGAGTAAAGGATTGCACGAGATCAAGGACAGGGCTATCAGTGTCAAAGCTTTTAGTGGATCTCAGAGGTCCACCATTGGAGAAATTAGCTTATGCCTACAGATGGGACCCACCTGGTTGGATGTTGAGTTCTAAGTCATTGACGTGCCATCATCCTACAATTTGTTTCTGGGACGACCCTGGATCTATACCGCTGGGGTGTCGCATTAACTTTACATCGAGCTGTAAAGTTCGAATGGAATCATCAGTAAGTAATCTTTCACGACTGCGGTAGCAATCCCATATACAGTCTCCAGTCCATACTGATGATCGGAGGTAGAAGGAAAATTGGTGGAGAAACATACCATTACATCGAGCGAGTCAACGCCATAGACAAAAACAAGTAGTGGGATAACAAAATTCAGAGCATTCTGAATTGGAGTGGGTTTGAGCCTGCAAAGGGGCTTGGAAAGAATCTGCAGGGCATCACCAAGCCTATCAAGTTGAAGAAGCATGGAACTACTTTTGGCCTGGGTTATGAATACACTTGGGAGGAGTTCAACGACTGGTCACCAACATGGCACGGACCCTACTACCCACTGGAGCACCCTCTACCTCAGTTGGAGCAGATCTTTCAGCCAGCTGATTCCATATATGGAACAGAGGAAGATGAGACACTGGTAGCAATGAAGAACCTGTTTCTGGAGGATGTCATGGATTGCTGTGTTTTCTTCGAGGAGGAAGGGGAGGAAAGCCCTTCCATTAAAGTTGTGAACCAAGGAGAACACCTCACAATTGGTCAATCAGGACAACCAGTGCCTGGAGAGCCTTGGGGTACCAAGGCTAAATGATGCATATGCATCACATTTTACTTTTAGTTGATTTTACTTTTCCGCATTCTCTTTACTTTTGAAAAGAGCTCCCATGTTTCAGACATTTATGAAATTAACAAAAAGCATTTTCCAAGTTTATCTTTATATTTCGCTCTAATTTATTTTCTCTACCATTTACATTATTTTACACAAAATTACTATTACATATCTTGATGATTAACCAAGACTGTAACTTGCAACGAGGAAGTGCGACAAACAGACATATATTAAGAAGAGGACGAAATACAAGAAGAGATTGTCAGGGAGGTTGAGAATTTTGAGAACATGCCTAAGTCTAACTTGGACGAAAATGAGGTCGTTAATTTGGGAGACGCAGAAAATGTCAAGGAAACACGTATCAGCGTGTATTTGTCGCCATTAGAAAAGAAAGAGCACACAGAGTTTTTAATAGAATAAGGATATAATCGCCTGGTCGTATGATGATATGACCGATCTCAGCACATCCATAGTGGCTCACAAGCTGCCGATAGATCCGGCATGCCCACGGTAAAACAAAGACTCAGAAAGTTCAAGCCAGACACGGGTTTGAAAATCAAAGAAGAGGTTACCAGGCCAGTCAATGCCAGGCTTCTCAGACTGGTAGAATATCAAATATGGTTAGCCAACATCATGCCTGTACCAAAGAAGGATTAGAAGGTTAGAGTTTGTGTCAACTACCGGGATCTCAACCGGGCCATTCCCAAGGATGATTTTCCTTTACCAAATATACACATACTGATTGATAACTACACCAAACATGAGTTGCAGTCGTTCGCTGATTGTTTTGCTGGATACTACCAGATATGGATGGATGAATAGGATTCGGAGAAAACGGCATTGATCACGTCGTGGGGAATGTACTGTTACAAAATGATGCCATATGGTTTGAATAATACTGGTGCTACCTACATGAGAGCCATGACCACCATCTTCATGATATAATACATAAAGAGATCGAGGTGTATGTGGATGATGTCATCATTAAATCCGGGAATGCTGCAGATCACATGGGAGATTTGAAAATATTCTTCAATAGACCGAGGACATACAACTTGAAACTGAATCCCGGCAAGTGTGCATTCGGGGTTCCCGCAGGAAAATTATTGGGTTTCATTGTGAGTCGCAGGAAAATAAAATTGGACCTATCAAAGGTCAAAGCCATTCAAGAGTTTCCACCGCCAAAGAGCAAGAAGGACGTGATGAGTTTTTTGGGAAGACTCAACTATATCAGCCGATTCATAGCTCAGTCCACTGTCATTTGTGAACCCATCTTCAAGATGCTAAAGAAGGATGCCACCACTAAATGGACTGGGGATTGTCAAAAAGCTTTTAACAGAATCAAGGAATACTTTACGATGCCGCCAGTAATGGTTCCACCCGAGCCAGGGAGACCTATATTTCTTTATCTTGCAGTATTGGATGGGGCATTTGGTTGTGTTTTGGGACAACATGATGAAACAGGAAGAAAGGAGCAAACCATCTACTACCTCAGCAAGTAGTTTTATAAGGCTCAGTATTCCTTATTAGAGCGAACTTGTTGTGCTCTAACCTCGGTAGCTCAAAAATTGAGGCACTATTTTTGTGCTTACACCACTTATCTCATATCCAGGATGGATAAAATGAAGTATATCTTTCAGAATTCCATGCCTACAGGCAAGCTCACCAAGTGGAAAATACTTTTAAGCGAATTTGACATCGTTTATGTTACTAGAAGGACGTCAAAGGACAAGCTCAAGCAGATCACCTCGCCGAGAATCCTCCAGGAGGAGAATACAAACTTCTAAAGACAAATTTTCTTGACGAGGATGTATCTTTCATCGGAGAAGACATTACAGAATCCTATGATGGTTGGAGGATGTTTTCCGATGGAGCCGCAAATTTCAAAAGAGTTGGTATAGGAGCAGTCTTGGTACAAGAAACCGGTCAATATTAACCAGTATCTGCCAAGCTCAGATTCCCGTGCACTAACAGTATCGCCGAGTACGAAGCCTGCATCTTAGGGCTCAAACTGGCAATAGACATAAACATTCAGGAACTATTAGTAATCAGAGACTCAGAATACTCATACATCAGGTTCGAGAAGAATGGGATAATTGTAATTCTAATATAATCCCTTATTTGTACCACATACAGGAGTTGAGAATGAGGTTTAGAAAAACAAAATTCTAGCATGTTCCGAGGATATACAAAATAAGTTCGCCGATGCATTTGCCACTTTGTCATCTATGATTCAGCATCCGTATATAGATTTCATTAACCCCATCCAGGTCAAGATTCATGACCAACAAGATTATTGTGCTCATGTTGAGGAAGAAGCCGACTGGAAACCATGGTTCCATGATATCAGAGAATACCTGACAACAGGATATTACCAAGAACTTTCCAATGCTACTCAGAAATGCAAACTTCGGAGATTGTCCAACAACTTCTTTCATAGCGGAGGAATCCTATATAGGAGGACTCTCTATCTAGGATTATTAAGATGTGTCGAGGCAAGAAAAGCAACCAAACTATTGGAGGAAGTGCACACAGGAACCTGTGGACCGCATATGAATGGTTTCGTGTTGGCGAAGAAGATAATCTGAGCAGGGTATTTTTGGAAGATTATGGAAACGGACAGCATCCAGTATGTTCAAAAATTCCACCGTTGTCAAATACATGCAGATATGATAAAGGTATCTTCAAACAACCTTACAGTAACTAGCTTACCATGGTCATTCGCCGCTTGGGGAATGGATGTCATAGGACCGATTGAATCGGCCTCGTCAAAATGGGCACATGTTCATCCTAGTAGCAATTGATTACTTTACAAAATGGGCAGAAGCAACATCATACATGGCAGTCACCAAGAAAGTAGTAGCAGATTTCTCTCGAGATCGTATGGTTTATTGGTTCGCAGTTCCGGAATCAATCATCACCGATGATGGTTCGAATCTCAATAGCGACCTGATGAAGGCAATGTGTGAAACATTCAAAATTAAACACAAGAACTCATTGGCTTATAGAACTCAAATGAATGGAGTTGTAGAAGCATCCAATAAGAACATCAAGAAGATACTAAGGAAGATGATCGAAAAGCACAAGCAATTGCATGAGAAGTTGTCGTTCGCCTTACTGGGTTGTCGTACCATAGTCCGCACGTCAAATGGGGCCACTCCCTACATACTGGTTTATGGTACAGAGCCAGTCATCCCCGCCGAGATAGAAATTCTATCCCTGAGGGTCATACAAGAAGACGAGTTAGATTATGCAAAATGAGTCAAGAGTCGCTACGAGCAATTAACCCTCATAGACGGAACAAGAATGAATGTTGTCTGTCACAGTCAATTATATCAGAACAGGATGTCTAGAGCCTTCAACAAAAGAGTTAAGCCAAGAAAGTTCACGCCAAGACAACATGTATTGAAGAAAGTATTTCCGCTTCAAGACGAAGCCAAAGGGAAATTCTCTCCTAATTGGCAGGGTCCGTACATGGTTCATCGGGTTCTAACTGGAGGAGCCCTCATTCGCGTAGAAATTGACAAAGAAGTCTAGCCGAATCCAATCAACTCAGACGCCGTAAAAAGATACTACATTTGATCATACTCTTTTCTTTCGTGATGTAATCTGAACTATGCTTGACCTGATTCCCATTGAAGAGGGGATACTTAGGAAGACCTATGGGTACGGTCAGATTTTAATAAAAAGTCCACCCCCTCACCCGCAGCTGTAACTGGGGTAGAATTTTGAGGACGACGCTCAAAATTCCGAAGTAAGTTTTTTAGTCTTTTCATCAACACCAACATAGTAAACTGGGGAAAAATTTTGAGGGGGGTCCTCAAAATTCTGGAATAATCCCGCATTCACTTATCCAGCACAGCCGTCAGCAACGCCAGCCCAGTAAACTGGGACAGAATTATGAGGAGGACCCTCAAAATTCAGAAGCAGGCAAGGTCGCCGTTTCATGAACCGCGTTGCAGTTGTTGGTTCTTCCAACTATGTATATATATATATATATATATATATATATACATATATATATATACACTATATATATATATATATATATGTATATATATATATATGTATATATATATATATATATGTATATATATATATATATATGTATGTATTTGCATTTACTTAGTCATGAACAGATATTATTCGCATTACCATCATTTAGAAATGCTACCCCGGTGATGCGCGACAACAAGAGCTGGAGGATACGAACTAACCCCCCCTCTACAAAACTCACAATTTTTCTTTGGATGCAGGAATTCAGGCCACGAATCAAAGTATATTTTTTCTTCAGAACTAAAACTCTCCAAAATAATCAATATCCACACCCAACACTCGCCAGCAATCCTAATATCGCAACCGTCTACCAGCTAAGAAAATATACTACTATTCATTCTTTTACATTCCTGTATTTCATAAGGATATTATCTGCCTTTCGAGACTAAGCTCTATCTCCATTTGCATTTTGCATAAGGCTATTCTCTGCCTTCCGAGGTTAAGCTCTACCTCCATATTGCATAAGGCTATTATCTGCCTTACGAGTCTAAGCTGTGTCTCCATGTGCATTTTTACATAAGGCTACTTTCTATCTTCCGATGTTAAACTCTACCTCCCTATCGCATAAGGCTACTATCTGCCTTTCCAGACTAAGCTCTGTCTCTACCTGCATTTTGCATAAGGCTACTCTTTGCCTTCCGAGGTTAAGCTCTACCTCCATATTTCATGAGGCTACTATCTGCCTTTCAAGACTAAGCTTTGTCTCCATCTGCACCTTGCATAATCATTGTCTACGCCCTGCATGGCTGAAATATCGCCATTTTTTTTACGACTGGCTGAAACATTGCCACCTGCATTTTAAATTCTCATTCGGCTGAAATATCGCCACTTGTTTCTTAAAATTCTCGCTCTAGCCGAAACATCGCCATGCTTTGCATTTATCTGGTTGAAACATCGCCACCTTCATGTTAAATTCTCATTCGGCTGAAATATCGCCACCTATTTTTTTTAAATTCTCACTATGGCTGAAAGATGGCCACCTTTTGCATTTATATGGCTGAAAGATCACCACCCTTCGCATTCATTTGGCTGAAAGATTGACACCTCCTCATGGGGTGAAAGATCGCCAACTCGTTCAAAGGCGTCATAGTTCGGAGGCACCATCCGCATAGCCCAAGAACATCATTTTATGGCCTGCGAACCCTTACTTTTATGCTCTTCATGGCCCAAGGCATCATAGTCAGAGGACGTCATCCTAATCATCTGAAGACAAACATTCATGGTCTAACGGGAACTTGCATCACATTTAAAATACGCAATATATATGCACATCACCCACTTGGAGGTACTCCAGATTGCTCAAGGCCATCGCATCAGGAGCTATCCCCCTCCAGTTCTCCGTAGCCTGTCCAATTTCAAGCACCTGCTCAGATCTAACCGTCGCGCCCGTCTTTTCGAATCTCCATCGGCATATTCCGTCAATGGTTCCTGAACTACATGTGGCCTGATTCCTGTAAAACCAGGGATATGTAGGCAGCTCAGAAGCTAGAGCTCTGTCAAAATCCTTTTTCAATCGATGTTTTCCGATCAAAATTGGTCATCTTATCTTTACCCGACAACTCTTTCATCCTCCTCGGGTAAAGCGGGGCAGCTGTTGATACCTAGTTTTTCCTGATGTATTTTTATACTCAAAATACTTACAAAATATCATTTATATGCATATATAAACATCCCCAAATGTTCTGCTATTTCTCTCAAATATTTTAAGATTTTTAAAACCAATTTATGGCCTATTTTGCACTATGAAAACCAATAATTAATCCCAAAACTTGTCATTTGGGTGAATAATTTATTTTATTCTCACATATACACAAAGATATAATTTAAATGATTTTTTCATAATTTTACAAGTCCATTTGATATTTTTAAACTAAAATTGCAATTTTAGCCTATTTCTATACTTAATAGCATTTTAATCACAAATTCATTTCTCATATTTTTACATTAATACTTATGCATTTTTTATTAACTCATCATTTTTTTTAGATTAAACTTGCTTTTCATTAATCTCAGAAAAGGATGTACAACATTTCCTGTACAGTAGCATTTGGACTAGCTACTAATCTAATACTAGATGCTTCCAATGAACACTATACTATCTTTTCTCATTACATACATGTATCCTATCATTAAGCATTAGGTAACAAGCTAAGGATAGTAATTGAGTTGTCGCAAACCATCCTGCCATTTTCTGCAGTTTCTGCCACAAAGATGTATCAATAATGCAATCTCTTTATATATCAACTCTTCCACAAAGGTAGCAACTTCAAATCTCATGTGATTTCTTACTCTTCAAATCAATGCAACAGTAGTGATAAATGCAGATGCTGTGATTGCATTTCTCCACTGATTGCTATTAGCTTTGCTGCATATCCACATGAGCTCATCATCCTAGCAACCAATAGTTCTAGAGTATCAACAAATTCTGGACCATATTCTGTTTGTGATACTACATTCAAAGAACAGATGGTTAAAATTTTCAGCATTCTGCTGACAGAAAACACAAGCTACTGGAATTTGCAGTCCCATTGTCTGCAATCTATCAACTGTTGGCAGTCTATGGTGTGCAGCAAGCCAGGCCGTAAACTTATGTCTAGGAAGCACATTTTTAATCAGTAATAACTTTTTCCAAGTAACCTTAGTGAAACTGGGAATCAAAGAGAGGTAAAGCTTCTATATATTAAACCTGTTCTGCTTACACACACTGTGTAATCGACCATGCAGATCCCCTTGAAGCTGAGAGCTCTCCATTATACTTGTTCTACTCTCCAGAATCTTTCTAACCACCCAAGAAGCAGCCTTTGGAATGGTAAGAGTGGAAAGATTTCCTTGCTTTATGTAATAAGTATGCACCCAACGAACCCATAAGCAATCTTTTTTCCTAGCCAAATCCCATAACAGTTTAGTGACAGCTGCCTTGTTCCACACATATAAGTTTAAGATGTTAAGTCCTCCAGCAGAAACAGGTGTGCATAATATTTCCCAAGCCACCAATGCTCTTCTGGATATATTAGCTTTACTAGTCCAGAGGAAGGTTCTGCAAACTGAATCAATGACTTTCAAAACCTTTTTAGGGATAATGAATATCTGAGCCCAGTAAGACAGCATTCCAAAAACCACTGCTTTGAGCAATTGACATCTGCCTGCATATGACAAGAGCTTAGCAGACCAACAAGTTACTTTATTTGTGATCTTCTCAATTAAAGGCAGATAATGATATATAGCCAACTTCTTAGAGTCCAAAGGGATCCCTAAGTATCTAAAGGCAAAGTTCCTTCACTGAATCCCAAGGTGTCAAGAATCTCATCTCTGTATTGTGGTTGCACACCAGCCAGATAAATAGCACTTTTACTGGTATTAGCCTGTAGGCCAGAAGCTGTTGAGAATTGAAGAAAAGCTTTGTGCAGTATCTGGATTGATACTACATCAGCTCTACAAAACATGAGAAGGTCATCAGCAAAAACATATATGAGAGATATTAAGTTTCCTGCACTTAGGATGACAATTGAAGTTACCATCCTTATAGATCTGTTGTAGAATTCTATTAAGATATTCCATAGCCAACACAAATAGGTAAGGTGGAATGGGATCTCCTTGTCTTATGCCTCTCTTAGCAATAAATGGTTTGGTTAAACCACCATTCATTATTAAGGAGTAAGAGACAGTTTCTACACAAGCCATAATCCACTGAGTGAATTTTGCTGGAAAGCCCAAGTCAGTTAGAATCTGTCTCAAGTAACCCCATTCCAAAGTGTCATATGCTTTCCTCAAGTCTACTTTTAGTACACATCTAGGAGACACTCCCTTCCTTGAGTATCTCTTGAAAATTTCTTGGCTTAGCAAAATGTTGTCAATAATACTCCTACCTTCAATAAAAGCTGATTGAGCAGGTCCCACCAATTCCCCAATGACACCTTTCGTTCTTCTGGTAAGCACTTTGGAGATGATTTTATAGATTGTTGTACAACAAGCAATAGTCTATATTCCTTTACTGTGATAGGATCTTTTACTTTTGGAACAAGGGCTATGGCAGTAGTGTTGATATTATAAGGCAGTTGGCAAGTATTAAAGAAGTCTTTGGCAGCAGATAGAATATCTCCCTTTACCAGATCCCAGTATTTAGTGAAGAACTCAACTGGAAATCCATCCACACCAGGAGCTTTATCTGTAGGCATTTCCTTCACTACTTCAGTAATCTCTTCCAAAGTTAGCTCCCTTATGAGTTGTCTTTGTTGATCAATTGTGAGACACTTTCCTTCCTTCATAATCTGAGAATTTGCACATGGTAGTTCAGTTGCACATTCCCCCATTAAAGATTTGAAAACCCTCAGGAATTTCTGCTCCACTGCTAGGGGATCAGTGAGCTTTAAACCAGTATCTGTATAAATGGATGTAATGTTGGTTTGACCTGTTCTAATCTTCCATTGAGCATGAAAGTATTTAGTGTTGGCAGCTCCACATTAAATCCAGCATGCTTTAGACTTCTGTCTCATTATTTGCTCTTCTATACAATTCCATTTCTCAAGTTCTTCAATTGCTGTTTTCTCCTCAGTAATTAATTCCTGACTGAGTGGATGATTCGGCAGCTGACATTGAATAATATCTACAGCTTCCCTTGCCTGCACAACTTTCTGTTTGTAATTTGTTACATAAGCATTTAGGCCTTTTAACTGCTTCTTCATTTCCCACAGTTTTTGCCAGATCAATTGCATAGGTGTGCCTATATAGTTTTGCCTCCAGACTTGTTGAACAATGATATGGAATTGAGGATGTTCCAATACAGCATTGTAAAGTCTGAATGGTCTAGGATGTAAAAGTTTGTGATCTCCAAATTTGATCAGGATAGGAGAATGATCAGATACAGAAGGATTCAAATAATCAGCTTCCAGATGCCCATACTGCTGCAACCATTGATAATTTCCCAGTGCCCAATCAATTTTACTGTATACTCTATGAGCTGCATCTTGTTTGTTTGTCCAAGTGAATTGACAGCCTTTAACTCTAAGTGCAGTGAGTTGTAATTCAGATACAGTATCTTTAAACTCCTTAACTTCAGCTTCAGTTACTGGAGAACCAATTCTGTCCTCAGAACTTAGAACACAATTAAATTCACCACAAATAAGCCATGCATCTTGTTGGGGAATAGGAATTGATTTGAGATCCCTCCATAGTTGTGTCCTAAGCAGTGCAGTATTTTGTGCATATATTACACTGAATTGAAACCTGGCTAGACTTCTTGTATCCTCTATCAGACAGTGAATAAACTGATCAGAGGAATTTGTTATTTGAACCTGTAAATGAGTCTTCCGTAATAGCCGTATTCTCCCATTAACAGCCTTTGCATAATTACATTGTAACATCCAACCCTTTGCAACCTTATCAAATATCTTCTTGACTTTATGTTCCTTAACTCTGGTTTCAAGAATTCCTATTACATCCACTTTATTAACAGTAAGGAATTGTTTCAACTCCTTCTGCTTATGAGGCTGGTTAAGCCCCCTAATGTTCCATGTGGCTACAATCATGGTTCGGTAGGAGTTAAGCTGTAAGAGGGTCCCGGATCAAACTGTTGCACCTTGCTATCCATATCATTTATGATAGCTTTCCCTCTATTACCAGTGTGAACCACCTGTTCACTACTACTGGTGATAGCAATAGTTACTTCACTTAATTGCCCTTCTGGATTCATAAGTTCATTTTGTTGCAAGGGACTAGTTGCTTGACCCTCATTAACCATGTTTGAATCCTGAGCTACCTGCACTACAAGCACTGGTGGATTAACAGAGACCTCTTGTTGATTCTGAACTTCATCATTAGTTACATTCTTCTTTACAATCCATTCTTTCTTTGTTTGTTTTCCCTACTGTTTTACTCTATCTTTCAGATTCCTTATATCTACATGTTCCTCCTTCTCCTTTTCTGAATTATCAGCATAGTACCAACAATCAAGTGAATCATGACCAAATATGAGGCAATGATTAAAAAAGGAAGGTTTCCAGTCATACTCAACTGTCTGGATCTTAGGGCCATAAGGAGTTTCAATCTCCAGTTGGCCAGGGAGAGAGTAAGCAGCATCAACTTCAACAAGCACTCTAGCAAATGAAATTTTATCATAATGTGCAGTAAATTTATCAGTATACAATGGTTTTCCAATAGCACTAGCCATCTTGCTCAAGACCTCAGTAGACCAATATCCAACTGGAAGGCCCGGGAAACGAATCCAAATAGGGACAGTGCTGAGTACATCACTCTGAAAATTGAAATCAACTTCCCATGGCCTCAACACCATTGGCCTATTCCTAAAAGTATAGGGACCTGATTGCATGACTGAATCCCTATCCTCAACACTATTAAATCAAAAAATACAGTAGCCTTCAGCATGAATCAGTACCTGAGGTTTGGTGACAAAATTCCATACATGAATAACAAAATTCTCCATATTCTGCTCACTAGGTCGATCTCCAATTATGAACCCAATCAACGCAGTTTGCCAATAATCCATTTGTGGTTTCAAATCCTCTTCACTGATCTTAACAACTTTTTTACTATCTCGCACAGTAGGGGGAACAAACGAGAGATGTTTGCCCATCCGAGTATTGCGGATTTCCACGCACCACATCCGCAGCAGTCGGACTGGATTTCTCCCCAACTATGAGATTAGTGAATTCTAAACGCCTTGCGGCAATTCTGAAGCTACTTCAGTCTTCTTCACTGGTGATTTACAAGTATCTACCTCTGCATGCATCGCTATTGGAGAATGAAGCTTCTGAGGCAGAAAGTTACCAAAAGTTTATGGTTCAAGTTCCTGGATTGTGCCATTCTCAGGTGTGACGAGTTGAGTAGTAGTAGGTGGAGGGTTATGCCGGCGACGAGCCATATTCCGACGACGATTGCGATCTTGCTATCATGCGCAGTAAGAGCTACTGTTCTATTGCTAAGCTAAAATGTGCCGAGAGCATTTTTGGCGACTTTCTTGTTTTAATTTAACTCATCATTTTTAATTTGATTCTAAACATCATTTATTATTTTTTTAAATTCAAAAAGAGAAAAGTGGCTATTTCAATTGTAGCCCATTTTACTTTCAATTTTACCCTAATTTAGACCCCAATCAAACCCCTCAATTACACTACCCAATTTCAATAATTACCCGACCAAAACCCAATTTATATAACCCGCTCGGACACCCACTTTAAATCGTGACCGTTGATTGTTTTAATCAACGGTCCACGTTGGCCCTTCCCTTAATTAATCCAACCGACACCCTAACCCTAGTCATTCACAGAAACGAGCCACCCTTGTATCCCTTTGGTCTCTCAAAGGCTCTCAACCTCTCTCCGAAACCCTAGCCCATTTCACCGGTCTCCGACCTTATTTCATCGGAAAACATGCCCTCTCAGACCCTAGGTGGCCTATACCCACCCCCACATGCCCTTTACTCCTTTTTGCATGAAGATTCAAGGTCTGACCTTGAAGAACCTGGCTCAGAATCTTTCCAATTCAAGTTCTACGGCCCTTTCAAGCTTATCTCCGGCGAGTCCTAGCCGAGTGAGTCCTTCTTCGACTCAGGACCAACCCATATAGGCCTTTATCATTTTCTAGAGTTTTCTATGAAACCCTAAGCCCTCGAGTTTTTCTTGTTTATTTCTAGGATCTACTTTAGATCTGTGCTATTTTCTTTGATTTTGAAGTATTTTCCACATCTTTTCCGATATTTGCTTTCAAAACTTTTCATATTCTCAAAACATAGGGTTTTCGTGATTTCCACTTTTTCTACTGTGATTTGTTGCATTATTTGTTTTGCTGTAAATCCTAAGTGTATTCACTATGATTTCTATGTATTTTTCTTTACTGCGTTGCTTCCTAGGATTTTTGAGTCATTTCTTTACTACATTTTTCTTTACTTAGGTTTCCATGAATGTTTGTGTTCTTTGGACTTCCTGACTTTATTTTTTGCCTGATTTTCTGCGCTTTCATCTTTAACCTTAAATTGTGAAAGAAACCCTAGGTTTTCGGGTTTTTAGAACTACTTGTGTGACATTATTTTTCCTGCTTGATTTCAAAACCCTAATCTTCTAAGTTCATCTCATGTTCTCTGAATCTTGCTAAGCTTTGCAAGACCTTCTGAGTTCATTCATGACTATGTTCTTCTTGCTTTTTGATTACACAACTACTCTGTTTAAATAACTTTGCATGTTTAAGTTTATGCATCCCTTTATAGTCAGACCTTTTCTTCTCAAATAACCCTAATTTTGGGGATTTATTTCAAGCTACCATTATGTGAGCATGTTCGAATCTTTTTTTTCCTCTTGTCTGATTTCGACCCATTTTCTGACCTAATTCATTACCGAGTTCAAATCCCTAATCCCTAGATTTTCTATGTGTCAATTGATTTTACCCTTACCTTATTTACCTACCCGTGTAGTTTTAAAAGCTTCTCTTATGTATTTACCCTTGATTGCACCATATGTTCTTGATATTCTTTCCTTAAATAAACTCTGCCCTTTATTACTCTAGTTCGACTCCTTAATTAAAGGGGTTCCCTTCTCCAGATTGATTATGGTTTGATACTGAATTATATTTTTGCCTTACTTACTACCAATTTTAAAACTATAAATACCCCACTCCCTTTCTTCAAGCGAACTATTAGAGTTCAAAAGCACACACACACCAAGCTCTCTTCTCTTCTCGACTACAACACTATTGTTTGTGTCTAGGCAGCTGAAAGCCAAGGCTAGACTATAGAATCCTGCTTGTTTTCTCAAGTATTTGCTGAAGCTTGAGTGAATTCTCTAGCTGATTTCATACTTTATTTATTCTGCGATTTGAAACTTGCAACTGGTATGTCTGTATAATTTAAATACTATTTTCCAAAACTATTTGTTACTTCTCCCTTTACATAACCTCTCACTACATGTTTAGCTTTCTTGTATTTTGTGACTATACATTAGTCTGTTATGTTCATTCTTCATGCTTTTAAATCTTTAAAAGGATGTTATTGTTTTATTGTCCTCCCTTGATGTTTATATGGATGCTAACCATGTGATCCCATTCCCTTTAACCCCTTTTTATGTACGAGTATTGGTACTAGGCTAGGGGTAGCACAATACTGCTACCCTTGACCTTGGACCTAGTTCTCTTGAAACTTTACTCAAATCAGTTCCATTCCCTTAACCCCCTTTATGTGTTGAGAGCTGACTAGAGTCGAGTGGTGTCCTAATCACCACCCGGACACCTGTCTGACTTCAAAATTCTGCTCTTTATCTGTTTAAAACCAAATACAGGGTCACGGGTGTGCCAATCTTACCCATGGCTGCGTATAACCGCCCTTTGATTTGGTTTCCTCTTGTCCCCTCACTTTACACTTATTCTTAGTTCTTTAAGGTCTGCCCCCTATGGTAAGCCGTGCTTAGGGACCCTAGAGTTCCTTCTGAACTTGGATGCCTAAGGGCTGGTAATCCCACACATTGCACTACTCTGTTACCACATTCAATCTTTAGGGTATAAGCATTGCATGGGCTTCTTTAAAGCCTTTGGAACTTTGAAATACCCTAAGAGAAGGCCTTGGAATCTGGAATCCGGATAAGGTGAGAAACATGTGTTGGATGTTGAAGGTTGCATTGAGCCTCCTCGGGTTTGGATGTTGAAGGTTTCAGTCCTTTTCTTTCAGTTTTGTAATAACTATGTAATAAAACTTCGGGAAATATTAGTACAGAGTGTGGGATGGGTTTATATGGCTTGCATGTCATATAGAAATCATCCCTATTGGATCTTTCATGTTTCAATCATCTAGACATCATTCATATAGGACTTTGATATTGCACATCATCTAGATACCATGCCTATTGGACTTTAATATTGTAAATCATTTAGAAATCATGCCTATAGGATTTTAATATTGCAAATCATTTAGAAACCATATTAATAGGACATTAATATTGCAAATCATTTAAGTCATGTCTGTAGGATTTTGCATTGTAAGCACATAGAAATCATGCCTATAGGAAACACATAAAACTCTAGGAAAATAGTAGGTTAATTAATGAATCAGTTCCTTAATGTTCTAAAAGCAGTAATAAATCAGATGAATTCAATATAGATATCATGCCTATTGGACTCCGTCTCAATTTGCCTGATTCCCTTCAAGTATCAACAATCCGTTAATTGGTCTTTAAAATCCTAATGCAACGCTTACAATAAAATCCATGTAAACCAGTACTTTTTTTTTTGAAAAACATTTTAAATCTGCATCTTTTCTAAACAACTATTTCAAACATTCTGCCTAATGCTTTACTCAGTCCATGAAGTTGTCTTTTTAAAAAACAGTCCTATTACTCACCCTTTTCATAAGATGTTCCTGTCTCTAAAAAAATCTTTCATAACTGCTACATTTCCCTACTCAAATGGTCTGATTTAAAATCTATTTACAAGTTTACTGCAGTCTCACTTCCTCTTAAACTCTTTTGCATTAAGACCTCAATAACTAACAAATCAGACCTGAGGGGCTCGACGCAGACTTTTTATAACACTTTTTGAGTTAAACTGATTCGTCAACCTCTTAATTTCTTTAATTAAAGACCAAATCATTACGTGCAAGTCATACAAAACTAATTGCTCTTACGATCTATGGGGTTTGGTATGAGCCTTTGAGTAATTGATTTGTGCCCCACTTATTTGTTAGTTGTTTTGATTGGCGACTTAGTATTTTGTCCGTTTAAACTCCATATATGCCTCCATCCACTTCTCCCTTTTAGGATTAGAATTCCAAATACCCCGGGACTGATATGTCAGGACGGGTAGTAGAATGCAATTAGTAAACGTGACTAATCGCATTTTTCCTTTGCTTTTCCTTTATTTAAAATTAGTGTTTTCTTCAAACTAAGCTCATTTCTACTTGTGCCTTTCTTGTTTCAAAATTGTCAATTTTCTTGTATTTCTTATGTGCAAACTTTGCTTGTCTACTCCTACTCTTGTTAAAGTCACAACTAAGCAAGTTCGGGAACCACACTAGTGGATCTTGAGGGGTGCCTAACACCTTCTCTTTGAGATAATCTCAAGTCCATACCCAAACTCTTGTTTTCATTCAAATCCTTCTTCTTTTCTCTAGAAGTGTCCTAATTAACTATAATCATCTGGTGGCGACTCTCCAAACTCTATAACCAAAATTCCCTGAAAGGGGATAAAAGAGTCATTCCACCCATAATGTCCTAAACCTGATTTCCTTTCCTTGGGAAAAAGGGGGCGTCAACAACCAATATCATCAAAATCTAACCACAAATGACCCCTCAAATCCCATATTCTTGGTCTCTAATTTCAAACCATAATTCTTCAATTTTAGACTTAATTTCCATGATTAAAAGTAGGTTTCACATTAGAATCGAGTTTTAAGTCCATGAATCTTAACTCCAACTGATTCCCCTTGAAACCCTTTTCAATCCTTTTCAAAAAGCTCCAAAAAAGCTCAACAATGGTTGAAATAAACCCTAACATTGCGGACAAGATGAATATTTAAACATTCTACCCAAGTCTAGTATACTTCTTCGCGAACGCGGTAAACACCTCGCGTTAACAATGCACCAACCACTTATGTACTGTGTTAATTCCGATTCAATGCATGTGAGAGAAAATCGGCCTGTGATTAATGCAACAGTAGGCTTAATAATTTTATAAGGGAAGAACATTTGGACCTCGGACTAAGGTGATTATGGGAGACTTTTGGAGAGGCTTTTGGGGGAATTCATCAGGTAAGAACTCTTGGTCCAAAAGTATGTCAGTATAGTGTAAAATCATGGATTAAACACAAGGAATTTAAGGTTTTTAATGTCAAAAATGGTGGTGAGGGCTTGAAACCCAAGTGAGCATAAAGTGTCGATTTGAGGGGTCAAATGGACTGCGATTCTTAAAATTTTTATATATATGGACCGTGGCGAGACGAGGATTCTGAAAATGTGAATTTTCTAATTATTTGAGAAGTGGGCCCGGGTCTCAGGTTTTTGCCAACTTCGTATTTTTGGGTGTATTTCGAGTTATATCGATTGGGTTGTGTTCCATTGGCATATTCTGACGCATTCCTATTGGTTTTGACTATATTTGGATCCGCGGAGGTTGATTCTCGAGGAAAAGGCATTGCAAGCTAGATTGCGGCAAGATTGATATGAGTAATGGGTGTAGATGATGACCCGAGTGATTGAAACCCCGTATATCACATTGTGATGCTATTATGGGGCTAGACACGCACTCCATGGCTAGTGCAGGGTCGTGTGTGTTGGAAATTGTGACTCGGTCCAATCCGAGGGATGTATTGTGCTATGTTGGCGATTGCTTCGCACACACTATTGATGCTATTTGGGCTTGATGCCATGTTTGGGGCCTTGTGCCGACTTGTAGGTTCGTTCAGGGAACCTTGTCTAAGAATTTTCATGATTTGCATATTATTTGATATCGGTCAAGGTTTAAATACTATTTTTTTGAAAACTCAACCATATTTATACGTTTTGAGAACTCAAATGATTTTTAAATGATATATCAGGCTGAAGAGTGCTATCTCGCTTTTATTGGACTGTATATTATTTTAAAACGGAAACAATGTTTACTAAGGTCACCATGTATTTTAAATTAAAACGGTGGTAACTAAGGACACCATGTATTTTAAATGGAAACGGTGGTTACTAAGGACTCCATGTATTGTAATGGAAACGACGGTAACTAATGACACCGTGTATTGTGATGGAAACAGTGGTCACTATTGGCACTGTATGATATGGCGCTTGGGCTGTAAGAGCCCCTGTGGAGTCAGAACCCCCATTGTGAGCGCGGGTACCCATATGGATCAGGCTGCACGTTCCGCAGTGTTCATGTATTGCATTGCATCTCATGCTTTTATTTACTGTTGCTTATTCTGTGTATCTGTGAGACTGGTACTGCTTAGAACTGCTATATAGCTTTATTTTGTGTTATTTTGTGCTTTCTTATCTTCGGGTTTTTATACATGCTTAATACTCGCTGAGTTGGTAGACTCACCCCATAGTCCCTGCACCTTATGAGCAAATCCAGGTGCTCCAGAAGTGTAGCGTTGCTGCCGTTGCTTATCCAGTTGCCAAAGTATTGAGGTAGCTGCAAGCGTCCGCAGGACCGATTACTCTGATCTTACCACTTATCTCTTGTTATTCAGACATATGTATCTTTCTTTTCAGACTTGTGTTTAGTATTGTTAGAGGCTTTGTACTCGTGACCCCAAGTCTTGGGAGTTTGTTCAGATGTTGTTTCCTATTCGTACAATTACAATTTCCAGTTATTTGGGATTTTAGCGTTAAAGTTGTCATATTTTTCCTTGATTACTTAATATTTGGCTGAATCGTTGTATTCAGGAAGGTGTTGGTCGGGCTTGCCTAGGCTTGCGGCCGGGTGCTATCACGACAGGGTTTGGGTCCTGACAAGTTGGTATCACAGCCTACGTTTACTAGGCCTCGCGAGTCATGAACCGGTTTAGTATAGTCTTGTTTATGGGTGTGTTGTGCACCACGCTTATAAGCAGGAGGCTACAGAACCTTTAGGAAACACTCCACTTTCTTGAAAACTTATCATGCGTCCTTGATTCAGCTTGAAAGAGTAACTCTTAAATTTCTTTCACGTGTTCGTATGCACGTATGAGCGATCGGTATTATATGTGCTTCGATTGTTACGATTCCCCGATAGAGGGGTGAGATGCAATCTTCATGAGGATTATGTTTGGCCACTCGGGAGGACTTGAGGCCATATATTTATTGTCTATAGCTGGAGCACCAAGGTGCTAACTGCGCGAGATGATGTTATGAGCTTATAAGTTCACTATTGTCCCTAATTGTTGTAATGGTGGCTGGATAGCTTCATGATGACTACGTTGGTACCGTGTGGTATGTCTGTGTGACTTGGTAACGTCGAAGAGGCTTTGCTGGATGACAAACGAACCATTAATTGATTGTTCTCCATTGCGATCGGATGTTTTGCCGGGTTATGGGCGCGTGAAGAATCTTTTAGAGTCTCCTAGTTGGGAGTGTGTGTTGTGGTATGAGTCCATGTTCAGGAAAACCAATTGATTGCGTGAGGAGTATGATGGTGGATGATGTACTGAAATATTATATTGAAGCAAGTAGGTGGGTATCTCCTGCAGATTATTGCGAAGTGGTATGATCATTTTGTGTATGTTAGAAGATCCTGTGTGTAATTAAAAGGTATTTTCTATATGATTGGGATTCGAACAAGTGAAAGTTCATGTTTCAATTTTGATAATATAATACGTGTAGCATTGGGATTTATGTTATTAGAATACATTGTGATGCCTTGTCAAGTTGTGGACGTGTTGTTAGGATGGTTTTGGTGGTTCTCTAGCAGGTGGATAGGCTCAATTACAAAGGAAACTCCCAAAATTTTTCTAATCTTGGGACTTAGTGGAAGTTTTGTCACCTTAAGAGTGGGCTTAACGGGTGCGTGAAGAAATGCAACAATTGCATAAGAGTTAGAATTGCTGATGATCCGTGTTTCCTCAAGCTAATGAGAATGTGAGCCTAATCTCACCATGTTATTAGATAGCAATAGAGTACATGTGTTGTGATGTATGTGGCTTCGAGCTAAGTTTGGGAGGTTGCAGTGGATGAGCTGATTGGACTGTTATGTACTGTGTTAATTCCGATTCAATGCATGTGAGAGAAAATTGGCCTGTGATTAATGCAACAGTAGGCTTAAAAATTTTATATGGGAAGAACATTTGGACCTCGGACTAAGGTGATTGTGGGAGACTTTTGGAGAGGCTTTTGGGGGAATTCATCAAGTAAGAACACTTAGACCTAAAGTATGTAAGGAGAGTGTAAAATCATGGATTAAACACAAGGAATTCAAGGTTTTTATTGTGAAAAATGGTTGTTAGGGCTTGAAACCCAAGTGAGCTTAAAGTGACGATTTGAGGGGCCAAATGGACTCCGATTCTTGTAAATTTTATATATATGGACTCATGGCGAGACGAGGTTTTTGAAAATGTAAATTTCATAATTTTTCGAGTAGAGGACCTGGGGCTCGGATTGTTGCCAACTTCGTATATTTCGGTATATTTCGAGTTATATGGATTGGGTTGTGTTCCATTGGCCTACTTTAACGCATTCCTATTGGTTTTGACCAGATTTGGCATCTGCGGAGGTTGATTCTTAAGGTAAAGGTATTGCGAGCTATATTCCGGCTTGCTTGTGGTGAGTAATGGGTGTAGATGATGATCTGAGGGTTTGAAACCCCGGTATATCACATTGTGACGCTATTATGGGGCTAGACACGCACTCCATGGCTAGTGCGGGTAGTGTGTGTTGGAAATTGTGACTCGGTCCAATCCGATGGATATATTGTACTATGTTGGCGATTGCTTTGCACACTCGATTGATGATATTCAGGCCTGATTCTATGTTTGGGGCCTTATACCGACTTGTAGGATCATTCAGGGATCGTTGTCTCAGAATTTTCATGATTTGCATATTATTTGATAATGGTCCAGGTTTAAGTACTATTTTTTTTGCAAACTCAACCATATTTATACATTTTGAGAAATTAAATGATTTTTAAATGATATTTTGGGTTGGCGAGTGCTATCTTGGTATTTCTGGACTGTGTATTATTTTAAAACGAAAATGATGGTAACTAAGGACACCGTGTATTTTGAATGGAAGCAGTGGTAACTAAGGACACCGTTTATTTTAAATGGAAACAGTGGTAACGAAGGACACCGTGTATTGAAATGGAAACGGTGGTAACTAAGGACACCGTGTATTGTGATGGAAATAATGGTAACTATTGGCATTGTATGATATGGCGCTCAGGCTGTGAGAGCCCCTGCGGAGTCTGAAACCCCACATTGAGCGCATGTACCCATATGGATCGGGCTGCACATTCCACAATGTTCATGCATTGCGTTGTGTCTCATGCATTTATTTTCTGTTGCTTATTCTGTATATCTCTGAGACTAGTACTGTATAGAACTGATAGATAACTTTATTTTGTGTTATGTTGTATTTTCTTATCTTCGAGTTTTTATACATTCTTATTACTCACAGAGTTCGTAGACTCACCCCATACTCCCTGCACCTTGTGTGCAGATCCATGTGCTTTAGAGGTCTTGTGTTTCTACCGTTGCTTATCTAGTCGCCAGAGTATTGAGGTAGCTGCTAGCGTCCGCATGACCAATTACTCTGATCTTACCAGTTATCTCTTGTTATTCAAACATATGTATCTTTCTTTTCAGACTTTTGTTCAGTATTGTTAGAGGCTATGTACTCGTGACCCCAAGTCTTGGTAGTTTGTTCAGATGTGGTTTCCTATTGGTACACTTACATTCAATTTATTTGGGATATTAGCGTTAAAGTTGTCATTTTTTTCCTTGCTTACTTCATGTTTGGCTGATGCTGTATTTGGGAAGGTGTTGGTCGGGCTTACTCAGCCTTGCGGCCGGGCGCCATCACGATTGGGTTTGGGTCGTGACAAACCCCTATCTTGAAGTTCCTGAAGCTACTCCTTTAACTCCTTCAACTTTGTTGGTTCCATACGATATGGCAGAATAGAAATGAACTGAGTGCTCGACACCAGGTCAATACCAAAATCAATATCCCTATCAGGTGGCATACCCGACAGTTCTGCAGGAAACACATCGAGAAATCCCTCACAACTGGTACAAAATCAATACTGGGAGTCTCAACACCGATATCCCTCACAAAGGCTAGATACGAAAGGCAATCCTTCCCAACCATACACTGGGCCTTCAAGAATGAGATAAATCTACTGGGAACATAATCAGTCACACCTCTCCACTCGATCCGTGGCACACCCGGTATAGCCAATGTGACTATCTTGGCATGATAGTCCAGAATAGCTTGACATAGAGATAGCCAATACATACCCAAAATGACATCGAAATCCACGATACACAATACTAAAAGATCCACTCGGGTCTTCAGACCCCCCAATAGTTATCACATACGACTGGTACCCACGATCTAGAACAACAGTATTACCCATCGTGATAGATACAAGAACAAATGTAGCAACAAACTCACGAGGTGTATCCAAATAACGAGAAAAGTATGATGAAACATAATAAAAGGTGGAACTGGGATTAAATAATATAGAGTCATCTCTGTGGCGTACTGAAACAATACCTGTAATGGTATCATTAGAAGCAATAACATCAGATATAGCTGGAAGTTCATAGAAATGGGCCTGACCGCCATCTGAATGACCTCCCCTATAGGGTGACCCTTAGCTGACTAACCTCCACCCGTGGCTGGCTGAGTGGGTGGTGACGAAGTAACTGGAGCTGATGTCAATGAATGACCCCTCTGCAGAATTATTTATTGTAAGCCCATAAAAATCATGCCTATAGGAAACGGATAAAACGTCAGGCAGACAGTAGGTTAATTCATTAATTAGTTCCTTAATGTTGTAAAAGCAGTAACAAATCAGATGAATTCAATATAAATATCATGCCTATAGGACTCCGTCTCAATTTGTATGATTCGCTTCAAGTAACATAAGCCCGTTAATTGGTCATTAAAGTCCTAATGCAATGTTTTCAATAAAATCCATGTAAACTAGTATGCTTTTTAAAAGAAAAAACGTTTCAAATGTGCATCTTTTTCTTAACAACTATTTCAAACATTCTTTCTAATGCTTTACCAAGTACATGAAGTTGTCTTTTTAAAAACAGTCCTGTAACTCACTCTTTTCTTATGATGTTCCTGTCTTTAAAAATTTCTTTCATAACTGCTGCATTTCCCTACTCAAACTTTCTGATTTCAAATCTATTTACAAGTTTACTGCAGTCTGACTTCCTCTTAAACTCTTCTGCATTAAGACCTCAATAACTAACAAATCAGACCCGAGGGGCTCGATGCATATTTTTATCCAACTTAATGAGTTAAACTGATTCGTCCGCCTCTTAATTTCTTTTAGTAAATACAAATTCAGTACATGCAAGTCATGCTAAACTTATTGCTGTTATGATCTACGGGGTTTTTATGAGCCTTTGATTTGTACCCCACTTATTTGTTAGTTGTTTTGATTGACGCCTTAGTATTTATCCTTTGAAACTGCATATATGCCTCCATCCCCTTCTCCCTTTTAGGATTAGAAGTCCAAATACTGCAAGATTGATAGGTCAAGACGCGTAGTAGCATGCAATAAGTAAACGATACTAATCGCATTTAAATACCTTAACGGGATGGGAAGGGTAGAATATGGAGATGATGATGGTGCGCTAATATCATATGGCGACCCCTCTTATGAGGAATATGTGCGGGAACATTGCACCCAATGATCGATATTATAGTCAAACTTAGGACCCCTTTTCCTTTGCTTTTCCTTTATTTAAAATTATTTTTTTCTTCAAACTAAGCTCTATTTTACCTGTGCCTTTCTTCTTTCAAAATTGTCAATTTGCTTGTATTTCATACGTGCAAACTTTGCTTTTCTACTCCTACTCTTCTTAAAGTCACAACTAAGCAAGGCCGGGAACCACACTAGTGGATCTTGAGGTGTGCCTATCATATTCCCCTCTATATAATCTCAAGCCCTCACCCAAAAATATGGTTTTCCTTCCAATCCTTCTTCAATTCTCTGAAAGTGTCCTAATGCACTATAATCATTAGGTGGAGACTCTCCAAACATCATAGCCCAAATTTCCCGAAATGGGATAAAAGAGTCATTCCATCCATAATGTCATAAACCCGATTTCCTTTCTTTGAGAAAAAGGTGGCGTCGACAGCATGGCGACTCTGCTGGGGATTCTTTTAGTCTATTACCAGTACTTGCTTGTGTGACTCTATCTCTTACTTAATCACATTTAATTTTGTCCTTGGTTATTTCATCACAATTACTAAATGGTCTCTACATGTATTTTTCTTTCCTTTAACTGCTTTCTTTACTGATTTATTGTTTCAATATGGTTGTAATTTTGAGCAATCATTGTAATCATTTATCTTATGAACGTGAAAATACATGTAATTTGTTTCATTATTGTAACTGCATTCCTCAACATCATATTCCACTCGTGCCAAAATAAATCCTATAGCAACGCTTATAGTGAGTGGTTGTGCCCTTCCAATATGATGAACCCCCTAAATTTGGCAAAGGCATATTTGCGGTAAAATCTGTCGATCAACAGTGTAGTGGACGGTTCCTTGCCTTTCCCTCTTAAGTTGTCCGCTCAAGGGTATATTGACTAGCACTTCAAAAGAAGAAACTTTATTCCATTAAACTGTTCATGCATCATGGTCAAGCATATCCGAGTTAGTTATGTTGTCTGCACAATTACTCATTAAGATAACCTAAACAACATTCCATCCGGTTTCTCAAAACCCAAGCAGACACCTTCACGTAATGTGCATTTATTCGGAAAACTAAATGCCTTTTGCTAATTATTGATTTAAATAGTCGAGTCTATTGGGGTTAAGGTCCTAACACTTTGTTTTGAATAGAATGGTTCACGAGGTCGCCAGATTCGGTATTGTATCCAACATCGACCCAAGGTTGCTAAGTTGGTGGGATGATCTTCCTGGTAGCGATCAAACCCTCGTCTGCATGTACTTAGAGAATTTACCCTCACTTCTGAAAATCCAACCCAACAACAAGAACATTGAGGCTGCCACTTTGTTTGTGCATAGTGAACGATCAGTATTCCGCTTTGGAGACTTGGAAATTACCCCTTTTCTAGAAGAGATAGGGGGCCTAGTTGGTGTCCCTTGGGAGACTTCGTGTTTGCTTATGCCAGAGAACCGAAAAGGTATAGGCTTTATTAAGATGATGGGACTCAAGAAAAATGCTGACCTTTCTTGCTTGAAGGACCCTACATACCATTCGACTTCTTGTATGAGAGATATGGCCACAACAACTCCGATCGCACCTACATGGATGAACTTGCTCTAACTTCTTTAGGACATATACATAGAAGGGTTCTTGTGTTCATATTTTGCTTCTAGGGAATGATAATTTTCCCTATGTAGAAGGCTAGGATCCACACCAAACTAGCCATGATCACCAAGACCTTAATGGAAGGGATCGACGGGCAGTCATTCAGCATAGTGCCCATGATCATCGCTGAAATCTATCGAGCCTTGGAAAAGTGTATGGAAGGGGCTCCACATTTCGAGGGTTGTAATCTTCTACTTCAATTTTGGCTCATAGAACACCTTCAAAAATGCGACTACAGACGGGAAATCATACTCAGGGATTGGGATGACCATATCGCTTTTCATCATCGAAAACGAATGAAATTTATGCCCAATATGTTCCAACCAGAAGACGCTAGTGGATGGGTAGAGTTGTTCGAGAATCTAAAAGAAGATCAAGTCGAGTGGATGTTCGAGTGGTTCCCAACAGGGGAATTCATTATCCTTTCTCGAGATGCACCATTCCTCATACACATTGGTCTGAGGGGAACTCATCCTTATTCCCCCCTCCGAGCCATGAGGCAAGCGGAAGGAAACAAATCACACCCAGGATAGAGAAAGTGAGTTATTTCAGGGATGACTTTCAAGATGATGATAGCTCGCATAGGTGTCATGCTAAGCATATGTTGTACTGCAAGCTAGTCTTAGGAAGGGAGTCTATTGAGCCAGATAGGTATCATGCCTGGTGTGTACCGCACTACACAAATTGGTTGTAAGATGATCACATTGGTTTTAGTCATCCAGGGTTTGTCCACATTCATAGGATTATCGATAAGCAAACTGAAGCGCAAGTCAAATACAATAAACTGCGCAAGAGGATGAGAGAATGTGAGAATGAACATCGGGAAATATAGGAAGTCCACGAGAAGCTGATTAACGAATGGAAGGATATGGCTGACAACGCCAACAAACATATAGGATATCTGGAGCGAGGTATGGTAGAGTTGGAAGGGAAATTCTTGAAATGAATTAATGATTGCCGGAATGCTGAATGAAGTAGAGGCGGACATCTGGTTCGGGCTTATCCGCTGTTAGGAATGTGCGAGTTGATGCAGTCGTACGAGGGAAGCAAGAGTACTGAATCTGGGGAAGGTCCTTCCGGGACCAAGTAGTTAGGATTTTTATTCCCTGTTTTCTAATAGTAATAAGGCCACTAGACATTAGTGACGTCTTTAGCATTTAGTTGTTTTAAGACTCATCTTGTTTTTATCCATAAAATGAGGCATTTAGCATTATAAGTTCTCCAAATTTAATTTGTGGCTAGGCCTACCTCGGGCACAACGAGGCACCGAAATTAGGAAGCGGTTTATATTCTCTTACAATTCGTTTAAATGGTACAATATTATTTATTAGAACCCGCACTAATTTTTACCTTTTGTTTTTCTTTTATATTTATTCCCCTCCCCAATGATTAGTTCGTGCATTCTGGAACCATCACCACACTGCACAAGATCCAAGGGTTCTCCACCTCCTCCTCCTCCAAGTCCTACAAAAAACAGGAACAAAGGCAAAATGGGAGGTACGAGCGCTACAAAGGAACTTGAAGAAACTTCTAAGAATGCTGCAATCACCAAGGAGACTGAAGCTCATCTGGAGCAAACTTTGATTAGATTCTGAGAGGAATTGGACCAAGTTAGAAACCTGGCGAACCTGTCAATCACTCTTGCTGCTCCCGATGTTAACACCCAGAACCACGCACCCCCCACAAAACATCCCACAAACTCCAATGCAACCCATTCATAACAGTGCACTGCTCATTCCTGAACCACAAAAAAAAAACAGAAGACCATAACACTCGAATCATTGTGGACACTATGCCGTATTACAGTCAGCCAATCACTATTGCAGCCGAGTCAGATGACAAAAGCTCACACATTCAAAATTTGGCCACTGAGGTGAGGAAGCTGACTAGGAGGGTCCAAGGTTTTGAAGGTAACAAGGGTGTCGAAGGGTTGAATTACAAATATCTCTGTGTTCAGCCAGATTTTGAGCTCCCGGAGGGGTACAAACCTCCCAAATTCGAGATGTTTGATCGTACAGGTGATCCTAGGGTCCACTTGAGAATCTATTGTGACAAGTTGGTAGGAGTCAGAAGGGACGAGAAGATCAGCATGAACCTGTTCATGAGGAGATTGAAGGGCGATGATTTATCCTAGTATATTAGCCAGGATGCGAAGAAATGGACTAGTTGGGTGAACATGGTGTCTGACTTTATGGATCGGTTTATATTCAACACTGAGAACACACCAAATATGTTCTATGTCCAAAATCTCAAGAAGAAGCCCACAAAGACCTTTCGTGAATATGCTACTCATTGGAGGTCAGAAGCTGCTAAGGTCAGACCTGGTTTGGTGGAAGAACAAATGAACATGTTCTTCATCCGTGCGCACGATCTGCAGTAGTACAAGAGGCTGATAATAATAGAGGGCCAAAAGATCTCTGACATCATCAAGTTGGGAGAAAGGATCGAAGAAAGCATCAAAAATTGTATGGTCACTAACCTCGAGGCACTAGAAGCTACCAACAGGGCTTTACAGTCTGGTGTCTTGTCGAAGAAATAGGATGCCAATTCTATAATGGCTGTGCAAAGGAACAACTCCCTTATGAAGTACCAAAACTATCCCTCAGCTCCACTCATATATCAACCTACCCTAAAGTACCAAGCACCATCACCTAATTACCAAATTCCAACACCAGCCTGCCAATCACCTCCACCACCTATGTATCAACCCACTTCACCCAGATATTCCCAACCTGCACATGTATACCAAGCATATAAATCCCAACCTTCTCACTACTTATCACCTCCTACCCGCCAAAACATCCCTCGACCTAGACCAAACATCGACCGCAAACCTCCTGGAAAATATACCACCATAGTCGAGCAAATTGACCAATTATTTGAAAAACTCAAAGGAGCCGGTTATGTTACCCCTATCCCAGCCGTAACTCAAGAAAACCCTTCCCAATGGATCAACCCAATCAATACTTGCGCATACCATTCCAGGATGAAAGGCCATACCAGCGACGAGTGTCGCTTGTTGAAAGACAAGATTTAGAATCTGATTGACAACAAGATCATTATAGCAAAGAATCCCGCTCCTAATGTCATCAATATCTCTCTACCTTACCACAAAGGTGGGGGCATCCATATGATCAAGATTGAAGATGATTAGGACCCCAAGGGATCAATTGGTTTGATAGTTGAAGGAGACAAGCCTAAGAAGCCAACAGTTACTCTCAATCCCATCATTTTCTAGATTCAGCCCTCTGAGGGCGATGTGGTAAATGTGTCCGTGCCACTCGAGTTTGAAGCACTTTCTGCAAAGGCACCAAAACCAATTGAGGTTGAGTTCGGGGTTCAAAACTCTTCTACACCATTTGAAGTTACTCTGTTACCTCCCGGGGTACCAATTTCTGTCTCCATGATAAACGTGACCCCTTTCAAGACAAATACTATACCTTGGTGTTACACCGCAGAGGCTAGAAGGTAAGGAATGATGCATACTAGTGAAGCAATTGCCGCACAGGGCATGACCAGGATAGGTAGGGGGTACACCCCGAAACACTTGGTTGAGTCCAGCAAGCACGCCTCCGGGCGAGCTGTTGAAAATGGACCCGATGACCTTTAGAGAAACGTACAGGCCAAAGAGAGCTCAGTCGTCAAGCAACTGAACAAAATGCCAACACATTTATTTTGGCTCTTCTACAAAACTCTGAGGCACATAAAAACGCTTTAATGAAAATACCGAGTGAAGCTTATGGTCCTAGAAACATAACAAAAGGAGAAATGGCAAAAATGGTGAAGCAGGTACTGGAAAGCCATAGATCACCTTCCACGAAGATGAATTACCGCTAAAAGGGCTTGGTCACAACAAAGCGTTGCAAATCACTGCGCAATGCGAGGATCACTTTATCACCATAACTCTAGTTGAAGGAGGATCCAGCCTCAACATTTGTCTATTGGTAACACTCAAGATATTGGGTAAAGGATTGCACGAGATCAAGGACGGAGCTATCGGTGTCAAAGCTTTTGATGGATCTTAAAGGTCCACCGTTGGAGAAATTAGCTTTTTCCTACAGATGGGACCCACCTTGTTTGATGTTGAGGTCTAAGTCATTGATGTGCCAGCATCCTAAAATTTGTTGCTGCGACGACCCTGGATCCATGTCGCTGGGGCTGTGGCGTCAACTTTGCATCAAACAATCAAATTCGAATTGAATCTTCAATAAGTAATCATTCACGACGGCGGTAGCAATCCCATATAGAGTCTCCAGGCCATCCCGATGATCGGAGGTAGAAGGAAAATCGATGGAGAAACATACTATCACATCGAGCGAGTCAACACCATAGACAAAAACAAGTGGTGGGAAAATAAAATTGAGAGCATTTTGAATTGGAGTGGATACACGCCCAGAAAGGGGCTCGGCAAGAATCTCCAAGGCATCACCAAGCCAATCAAGTTGAAGAAACATGGAACTATTTTTGGCGTTGGCTATGAATACACTTGGGAGGAGTTGAACGACTGGTCGCCACCATGGCGTGGTCCCTACTACACACTGGAGCACCCTCTACCTCAGTTGGAGCAGATCTTCTAGACAGCTGATTTCATATATGGATCAGAGGAAGATGAGACATTGGTAGCAATGAATAACCTATTTCTGGAGGATGATATGGATTGCTATGTTATCTTCGAGGAGGAAGGCCCTTACATTCAAGTTGTGAACCCAGGAGAACACCTCAAAATTTGTCAATCAGGACTACCAGTGCCCGAAGAGCCTCGGGTACCAAGGCTAAATGACGCATATGCATCGCATTTTATGTTTAGTTGATTTTACTTTTCTGCATTGTGTTTACTTTTGAAAAGAACTCCCATGTTTCAGACAGTTATGAATTTAATCAAAAGCATTTTCCAAGTTTATCTTTAGATTTCGCTCTCATTTATTTTCTCTACCATTTACATTATTTTACACAATATTACTACTACATATCTTGATGATTAACCAACGACTGTAACTTTCAACGAGATAGTGCGACAAACAGGCATAGATTCGAAAGAGGATGAAATAGCAGAAGAGATTGTTAGGGAGGTCGTGAATTTTGAGAACATGACAAATTCTAACTTGGACGGAACTGAGCTCGTCAATTTGGGAGATGCAGAAAATGTCAAGGAAACACGTATCAGCGTGCATCTGTCGTCATTAGGAAAGAAAGAGCACACAGAGTTTTTAAATGAATATGAGGATATAATCACCTAGTCGTATGACGATATGACAAATCTCAGCACATCCATAGTGGCTCACAAGATGCCGACAGATTCGGCATGCCCACCATTAAAACAGAGACTCAAAAAGTTCAAGCCAGACACGGGTTTGAAAATCAAGGAAGAGGTTACTAAGCCATTCAAGGCCAGGGTTCTCAGAGTGGTAGAATATCCAACATGGTTAGTCAACATCGTGCTGGTACAAAAGAAGGATTGGAAGGTTAGAGTTTGTATCGACTACCAGGATCTCAACCGGGCCAGTCCCAAGGATGATTGTCCTTTACCAAATATACACATATTGATTGATAACTGCGGCAAACATGAGCTGTAGTCGTTCGTTGATTGTTTTGCTGGATACCACTAGATATGGATAGATGAAGAGGATGCGGACAAAACGACATTGATCATGTCGTGGGGAATGTACTGTTACAAAATGATGCCGTTTGGTTTGAAGAATGCAGGTGCTACCTACATGAGAGCCATGACCATCATCTTTCATGGTATAATACTTAAAGAGATCGAGGTGTATGTGGATGATGCCATCATTAAATCCGGGAATGTTGCAGATCACATGGGAAATTTGAGAAACTGAATCCCACCAAGTGCGCATTCGGGGTTCCCGCTGCAAAATTATTGGGTTTCATTGTGAGTCGCCGGAAAATAGAACTGGACTTGTCAAAGGTTAAAGTCATTAAAGAGTGGCCACCGCCAAAGAGTAAGAAGGATGTGATGAATGAGTTTTCTGGGAAGACTCAACTATATCTGTAGATTCATAGCTCATTCCACTGTCATTTGTGAACCCATATTCAAGATGCCAAAGAAAGATGCCGCCACTAAATGGACTGAGGATTGTCAAAAGGCTTTTAACAGAATCAATGAATACTTATCGAGGCCGTAAGTGTTGGTTCCACTTGAGCCAGGGAGACCTCTATTTCTTTATCTTGCAGTATTAGATGGGGCATTTGGTTGTGTTTTGGGACAACATGATCAAATAGGAAAAAAGGAGCAAGCTATCTACTACCTCAGCAAGAAGCTTACCCCGTATGAGGCTCTGTATTCCTTATTAGAGTGCACTTGTTGTGCTCTAACCTGGATAGCTCAAAAATGGAGGCACTATTTCTGTGCTTACACCACTTATCTCATATCCAATATGGATAAATTGAAGTATATCTTTAAAAAGTCTATGGCTACTGGCAAGCTCGCCAAATGGCAAATATTGTTAAGCGAATTTGACATCGTTTATGTTACTAGAAGGAAGTGAAAGGACAAGCTCAAGCAGATTACCTCGTCGAGAATCCTGCAGCAGGAGAATACAAACTTCTAAAGACATATTTTCCTGACGAGGAGGTATCTTTAATCGGAGAAGACATTACAGAATCCTGTGACGGTTGGAGGATATTTTTCGACGGAGCCTCAAATTTCAAAGGAGTTGGTATAGGAGAAGTCTTGGTATAAAAAACCGATCAGCATTACCTAGTATCTGCCAAGCTCAGATTTCCGTGCACCAACAACATGTCCGAGTACGAAGCCTGCATCTTAGGGCTCAAACTAGAAATTGACATGAACATCCAAGAAATATTAGTGATCAGAGACTCAAACTACTCATACATCAGGTTCGAGAAGAATAGGCTAATAAGAATTCTAAGATAATCCCTTATTTTTTAAGCATATAGAGGAGTTGAGAAAGAGGTTCAGAAAAACAAAATTCTAGCATGTTTCGAGGATAAAAAACGAGTTCGCCGATGCACTTGCCACTTTGTCATCTATGATTCACCATCCCCGTACAGATTTCATTGACCCCATCCAGGTCAAGATTCTCGACTAACTAGTTTATTGTGCTCATGTTAAGGAAGAAGCCGACGAGAAACCGTGGTTCCATGACATCAGAGAATACCTGACAACACGAGAGTAGCCAGAACACGCCAATTCTACTCAGAAATGCAAACTTCGGAGATTTTCCAACAACTTCTTTTATAGCGGAGGAATCCTGTATAGGAGGACTTCTGATCGGGGATTATTAATATGTGTTGAGGCAACAGAAGCAACCAATCTATTAGAGGAAGTGCACACATGAACCTGCAGACCTCATATGATTGGTTTCGTGTTGGCGAAGAAGATACTCCGAGCAGGGTATTTTTTGATGACTATGGAAATGGACTGCATCTAGTATGTCCGGAAATTCCACCGTTGTCAAATACATGCAGATATGATAAAGGTACCTTCAAACAAGATTACAACAACAAGCTCACCATGGTCGTTCGTCGCTTGGGGAATGGATGTCATTGGACCGATTGAACCAGCCTCGTCAAATGGGCACACGTTCATCCTAGTGGCAATTGATTACTATACCAAATGGGTTGAAGCATCATCCTACAAGGCAGTCACCAAGAAAGTAGTAGCAGATTTCACCCGAGATCGTATGGTTTATTGGTTCGCAGTTCCGGAATCATTCATCACCGATAATGGTTATAATCTCAATAGAGGCCCGATAAAGGCAATGTGTGAAACATTCAAGATTAAACACAAGAACACTATGGCTTATAGAAATCAAATGAATGGAGCTGTAGAAGTAGCCAATAAGAACATTAAGAAGATACAAAGGAAGATGATCGAAAAGCACAAGCAATGGTATGAGAAGTTGTCGTTCTCCTTATTGGGTTATTGTACCATAGTCCCCACGTGAAATGGGGACACTCCCTACATGCTAGTTTATCGTACAGAGCCAGTCATCCCCGCCGAGGTAGAAATTCCCTCCCTGAGGGTCATACTAGAAGCAGAGTTAGATTATGCAGAATGAGCAAGAATCGCTACGAGCAATTAGCCCTCATAGACGGAACAAAAATGAATGTTGTCTATCACAGTCAATTGTATCGGAACAGAATGTCTAGAGCCTTTAACAAAAGAGCTAAGCCAAGAAAGTTAACGCCAGGACAAATGGTATTGAAGAAAGTATTTCCGCATCAAGACAAAGCCAAAGGGAAATTATCTCCCAATTGACAGGGTCCTTCAATGGTTCATCGGGTTCTAACTTGAGGAGCCCTCATTCTCGTAGAAATGGACGAAGAAGTCTGGCTGAATCCAATCAACTCAGACACAGTAAAAAGCTACTACATTTGATCATACACTTTTCTTTCGTGATATAATCTGAACTACGCTTGACCTCATTTCCATATAAGAGGGGATACGTAGGAAGACCTATGGGTTCTGTCAGATTTATTAAAAATTCCATCTCCCCCCCCCCCCCCCGCAATTGTAACTGGTGCAGAATTTTGAGGAGGACGCGCATAATTACGAAATAAGTTTTTCAGTGTTTTCATCATCACCAACACAGTATACTAGGGCAGAATTTTGAGGGGCCCGCATTGAGTTCTCCAGCACATCCGTCAGCCGCGCCAACCTAGTAAACTGGGGCAGAATTTTGAGAAGGACCCTCAAAATTCTGGAGAAAGCAAGGTCGCCGTGTCTCGAACAGCGTTGCAGTTGTTGGTTCATCCAAACTAATATCATTTATGTATATATGTATATATATATAACTATATATATTTGCATTTACTAAGTTATGCAAAAATATCATTCGCATCACCATTGTTTAGCAACGCTACCCCCGTGATGCGCGAAACTAAGAGATGGAGGATATAAACTAACCTTCCCTCTACAAAACTCACAATTGTTCTTGGATGCAGGAATTCAAACCACGAATAAAAATATATTTTCTCTTCAGAATTAAAACCCTCGAAAATAATCACTATCCACACCCAACACTCCCCAGAAATCCTAATATCGCTACCGTCTACCAGCTAAGAAAACTTACTACTATTCATTCTTTTACATTCATGTATTGCATAAGGCTATTATCTACCTTTCGAGACTAAGCTCTATCTCCATTTTCATTTTGCATAAGGCTATTCTCTGCCTTACGAGGTTAAGCTCTACCTGCATATTGCATAAGGCTATTATCTGCCTTTCGAGACAAAGCTCTGTCTCCATATGCATTTTTTCAAAAGGCTACTCTCTGCCTTCCGAGGTAATGTTCTACCTCCCTATCGCATAATGCTACTATCTACATTTTGAGACTAAGCTCTGTCTCCACCTTCATTTTGCATAAGGCTACTCTCTACCTTCCGAGGTTAAGCTCTACCTATATATTGCATGAGGCTACTATCTGCCTTTTGAGACTAAGCTCTGTCTCCATCTGCACCTTGCATAAGGCTACTCTCTGCCTTCCGAGACAAAGCAATGTCTCCGCCCAACATGGCTGAAATATCGCCACTTTATTCTTCGACTGGATGAAACATCGCCACCTGCATTTTAAATTCTCATTCGGCTGAAATATCGCAACCTTTTTTTTTAACATTCTCGCTCTAGCTGAAAGATCGCCACGCTATGCATTTATCTGGTTGAAAATCGCCACCTGCATTTTATATTCTCATTCGGCTGAAATATTGCCACCTATTGTTTTATTAAATTCTCACTCTGGGTGAAAGATCACCATCCTTTGCATTTATATGGCTGAACGATCGCCACCCTTCGCATTCATTTGACTGAAAGATTGCCACCTCCTCATGGGGTGAAAGATCGCCAACTCGTTCAAAAGTGTCATAGTTTGGAGGCACCATCCGCATAGCCCAAGAATATCATTTCATGGCCTGCGAACCCTTACTTTTATGCTCTTCATGGCCCAAGACAGCATAGTCTGAGGATGTCATCCTAATCGCCTGAAGACAAACATTCATGGTCTAACGGGAACTTCCATCGCGTTTAAATTACACAATATATATGAACATCACCAACATACATGTACTCCGGCTGGCTCACGCCCATTGCAGCAACAGCGATCCCCCTCCAGTTCTCTGCAGCCTGTCCGATTCCAATCATCTGCTCAGATCTAGCCGTGGAGCCCGTTTTTTCGAATTTCCATCAGCATATTCTGTCAATGGTTCCTGAACTACATGTGGCCTTATTCCTGTAAATCCAGGGATATGTAGGCAGGTCAAAAGCCGGAGCGCGGTCAAAATCCTTTTTCAGTCGACGTTTTCAGATCAAAATTGGTCAGCTTATCTTTACCCGACAACTCTTTCATCCTCCTCGGGTAAAGCGGGGCAGCTGTTGATACCTAATTTTTCCTTATGTATTTTTATACTCAAAATACTTGCAAAATAGCATGTATATGCATATATAAACATCCTCAAAGGTTCTGGTATTTCTCCCAAATTGTTTAACATTTTTAAAATCACTTTATGGCCTATTTTGCACTATAAATCCAATAATTATTTCCAAAACTTGTCATTTGGGTGAATAAATTATTTTATTCTCACATTTACACCAAAATAGAATTTACACGACTTTTTCATAATTTTACAAGTCTATTTGATATTTTTAAACTAAAATTGCAATTTTAGCCTATTTCTATATTTAATAGCATTGTTAATCACAAAATCATTTATAATATTTTTAAATTAATACTTATGAATTATTTATTAACTCAGCATTTTTAATTTTATTCTAAACATCATTTATTATTTTTGTAAATTAAAAAAGGGAAAAGTGGCTATTTCAAATGTAGCCCATTTTACTTTCAATTTTAGCCTAATTTCGACCCCACTCTAACCTCTTAATTGCACTACCCGATTTTAATAATTACTCTACCCAAACCCAATTAATATTATCCACTTGGACACCCATTTTAAATCATAACTATTGATTGTTTTAATCAACGGTCCACGTTGGCCCTTCCCTTAATTAATCCAACCGACCCCCCTTACCCTAGTCATTCACACAAACGAGCCACCTTGTATCCCCTTCGTCTCTCAAAGGCAATCAACCTCTCTCCGAAACCATAGCCCATTTCACTGGTCTCCGACCATATTTCACAAGAAACCATGCCCCCTCAAACTGTAGGTGGCCTATACCCAAGCACGTGCCCTTATACTCCTTTTTGCATGAAGATTCAAGGTCTGACCATGAAGAACTAGAATCAGAATCTTCTCGATTCAAGTTCTATGGCCCTTTCCGGTTCATCTTCGGTGAGTCCTAGCCCTGTGAGTCCATCTCCGTCTAACGACCAACCCGTTCTAGGCCTTTATCATTTTCTAGGGTTTTCTTTGAAACCCTAAGACCTCAAGGTTTTCTTGTTTCTTTCTAGGATCTACTTCAAATGTGTGCTATTTTCTATGATTTAAAAGTATTTTCCACATCTTTTCCGATTTTTTCTTTCAAAACTTTTCATCTTCTCAAAACTTAGGGTTTGCGTGATTTCCACTTGTTCTATTGTGATTTATTGCATTATTTGATTTGCTGTAAATCCTAAGTGTTTTAACTATGATTTATATGTATTTTTCTTTATTGCTTTGCTTCCTAGGGTTTTCGAGTAATTTCTTTACTACAGTTTTCTTTAATTAGGTTTCCATGAATGTTTGTGTTCTTTGGACTTCTTGGGTTTATTTTTGTGCCTAATGCTTTCATCTTTAACCTTAACTCACGGAAGAAACCCTAGTTTTTGGGGTTTTTCAAACTACTTGTGTGCGATTATTTTGCTTCCTTCTTTATTTCAAAACCCTAATCTTCTAAGTTCATCTCATTTTCTCTGAATCTTGCTAAGCATTGCAAGACCTTCTGAGTTCATTCATGACTATGTTCTTCTTGCGTTTTGATTACACGACTCCTCTGTTTACATAACCTCGCATGTTTGAGTTTATGCATCCTTTATAGTCAGACCTTTTCTTCTCAAATAACCTTAATTTTGGGGATTGATTTTACTATTATGTGAACCTGTTTGAATCTTTTTTTCCTCTTGTTTGATTTCGACCCATTTTCTGACCTAATTCATTACCAAGTTTGAATCCCTAATCCTTAGATTTGCTATGTGTTGATTGATTTTACCCTTACCTTATTTACATAGCCGTGTAGTTTTAACAGCTTCTCATATGTATTTACCCTTGATTTCACCATGTGTTCTTGATCTTCTATCCTTAAATAAAATCTGCCCTTTATTACTCTAGTTTGAATCCTGAATTAAAGGGGTTCCCTTCTCCTGATTGAATATGATTTGATACTGAATTATTATTTTCCCTTACTTACTACCTGTTTTCAAACTTTAAATACCCCACTCATTTTCTTGAAACGAACAATTAGAGTTCATAAGCACACACACACTAAGCTCTCTTCTCTTCTTGACTACATTACTATTGTTTGTGTCTAGCCGGCTGAAATCCAAGGTTAGACTATAGAATCCTGCTTGTTTTCTCAAGTATTTGCGGAAGATTGAGTGAATTCTTTGGCTGATTTCCTGCATTATTTATTATGCTCTTTGAAACTTGCAACTGGTATGTCTCTATAATTTAAATACTATTCTCCAAATGTATGTGTTACTTCTCCCTTTACATAACCTCTCACTACATGTTTAGCTTTCTTGTATTATGTGACACTACATTAGTCAGATATGTTCTTTCTTCATGCTTCTACATCTTTAAAGTGCTGTTATGCTTTTCTTATCCTCCCTTGATGTTTATATGAGTGATTTCCATGTGATCCCATTCCTCTTAACCCGCTTTTATGTACGAGTATTGGTTCTACCCCTGACCTCGGACCAGGTTCTCTTGAACCTTTACTCAAATCAGTCCCATTCCCTTAACCCCCTTTATGTGTTGAGACCTGACTAGAGTCAAGTGGTGTCTTAATCACCACCCGGACCCCTGTCGGACTTCTAAATTCTGCTCTTTATCTGTTTATAACCAAGTGCAGGGTCAGGGGTGTGCCAGTCTTACCCATGGTTGGGTATGACCGCCCTTTGCTTTTGTTTCCTCTTGTCCTCTCACTTTACACTTAATTTTAGTTCTTTAAGTTCTGCCCCCTATGGTAAGACATGCTTAGGGATCATAGAGTTCCCTCTGAACTTGGATGCCTAAGGGCTGGTAATTCCACACATTGCCCTACTCTGTTACCACATTCAATCTTTAGGGCGTAAGCATTGCATGGGCTTCCTGAAAGCCTTTGGAACTTTGAAACACTCTAAGAGAAGGCCTTGGAATCTGGAATCCGATAATGGGAGATATATGTGTTGGATGTTGAAGGTTGCATTAAGACTCCTCGGGTCTGGCTTTTGTTTTGATGTACTTATTTTAGTCCTTTTCTTTCAGTTTTGTAATAACTATGTAATAAAACTCGAAGCAATATTAGTAAAGGGTGTGGGATGGGTTTATATGGCTTGCATGTCATATAGAAACCATGCCTATATGATCTTTCATGTTTCAATCATCTAGACACCATGCCTATAAGACTTTGATATTTCAAATCATCTAGACACCATGCCTATTGGACTTTAATATTGCAAATCATTTAGAAATCATGCCTATTAGATTTTAATATTGCAAATCATTTAGAAACCATACCAATAGGACGTTAATATTGCAAATCAATTAGAAATCATGTCTGCAGGATTTTGCATTGTATGCACATAGAAATCATGCCTATAGAAAATGCATAAAACTCTAGGGAAATAATAGGTTAATTAATTAATCAATTCCCTAATTTTCTAAAAGTAATAACAAATCTAATGAATTCAATATAGATATCATGCCTATAGGACTCCGTCTTAATTTTTGTGATTCCTTTCAAGTAACAACAGTCCGTTAATTGGTCTTTAAAGTCCTAATGCAATGTTTACAATAAAATCCATGTAAACCAGTATGCTTTTTTTAAAAAAACATTTTAAATCTGCATCTTTTTCTAAAAAACTATTTCAAACATTCTGCCTAATGCTTTACTCACTCTATAAAGTTGTCTTTTTTTAAAAACAGTCCTGTAACTCACTCTTTTCTTAAGATGTTCCTGTCTCTAAAAAATTCTCTCATAACTGCTGCATTTCCCTACTCAAATGGACTAATTTCAAATCTATTTACAACTTTACGGCAGTCTCACTTCCTCTTACACTCTTCCGCATTAAGACCTCAATAACTAACAAATTAGACCCAAGGGGCTCGATGCAGACTTTTTATCCAACTTAATGAGTTAAACTGATTCATCCGCCTCTTTATTTCTTTAATTAAAGACCAAATCATTACGTTCAATTCATGCAAAACTAATTGCTATTATGATCTATGGGGTTTTGTATGAGCATTTGAGTGTTTGATTTGTGCCCCACTTATTTGTTAGTTGTTTTGATTGACGCCTTAGTATTTTATCCTTTTAAACTCCATATATGCCTCCATCCCCTTCTCCCTTTTAGGATTAGAAGTCCAAATACCTCGAGACTTATATGTCGGGACGGGTATTAGCATGCAATTAGTAAACGAGACTAATCTCATTTTTCCTTTGCTTTTCCTTTATTTAAAATTAGTGTTTTCTTCAAACTAAGCTCTTTTTTACTTGTGCCTTTCTTCTTTCAAAATTGTCAATTTGCTTGTATTTCTTATGTGAAAACTTTGCTTGTCTACTCCTACTCTTGTTAAAGTCACAACTAAGCAAGGTCGGGAACCACACTAGTGGATCTTGAGGGGTTCCTAACACCTCATCCTCGAGATAATCTCAAGTCCTTACACAAACTCTTGTTTTCCTTCAAATCCTTCTTCTTTTCTCTAAAAGTGTCCTAATGCACTATAATCATCAGGTGGCGACTCTCCAAAATCGATAGCCAAATTCCCCGAAAGGGGATAAAAGGGTAATTTCACCCATAATGTCGTAAACCCGATTTCCTTTCCTTGGGAAAAGGGGGCGCCGACAACCAAAAACATCAAAATCCAACCACAAATGGACCCTCAAATCCCATATTCTAGGTCTCAAATTTCAAACCATACTTCTTCAATGTTAGGCTTAGTTTCCATGATTAAAAGTATATTTCACATTAGAATCGATTTTTAAGTCCATGAATCTTTCCTCCAACTGATTCCCATTGAATCCCTTTTCAATCTTTTTCAAAAAACTCCAAAAACGCTCAACAATGGTGGAAATAAACCTTGAAATTGCGGACAATATGACTATTTAAACATTCTATCCAAGTCTAAAATCCTTCGCCGCGAACGCGGTAAACACCTCGCATTAAGGATGCATGAACAAACTTTGACCAAAATTTTCCTCTTCACGACCGTGACCTTCCCATCGCTACCGCGATGCTTTCCTCAGACAACTCTTCGCGATTGAGTTACCTCTCTCGCGAACGCGATGAATAAAAATGCCCTAAAGCTCAGCTGCCCAATTCCTCTATGCAAATAAGGTCCCCTTCACGTGAACACAATGACCAATCACCCAAACCTTCGCGAACGCGAAGTTCAAAATATCAAAGTTCATTAGTTAACCCTTCGTGAACGCGAAGGTCGAAATTCTCTACAACTCATAGCAGTTTTTTCTGCGAGTCCAAAAACATGAATGGTCCTATTGACTACCGGAAACTCACCTGAGGCCCTCAGGACCTCAACCAAACATGCCAACATATCTCATAACCTCATTCAAACTTGGTCCAACCTTCGAAACACACGAAGCAATATCAAAACACAAAATTCGCATTAGATTCAAGCCTAAGAATTCAAAAATCTTCTAAATTAGTATTTTGATAAAAAAATCCAACCAAACCACATGTGAATGACCTTAAATTTTACATAAACATGCCATGACACAACGAATCTATGCACCCTTATATCAAAATCACACATATCAACTGCAGATCGCCAAAAATTCAATTTCGCCAATTAAAGCCTAAATCTAGTACGGACCTCCTAAACTCATTTCGATCACGCTCCTAAGTCCATAATCACCTAGCTAATCTATTCAAACCATCGAAACTCACATCCGAGCCCTCAAACACATAAGTCAACATCCGATTGACTTTTTCAACTTAAGCTTCCTCAAGAGAGACTAAGTGTCTCAAACCTTACCAAATCCTCTCTGAACCCAAGCATACAAACCCGGTCACATATAAAACCGATAGATAAAGTAATAAGAAGCAGTAACAGGGGAAACAAAGCGGTAACTCATGAGATGACTGGCCGGGTCATCACATCCTCCCCAACTTAAAGAAATATTTGTCCTCGAATCAGTTAATAAACAAACCTGAATTCCCAAACAAGTTAGGATATCTATTTCGCATCTCCCGCTCGGTCTCTTAAGTAGCCTCTTGCACGAGCCGACCTTTCCACTGCACTTTCACCGAAGCTATATCGTTTGACCTCAACTTTCAAACCTGACAACCCAAAATAGCCACTGGCTCCACATCATAAGTTAAATCATCATCTAACTGAACCGTGCTGAAATCTAGAATATGAGACGAATCCCGAATATAATTCTAGAGCATAGAAACAAGAAATACCGGATGCACGCTCGACAAGCTGGGTGGCAAAGCAAGCTCATAAGCCACATCTTCAATCCTCCGAGGAACCTGAAAAGACCCAATGAACCAATGACTCAATTACCCTTCTTCCCAAATCTCATAACACCCTTCATGGGCAAAACCTTCAACAGAACCTTCTCACTAACCATGTAGTATGCATCTCAAACCTTTCGACCAGCATAACTTTTTTGTCTCGACTATGCTGTAGGAAGACTTTCCTGAATTACCTTCACCTCTACAAACACTCATATGGAGCAATCTGAATACTTGACTTGTAGATGTTATCATAATAAAACTCAACAAGCGGTAGAAACTAATCCCATAACCCTCCGAAATAAATGACACAACCACGCAACATGTCCTCCAATATCTAAATAGTTCGCTCGGATTGCTCGCCCGTCAGAGGGTGAAAGGTTGTGCTACCCTCAACCTGAGTACCCAACTCTCATTGCACATACCTCCAAAATTGCAAAGTAAACTGATTGCCCCTATCTGAAATTATGGAAACCGGGACACCATGCAAATGAAGAATCTCCCGAATATAGATCTCTACCAGTTGCTCTGAAAAGTATGCAGTACACACAATAATGAAGTGCGCAAATTTGGTCAGCGGATCCAAAATCACCCAACTAGCATCGAACTTCTTCAATGTCTTTGGGAATCCAACTACAAAGTCCATAGCGATCCGCTCACACATCCACTCTGGAATAAGCAAGACACCCGGTCTCTGATGCTCATATTTCACCTGCTGACAATTAAGACACCGAGACACAAATCCCACAATGTCTTTATTCATTCTTCTCCACCAACAATGTTGCCTCAAATCTTGATACATCTTTGTGGCACCCGGATGAATTGAATACCACGAGATATGGGCTTCCTCCAGAATCAACTGTCGAAGCCCATCTACATTGGGCATGCATATCTTGCTCTGCATCCTTAACACCCCATCATCACTAACGGTCACATCTCTGCATCATCATGTTGAACGTTATACTTAAGGACAAGAAAATGCGGATTACAAACTAGCACTCTCTTATTTGATCATATAAGGAAGACCGAGAAACCACAAAAGCGAATACCCAACTAGGCTCCGAAATATCTAACCTCATGAATCGATTGGCTATGGCCTGAACATCAAATTCAAGAGGTCTCTCCCCAACTAGAATATATGCTAAACTCCCCATACTTACTACCTTTCGGCTGAAAGTATCGGCCACCACATTGGCCTTTTTCGGATGGTACAATATAGTGATATCATAACCCATTGGCAATTCCAATCATCTTCGCTGCCTCAAATTAAAATCCTTCTATTCGAACAAGTGTTGGAGGTTACGAAGATCAGTAAACACCTCACAAGATACACCATACAAGTAATGCCTCCAAATCTTAGATACATGAACAATGGCAGGAAACTCCAAATCATAAACGAGGTAGTTCTTCTCGTGGGGCTTAATCTGACGAGAATCATAAGCAATTACTTTACTGTCCTGCATCAATACACCGCCAATACTAACTCTTGAAGCATCACAATACACGGTATATGAGCTTGAAACTGATGGCAAAACTATAACTAGAGTTGTGGTCAAGGCTATCTTGAGCTTCTAAATGCTCTCCTCACGCTCATCCGACAATAAAATGAAGCACACTTGTGAGTCAACTTGGTCAAGGCAGATGCGATCGACAAAACTCCCTTTACAAACCGGCGATAATAGCCTGCCAAAGTAAGAAAGTTGCAAATCTATATGGTTGAGGAGGTAAATAAAAAAAGAGATGTTATTTAATCAAAGGTCCAACTCCTCCCTCAATCTCTGCAACACAACTCTCAAATGCTCTATGTGCTCCTCCTGACTATGCGAATACACAAGAATATCGTCATTCAAGAATATGAAAAACGAGTTGAGATAAGGCCGAAACACGTTGTTCATCAAATACATGAATGTTGTTGGGGCATTGGTCAGCCCAAAGGACATCAACAAGAACTCATATTGACCACATCACGTCTTGAAAACCGTCTTATGTATATCCGAGCCCTTGATCTTCAACTGGTGATAACTTGAACAGAGATCAATCTTGGAGTAAGCTTTCGCCCCTCAAGCTAGTTGAATAAATCATCAATACGAGGCAAAAGATACTTGTTCTTAACTGTTACATTGTTCAATTGCGTATAGTCACTGCACATCCTTATAGTTCCATACTTATTTTTCACAAATAAAACCGGCACACCCCAAGGTGACACACTACGACGAATGAACCATGTGATGATATGACTCGTCGTCTTTTGTATTTCAGCCCCGTTATTTTTTGTATTATACTTCCCCATGTATTAATATATGTGTTTGCTGAGTTTTAAGTGTGTTGGGTTGAATTTTGTTAGAAATGAGACCAATAGTCTCTTTAAGGAAAGTTTAAGTTGGAAAAGTCAATCGGACGTTGACTTGTGAGTTAGAGGGCTCGAAATGGATTTTTGATGTTTCTACTAGTTTTGAGATGGTGATTTGTAACTTGGGAGAGAAAACGGAATCGAATTTGAAGGTCCGGTGTAAAATTAGGATTGAATTGGCTAAGTTTGATTTTTGGCTAATTCCGGTTGATAGGTGAGATATTGATTCGGAGGTCGGAATAGAATTCCCAGAATTGAAGTATCTTCTTTAGGTGATTTTGGATATGTCTGTAAATTTTCAGGTCAATCGAATGTCATTTGGTTGGGTTTTTGATTGAATGTGAGGTTTGGAAGTTATAGTTGATTTTAGGCTTGAATCCGTCTTGATTTGATGATTTGCAATTTAAAGGTTTTTTTTATGATTGGAACATGTTTGTATGATGTTTTGGAGTAGGTTGGTGGTTTTGATTGGGGTCCCGGGGGGCCTCGGTGTTCTTCCTGATGGTTAGACGAGTAATTTTTGAAGTTAGGCATGAAATATGCCTGATGCTTATGGTATTTTCGCGGAAGCGGGCTAGGGACCGCTTAACCGGTGTCCGCAGAAGCGGACTAGTAGCCGCAAAAGCGGCCAATGGTAAAAGGTGAGGGACCGCTGAAGCGGGTCCGCAGGAGGTGAAGAGTGACCGCAGTAGCGGTCTTGGGATTTAATGAGGGACCGGAGAAGCGGTCAAACGAACACGGACGCGGGAGTCGGTGAAGCAGAAAAAAGGGCCGTGGAAGTGAAAATCAGTCTGGGATTAATGCAACAGTAGGTTTCAAAAATTTAAAAGGGAAGATCATTTGGACCTCGGACTAAGGCGATTGTGGGCGACTTTTGGAGAGCCTTTTGGGGCAATTCATCAGGTAAGAACTCTTAGACCTAAAGTATGTCAGTATAGTGTAAAATCATGGATTAAACACAAGGAATTCAAGGTATTTAATGTGAAAAATGTTTGTTAGGGCTTGAAATCCAAGTAAGCTTAAAGTGTCGATTTGAGGGGTCAAATAGACTCTGATTCTTGTAAATTTTATTTATATGGACTCGTGGCGAGACGAGGATTCTGAAAATTTAAATTTCGTAATTTCTCGAGAAGTGGGCCCGGGGCTCGGGTTTTTGCCAACTTCGTGTTTTACGGTATATTTTGAGATATATCAATTGGGTTTTGTTCCATTGGCCAATTTTGACGCATTCCTATTAGTTTTGACACGATTTGGCATCCGCGGAGGTTGATTCTCGAGGAAAGGCATTGCGAGCTAGATTGTGGCTGGATTGATGTGAGAAATAGGTGTAGATGGTGACCCAAGGGTTTGAAACCCTGATATATTACACTGTGACGCTTTTATGGGGCTAGACACGCACTCCATGGCTAGTGCGGGGTTGTGTATTTTTGAAATTGTGACTCGATCAAATACGGGGGATGTATTTTACTATGTTGGCAATTGCTTCGCACACTATATTGATGATATTTGGGCTTGTTGCCATGTTTGGGGCCTTGTGCCGACTTGTAGGATCCTTCATTGATAGTTATCTCAGAATTTTCGAGATTTGCATATTATTTGATATCGGTCCAGGTTTAAATACTATTTCTTTTGCAAACTCAACCATATTTATATGTTTTGAGAACTCAAATGATTTTTAAATGATATTTTGTGCTGGCGAGTGTTATCTCGCTATTTTTGGACTGTATATTATTATTAAATAGAAACGGTGGTAACTAAGGACACCGTGTATTTTTAATTGAAACGATGTAACTAAAGACACAGAGTATTTTTAATGGAAATGGTGGTAACTAAGGACACTGTATATTGTAATGGAAACGGAGGTAACTAAGGATACCGTGTATTGTGATAGAAATAGTGGTATCTATTGGCACTGTATGATATGGCGCTTGGGCTATAGGAGCCCTTCGGGAGTCTGAAACCCCATAATGAGCGCGGGTACCCATATGGATCGGGCTAGACGTTCCGCAATGTTCATGCATTGAATTGCATCTCATGCATTTATTTACTGTTGCTTATTCTTTATATCTATGAGACTAGTACTGTGAAGAATTGCTAGATAGCTTTATTTTGTGTTTTTTCGTGTTTTCTTATCTTTAGGTTTTTATACATTCTTATTACTCACTGAGTTGGTAGACTCACCCAATTCTCCCTGCACCTTGTGTGCAGCACCAGGTGCTCAAGAGGTCTAGCGTTGCTGCCGTTGCTTATCCAGTTGCCAGATTATTGAGGTTGCTTCCAGCGTCCGCAGGACCGATTACTCTGATCTTACCAGTTATCTCTTGTTATTCAGACATATGCATCTTTCTTTTCGGAGTTGTGTTTGGTATTGTTAGAGGCTCTATACTCGTGACCCCAAGTCTTGGGAGTTTGTTCAGATGTGGTTTCCTATTCGTACAGTTACGTTTTCTAGTTATTAGGGATTTTAGCGTTAAAGTTGTCATATTTTTCCTTGCTTACTTCATGTTTGGCTGAATCGTTGTATTCGGGAAGGTGTTGGTCGGGCTTGCCCAGCCAAGCGGCCAGGCACCATCACGACAGGGTTTGGGTCATGACAAACCCCTTATCTAGAAGTTCCTGAAGCTACTCCTTTAACTCCTTCAACTCTGTTGGTTCCATACGATATGGAAGAATAGAAATTAACTGAGTGCCCAACACCAGGTCAATACCAAAATCAATATCCCTATCCGGTGGCATGCCCGATAGGTCTGTAGGAAACAATAACAACAACAACTACCCAATATAGGTCTGTAGGAAACACATCGAGAAAATCCCTCACAACAGGTACAAAATCAATACCGGGAGTCTCAGCACCGATATCCCTCAAAAAGTCTAGATACGAAAGACAATCCTTCCCTACCATACACTGGGCCTTCAAGATTGAGATAAATCTACTAGGAACCTAATCGGTCACACCTCTCCACTCGATCCGTGGCATACCCGGTATAGCCAATGTGACTGTCTTGGCATGATAGTCTAGAATATCTTGACATAGAGATAGCCAATCCATGCCCAAAATTACATCGAAATCCACCGCATATAATACTAAAAGATCCACTCGGGTCTTCAGACCCCCCAATAGTTATCGCACACGACTGGTACACACGACCTACAACAACAGTATTACCCACCGTGATAGATAAATGAACAGGTGAAGCAAGAGACTCACAAGGTGTAGCCAAATAACGAGAAAAGTATGATGACACGTAATAAAAGGTGGAACTGCGATGAAATGACATAGAGTCATCTCCATGGCAGACTGAAACAATACATGTAATGATATCATTAGAAGTAATAACATCAGATCTAGCTGGAAGTTCATAGAAATAGGCCTGACCGCCATCTGAACGACATCCCTTCTAGGGCGACCCTTAGCTGACTAACCTCCACCCCTGGCTGGCTGAGTGGGTGGTGGGGAAGTAACTAGCGCTGAAGCTGATGAATGACCCCTCTGAAGGATTTTGAATTGTAAGCACATAGAAATCATGCCTATAGGAAACACATAAAACGCTAGGCAAACAGTAGGTTAATTCATTGATTAGTTCCTTAATGTTGTAAATGCAGTAACAAATCAACTGAATTCAACATAGATATCATTCCTAAAGGACATCGTCTCAATTTGTTTGATTCGCTTCAAGTAACAAGAGTCCGTAAATTGGTCATTAAAGTCCTAATGCAATGTTTTCAGTAAAATCCCTTTAAACCAGTATGCTTTTTTAAAAAAACGTTTCAAATCTTCATCTTTTTCCTAAGAACTATTTCAATAATTCTTCCTAATGCATTACTCAGTCCATGAAGTTATCTTTTTAAAAACTGTCCTATAACTCAATCTTTTCTTAACATGTTCATGTCTCTAAAATATTCTTTCATAAATGCTGCATTTCCCTACTCAAACGATCTGATTTCAAATCAATTTACAAGTTTACTGTAGTCTAACTTCCTCTTAAACTCTTCTGCATTAAGACCTCAATAACTAACTAATCAGACCCAAGGGGCTCAATGCAGACTTTTTATCCAACTTAATGAGTTAAACTGATTCGTCCGCCTCTTATTTTCTTTATTTAAATACAAAATCAGTACGTGCAAGTCATGTTAAACTAATTGCTATTATGATCTACGGCGTTTTGTATGATCCTTTGAGTGGTTGATTTGTACCCCACTTATTTGTTAGTTGTTTTGATTGACACTTTAGTATATTATCCTTTTAAACTCCATATATGCCTCCATCCCCTTCTCCCTTTTAGGATTAGAAGTCCAAATACCGTGGGACTGATAGGCCGGGGCGGGTATTAGCATACAATAAGTAAACGAGACTAATCGCATTTAAATACCTTAACAGGATGGGAAGGGTAGAATATAGAGATGATGACTGTGCGCAAATATCATAAGGAGACCCCTCTTTTGAGGAATATGTGGGGGAATATTGCACCGAATGATCCATATTATAGTCAAACTTAGGACCCCTTTTCCTTTGCTTTTCCTTTATTTAAAATTTATGTTTTCTTCAAAGTAAGCTCTTTTTTACTTGTGTATTTCTTTTTTTGAAATTGTCAATTTGCTTGTATTTCTTATGTGCAAACTTTTACTGTCTTCTCCTACTCTTCTTAAAGTCACAACTAAGCAAAGCCGGGAACCACACTAGTGGATCTTGAGGGGTGCCTATCAAATTCCCCTCTAGATAATCTCAAGCCCTCACCCAAAATCTGGTTTTCCTTCAAATCCTTCTTCATTTCTCTAAAAGTGTCCTAATGCACTATAATCATTAGATGGCGACTCTCCAAACTCTATATCCAAAATTCTCCGAAAGGGGGTAAAAGAGTCATTCCACCCATAATGTCGTAAACCCGATTTTGCTTTTCTTGGGAAAAAGGGAGCGTCGACAGCGTGGCGACTCTTTTGGGGATTCTTTTAGTCTTTTACCATTACTTGCTTGTGTGACTTTATCGCTTACTTAATCTCATTTAATTTTGTCCTTGGTTACTTTATCACAATTACTAACTTGGCTCTTCATGTCTTTTTCTTTCCTTTTACTGCTTTCTTTACTGCTTCATTATTTCAATATTGTTGTAATTTCGAGCAATCATTGTAATAATTTACCTTATGAACGTGAAAATACGTGCAATTTGTTTCGTTATTGTAAATGCATTCCTCAACATCATTTTCTACTCGTGCCAAAACAAATCCTATAGCAACACTTATAATGAGCGGTTGCGCCCTTCCGATATTATAAACCCCCTAAATGTGGCAAAGACATATTTGCGGGAAAACCAGTCGATCAACGGTGTAGTTGACGGTTTCGGCCTTTCTCTCTTGAGTTGTCCGCTCAAGGGTACCTTGACTAGTTATTCAAAAGTAGAAACTTTATTCCATTAAACTGTTCATGCATCATGGTCAACCCTAGCCGAGTCAATTATGTTGTCTGCATAATGACTCAATAAGAAAGCCTAAACCAAAGTCCATCGGGTTTCCTGAAACCCAAATAGACACCTTCACATTATGTGCATTTATTTTGAAAACTAAATGTCTTTTTCTACTTATTAAATTAAATAGTCGAGTCTATTGGGGTTAAGGGCCTAAGACTTTGCTTTGTAGAGAATGAGGTACGAGGCCCCCTAATTCGGTATGGTATCAAACATCCACACAAGGTTTCTAAGCTGGTGGGAAGATCTTCATGGCAGCGATCAAACCATCATCCGCAAGTACTTAGGGAATTTACCCTCACTTCTAGAAGTCCAACCCCACAAAAAGAACATCAGTATTCTGCTTCGGAGACTTGGAAATGATCCCTTTGCTAGAAGAGATAGGGGGCCTAGTAGGTATCCTTTGGGAGACTCCGGGTTGGCTTATGCCAGAGAACTACAAAGGTATAGGCTTTCTTAAGATGTTGGGACTCAAGAAAAATCCCTACCTCTCTTGCTTGAACGACTTCTAAATACCATTCGACTTCTTGTATGTGAGATATGGCAACAGCAAGTCCTATCGCACCTACATGGACGAATTCGTTCTCAGTTCTTTAGGACATATAGATAGAAGGGTGTTTGTGTTCATGTTTTGCTTCTTGGGCATGATACTTTTCCCTATGGCGAAGGCTAGGATCCGCACCAGACTAGCCATGGTGACCAAGACCTTAATGGAAGGAATCATCTCTGAAATCTATCGAGACTTGGAAAAGTGTCAAGAAACGGCTCCACATTTAGAGGGTTGTAATCTGCTACTTAATCTTTGGCTCATAGAACACCTTCAGAAAGGCGACTACAAATAGGAAATCATACTCAAGGATTGGGATGACCATATCGGTTTTCATAACCCAAAGGGAATGAACTTTATGCCTAATATGTTCGCTCAACCAGAGGATGCTAGTGGATGGGTAGAGTTGTTCGAGAATCTAAAAGAAGATCAAGTCGAGTGGATGTTCGAGTGGTTCCCAACAGGGGAATTCATTGTCCTTTCTCGAGATGCACCATTCCTCATACTCATTGGTCTGAGGGGAACTCATCCTTATGCCCCCCTCCGAGTCATGAGGCAAGCTGGAAGTAAAACAAATCATACCAAGTATAGAGAAAGTGAGTTATTTCAGGGCTGACTTTCAAGATGGTGATACCCCGCACAGGTGTCACGCTCAGTATATGTGGCACTGCAAGCTAGTCTTAGGAAAAGAGTCTATTGAGCCATATAGGTATCATGCCGGGTGTGTACCGCACTATACAAATTGGTTGGAAGATGATAACATTGATTTGGGTCGTCCAGGGTTCGTCCACGGTCATAGGATTATCGATGAGAAAACTGAAGCGAAAGTTAAATAAAATCAACTGCGTAAGAGGATGCGAGAATGTGAGAATGAACATGGGGACATACAGGAAGTCCACGAGAAGCTGATTAACGAATGGAAGTATATGGCTGTGAACGCCAACAACCGTTTGGGATGTCTAGAGTGAGGTATGGTAAAGTTGGAAGGGAAGTATTTGAAAAGAATTGAGGATTTCCAGAATGCTGAATGAAGTGCAGGCGGACATCTGTCTTGAGCTTTCTGCTGTTAGGAATGCCCGAGTTGATGCAGCCGTACGAGGGAAGCAAGAGTATTAAATCTGGGGAAGATCCTTATGGGACCAAGTAGTTAGGATTTATATTCCCTATTTTCTTAATGTTATAAGGCCACTAGCCATTAGTGACATCTTTATCATTTAGTTTTTTTAAGACTCGTCTTGTTGTTATCAATAAAATAAGGCATTTAGCATTATAAGTTCTCCAAATTTAATTTTTCGCTAGGCCTACCTGGGGCACAACGAGGCACCCAAATTAGGAAGCGGTTTATATTCCCTCACAATATGTTTAAATATTGCAATATTATTTATTTGAACCCGCACTAACTTTTTTCCTTTTGTTTTTCTTTTATATTTATTCCCGTCCCCAAAGGTTAGTTCATTCATTCTTGCACAATCAGCATATTCCACAAGATCCATGGGTCCTCCACCTCCTCCTCCTCCAAGTCCTACCAGAAACAGGAACAAAGGAAATATGGGAGATACAAAAGCTACAAAGGAACTTGAAGAAACTTCTCAGAATGCTACAATCAGTAAGGAGACTGCTACTCATCTGGAGCAACATTGCTATGATTTCAAGAGGAATTGGACCAAGTTAGAAACCTGAAGAGCCTGTCAATCACTTTTTCCACTCTCGATTTTAACACCCAGAACCCCGCACCCCCACAAAACATCCCACAACCTCCAATGCAACCCATTCATAACACTCGACTGCTTATTCCATAACCACAAAACACAACAAAAGACCATAACACTCCAATCTTTGTGGACACTATGCCTCATTACAGTCAGCCAATCAATATTGGAGCCGAGTCAGATGACAAAAGCTCTCTCTTTTAGAATTTGGCCAATGAGATAAGGAAGTTGACTAGCCGGGTCCAAGATTTAGAAAGTAACAAGGGTGTTGAAGGGTTGAATTACAAAGATCTCTGTGTTCAGCCAGATGTTGAGCTCCCGAAAGGGTACAGACCTCCCAAATTCAAGATGTTCGATGGTACAGGTGATCCCAGGGTTCACTTCAGAATGTATTGTGACAAGTTGGTAGGAGTCGGAAGGGACGAAAGATCTGCATGAACCTGTTTATGAGGAGTTTGAAGGGCGATGCTTTATCCTTATATATTAGCCAGGATATGTAGAAATGGACTAGTTGGGTGAACATAGTGTCTGACGTTATTGATCGGTTTAGGTTCAACACTTAGAACACACCAGATGTGTTCTATATCCATAATCTCAGGAAGAAGCCCACAGAGACCTTTCGCGAGTATGACTCAATGGAGGTCAGAAGCTGCTAAGGTCAGAGCTGCCTTGGAGGAAGAACAAATGAACAAGTTCTTCGTCCGTGCTCAGGATCCGCAGTACTATGAGAGGCTGATACTAATAGAGGGACAAAAGTTCTCTAACATCATTAAGTTGGGAGAAATCATCATAGAAGGCATTAATAATGGTATGGTCACTAACCTCGAGACACTACAAGCTACCAACAAGGCTTTACAGTCTGGTGTCTCGTCAATGAAAAAGGATGTGAATTTTGTAATGGCTGTGCAAAGGAACAACTCCCCCATGAAGTACCATACCTATCCCTCAGCTCCACTCATATATCAACCTATCCTAAACTACCAAGCACCATCACCCAATTACCAAATTCCACCACCTTCTTACCAATCACCTCCACCACCTACGTATCAACCCACTTTACCTAGATATTCCCAACCCGCACCTATAAACCAAGTATATAACTCCCAACATTCTCACTACCCATCACTTCCTACGCGCCAAAACGTCCCTCGACCTAGACCAAACTTCGATCGAAAACCTACTGGACAATATACCGCCACAGCCGAGCCAATTGACCGATTATATGAAAAATTCAAAGGAGCTACGTTACCCCTATCCCAACTGCAACTCCAGAAAACCTTTACCAATAGATCAACCCAAATATTACTTGCACATACCATTCCGGGATGAAAGGCCATACAATCGACGAGTGTCGCTCGTTGAAAGACAAGATTTAGAATCTGATTGGCAACAAGATCATTATAGCAAATGAGCCCGCTCCTAATGTCCTCAACAACCCTCTGCCTGACCACAAAGGTAGGGGCATCCATATGATAAAGATTGAAGATGATTGGGACCCCAAGGGGTCAATCGGTTTGATAGTTGAAGGAGACGAGCCTAAGAAGTAAACAGTTACTCTCAATCCTAATATTGTCCAGATTTAACCCTCTGAGGGCGATGTCGTAAATGTGTCTGTGCCACTCAAATTTGAAGCACCTTTTGCAAAGGCGTCAAAACCAACTGAGGTTGAGTTCGGGGTTCCAAAGTCTCCTGCACCGTATGAAGTTACTGTGTTACCTCCCAGGGTTCTAATTCCAGTCTCCATGAAAGAGGTGACCCCGTTTAAGACAAATTCTATACCTTGGGATTACACCACTGAGGCTAAAAGGAAAGGAAATATGCATACTGTGGAAGCAATTGCCGCACAGGGCATGACCATGACAGGCAGGGTGTACACCCCGGAAAACTTGGCTAAGTCAAGCAAGGTACAGGCCAAAGAGTACTCCGTCGTTGAGGAACTGAACAAAACGCCAACACAGATTTCTATTCTGGCTCTTCTACAAAGTTCTGTGGCACATAAAAACGCCTTAACGAAAATACTAATAGAAGCTTATGTTCCCAGCAACATAACAGGAGGCAAAATGTATAACATGGAGGAGCAGTACTGGAAAGCCATAGATCACCTTCCACGAAGATGAATTACTGCCATAAGGGCTTGGTCACAACAAAGCTTTGCACATCACTGCGCAATGCGAGGATCACTTTATCAATAGGATTCTAGTCGATGGGGGATCCAGCCTCAACATTTTTCCATTGGTAACTCTTAGGACATTGGGTAAAGGATTGCACGAGATCAAGGATGAGGCTATCAGTGTCAAAGCTTTTGATGGATCTCAGAGGTTCACCATTGGAGAAATTAGCTTATGCCTACAGATGGGACCCACCTAGTTCGATGTTGAGTTTTAAGTCATTGATGTGCCAGCATCATACAATTTGTTACTGGGACGACCCTGGATCCATGCCGTTGGGGCTGCGACATCAACTTTGCATGAAGCTGTAAAGTTTGAATGGAATCATCAGTAAGTAATCATTCACGACGGCAGTAACAATCCCATATGCAGTCACCAGGCAATCCCAATGATCAGAGGTAGAAGGAAATCAGTAAAGAAACATACTATAACATCGAGCGAGTCAACACCATAGACAAAGACAAGTGGTGGGATAACCAAATTGAGAGTGGATACGAACCCCGAAAGGGGCTTCGCAAGGATATCCAGGGCATCACCAAGACTATTATGTTGAAGAAGCATGGAACTACTTTTGGCCTGGGTTATGAATACACTTAGGAGGAGTTCAACGACTGGTCACCACCATGGCGCGGTCCCTACTACCCACAGGAGCACCCTCTACCTCAGTTGGAGCAGACCTTTCAGCCAGCTGATTTCATATATGGATCAGAGGAAGATGAGACACTGGCAGCAATGAAGAACCTGTTTCTGGAGGATGATATGGATTCCTGTGTTATCTTCGAGGAGGAAGGGGAGGAAGGCCATTCAATTAAAGTTATGAACCGAGGAGAACATCTCACAATTGGTCAATCAGGACCATTAGTGCCCGGAGATCCTCGGGGTACCTAGGCTAAATGATGCATATGCATTGCATTTTACTTTTAGTTGATTTTACTTTTTCGCATTGTCTTTACTTATGAAAAGAGCTCCGATGTTTCAGACAGATATGAATTTAATCAAATGCATTTTCCAAGTTTATCTTTATATTTCGCTCTTATTTATTTTCTCTACCGTTTACTTTATTTTACACAATATTAATGTTACATATCTTGATGATGAACCAACGATTGTAACTTGCAACGAGACAGTGCGACAATCAGACATAGATTTAGAAGAGGACGAAATACCAGAAGAGATTGTCAGGGAGGTCGATATTTTTGAGAACAGGACTAAGTCTAACTTGGAAGAAACTGAGGTCATTAATTTGGGAGACACATAAAATGTCAAGGAAACATGTATCAGCGTGCATCTATCACCATTAGAAAAGAAACAACACACAGAGTTTATATATGAATATGAGGATATAATCGCCTGGTCGTATGACGATATGACCAATCTCAGCACATTCATAGTGGCTCACATGCTGCCGACAGATTCGGCATGCCCACCGGTAAAAAATAGACTCAGAAAGTTCAAGCCAGACAGGACTTTGAAAATCAAAGAAGAGGTTACCAAGTCAGTCAAAGCCAGGGTTCTCGGAGTGGTAGAATATCCAACATGGTTAGCCAACATCTTGCCGGTACCAAAGAAGTATTGCAAGGTTAGAGTTTGTGTCGACTACTGGGATCTCAATCGGGCCAGTCCTAAGGATGATTTTCTTTTACCAAATATAAACACACTGATTGATAACTGCGCCAAACATGAGCTGCAGTCGTTAATTGATTTTTTTGTTGGATACCACCAGATATGGATGGACGAAGAGGATGTGGAGAAAACGACATTGATCACATCGTGGGGAATGTACTGTGACAAAACGATGCTGTTTGGTTTAAAGAATTCTAGTTCTATCTACATGAGAGCCATGACAACCATCTTTCATGATATGATAAATAAAGAGATCGAGATGTATGTGGATGATGTCATCATTAAATCTGGGAATGCTACAAATCACATGGGAGATTTGAGAATATTCTTCAACAGACTTAGGAGATACAACTTGTAACTGAATCCCGCCAAGTGTGCATCAGGGTTCCAGCTGGAAAATTATTGGGTTTCATTGTGAGTCGCTGGAAAATGGAATTGGACCTATCAAAGGTCAAAGCTATTCGAGAGTTGCCACCGCCAAAGAGCAAGAAGGACATGATGAATTTTTTGAGAAGACTCAACTATATCAGCCGATTCATAACTCAGACCACTGTCATTTGTGAACCTATCTTCAAGATGCTAAAGAAGGATGCTGCCACTAAATGGACTAAGGATTTTCAAATGGCTTTTAAGAGAATAAAGGAATACTTGTCGATGCCACCAGTATTGGTTCCACCCGAGCTAGGAAGACCTCTATTGCCTTATCTTGTAGTATTGGATGGAGTATTTGGTTGTTTTTTAGGACAACATGATAAAACAGGAAGAAAGGAGTAAGCCATCTACTACCTCAGCAAGAATCTTACCCTACATGAGGCTTGGTATTCCTTATTAGAGCGCATTTGTTGTGCTCTAACCAGGGTAGATCAAAAATTGAGGCACTATTTTTGTTCTTACACCACTTATCTCATATCCAATATGGATAAATTGAAGTATATCTTTCAGAAGTCCATGGCTAATGGCAAGCTCGCCAAGTGGGAAATATTGTTTAGAGAATTTGACATCGTTTATGTTACCAGAAGGAAGTCAAAGGACAAGCTCTAGCAGATCACCTCGCCGAGAATCCTGCAGGAGGAAAACACAAACCTCTAAAGCCGTATTTTCCCGACGGGGAGGTATCTTTCGTAGGAGAAGACATTACAGAATCCTATTATGGTTGGAGGATGTTTTTCGACAAAGCCGAAAATTTCAAAAGAGTTGGCATAGGTGCAGTCTTGGTATCAGAAACTGGCCAGTATTACCCAGTATCTGCTGAGCTCAGATTCTCGTGCACCAATAACATGGCCGAGTATGAAGCCTGCATCGTAGGGCTCAAACTGGCAATTGACATGAACATTCAGGAACTATTAATGATCAGAGATTCAGACTACTCATACATCAGGTTCGAGAAGAATTGGCTTTCAAGAATTCTAAGATAATCCCTTATTTTTACCACATACAGGAGTTGAGAAAGAGGTTCAGAAAGACATAATTCCAGCATGTTCCGAGGATACAAAATGTGTTTGCCGATGCACTTGCCACTTTGTCATCCATTATTCAGCATCCGTATACAGATTTCATTGACCCCATCCAGGTTAAGATTCACGACCAACTAGTTTATTATGCTCATGTTGAGGAACAAGTCGACGGGAAACCGTGGTTCCATGATATCAGAAAATACCTGACAATAGGAGAGTAACCAGAACTTGCCAATGCTACTCAGAAATGCAAACTTCACAGATTGTCCAACAATTTCTTTCATGGCGGAGGAATCCTGTACATGAGGACTCTCGATCTGGGATTATTAAGATGTGTCGAGGCAAGAGAAGCAACCAAACTATTGGAGGAAGTGCACGGAAGAACCTGCGGACCGCATATGAATGGTTTCGTATTGGTGAAGAAGATACTCCGAGCAGGTTATTTTTGGATGACTGTGGAAACGGACTGCATCCAGTATGTATGGAAATTCCAACATTTTCAAATACATTCATATATGATAAAGGTACCTTCGAACAAGCTAACAGAAACAAGCGCACCATGGTCGTTCGCCGCTTGGAGAATGGATATCATTGGACCGACTAAACCAACCTCGTTAAATGGGCACAGGTTCCTCCTAGTGGCAATTGATTACTTTTCAAAATGGGTTGAAGAAGCATCATACAAGGCAGTCACCAAGAAAGTAGAATCAAATTTCATCCGAGATTGCATGGTTTATCGGTTCACAGTTCCAGAATCAATCATCACCGACAATGGTTTTAATCTCAATAGCGACCTGATGAAGGCAATGTGTGAAACATTCAAGATTAAACACAAGAACTATATGGCTTACAGAACTCAAATGAATGGAGCTGTAGAAGCAGCCAATAAGAAAATCAAGAAGATAGTAAGGAAGATGATCGAGAAGCACAAGCAATGTCATGAGAAGTTGTCGTTTGCCTTATTGGGTTATCGTACCATAGTCCGCACGTCAACTGGGGCTACTCCATACATGCTGGTTTATGGTAGAGAGCCAGTCATCCTCGTCGAGGTAGAAATTCCCTCCCTGAGGGTCATACAACAAGCATAGTTAGATGATGCAGAATGAGTCAAGAGTCTCTACGAGCAATTATCCCTCATAGATGTAACAAGAATGAATAACGTATGTCACAATCAATTATATCATAACAGAATGTCTAGAGCCTTCAACAAAAGAGTTAAGCCATGAAAGTTCATGTCAGGTCATCTGGTAGTGAAGAAAGTATTTCCGAATTATGACAAAGCCAAAGGGAAATTCTCTACTAGTTTGCAAAGTTCGAACATGGTTCATTGGGTTCTAACTGGAGGAGCCGTCATTCTCATAGAAATGGACGAAAAAGTCTGGCCGAAGCCAATCAACTCAGACGAAGTAAAAAGATACTACATTTGATCATACGCTTTTCTTTTATGATGTAATCTGAACTACGCTTGACCTGATTCCCGTTTAAGAGGAGATGCGTAGGTAGAATTATGGGTTCGGTCAAATTTTAAAAAAGATTCAATCTTCCCCGCTATTGTAACTAGGGAAGAATTTTGAGGAAGACGCCCAAAATTTCGAAGTAAGTTTTTCAGTATTTTCATCAGCACGAACCCAGTAAACTGGGGTAGATGGAATCATACCACATTCAGTTATCCAGCACAGCCATCAGCAGCGCCAGCCTAGTAAACGGGGGTAGAATTTTGAGGAGGATCCTCAAACTTCCGGAGCAAGCAAGGTCGCCGTGTCTTGAACCGCGTTGCAGTTGTTGGTTCATCCAAACTAAAATCATATATATATATATATATATATATATATATATATATATATATATATATATATATATATATATATATATATATATATATATATATATATATATATATATATATATATATACATGCATATATGTACTTGTATTTACTAATTCATGCAAAAATACCATTCGCATCACCATCGTTTAGCAACGCTACCCCCGTGATGCGCGACACCAAGAGCTGGAGTATACGAACTAACCTCCCCTCTACAAAACTCACAATTTTTCTTTAGATGCAGGAATTCAGGCCACAAATCAATGTACATTTTCTTTTCAGAATCAAAACCCTCCAAAATAATTCCTATCCACAACCAACACTCCTTAGCAATCCTAATAACACAACTGTGTTACAGCTAAGAAAACATACTACTATTTGTTCTTTTACAATCATGTATTGCTCAATGCTATTATATGCCTTTCTAGACTAAGCTCTGTCTCCATTTGCATTTTTCATAAGGTTATTCTCTGCCTTTCGAGGTTAAGCTCTACCTCCATATTGCATAAGGCTATTATCTGGCTTTTGAGACTAAGCTCTGTCTACATCTGCATTTTTGAATAAGGTTACTATATGCCTTCCGAGGTTAAGCTCTATCTCCCTATCCCATAAAGCTACTATCTGCCTTTCGAGACTAAGCTCTGTCTCCATTTGTATTTTGCATAAGGCTACTCTCTGCCTTCCGATGTTAATCTCTACCTACATATTGGATGAGGCTACTATCTACCTTTCGAGACTAAGATATGTCTCCATCTGCACCTTGCATAAGGCTACTCTCTGCCTTTCGAGACTAAGCATTCTCTCCGCCCTGCATGGCAGAAATATCACTTTATTTTTCGACTGGCTGAAATATCGCCACCTGTTTTTTTAAAATTCTCGCTCTGGCTGAAAGATCGCCATGCTTTGCATTTATTTGGCTGAAACATCGCCACCTTCATTTTAAATTCTTCTTCGGCTGAAATATGGCAACCTATTTTTTTTTTAATTTCTTGCTCTGGCTGAAAGATCGCCACCCTTTGCATTTATCTGAATGAAAGATCACCACCCTTCACATTCATTTAGCTGAAAAATTGCCACCTCCTCATGGGGTGAAAGGTCGCCAACTTGTTCAAGTATGTCATTGTTCGGAGGCCTCATCCGCATAGCCCCAAAACATCATTTCATGGTCTGCGAAGCCTTACTTTTATGCTCTTCATGGCCCAAGACATCATATTCCGAGGACGTCATCCTAATTGTCTGAAGACAAACATTCATGGTCCAACGGGAACATGCATCACGTTTAAATTATGTAATATATGTGCACATCACCCACTTGCAGGTACTCCAGCTGGCTCACGACCATCACAGTAGGAGTGACCCCCCTCCAGTTCTCCCTAGCCTGTCCGATTCCAAGCACTTACTCAGATCTAACCGTCGCGCCCGTTTTTTCCAATTTCCATCGGCATATTCCGTCAATGGTTCCTGAACTACATATGTCCCGATTCCTGTAAAACTAGGGATATGTAGGCAACTCAGAAGCCGGAGCGCGGTCAAAATCCTTTTTCAATCGACATTTTTCGATCAAAATTGGTCATCTTATCTTTACCAGGCAACTCATTCATCCTCCTCGGGTAAAACGGGGCAGCAATTGATACCTAATTTTTCCATATGTATTTTAATACTCAAAATACTTGAAAAATAGAATTTATATGCATATATAAACATCCCCAAAGATTCCGGTATTTCTCCTAAATTTTTAATGATTTTAAAAGCCAATTTATGGTATTTTTTGCACTATAAAATCCAATAAGTATTCCCAAAACTTGTCATTTGGTGAATAATTTATTTTATTCTAACATTTACACCAAAATATATTATACATGATATTTTCATAATTTTACAAGTCCATTTGATATTTTAAACTAAAATTTTAATTTCGACTATTTCTATATTTAACAGCATTTTTAATCACAAAATAAATTCTAATATTTTTAAATTAATACTTATGCATTGTTTATTAAGTCAGCATTTTTAATTTTATTCTAAACATCAAATACTATTTTTGTAAATTAAAAAAGGGAAAAGTGGACTTTCAATTTTAGCCTAATTTCGACCCCAATCTAACTTCTCAATTACACTACCCAATTTCGATAATTACCAGACCCAAACACAATTAATATAACCTGCCCGTATACCCATTTTGAATCGCGACTGTTGATTGTTTTAATCAATGGTCCACGTTGGCCCTTTCCTTAATTAATCCAATTGACCTCGTAACCCTAGTCATTCACACAAACGAGCCACCCTTGTGTCCTCTTTGTCTTTCAAAGGCTCTCAACCTCTCACCGAAACCCTAGCACATTTAACCGGTCTCCGACCTTATTTCACCAGAAACCATGCCCTCTCAGACCCTAGGTGGCCTACACCCACCTTCACGTGCCCTTATACTCCTTTTTGCATGAAGATTCAATGTCTGACCTATAAGAACCCGCTCAGAATGTGTCTGATACAAGTTCTATGGCCTTTTCCGGCTCATCTCCGGCGAATCCTAGCCCTGTAAGTCCATCTCCGAATCAAGACCAGCCCGTTCTAGGATTTTATCATTTTCTATGGTTTTCTCTGAAACCCTAAGCCCTCGAGGTTGTCTTCTTTCTTTCTAAGATCAACTTCATATCTTTACTATTTTTTATGATTTTAATGTATTTTGCACATCTTTTCCTATTTTTTCTTTCAAAACTTTTCATCTTCTCGAAACTTAGGGTTTCCGTGATTTCCACTTGTTCTACTGTGATTTCTTGCAGTATTTGCTTTGCTGTAAATCCTAAGTGTTTTCATTATGATTTCTATATATTATTCTTTACTGCGTTGCTTCCTAGGGTTTTCGAGTAATTTATTTACTACATTTTTTGTTACTTAGGTTTCCATAAATTTTTGTGTTCTTTGAACTTCCTGAGTTTATTTTTTTGCCTGATTTTCTACGCTTTCATCTTTAACCTTGGGTTGTGGAAGAAACCCTAGATTTTGGGGTTTTTCAAACTACTTGTGTGACATTATTTTTCTTCTTGCTTGATTTCAAAACCCTAATCTTCTAAGTTCATCTCATGTTCTCTAAATCATGCTAAGGTTTGCAAGACTTTCTGAGTTCATTCATGACTACGTTCTTCTTGCTTTTTGATTACACGACTACTCTGTTTATATAACCTCTCATGTTTAAGTTTATGCATCGCTTTATAGTAAAGAACTTTTCTTCTCAAATAACCCTAATTTTGGGGATTGATTTCAAGTTACCACTATGTGAGCCTGTGTGAACTTTTTTTTCCTTTTGTCTGATTTCGACAAATTTTCTAACCTAATTCAATACCGAGTTCAAGTCCCCAATCCCTTGATTTTCTATGTGTTGATTGATTTTACCATTGCCTTATATACCTAGTCGTGTAGTTTTAAAAGCTTCTCTTATCTTTTTTCCCTTGATTGCACCATGTGTTCTTGATCTTCTTTCCTTAAATAAACTCTGCCCTTTATTACTCTAGTTCGACTCCTTAATTAAAGGGGTTCCCTTCTCCTGATTGATTATGATTTGATACTGAATTATTTTTTTGCCTTACTTACTACCGGTTTTCAAACTATTAATACCCCACTCCATTTCTTCAAACGAACAATTAGAGTTCAAAAGTACACACACACTCTAAACTCTCTTTTCTTCTAGACTACAGTACTATTGTTTGTGTCTAGCCGGCCGAAAGCCAAGGCTAGACTATGGAATCCTGCTTGTTTTTTCAAGTATTTGATGAAGCTTGAGCGAATTCTCTGGCTGATTTCCTTCTTTATTTATTCTGCTATTTGAAACTTCCAACTGGTATTTCTCTATAATTTAAATACTATTCTCCAAAACTATGTGTTACTTCTCCCTTTACATAACCTCTTACTACATGTTTAGCTTTCTTGTATTATATGACAATAAATTAGTCTGTTATGCTCTTTCTTCATGCTTCTGCATCTTTAAAGTTGTATTATGCTTTTCTTATCCTCCCTTGATGTTTATATAAATTCTTTCCATGTGATCACATTCCCTTTAACCCCCTTTTATGTACGAGTATTGGTTCTAGGCTGGGGGTAGCACCCTATTGCTACCCGTGACGTGGGACCAGGTTCTATTGAACCTTTACTGAAATCCCTCCCATTCCCTTAACCCCCTTTATGTGTTGAGCCCTAATTAGAGTCAAGTGGTGTCCTAATAACCACACGGACCCCTGTCTGACTTCTAAATTCTGCTCTTTATCTGTTTAAAACCATGTGGAGGGTCAGGGGTGTTCAAGTCTTACCCATGGCTGGGTAAGACCGCACTTTGCTTTTGATTCCTCTTGTACCCTCACTTTACGCTTATTCTTAGTTCTTTAAGTTCTGCCCCCCTATGGTAAGCCTTGCTCAGGGACCCTAGAGTTCTCTCTGAACTTGGATGACTAAGGGCTAGTAATTCCACACATTGCACTACTCTGCTACCGCATTCAATCTTTAGGGTGTAAGCATTGCATGGGCTTCCTGAAACCCTTTGAAATATTGAAACACTCTAAGATAAGGCCTTGAAATCTGGAATCCGGATTAGGTGAGACACATATGTTGATGTTGAAGGTTGCATTGAGCCTCCTCGGGTCTGGCTTTAGTTTTGATGTACTTATTTCAGTCCTTTTCTTTATATTGCTCGGGCAAATATTAGTAAAGGGTGTGGATGGGTTTATATTGCTTGCATGTCATATAGAAACCATGCCTATAGGATCTTTCATATTTCAATCATCTAGACACCATGCCTATAGGACTTTGATAATGCAAATCATCTAGACACCATGCCTATAGGCCATTTATATTGCAAATCATTTAGAAACCATGGCTATAGGATTTTATTATTGCAAATAATTTAGAAACCATACCTATAGGTTTATAATATCGCAAATCATTTAGAAATCATGTCTGTAGGATTTTGCATTGTAAGCACATGGAATCTAGGAAAATAGTAGGTTAATGAATTAATCAGTTCCTAAATTTTTTAAAAGCAGTAACAAATCATATGAATTCAATATAGATATCATGACTATAGGACTCTGTTTCAATTTTCTGATTCACTTCAAGTAACAACAGTCTGTTAATTGGTCGTTAAAGTCCTAATGCAATGTTTCCAATAAAATCCATGTAAACAAGTATGCTTTTTTTAAAAACATTTTAAATCTGCATCTTTTTTCTAATCAACTATTTCAAACATTCTACGTAATGCTTTACTCATTCCATGAAGTTGTCTTTTTTGAAAAATAATCATGTAACTCACTCTTTTCTTAGTCCTGTCTCTAAAAAATTCTTTCATAACTGATGCATTTCCCTACTCAAATGGTCTGATTTCAAATCTATATACAAGTTTACTACAGTCTCACTTCGTTTTAAACTCTTCTATATTAAGACCTCAATAACTAACAAATCAGACCCGCAAGGCTCGATGCAGACTTTTTATCCAACTTAACGAGTTAAACTGATTCGTATGCTCTTAATTTCTTTAATTAAAGACCAAATTAGTACGTGCAAGTCATGCTAATCTAATTGTTGTTATGATATATGGGGTTTTGTATGAGCCTTTGAGTGTTTGGTTTGTGCCCCACTTATTTGTTAGTTGTTTTGATTGATGCCTTAGTATTTTATCCCTTTAAACTAAATATATGCCTCCATACTCTTCTCCCTTTTAGGATTAGAAGTCTAAATACCCCGTGACTGATATGTCGAAACTGGTATAATTAGTAAATGAGACTAATGGCATTTTTCCTTTTCTTTTCCTTTATTTAAAATTAGTGTTTTCTTCAAACTAAGCTCTTTTTTACTTGTGCCTTTCTTCTTTCAAAATTGTGAATTTGCTTGTATTTCATATGTGTAAACTTTGCTTGTCTACTCCTACTCTTCTTAAAGTTTCAACTAAGCGAGGTCGGGAACCACACTAGTGGATCTTGAGGGGTGCCTAACACCTTCCCCTCGAGATAATCTCAAGCCCCTACCCAAACTCTTGTTTTCCTTGAAATCCTTCTTCTTTTCTCTAATAGTGTCCTAATGCACTATCATTATCAGGTGGTGAATCTCCTAACTCTATAGCCCAAATTCCTTGAAAGGGGGTAAAAGAGTCATTCCACCCACAATGTCGTAAACCCGATTTCCTTTCCTTGGGAAAAGGGGGCATCGACAACCAAAAGCATAAAAATCCAACAACAAGTGACCCCTCAAATCCCATATTGTAGGTCTCCAATTTCAAACCATAGTTCTTCAATTTTAGGCTAAGTTTCCATGATTAAAAGTAGATTTCACATTAGAATCGAGTTTGAAGTCCACGAATCTTACCTCCAACTGATTCCCCTTGAATCCCTTTTCAATCCATATCAAATGGCTCCAAAAACGCTCAACAATGGTGGAAATAAACCCTAAATTTCATAAAGCTTAGCTGCCCAATTCCTCTACGCAAATGCGGTCCCCTTCACATGAACACGATGACCAATCACTCAAACCTTTGGGAACGCGAAGGTCAAAATATCAAATTTCATCAGTTAACCCTTCGCGATGTGAATGGCTAAATTCTGTACAACTCACATCAATTTTTTCTCCAACTCCAAACATAATGAAATGGTCCTATTGACCACCGGAAACTCACCTGAGGCCCCCCAAAACCTCAACTAATCATGCCAACATATCCCATAACCTCATTCAAACTTGTTCCAACCTTCAGAACAAACAAAACAACATCAAAACACCAAATTCACATCAGATTCAAGCCTAAGAATTCAAAAATTTTCTAAATTAGTCTTTTGATTGAAACAAACCCAACCAAACCACATATGAATGACCTGAAATTTTACTCACACATCCCATGACACAACGAAACTATGCACCCCTATATCAAAATCTCACCTATCAACCGCAAATCGCCAAAAATCCAGTTTTTCCAATTCAAGCCTAAATCTACTACAAACCTCCAAAACTCATTTCGATCACGCTTCTAAGTACTAAATCTCCTCGAAAATATATCTAAACAATCGAAACTCACATTCGAGTCCTCTAACACATAAGTCAAAATCCGATTGACCTTTTTAACGTATGCTTCCTCAAGAGAGACTAAGTGTCTCAAACCATACCAAATCCTTTCTGAACCCAAGCCAATCAACCCGATCACATATAGAACTGATACACAAAGTAATAAGAAGCAGAAATGGGGGAAACAAAGTGGTAACTCATGAGATGGCTGGGCGAGTCATCACATCCTCCCAAAATTAAAAAAAAGTTCATCCTCGAATAAGTCAAGAAACAAACCTGAAGTCTCAAATAGGTTAGATATCTGTTCTGCATCTCCCGCTCGGTCTCTCAGGTAGCCTCTTCTACGAGCCGACCTCTCCACTGCACTTTTTCTGAAGCTATATCCTTTAACCTAAACTTTCAAACCTGACAACCCAAAATAGCCACTAGCTCCACATCATAAGTCAAGTCATCATCTAACTGAACAATGTATAAATCCAGGACATGAGATGGATCCTCAATATACTTCCAGATCATAATAACATAAAATACCGGATGCACACTCGACATGATGGGTGGAAAAGCAAGCTCATATGCCACCTCCTCAATCCTCCGATGAACCTCAAAAGACGCAATAAACCAATGACTCAATTTACCCTTCTTCCCAAATCTCACAACACCCTTCTTGGGAGAAACCTTCAACAGAACCTTGTCACCAACCATGTAGGATGCATCTCAAACCTTTCGTCCAGCATAACGCTTTTGTCTCGACTATGTTGTAGGAAGCCTCTCTTAAATTACCTTCAACTTTACTAAAGCATCCTTTACAAGTCTGTCCCCAATAGCCTAGCCTCTCCTGGCTCAAACCAACCAACTTGAGATCTACACCGCCTCTCATACAAAGACTCATATGGAGGCATCTGAATACTGGACTAGTATATTTTGTTATAATAAAACTCTACAAGCGGTAGAAACTGATCCCATGACGCTCCGAAATCAATGACACAACCACACAACATGTCTTCCAATATCTAAATAGTGCGCTCAGATTGCCCACCTGTCTGAGGGTGAAAAGTTGTGCTACCCTCAACCTGAGTACCCAACTCTCGTTGCACATACCTCAAAAATTGCAAAGTAAACTTAGTGCCCCTATCTGAAATGATGGAAACCGAGACACCATGCAAATGAACGATCTCCCGAATATAGATCTCTACCAACCGCTCTAAAAAGTAGGCAATACACACAATAATGAAGTGCGTGGATTTGGTCAGTGGATCCACAATCACCCAAATAACATTGAACTTCATCAAAGTCTATAGTGATCCAACTACAAAGTCCATTGTGATCCGCTCCCACATCCACTATGGAATAAGCAAGCCACCCGGTCTCTGATGCTCATATTTCACCTGCTGACAATTGAGACACCGAGCCACAAATCCCATAATGTCTTTCTTCATTCTTCTCCACCGATAATGTTGCCTCAAATATTGATACATATTTGCGGCACCCAATGAATGGAATATCGCGAGATATGGGACTCCTCCAGAATCAACTCTCGAAGCCCATCTACATTGGGCACGCATATCCAGCTCAGCATCCTCAACACCCCATCATCACCAATGGTCACATCTCTGCATCATCATGTTGAACTTTGTCCTTAAGAACAAGCAAATGCGGATTACAAACTAGCGCTCTCTGATGCGATCATATAAGGGAGACAGTGAAACCACAAATCCCAATACCCGACTGGGCTCCGAAATATCTAACCTCATTAACCGATTGGCCAAGGCCTGAACATCAACTGCAAGAGGTCTCCCCCCAACTAGAATATATGCCAAACTCCCCATAGTCAATGCCTTTCGGCTCAAAGTATCGACCACCACATTGGCCTTTCTCGGATGGTACAATATAGCCATATCATAATCCATTAGTAATTCCAACCATCTTCGCTACCTCAAATTAAGATCCTTCTATTTGAATAAGTGCTGGAGGATACGACGACCTATAGAATATAACATGACTGAATTCAAGTATAAAGTCAAAACAGTGAGGAAATTTCAATAAAAATACCCTTAGGAAATAGTGAGGAAATTTCAGCCCAAAACATGACGATAGCAAATAGTTTTTAGTAAAATACGCAGTAAAATAATTATTCGGGATGGACTAAGTCACAATCCCCAACAGTGCAAGACCCCACGCTCTTCATCTAGCGTGTGCGTCACCTCAATGTAGCACAACGATGTGCATCCGTGATTTATACCTTCAGAATATCTCATATAATCATTACTCACCTTATTCAGGTCGAAACTCTATCCTGTAACGCCTTTTCCCCTTGAATCCGTCTCCAGACGCATTGAATCTATCCAAAATCTGAACCACGATGTCAAAATATGTTAAGGTAATGTAGCCCAAGCGAAAATAAAAAACTTACAACACAAATCCCGAAATTATAAAAACCCGACCCCCGGGCCCACTTCTAGAACCCCAACAGAATTTATATCCATGGATTCCTTATCACTCCCCGAGTCCATTCATACCAAAAGCATTAAAATCCAACCACAAATGACCCCCTCAAATCCTAAATTCTAGGTCTCCAATTTCAAGACCTAGTTCTTCAATTTTTGGCTTAGTTTCCATGATTAATTAGGTAGATTTCACATTAGAATCGAGTTTTAAGTCCATGAATCTTACCTCCAACTGATTCTCCTTGAATCTCTCTTCAATCCTCTTCAAAAATCTCCAAAAATGCTCAACAATGGTGGAAATAAACCCTAAAATCGCAGACAAGATGACTATATAAACATTCTGCCCAAGTCTAAAATCCTTCTTCGCGAACGCGGTAAAAGCCTCGCTTTAATGATGCATCAAATAAATTTGACAAAACATTTCCTCTCCGCGAACGCGAGTCCAAAATGTCTTACTTCATCGGTTAACCCTTCGCAAACATGACGACCCACTCGCGAAGGCGAAGGTCTAAATTCTCTGCAATGCAGAACTGTTTTTTCTACAACTCCAAACAACATGAAATTGTTCGATTGACCACCCGAAACTCACCCGAGGCCACTGAGACCTCAAAAAAAAATATTCCAACATATCCCTTAACCTCATTTAAACTTGTTCCAGCCTTTAGAACACTCAAAACATCGTCAAAACACCAAATTCGCATAGGATTCAAGCCTAAGAATTCCAAAATATTCTAATTTACGCTTTTGATAAAAAAATTCAACCTAACCACATCCGAATGACCCGAAAGTTTTCACACATATCCCAAATGATACAACGGAACTACTGCAACTCTCAGAAGTAAATTGCGGCCCCTATATGAAAATATCACCTATCAACCAGAAATCGCAAAATCCAATTTCGCCAATTCAAGCCTAAATCTTCCGGACCTCCAAAACTTATTCCGATCACGCGCCTAAGTCCCAAATCACTTCCTGAAGCTATCAGAACCATCGGAACTCACATGTGAGTCCTTTAATATATATCTCAACATCCGGTTGACTTTTCCAACTTAAGCTTCCTCAAGAGAGACTAAGTGTCTTAAACCTTACATAATCCTTTCCGAACCCGAGACAACCAACCTGATCACATATAGAACCAATAGACAAAGAAATCATAAGTATATATGGGGATAACGGAGTGGTAACTCATGAAACGACTGCCCAGATCGTTAAATATACTATCAAGGAACTGGCTAGGGATGTCAAACAGTACAATGCGGTGCGGTTGTGGGTTAATCCTGCATAAACCCGCGAAGATTTCAGCTCGCCCCGCCCCGCATGACATTACCTATTGTTTCAACTTGCCCCGCCCTGCATAAACCCGCACCCACCCCACACTGCTTAAAATTTATTTATTTTTTTCCTTTATGAATAAATGTTGTAGTAAAAATTAAGATAAATAAACTTCTTTTTCAATTTTTTTGAAATAGTAATAATTTAATTTTAACCCACATCCTATACAAGCACCTCCCTAACAAAACAAAAGTCACAGTGTCTTGCAATTGTTACCATATCAAATCTTGGTTTATCTTCTTTTTTTTCACTAATTGTTTCCAATATAGGAAGATTTTCTAAATTAATGAGTTTTCTCTTTAAGTTTTTGTCTTTTTAGCCATAAGCCTGGTTGTTTTAAAAATTTTTTATTCTTATTGCAAAGAATCGTCTAAAAGCTGAAACTTCAATCCCCAATCTAGTAAGGATGGCAAGTGGGCCTAAACAAGCATCGTGGGCCGGTTTTATGTGGTTCTGGGCTTAGTGGGTCCAGCTTAAACGGTCCCGAGCTTTGTGAGCTATTGGTTGGAAACGGACCGGAACCACAAACTAATGGTTCCGGGCTAAGTGGGTTGGTGGGCCTAAGTGGACCTGGCCTATTTTTAAAAAAAACTTATCTAAGGCAATTTCTGGTAAAAAAACTATATATTTGTGACTTAAAATTTTTTAATTCAAATTTAAATCACAAAATATTGTAAAGAGATATTCAAAGGAATGCGTTATAATATTTATTATTAGGACATTAACAAAACATGCTCCAATCTTTCTTATTCCCCCCCCCCCCCCACAGTCCCCCCAAATGAAATGAGCACAACAATGTGCTAATACTACCATTGAGAAAAAAAAAAGAAACTAGTCAGATGTGCCAAAATACAAGTTACATATTAATTATACATGGAATCTCTTATAAATTCCATAAATATTTCAAGGTTCGGATGAACTTCCGTTGGTAGTAGCAGAAAAGAAGCTTGTTTATCACCTCTTCCAGGCAAAGTTGTATCCTTCACAAGTTTAGCGGGAATTTCTTCGTAATTTTAATCTACCTCTGGTTGTGATTCAGCAAGTCCAAAATTTCTTCGTTCCGAACGGATCCAATCTTTGAAAAGTAATGGTATTTTCAAGCTCTCGCTCATAAATACTCTATAATCACGAAGTTGAAGTCTTACTTGACTCAAAGGGCTTCTCTGGCCATCAATGAAAGAATCGGAAAGTATTTTTTTTTCCTTCCACCATTCCAAAATATTAAACGAGCCGTCGGGATTCACTTCCTTAATTTGCTGTGATAAATCAAATTCAAGCTTATTTAGTTGGGAGCAATCACTAGTACTAGAACCTTGAGAGCCCCTGAACCCGGCGCAAGCAGTAAGTGCTCTTACTCACGCAGTTATTTTAGATGATTGAGAAGAAGAAGAAGAAGAAGAAGAAGAAGAAGAAGGAGTTGGAACATTTGATCTAGCATTATCTATTGCAATTTGATATGCACTATAAATAGTTTGAGCATTTATTTTAATTGAGGTTTGTGTGTCCGAAAGTCTAGACAACTCCTCATTTTCAAGTGTTAAACCATGGTAAATATATTGATAGTAATATTGAGGATCTCCTAATTTCATGGTATGATATAACAAGGCAAAAACACCATAAATAGGGGGAATAGGAAACAAAATAGTTTTTAAATCTCTTTCTCATAGAGTCAATAGATTGTTCATAAATATCTCTTATTTTTACTAAGTCTATCTTAATTTCCCTTGGCCACTAGATTCACCACTCTTGGAAATTTCCTTATTTTTACTAAAATTTTTTAATGAAAAATCCATCTTATTTATAATTATACAAAGTAAATTAAAAAATTATACTATAATATAAAATTAAAGAGTTGGAATGAGTTTAGTGAATTGACGAACAACTTGTTGAAAATTAATTATCATTGAAAATTTGAAACTTCAATTCACCAACTTCACAATTTTTCACACAAATTGCAATTATAAATGAACCAATTATAGAAGCAAACTAGAGAAAGATTGAAAGATATTGATGATTTTGTGAGCTAAATAAACGAATGAGGATTATTTATAGTTAAAAATAGAGAAAAGTGTAATTATAAAAAGTTTAGGATTAATAAAAAATTTGGGGGTTAAATAGCTATTTTATAAAGCCCAAACGACTATTTTTGCAGTCCAACGACCATATTTTAAATGGAACGGTTAACTAATTAGTCTTTGTGCCCGTTTGAGCCCACTTAGCGCCCGGTACCAAGGCCAAATGGACCGGTCCTAACGGGACTGGTAACGGAACTGGCCCACTTAGCAGGCTCGCCCCTGGTCTGACATTAAATGATTGGCCTGATTAGGCCCACTACTCATATAGTCTCGCAGGCCTGGGTTGGGCTCGGGCCTATCCGGCCCACATGCCATCCTTATCCCAAAGCATCAATAAAGAAAACTACAAATAGCTCTGAGTCCATCTTATTTATAAAGGAGAAAAACCATATAATCTAATAAGTAAAACAATATATAGTTCAAAACAAAATAGACTGTTATAAGCGTCAATGTAAAATTTTGAATCATAATATGTTTCATGGCCAAACCCGTAGCCATATCCGCATCAATCTGCACCCGCCCCACCTCGCCCTGCATCCCCACTGTGAAAAACCCGCCCCACCTTGCTTAAGTTCAAACCCCCCCCCCCCCCCGCACCCTCACCGCTCCATTGCCATCCCTATAAGAGACATGTGCCTCCACTAAAAAACGGAAGAGCCAATTTCTTTCTGTTCAACGACATAATGCCTCACCTGTAGTCCGAATCACTTGATAAATCATCCAATCATTCTCGCTGGAGAGATGCTACTAGAGTCTAATTGCTTTTTTGGATTCGGTCATTTTTTTATCTTCTTGTTGTTCTTAATTATTGCCATTAATTACTCCATTTATATTGATCCGCCCAGTCGTTTTGTGTATTGTAGCCCCATTTTCCTATTTACTGTTTCTTCTATGTTCATTTATGGTTACTTAGTAGTATAGTTGGTTTGATTTCGGAGGTGTTTTGGAGTGAATTATGACACTTAGTCTTAAGGTTGAAGGCTTAAAGTGAAGGAATTGACTGAAGTTAGACTTTTGTATAAACAATTTCGGAATATAATTTGGATGGTTCCAATAGTTTCGTATGGTAATTTTTGACACCCTACTTGTGAATGCTCATTGGGTTTGTTATTGTTGTCATCGTCGTTCTATATAGTATGCTCTTTTGAGGAGAGTACATTGTACCACATTTTGGCCAACCCCAACAGAGGTACCAGTTTTGTACATCTTATTCCAACTTTTCACGTGTTCCAATAACATCATTATCATGGCGCGGAGATTAGATCATGCTTTGACACAAGATGAAATAAACAATTGAATCAATTCAAGTTACCAAATAATCTTGCACAACCATCTCCAATAGTATCATTAATCTTGGAAAATAAATAGTTGTATCCATTTATTTTTATTTTATTCTACAGTAACATATATTGGCCTGATATGAGATTACATGGTGAAACATGATTTGAGATAATTCATATATAATTAACCCCAACTTATGTAGAACTGCGGCATAGTTATAATTATTATTGCATGTACTATTTATCACGTTAGGTTTAGAAGGGCGTTATAAGAGGTTAATAAAGATTAAAGTTATTCGAAAAATTACGCTTAAAGTTTAGGGTTTGGGCTACAAAATTATTTCACTTGCCATAAGTATTATGATTGCGATTCACGAGTTTGAAAAGGCTTAAATTACTCTTTAATTATCCTAAGAATTGATATTAATTTTTAAAAAGCGTATTCTTTATCAGAAAGAGAATAAATATTTTAACATATTTAAAGATTACCACAGAATAATAAGGCAACATAATCTTTTTTCATATTTGATTCACGGTAATCTTTTTAATTATTCTGTAATCTATTTTTTCTGATTACAATCCTTATTTTCTTATGTATATCTTTGATTGACGAACCTTCAGGATCCTTCTTTTTTTGTGTACCTAAGAAACCTTTCTCCTCCATCTTGTATTTAAGGAATCTCAATGTAATAGGTGAAGTAGTTCTGTGTAAACTCACTCTTGAATCTCTTTATGGTATCAAGAGCCTTTATGCTCTAATGAGATTTTTTTTTATCTTTCGATCCTTTCCTTTGTTGGTGTTATTGAACTTCTCTTCACTACCATGACTATCAATTCAAGTTCAGTAACCACCCCAATTGTGCCAACTTCATCTATTGATTCTAGTTCATCTATTCTTCCTTCTCATGGTGCTATTAATCCAATCGCAGGCTAGCCAGTTTGTCACAATAAACCCAACCTCTCAAACTCCAATAAAGTTGACTGGTAGCAGTAATTTCCTAACATGGAAAGCACAACATGAGATCTTTTTTCTTGGATATAATCTTGTTTCGTACATTGATGGAACACTTCCATGTTCACCAGCCACAGAACCAAATAACAAAAATTAGCTCCGACAATATAGCCTTATCTGACATGCCATCATGAAGTCAGTTGATGCCACTATTGCGCCCCTTGTTGCCACGATGCCCAATGCCTATATTTATTGGACAAAACTCTCTCAACAGTATGCAAACTAGTCGCAAACAAGAGTCTATGGTCTCCAAGACTCTCTCAATCGTCTTGTTAAAGGTACCGAGCCCGTCACTCATTATCTCAATGAGATACGTGCCCTTACTGATGAAATTGCCATTGGTGGATCCCCTATTGATAGTGCTTTTCCCTAGTGATCAAGGTTCTTAGTGGCCTTGGTCCTGAATACAATGAGATGAGTGTTGTTATTCGCGCCAGAGACACACCCGTCACTCCTGAAGAGCATTTTGACAAGCTAAGCAGTCATGAAAGTTTTCTTCATTATCAAAAAGAATCTGCTGCCATCACAGCCCAGTATACCCAAAGATCCAACCAGCAAAATCGCCCTTCACAACGCTAGAACAACTATAATAGTAGTAACAACTACACTGGCAATAACAATCGAAGGAACTACAAACAATATTCCAATGAAAACAAAAATTGGGCCCGAAATCAATCTACTCGCAACTCCAATCGCCAGCAGAATTGGCGCACATCCGCTAACAACAGCAACAAACCTCGAGTTCAATGCCAGTTATGTGAGAAATTTGTACATATTGCCAAGGTTTGTCGGTCATGCTCTCATAATGCAAATGAAACCTAAGCCAACTTTTCAGTTAAGGGATCATCAGGAAATTCTAATTGGGTCATGAATACTGGGGAATCACACCACATTACTTCTGACACATAGAACTTGCAGGCTTACTCAGACAACACTGGTACAGATGGTGTAATTTTTGGTGATTGTAATGGTATTAAAATTACCCATACATGACATACTACCCTTCCATCTACTTCTCAAAACTTTGTTTTGAAAAATGTTTTATGTGATCCTTCCATTCATCGCAATTTAATATTTTTTCCTCAATTTAGCGAGCAAAATAAAATATATGTTGAGTTCTTTCGTACTTTCTTTGTTGTGAAGGATTTGACCACGGGAGCACCTTTTGCTCAAGGGTGAATAGAACTCGGACTTACGAATGGACTGGATCCTCACCACTACGAGCAGTCTATCTTGCTTCTTCTGCCAACAATTCCTCATTAACCCTTTGGCATCGTCGTCTCGGTCACCCCCATTTGAAAGTTCTAAAGACAATTGTCTCCATATTTAATTTGCCGTTTTCAATTCTTACCAAGGTGATCGTAATTCCTGTCTTTGTAATGAAAGTCATCGTTTACCATTTAAACAGTCGACTTTGAAAATTTCAAGACTACTACTACTACTATTTACCTATATATGGGGACCTTCTCCAGTAACATCTTCTCATGGATTTTGCTTCTATGTTATCTTTGTGGATCATTTCACAAAATACATATGGTTTTTCACTTTAAAAAGGAAATATGATGTTGTTTCAACTCCTATCAACTTCATATTGCTTGTTGAAAAATATTTTAGTGTTCCAATTCTTATTGTTTATTCTTATGGTGGTAGATAATATGAGGGTCTCACAAAAACACTTTCAGATATAGGAATTCAACACATTTTCTCAATGAGTTAGTAGTTTTGAACGACGCCATCATCATATTATGGAAACAACTTTGACTCTTTTACATCAATCCTCCACACCACTTGCATACCGGCCTTACGCGTGCTCAACAACTGTCTATATTATAAACAGAATGACCACACCGATACTACAAGGCAAATCTCCATATGAATCTCTATTCATACCCCTTCAAATTATAAATCACTTCGCACATTTGGTCGCTTATGCTATCCTTGGCTACATTCATATACTAACCATAAACTTGATCCAAAATCCAAACCATGTGTCGTTTTTGGCTATTCCATCAAATGTCATTGCTACCTATGTTTTGATCCTTCTACCTCTAAGCTTTTTCTTTCTCGCCATGATGTTTTCCTAGAAAATATCTTCCCTTTTGCCACCATTTTCTCCTCTTTACCAATGCTAACTGAATCTAATCTCCACATTTGGCTTGATGTTGTACCCGCTGATCACTCACCCCCTACCTCTTATGATCAGAACAATACTACAATCAGTTCACATGACCTTTCTCTACCCCGTGTCATGTCAATTCCTCTGTTGCAGACATCAGACACCATCACTTAACCACCTGCTACTTCTAGTTTGTCTTCAACCACCAGTTCTCATGAGTCTCAAGTCCAATCACACTCCACCTCTACTCTGGCATTGAGTGAAGATGCTTACAGCTCTCATTTGTAGCAGGTAAGTAGCCATACTCCTGAACATGCTCGTATTGTTACTCGTTATCAACATAACACGTTTATACCAAAGAAGCCTCTTGATTACTCAGCATTAGTTGTATCCACAAGTTCCATGATCACTCCTAACACATATAAGCAGGCAACCAAATCTACATAATGGAGATATGCAATGCAGGAAGAGGTTGATGCGCTTGTGAGGAACAAAAATTGGAGTCTAGTACTCCCTCCTCTAAACAAAATGTTATTGGGTGCAAGTGGGTATTTCAGGTCAAACAAAAAACAGATGGCAATATTGATCAGTTAAATGCTCGGTTAGTTGCAAAAGTTTTCCATCAGTGCCCTAGCATTGACTTCAACTCTATATTTAGTCTCGTAGTCAAGCCTACTACCATTCATCTCATTGTCACGTTTTCCACTTATTTCAAGTGGCCTCTCTATTAGCTTGATGTCAATAATGCCTTCTTTCAAGGCACTTTAGATTAGGAAGTTTATATGGAACAACCCCCAGGTTTTAGTGAACCATCAGTACCCCTCTCATATTTGCAGACTTCACAAGGGAATCTATGGTCTTCGTCATGCACCTCGAGCTTGGTATATTGAGTTTAAGAGTTTCATATATTCCACTGGGTTTGTTGGCTCCAAATCAGAGACCACTCTGTTAACAACGCGTGGTCAAGGTTTCTGTTCTTTTCCTACTCTTGTACGTAGATGATATTATTTTAACGGTTTCATACAGCACCAAGATACTTCAAGTCAATAAAGCACTTGCTGCCTGCTTCTCGCTCAAACACTTGACTACACTCACTTATTTTCTTGTCGTTGAATTTTGTCAATCTACCGAAGGTCTTTATCTCTCCCAGAAGAAGTATATTACTAATATTCTTAAACAGTTCAATATGCTTGATGCCAAAGGTGTTACTACACCTCTTGCAACCTCTGTTATACTTAAGCTTGCAGATGGATCTGCCCCCCACAGATCGAAAGCAATATCGTCAGCTTGTAGGTGCTCTTCAATACCTCTCTATCACTCGAGCTGACATTGCGTTGGCTGTCAACCGACTTTAATAGTTCATGCACAAGCCGACTCCGCTTCGCTAGCAAGCTGCAAAATGTGCTTTGCGCTATCTCAAGGCTACATCTACCATTTCTCTTTACCTTGCTCCTCATGCCCCGTTTGATCTCATTACTTACTCGGACTCTGATTGGGGTCGAAATCTAGATGACAGGTGCTCCACTGGTACTTACGTTGTATTCCTTGGAGGCTCACCTATCACTTGGTCTTCTCACAAGCAACGAACAGTAGCTCGCTCCTCCACTGAAGCTGAATATAAGGACATTGCCAATGCATCTGCAAAAACTAATTGGATTGTCAACCTTTTGAGTGACCTTCCTTTCTCTACCTCCAACACTCCAACAATCTGTTGTGATAATCTAGGAGCCACTTTTCTCAGTAGAAACCCAATCTTTCATAGTCGAATGAAGCATTTATCTCTTGACTATCATTTTGTACTAAAGCAGGTCCGAGACAAAATACTGGTTGTTCATCATGTTCCTTCTGAATCTCAGCTTGCTGATTCTCTTACTAAGGTGGTATCAAGTACAGTGTTTCTTCGTCAACGATCTAAGATTGGCGTTGTCGAGTCACCACCTATCTTGCGGGGGCATAATAAGGCAACATAATCTTTTTCCATATTTGATTCATTGTCATATTTCTAATTGTTCTGTAATTTATTTTTTTTTATTACAATCCTTATTTTCTTATGTATATCTTTGATTGACGAACCTTCAGGATCCTTCATTCCTTTTGTACCTGAGTAACCTTGCTCCTCCATATTATATTTAATGAATCTTAATGTAATAGATGAAGTAGTTCTCTGCAAACTCACTCTTGAATCTCTTTACGGTATGCTTTTTACTAAGCAAGATAAGAAAATAGTCATATAAAAACTAGAGTAAATTCAGAATACACAAGCACTATAGGAAAAAAAATTGGTGTTCCAAGTGCAATCCAATAACAACATTCTAATAAAGTAAAATATGTATTGTCTAATTATGATCATTTAGGATTAGCGCTGACAATTAAGGAAAAAAGGAAAAAGATGGACCCATATTTTTTTCAAATTCTTCTAGAAAAGGAATTAACATAAAAATGTTTGATTCCCTTGTTATTTGAATTCATTTCCATTCAAACAATGAAGTGACTTTACAGCTATAAATAAGCTCTTAGTGGTGAGACCCAAAATCACATTTCTCTTAGTTTCTCAAATCATAAGTTTAGCCATGGGAAGAAAGAGTAACGGTCGCAAAAAAATTGACATGGTGAAGATACAGAATGAGAGAAATTTACAAGTGACTTTCTCCAAACGACAAAATGGCTTCTTCAAAAAGGCTAGCGAACTCTGTACACTAAGTGGTGCTGAAGTTGCCTTAGTAGGTTTTTCCCCAGGCAACAAAGTTTACTCGTTTGGCCACCCTTCTGTGGATTTGGTCATAGATAGATTCCTCACAGAGAATTCTGATGAATCCAATGTTGACGTTCCTAACGATGATCTTATTGAGGCTCATCGAAATACTAATGTTCGTGAGGTCAATATGGATGCGTTGATCGAAAAAGAGGGGATATTGGAAATGGAGAGCAACCGCGGAAAAGCCTTAGAAAGAACTCGGAGGGATGCTACTTTAGACGAGCGTTGGTGGAAAGCTCCAATTGATAATCTCAACTTTTTTCAACTTCGTGAAATGGCGGAGGCAATGGAAATGACAAAGAAGCAGTGTGAAATAGAGGCGGAACACCAGCAAAAGGTGCATGGTATTGTATTTCCATATCGTACCCTTGGAAGTGCCATCGCTCCTTATGGGGGGGCTAGGGAGAGCTCTTCGAATGCTAGGCCATCTGAATTTCGTGGCTAGCTCTTCCCATTTCAAAACAAGGCTCCAAGATTCACCTTTGGTTCGAATAGGGCTAGTGGATCTACTTCTATATAATAGTTCTCTAGTAGTTCAACTATCATAATCGTCGTTTTGTTTTATGTAGTTGTTGTTATGTTATATAGACATAATTGATGTAGATTTTTATCCATGTTGTTAGCAATAGCTCAGTGTGGATAAACTATCAGTTATGTTCGTACTATTTATGATTTTAATCTTGTTCTCAGTGAATGAACGGTATTTATGCCTTATATTTAGTCTGGTTTAATCATTCATTGACGTAAAAATTAATATTTAAGTGTCGAATGCTAATATAGTAAAAGATTAAATTAGAATTTGATAAAGAAGTCATATAAGTTAGCTTGAAGTGTTTATTTACCACCCCCAAAAAAAAAGATAAATTGAAGTGCAAACGATCTCATTTAAAAGAAATAAAAACCTAATGGAGTACATGTACCTCTATGCTCTTTAAGGAAGATCAATACATCAATGAAAAACTTTATACAGAAAAATGCTCAAAACCCCAGTCTAAACAGTCTTAAAAACGCTAAAATTAATACTTTGTTAGGAAGAATGACTTTAATCCACCAAACATCAAAAATAATTCATCTAAACAATCATGGATCGTTCAAATACTATGTGATTCATTGCTTAGCAGTGAGTTCTTCTTAAATGACCTTTTTTTATGGTACTACCAAATATAAGATCATTTGGAGTGAAATTTACGATCGCCAAAAAATTAGACAAAATTTGGAAAAATTATTTTTGGCGTATTTAGGATGACCCAATAAATAGTTGATTAAATATTATGTGGCATTTCTCTGTTTAACTTTTTTATATTACGAAGTTGCTCAGGTTAATTTGTGTGCACTTCAATTATTTTATAGGGTATATGCCATCAATCATCAGCACAGGTAACTTTCACTACTAGAAATTCGATAAAAGGCGATCACATATAGCGCCCAACGTTGATCGCTTATCTCAATATACACTACTAGAATTTCGCCAAAAAGCGACCAAACTTTAGAGACCAAAGTTGGTGTGTCACAAAAAGCGACCAACGTTTGTCTCTAAATTGGAGAAAATAATAAAATAATTATTTTAAATACATTAGCAACCAAGGTTGGTCTCTATTTGGTCAATAATTTCGTCAAAATGTTGACCGGACTAGTCAGACTTCCTTGGTCAAAGAAATACGAAGATTAGCGACCAAAGTTGGTCGGTATTGGGGGACCCACTTATGAAATTTTAATAATTATAATGTTATTTAAAAAATTATAAAAGATATATAAATATAATGTAAAATTAGCGACCAAAAATGGTCGCTATTGGAGGACCCACTTATTAAATATTAATAATTATTATTTTATTTAAAAATATATAAAATATAAATAAATATAATTTAAAATTAGCTATCAAAGTTGGTCGCTAATTAAAGGGTAAATAGATAAAGAGCAACTTTGATCGCTAATATGGGACCCAATTATAAAATTGTAATACTTGTATAAATATTTTTCAAAAAATATAAAATATAAATAAATATAATTCAAAGTTAGCGATCAAAATTGGTCTCTAATTAAAGGGTAAGCAGACAGAAATCAACTTTGGTAGCTAATATGGGACCCAATAATAAAATTTTAATAATTATATTATTATTTAAAAATAAAAATAAAATATAAATAAATATAATTTAAAATTAGAGACCAAAGTTGATCGCTAATTAAAGGATAAGCGATAAAGACCAACTTTGGTCGCTAATATGGCACCCAATTATAAAATTTCAATATATATATATATATATATATATATTGAAAGCTTTAAACAATTAAATTACTTTAAGCTTATATATATAAGAGTTTAAGTTCTATAGAGAAAACAAACTTACACTTATATAAGCTTATATATATTCTATTAAATTCAAGATTGTTAATAGAGAAAACAAACTTACTATGCACTGAGTTTAATATATTAGGTAATATTGTATCGAATATATATATATATATATATATATATATATATATATATATATATATATATATATATTTATATTTATATTTATATATATACATACATACACTTACGCTTTACCATGCATCGAGTATAAGTGTATTGTCACGACCCAGATTTACCTATCACCGGGAGTCGTGATGGCGTGTGACGACCCGACCCTTCTTCTTTTATATTTAAGCCTCGTTATCCCCATAACATGCTTCCCCGTATGTTGATATATGTGTTTGGTAAGTTTGAGACGCATTTGATTGAATTTGGTTAGAAATGAGACCAACAGTCTCTTTATGGAAAGCTTAAGTTTGAAAAGTCAACTGGATGTTGACTTGTGAGTTAGAGGGCTAGGAATAAATTTCCGATAATTCAACTAGTTTCAAGGGATGATTTATGACTTGGGGGCGAAATCGAAATTTAATTTGGAGGTCTGGTGTAGAATTAGGCTTGAATTGGCTAAGTGCGAATTTTGGCAAATTCCGGTTGATAGGTGAGATTTTGATCCGGGGGTCAGAATAGAATTCCGACAGTTGCATGAGCTCTTCTAGATGATTTTGGATATGTTTGCAAATTTTCAGATCATTCAGAAATGTTTAGGTCAGGTTTTGGATCGAATGCGAATTTGAAAAAGTTTTAGTTTGACTTGGGCTTGAATTTGAGGAATTTAATGATTTTTTATGTTAATGTTGGTATTTTCATGGCTCGAACAAGTTTGAAAGAGGTAATAAGTTGTTTTAGTGCTTTTGGTTGAGGTTCCGGGGGCCTCAGGGTGATTTCGGATCGCTAACGAAAGGATTTTTGGTTTGAAAAAGATGTAGAATTTGGCACAGCAATTGCAGGCAAAATTGCTCTATGCGATCGCAAGTATGGCATTGCGATCGAATAGGAGGGTGGTCATAGGCACAGTAATTTGTCCAATGCCATCGCGTAGTTGGAGATGCGATCGTGTAGGTGGAAGTCATTGTTCTCTGCGATCCCGTGGGAAGTACCACGTTCGCGTAAGGCTAAGAGACGGAGTAATGCGATCGCGAAGAGGTGGGTGGGATTGCACAGCAGTAACTTCGGGAGCTTCAGTTTTTTTCTCAGCGATCACAAGCCTGGGGCTGCGATCGCATCTAAGTAAATTGCTAGGTAGTTAAGGTTTTATAAAAATTTCATCCGCGAGCTATTTCATATTCCATCCATTATTTCACCACCTTGAGAGCTTGTGGACGGATTTTGAAGGGGATTTCGACGGGAATTGATTCAAGGTAATTCTCGTGGCCGTAATAAGTTATTTTATTGAAGAATCAACCATTAATTCTCTGAAATTGGGTGTAAAAGTTGATGAACTAGGGCTTGAAATTTCAAATGAAAATTGAGGATTTGGAGGAGAAATTGGACTTCGATTTTGATGAATTTTGTATGTACGGACTCGTGGCGAGACGAGGATTCTAAAAATGTTCAATTTTGTAATATTTTGAGAAGTGGTCTCGGGGCTCGAGTTTTGCCAACTTCGTGTTTTTAGGTGTATTTCGAGTTATATCGATTGGGTTATATTCCATTGGACTTTTTTGATGTATTACTATTGGTTTTGACCAGATTTGGCATCCGCGAAGGTTGATACTCGAGGGATAGGCATTGCGAACTAGTTTGCAGCCGTCTTGAGGTTAGTAATGGGTGTAGATGATGACCTGAGGGTTTGAAACCTCAGTATATCACATTGTGACGCTATTACGAGGCTAGACACGCACTCCATGGCTAGTGCAGGGTCGTACATGTTGGAAATTGTGACTCGGTCGAATCCGAGTGATAGATGGTACTATGTTGGCGATTGCTTCGCATACTATATTGATTATATATGGGCTTGATGCCATGTTTGGGGCCTTGTGCCGACTTGTGAAATCCTTCAGGGATCGTTACCTCAAAACTATCATGATTTACATATTATTTTAATTCATTCCAGGTTTAAATATTATTTTTGCAAAACTCAGCCATATTTATACGTTTTGAAAACTCAAATGATTATTAAATAATAATTCGGGCTGATAAGTACTATCTCACTATTTCTGGACTATGCAATATTTTGAAAAAAGTTGTAACTATGGGCACCGTGTATTTTAAATGGAAATGGTGGTAACTATTGGCACCGTGAATTTTAAATGAAAATGATGGTAACTATGGGCACCGTGTACTATAAATGGAAACGGTGGTAACTATTGGCACCATGTATTGTAATGGAAACAGTGGTAACTATTGACACTGTATGATATGGCGCTTGTGTTATAGGAGCCCCTTCGGAGTCTAAACCCCCACACTGAGAGCAGGTACCCATATGGATCGGGCTGCACGTTTCGCGGTGTTCATGCATTGCATTGCATCTCATGTATTTATTTACTGTTTGTTTTATGTGCGTATCGCTGAGGCTTGTACTGTATAGAACTGCTAGATAGCATCATTTTGTGTTATTTCGTGATTTCTTATCTTCGTGTTTTTGTAAAGGCTTATTACTCGCTGAGTTGGTATACTCACCCCATACTCCTTACACCTTGTGCGCAGATCTACGTGTTCCAGAGGCCTAGTACTGCTGTTGTTGTTTTTTTGAGCTTTTCAGAGTATTAAGGTAGCTGCCCAGCGGCCGCAGGACCACTTACTCTGTCTCTATCAGTCATATTCTTTTGCTATTTTGTCAGACTTTCTATCATTTCCGTTCAGACTTGTATCCTGTTTTGTTAGAGGCTCTATACTCGTGACTCCTCGGTTTTGGGGAGGATTTTTTTTCTTACGCAGCTGTATTTTATTGGTATTTTCTATCCCTGGTTTGGAGTTTGATACAAAAAAATTGTTGTGTTTTCCTAAATTGTTTCCTTTGGCTGGAATGTCTTTCTTGGTTGTTGTTTGGTCGGGCTTGCCCAGCCTCGCGGCCCGGTGCCATCACGACAGGGTTCGGGGTCGTGATAAGTTGGTATTAGAGCCTATGTTTAGTAGGCCTCACAAGCTATGAGCCGGTTTTGTTGAGTCTCGCGAATCGGTATGTAGACATCCGTATTTATCCTCGGGAGGCTGCAAAACCTTTAGGAAACACTTCATATTATTGAACTCTTGTCATGCGGCTTCGTTGATTTTAGAACTGAAAGTTATTATTCGATTCTCTAGATGGCAAGAACCCGTGCTATCGGACTTGGAGGTCGAAACCCATTGCCTCCAGCTAGAGGCAGTGGACGCGGTCGTGGCCGTAGTCATAGTAGAGCAGCACGGGAAGTACCAGTTGACCAACATGTTGCTCCTGTTCAGGATCCGCCCCCAGTTGTTGAGGCTCCAGAAGCACCTACTCAGGCACCGGCATTACCCATTGTAATACCTGGTCTCCAGGAGACGTTGGCTCAGATCTTATTCGTCTTCACCGGGTTAGCTCGGGTTGTATCAGCTACCAGTGCAGCAGCTACTTCCCTGACCGGGGGTGGTCTTCAGACCCCCACAAATTGCATTCCACAGCAGGGTGCATAGGGTTTGCAGACCCCAGAGGCACACACAGTTCAGCCAGTTGCCCCTGGTCAGCGAATTGTTCCACTTCAGCATTATGGGGTACCAGTGATGCCACATGACGAACAGCGTCGTCTGGAGAGGTTCAACAGACTTTCACCTCCTACTTTTAGCGGTGTTACGGGGGAGGATACCCAAGTATTTCTTGACAAGTTTCGACGAATGCTGAAGACAACAGGGATTTTGGAGACTACTGGGGTAAGTTTTACCACTTTTCAGTTCTCAAGAGAAGTTTCATTAGGGAAGAGGTCGTTCCTTTAGACCTCCTTAGTCAAACCGCCCAGAGTACAGTGGAGCTTCTCTTCCTGTCATGGTCGTCAGGGTCACCAGCACGGCCAGTCTTCACTCAGTGCCCTCGCAGCTCAAAGTTCTGCACCCATTTCGTCAGCCCAGGGTTCATCTGCGGCGAGGGGTTCCTTTCAGTCCCCTTCTCCAGTTTCAGTCGGTTGTTTTAAGAGTGGGGAGTATGGTCATGTGAACAGACATTGTCCGCGACTTCGTGGTGGTATGTTTCAATAGAGGGATCAACCCTCCTCTTCTTCTCCATCTGTTTCAGCACCAGCCCAGCCTAGTAGGGGTGGGTGTCTGTCATCTAGAGGCCGAGCCAGGTAGGATGAGGGATACAGCGGTGTTCAGGCTTGTTTCTATGCACTCCCAGATAGGAGAGATGTCGGTTCTTCAAATGAAGTGATCATTGGTATTATCTCAGTTTGCCACTGGGATGCTTCTGTTCTGTTTGATCCCAGATCTACATATTCTTATGTATCTGCTTACTTTGCTCATCATTTAGGGAATACTCGAGGGTGTCTAGCATTTTCTGTGCATGTATCTACCCCCGGTGGGTGATACTATTATTGTGGACCACGTGTATGGGTCCTGTCTTGTTACTATTAAGGGTCTGGAGACCCGAGCTGACTTTCTTCTATTGATCATGGTGGATTTTGATTTATTCTGGGCATGGATTGGCTATCATCGTGCCATGATATTCTGGACTGTCACGCCAAGACGGTCACTTTGGCTATGCCGGGTATTACGAGGATTGTATGGCGTGGTTCGACGGATTATGTATCCAGTAGGGTAAACTCTTTCTTGAAAGCCCGGCGGATGGTTGGGAAAGGATGTTTATCATATCTAGCATTTGTGAGGGATGTTGGAGTTGAGACTCCTAGTCTTGATTCGGTTCTCGTGGTGAGGGAGTTTCCTGATGTATTCCCAGCAGACCTGTCGCGCATGCCACCAGACAGGGATATTGACTTTGGTATTGATTTTGTGTCAGGCACTCACCCCATTTCTACTCATCCCTATCGTATGGCACCAGCAGAGCTAAAGGAGTTGAAGGAAAAGCTGGAGGAACTTTTAGATAAGGGGTTCATTTGTCCGAGTGTGTCGCCGTGGGGCGCACCGATGTTATTTTTTTAGATGAAGGATGGCACAATGAGAATGTGCAATGATGACAGACAGTTGAACAAAGTGACTGTGAAGAACAAGTATCCATAACCTCGTATTAAGGATTTGTTTGACTAGCTTCAGGGGGCTAAGGTATTCTCGAAGATTGATCTCCGTTCAGGCAATCACCAGCTGAAGATTAGAGATTCTGACATCATGAAGACAACTTTCAGGACGAGATATGGGCATTATGAGTTTCTAGTTATGTCATTTGGGCTGGCTAATGCCCCAACAACTTTCATGCACTTGATGAACAGTGTATTTCGGCCGTATCTGGATTCTTTCGTGATCGTGTTTATTGATGATATTCTTGTGTACTCGCGTAGCTAGGAGGCGCTCGCACAACATTTGAAGTTGGTATTGTAGAGGTTGAGAGAGAAAAAGTTGTTTGCAAAGTTCTCCAAGCTTGAGTTCTGGCTCAGTTCCATTGCTTCTTTTGGACACGTGGTGTCCAGTGATGGTATTCAGGTTGACCCAAAGAAGATCGAGGCGGTGTAGAGTTGGCCCAGACTGTGCACAGCTTTTGAGATTCAGAGTTTCCTCGGTTTGGCGAGTTATTACCGCAGGTTCATTTAGGGGTTTTCATCGATTGCTTCGCCCATAACGATGTTGACGCAAAAGAATGCCTCATTTGTGTTGTCTGATGAGTGCGAGGAGAGCTTCCAAAAGCTCAAGTAATTATTGACTATGGCTCCAGTGTTAGTATTTCCAGCAGCTTCAGGTTCTTATATGGTATATTGTGATGCTTCGAGGATTCGTATTGGATGTGTTTTGATGCTGGAGGGTAGAGTGATTGCATATGCTTCTCGACAATTGAAGCCCCATGAGAAAAACTACCATGTTCATGAATTAGAGTTGGCTGCTATAATTCATGCCTTGAAGATTTGGAGGCACTATCTATATGGGGTATCTTGTGAGTTGTATACAGATCATTGCAGCCTTCAGCACTTGTTCAAATAGAAAGATCTGAATTTGAGACAACGGAGATGGCTTGAGTTACTCAAGGACTATCATATTACCATATTGTATCATCTGGGGAAGGACAACATAGTGGATGATGCTTTAAGCTGAAAGGCGGTGAGTATGGGTAGCTTGGCGTACATCTAGTTGGGGAGAGACCCATTGCCGTTGATGTTCAGGCCTTGTCCAATCGGATGGTGCGGTTAGATATTTCAGAGCCCAGTCGGGTGTTGGCTTGTGTGATTTCCCGGTCTTCTTTATATGATCGCATCTGGAAGCGCCAGTATGATGATCCGCATTTTCTTGTCTTGAAGGACAATGTCCAGCATGATGTTTCCAGAGATGTGACTGTTGATAGCGATGGTGTGTTGCTGAGGCCCGATTTGCGTGCCCAATGTGGATGGGCTTCGAGAGATGATACTAGAGGAGGCCTACAGCTCGCGATATTCTATTCATCCGGGTGTCGCGAAGATGTACTAGGACTTGAGGCAACATTAATGGTGGAGGAGAATGAAAAAGGACATTGTGAGTTATGTGGCTAGATGTCTCAATTGTCAACAGGTCAAATATGAGTATTAGAGACCCAGTGGCGTACTTCAGCAGATGGATATTCCGGAGTGGAAATGGGAGAAAATTACTATGGACTTTGTGATTGGGCTCCCTCTTTCCTCGAGGAACTTTAATTTTATTTGGGTGATTGTGGATAGACTGACCAAGTCTGCGCACTTCATTCCGGTGTGTACCACCCATTCTTCGGAGCGGTTGGCAGAGATTCTAATCAGTGAGATTGTGCGGTTGCATGGGGTCCCCTATTGTCTTAGATAGTGGTACTAAGGTTTTCTCCTAGTTCTGGAAGACGCTTCATCGAGATTTGGGCACTCAGATTCAGATGAGCAAATCTTTTCATCCTCACACGCACGAACAGTCCGAGCGTACTATTCAGATATTGGAGGACATGTTGCGTGCTTGTGTTATTGATTTTGAAGGTTCTTGGGCTGAGTTCTTTCCGTTTGCGGAGTTCACTTATAACAATACTTATCAGTCCAGCATTCAGATGGCACCGTATGAGGCTTTGTATGGGAGACGATGTAGATCTCCAGTTGGTTGGTTTAAGCCCGGCGAGGCTAGACTGCTGGGGATAGAGTTAGTCAAGGATGCCTTGGAGAAAGTGAAAGATATCCAGCAGAGACTTCATACAGTTTAGTTGCGTCAGAAAAGTTATGCGTACCGGAAGGTTCAGGATGTATCCTATATGGTGGGCAAGAAGGTTCTGTTGAAGGTCTTTCCTATGAAAGGCGTGATGAGGTTTGGCATGAAAGCAAAGCTGAGTCCGTGGTTTATTGGAACTTTTGAGATTCTCAGTAGGATTGGGGAGGTAGCCTATATGCTTGCTTTTCCACCTAGTTTGTCGGGGGTTCACCCGGTGTTTCATGTTTCTTTGCTCAGGAAGTATATTAGATACCCGTCTCATGTGTTAAACTTCAGCACGATCCAACTGGGTGAGGACTTGACCTATGACGTGGAGCTAGTTGCTATTTTGGGTCGACAGGTTCGAAAGTTGAGATCAAAAGATATAGCTTCGGTGAAGGTGCAATGGAGAGGTCGTCCCATGGAGGAGGCCACTTGGGAGACCGATCAGGAGATGCAGAGCAGATATCCTCGTTTGGTTGAGGCTCCAGGTATGTTTCTTGACCCGCTCGAGGACGAGAGTTTGATTTAGTTTGGGAGGATGTGACGAGCTGATCGGTCTTCTTTTGTATTACAGCCCCGTTATCCCCATAATATGCTTCCCCGTGTGTTGATATATGTGTTTGGTGAGTTTTAAACTTGTTGGATTGAATTCGGTTAGAAATGAGACCAATAGTCTCTTTAAGGAAAGCTTAAGTTGGAAAACTCAACCGTACGTTGACTTATGAGATAGAGGGCTCGGAATGGATTTCCGATGATTCAACTAGTTTTGGGGGATGATTTATGACTTGGGAGCAAAATCGGAATTTAATTTGGTGGTTCGGTATAGAATTAGGCTTGAATTTGCTAAGTGCGAATTTTGGTAAATTCCGGTTGATAGGTGATATTTTGATCCGGGGTCGGAACGGAATTCCGATAGTTACAGTAGCTCCGTTAGGTGATTTTTGATATGTCTGCAAATTTTCAAATTATTCAGAAGTGTTTAGGTCAGGTTTTGGATCGAATGCGAATTTGGAAAAGTTCTAGTTTGACTTAGGCTTAAATTTGAGGTGTGATATTAATGGAAGTGTTTCTATGGCCCGATCAAGTTTGAAAGAAGTAATAAGTCGTGTTAGTGCTTTTGGTTGACATCCCGGGGGCCTCAGGGCGATTTCAGATGGCTAACGAAAGGATTTTTGGTTTGAAAAAGTTGCAGAATTTTGCATAGCAGTTGCAAGTAAAATTTCTTTATGCGATCGCAGGTATGGCATTGCGATCGCATAGGAGGGTGGTCAGAGGCACAATAATTTGTTCAATGCGATCGCGTAGTTGGAGATGTGATCGCGTAGGTGGAAGTCATTGTTCTCTGCGATCACATGGGAAGGACCGCATTAGCATAAGGTTAAGAGGCGGAGTAATGCGAGCGTGTGGAGCGGGGTGCGATCGCGTAGGGGTAAATTCGGGAGCTTCAGTAGCTGGGGCTGCGATCGCGTATAAGGAAATTGCTGGGAAGTTAAGGTTTTATAAAAATTTCATCCGCGAGCTATTTCAAATTTCCTTCATTTTTGAACCACATTAAGAGCTTGTTGACGGATGTTGAAGGGGATTTTGACGGGAAGTGATTGGAGGTAAGTCTCGTGGCCTTAATACGTCATTTTATTGAAGAATCAACCATTAATTCGCTGAAATTGGGTGTAAAAATTGATGAACTAGGGCTTGAAATTTCAAATAAAAACTAGGGATTTGGAGGAGCAATTGGACGCAATTTTGATGAATTTTATATGTACGGACTCGTGGCGAGACGACGATTCTGAAAATGTGAATTTCGTAATTTTTTGAAAAGTGAGCCCGGGGCTCGGGTTTTGCCAACTTCGTATTTTTTGGTGTATTTCGAGGTATTTCGATTAGGTTGTGTTCCATTGGCCTATTTTGACATATTCCTATTGGTTTTGACCAGATTTGGCATCCGCGGAGGTTGATTCTCGAGGGAAAGGCATTGCGAGCTAGATTGCGGCCCGCTTGAGGTAAGTTATGGGTGTAGATGATGACCTAAGGTTTGAAACCTCGGTATTTCACAGCGTGACGCTATTAGGAGGCTCCATGGATAGTGTGGGGTCTTACATGTTGGAAATTTCGACTCGGTCCAATCTGAGGGATAGATGGTACTATGTTGGCGATTGCTTTGCATACTATATATTGATGATATCTGGGCTTGATGCCATGTTTGAGGCCATGTGCTGACTTGTGAAATCCATCAGGGATCGTTACCTCAGAACCATCATGATATGCATATTATTTGAATTCAGTCCAGGTTTAAATATTATTTTTTCTAACTCGGCCATATTTGTATGTTTTAAAAACTCAAATGATTTTTAAATGATAATTCGGGCTGATGAGTACTATCTCACTATTTCTGTACTATATATTATTTTTAAATGGAAATGGTGGTAACTATGGGAATCGTCTATTTTGAATGGAAATGGTCGTAACTATTGGCACCGTGTATTTTAAGTGGAAAAGGTGGTAACTATGGGCACCGTGTACAATAAATGAAACTAGTGGTAACTATTGGCACCGTGTATTGTAATGGAAACAGTGGTAACTATTGACACTGTATTATATGGCACTTGGGCTGCTGGAGCCCCTCCAGAGTCTGAACCTCCACACTGAGCGCGGGTAGCGATATGGATCGGGCTGCACGTTACGCAGTGTTGATGTGTTGCATTGCATCTCATGCATTTATTTACCATTTGTTTTATCTGTGTATCTCTAAGGCTTGTACCGTACAAAACTGCTAAATAGTTTCATTTTGTGTTATTTCGAGATTTCTTAGCGTCGGATTTTTATACATGCTTATTACTCGCTGAGTTGGTAGACTCACCCCATACTCCCTGCACCTTGTGTGCAGATCCAGGTTATCCAGAGGCCTAGTGCTGCAACTGTTGTTTTTCCAAGCTATTCAGAGTATTGAGGTAGCTGCCCAGTGTCCGCAGGACCACTTACTCTGTCTCTATCAGTCATGTTCGTTTGCTATTTTGTCAGACTTTTTATAATTTTCGTTCAGACATGTATCCTGTTTTGTTAGAGGCTCTGTACTCGTGACTCCTCGGTTTTGGGAGGATTTTTTTTCTAACTCAGCTGTATTTTATTGGTATTGTCTATCCCTGGTTGGAAGTTTGATATTAAAAATTCGTTGTGTTATCCTAAATTGTTTCCTTTGGCTGGAATACTATTCTTGGTTGTGGTTTGGTCGGGCTTTCCCAGCCTCGCGGCCGGGCGCCATCACGACCGGGTTTGGGGTCGTGACATGGCGCCAATTGTCGAAGCTAGGCAAGCCAACTCCTTTTTAATCATTTTCACAATAACCTTAATCAAAAGAAAAATTAAATACGGAAAAAATTAATTAAACATGCGGAAGACTTGTAGCAATAATAGAAATGACAAAATGCGAAAATTTAGCAACATGCCTCTACCCAGTATCTGGTGTCACTACTCACGGATGACTAAAGGAGTACTAAAACAACAGTCTGAAAGAAATACATAACATGTATGTCTGATAAGATTAAACAAACTGAAAGAAATAGATAGAGGAGACTCAGGGCCCGCGAACACCAGCGAACTACCTCAAAGTCTTAGGATCGCCCCCTAACTACTGCAGCGGTCTGTAAGTTGTGTCCTGACCTGTGCACAAAAAGGCACAGAAGCGTAGTATCAACACAACCGACCCCATGTGCTGGCAAGTTCACCGCCTAACCTCGGCGAGGTAGTGACGAGGCTAAACCGGACCTACCACATTCAACCTATGCAGATATATGTAATAACAGCAGGAGAAAAAGAATTTTAACAAATAAAAGGGGAAGGGACATGCTGGGGGAGTAGCAGTTAAATAATAACTTCTACAACCTAGATATGAAACTTAGTAAATAATAATTAAATAAGAAAGACAATGAATCAACAACTGCACGGCATCACCCTTCGTTCTTTTACACTCATTCCTCACCAAAACTATCAAATATAATGCACGACATCACCCTTTGTGATATTACTCTCATTTCTCACCAAGAATATCAAATATAATGCACGGCATCATGTCACGACCCCAAACCCGATCGTGATGGCTCCCGTCCGCAAGGCTAGGCAAGCCAGACAAAACCACAACCAAGAACGACATTCCAGCCAAAAAAAGAAATAATTTAAGATATTACAGTTGAGAAAGAACAATAATCCTCCCAAAATTGAGGAGTCACGAGTATAGAGCCTCTAACCAAAATAGGATACAAGTCTAAACAGAAATGATACAAAGTGTGCCAAATAGCAAAAAAGGAACATGACTTATAGAAACAGAGTAAGTGGTCCTGCAGACGCTAGGCAGCTACCTCAATACTATGAATAGCTCGGGCAATCAACTGCAGCAACACTAGGTCTCTGGAGCACCTAGATCTAAACACAAGGTGCAGGGAGTATTGGGTGAGTCTACCTACTCAGCGAGTAATAAGCATGTATAACAAACCGAAGATAAGAAAACGCGAAATAACACAAAATGAGGCTATCTAGCAGTTCTATACAGTAGAAGCCTTAGAGATATACAATAAAGCAACAGTAAACAAATGCATGATATGCAATGCAATGCATGAAAACTGCGGAACGTGCAGCCCAATCATGGGTACCCGCGCTCACTGTGGGGGTTCAGACTCCAGAGGGGCTCCTATAGCCCAAGCGTCATATCATACATTGTCAATAATTACTGCGGTTTCCACTAAAATACACGGTTTCCTTAGTTTCCACCATTTCCATCACAATACACGGTGTCCATAGTTACCACCGTTTCTATTTAAAATACACGGTGTCCTTAGTTAACCCTTTTTCCATTTAAAATACAGGAAGTCCTTAGTTGCCAATGTTTCCATTTAAAATACACGGTGTCCCTGGTTACCACCGTTTCCCTTTAAAATACGCAGTGTCCTTAATTACCACTGTTTCCATTTAAAATAATATACTGTCCAAAAATAGTGAGATAGTACTCGTCAGCCCAAAACATCATTTAAAAAACGTTTGAGTTTTCAAAACGTAAAAATATGGCTGAGTTTAAAAATAGTATCCAAACACGGATTGATTTCAAATAATATGCAAGTCATGATAATTCATAGATAACGATCCCTGAAGGATCCTACAAGTCCGCACAAGGCCCCAAACATGGCATCAAGCCCAGATATCATCAATATAGTGCGAAGCATTCGCCAACATAGTACAATCTATCCCTCGAATTGGACCGAGTCACAATATTCAACAAATACCACCCCACACTAACCATGGAGTGCGTGTCCAGCCTCATAATAGCATCACAATGTGATATACCAGGGTTTCAAACCCTCGGGTCATCATCTACACCCATTACTCACCTCAAGCCGGTCGCAAACTAGTTTGCAATGCCTTTCCCTAGAGAATCAACCTCTGCGGATGCCAAATCTGACCAAAACCAATAGGAATACGTCAAAATAAGCTAATGGAACATAAACCAATAGAAATAACTCGAAATACATCCAAAAACACGAAATTGGCAAAACCCTAGCACCGGGCACACTTCTCGAGAAATTACGAAACTTACATTTTCAGATTCCTCGTCTCGCTACGAGTCCGTACATATAAACCTCATCAAAATTGGAGTGCAATTGCTCCTCCAAATCGCCAATTTTCATTTGAAACTTCAAGCCCCAATTCTTCAATTTTTATGCCCAATTTAAGAGAATTAATGGAGTATTCTTCAATATAATGACGTATAAAGACAACGAGACTTACCTCCAATAACTTCCCGTCGAAATCCCCTTCAAAATCCGTCAACAAGCTCTCAAGGTGGTGCAATAATGGTGGAAATATGAGATATCCTGCGGATGAAAAGTGACTTAAATCCATTCTGCCCAGGTGCCAACTTACCCTCCAAGACCCACACGTTCGTGATAACAAAATTATGCTGAGCCCAATTTTCCCTTACGCGAACGAGACTAACAGCCTGCGATCGCGATGCTCGAGGAATTCCTACTACGCGAACGCGACCTTGAGCTACGCGAACGTGATACATTACTTCCCAGCACTACGCGAACGCGGCCCTGAGCTACGCGAATGCGATGACTAATTTCGAGGCCTTCCAAATGTACTCTACGCGTTCGCGACACTCCCCATGCGAACGCGATGAACAAAACTTCTGAAACATCATACAAACTTCTGAAACATCCAAAAATGGTCTGATTGACAACCCGAAACCACACCGACGCTCCCGGGACCTCAACCAATGACACCAACATACTCCGAAACATCATACAAACTTGTTCCAATCACAAAAAATCATCAAATCATGACGGATTCAAGGTTAAATGTTTCTTAAAACTTCCGAAACTCATATTTGATAAAAACCCTGACCAAACAACATCCGAATGACCTGAAAATTTGCAGACATATCCAACATCACCTAACGAAGCTACTGCAACTCTCAAAATTCCATTCTGACGCCCGGATCAAATATCATCTATCAACCGGAAATTCATCGAAACTCAACTTAACCAATTCAAGCCTAATTCTACACCGGACCTCCAAATTCAATTCTGCTTTCTCTCCCAAGTCAAAAATCACCCTCCGAAACTTGTCGAATCACCGCAAATACTTTCCTAGCCCTATAACTCATAAGTCAACATCCGGTTGACCTTTTCAACTTAAGCTTTTCTTAAAGAGACTATTGGTCTCATTTCAAACCAAATTTAACCCAAACACATATATCAACACACAGAGAAGCATAATACGGGAATAATGGGGCTGAAATAAAAAAGCCGACGAGTCAGGTTGTCACATCCTCCCCAACTTAAACAAACGCTCGTCCTCGAGTGTACCCAGAGCTTTACTAAAAGCAACCCAGTAACTGAGTGACCTTACCTATCATATACCCGGGGTGATCCCACGTCACTCCCACATCACATAGGTACCGATAACACAACACAAGTGAAATTTCACCATACATCTGGCCCACAAACCGCAGAACCTCACTACACTTTCCGAAATTATTCACAAGATCAGAACCTCACATCTATACTCAGAATTAACCTGAACCATGTGTGATAACCCACACCTGCAACCTCAGGGGAATTCATACAATATACCACACAACACTCTCGCATACTTCCAATGATAAGTAGAACACGCAATGAACTGTAGCAGTTCTTCAGATCTGTTAGAATATATGCTTAACGCTAGAGAGGGGGGTGAATAGCGTTATAATAAAAAACAATATAAACTTGCGGAATTAAAAGTTGCAGGATTGAAATAAGTGCGGTAAGTAAATAATAAGGAACGAACGCACCGAAATTATCCTGGTTCACCGCAACTTGTGGCTAGCCCAGTCCCCGAGAGACTCTCTCGAGATTCCACTAACTTCGTTAAGCTTACGGGTGCTTAATAAACCGTTACAAACTGAGAACTTGAGTCACACAAGCCTCAACAACCTTTGCTCGAAGATACCATACTTCAAGACTTCAACTGAAGGAATGAAAACATTCCTTCTTACAACCACAAGGGATTAACACTTCCCTTCAAGTGTATACAAACACTTAGCACTCAAGATAAAACTCTCTTTAAGAGTAGATATGAGTAAAATAAATACGCTCAAGAACACAACAACTTTCGTCAAGAGTTTGGCTCTCAATAACTTATTAAATGAATAGAAAATGATGAATATGAGAGTATGCAAGCTTTAGCAAGAATATAATCAGTTGTTGTACTTAGAAGACTGATTTTGAGTTGTATTTATAGTGTTCAAAACCCCCACAACCGTTGCCTAATTGCCAATCAAGAATTGCTGATTTTGTGCTAAGATAATCGATTATCTGATTTGCATAATTTATTATTTTCCAATCATTCAAAATCAATCCCAGATTAGCAGAATAATCGATTATCCAAATCGTATAATCGATTACCTGACAACGTTCAAAAAATCATATTCAGATTTTACTTAACATAATCGATTATCAGATTGTGTATAATCGATTATCTTTCAGAGTTAAAAAATACTTTGGCAACGGTCATTTGCATAATCGATTATGCTATAAGGATAATCGATTATCTTTTATATTTTGAAAACTTCGGACAACACTGTCTTAACATAATCGATTATCATAAAGTACATAATCGATTATTTTACAGTCTTGTAAAATTTTATAGACACTGCCTCAACATAATCGATTATCATAATGTGCATAATCGATTATTTTATAGCTTTGAAAAATCTGATGGACACTGCCTCAACATAATCGATTATCATAAGGTACATAATCGATTATCTTGTAGCTTTGAAAAATCTAATGTACACTGCCTTAACATAATTGATTATCATAAGGTACATAATCGATTATTGTTCAGCTTTGTAAATCTGGTGTACATTGTCTTAACATAATCGATTATCATAAAGTACATAATCGATTATCTTTGTCCAGATTTGAGAGGCATGTTTAAAAATCATTTTGGCTAAAATAAAATGTTTGAAAATCTTTTTGCTTTAAATTAAATATGCATGATTTGATAAAGATGATTTTACGAGAGAAGCCAAGTCTTGAGTTAATTGTCGGATCAAGATCACAATTAAAGAACGACTCATGTATAACTTTATTTCTTTGCTTGATCATGATCTTTGTTCGTCTTGTGCTTGAACCTCGTCATATGTCAATTGCGCGCTTGTGCTTGGACCTCGTCATATGTCAATTGCGCGTCGTTTGTCATTTATCAAAACCTACAAATATGAACACACGTTTAGTTTAGTGCCTTGAGAACGTGTTTCAACAATTTCCCCCTTTTTGATAATGGCAAACCAATATCGGGATATGCATATTAGGTAATTCATAATGACGATCCAAGACAAGTATATAGATATGCAATTAGTTCCCTCTCAACATATGAATTCCCCCTCAATTTATGCCAATAAATATTAAGTGCATAGCCCTTATTCTTCCCCCCTTTTGACATTAGCAAAAAAAACATTAGTAAATAACTTTGTTTATTGATTAACCAAAAATCCGAGTACAAAAAAAAGAGACAATTAAACATAGAACAAAAAGAAATTATTCATTATCATTATTAATTTCCGGCTCGGCATCCGGTACATCTTCCCGAAGGACAATTTGGGCATATGGAGAACTGACATGGTCAAAGTATCCATGAAGTTCATGGGAGAGACGAGTGACATTCATATCGATGCGATTCATGGATGTGGACAGAGACGCAATTTGCTCGGAAATGGTATTGAGGGATACATCGGATGGGGCCGGAGGACGACATCGCTGAGTTGGATGAGGAGGTGGATGCTCACCGATATTGGGAAATGAAGATTCTTGTATTTCCCAATGTTTCGTCGCCTTTTTGTGAGGGCCGACGGAAGTGTCGACACTGGATGCAACAAGAAGGGTCATACGACAAATGCATAAGGGAGAGGCTTATCTTCCCCAATAGCATCATACATATGGGTCTTGACGAATTTGCACCAATTGATGCGAGCTCCGGCGATGATGGCATGCATGAGTTTTGAATCCTCATGAGATATAGTTGTATGATTGAATTTCCGCGGTTTTAGAACGCGGGTGATGACATAAAAAATTAAACGGTATTCGGGGAGCATGTTCGTGATGGTGGGACGACGATGGTCCGGAGTTGGAAAAAATTCACCGATGCCGATTTGTGTAAAAAGAAGTTGTTCATCAAACAGAGCGCCTTCTTCCCTAGTATAGCGTAAAATGTCTTCCCCATTGCGCGGAAGTTTAGTGATGGCTTGATTATTTGCCTCAGATACAGGGATGTGAATTTCATTGACGGTCGAGAAGAGTTCATCATCTTCGTCTTTCTCGAGATTTGAATAGAAGGCCTGAATTAAGGAAGGATGAATGTAAGGGGTGTGAAGGTATAGGAAATCAAGGAGTTGGCTTTGTAGGAGCATATTTGCTGTGGATGGAGGGGCGCTTTGACTAAGAAATCGATTTGTGGAAAATCGAGGAGGGAGGATTTCTCGATTTTCAATCTTTTCAGCGAAGCGCATAAGTTGTTCTTCACTGTTGAATAGTATGAAGGAGCCATCTTTATAACAATAAACTGGTGGACGAGTGGCGGAAGAGGAGGCAACATTTTTGCCGGCACGAGCACGTTTGGAGTTTCTGGCCGACATTTTGAACAAGTAGTAATAGCCCTTGAAAGAAATTTGAGAAATTTTGAGAGTTTAGGAGATAAGTTTGATGTTTGAGTGAAGAAATTGAAGACTTATAGCACCTATTTATAATGAGAAGGATGGCATTGCATTGTAGATGAAAATCTGCAGAAATTTAAGAGACAAAACGGTCAGAAACAGTAACAATTTTGAAATACTGACTGAGGATAATCGATTATTGAATTATGGTAATCGATTATTCTGACACAGAGTGCACAATGATTTTCTGACTCGGGAAATAATCGATTATACTTTTGAGATAATCGATTATTTTAGGAAGTGCAGTAATGAATAGCCGAGACGGTAATCGATTATACAGTTTTAAAAAATCGATTATTGTCACAATTAACACCTGAAAAATAATGTCAACAAAATCGATTGTAAAAATTGATAATCGATTTTTATATTTACCATCCAAAAACCTGCAAAGCAAAAACTGGTAGATAATCGATTGTAGTGTTGCATAATCGATTATGTTAATTTTCCGGCATAATAAACATAAAACGTAAATAATCGATTAGTAATACTTGCTAATCGATTTTCCGGCATAGTAAGCATAAGACAAAAAGAAGTGATAATCGATTATCGACTTTAGAGAAATCAATTATTCACACCATCGTCTTATAATTCCCCCTGCTTTTAGGGTGATACCTGCAAAAGAGAATTAGGCGCCTCCGACGCTCAAGTTAGTAAACTTTTAAAAGAATAATGCAATACATGACTTGGATCAATGTGGAGTCAAGAATTAAGAATTCTTTCTCTAAGAGCTTTGTGAAGATGTTGACCAATTGACAACGTGATCTCTTAAGAAGTGTGTCCTAAGGTGTTCTTAAGAGTGTTTCGAGTACTTACCTTTTGTTCAATGTCACCAATTACCTTGTCGAGAGGATGGTCTTTGATTTTCCTCCACGCGTTAGGCAGTTATCGTTTCTTTCACCAGTGGTGGCACTTCCTCCGATTATTGTTTCAAGATTTCATCTTGAATTTCCTTTAGATTTTCCTCTTGTACTTTGTCTTGAGGACTTATTGTGATTAAAATACCTGCAAGATCAAAACCAGAATCCTTTCTCGCCAAGCGAGCATTATTTTCGGAAAACACAATATGAGGGGATTCCTCAACAGTTTCGGTTCTATTATTGAATACTCTATATGCTTTGCTACGTGATGAATAACCAAGAAAAATTCCTTCATCCGATTTGGCATCAAATTTTCCCAAATTATCTTTTCCGTTGTTATGAATAAAGCATTTACAACCGAATACTCTAAGATGGGAGAGATTAGGTTTCCTTCCCTTATAGAGTTCATAGGGAGTTTTCATGAGTATTGGCCTTATGATTACTCTGTTTAAAACGTAGCATGCAGTACTCACGGCATCCGCCCAAAATTGTTTGGGAATCTTAGCCTCATCGAGCATGGTTCTAGCCATCTCTTCGAGACACCTATTTTTCCGTTCCACCACTCCATTTTGTTGTGGTGTACGTGGAGCAGAGAAGGTGTGCTCAATACCGAGTTCGTCACAAAAGTCCGTGAAGAGATTGTGATTGAACTCTCCCCCATGATCACTTCTTATGGAAGTGACAGTTGTGTTCTTTTCATTTTGAACACGTTTAAGAAAACATTTAAAATTTTGAAAAGCCTCACTTTTGTGAGCAAGAAATAGTGTCCATGTAAATCTAGAATAATCATCAACAATAACAAAAGCATAACGATTTCTACCAAGACTTTCAATGCGAGATGGTCCAAAGAGATCCATGTGAAGAAGTTGCAAAGGTCTTGTAGTTGAAACAATATTCTTAGATTTAAAAGATGCTTTTGTTTGCTTCCCTTTTTGACAAGAATCACAAATAGTGTCATTTTCAAATTTCAAATTTGGAAGACCAATAACTAAATTTTGTGAAACCAATTTGTTTAAAAGATGCATGTTGATATGAGCTACTCTACGATGCCATAACCACATATCATCTTCTTTACTCATAAGACAATTCACATACTCTGATGAAGTGTTTTCAAGATCAACCATATAGATGTTATCAATTCTAAAACCACGAAGGATAATTTTAAAATCACTACGATGAAAAACTAAGCATTCTTCCGAATCAAACAAAACAAGATTTCCCTTGTCACATAATTGACTTATGCTCAAGAGATTATGTTTTAGACCTTTAACTAGAAATATATGGAAGAAGATTCATTCTTATCGACCGAGCCAATGCCGATAATTTTTCCCTTGTTGTTATCTCCAAAAATAACGTTTCCTCCTTCCTTGTGTTCTAGTTGAAGGAACTTGGAAGCGTCTCCGGTCATGTGTTTGGAGCATCCACTATCAAGGTACCAAAGTACACTTGATCCCTTCAAACATACCTACAAGACAAATCAATGAGTTTTTGGTACCCAAGCTATTTTGGGTCCTTGAGAGTTAGGTGTAAAATGCTGTTGTGCTTGACATGCAGTTAAGTGTCTGTGTCTAGTAAAACAAGCAGGAGCAATATGTCCTATTCGACTACAATAGTGACAAATAACATTAGGATTATGCATTCTTCTAGGTTGGTAGTAGTTGGAGGTACGAAAATCGTTTGCTCTATTTTTGACAATATGGCTATTGCGCAATCCTTGAAAATCATTTCTCCTACTGTTTGTTCTAGGATATGCAGCGTTTCTAGAATAATTGTTTCTAGTTCAATTATGTCTAGGTTGCGATTGTTGAAGGCCATTTCTAGGCGTTCTAAAATGTTCAAAGTTTCTTCTAGTGTTTGGTCTAGGATGCATGTTGATTCTAGGATGGTTATTTCTAGGATGAATGTTTATTTTATTTATCCTAGGCTGAGCCTTGGGTTGTTGGGGGATGGCTTCAACTTTTTCTTTAGGCTCGTTTTTGAAACCTATGCCATGTTTGGTCGATTTCAAATTGACAAGAACATCATTCAAATTTTTATGAGAAGAATTGAAGTTATCTAGGGTGCCCTTACGTCTTTCTACTTCATCTTTTAGATGCATGCAAGAAATACAACTTTTACTAGAACTCTCGGGTTTGTCGGCGCTTCTCTTGCCGAAAAATTTGTTTTCTTCTTTCAACTTCTCATTTTCCAAAAACAATTTTTCCAAATCTTTTTCGTTCAAAGAGAGTTGTTTTTCAATATCTTGTTCTTTCAAAAAGGAATTTTTCTTTACGTCTCTAACAGTTTCGGAAGCTCTAATGAATTCACTATGCAATTCATCAAGAGCATTTTGCATTTCCTCAAGAGAAAAGAAATTTTTTGAAGAAATTTGACATACTTCTTCTTGATTGTCTTCGTGTGCCATAAGATATAGATTTGCGGCTTCGTCTTCTTCATCGTCGCTTGATTCGTCTCCGGAGTCACCTCCCCATGATATGTATGCTCGTTGTTTCTTGAAGGGTTTCTTCTCCTTTTTGACATTTGGGCAATTTGATTTAATGTGCCCGATTTCTCCGCATCCATAGCACATTACTTGATCTCCTTGTTGTTTGCCTTTTCGTTCATACTATTTTCGCATGAACTTTTGAAACCTCTTAATAACGAGTCCGAACTTGTTATCTCCGTTGTTTGAGTCCTCATCATTTTGAGGTTGAGCCGTGCTTGCCTTGAGGGCGATTCTTTGTTTCCTTTGATCATTAAACGGAGGGTTAAGTATAGTAGATTGATAGGTTTTAAGATTACCTCTTAGTCCGTCGATGGTGACATTTGAAACGCCGATAGACTCTTGAATCGCGTCGGCCTTGGAGCGCCATTCCGGAGTGAGACTTTGGAGAATTTTTCGGACAAGTTCCTTATCCGTGAAGGTCTTCTTAAGAGCATGTAGGTCATTGACAATTTTTCAAAATCATTCGAACATGTCATCGATCCTCTTGCTTTCCTTCATGTGAAACAGTTCATATGCATGGGTTAGAAAATCAATTTTCGCTTCTCTTACCTGGTCCGTACCTTCGTATGTGATTTCCAGCTTATCCCACATTTGCTTAGCCGTTGTGCAACATGATATTTTTCTATAATCATCAGCATTTACAGCACAATATAATAAGTTGATGGCTCTAGCATTGTTCTGCACTTTTCGGATATCATCCGCATCGTATTCATCTTCGGATTTCGGAACCCATTCATTTTCTACCTTTTTGGTTGGAATTTGTTCTCCCTTCGTTATAACCTTCCATAGATGAAAAATATTCGATTGGATTAATATTATCATCCTCTCCTTCCAGTACGTATAGTTTGTGCCGTCGAACAGTGGTGGTCTGGTGGAGCATTGTCCTTCACCTATTCCTGCATTAAAGTCACGAGTAGAAGCCATGGATTGTTTCTCTCAAACGGTTAAGTCTTTCAGAGAGTTGGGCTCTGATACCAATTGTTTGAATATACGCTTAACACTAGAGGGGGGGGGGTGAATAGCGTTATAATAAAAAACAATATAAACTTGCGGAATTAAAAATTGCAGGATTGGAATAAGTGCGGTAAGTAAATAATAAGGAACGAACGCACCGAATTTATCCTGGTTCACCACAACTTGTGGCTAGTCCAGTCCCCGAGAGACTCTCTCGAGATTCCACTAACTTCGTTAAGCTTACGGGTGCTTAACAAACCGTTACAAACTGAGAACTTGAGTCACACAAGCCTCAACAACCTTTGCTCGAAGATACCACACTTCAAGACTTCAACTGAAGGAATAAAAACATTCCTTCTTACAACCACAAGGGATTAACACTTCCCTTCAAGTGTATACAAACACTTAGCACTCAATACAAGACTCTCTTTAAGAGTAGATATGAGTAAAATAAACACGCTCAAGAACACAACAATTTTCGTCAAGAGTTTGGCTCTCAAAAACTTATTAAATGAATAGAAAATGATGAATATGAGAGTATGCAAGCTTTAGCAAGAATATAATCAGTTGTTGTACTTAGAAGACTGATTTTGAGTTGTATTTATAGTGTTCAAAACCCCCACAACTATTGCCTAATTGCCAATCAAGAATTGCTGATTTTGTGCTAAGATAATCCATTATCTGATTTGCATAATCGATTATTTTCCAATCATTCAAAAATCAATCCCAGATTTTAAGCAGAATAATCGATTATCCAAATCGTATAATCGATTACCTGACAACGTTCAAAAAATCATATTCAGATTTTACTTAACATAATCGATTATCAGATTGTGTATAATCGATTATCTTTCACAGTTTAAAAATACTTTGGCAACGGTCATTTGCATAATCGATTATGCTATAAGGATAATCGATTATCTTTTATATTTTGAAAACTTCGGACAACACTGACTTAACATAATCGATTATCATAAAGTACATAATTGATTATTTTACAGTCTTGTAAAATTTGATAGACACTGCCTCAACATAATCGATTATCATAATGTGCATAATCGATTATTTTATAGCTTTGAAAAATCTGATGGACACTGCCTCAACATAATCGATTATCATAAGGTACATAACCGATTATCTTGTAGCTTTGAAAAATCTAATGTACACTGCCTTAACATAATCGATTATCAAAGGTACATAATCGATTATTGTTCAGCTTTGTAAATCTGGTGTACATTGTCTTAACATAATCGATTATCATAAAGTACATAATCGATTATCTTTGTCCAGATTTGAGAGGCATGTTTAAAAATCATTTTGGCTAAAAAAAAATGTTTGAAAATCTTTTTGATTTAAATTAAATATGCATGATTTGACAAAGATGATTTTACGAGAGAAGCCAAGTCTTGAGTTAATTGTCGGATCAAGATCACAATTAAAGAACGACTCATGTATAACTTTATTTCTTTGCTTGATCATGATCTTTGTTCGTCTTGTGCTTGAACCTCGTTATGTGTCAATTGCGCGCTTGTGCTTGGACCTCGTCATATGTCAATTGCGCGTCGTTTGTCATTTATCAAAACCTACAAATATGAACACACGTTTAGTTTAGTGCCTTGAGAACGTGTTTCAACAAGATCAACCATTCATGAAGTCATTTCCCTGTTGACTATTACCACAATTGATTTTCGTGCCACACCTCGATATTATTCTTCTAGCCAGCTGAAATAAAAACTGTTCATATATATTAATGACGCCAATGCTCACCTCGAATCCAATACACCACCTCTGGTGATATGATACCTTAATACAGGCCTAAGCCACAATTGCATAATAAACGCACCAACAAGAAAAAATCTACACATACCCAAATCAGGGCAAATAACTAAACCGGGAGAGTTATACCTCAAGCTCATCAATACCATTACGAAACAAAGCTGAGACCCTGTCTCACATCAGAGGAATGGAGTATCTGAATCCTCTTCGAGAGGTCAAATCTTCAGGTGGTCTCGCCACAATGCGCTATCCTATCCCAATGCTGTTACACATGAAGCACCTCATGTTACCATGCTATAAGTAGACAGCCATGCACAAACATATGCCTGAAACCAAACCTCCCATCACACTCACAGAGAAACAAGTAATATACACAATTAAGTCCTGAAAGGACACAACCGATACACTATCCGCCAACCGATTCTAAATACGGACTTCCCTCGGAAGGCAGGAAGCAAGGAATACAAAGCAACACATGGAAAGCTATTCTCGCCATTAAACTATCGCGGCACGCAACCCTACCCAGAGAACATATTCATGAAGGCGTGCCACCCGATCCACATGACATACTCATGGTGACGTGCCACCCGATCGACACAACTACCTCACATAGGGAGGCACACATCGAGCCAAATTTTCTCATAATAACAAAGTACCAACATCGCTCGTATGCAAACATAGTGCATAAAGATATCTATTAAGCGTTGTGAGCTACAAATTCCACTTCCGCTATTATGACTCATACCAGAGCCATTCGATATGGTGCCCATCACCAAATATTTACCAAAAATCCACAGTCTCACCCGGCGACATGCCCGACCACAAGGACGCATCTGAAAAGTCCCTCAATAATGGAACCGAAATCAATGGTAGAAACCTCTATACTGAAATCCGCCTCGAAGGTCCAATTAAAGGACGCAATTCTTCCCAGCCAACCGCTAGTCTCTGGAACACAACCATCAAGCTAGAACATAGTTCGATACACCCCGTCACGCAACCTGTGTCATTTCCCAACATGACTCATAGCACAATCGTTTAGAATAATCAAACACTGAAACAATCACTCTACATCCCCATAACATATCAATAATTTAATATACTAAGCAAGGTAAGATCGACTTGGATTTCGAATTCCCAATAGCCACTGGCAGTACCAATACAACACACATGATCCTCAATCACCGCATAGATTGCATCGGAGAACTCCCAGTCTCCGACTACTCATAGCGCACGAATCAATGTGCCTGATCAAAATTTCCACAATGCGAAATACAGATTACACCTCAAGTACCCAACTATCCCACGAGGGATATTTTAAAACTCCCATGTGCCATCAAACAACTCAGATATCCGCAGTCGATCCCATAAGGAAATGCTGTAACACTACTGATGTATCATTTGTGGGATTAACCTTTTTCAGATACATATGCTATCGCCAAATCACTTCAAATTAACAGTACCATTTCCTTGATTACTTGAAGCTACTTGCTATGTATGACATAGACAAATCCATCATACCTTCAGAACTGAGCTGAAACCCCGCACACGCCCATCTTTGTCATTTACAACGTACCGCATATACCAGATCCTCCAAGGATAACACGAGAACTTTCATTTTCCTTCTGCACTGCAGACATCGACGCACTCAACTAGTCTAGAACTTTCATTGATCCCATTTAGAGGAAGAAAAATTATTATACACTCATTGCCCTGCATGTTCATAGAAAATATACATCTCTAACCCACGATGAACTCAACAAGAATTCTATCCCAATTGTTTTGCTCAAGTTAAAATGCCAAGGACAAAATCCCTCTACCTGAACCAAGCTATGCAGACTTCCAGTAATCAGGAGCTTCGCTGCCCAACACTTATAAGAGCCCATTACCTTGAACACATACCAACGATTGATCATATCCTTACCATGCCAATTCGGTCCCCTAACAAGCTACTCTATTTGTCTAGATTCCCACCTGATTCATTTCAACTAGATGTACCCTCTTGTTGTAGCATCACAATGCCTCAACCCAATCTCACTATATGAAACCCAAACATCAGACCACACTGTCTAAGATTCATAGGCCACTGAATACTTTCTCAAACATTCTACGAAATACCACATTCCAGAGCACATTACCCGATGAACTTCCTGCGACCCTGAATTAGATGTCATTACTTCCCGAATACTGATGCATAGAATCCCGTAATCAACACAAGAATACCCCAACTTCTGACATATTCTACCGAAAATAGTGACTCGGTCACATACCCAACCTTAACACCTGAGTGATACATATAATCTCTTGAACACATCAAACCATTCTCAAAAGTCATCCACTCATATACACACTGCAAATCCCTTGACTTAATGAATGGAACCACTCATGCCTTATCAGCACTTCGACACCATAGGACGCGATGTCATTCCGATACAACCAATCAACTTCCTTTTCTTAACACTAAGCATCCCTTATCGTCAACTCAAGACATTCTCTTATTTTCCCATACATACGAAGCACCATATAAACTTTGGCAAAATTTCGCTTCACTCGTACCACCCTCGGCTCACTTTCTGCAACCAGAACATATTCACTCACATGCATCGAATCGGAATTAACACAGTACATAACAGTTCAATCAGCTCATCCACATCAACCTCCCCAACTTAGCTCGAAGCCATATGCATCACAACACATGTACTCTATTGATATCGTAATACCATGGTGAGATTAGGCTCATATTCCCATAAGCTTGAGGAATAACAGATCATCATCAATACAAAAGACGACGAGTCACGTCATTACATATTACCCTTCGTGCTTTTACTCTCAATGTACAGTGCGCGACATCACCTTTGTGCTTTTACATTCAAACACATAGTGCACGGAATCACCCTTCTTGCTTTTACTCTCTCTTCCTCACCCAATCAATGGTCACAACCAAACGGAAAAGAAGTATGAATCAAAACAAAATATCCCGGCAAGGGAGAATAATTCAACAATAAATCCCGGCAAGGGAATACAACTCAATGATAAGTCCCAGCAAGGGAAAATAGCTCAACAATAAATCCCAGCAACGAAAAAGTACCAAAAATTCCTCGTTAGTTCACTTGCTTCTCAACTTTCACTTCAATGTTCATGTAACAAGTAATTTCACAATTTTTCACTTCTTTAGCAATATTAATAGCAAATATGACATCATGGTTATACTTGACTCGGGCGCATAGGTAACTGTCACCATACCTATGCACCGACTCCACATAGCACATAGCAATTACCAACCTAATCATATTCCCTCAAGCCAAAGTTAGATCAAACACTTACCTCGACAGCTTCCAACGCAACTCACGCCTCTAAAATAGCTTTACCCCTCGAAATTCCCCTCAAAACTGATCGAATCTAACCACAATTTACTCAAATTTATCAACAAATGCTGGTTAAATTAATTTGAATGCATAAGAATGAAATTCCCAAAGTTTTACCCAAAAATTCCCAAAATGCCCCCAAGCTCACGTGGTCAAAACTCGAGGTTCGAACCAAAAACCGGATTAACCATTCTACCACGAGTTCATATATGCACTTTGTTTCCAAATAAGACCCCAAAATGAGGTCCAAATCCCTAATTTTATGGAAACCTAGGTTCTACCCCAAGTCCCTATTTTTACCAATTGAAAGCTTTGGTTTGAAGTAAAAATCATGATAGAAGATGTTAAAGTTTGAAGAAATTGAGTAAAAGTTGACTTACAAGTGATTTGGGAGAAAAAGAGTCGAGATAAAATCACCAGTGAAGGTTTGGGTTTTGAAAATATGAAAAATGAAGTTTGAAATCGGCTAAGTATAAGTTGCATAGTTGCAGATGTCGCAAAATGTGATATTGACTTCGCATTTGCGAAATTGGCATAAATAAAGGGAATCTCGCATTTGCAAGAAAATTTTCACAAATGCGAATTGGGCAGGGAAAAGAAAGAACTCACATTTGCGAGAAAAGGTTCGCAAATGCAAACTCAGGCTTAGTCTAGGGAAATTCGCATGTTGCGAGATTGACTTCGCATTTGCGAAGTCTGGTTTCAAAGGGGGTGGATCGCAATTGCGAGAAGAATTTCAAACTTGCGAAGACTGGCCAAACAAGGGAGGGTCGCATTTGCGATATTATTCCTCGCATTTGCGACGAAGTAGGAAAAGGGGGAGGTTCGCATTTGCGGATAAGTTTCGCAATGCAAAGACTGCAGACACCAACAGATAAAAAAATTTTCAAATATGCCTAACACCTATCCGAAACTCACCCGAGCCCTCCGGGCTGGAACCCAAACATGAATCCCACCTCAAAAATCCTACAAACTTACTCGTGCGATCAAATCACCAAAATAACATCAAAATCAAAGAATTACCCTCCAAAATTCATGATTTTCATTTCAAAGTTCAAAACTTTCAAATTTTTCCATTTTTGGTCCCAAAAACGTCAAACGACGTCCGTTTCAACCAAACTTTACACATAGATCTTAACGCCAATATAAGACTTATACCGGGTGTCGGAACAAAAATATGAGCCCGATACCATCACTTTTGACAAATTTTCATTTTAATTTTTCCTTAAGCATTTTAAAAAAATTCATTTCACAAAAAAGATCCGTACTCGGGCCTGGGACCTTGGATTTGGATACTGGGAATATCCCGGGTCCCAAATTTCATTACAGATCCTCCGGGACCGTCATATCATGGGTCCGGATCCGTTTACCCAAAACGTTGACCAACGTCAACTATAGCAATATTATTATAAAAATTCATGGTTCTTAACATAAAATTCAAATATTTCCACATGAAAAATTTTCGGCTTCGCGCCTATGCTGCGCACGCAATTTGAGGCAACCAATTAAGATGTTTTCAAGGACTTAGAAGTGTAAAGAAAGAGAGAATTATGGTGATGACCCTTTGGGACGTCACATGTATTAGGTAATATTGTATCGATTCACTTATACTCAGTGCATAGAATAGCGTAAGTGTGTGTGTTTGTATATATACATATACAAACACACACACTTATGCTATTCAGTGCACTGAATATAAGTGAATTAGGTAATACTGTATCGAATATAGTTTATATATATATACACACACTATATTCGATACCATGCACTGAGTATATGTCTATTAGGTAATATTGTATCGAATATAGCTTATATATATAAAAAAATATATTATTACGCTATACTATGTATTGAGTATAAGTGTATTAGGTAATACTGTATCGAATATAGCAAAAGTAATTTTATTACAAAAGTGTTAACGGCTTAGTGTTTATATTATTTAGATAGTAAATACAAAAGTAATTTTTAATTTTGACCGTTGTTGACCTGAAAAGAGACCAACTTTGGTCGCTAATTATCATAAATTTAAATTAGCGATCAAAGTTGGTAGCTAAATTTAAATTATATTTATTTATATTTTATATAATATTTAAAATAATAATATAATTATTAAACGGGTCCCATAATTGTGACCAAAGTTGGTCTTTATTTTATAAACGACCAACTTTGGTCGCTAATTTTGAATCATATTTATTTATAATTTTATAATTTTTAAAATAATAATATAATTATCAAGATTTTACAACTGGGTCCCATATTAGAGACCAATATTGGTCTCTAATTCTCTAAAAGAAGAGGCTTGTTCCTTTCTAGGCGGTATTCTTTTTCCAAAAATCAATCTAACCCTCCCTTCCCATTGGTCCATTCACAATCACATGGATCACTTCTATTGAATCTTGCACCGTAGATTATATCAAAATTAAACGGTCCTCATTACCAATTCGAAAACCAAATATAAGAAATTACACTATAAATACAACAACTATGCAAAATACACTCATCCACATCTACCTCTCCTACAATCAAGTGATAATATCAATTCTTTTCACAAATTTGCACTTTCTCATTTTCAAATGGATTGCAAAAAAAGTATGGAACCAATTTTTTTTGTATTAAATTATGAGTATTTATTATATCTGCTTTTGTCATATTAAATTAATAATAACCTTATTCAATTAATGAAGGAGCATTTATTACGAAGAAAATGTTGTCCAAAATTCTTCTTTTAGTTTTTGCAAAAATATTTTTTAAAAACTGACATTTTAAAATTTTAGTTTAACCATCAGAAATTTTTATTTTAATTTTTTTACAGAAGCTGAAATTAGGTTAGTTGAAAAAATTCGGTTTCTGTTATATTTTTGTAATGTAATTTGATAAAACGACCAAATAATATTTTCTTTAATCTCAATAAAAGTAGATGTATTCAAAAAATAATTTTTGGAAAAATAGCGACCAACTTTGGCCGGTTTTATTTTAAAAATAAACTAAATTCTTTAATTTTGGTGACCAACTTTGGCCGCTTATTTTTAAAAATAGTTATAAATATTAATAAAAAAGCGACCAACCTTGGTCTCTATTTACCAGATTTTAAAATATAATATTTGTATTAGAGACCAAAGATGGTTGCTTTTTTATTATTTATAATAAATTTAAAAATAATTATATTCAGAGACCAATTTTGGTCGCTTATTTTAAAAAATAAATAAAAAAGAAATAAAAAAGTGACCAACCTTGGTCTTTATTTACCAGATTTTAAAATATAATATTTGTATTAGAGACCAAAATTAGTCGCTTTTTTATTATTAATAATAAATTTAAAAAAATATATTTTTCATTTAGAGACCAACTTTGGTCGCAAAAATTATATTATTAAAATAATAAAAGTGACCAAGGTTAGTCTCTATTGTCTTTATCCCGAATACTTGGTCATTTTAGCTTAGCGGCCAAAAAGCGACCAAACATGCTTGGTAGCTATATTGGTTGTCCTTTTACCTTAGCGACCAACTTTGGTCGCTAAGTGTAAGGATCCAACCAGTCGTTTAGAGTTTTTACATTCTTATTGCTAGTTCTCGGGCATAACTTGCCACGTGTGGTGTATTATGACGTACATAAATTGTTGGTGTTGGGTTTCAGGTTAATCAAAATAAATTTGTAAGAACAGTTTCAGTTGAAAGCATTAAATTTGAAGGCTCGACTAAGATTTGACTTTTTTATATATGATCTTGGATCCGAATTATTATGATTCTGTTAGCTCCGTTGGGTGATTTGGGACTTAGGAGCACGATCTGAATGCATTTTGGAAGTCCGTGGAAGGTTTAGTCTTGAATTGGTGAAATTGAGATTTTGACATTTCTCGGTCGATAGGTGAGATTTTGATATAGAGGTCGGAATTGCAGCAGCTTCGTTGTCTCATTTAGATGTGTGTGTAAAATTTTAGGTCATTCGGACGTGGTTTTGTTGAGTTTTTGATGGAAAGAGTATTTTAAAAGTTTTTGGAAAGCTTAGGCTTGAATTGGATGAGTTTTGTATAATTTGATGTTTGTTTTGAGGTGTTTTGTTGATTGAAGCAAGTTCGAATAAGGTTTTAGAATGTGTTGGTGCTTTTAGTTATGGTCCCAGAGGCCTCGGGTGAGTTTCGGTTGTTCATTCGGAAAATTTTTGGAGTTTGAAAATTGTAGAAATAGCAGGTTCAACGTTGCAGAAAACTACTACTTTGTGTTCGCTTGAGGAGCCTCGCGTTCACATAGAAGGAATGCAGGAAGGAAAAAATTTAGCCTTTGCCTTCTCATGAGAAGCTGCACGTTAGCGGAAGGTTGGTAAGTTGTGCATCACATTCGGGAGAAAGAACTCGCGATCGCATAGAGGAAGTGAGTCATATGGGGTCCAAGGTAATTTGTGCATCGCGTTCGCGTATGGTTGTTCGCGTTCGCATAAGGTTATTTAATATGGCCATTGCATTTGCAGGGTGTTGGCCACGTTCGTATATTTTATTTTTGAGGTCTTGAATATCTTCTCTTCGCGATCACGATGAAAGAACAGACAGAGATGGGCATAATATTTTAAGTCATTTCATTCGCGATTTCGGGGTTCATTTCCCCCATTCTTGATTAGTTTGACTGTTTTTTGAATGCAATTAAAGAGGGATTCAAGGAGAAACATTTGGAGGTAAGAATTTCGGACCTAAAACTTAAATCTATTGTGAAATCTACCTTGGAATTTATGAAAACTTAAGCTAAAAAATGGAAGAAATAGTGCTTGGGATTTTAAATCTTTGATTGGGGATTCAGAGGACAATTTGGGGTTGGATTTGAGAACTTTTGATATGTATGAATCTCATGGGAGGATAATGAACCCATTGATGTAAAAAAATTGAGTTTCAAGAAGTGGGCCCGGGGCTTGGATTTTGCTAATTTCAAGAATTTCGATATTTTTCGATAGTTTTCGCTTAGGATATCTTCCCTTAGAATATTGTGACGTATTCGTTCTGATTTTTGTTAGATTCGACATGTGTGGAGGCCAAAACGAGGGGCAATGGCATCGGGAGCTAGAGGTTTAGCCGGTTTGAGGTGAATAATGACTGTAAATGATTCTGTGAGGGTTTGAAACACCAGATTGTACATCGTAGTGCTATATTAAGGTGAGACACGATCTTGATGTTGAGCGTGGGGTCCTTTACTATTGGGGATTGTGACTTGGTCCATCCCGATTGATGATTTTACCATGTATTTGACTGAAACTTATTTGTTATCATCATGATTTGGACTGATTGTATAATTTGGGATTCGTACCAACTATTTGAACCCTTCGATGAATTCTTCATTATATTGACATATTACTTAAACCTAGTCCTGTTGTTTTCCACTTTTTTGCAACTCAGCCATTTTTACTCAGTTTTGAGACCTAAACGATATTTCTGAATGATGTTTTGGGCTGAGAACTACTGTTTTATTACTGCCCGAGTGGCTTGTGATTATTTTCGGACTAAGGGTGACCAAGGGATAGATGTGAGGATACACTAAGTGATGTGAAGCCGAGGGCCCGATATACATTTATGCGCCGCGAGGTGGCTAGAGTGATGTGAGGCCGAGAGCCGAGAGTTGATGCCACGAGATGGCTTGATATTACGCTTGGGCCGTAAGGGGCCCCTACAGAGTCTGCATATCCTCAGGGAGCGCGGGTACCCGTTGTGATTTGAGATTGAGCCCGAGGGTCTACAATTGTTCTAAGAGTGAGCCCGAAGGGATGATATTACTCTAAGACTGAGCCCAGGGGCTGATAGTGTTCTGAGATACTGCCCGAGGGGCGAACCTTTATGTGTTCATCTTTCATATTACTTGTCATTTTACCAGTTATACTGTGGTATTTGTGCCCATGGGGTGGATTTTCTATGCTTATCGACACTTACTATTATGCATTCATTTGCGTAACTATTGAAAAGTTATTTTCAAAAGAGGTTTAAACTAAGCTAAGATGTTTCTAAAGATTTCACAATTTCACTATTTTTGCTCAAAAGGTTTTACACTACTTCTATATAGCATGTTCATTTGCTTTAAATGATTTCTTACTGCTCAATTTTTATATAACTTTACTACTCACTTAGTCAGAGTAATCACTTTACTCCCTGCATCTTGTGTGCAGATTCAGGTATTTATGCACCCGATAGTGGGTTTGACTGATTAGAGCCAGAGTTATCAGATTTCAGCAAGGTGGCTGCCGACGTTCGCAGCACCGCTTTTCTCCACTTTGTTCATTAGTCCTAGTTTGTATATATTAGACCTTTTGTTTCTAGAAAATCACTCTATCTATGATATGTACGCTTTGGTTGTATGAGCATGATTTTCAGGTATAGGTTTTGATGAATGACAAACAATGAAGTCAAGTGTCAAACAACGATATCATATGACAAACAATCAAGCTTGAACGCCGAGAAGCATATTGATGAACAGATTGCAATGGAAAAGCCAAAGACGAGCTCAAATGTTCAAGACCGAAGACCCAAGGCGTAGGTCGTTAGGTAGAACAAATGTAAGAGCAACGCTTAAGTTATCTCGTCTTTTGGCTCAACATAGGTCATCATAAATATGCTTAAAATTATTTTATTAAATCATATTTATCATAAACATATTTTATTAAATCATATTTATCATAAACATATTTTATTAAATCATATTTATCATAAACATATTTTATTAAATCATATTTATCATAAACATATTTTATTAAATCATATTTATCATAAACATATTTTAAATACTTCAAACAAAATGATGTTAAAGTTTTCATCTTAACCAAAATGGTTTTTGAAGTAAGTTTTCAATTCTGCCTCAGAATAATCGATTATCAGTATATGCATAATCGATTATGCTGTAGACCGTTGCCAGTGTATGAACACTGCCTCAGAATAATCGATTATGCAGTATCAGATAATCGATTATTCAGCAGAAAATCAGCTTCTGATTTTCTGAACGTTGGAGAATAATCAATTATAAGCTACTGAATAATCGATTATCTGGGCACAAAATCAGCATGATTGATTGCCAATTAAGCAACGGACATACACCATTTTTCCCCTATAAAAAGAGGTCTTTTGAGCTTATTTTAAACACACAACACCTCCCAATATTGATATACATATTGACATTATTTGAGCATCATTTTAGAGCTTTTGTTGAGCCATTTGAGAGACAACTTTGAGTTGTTCATAGAGCTAAATTTTTATCTCTTTATCTACTCTTTTGACAGAGTTCTTGTTGTAAAAGAGAAAGGTGTTTGAGAAGAACATATCTTCTCATTGATTGTCGGGTTCGCTAAGTACCCTAAGTCTTAGTGGTTGAAGTCTTGTGGTGCGGTATCCACGAGCAAGGTAAAGTCTTGAGGTGCGGTATCCTCGAGCAAGTTGAAGTCTTGTAGAGTGTACATCTACGAGCAAGTGTAACGGTTTTTTAAGCACCCGTAAGCTTAACGGAGTTAGTGGAATCTCGAGAGAGTCTCTCGGGGACTGGACTAGCCACAAGTTGTGGTGAACCAGGATAAATTCGGTGCGTTCTTTCCTTGTTATTTTAATTACCGAATTTATTTTATTCCTGCATTTTTTAATTCCGCAATATTTATCAATATTCTCGTGCCGCACTATTCACCCCCCCTCTAGTGACGGGCATAAAACCTAACAATTGGTATCAAAGCCTAACTCTCTGAAAGCCTTAACCGGTTGAGAGCGATATATATTTTTTTGGGAATATTGAACACAGGAATAATGAGCGAAGGACACTCCACCGAGAGGCCTCCATTTTTTGATGGAAGAAATTATACATACTGGAAAGAGCGGATGAGAATATTCATCCAATCACACAACTTTCGATTATGGAAAATCATCAAGAAAGGTGAACAAATGCCAACAAAGAAAGTTGGGGAAATCATGGTTCCAAAGGAGGAAAATGAATATGATGCCGAGGACATCAAGAAAATTGAAAGAAACGCAACGGCCGTCAACTTACTATTTTGTGCGGTGAATCCGGACGACTATCGGAAAATCTCTTGTTGCACAACCGCAAAGGAAATGTGGGATAAACTCGAGATCACTTATGAAGGTACGTCTCAAGTCCGAGAATCTAAAATTGATTTTCTAACACATGAATATGAACTTTTTAGAATGAGGGAAGATGAAAACATCGATATTGTGTTCGAACGATTCTCAATAATCGTCAATGAACTTCATGCTCTCGGAAAAATATACTCGAACAAAGATCTAGTTCGAAAAATCCTACGGAGTCTCACTCCCAAATGGCACTCCAAAGCAAATGGTATCCAAGAGTCGATAGGAATCTCGGACGTCACAATTGATGGACTACGAGGTAATCTTAAAGCTTATGAAAGCACAATTCTTAACCCGTATCTTAGAAGTAAGTCGAATATTGCCTTCAAAGCCTCATCTTCTAAATGAGTAGAGGTAAGTGATTCGGAAAGAGATGATGATATTATTTCCAATGATATAATTGAAAAGTTTTGTAAGTTTATGAAGAAGGAAATAAAGAAGGAAGAACCAAGTCCTTCAAGTCAAAAGTTTGGAAAACTTGGCCACACCAAATCACATTGTCCAAAATCAAAGGACAAGAAAAAGAAACACCATAGACGCGTAACATGGGATTCGGACAGCTCGGGTGATGAAACTGCCGCATTAAGCCTCATGGCCAACGAAGAAGAACAGGTAAGTATTTCTAACTCTTACTCGTTAGAAGAATTGCAAAATGCTTATGATGAATTATATGGTGAATTTGTTAAAGCTTCCAAAACCATAAAAGAATTGAAGAAAACACCTTCTTTGCAAGAAAAAGATTTTGAGAAAATACTTTCTTTGCAAGAAAAAGATTTTGAGAAAACACTTTCTTTGCAAGAAAAAGATTTTGAAAAACAACCTTCTTTAAAAGAAAAAGATTTTGAAAAATTGACTTGTGAAGAAAATGATCTTTTAGAAAATGACATTACTTTTCTTAAAAATAAAATCAAAGTTTTAGAAGAAGAAAATAGATTTTTGGAAAATGACAATGTCGATCTCAAAAATAAAATCAAGGAAATGAATGAAGCCTCTTTAATTGTTCAAAGTTCAAATTGTTCTTCTTGTAGTTCTCTAAAAATGGAGAACGTAGAACTTAGAAATACACTAGAAAAATGTAGTGTAAATGATTCTAGAACAAGTGAGATAATTAAAAAGGACGATAGAAATAAGGTTAAACTGCCTAGAAACGACTCTAGGATTTTTGTTAATAAGTCTAAAACTAATCATTTTAGACCACCTAGACACAATTCTAGGGATTTTATTAATGAGTCTAGAATGAATAATTTTAGACCACCTAGAAATGACTCTAGGAATTTCAACGCTTCTAGGAATAACAACTTTAGATCACCTAGAACGCATTTGGCTCAACCTAGACATATGCACAATCCTAATGTCATATGTCATTATTGTAACCGGGTAGGACACATTGCACCCGCATGTTTTGCTAAACATAGAGATTCATATTTTGATTATGACTATTATTTGCCTAACCCCCAAGGACCCAAAAGAAGTTGGGTACCGAAAACCTATTTTTAGGTACTTTTGCAGGTGTGCTTGAAGACTACAATATTGTAGTAGATGCACCAAGCACGAAACCTTACTGCATCAAGGGGGAACGTCGGTTAGTTATTGTATTTTTGATAAAAACGTAATAGTTGATATGTGCTAACAATTGATATTAATTATTGATTCATGTTTTGATAAGTTTTATTTTGAATAAAAATTAGTATCAATTATTTTGTTTTGTTAAATGATCGATTCATGTTTTGATGAATATTTTTATAACAGTTGGTATATAATGAAAAACCGTCTTTATGATTGGTATGATTTTACAAACACTTAGTAGTATTTGATGTTGATATGATTATTTTTCTAACAATTGGTATCGTCAATAAGTTCAATAAACAATTGGTATACTCTTTTTGCTAATGCCAAAAGGGGGAAGAATTTAGGCGATATGCATCGTATAAGGGGGAATGTCTTCACATTCTAGTATGCCTTAATTGAGGGGGAATATTCAATTAAGGGGGAATTATATGTATTGTTTGCATGAATTGTATGAGATATAGCATGAAGTTAGGGGGAACTCGATATGCATATCTCCTGTTGTTTGTAAAACCTAACATTGTTGTATTTATACTCTAATAGATTCTTGTGACATATGACACCCCGGTTTGGGCTGTGTCGGGTTGTAATTCCACTAATTATAATCATTAAGTCATATTTAAACTGCTTATGAACCGTTTAGCTGCATTAGAAAGATTAATTGGATTAGTTGGCTGGACTTTACCCCACGAGAGGCGCCATCATGACCGGGTCTGGGCTTGGGTCGTGACAAGTTGGTATCATAGCCTAGCTTACATAGGTCTCATGAGCCATGAGCAGGTTTAGTACAGTCTCACAGATCGATACAGAGACTACTGTATTTATCCTCGAGAGGCTGCAAAACCATTAGGAAAACTTCACATTCTTGAATTCTTATTGTGCGTCCTTAATTCGACTTGAAAAGTAACTCTTGAAATTTCGTCCAGGCATTTATTTGCGCATATGAGCGCTCAGTATCTGATGTGCCTTGATGGATTGTAATTCCCCAATCGAGGGGCGAGATGTGATCTCTGTGAGTTTGATGTTGAGCCAGTTTGGAGGACTTGAGGCCGGATCTTTGCCTGTGGCTGGAGCACCGAGGTGCTAATTGTGTAAGCTAGTATTTTTGAACTTATATGTTCGGTAGTGCACCTATTAGTGGGAGTGACGGTTGGATGACTATGTGATGATTATATTAGTACTACAAGATGTATCTCTATGACTTGGAAGTGACAAGGGAGGCTTTCTAGAGGACAGAAGAACTATTAGATGCTAAAATTCCATCTTGATTCGAGGAGTAGTCACGAGTTATGGGGGTATAATGGATCTTTTCATGTTTCCCGGTTGAGAGTGAAGTAAATTAAATATTGCGATATGAGTTCAGACTCAGGAAGACTAAGTGACTCTGTACAGCTTATGACGGTGGAAGGTATACAGAAATGTTAATTGAAGGCAAAGTATGTGGGTTATCTCCTGCGAAGAGATCTCATGTGCAAGTGAAATGTAAGTGTTGTATTTTGAATTTTGGATCGTATAAGAGAGTGGGGCTTATCTATTGCGGGAATGAGTGTTAGATTTACCAAATATTTAAAGTATTAGATGATCTTGTGTTTTCTCAAGCTTACAAAGGGTTTGAGTTTAATCTCACTATGGTATTGTGGCATCAATAGAGTATGGGTTATGAGTTATTGAGTGTATCTTGATTTACGGCTTCGAGTCAAGTGGGGGAGTTCGCTGTGAGTAGTTGATTGCATGATTAGGTTCTATCTTGGTTCCAGTTTGAGGCGTGCGGTGAATCAGTTATGGCTTGGAGAAAGTGAGACCGAGGATGGCTCGAGTAAGGTTATATTATGCTGCATAGGTAAGAGAATCATGGTATATCTTAAGCTGTTGTTGGTAAAGAATGCTCGGTCCATAGAGTAGGAAGTTTCTTGGTTGTATTAGATAAAGGATTATATTATGCGTGTCGGAGTGCTAATTAGGCACGTTTGGTTTAGTTCGTTCGGTCAGGCAAATTGAAGTTTGAATAAGAGTGAATGACTCTTGAGGATGGTTCTAATGTGTTCAAGATTCTACATGTTGCAGTTGGGTATCTAAAGTTGTATATGTAGTTAGAAACTGAGTTTTCATTAGACGAGGTCAGGATTTGTGGTATTTCGATGTTAATTAAGGGATTCTAGTACCGGTATCAAAAATGTAAAGGTAACAGATTTAAATTCGCATGAAGTTCTTCAGAGTAAAGTGTTTTGGATTGTAAAGCCTTTGGGAATATTTAAGAGAGTATTTAATGGCTTATGGGTCTTAGAGGTTTTATCATGGGTCTCGTGTGGTGATCCTGGGTTGAGGAATTGTTGTGCTACAGTGAGAGGGAATATCAAGTTGTAGATGAGTTAGAAGGAAATTTAGATAGATTGGGTTGCTTGATAGTATACTGAATCGGCATGGTAATGATATGATTAATTCCATGTGTGTGTTCGAGGTGATGAGTTCTTGCAGATATTTTGCGGCAATGCTCTTAGGTTTTGATGGCTTGCTTATCTTGGTCGAGTTAGAAGGAATCAGTCCTAGCAGATCTGATTTGTGCAATAAGAACTCAGAGATTTCTTGATGGTTTTGCCACGGTTTGGAGATGTATATTTTTTATGGGCATGCGGAGTATGGTATATATATGATTTTTCTTCAAGATGGGACAAATGTAAAGCTCTTTACTAGTTAAGTACGTAGATTTATGTGGCTCAGAAGGGAGATGACGTTCTCATGTTATCCTAGGATGGTATATGCGGTATTTTGTGGAGGATAGAGACTTGCGTGTGTAAGGTTGCAGTTCAGTTCTGAAAGGAAACTCATAAAACTCTTAGCCAGGGAGTAGCCTCAGATAATTAAGGAAATGATATTTCTAATTGGAAGTGATGTTACGATAGTATATGTTGACAAAAAGGGTAATGTGATTAAGTTGATGGAACTTTGGTAGTATTGCGGCACTTTCTAGCTAGATCGATTTATGATATTCGAGTCTACTTGGTGGCACAGAATAATTTTAGAGTGTCTCTCGTGAAATTATTGGATATTAGAGGTTTGGCATATATTCGGACGGTTGGGATCGGATATGGTTATTCATGTATGGTGTGGATTTTGAGACGGAAGTTCCCACACTCAGGCTATGTTGTAATTGTAGATCATATGTATCGGCATTGTTTAGTGACTATTGAGGTTTAGATACTCGAGCAATCTTTTGTTGCTTATGTTAGATTTGTAAGTGATATATGGTTCAGTCTGGTTGTCTTCGTATTGTGTTATTCTGGACTATTGCGCCATGGGCTATGCTGGAAATTCCATGGGCTGAGTGGCGAGGTGCGTCGGATTATATTCTTGTATAGTGGTTTATATTTCGAATATCCGGCGGGCGGCTGGGAATGATTTCCTTTTTTATGTGGGCCTTCATGATGGATGTTAGTGCAAAGACATCTACCATTGATTCAGTTTCAGCAGTGAGGAATTTTTCGAATGTGTTTCTTATGGTCGAGCATGGCGCCAGGAAAGGTTGTTGATTTATGTTAATTAGGTATCGGGAACCATATCGTATGGCACCGGCCGAGTTAAGGAGTTGAGGGGACAACTTTATGATATCCTTCATAAAGAGTTGGTTGGTAGGCCAATGTGGATGCGTGTTCTAGCTTGAGTCAGCTTGGTTAGCCTTGAATTGTATTGTTGAGGGATAAGTTGATTCGACCGCTATTAATCTTTGTAGTGATTCGGGGAGATATATGAGTTACCTTTCTATGTTGTGAGACGTTATGATTTCTGGTTATGGGCACATATGGTGCGGTTCATTTGGGGTCTCATGGTGGAAGTTGAGAGGGAAGAGTAATTGGGTGTATCTTGGTGAATGGCGTATTAGTTATATCCTATCGAGTTTGTGTGGTGTATGTTATTTGCTTCACCGTGGGTGTAATTAATTTGCTTTGGTTCCAGACATCAAATTGTGCGTGGTTGTCGCTTTCGAGCATAGTGAATTGAGGTATTTTATGTGGAGTAGTGTTTGATAGAATTGCGCATTGCAGCAAAACAATGTAGAGATAGTGACTTGAGGTGTTTCAATTCATATCCTAAAATATTAAATTATAAACTAAAAGTTCAATTCATAAACCAAAAGTCTAATTAATTCCTAAAGATTCGCTAAAATTTCAATTTATAAACTAAAAGATCAATTCGTACACTAAAAATTCAATTCATATCCAAAAGGTTCAATTCATATCCTAAAATTTGAATTTCTAAACTAAAAGGTCAATTCATAAACTAAAAATTCAATTGTCACGAACTAATTTCACCTTAGGTCATGATGTCGCCTAACAACATTGTCCGGTAAGCAAACGCGGAAATATTAGTGAACTGTTATTTTACCTACCAAAAGTAGTTACAACATAATTCTTAATTTGAAATTAAAAATAGGTGTAATACACAAAATTTCAGTTTGAAGGTAGGGCCCGCGGGTGGTGGCAGTCTTATGTTCTTGGCAGACCCGCCGGTTCTCCTCCTATCACTTGGAGTAAGTTTATGCAGTAATTTTTGGACAAATGTATTCTACCCTCTGAGAGGGAAGAGCAGCGGTATTAGTTTGAGCAGCTTGAGCAGGATCAGATGTCTGTGACCCATTATGAGGTACGGTTTTTGAGTTATCCCGCCATTCATTGATGATACTTCCAAGTGATGTAGAGAGGGTATGGAGGTTTGTTGCAGGATTGCATTCTCGCGTCAGGGACAACATGGCCCGAGCTCAAGATGGGGACTCCTTATCAGTTAGTAGTGGAGATTACTTGGAGGATTGAGGGCTACCGTCTAAGGGGTAGGGAGCATTGCAGCGGGATAAGAAGGCTAGATTCTTTGTAGAATTCACAGGTACCCCGACTAGGGGCAGAAGAATGTTTAGGAAGGGACAGCCTATCAGGCCCCTATTTTCAGCACCACCACCTACTCGGGTTGCTCCAGTGCGCCCCTATTTCAACGTCATACCAGAGAGTTCTTACCGCCCCCCAGCTACTCAAGATTCCTCCGGTGGGTATTTAGGTCCTCAGGGTTCTTCGAATTTTTATTTCAATGCTATGTAGGAGAGTTCATACCATCCACCAACTATTCAGGCTTCTTCAAGAGGATCTACACGCCACCAGGATCACCCATTAGGGGAGCAGGTCAGTGCACCGCGGGGTTGTTTCGAGTGCAGAGACCTTGGTTATATGAGGAGATACTACCCCAGACTTCGGGGCAAGGTAGTACAACATGATCAGCAGCCTATGATTTCAACACTGGCTGCCCTGCCACCTAGAGGTGGAGGACAGACTGGTTGGGGCTGTCCTAGAGATGGAGACCAAGTAGGAAGAGGTCAACCAGCTACTGCTTCGTAAGGTTGAGGCCAGCCAGCCAGCACTCCAGCCAGATTCTACGCCATTCCGGCTAGGCCAGATGCCTTAGCCTTAGATGCCATCATCACATATATTATTTGTCTGCAATAGAGATACTTCGGTATTATTTGATCCAGGGTCTACCTATTTGTATGTGTCATATATGTTTTCTCTTTTTTTTATTGCTCCTAAGCCCTTGGGCACTCCTATTCATGTGTCCAGTCATGCGGGCAATTCTATCATTGCGAATAAGATCTACGGTCCTATGTGGTCATATTTTGTGGTTTTGAGACTATAGCATATATCATGTTGCTTTATATGATAGACTTTGAGACCATCCTGGGCATGTATTAGTTATCTCCATATCACGTCGTCCTAGATTGTCATGCCAAGACTGCTACCTTAGTGATACTAGGGTTTCCAGGGTTGGAGTGGGAGGGTTCCATAGTTGATACATATAGCGGGGATATCTCTTTCCTGAAGGCTCGGCAAATGGTTGAGAAGGGGTGTTTGGCTTATGTTCGGGACACCACTGCAGAGTCTTCGACGATTGATTCAATTCTAGTTGTTCGGGAATTCGCCATGCCACCGGATCGTGATATTCATTTCTGTACTGATTTGGCTCCAGGAACCCAATCTATATCCATCCCACCGTACCGCATGGCTCCAAAGGAGTTGAAAGAGTATCTTGAGAAGTTATTAGAAAAGGGGTTTGTTAGGCCTAGTGCTTCACCTTGGGGCGCACCAGTGTTATTTGTGAAGAAGAAGGATGGGACTATGCAGATGTGCATTGACTACCGCTAGTTGAATAAGGCTACCATTAAGAATAAGTACCCATTGTTGCACATTGCTTATTTGTTTGACCAGTTGCAGGGTGCTAGAGTGTTCTCTAATATCGACTTGAGGTCAGGGTACCATTAGTTGAAGATTCGGGAGTCGAATGTTCCGAAGACTGCATTTTGGATGAGATATCGCCTTTACAAGTTTCAGGTGATGTCTTTTGGCTTGACTAATTCCCCAGCAACATTAATGGACTTGATGAATAGAGTGTTCGGGCCTTATATTGATTCCTTTGTCATCGTCTTCATTGACGACAAAATAAAAGCATGTTTGAAATTGTATGACTCAAATAATAAGACAAATAATTTGAACAAGTAGCATATAAAAAATAAAGTTTAAACAATGGGAATTTGGGAAGGAGGGTCCTAGGTTGGTTAGCCTACAGAGTCACCCCATACAATTCCCAGTAAAGACTCCTCAATGATGGGCTACACATGACATTAGCGCATAGTCATCATATCCCTTTTTCTACCCAGGTCCTTCCCCTTTGTCATAGGCTAGAGCGTTCTAGCAACTTCTAAAATGTCTTATGCGTGCACTACCCGTCCCTTCCTCGTGGCCCTGGAAGTATTTTAGGACCTCTATTTTTGGAAAGTTCTAGACCATCCCAAGGTTTTAAAGGATAATAATCTAGGCGTCAATCAATAACAAATAGGACTTCACTTAAAGAGAAAAAATAATAGGCTCGCAGTCGCCCCCACAAATATAACAAGTAAATGCACGTCTTCAAACAATATTCAAGTATTCAAGAGAAAATCCTAGAAGATGATATCAGGGGTTATATAGTATAAAATTGGGACAGAATGTACAAATCCTATTTAGCTTGCCAATAGACTTAAATCTTTTAAATCAGGACAGTTATAAATAATAAAAGTATAGTTTCAGAGATGCAGGATTTAAATCGCCCTATATGCTTGCCTAAATGCATAACAGGGAAGTCCTAAGAGCATAATATCTACATTGATGTAGTAAAACAGCGAATAGTTTTAAACGGATACTTGAGATCCAATAGTTATGCTTTCTAGCGGCAGTAAATTAAGGCAGTGTTTGAAAACTCATTTAGAGAAGCGAAAAGTTGATTAAACCAAATCAGAAGGGGCTAACATAAATTAAATTGATTTGTTTAACTAAATTGATTTTATGTTCTATAGGCACGATTTCGGAATTAAATTCCTATAGGCATGGTATCTAATTGTTAAGAGCTTATTTTCGAACTTATAGGCATGGTATATAATTATAAAGTTGATTTTAATCCTATTGACATGGTTTCAATTATTGAATCACATTAGATCCTATAGGCATCATTTCTACTATCGTGAAAGCAAAGAAAACATAGCAAATTATTAACATTATCAAATAGGAATGGTATCTACCCGAGTTACCCAACAGATATGTAGCTACCCAACCCTTTTCACTAATCACCCCAATGATATTTACAAATAATTCTTACAAACAAACTCAATAAATTACATAAATAATAAAAAAAGAATTTAACTGTCCCAAATGACTTTCCCAAGCCTCCAATAGCTTCAAATGCCAAGGTTCCATAGATAGTATCTTGTCTACGTGTGTCAGAGTTCGCTAAGGAAGTCAATGATCCCGAGCAGTGCTCACACCTATAATTTTCTCAAACAATAACTGATTTAAGTGTAGTGTGGAATGATCAGCTCTGACATGCCAGAGTTTAGACAAAATCTCAAGGATCTCAAGGCAGTACACATGCCAGAGGGGCAGAACCTAATATTCTACGGGTAGTGTGAGAGTGCTTGACATAGTTTGGTTTTGGAAATAGTATAGAGATGACTTCAAAAGTAGGAATGTTTTTCAGAAAACAGGACATAACTTAGTGGTGAAGGAAAATTTGAGAAGGGAATCACGCAGCAGACAATCTATTGGTCATATTCAGATCACTTGACAACTGAACTTCACATGGGAATAAAAGGACTATGGCACATAAGAATCACTTCGGGGTATAGGGATAGGGATAGTATAAATAGATAGTCACAAATTTAATACACACTTAGGATCTTGGAGCCTTAGTAAATAGTTTAGGACATAAATAATAGTTGACTTGTCTTGAATAGGATTTAAACATATAGTTTGGACATGCTAAGTAAAGAAGTAAGCACAGTGTAAAACATGTATTGAACGGGATGGGAATTTTAGACATATTGAGAAAAGGGATTAAGTAGTAGAGAGGGAAAAATTTACAACATACATTGAACAGGATAGAACTTTACACAAGCTGAGAAAAAAGATAAACAAGAATACAAGTTGGAATCACAATTAATGGACTAATACAGGAATGAAACACAATCGGATTTTATTTTAAAAACTTAATTGGGGACATACCAGTTAAGGAGAGGAGACACAAAGTATAGAGCAGTGTATTGAAATAGCTAGCCATGGTTTACAGGCGGCTAGTTCAGTGGAAGTAGCAAGTAACAGAAAAGAGCAGAAAGCTTAAGTATAAGAGAGAGTTTTTGAACTAGAGTTCGTCGTTATTTCCTCCTGAACTTAATAGAATAGGATGTTTATCTAATAATCGAAGTATTGACACATAAGGTAAGAGATCAATCAAGTATTAAATCAGGGAAGTCATACGTAAATCAGCAAGATCCTCCCTTAATCAAGGGATAGTTCAATCAATGGTAAAACATACTAAGTATTTAAGGAAAAGAATAAAGTAAAGTTTAGGCATAGAATAGGTAATTAGGGGTAAATGCACAGCAGATTAATTAAGGAAACTAATTAATAAATAACCAGTGGAATACAAACATGGCAGGGAAAACCAATTAAGGCCGGAAAATTCAATCAAATTGAATAAAGAGGTAAGAATCAAATGTTTAAAGGAATGTATTAAAATTACACCAGGGATTAAGGGATTCAGAATAATCAAGGGTTCAGTCAAAGAGAAAGTCATGGAAGAATCAGCATGCTTAGCATATGAAATTATGTAAAGCATGAGTAATCATGAATCGATACATAATTTTAACAAAAAAAAAAGCTGAACAACACTTATTCAAGGAGAATCATACAAGTCTTGAATGAATGGTCAGTATGAACACAAGTACACAATATTAGTGAAAGTTCAAACTCGGAAAATTCGGGAGAAGCATATTAGGACAAGAAAATTAAGAGAAGTCATAAGAACCCAACACAAGAACACCATCAGATGAACCAATATCCAGAAATCAAATGAAGAACCCCAAAAATTAGGATTTTCAGTACAAGCGGGCGAGGATTGTAGCAGGTTCATTAAATCAACCAAACAATTGTAACAACCCGGTCGGTCGTTATTGGAAATGTAAGTGTTGTTAAGTGGTCCATATTCGCAAAAGTTTAAAGACGACCTCGGAATGGAAAAATAATGGTTCTTTAGCTCTGTTAGGTGATTTCGGGATTGGGAGCATGTTCCGAGTGTATTTCGGAAGTCCGTAACTCATTTAGGCTTGAAATGCCGAAATTTGTATTTTTGAAGTTTCTGATCCGATAGTGAATTTTAGATCTGAGGGTCAGAATGGAATTTTAAGTTGCAGTACCTCCATAATTTCATTTGGGATGTGTGTGCAAAGTTTCAGGTCATTCGGACGTGTTTTGGTTAGGTTTTTTATCGAAAGCGTATTTGGAAGAACTTTGAAGTTCTTGGGCTTGAATCATTGATGAAATCGGGTTTTCGGCGTTGTTTTAGGTGTTTTAAGTATTGAAATAAGTTGGAATGATGTTATGGGACATGTCCGTAGGTTTGGTTGAGGTCCCAAAGGCCTCGGGTGTGTTTCGGATGCTCAACGCGGCATTTTTGGAGTTGGAAAAATTGTGCAGCTGCTACAGGCTTTAGTCTTCTGGTAGTTTCTCTTTTGCGACTTGGGAACCACATAAGCGGCTTTGGTCATCGCAGGAGCAGAGTGGAAATAGCCCTCAGGAACCGCAAAAGCGGTCATAATCCCGCAAAAGCGAAACAACATATGCGGTTGTTTGCCCGCAGAAGAAAAATTTGTGAAATTTAAAAAAGTCGAAGAAGCAGTCCCATTTCTGCATAAGTGGGACCGCAGGTGCGGTCCCTTGTTCGCATAATCAGATATGAGTGTTCAGAAATAGTAAAATCGAGGGTTAAGTTTCAAAAGTTGAAAAATAAAATTTGAGCTGGACAAAGGGCGATTTTGAGATGGTTTTGAAGAGGAGATTATTGGGTAACATTTCTTTGATCCCTTCTAGTTATATTTCATCTTTGTATAGTTAAATCCATCATTGGAATTCGAATTTAGGATAAAAATTTGGATAATTAGGGTAAAACTTCATTGGCTAAACTATTGAGTTTTAGTGGGCATTTAACCTCCGATTTGGGAAATTTTTATATGGTTAGACTCATGAGAGTATAAGGGTTCTAAGAATATGAAAATTATTCGATTCCCAGACGTTGTCCTAAAGGGAATTTTGGTCAATTTACCTATTTTTCCACCCAAGCTTTAGATTTAATAGTGGAATCAATTGTTTGCAAAATTATTTAGGATATGTAATTGAATTGGATAGATTTGGGCCATCTGGAGTTGGATACTCATGGCAAAGGCATGGTTCCTAGTTGATTATTGAGTCGATTCGAGGGAAGTGGCTTTTCTAACATTGTGTGGGAGACCTTTCCCCTTAGGACATGATATTTGATGTTTGAATGCCTTTTACATGAGGTGACGAGCGCGTACATGAGCTAATTGTTGAAAATCCATTTTTACTTGAAATTTTTTAATTGAGTTGTTTTTCCAATTTGGTTATTCTAAATTCAAGTTAACATGTATTAGTTAGAAAAGCATGCTCAATTGAATTTAACTACCTATTTTCCCAAGTTACCTGAATTGTACTACATGAAGCATGTTAGGCTAGTATTACATGTTTGCTAGTGTTTTGTACTTACAGCCTGAATGTCTTTTGGTTGTGGTTGTGCATTTACATTGGGACTACGGATGAGGGATTCCGGTAACTCTCTCTTGTTTATTTACATTGAGATTGCGGGTTCGATTCCTGATAGATCCCCCTGCACATTTACTTTGAGACTATGGATTAGATTCCCGGTTGATCCTACTGCACATTGATAGTTAGACGACGGGACGGTATCCCAGGAGATCCTTCGGACATACATATATGATGGACTATGGGACGGTATCTCAATATATCCACTGGAAAATTGAAAAAGGACTACAGGACGGTATCCTGTGAGGTCCAAATTATTGGAACGAATGTTGAGTATTTTTACTCTGTGTACTTTATTCTCTGTGTATTCATTGTTGCTGTATAATTTGACTTACTTCACGGCTGTATCTCATTATTTATGCTTATTTCATATTGTTACCAGCTTTAGTATTTTATTATATCTCATTAGGACGTTTACCTTCCTTGTCACCACCCACCCGAGGTTAGGCTACGCACTTACTAAGTACCACTGTGGTGTACTCACGTCTCTTCTGCACATGTTTTTCATGTGCAGATCCACATACCTCCACTCAGGCACATTATTAGTGAGGCAAGAGGAATACGAATATTTCGAGATACATCGGTTGCATCCAGATACTGAAGAGTCTCCCTCTTTACTCTATCATTAGTACTTAGTTTTCTTTTCTTCCTGCTGTTAGACATTCTGGAGTTTAGAGTCTTTATTATACATTTTCATAGCCTGTGTTGCCCGTGGGTTTTCGGGTTTTGGAATTTGTTTTAGACTTGTTATGTTTAGAAGTATATGTCGAGCGGCATTTATAACAATTTCCTTCCTAGATATTTAATCAGATTTTCTCTATTTTTCGCAATTATTTTATTTCCGCAAATGTTAGGTCTACCTAGCCATGATGACTTGGTGCCGTCATGACATGTTCATGGTATCTAATCTAGGATCGTGAAAAGTTGGTATCAGGGCAGTTTATTAGAGTCTCGTTGATCGGTACGGAGACGTCTGTACTTATCTTCGAGAGCCTATGTCACTATTTAGGAAAAATCTTCACTTCATTGAATTTCTTGTTGTTCTACATTTTGACGTCAATTCTAAAACTTCTGTCTTTTATTCTCTCATAGATGGTGAGGACACGTGCTACTCGGGATGATAAGGCACCTGTGCCCCTAATGCAACCACCAGCGGCAGGGGCCTGGATAGAGGCCATGGACGCACACGTGGTGCAGCCAGAGCACCTACCGGAGCTGCCACTGAGGTACCACTACCAGATCCAGCCGAAGTTGAGGCACCTGACACGCATACAGCTACTACTACTCTATTTAGCTCAGTTCATGTCTATGTACACCACCTTGGCTCAGGTGGGGTTGCTTCCCCTCTCTTTAGCCACATCCCATGCCGGTGGAGGGCCCAGACTCCTGCAGCCCGCACTCTTGAGTAAAGAGTGCATATGGAGCAAGTCTCAGAGAATATTCCTGTGCCACCTGCAGCGCCAGTTCATCCCTAGGATGGGTCAGCTGCGTCTGAGGATGAGTAGCAGAGGTTGGAGAGGTTCAAGAAATATGATCCTCCGATTTTTAGTGGATTAGCGACAGATGATACCTTGGGATTTCTATATATGTGACACTGTATTCTTCGCACTACGAGAATAGTAGATTCTAGTGGGGTTTCATTTACTTCTTTTCAGCTTCGGGGAGCCGCCTATGATTGGTGGCGCACCTATGAGATAGACACTCCAGTCAAGGCTGCTTCACTAACTTGGACCCTGTTCTCAGAGATATTTATAAAAGAGTTTGTCCCCCGGAGTCTTAGGGATGCATGGCACGCAGAGTTTGAGCATTTGCGCCAGGGTGCTATGACCATTTCACAGCATGTTATCTGTTTTACCAGGTTGACCAAACATGCACTAGCATCTGTTGCTATAGTCTGCGAAAGCGTTCGCCGGTTCGTTGAGGGTATTATCCCACCCATAGGATCTAGCATGGCTAGAGAGTTGGATATATACATTACTTATCAGCAGGTAGTGAGCATTGCTAGGAGGATCGAGGGTATGCTCTCCAGGGACTAAGGGGAGAGAGAGTCGAAGAGCTTTTAAGAGTCGGGCCACTACTCTGGTGCCCATACCCCAGCACCATGTCGACATGGTAGGAGGTTTGTGGGTCGCCCCGTTCATTCAGCTCTTCCAGTAGCCACCAGTGCTCCAGCTCCGCCTGTACCTCAGGAGCCTTATTATGCACCTCCAATATGTAGCGCCTCCTCTGCGGGGTGCTTCCAAGGGTTAGTCATGTAGACCTGGCCCTAGCCAGTCACAACCGTCGCGTCCTCCCAGATCTTGTTTCTAGTGTGGCAATACACGCCATATGGTTAGGGACTGCCCCAAACTTGGTAGGGGTGCATCTTCACAGTCTGCTCAACCACATCGTGCTTTTCAAAGTTCTCAGGCCCTGATCACAGCTCAAGAGGCCATCCCATTTGCCCAGCCAGCCAAAGGCAGAGGTCGGGGAGATAGAGGTCACCCTTGAAAGAGGGGTCAGGCCAGATGTTATGCTATTCCTACTCGTAACGAGGTTGCTGCCTCTGATTCTATCATTACAGGTATTATACTGATTAGTCTCAGAGAGGCATCGGTTCTATTTGATCAAGACACTACTTACTCTTATGTGTCTTCTTACTTTTCTCCACGTTTGGGGATAGCCGGAGATTCCTTAAGTTCTCCTATTTATCTTCTACTCCCGTGGTATATTCTCTTATTGTGGACCGCATTTATCTGTCATGTTTGGTTACTATTCATGGTTTTAAGACCGGAGCAGATTTATAATTACTCGGTATGGTTTACTTTGATATTATTTTGGGCCTGGACTAGTTGTCGCCCCATCATGCTATTCTTGATTGTCACGCCAAGACCGTGATGCTCTCTATGCCAGGTATTTCGCGTATTGAGTGGAGTGGTACTTTATATCACACTCCCAGTAGAGTTATCTCTTTTCTTAAAGATTAGCGTATGGTTGAAAAGGGGTGCGCCGCGTATTTAGCTTATATGAGAGATATCAATGCTGATACCCCTTCTGTTGATTTTGTCCCAGTGGTACCGGATTATCCTGATGTGTTTCCAGCTGATCTTCCAGGTATGCCACGTGATAGAGACATTGATTTTGGTATTGATTTGTTGCCGACACTCAGCCAATTTCCATTCCTCCGTATCATATTGCTCCTCCTGAGTTGAAGTATCACTTACAGGAATTGCTTGATAAGGGTTTTATTCGACCCATTGTTTCACTGTGGGGTTCTCCTGTCTTGCTTGATAAGAATATGGATGGTATTATGCACATGTGTTTCGATTATCCTCAGTTGAACAAAGTTACAGTGAAGAACCGTTATCCTTTGCCTCATATTGATGATTTATTTGACTAGCTTTAGTGCACACGGGTGTTTTCTAAGATTGATTTGCGATCGGATTATCATCAGTAGAAGATTCGGGAGCCGGATATCCCAAAAACTGTCTTCAGGACTCGGTATGGTTATTACGAGTTCCTTGCTATGTCATTTGGTCTAACCAATGCCCCAGCAATGTTTATGCATTTGATGCACAGTGTATTCAGGCACTACCTCGACTCTTTCGTCATTGTTTTCATAGATGATATTCTTGTATACTCCCGGATTCGGGAAGATCGTGAGCATCACCTGAAGACAGTGCTTCAAACCATGAGAGAGAAGAAATTATAAGCAAAGTTCTCAAAATGAGAGTTTTTGTTGAGTTATGTGGGATTCCTAGGCCACGTGGCATCGAGTGAGGGTATTCGGATGGATTCGAAGAAGGTCGAGGCCGTGCAGAGTTGGCCCAGTCCCTCCTTAGCTACAGAGATTCGTAGTTTCCTTGGCTTGGCGTGTTATTACCATCATTTTGTAGAGGGATTTTCATCGATTGCAGCCCCTATGACTAGACTGGTTCAAAGGGTGCTCTATTTCAGTGGACATATGGGTGTCAGGCGAGCTTTCAGAAGCTCAAGACGGCCTTGACTACAGCCCCTATTCTGATATTGCCTACTGGTTCAGTGTCCTATGCAGTTTATTATGATTCCTTACAGGTTGGACTAGGAGTGGTGTTGATGCAGTACGGTAGGGTTATTGCCTACGCGTCCAGACAGTTGAAGGCACATGAAAATAATTACCTTGTCCATGACATTGAGTTAGCTATTATTCGCCATGCTTTGAAGATGTGGCGTCATTATTTGTACGGCGTGCCTTGTGATATTTATATGGATCATCAAAGTTTACAGCACTTGTTCAAGCAAAAATATTTGAACTTGCGCCAGAGGAGGTGGCTGGAGTTACTAAAGGATTATAATATTACTATTCCATATCACCCGGGAAAGGCCAATATGGTAGCCGATGCCTTGGGTCGTCGGGCGAAGAGTTTGGGGAGTTTGCCATATTTACCAGCTTTAGAGAGACCTATGTCGATGGATGTTCAGGCCTTAGCTAGTCAGCTTCTAAGATTGGATTTTTCGGAGCCTATTCGGGTTCTAGCCTGTGTGGTTTCTTGGTCTTCATTGTTCGACCGTATCAGGGAGTAGAAGTATGATGACCCTCATTTGCTTGTCCTCACGGACACAGTTCAACATGGCAATGCTAGGGATCTGACCATAGGAGATGATGGGGTATTGAGGATGCAGGGTCGACTCTGTGTACCTAATATTGATGATATTCGAGACTTCTTATTAAAAAAGGCTCACAGTTAACAGTATTTCATCCATCCGGGTGCCACGAATATCTATCAGGACTTGAGATACCACTATTGGTAGAGGCAGATGAAGAAGGACATAGAGGGTTTTATAGCTAGATGCCTCAATTGTCGGTAGGTGAAGGCAGAGCACTAGAGGCCGCGTGGGTTATTTCATAAGTTGGAGGATCGGGAGTGTAAATGGGAGAGGATCACCATGGATTTGATAGTTGAACTCCCTCAGACTGCGAAGAAGTTCAATGCTATTTGGTTTTTTGTAGATCGGCTAACCAAGTCCGCACACTTCATTCCTGTGTGTACTACTTATTCACCAGAGCAGTTGGCACAGATTTATATTAGGGAGATTGTTCTTCTGCATGCCATTTCAGTTTCTATTATTTCGGATAGAGGTACTCAGTTTACATCGCGGTTCCGGAGAGCCGTTCAGAAGGAGTTGGGTACTCGGGTGACGATGAGCACCGCATTTCACCCCCAGATGGATGGACAAACAGGGCGCACCATTCAGATGCTTGAGTATATGATTTGTGCGTGCGTGATTGAGTATGGATGGTCTTGGGATCAATTTTTGCCACTGGCGATGTTTGCGTACAACAACAATTATTAGTCCAGCATTCAGATGGCGTCGTACAAGCCTTTATATGGTAGAAGATGCTAGTCCCCGGTAGGTTGGTTTGAGTCGGGTGAGGCTAGACTATTGGGTACTGACTTGGTTCAGGAAGCAGTAGAGAAGTTTAAGGTGATTCAGGATAGACTCCGTACAGCCCAGTCCAGACAGAAGAGTTACGCGGACCGGAAAGTCTATGATGTTTCCTATATGGTTGGTGAGCGGGTTCTCTTCGGGTCTCGACTATGAAGGGTGTCATGAGGTTTGGGAAGAAAGGGAAGTTGAGTCCGAGATTTATTTGCCCTTTTTAGATCTTAAGTCGAATTGGGGAGGTTGCTTATGAGCTTGCCTTACCTCCCAGTTTGGTCGGGGTTCATCTGGTATTTCATGTTTTGATGCTTCGGAGGTATCACGGTGACCCGTTACACGTGTTGGATTTCACTTTAGTCTACTTGGACAAGGATTTATCTTATAATGAGGAGCCAATGGCTATATTTGACAGGCATGTCAGAAAGTTAAGTTCCAAGAACATCGCTTCAGTAAAGGCTAAGTGGTGGGGTCAGCCTGCCGAGGAGGCAACTTGGGAGACCAAGCGAGATATGCGCAGCCGATACCCTTATTTTTTCACTACTTCAGGTATGTTTTCTATGGTCGTTCGAGACCACGAATGTTTAAGTGTAGGAGGATGTAACAACCCGGCCGGTCATTTTTGGAAATTACGCCCCGATCCCCCATTAATTAATTTCACTAAGTTAATTTCTGAAATTTTGGGTTGCCGAGATGTTCGGTATTGGGTTTCGAAGAGTTTTGGGACACTTAGTATCTAAATAAGAGCTTATGTATTGGAACATGGTCCGTACTCAGAATAGTGTGAAGACAACCTCGGAATAGAAAATCGATGGTTCCGTTAGCTCTGTTAGATGATTTCAGGTTTGGGAGCGTATTTGGAATATATTTTGGAATTCCCTAGCTCATTCAGGCTTGAAATGCCGAAGTTTGCATTTTTGAAGTTTGCGATCCAATAGTGAGTTTTTTATCCGAGGGTCGGAATGGAATATCGGAAGTTGTAGTAGCTCTGTCATGTCATTTGGGATGTTTTGCAAAGTTTCAGGTCATTCGAACGTATTTTGGTTATGTTTTTTATCGAAAGCATATTTTGAAGAAATTTAAAGTTCTTAGGCTTGACTAAATCGGGTTTCCGGTGTTGTTTTAGGTGTTTTAAGGATTGGTACAAGTTGGAACGATATTGTGGTATGCGTCTGTAGGTTTGGGTGAGGTCCCGGGGGCCTCGGGTGTGTTTCGCATGCTAAATGGGGCATTTTTGGAGTTGGAAAAATTGTGTAGCAGCTGAAGGCTTCTGCCTTCTAGTATTTCTGCTTCTGCTGCTTGGGAGACGCAGAAGCGGCTTTGCTCATCGATGAGTGGAGTGGGCATAGCCCTCAGGAACCGCAAAAGCGGTCTTAATCCCGCAAAAGAGGAACCGCATATGCGGTTGTTTTCCCGCACAAGTGGAAGTTGTGAAACTTAAAAGAGTCATAGAAGCGGTTCCATTTCTGCATAAGCGGGACCGCAAAAGAGGAAATGACTGTTCAAAAATAATAAAATCGAGGGTTAAGTTTTAAAAGTTGGAAAATCAATTTGAGCTAGGGAAAGGGCATTTTGAGAAGGTTTTGAAGAGGAGATTATTGGGTAGCGTTTCTTTGATCCCTTCTAGTTATATTTCATCTTTTTATAGTTAAATCCATCATTAGAATTCAAAATTAGGATGAAAAATTTGATAATTTGGGTAAAACTTGATTGGCTAAACTATTGAGTTTTGTGTGGGCATGTGTCCTCCGACTTAGGAGAATTTTATATGGTTAGACTCGTGAGAGTACGAGGGTTCTGAAAAGATGAGTTATTCTATTTCGAGACGTTGGCCTGAGGGGCATTTTGGTTAGTTTCCCTATTTTTGCGCCCTAGCTTTATATTTAATTGTGGAATCAGTTGTTTGCAAAATTATTTACTTTATGTAATTGAAATGGATAGATTTGGACCATTTGGAGTCGGATACTCGTGGCAATGGCGTGGCTCCTAGTTGATTATTGAGCCGGTTCGAGATAAGTTGCCTTTCTAACCTTATGTGGGGAACCTTTCCCCTTAGGACATGATATTTGATGTTTGAATGCCTTGTACGTGAGGTGACGAGCTTGTACCTAAGATAATTGTTGAAAATTTGTTTTTAGTTGAAATATTTAAATTGAGTTGTTTTGCCTATTTGATTATTCTAAATACAAGTTAACTTGTATTAGTGAGAAAAGTATGCTTAGTTGAAATTAATGCCTATTTGCCCAAGTTGCCTTAATTGTACTACGTAAAGCATGTTAGGCTAGTATTACCTGTTTGCTAGTGTTTTGTACTTGAATCCCGAATGTCTTTTGGCTGTGGTTGCGTATTTACATCGGGATTACAAATGAGGGATCATATTAGCTCCCCCATGTTTGTTTACTTTGGGACTACGGGTTCGATTCTCGATAGATCCCCCTTCACATTTACTTTGGGACTACGGGTTAGATTCCTGGTAGATCCCCCTGCACATTGATTGTTGGACTACGAGACGATATCCTGGGAGATCCTTCGAACATACATATATGATGGACTACGGGACGGTATCCCGGGAGATCCACTGGACAGTTAAGAAAGGACTACAGGACGGTATCATGAGAGATCCTCATTATTGAAATGGATGTTGAGTTTTACTCTGTGTACTTTATTCACTGTGTTTTAATTGTTGTTGTATAATTTAACTTACTTCACACATGTATCTCATTATTTCTTCTTATTTCATATTGTTACCAGCTTTACTATTTTATTATATCTCGGTAGGGCCCTGCCTTCTCGTCACTACCCAACCAAGGATAAACTTGAACCTTACTGAGTACCGATGTGGTGTACTCACGCCTCTTCTATGCATAATTTTCATGTGCAGATCCAGGTACCTCCACTTAGGCACACTATCAGTGAGGCAGGAGGACTACGGAGACTTCGAGGTAGATCTGTTGCATCCGCAGATCGAAGAGTCTCCCTACTCTGTCTTTAGTACTTACTTTTCTTTTCTTCCTGTTGTTAGACATTCTGGAGTGTAGAGCCTTTATTATACATTTCGATAGCCTGTGTTGCCCGTGAGTTTTTGGGTTTTGGGATTTTTATAGACTTGTGATGTTGAGTTGTATATGCCGAGCGACATTTAGTTCAATTTCCTTTCTAGATATTTAATATGGTTTTCTCTATTTACCGTTATTATTTTATTCTGCAAAATATTAGGCATACCTAGTCGTGGGGGCTAGGTTCCTTCATGACATGTTCACGGTTGGTGAACTAGGGTCGTGACAAAAATGTATGAGAAGAAGATGTTATAACACAAAGAATCATCGAATAAATTTGGCAGAATACATATTCTACCCATCAAACTTAGGACCAAATCCCTGTTACAGACCTCCTGAACACGGGTTTTATTTTACACACCCAATCTTTCAAAAGTGTGTCAATTACACACTACTTTTGACCAAACTCTGGGGCGTGTGAAACACGACCTGTGGGGCGCGTGAATAGTTACTTTCTCCCTTCACTGAATAGTTACAACGGCTATTTACTTAAATTTGGGCCCATTTTCTTTAACCCTAATGCCTATTTTCTGCCCAATTCTTCATCTTCCTTTTATTTCATCTTCTTCTTCTTGAAAGGAACCAAACAATGTTCGGATCCAAACAATCTTCTTCTTCACCTTCCACAATTAATATTGAGCGGTTGGTTATATTTGGTAAATAAAGTGCATTACATTATCATTCTTCTGCACATTCTCATATTAGGGTTCTTATTGAATGGAGAGTTCGGGTCCATTTTTTTGATGAGAAGATGCCACTGAACTAGTAATTTCATGGCGCAATGACAATCCTGGTCGTCGACTCGACGGCTGTAAAAATTACGAGGTAATCTTACATATTGCGTTATATTCGATTTCACGATTTTATAAGCTTCTTCTCAAATTGTTTATGGATTTGCATAAAGATAAGTCAATTGACCCCCAACTCATGAACACTTGAATCCGGTGATTACGGGTTTGCTTAAGAAGAAGAATCAGCTTGAAGGCCTTTTGCCGGAATCAAAAAAACATTGGAACTGGAGGAGGATTTTTTTATATTTTAGGAGTAATCTTCATTAAGGCCATTGTATTTGTTAGTTCTCAACACTGCTATATAGTGTAATGATATTCCAATGTATTGGGTCTTCATGTATTTGGCTCATTGAGCTTGTTTTCTATGAGGTTCAACCCCTATTTTGTAGTAAAGCTTGTGTTACATTCCTATATATTTGGTGTTACATCTCTATTTAGCTTTGGGAACAAAACATGGCAAATGTAGAATTTGTATAACCAAAGCAAAGTAGTACAATAGATGTTCATTTCCACAAAATATACTGACTAAGATTGTAGAATTTGAGCAACTTAAACAATTTCAAGACCTAAATACACTTCATTTCCACAAAATAGACATTCATTAGTGAACACCAAATCTGATAAGCATTTCTTTACAAAACATAGGGCTTGGTTGACCATAGCAACACTACAAAAAATATAGCGCTTTACTTGGTTTTCCATAGCAACACTTCACAAAACATAACACATTGTTATCAGCTGCAATACTTAACAAAACATAAAGAATAAGCAACAAACAAAGTCTTCATTTCTTTTTGTGCTTCTTCTTTGCTTGAGATGATGAACTAGCTTGACTAAGATTGTGTTTTGATGCTACATTTCTTTGAAGTGGTCTTGTGCTTATGGCTTTTTTTCCCATCCACCTCAAGGCGGCACTTTTTGGTTGGTAAGCACATTCCTCTGTTGAAGATGTGGATCTCTTAGTGTTAGTTCCGGTGCTAATAACCCTTGGATTTTGTCCTCCACTATGCCAAAGTAAAGTGTAGTTAGTTACAACATCACATTCAATAGAAGGAAGATACAATAATTATATATTTAGTTAGCAAACTTACTGTAAAAGATGTGAACCCATTACTTGCTTGAAACAAACCATAACCACTGCCTCTACCTCTTCCAACCCCTCTACATGTTCCTCTTACTCTTCCTCTTCCTCTTTCTCTACCATTTCCAGCAGAAGCAGTACCAGCTGCAGCAGAAGCAGTTCCAGCTGAAGTAGTTCCAGTAGAAGCAGTACCAGCTGAAGCAGCTCCAACAGTAGCATTTCAATCATCACAACAATTTCCATCAGAAGCGGCAGAACTGTCTGAACTCCTGAGTATGTCATCAGCATTTTCATCATCTACCACTTCATCATTTTGGACCTCTATAGGTCTTTTACTAGAAGCCTTGATACAACACACACCTTCACCATTTTCAACAGGGGTCAAGTACTTATATAGGGCAGCATGATTCACATATATTTCTAGTGTATCCCCATCCTCTAACTGATTGCAAATGTATAAAATATCCTTATCAGTCAATACATTTATCAGCTTGTCAATCCTATCCATTAGGCATATATACACCTCAGCCACATTAACTAGGCACATCTCCCTAGTGTAATCCATAAGCTCAAAGAAGGGAATCCTATCTACATCCACGTCTAAAGTCAAGGATTGACTTCCCCGACATATCTACTAAAAGGTCCAATAATTAACTCACCCCCGTGATACCACTTTAATGTAAAAATTTTGAAAGACATTGTCCCTGGAAAGAAGCAGACAAGAGGTTTCAATTACATAATCAAACAAAGAATAAAGAAGTCGTAATGGACAATAAATAAAGGGCATAAAACAACATAAAGAAAGAAAAAGACAACGGATGCTCAAAACACAAAGGTGTCAGTACACAATGACAATAAATTCCCCATAAAGATGTCTTTAACCCTAAAATTACTCCTGATGAAATACCCAAATAAACCCTAACTATTTTTACCCACCCATCAAAATCAATAGGGTTGAACAACCTTAAAATGTGAATACTAACCTAAAAAACTTAAGAAGAAACATCAACAAGTAGATATCTTCTCGTCAGATTATCTTCATAGTTTTAGGGATGAAGAAGAGGACTTGGAAAATGGGTTTAGGTTTGTTAATTTGGTCGTGTAGGTGTTTTTAACTTATTGGGTTGGATCTTTCATGGGTCCTAATTAAGAAAAGGGTCGGATAATCTATTTTAATTATAAAGAATCATTGTTTTTTTTAATTTATAAAAGTGCGTGTATACAACGTATTAAATATTAAACGGATAGTGTGTAATTGACACACTTTTGAGAGGTTTGGTGTGTAAAATAAAACGGTGTTCAACAGGTGTGTAACAGGTATTTTGTCCTAAGTTTGATGGATAGAATATGTATTTTGCCAATAAATTTTAAAAAGAAATTCCTGAAACCCTAATTTTTTAAAAAGATGATAATCACTTGAAATCATAATTCGTGTAAAGAATCTTAAGGGTATTGTAAAACTCACAGTAAAAAAATCAAATCACCTTAGATTTGTACATATCTAGGAGGTTTTTAGAAAAGAAATTAGGGTTTCGAAGAGAACCATACATAGATGAAGAAACATGTTTAGAAACCCATAGATCATGGCTAATATAGGACAATCTTACTCAAAATAACATCGGAATGGCCTGGAATAGGAGAGAGATGAACTCTACATGGAAGTCAACATAGCCCTGGTCCCTTGAGGGTCTTATAAATGGAAAGCATGATAGGAGAGAGGCCATTGGAGGCCTGAGAGGTGGTGATAGGTTATCGGAGATAGCCTTAGATGGGAGTCAGTGAGATTGGGGATTAGGGTTAGGGTGAGAGAATTTGAGAGCAGAGAGAATTTTAGGGCGATGGTGTAAGGTGCGAAATGATTAGGGTTTGGGGGGTATATGATACCTTATTTCAGGTAATGGGAGATCTAGACGGTTGATCAAATTGATCAACGGCCAGGATCTAACAAGAGTCGACTCAGGTAGGTTGGTTAGGGTCAGATGGGTATTGGGCTTGGGTAATTTAATCAAAATTTGGATAGGTATTGGCGCAAAAATTGAAATGAAATTAGGCCAGCTATTAAATAGCCATTTTAATACTATATAATTTATAAAAAATAATAAATTATTTCTGAAAAATAATTTGATGTACTAAAATGGTTTAATATATTTATTTAATATGCTAAAAATATAAAAAATTATTTTACGCATCAATAATATATTTATGCATTAATAGGTCTAATATTGCAAATATATGCAAATTAGCTCAAAAAATGTAAATACAATTATAAAAATGTACTAAAAATGTATAAACAATGTACTAAAAATATATATTTCAATATTGTAGCATAAATATCGAATTTATATTTCTAATTCACCACAAAAATAATTTGAAGGATAATTATTGCAAAATTTTATAAAAAAGGAAAAGAAATAAATCAATTTGAAGCCTTTAAATATTATAGAAAAATTATAAAAATGCATATATATGTATATATGCTATTTTGAAAGGGTGTGTGTGTGTCTATATATATATATATATCTGTTTATATATATATATATATATTTCTATATATATATATATATATATATATATATTTTTATATATATATATATATATATATATATATATATATATATATATATATATATATATATATATATATATATATATATATATATATATATATATATATATATATATATATATATATATATATATATATATATAGGTGTATTAAAAATATAAGGAAAAATTGGGTATCAACAAGCATGTAGCAAATAATGCACATATCCAAGGCATAATATTGAGCAAGGAATATGATATAAATAATTATTTTATGTATGGATGTATGTATATATATATATATATATATAGATAAATCTCTTTTTATATATATATATCTATATATATATATATATATATATATATATATGAAAAATATAAGGAAAAATTGGGTATCAACAAGCATGTAGCAAATAAAGCACAGATCCAAGGCATAATATTGAGCAAGGAATATGATATAAATAATTAATTCAGGATTTAAAATAATTTATTATTTTCATATAATTATGCATACAATCCATTTGAAAACATATAGGCACTCGTCACCTCGCATATACATCATTACACCTGAAATTCATGTAACAAATAATTTAAGGTTTCTACTCCCTAAAGTCATGGTTAACCATGACACTTACCTTGCTTTGTAACCAAAATCAATATTCAAATAAACCTTTACCTCACAAATTCGTGTCAGAAAGCCTCAAATCTAGTCACAAAAAAATCAATATACTCAATATAACTCGTAGGAATTAATTTCATATGAAATTACAAATTTTCAATTTAAAAATTTAACAGTGGGACACACGTCTCGAATCATGAAAAAACACTTGAAATCCAAGCACCCAATCCGAGATGAGTCCCCCATACGAAAATTATCAGATTCCAATGTCAAATGGGTCTTCAAATCCTAAATTTTTATTTTTGAAAAGTTCTATAAAAATCCCAATTTCTTCCATCTAAATTCGAAAATAAATAATGAATACAACCGTGGTTTTATGAAATATATTCACTTTCGAACATAGAACGCTTACCCAAGTCGAAGTCATAAAAAGTCCCTTAGGAATTGCCCAAATCTGAGACTTAAAACTCAAAATTGAGTAAAAATGGATAACACCTGATTTTATGTATTTTGCCTTGCGATCTCGCATTTTCGACTAAAAAGATCGCTTTGCGAAGGACCATTGGACAGCTGAAACTTTGCATCTGCGTAAGCATTTTCGCCTCTGCGACGCCAAACGTGCACATGCGCTGCCTTCCACTTCTAGGTCGCATTTCCACTTCTGAGGATGCGCAAAAGTGTCCGGTGTTCGGCTTCTGAGGATTTTTACCCAACCCCTCCGCTTCTATGATCGATTTCACCTTTCTGCGAAGCCGCTTCTGTGTCCTGAAATATAATGCGGACTTACTCGGGGTTTCAAATCATGTCAAATAACATCGATATTACAATTCACACCTCGATTTAGACTTATGAGTTTCAAATGAATCGGTAATGAATTCAAATTTGGCACATAAGTCATAAATGACATAACATGTATATTCCAATTCACGGAATCTCAATCCGAGTCGGATATCAATAAGGTCAAATTTGTGGTTAACCTTTGGAAACCTTTAGCCTTTAGATTTCTAGTTTCCGTTAAATGGTGATAATTTGAGCCAGGGACCTCCAAATTTGATTTCGGGCTTACGTCCAAGTCCCAAATCAAGATATGGACCTATTGGAACTGTCGAAATATTGATCGTGGTCCATTTTCTCAAAATATTGACCAAAGTCAACTCAGTTGAGTTTTAAAGCTCTATTTCACATTTTAATTAATTTTTCAGTAAAACCTTTACGGAAAACTTTACGGATTGTGCGCGTATGTCGAGGAATGATGAATAATGTTTTTTGAGGTCACAATACACATAAATGAATGTTTAAATTAATGATGACATTTTGGGTCATCACATCTCCACCTCTAAAACAACCTTCGCCCTCAAACAGAATTAAAAAAGTACCTGAGATTGGTGAAAACATGTGGATATCTATTATGCATGTCCTAGTCGGACTCCCATGTGGCTGCCTCAATCGACTAATCTCTCCATTGTACGTGAACAAAAGGATAACTCTTTGATATAAACTGTCGGACCTTCCGAGCTAGAATAGCTACCGGATCCTCCTCAAAAATCAAATATTTTTCCAATTGGACTGAGCTGAAATATAATACATGGGACAGATCACCATGGTATTTTCCGGAGCATAGATACATGGAACATTGAATACACTGCTAATAATATAGGTGGTAATGCAAGCTTGTAGGCTACTACACACACCCTTTCAAGAACTTCAAAGGGTCTGAAATACCTAGGGTTCGACTTGCCCTTACACTTTCATAGGTGAAACCCGGAGCAATACTCTTTCCCCCGCCATGAATGCAATCTCACGAACCTTACGGTTAGCATAACTCTTTTGGCTAGATTGAGATGTGTATATTTGATCCCGAATAATACTCACTTTATCCAAGGCATCTCGTACCAAATCAGTACCTAACAACAAAGCGTCTGCCGGTTCAAACCAATCAACTAGCGAACGACCTTGCCTCCTGTATAATGATTCATATGGAGCCATCTGAATTTTGACTGATAGCTATTACTATAGGCAAACTCCGCGGGTGGCAAGAACTGATCCCGGGAACCCTCTAAATCTATAACACAAGCACGAAGCATATCGTCCAATATCTGAATAATGCACTCTGACTCTCCGTCTGTCTAGGGATGAAATGTTGTACTCAACTAAACCCGCATGCCTATAGACCTCCAAAAATGTAAGGTGAACTGCGTATATTGAGTCTTGACTGCCGCCGCAAAGTTGAGTGAACTTAATCGTAAGTCTCTTAGTACAACTCAACTATTCTCCGAATGGTTGAATACTGGGTTTGAATTCCTCCAATAATAGCAAAACTCATGCAGATTGACCTGGATGATCCCGGGAGGAGAGTATAAAACTTATGTAGTTTTCTTTCGTGCACCTGTCTCCAATGGAAATTCTTTCTAATTTAGTATGTAGAAAGTTTGAAAAATAAATCAAATCTCTAGACTAAAAGGTTGAGGTCTGGAATCAGCAGAGAATACGTGTCAAGGGTCATTGATTTCATTCATTCATGCACTTGTCCCAAATGGAAGCTCTTTCTAACTTTAATATATATAATGTTTGGAAAAAAAGCCAAATCTCCAGATCAAGAGGTTGAGGTAAGGCTGTATTGTAGGTCAGGTCGGTCAGGGCCCTGGACCGGTGCAGGACCGCTAGCAAACGGGACAAACGGGCCGGTTCAAATGGGTGGGTCCCTATCGACCCTAAAGCCCACTGTGGACCGGTCCTCACCAAATAGACCGCGTGCCCGGGATTGACAGGTGGGCCTGTGCCAGTTCAACCGGGCTAAACATGCCCGACTATTTTCAAAAAAATTAAAATTGGGAAACGGTTTTATATTTAAAAACTAGTTGTTGGCCTACCAATTTAGCCGTTTGAGTTTTTAAATAATAGCCCTTTGGCCCCAAAACATTATTTTAACCCCACACTTCTTATAATTATACATTTTCCCTATTCTCAACTATAAATACCTCTCATTCTTTAATTTTTACTCAACAGATTCATCAATCTCTCTCATTTCTCAAGCTCAAATTAAAGTATTCAAGTCTTCACGCGTCTCTCATTTCTCAAACTCAAATTCTTAATTCAAGTTAAATCATGCCCGGTGATTCTAGATTGCGCCCATTTCATTTGGAACACTTTAATGTGGTATAAGAAAATGAAGAAGTTTACATCAGAAAGTGCAAGAACTGTGGTCGAGTCTACACACATGGTCCAAAGTTGGAGGGCACCGGCTGTTTAAGGAGGCATATAAAGAGTTGTCTTGCGCGTTCTTCAGACATTCATATTAAAGATTTTAAGTTAATTTGACACAATTTGTGCTATTTAAAATTATTAGACGTATTATACTTAATATGTTAGTTTTGTTAGATTAATTTGAAGTATTATGTTGAAGGCATTGAATTTTAATTTGAAGTATTAAATGTAAACTTTAATTGCAGCTTTAATATCGAGTTCATATACATCTATATATATATATATATATATATATATATATATATATATATATATATATATATATATATAATTTAGAAAAAATTGCTTTAGATAAAAAAAAATTCAAAAAAAATAGCCCGGAACACTTAGGCTCGTTTAGCCCGTTTAGGCCCGTGGACCCGAACCATTTAGCCCGGGACAATTGGGCTTAGGCCATAGTGGGCCGGTTCCACCCTAGAGGATCGCTATGCCCGGGACCGCTAGAGACCATCCTGCCAGAGACCGAGACCATTTGGCCCGGCCTGTTTAGCCTATTTAGGCTCGGGCCTGGCCCACAATACAGCCTTAGGTTGAGGTCTGAATTCCGGCAAAGAATACGTGTCAAGGGTCTTTGTAAGAACTGGAAGACTCTTGTATGTACGGTAACCCTCTCTTCCGCTACTGGTGGACTGTTGCATATAAAGAGCAATAGAAACAACCTTTCTTAGTGTGCTTTTCAAGCTCTTAGCTTCTATTAGTTTCGGGGCTGCGCATCGATTAATTACCATGGTGTTTCATAAGACCAATAGTCACACGCATGAGCTTAAATAATTGATACGGGCAAACTATAAAGGCGAACAATCTCGCAGATGTAAATCTCTGCTAAACCCTCTGAAGAATAGGTAACTGTCATTGGAGTAAAATGTACTGACTTGGTCAACCTGTGCACAATGACCCATACTGCTTCGAACTTTCTCTGATTCTTTGGGAGTCCAACTACAAAATCGATAGTGATACCCTTCCACTTCCACTCAAGAATTTCTAACTTCTGAAGCAAACCGCCTAGTCTCTGATCCTCATACTTGACTTGCTGAAAATTTAGACACCGAGCTACATATGCAATTATATCCTTTTTCATTCTCCTCCACCAATAGTGTTGCCGCAAATCGTGATACATTATGGCGCTGATGAATAGAATACCATGAACTATGGGCCTCTTCAAGAATTAATTTTCAAAGTCTATCCACATTAGGAACACAAATACGACCCTGCATCCGCAAAACTCCATCTTCTCCTAGAACAATCTTCTGTGCACTATCGTGCCACACCATGTCCATAAGGACAAGCAAATGAGGATCATCATATTTTCGCTCTTTGATGTGCTCATATAAAGAATATCGTGCAACTGTACAAGATAGAACCCGACTCGGCTCTAAAATATCTAACCTCACGAACTGATTGGCAAAACTCTGAACATCTGCAGCTAGTAGCCTCTCACCTACTGGAATATATGTAAGCCTGCCCATACTCATAGACTTTCCTCTCAAAGAATCGGCCACTACATTGGCCTTTCGAGGGTGATACAAAATGGTGATATCATAGTCTTTCAATTGCCCCAACCATCTTCTCTGCCTCAAATTAAGGTTTTTTTTTATGAATAGATATTTTACACTATTCTGATATGTGAATACTTCACATGACACGCTATAAAGGTAGTGTCTCCAAATTTTTAGCGCATGAATAATGGTTGCCAATTCTAAGTCATGAACAGGATAATTCTTCTTATGGAATTTCAACCGCCATGGTGCATATGAAATCACCATGCTATCTTGCATTGATACTACACCAAGTACAATACGAGATGCATCACAATACATCGTGTACGATCCAGACCCTATGGGAAATACCAACACTAGCGTCGTAGTCAAAGCAGTCTTGAGCTTCTTAAAGTTCAACTCACACACGTCTGACCATATGAATGGAACACCTTTCTAGGTTAGTCTAGCCAATGGATTTTCAATGGATGAAAAATCTTCCACAAACCGGCGATAATATCCTTCAAAATCTTCTCTTGATTTTTGACACCCCTTCCCTCCCCCCCCCAAATAAGAGAAATCGGGTTACGACATTATGAACAAATCAATTCTTATTCCTTTTTGAGGAATTGAGTTATGGAATTTGAAGAGTCGCCAACTAATGATTATAGTGCATTAGGACACTTTTAAAGAAAAAAAGAAATTTTTTGAAAGAAAACTAGAGTTCGGGTAAGGGCTTTAGATTATCTCGAGGGAAAAGTTTTAGGCACCCCTCAAGATCCACAGTGTGGTTCTCGGTCGAGCTTAATTGTAACTTTAAGAAGAATAGAAAGAAACACATAAAGTTTGCATATAGTAGTTACAAACAAAATTTAAAATTTTAGAAAGGAAAGGAAAGGACATAAATGATTTTAAAGAGAAGGATTAATTGGAAGGAAAAAATAAATTTAAGAAAAACATTATACAAATAAAAATAAGGGAAAGACGTCCTAGGTTTAAATACAATACGGATCACATCAGTACAATACCCAGCAATCACTCCTCAAAGAGGGGTCGCACGAGATATTAACGCACCGGTCATCATATCAATATGCTTATTGCGTGCTATCATCACTCCATAGATAGGCATATAATTAGCACATATCAAACACATTGAAGGTCTAAAAAATGAGAATGTAAAAGGCAAGACTGCCGAAAATAGATTTCCGAAAATTGGGCAGAAAGTAGAAAGTTTGGTCGAAATAATGGTAGTAAGTACATAGCAGTTTTGAAATCTAAAAGAGACACATTAAAACACACTTGAGAACATTTAGTAAAGGTATAAAAGATGTAGTATTTTGATAAGAGAAAAATAATACAGTTTCGGAGAGGAGGTAGAAAACAGATGTGAACGTTTTTGGAATTTTAGAAGTGTAATTTAAAAGGAGAGCAGTAAGTATATAGGAATTAATATTGAAATCTATCTTTGAAAATCGTAGTAGAGACGTTTAAAGATGCAATATTCTGATAAGTTTTAGAAAATAGTAGCACAATTCTTAACTGGACAGCTAATTACCAATAGAACAATATATAGATGCTATTATCTTGAAATACGGCGGAGTTCAGTAGAAAACTTTTCAAAGAATAATAATTCAGAAAGATAAGAGGATGAGTAGTGTGAAACTTATGAGAATATAATTAATCGATTTTATCCGGCCTAAGGCTTGTCTAGGCATTGTTTGATCATAAAAGAGAGTGGACATGCATATTTGCTTTCCAGTTTTAAGGAAACTATTAACCAGACTTATGTTGTTAAACAAAACTAATGAGGCATTCAAACAATTGCAAAATAAAGCCCTAAGTACACGATATCTAATGCACACAAGGGTCCTAAAATATGGTATCTAAGTACAATAGCAATAACAGTGACTTGTTAGTTATTAACTGATTGTGATTATAAAGTGAGTAAAATAAAAAACTTAAAGTAAAAGATTCTAAAATAGGATTTCTATTCATGTGAGATGCATGTCCTATGCAGGATGTCTATTGCACAAATAAGTAAAACCCTACAAGCATGTTTTCTACCCATAAGCCTTAACTAAGCATGCATATCCCTCCCATTTCACGATAAACCCCCATTGTTCATTACAAGTTGTTACAGACCATGATAATTAAAATTACAGTAATGAAGAGTAAAAATAAGAAGTTAATCTATAAGGAGCCTTCAACCAGGCCCAAATCTCCAACTTCACTTCTTTCGAGTTTCATAGCCTTTACCAATGTTTGGGGTGCAGCAAAGCTCCCTAAGGGCCCATTAGGGCGTTGGCCAATACCAGGCACCCAAACAGATTAACACTGAATCAGTGCAAGTGTTGAATTACCAACCTTGGCATCAAAGTTCAGTGGGTACTCAAGGTACCCAAGGCAATGCTTACACCAAGGGGGTAGAACCTAATTCTAGAAGTAGTGAGATTGTGATAGGCTTTAAATAGATTGAGTTGAAAACAGTTGAAAGAGGATTCACATGAAAATAGTTTTGAGAGAAAAGTCACGGAAGAGACAATATTAGGCTACAGGGTTCAGGAAAGACAAACACAAGCAGGGGCAGAGGACATGTGGACAAGTAACTCACAAGTCAGAACAAAATTACATATACACAAACATCAAAGAGAAGCACTTCAGAAGTTAAACAATCAAGCAGGTTTCAAACAGCATGAGATTGATAGATACCAAACAGATTCACACATCATGAAGAGGTTCAGGGTTACTTAGTAGCTATGAGGGTCCTGAACACTATCTAATGATGTACAAGGGGTTAGGGGTAAAGATGAACATGCATGAGACAGACAAAAGGAGTAATGGGCATGTCGGATTAAGATAGGCATATTTAATCAACATAGAGGCATGCTAATAATAGTAAGAACAACAAAACCCTAAGTAGAAACATACCAGAAATAAGAGAAAGTGCAATACAAATAGAAACAGATTGTTTTGAAGCTGCAAATGAAATAGGAGACTTACCAGTTAAAGGCAAGGTAATGCAGGGCAGTAGTGAGTTATAATATGCAAACTGGTGAGCAATAGTGTGCAAGAGAGTGAGCAGCAATATGCAGAGAGTATGTAGAGAGAGCAGCAATAGGCAAACAAGTAAGCAGCAATAGTAGAGAAGTGAGCAACAATAGTAGAGAAGTGAGCAACAATAGTAGAGACGTGAGCAGCAATAGTAGACTCAAGCAAATAGCAATATAGAGATCAATGGAAGAGTATAGTAGGCTAAAGTACAGCCTGGGTTTCAAACCAGCTGAGTAACCAGTAGTCTCAAGAGAAGTGAGAGATATTTTTATCGACGCCCCCCTTTTCCTCTCGAGGGAAAGAAATCGGGTTTACGACATTATGGGTGGAATGACTATATTATCCCCTTTTGGGGGAATTTGGGGCTATGGAGTCTGAAGAGTCGCCACCTAATGATTATAGTGCATTAGGACACTTTTTGAGAAAAGAAGAAGGATTTGAAAGAAAACTAGATTTTGGGTAAGGGCTTGAGATTATCTCGAGGGGAAGGTTGTAAGAACCCCTCAATATCCACTAGTGTAGTTCCCAGCCTTGCTTAGTTATGACTTTAAGAAGAGTATGAGTGGACGAGCAAAGTTTGCACATAAGAAATACAAGCAAGTTGATAATTTTGAAAGAAGAATGGCACAAGCAAAAAAGAGAGTTCTAGTTTGAAGAAAACATTTAAATAAAGGAAAACTAAAGAAATATGGTTCTAGGCTTAACTATTATATGGATAATTTGATGCAATATCCCGCACACATTCCCCAAAGAGGGGTCGCCTTATGATATTACCGTGTCGTCATCATCTCCATATTCTACCCTTCCCACCCCGTTAAGGTATATAAGCGCGATTAGTCTTGTTTTCTTATTACATGCTAGTACCCGTCCCGACCTATCAGTCCCGGGGTAGTTGGACTTCTAATCCTAAGGGGAGGAAAAGAGATACGGAATATATGGAGTTTAAAAGGACAAAATACTAAGGCGCCAATCTAATAAAATAACAAATAGTGGTATACAAATCAAACACTCGAAGGCTCATACAAACCATGTAAATCACAATAGAAATTAGTTTAGCATGACTAGCAAGTACTGATATGGTCTTTAAAATTAACGGTGGACAGATTAGTTTAACATATAGAGTTGCATGACAAGTCCTCATTAGGCAACCCGGATCCAGTTGTCAGAACTTAAAGTATTTTAAAACAAGTGATTCGTAGAGCACTAATTTTAGACAGGAGCCTGTACAGAAGAGTTTTGAAAGGAAAAATTGAAAATTGCAGAAGTTCAGAGATGGCTTGAAAATTAGCCGAACTGGTTAAGTAAAGTTGTAAAGAGGCGTTTTTCGAAAAGCATTGAAGTAAAAATTTAGAAAATTAAGGGGTTGGTTTCAGAATAAAGATGCAAGTTTGGAATTTAAAAGACACCACAGATCTATAGAATTGTTAAAAGAGGTGGACTTGGACAGGTTTCAAAAGCAATCATGTTTGGACAAATGTTTTGCTTAAAGTGTTTGAGGATAAATGACAGATTATCACTCGTATTAGGCCAGTTTGAACTCCTATACGCATGATATTGGTATCTTGATTTTTTAAGACTCATTACTTTCATTGAACTGATAAGGGGATGAATATTTGATTGCCCTACCGTTTGCCTAGCGTTTATGCATTTCCTATAGACATGATCTCTACACAACTTGTTATATGAGTATTAGGTCCTACAGGCATGGTATCTAAATGATTGACTTATGAAACGTTAAAAAACATATAGACATTATCTCTAGGCGATTTGAAGCATTGATCTTATACCCTTTAGCATATGCAAATAAACATAAACCCCTCATACACCCTTTCGCTCATATTCCCCAAATTATTTTTACAACATTGTTACAGAACCAAAAGAAAGTAAACAAAATACATTACATCTTACAGCTAGATCCGAGAAGCCTAATTCAATCTTACTACCCAATAACATGTGTTTCACCAGATCCGGATTCCAGATTCCAAGGCCTTCTCTTAGAGTATTTCAAAGTTCCAAGGGCTTTCAGGAAGCCAGGCAATGCTTACACCCTAAATATTTCATTGTTGTAATAAAGTAATGCAATATGTTGAATTACCTGTCCTTAGGCATCCAAGTTCACAGGGAACTCAATGGTCCCTAAGCATGGCTTACCATAGGGGGTAGAACTTAAAGAACAAAGAATAAGTGTAAAGTGAGGGGACTAGAGGAAACCAAAGCAAAGGGTGGTCATACCCAGCCATGGGTAAGACTTGCACACCCCTGACCCTATACTTGATTCAAGAAAATAAGAGCAACTTTAGAAGTTGGACAGGAGTCTGGGTGGTGATTAGGACACCACCAGACCTTAGTCAACGTTCAGCACATATAAGGGGGTTAAGGGAATAGGACTGATTTGAGTAAAGGTTCAAAAGAACCTGGTCCCAGGTCGGGGATAGAAAAAGGGTGCTAACCTCATCCTAGAACTAATACTTATATACAAACAGGGTTAAATGGAATGGGATCACATTAAATAATTCACATAAACATCAAGGGGGAATAGTACAAGCATAACAGCTCTTAAAGATGCAGAAGCATGAAGAAAGGCATGACAGACTAATGTATAGTCATATAATGCAAGAAAGCATGTAATGAGGGTTTTGTAAAAAGAGAAGTAGACACATAGTTTTGGAGAATAGTATTTAAATTATAGAAGCATACCAATTGCAAGTTACAAATAAAATAATAAATACAGCATTAAAACAGCCAGAAACCCTTCAAGAAACACTTGAGGAAAGAAAGAGAGATTCCAAAGTCTAGCCTTGGCTTTCAGCCGGCTAATCAGAACAATAGCATGAGTAATAGTAAAGAAGAGAGAGCTTTAAGAGTGTGTGTTTTTTGAACTCAGTTGTTTTTTTGTTTGAAGAGAAGGAGTAGGGTATTTATAGTTTGAAAACAGGGGGTATGTAAGGCAAAATATAATTCAGTGCCAATCAGAATCAATTATAAGAATTGAACTCCTTTAATTAAGGATTTCTAATTTGAATAGGAGAGGACAGAGTTGTATTTAAATAAATAAAATCAATAACACATGGTGCAATAAAGGGTAAATACAAAGGAGAAGCTTTTTTAAAAATACACTGTTAGATAAATAAGGTAAGGGTAAAACCAATTAATCACATAGTAAATCAAGGAGTTATAGATCCGACCTTAGTAACGAATCAAGCCAGAAAACAGGTCCAAATTAAAAAAGGGGAGAATCTAATAAATTCAAATTGAAATCAATCCCAATAATTAGGGTTATTTAGAGAGGAAAATATTTGATTATCAAAAGAGTGTAATCTTAAACATGCAAGGCTAAGATTAACAGAGTAGTCGTGTACTCCAAAAAGCAAGAAGAACATAGACATGAATGAACTCGGAAGGTTTTGCAAAGCTTAGCAAGATTCAGCGAACATTAGATGAACTTAGAAGATTAGGGTTTTTAAATCAAGAAGGAAGCACAACACAAGAATCAAAACAATCATACACAAATGGTTGAAAAACCCCCCAAAATTTAGGGTTTTTCCCCACAGCATACATGCAAAGACGAAGCATAGAAGATCAGTCAAAATAAACTCTAATAAAACCAAAAAACCACAAAAAGTTCATGGAAGCAAACACAGTAAAAGAAATCCTTAGAAACCCTAGGAAAATACAGTAATGAAAATACACGGAAAACCATAGGGAAAACACTTAGCAAAGTAAAAAAAAAGAGATAGATGTGAAAAAAAGTTTAAAATCTTAGGAAATAGAATGTATCTGAAGTAGATCTTGGAGAGAAACAAAGAAAACCTCAAGGGATTAGGGATTCATAGAAACCCCTATAAAATAAAAAAATCCTGGAACGGGTTGGTCCTGAATCGGAGATGGACTCACATGGCTAGAACTCACCGGAGATGAGCCGGAGATGGCCATAGAACTTGAATCAGAGAGACTCGCAGCCAGGATCTTCAATGTTAGACTCTGAAACCTTGAGAAAAATGAGCATAGAGGTATGTGGGGTTAGGTAAAGGCTGCTCAGGATCTGAGAAACCATAATCTCCGGTGAATTAAGGTTGGAGACCGGTGAAATGGGCTAGGGTTTCAGAGGACCTTGGGAGCGTTTGAGAGATGAGGGGATACAAGGGCAACTCGTTTATGAGAAGTTTTTTAGGGTTAGGGGGTCGGTTGGATTAATTAAGGAAGGGTCTAACGTGGACGGTTGATCTAAATGATCAACGGCCACGATTTAAGATGGGGATCCGGACGGGTTAGTTTGATAGGGTAAGGGTCGGGTAATTGGTACAATTGGGTTGTTTATTTGGGTTCAATTTGGGCTGCGTATTTGGGTCTATTTGGGCTATAATTGAAATTAAAAGAGGCTATAATTTAAATAATCACTTTTCCCCATTTTGAATTTATAAAAAATAGCAAATGTGTTTAAAATCAAATTTAAAATACTGATTTAATAAAAATGCATAAGTATTAATTTAAAATTTTTGAAATGTTTTGTGATTAAAATTGCTATTAAATAGAAAAATAGGCTAAAATTGTAATTTTATGCAATTTTAGTTTTAAAATACCAAATGGACTTGTAAGATTATGTAAAAATCAAGTAAATTATATTTTTGTGTAAATGTGAGAATACAATAAATTATTCACCAAAATGACAAGTTTTGGGAATTATTATTGGATTTTATTATGCAAAATATGCCATAAATTAGTTTTAAAAATCTTTAAAAATTTGGGAAAAATACCAAAGCCTTTGGGGATGCTTGTATATGTATATACATGCCACTTTGAAAGTATTGTAATTATAAAAATACATAGGGAAAAATTGGGTATCATCAGCTCCCCCTCTTTACACGGGGAGGATGAAAGAGTTGTCGGGTAAAGATAAGATGGCCAATTTTGAACGGAGACGGCGATTGTTAATGGAGTTGGACCGCGCTCTGGCTTGTGAGCTGCCTACATATCCCTGGTTTTACAAGAATCAGGCCATATGTAGTTCAGGTACCATTGACGGAATATGCCGATGGAACTTCAAAAAAACGGACGCGATGGTTAGATCTGAGAGGGTGTCTGGAATCAGACAGGCTGCGCAGAACTGGAGCGGGGATTTATCCTGCTGAAATGGTCGTGAGCCAGCCGTAGTACCTGTTATTGGGCGATGTGCATATATATTGCGTAATATAAATGTGATGCAACTTTCCGTTGGACCATGAAGGTTTGTCTTCAGGCGGTTAGGATATCGTCCTCAGACTATGATGTCCTGGGCCATGAAGAGCATTAAAGTAAGGGTTTGCAGGCCATGAAATGATGTTCTCGGGCTATGCAGATGGTGCTTCTGAACTATGACACCTTCAAACGAGTTGGCGATCTTTCAGCCCATGAGAAGGTGGCAATCTTTCAGCCAAATGAATTTGAAGGATGGCGATCTTTCAGCCAAATAAATACAAAGGGTGGCGATCTTTCAGCCAGGGCAAGAATCTAAAAGGCATTTGGCGATATTTCAGCGGAATGAGAATTTAAAAAGCATGTGGCGATGTTTTATCCTGTCGAAAAAATAAAACGGCGATATTTCAACAGTGCAGGGCGGAGACAATGCTTAGTCTCGAAAGGCATATAGGAGCCTCATGCAATATGGAGGTAAAGCTTAACCTCAGAAGGTGGGGTGTAGCCTTATGCAATGTACGGATGGAGACAGAGCTTAGTCTCGAAAGGCAAATAATAGCCTTACGCCATATGGAGGTAGAGCTTAACCCCGGAAGGCAATGAGTAGCCTTATGCAAAAATACAGATGGAGACAGAGATTAGTCTCGAAAGGCAGATAGTAGCCTTATGCAATATGGAGGTAGAGCTTAACCTCGGAAGATAGAGAATAGCCTTATGCAAAAATGCAGATGGAGGCAGAGCTTAGCCTCGAAAGGCAGATAGTAGCCTTATGCAATGCAAGAATGTAAAAGAGCGAATAATAGTAAGTTCTCTTAGCTTGTAGATGGTTTGCGATATTAGGACTGGTAGGGAGTGTTGAGTGTGCATAGTGACCCCCTTTTGGAGGGTTTCGATTCTGAAGAGCGAATGTACTTTGATTCGTGGCCTGAATTCCTACATCCAAAGAAAAATTGTGAGTTTTGTAGAGGGGAGGTTAGTTCGTATCCTCCAGCTCTTGGCGCCATGTATCACGGGGGTACCGTTGCTAAACGATGTGACATAGATGATGCTTATGCATGACTTAGTAAACCTAAGGCAAGTTTATATATATATATATATAAATGATTTTGGATGAACGAACAGCTGTAACGTGGTTCAAGGCGCGGCGACCTTGCTTGCTCCGGACTTTTAAGGGTCCTCCTCAAAATTCTGCCCCAGTTTACTTGGTTGGTGCTGCTGATGGCAGTGCTGAATAACTGAAAGCGGATTGATTCCATAATTTTGAGGGTCCTCAAAATTCTGCCTCAATTTCTGAGCTACCCAGGTTAGAGCACAATAAGTGCGCTCTAATAAGGAATATCGATCTTCGTACGTGGTAAACTTCTTGCTGAGGTAGTAGATGGCTTGCTCTTTTCTTCCTGTTTTATCATGTTGTCCCAAAACACAACCAAATGCCCCATCCAATACTGCGAGATAATGCAATAGAATTCTCCCTGGCTCGAGTGGAACCAAGACTGGCGACGTCAACAAGTATTCCTTGATTCTGTCAAAAGCCTCTTGGCATTCCTCAGTTCATTTATTCGCATCATCCTTCTTTAGCATCTTGAATATGGGTTCAAAAATGAAAGTGGATTGGGCTATGAATCAGCTGATATAGTTGAGTCTTCCCAGAAAACTCATCCTGTCCTTCTTGCTCTTTGGTGGTGGCAACTCTTGAATGGCTTTGACCTTTGATGAATCCAATTCTATACCCCGGAGACTCACAATGAAACCCAATAATTTTCTGGTGGGAACCCCGAATGCACACTTCGCGGGATTCAATTTCAAGTTGTATCTCCTCAATCTATTGAAGTATTTTCTCAAATCTCACATGTGATCTGCAGCTTTCTTGGATTTAATGATGAATTTGTCCACATAAACCTCGATCTCTTTATGTATCATATCATGAAAGATTGTGGTCATGGCTCTCATGTAGGTAGCACCAGCATTATTTAAACCGAACGGAATCATTCTGTATTAGTAGATTCCCCACGGCTTGATGAATGTCTTTTTATCTGCATCTTCTTCATCCATCCATATCTGGTGGTATCCAGCAAAACAATCGACGAACAATTGCAGCTCATGTTTAGCGCAGTTATTGATCAATATGTGTATATTTGGCAAAGGGAAATCGTCCTGAGGACTGGCTCGATTGAGATCCCGGTAGTCGACATAGACTCTAATCTTCCCATCCTTCTTTGGTACCGGAACAATGTTGGCTCACCATGTTGGATACTCTACCCCTCTGAGAACCCTGGCTTTGACTTGCTTGCTAACCTCTTCTTTGTTTTTCAAACTCTATTCTGTCTTAAACTTTCTGAGTTTCTGTTTGACCGGTGGGCATGTCATATCTGTCGGCAGCTTGTAAGCCACAATGGATGTGCTGAGACCGGTCATATTATCATACGACCAAGCGAATATATCCTCATATTCTTTCAAAAACTCTGTGTATTCTCCTTTTTTTGATGGTGACAAGTGTACGCTGATACGTGCTTCCTTGACATTTTTTGTGTCTCCCAAATTAATGAACTCAGTTTCGTCTAAGTTAGACTTAGGCATGTTCTCAAAATTCTCGACCTCTCTGACAACCTCTTATGGTATTTCATCATCTTCTAAATCTATGTCCGTTTGTCGCACCGTCTCGTTGCAAGTTACAGTCATTGGTTTATCATCAAGATATGTAATAGTAATGCTATGTAAAAAAAGTAAATGGTAGAGAAAATAAATAAGAGCGAAATATAAAGATAAACTTGGAAAAAGCTTTCGATTAAGTTCATAATTGTCTGAAACATCGGAGCTCTTTTCAACAGTAAAGACAATGTGGCAAAGTAAAATCAACTAAAAGTAAAGTGTGATGCATATGCATCGTTCAGCCTTGCTACCCCAAGGCTCTCCGGGCACTAGTGGTCCTGATGACCAATTAGTGAGGTGTTCTCCTAGGTTCACAGCTTGAATTGAAGGGCCTTCCTCCCCCTCCTCCTTGAAGATAACACAGCAATTCATATTATCCTCCAGAAATAGGTTCTTCATTGCTGCCAGTGTCTCATCTTCTTCTGATCCATATATGACATCAGATGGCTGAAAAGTCTGCTGCAACTGAGGTAGAGGGTGCTCCAACGGGTAATAGGGACCGCACCATGGTGGCGACCAGTCGTTGAACTACCACCAAGTGTTTTCATAACCCAAGCCAAAAGTAGTTCCATGCTTCTTCAACTGGATAGGCTTGGTGATGCCCTGGAGATTCTTGCCAAGCCCCTTTCCGAGCTCGTATCCACTCCAATTCAGAATGCTTTCAATTTTGTTATCCCAGCACTTGTCTTTGTCTATGGCGTTGACTCGCTCGATGTGATGGTATGTTTCTCCACCGATTTTTCTTCTACCTCTGATCATCAGGATGGCCTGGTGACTATATATACGGTCGCTACCGTCACCATGGATGACTACTTCCTAATGGTTCCATTCAATTTTTACAGCTTGATGCAAATTTAATGCCACATCCCAAAACGGCATGGATCCAGGGTCGTCCTAGAAACAAATTATAGGATGCTGGTACGTCAATGACTTGGAACTCAACATTGAACCAGGTGGGTCCCATCTATAGGCATATGCTAATTTCTCCAATGGTGGACCTTTGAGATCCATCAAAAGCTTTGGCACTGATAGCTTCGTATTTGATATTGTGCAATCCCTTATCCAATGTCGTAAGGATTACCAATTGGAAAATGTTGAGGGTGGATCCCCCGTCGACAAGAAACCTGGTGATAAAGTGATCCTCGCATTGCGTAGGGATGTCCAATGATTTGTTGTGACCAAGCCCTTCTGGCAGTAATTCATCTTCGTGGAAGGTGATCTTATGGCTTTCAAGAACCTGCCCCACCATGTTTGCCATTTCGCCTCCTGTTATGTTGCTAGGAACATAAGCCTCGCTCAGTATTTTAATTAAGGCATTTTTATGCGCCTCAGAGCTTTGTAGATGAGCCAGAATAGTAATCAGTGATGGCGTTTTGTTCAGTTGCTCGATGACTGAGTACTCTTTGGCCTATACCTTCCTCCAAAGGTCATCGGGTCTAGTTTCAACAGCCCGCCCAGAGGCCTGCTTGCTGGGCTCAGCCAAGTGTTCCGGGGTGCACACCCTACCTGTTCTGGTCATGCACTTTACGGGAATAGCTTCCCTAGTATTTGTCTTTCCCTTCCTTCTAGCCATAGCGGTGTAATCCCAAGGTATAGCATTTCTTTTGAATGGGGTCACGTGTGTCATGGAGACTGGAATTGGTACTCTGGGAGGTAACACAACAACTTCAAACGGTGTAGGCGCCCTTGGAACCCCGAACTCAACCTCAATTGGTTTTGGTGCCTTTACAGAAGGCGCTTCAAACTCGGGTGGCATGGAAACATTTACCACATCACCCTCAAAGGGCTGAATCTGGGCAACAATGGTATTGAGAGTAAATGTTGGCTTCTTAGGCCTGTCTCCTTCATCTATCAAACCGATTGACCCTTTGGGATCCCAATCATCTTCGATCTCGATCATGAGGATGCCTCCACCCTTGTGGTTAGGCAGAGGGTTGTTGTAGCCATTAGGAGCGGGCTCCTTTGCTATAATGATCTTGTTGTCAATCAGATTCTGGATCTTGTCTTTCAATGAGCGACACTCATCGATGGTATGGCCTTTCATCCAGGAATGGTATGCACAAGTCTGGTTTGGGTTGATCTACTAGGGAGGGTTTTCTGGAGTTACGGCATGGATTGGGGTGAGACCAGCTGCTTCGAGTTTTTCATATAATTGGTCAATTGGCTCGTCTATGGCGGTATATTGTCTAGGAGGTTTGCGGTCGAAGTTTGGTTTAGGTCAAGGGAAGTTCTGGTGGGTGTGAGGTGATGGGCAGCAGGAAGGTTGGGAATTATATGGTTGGTATACAGGTGCGGGTTGGGAATATCTAGGTGAGGTGGGGTTATATGTAGGTGGTGGAGGTGATTGGTAAGCAGGTGGTGGAATTTGGTAAGTGGGTGGTGGTGCTTAGTAGTTTAGGGTAGGTTGATATGAGAGTGGAGCTAAGGGATAGGTTTGGTACTTCATAGGGGAGTTGTTCCTTTGCGCAGCCATTACAGAATTCGCATCCTTTTTCGTCGACGAGCCACCAAACAGTAAAGCCTTGTTGATAGCTTGCAATGCCTCGAGGTTAGTGACCAGACCATTTTTTATGCCTTCTTTGATCCTTTCTCCCAACTTGACAATTTTGGAGAACTTATGGCCCTCTATTAGCATCAGCCTCTCGTAGTACTGCGGATCCTAAGCACGGACGAAGAACATGTTCATTGTTCTTCCTCCAAGGCCGGTCTGACCTTAGCAGCTTCTGACCTCCAACAAGTAGCATACTCGTGAAAGGTCTCTGTGGGCTTCTTCTGGATATAGAACACATCTGGTGCGTTCTCAGTGTTGAACCTGAACCGATACATAAAGTCAGACGCCATGTTCATCGAACTAGTCCATTTCTTGGCATCCTGGCAAATGTACCAGGATAAATCATCACCCTTCAAACTCCTCATGAACAAATTCATGCGGATATTCTCGTCCCTTCTGACTCCGACCAACTTGTCACAATACATTATCAAGTAGACCCTGGGGTACCTGTTCCATCGAACATTTCGAACTTAGGAACTTTGTATCCCTCCGGGATCTCAACATCTGGATGAACATACAGATCTTCATAATTCAACCCTTCAACACCTTTGTTACCTTCGATAACTTGGACCCGGCTAGTCAACTTCTTGATCTCAGCGGCAAATTCTGAATGAGGGAGTTCTTGCCATCTGACTCGACTACACTGGTGATTTGATGACTCTAATGCGCCATAGTATCCACAAAGAGTTGAGTGTTATGGTCTTTTGTGGTGTTTGGTGGTTCAGGAACGTGCAGTGGTATGTGGTGACTGAAGTGTTTGAAAGTCAGCCCTGAAATGACTCATTTTCTCTATCCTGGGTATGATTTGTTTCCTTCCGACTTGCCTTATGACTCGGAGGGGGGCGTAAGGATGAGTTCCCCTCAGGCAATGAGTATGAGGAATGGTGCGTCTCAAGAATGAATAATAAACTCCCCTATTGGGAACCACTCGAACATCCACTAAATTTGCTCTTCTTTTAGATTTTCTAACAATTCTACCTGTCCATTGGCATCCTCTGGCTATTAGAACATGTTGGGAATGAAGTTCATTCGCTTTGGGTGATGAAAAGCGAAATGGTCATCCCAATTCCTACGTGTGATTTACTGTGTGTAGTCGTCTTTATGAAGGTGTTCTATGAGTTATAGTTGAAGTACAAGAATACAACCCTCAAAATGTGGAGCTCCTTGTTGTCACTTTCCCAAGGCTCGGTAGATTTCAACGATGATCATGGGAACTATGCTGAAAGACTGCCCGTCGATTCCTTTAATTAAGGTCTTGGTCACCATGGCTAGTCTGGTGTGGATCCTAGCCTTCTTCATAGGGAAAATGATCATGCCCAAGAAGCAAAACATGAACACAAACACCTTTCTATGTATATGTCCCAAAGAGGTGAGGGCGAATTCGTCCATGTAGGTGCGATAGGACTTGCTATGGCCATATCTATCATATATGAAGCTGAATGGTATGTAGGAGTCCTTCAAGCAAGAAAGGTCGGGATTTTCCTTGAGTCCCATCATCTTAAGAAAGCCTCTACTTTTGCGATTCTCCGGCAAAACAAAACCGGAGTCTCCCAAGGGATACCAGCTAGGCCCTCTATCTCTAGCAAAGGGGTCATTTCCAAGTACCCTAAGCGGAACACTGATTGATCACCATCCCAAAACAAAGTGGCAGCCTCAATGATCTTGTTGTTGGGTTGGATTTCCAGAAGTGAGGGCAAATTCCCTTAGTACTTGCAGACAAGGGTTTGATCACTACCATGAAGATCTTCCCACCAATTTAGAAACCTTGGGTGGATAATGGATACCATACCGAATCTGGGGACCTCGTGCCTCATTTTCTGCAAAACAAAGTGTTAGGCCCTTAACCCCACCAGACTCAACTATTTAAATCGATAATTAGCAAAAGGCATTAAGTTCTCACAATAAATGCACACAGCGTGAAGGTGTCCGTTTGGGTTTCAGGAAACCCGATGGACTTTGGTCTAGGCTGTCTTAATGAGTCATTATGCGGACAACATAAATGACTCGGCTAGGCTTGACCATTATGCATGCACAGTTTAATAGAATAATGTTTCTACTTTTGAAGTGCTATACAAGGTACCCTTGAGCGGACAACTCAAGAGGGAAAGGCGCAGAACCGTCGACTACACTGTTGATCGACTGGTTTTACCGCAAAAATATGCCTTTGTGACATTTAGGGGGTTTATAATATCGGAAGGGTGCAACCGCTCATTATAACCATTGTTATAGGATTTGTTTTGGCACGAATGGAATATGATCCTGAAAGATGCAATTACAATAATGAAAGAAATTACATGTATCTTTACGTTCATAAGATAAAAGATTACAATGCTTGCTCGAATTACAATAGTACCAAAACAAAGTAATAAAGAAAGCAATTAAAAGAAAGAAAAGACATGGAGAGTCAAGTTAGTAATTGTGATGAAATAATCAAGGACCAGAAAATATGCGATTAAGTAAGAAATAAAGTCACAATATCAAGTATTGGTAAAAGCCTAAAAGAATCCCCGGCAGAGTCTCCATGCTGCGATGCCCCCCTTTTCCTCTCGAGGGAAAGAAATCGGCTTTACGACATTATGGGTGGAATGACTCCTTTATCCCCTTTTGGGGGAATTTGGGCTATGGAGTTTGAAGAGTAGTCACCTAATGATTCTAGTGCATTAGGACACTTTTAGAGAAAAAAAAGAAGGATTTGAAAGAAAACCAGAGTTTGGGAAAGGGCTTGAGATTATCTCGAGTGGAAGGTGTTAAGAACCCCTCGAGATCCACTAGTTTAGTTCCCGGCTTTGCTTAGTTGTGACTTTAAGAAGAGTAGGAGTAAACGAGCAAAGTTTTCACATAAGAAATAAAAGCAAGTTGATAATTTTGAAAGAAGAATGGCACAAGTAAAAGAGAGTTTCAGTTTGAAGAAAATATTTAAACAAAGAAAAAGTAAAGAAAGATGGTCCTAGGCTTAACTATAACATGGATCATTCGATGCAACATCCTGCACACATTCCCCAAATCTCCTTATGATATTAGTGCATCGTCATCATCTCCATATTCTACCCTTCCCACCCCGTTAAGGTATTGAAGCGCGATTACTCTCATTTACTTATTACATGCTAGTACCCGTCCCCACCAATCAGTCCCGGGGTATTTGGACATCTAATCCTAATGGGAGGAAAAGAGATAAGGCATATATGGAGTTTAAAAGGACAAAATACTAAGGCGTCAATCAAAAAAAATAACAGATAGTGTTATACAAATCAAACACTCGAAGGCTCATACAAATCTGCTAAATCACAACACCAATTATTTTAGCATGACTTGCAAGTACAGATTTAGTCTTGAAAATTAACGGTGGACAGATTAGTTTAACACATAGAGTTGGATAACAACTCCGCATTAGGCAACCAAAATCCAAGTTCAGTGTTTGGAATTACCCGCCCTTAGGCATCCAAGTACAGAGGGAACTCTATGGTCCCTTAGCATGGCTTACCATGGGGGGTAGAACTTAAAGAACTAAGAATAAGTATAAAGTGAGGGGACTAGAGGAAACCAAAGCAAAGGATGGTCATACCCAGCCATGGGTAAGACTGGCACACCCCTGACCCATTAATTGATTAAAGCAAATAAGAGCAGACTTTAGAAGTCAGACAGGGGTCTGGGTAGTGATTAGGACATCACCAGACCTTAGTCAAGGCTCAGCACAGAAAGGGGGGTTAAGGGAATGGGACTGATTTGAGTAAAGGTTCAAAAGAACCCGGTACGAGGTCGGGAATAAAAAATAGGGGGCTACCCCTAGCCTAGAACCAATACTCATATACAAACAGGGGTTAAAGGGAATGGGATCACATTAAAGGCATTCACATAAACATCAAGGGGGAATAGGACAAGCATAACAGCTCTTAAAGATGCAGAAGCATGAGTAAAGGCATGACAGACTAATGTATAGTCATATAATGCAAGAAAACATGTAGTGAGGGTTTTGTAAAGAGAGAAGCAGACACATAGTTTTGGAGAATAGTATTTAAATTATAGAAGCATACCAGTTGCAAAGAAGAGAGAGCGTTGAGCGTGTGTGTTTTTTGAACTCAGTTGTTTGTTTGTTTGAAGAGAAGGAGTAGGGTATTTATAGTTTGAAAACAGACGGTATGTAAGGCAAAATATAATTCGGTGCCAATCAGAATTAATTAGAAGAAGGGAACTCCATTAATTAAGGATTTTGAATTTGAATATGATAGGGCAGAGTTGTATTTAAGGAAAGAAAATCAATAACACATGGTGAAATAAAGGGTAAATACATAGGAGAAGCTTTTTTAAAAATACACTGTTAGATAAATAAGGTAATGGTAAAATCAATCAATTACATAGTAAATCAAGGAGTTATGGATTCGACCTTAGTAACGAATCAAGTCAGAAAACAGGTCAAAATCAAACAAGGGGAGAATAAAATAAATTCATATAGAAATCAATCCTGAAAATTAGGGTTGTTTAGAGAGGAAAAGGTTTTACTATAAAGAGAGTGTAAACTCAAACATGCGAGGCTAAAATTAACAAAGTAGTCGTGTAATCCAAAAAGCAAGAAGAACATAGATATGAATGAACTTAGAAGGTCTTGCAAAGCTTAGCAAGATTCGGAGAACATTAGATGAACTTAGAAGATTAGGGTTTTGAAATCAAGCAGGAAGGACATCAAAAGAATCAAAATAATCGTACACAAATGGTTGAAAACCCCCCAAAATTTAGGATTTTTCCCACAGCTTACATGCAAAGACGAAGCATAGAAGATCAGTCAAAATAAACTCAGGAAAAAACCAAATAACACAGACAGTTCATGGAAGCAAACACAGTAAAAGAAATCCTTAGAAAACCTAGGAAAATACACAAAAGAAAATACACAGAAAATCATAGTGAAAACACTTAGCAAAGTAAAAATATAAGAGATAGCAGTAGAACAAGTAAAAAAATCATGGAACCCCTATGTTTTAAGAAGATGAGCAGTTTTGAAAACAAAAATCGAAAAGATATGAAAAATACTTTAAAATCTTGGTAAATAGAACGGATCTGAAGTTTATCTTAGAGAGAAACAAAGAAAACCTCGAGGGCTTAGGGTTTCAGAGAAGACCCTAGAAATGAGAAAATCCTGGAACGGGCTGGTCCTGAGTTGGAGATGGACTCACAGGGCTAGGACTCGCCGGAGATGGCTATAGAACTTGAATCGGAGATATTCTGAGCCAGGGTCTTCAAAGTCGGACTCCGAAACCTCGAGCAAAAGGAGCATAGAGGCATGTGGGGGTAGGTACAGGCTGCTCAGGGTTTGAGAAGTCATAATCTCCAGTTAAACAAGGTCGGAGACCGATGAAATGGGCTAGGGTTTCGGAGGGGCTTGAGAGCATTTAAGAGATGAGGGGATACAAGGGCGGCTCATTTGTGAGAAGTGTTTTAGGGTTATGAGGTCGGTTGGATTACATAAGGAAGGGTCTAACATGGACCGTTGATCTAAATAATCAACGACCACGATTTAAGATGGGGATTCGGGCGGGTTAGTTTGATAGGGTATGGGTCAGGTAATTGGTGCAATTGGGTCATTTAATTGGGTTCAATTTAGGCTGGGTATTTGGGTCGATTTGGGCTATAATTAAAATTAAAAGAGGCTATAATTTTAATAACCACTTTTCCCCATTTAGAATTTATAAAAAATAAAAAATGTGTTTAAAATCAAATTTAAAAGCTGAGTTAATAAAAAATGAATATGTATTAATTTAAAAACATTAGAAATGGTTTTGTGATTAAAAATGCTATTAAATCGAAAAATAGGCTAAAATTGCAATTTTATGCAATTTTAGTTTAAAAATACCAAATGGACTTGTAAAATTATGTAAAACTCACATAAATTATATTTTTATGTAAATAAGAGAATAAAATAAATTATTCACAAAAATGACAAGTTTTGGGAATAATTATTGGATTTTATAGTGCAAAATACGCCATAAATTGGTATTAAAAATCTTTGTAATATTTGGGAAAAATACCAAAGCCTTTGGGGATGCTTGTATATGTATATACATGATATTTTGAAAGTATTATGCTTATAAAAATACATAGAGAATAATTAGGTATCAACAATTGTGTAGAAATAAAAGCGAACACTAAATAAATTTTGTCTAAGATAGAGAGTTCAAAATGAATTTTGTTCGTGTTTGAAGTGAGAAGAGAAGAGGAGTACTTATAGTAGTTGAAGGCAAAGAAAAATAAGGTAAAGCAAATCAACTTCATCAATCAATTAAGCCATAGAATCAATCAGGCAAAGGAAATCAACAAGTCTTCCCCTAATTGAGGAGTAATTAGCCAACGATAAAGAATATAACATATTTAAGAAAAGAAAATCAAGCAAGACTTGGCACAGGGTAAACAATTAAGGGTAAATATACCAAGGTTCAATTAAGGAAACCAATGAATAAGTCACATGGTTAATCAAAAATAAGGTAACAAACTATTTAAGGTTGCAAATATATGGAAATAATCGAGAATCAGCACATAGGTGTTACCATAACAATTCAATGAATCAAAGATTCGAAATAACACTGATTTAAGGAGAATAACAAAGATTTCCATGAATAAGAAAATAAGTCAAGCATAAATTGGAAAGAATCGAATCTGAAATCCTAATAGAGGCATACTAGGGCAAAATCACAGGATGTTCTAATTAAACAAAGGAGTAATCATGTAAATCAAAGCGCAGCATAGGCATATGTCAAATAACACGGACGAGTGCAGAATCCAGACAAAGTTCAAATATTGGGGGTTTTAGTAGAGGAAGGACTAAACAAAATCAGTCAAAACCCATAGACGTACGGGAATAACATTTAAATCGAGAAAGCATTTCAAAGAAAAGGATTTTCAGAAACCCTAGCTTAGAAAAGGAGAATAAAATGTTGAAAATCCTGGGTAGTCGAAGAAATCGAGTAGAGCGTAGTATAAAACACAATGAATAATTTGAAAAATCATTTTAATAAGTCAAATATTAGAAGACTTAGGCAATAAATTAGGATTTTGCAATAAAATTAGTGATGAAAAAAACCCGGCTGTGAAACTAATTACTAACGGAGTACGTAGCACTATCGGAGAAAGGCCGGAAACAGACCCAGGCGAGGCTTCAGTGCCCTTCTTACATGGTGGAAACTCTTGGAGTTTCAAAGATGGAGGGAGCTGGTGAGATAAGGTTTCTTGGCGGCTGATGATCAAAAGAGGCAATGAGAGCCATCAGAGAAGGTGAACCAGAAGGTTCTATAAAGAAGGGGGAGGTGAAAAGTTAGAGAGAGACCGGTCTCTTTGAAAAATAAGGGCAAGGGGAGGGGGTCGTTTGATTTATATTAGACAAACAAATCTGGGTCGTTGATCTCATTTGATCAACGGCCCCGATTGAATGATAGTTGGGCCGGGTAAATTACATGGATATGGGTATGGTTAATTGGGTTAAAAATAGGGGTTAATTTGGGCTGAATAGAGACGCAATTTTTGCTAAAATTGTAATGATCTGGCCAAATTTTAAATAGCCAATTTCTCACTTTTTAATTAATTAAAAAAGATAAAAGCAATTTAAAAAGAAAATTAAAAACACTGAATTGATTAATAATATAGAAAAAATAATCTAAAAATTTTAGGAGCAATTTTATAATTATAAAACGTGGTTAATTATAAATATAGGCTATGATTGCAATTTCATGAAAATTTAGCTTTAGAAATTCCAAATAAATTTGTAAAAATATGCAAAAATTATATTAATTATATTTTATTGTAAATATAAGAGTGAAATACATTATTCACAAAAATGATAATTTTGAGAATAATTATGGGTTTTGTACTGTTAAAAATGGATAATAAATTGATTTCAAAAATCTTATAAATTTGAAAAAAATAGCAAAACTTTTGAACGTGCTTATATATGCATACATATGCTATTTTGAAAGTATTTTGAGTATAAAAAGTACATAGGAAAAAATTGGGTATCAACAAGGATCAACCTTTATGCCTTCTGCTGATACGACATACCCCAAAAAGGCAACTAAGTTTAACCAAAATTGGCATTTTGAAAATTTGATATATAGCTCACTATTCTTCAAAGTCTGAAGCACAATCCGAAAATGTTGTTCATGTCCCTCTCGACTAGTGGAATAAATCAAGATTTCATCAATGAATATAGCCACAAATGAACCCAAATAGGGCTTGAGCACTCGATTCATCAAATCCATAAACGTTTTTGGGGTGTTAGTAAACCCAAATGACATCACTAGGAGTCATAATGCCCATACCGAGTCTGTAAAGCCGTCTTTGGGACATCAGATGCCCTAATCATCAACTGATGATAGCCGTAGCTCAAGTCAATCTTTGAAAACTTCTTGGCAGTCTGAAATTGATCAATTAAATTATTGATTATTGGTAACATATTTGCTTTTGGTAGTGACCTTGTTCAACTGCCGATAATCTGTACACATTCGCATAGATCCATCTTTCTTCTTTACAAATAATACTGGTGCACCTCAGGCTGAGACACTAGTCTAATAAATCCCTAATCAAGCAAGTTTTCTAAACCTTCCTTCAATTCTTTTGACTCCGCCAGGGTTATATGGTATGGTGGAATATAAATGGGATGGGTGCCCGGAGCCAAATCAATGCAGAAGTCAATATCTCTATTGGATGGCATCCCCGACAAATATGTAGGAAATACCTCTGGAAATTCGCGAACAACTGGGACCGAGTCCATAGAAGGAACATCTGCCGTGGGATCGCGGATATAATCCAAATAGGATAGACACCCCTTCTCAACCATATGTCGATCCTTCATATAAAAAATAACCCTGCTGGTAGAACAACCATGAGTTCCTTTCCATTCCAATCGAGGAAACCATGACATAGATAAGGTCACCGTCTTGGCATGACAATCCAATAGCATGATAAGGTGACAGCCAATCCATACCCAATATGACGTCAAAATCTACCATATGAAGAAGCATAAGATCCACACTAGTCTCAAGACTCCCAGTAGTAACCATACACGAACAGTAGACATGATTTACCACAATAGAATCTCCCACCGGTGTGGAAAATATACATATGCACTCAAAGAATCACTAGGCACAACAAAATATGAAGCAAAGTAGGCAGACACATTGGAGTAAGTAGACCCTAGATCAAAGAGAATGGAGGCATATCTATGACAAACTGGACAATATTTGTGATCACAACGTCGGATGAATCGGCCTCAGGACTAGTCATATAATCGGGGTTGGGCCCCACCAGTCTAAACTACATCTCTTGGACAGGACATAGCTGGCTGGCCTCCACCTCTAATATTCTGACCTCCCCCCTAGTAGTCTGACCTCCACCTCTAATAGTCTGACCTCTTCCCCTAGTTGGTCGAGCGGGCGGTGGAGCAACCGCTGCCGGTATGATGACACGAGAATCCTGTTGGGGTATGTTGTTCAACAACCTAGAGCACTGCCTTATAATGTGATCATTGTTCCCACACTCAAAGCACTTATCCTATTGTCGTGGCTACTGAAGCTGAAGCTGACCCAAACGGGTCGGATAACCGCCAAAGTGACTCCGGAGTGGTGGTAGACTAATAGAAATTGCATTTGCACTGAATGTTGGCTGCCTAAGGTAAGGAATATAAATACTTTGACTCCCTGAAGCATCATAAGAAGTCTGAAGTGCTGAGTAAAATGCCCTACGAGGATGTCCCCTACCAAAAAGTACCCTTGCCTCCAGTTGAGGTGCCTCTAAAATTACCGAAATGGCGTAGCCTCTTATCTAAAACATGTCCCCTTTTCTAAGCAATAACCATCTCTATCCATCTAGAAACATTAGCAACCGTCTGAAAAGAAAACTCACTCTCAGTCTCCTTGGCCATTTGTAGCATGATAGGATGAATGAGTCCATCAAAGAAAATCTTCTCTCTCTCTCTCTCTCTCTCTCTCTCTCTCTCTCTCTCTCTCTCTCTCTCTCTCTCTCTCTCTCTCTCTCTCTCTCTCTCTCTCTCTCTCTCTCTCTCTCTCTCTCGGTAGAAAGTAAAAGAAGAGCATAACGGGTTAGATCCACAATACGAGTATCATACTGAGTGACTTACATACTGCTTTGCTAGAGACACTCAAATTCTCTGCGGTAATTCTCCCTCAATGTGATAGAAAGGAACTTCTCCAGAAATAGCTGCGAGAACTACCCCCAGGTAAGTGCAGGCGAACAAACTGATCTAGTGAATAAATAATCTTTCCACCACCTCTTGACAGAATCAGTCATCTGAAACACAGCAAAATCAACCTCGTTGCTTTAAACTATTCCCGTATTCTGAAATACCTCATAGCAGCGATCTATAAAATCATGTGGGTCCTCAGAAGGTGTACTACTGAAATAGATTGGAAATAGCTTGGTAAACATTTCCAACCTCAAAAAAGCCTTATAAGATAAAGCATGCCTATCATCGGCATGTACCGCAACAACTGGTTGAACCACCAAAACTGGATGGTTTACTGGAACCTGATACTGGGGAGTTGTCTACCCCAAAGTAGGATTAGTGGGAGTGCGTGCTCCTCCCCCAGCCTGGATGACGGGTGGTGCCACTGGAAATGTACCATTCTTGGCCACACCTTCCATAAGACTCACCAAAGGGACTACAGAGTCCTGATGTATAGGAGTAGCTATGAATCCTTCAAAACTTGAACTGGTCAAACAGGTACCGGCTGAGCTGGAACCTCCGCTTCTAAATCCACATAAGATTCTACAACCGGTGTTGCTGCTCGAGCTCTAGACTGAGCTCTACCTCTGCCTCTACCTCGGCCTCAGCCTTTTCCCCTGGTCATACTTGCCACCGGGACTCTGGCTCTTGTCTGATAGTAGATGTAGAGCATATTCTTGCGATCTGCAAGAGGATAAGAATAGAAGAGTTCAACTGTCAATGATAGAATAAAAATCGCACGACAGAGTAGAATAGAAGTGAAATTGTTCCTACACATCATAGCCTATGGAAGATAAGTACAGACGTCTTTGTACCGATCCTTCAGACTCTACTAAACTTGCTCGAGACTCAGGAGACTTATGTAACCTAGTGCTCTGATACCACATTATCATGATCCTAAATTCCCACCTGCGAGACCATGATGGCGACTAACATTTCACTTGCTAGACGAGACAATGTTAGAATAATATTAGCCATTTTTAAAAATTTTAATTTAATTAATATCAAGGAAACAAATGCTAATATAAAATCTGAAATAAAGTGAATAATCCATAATTATAGTGATGTCCAAATATCATCCCAACACTGGTGTCCCAAGTGCACGAGCTACTCGAATAATACAAATAAATGTCTGAATGAAAATAAAGTTGTCTAAAAGAAAATACACATCTAAGATAAAGTAAACGGGGACTTCGGAACTGCAAACATCATGCAGCTATACCTCAAGTCTCCTCTGAATAACTGAATCCAAACAAGCCTACTGTACGCCACTAGGACCAACTTTGGTATTTGTATAAGAAGTGCAGAGTGTAGTATGAGTACAGCCAACCCCATGTATCCAGTAAGTGCCGAGTCTAACCTCGACGAAGTAGTGACGAGGCTAAGGAAGGTCAATTACATTAATGTGTACACAATAACAATAATAATAATAATCATAATAATAATAATAATAACAAAAATAATAATAACGATAATAACAATAACAACAACAACAACAACAACAACAGCAGCAGCAGCAGCAACAACAACAACAACAACAACAACAACAACAACAACAACAACAACAACAACAACAACAATAGTAATAGTAATAACAATAATATAAAGACGGGAATAAAAGTAAAACAGTTAACTCATATCGACAATCAAAGCCAACTTGGCAGTCATAATCAATTATTACTTCAATCAATTTCCGTTGCGGTGTGCAACCCAATCCCACAAGATATTCATATTCAAATATGTTTCGGTTTGCAATCCGATCCCACAATATATGCATATTTAATTATGTTGCGGCGTGCAACCCAATCCTCAATGTATCTTTTCAATCAATTATGTTGAGGCGTGCATCCCACGCCTCCAATATATTCATTTTCATTTCTGTTGGGGTGTGCAACCCGCTTCTCAACTAATATAACTTATCAATTCTTATAAAAGAAATACCCCAATAAATGCAACAGTTAATATGAAATAATAAGGCAACAAACATACAATAATTATGATTTATTTAAAAATAAGTGATGACAAGTAGCAATTAATTGTGAAAATTAAGAATGAAATATGAAATTTAATATTCGGTATGCTAAATGCCAAGTAGCAATTAAATCACATAAATAAAGTAAGCATGTAACAATTAAAGAATGGATTCAAGGCATAATATTAAGCAAGGAATATGAGAGAAATAGTTAATATAATACTTAATTCATAATTTAAAATAATTTTTTATTTTCATATAATTATGCAAACAATCAATTTGATGATGTATAGGCACTCTCCACCTAGCCTATATGTCGTTACACATGAAGTTCCCATAACAAATAATTCAAGGGTTATATTCCCTCAAGTCAAGGTTAACAACGATACTTATCTCGCTTCGTCACCAAATTTAAGATTCCAATAAATTATTTCCTCGTAAATTCGTGTCTGAAAGCCTCAAATCTAGTCATAAATAATTCAATGTACTTAACACAAATTGTAGTAATTAATTCCATATGAAATTAAAAAAAATTCGGATGAAAATTTGAAATTCATTTAAAAATTCAATACTTGGACCCATGTCCGGATCTCGAAAAAAATTACAAAATTCAAAACCCCCATTCCGAGACGAGTCCAATCATACAAATTATCATATTCGAGGGTCTTCATATTTTAAATTTTTATTTTTGAAAATTCTTACAAAAATCTCAATTTCTTCCATCTAAATCTGAAATAAATGATGACTATAACCATCGATTTATGAATAACAATCACTTTCAGATATAGAACACTTACCCAAGTAAAAGTAGTGAAAAATCCCTTGTGAATCGCCCAAATCTGAAACTCAAAACCTTAAAATGGCCAACACCCGATTTTATGTATTTTGTTCAATGATTTCGCATATGCGGACTCGCATCAGTGACTAAAAATGTTGCGTCTGCGAAGCAACAGTGGCCAGCTGAAGCCCCGCATCTGCAAAAGCATTTTAGCTATTGTGAAATCACTTTTGCAATGTCTAGCGCGCACCTGCACTACCTTCCGCTTCAGCGGACGCGCAGAAGTGTCTAGTATTCCGCTTCTGCAGCTTCTTGCATAGCCCCTCCATTTCCGCTTCAAAGATCGATTTAACGTTTCTGCGAATCCACTTCTACAACCAAGGCTTCGCAGAAGAGAACGCACTTGAAACACCAAAATTCCAAATTTTTCTTAAGTCCAAAATTTGATCAGATTTCGATCTTAATCACTCCCGAGGTACTCGGAGGTTTCTAATCGTGTCAAACAACATCGAAATTACAATTCACACCTCGATTCAGACTTTTGAGTTTCAATCTTTTCAATTTACAAAACTCATGTCGAAACGTATCAAATGAGTCCGAAATGATTTCAAATTTGGCATACAAGTCATAAATAACATAACGGAGCTATTGCAATTCTAGGAATCTCAATCTGAGCCTAATATCAATAAAATCAAATCTGTAGTCAAACATTGGTGGAAACCTTTAGCATTTAGATTTTCAATTTCCGTTAAATGTCGATGTAAGCTAAGGACCTCCAAATTCGATTCCGAGCATACGCCCAAGTCCCAAATTACGATACGGACCTGGTGGAACTGTCAAAGTACTAATCCGGGTCTGTATGTTCAAAATGTACCAAAGTCAACTTAGTTGAGTTTTAAAGTTCTATTTCACATTTTAATTAATTTTTCATGTAAAAAAATTTCGGAAAAATTTATGAATTGCGCACGCAAGTCGAGAAATGGTGAATAGTGTTTTTTAAGGTCACAGAACGCAGAAAAGAATGTTCAAACTAAAGATGATATTTTGGGTCATCACATCTTACCCTCAACTAATGACATCATTACAAATAGTCATTGTAAGAGTTTAAAATATTACCACTTCCAATGGTTATAAGGGAAAACTCGTCACGACCAAGTTTTCTCTGGAAAATGGAACCCCAACCCTATGATCCACAACAAGAACATCCAATCCCCCCCCCCCCCAACCCCCAGATATTGATCAAAGTAGAACCAAACCTAGTTTCACGGACATGCTCATCACCCAAAATCCTAAGTTATTCACCACTTTAGGGAATGATCAAGACCAAAACTCTCTACTAATGGATCAAGATGATCAATCAATTGATCAACCCTCTTTGTCAATCTCAGAACGCATCAAATGTATATCCTTATCCGCTTAGGATAAAGAATGCATCTATGAGCCATAGACAAACTCCATCATAATCAAGATAGTGGGCAAACACATGCTACATCAATATCTAAATAAACAAATTCAAGAACTATTGAAGCCAACGGAGGATTTCCAATTGATTGATCTAGTGATGGACTACTACATCATTAAATTAAAAAGAAAAGAGAATATGGACAAGGCAATACATCGAGGTCCTTGGTTCATAAATGAGCATTTTCTCTAAACTTTGTTGCGACTCAGGAAAAGGTCACTAAATCACTTGTTTGGATTAGATTTCATCAATTACCCACAGAATTCTATGATGGGAAAATTTTGGAAAAAATTGGTAATGGAATTGGTCGATTACTCAAAATTGACGTTTGCACATCAACAACCCTTTGTGGTCATTATGCAAGAATATGTGTGAAATTACCGCTTGATATCCCGTTCCGACCATTTATTTATGTTGGCCACCACAAAAAATAATTCATTATGACGGAAAAAATTTTCTTTGTACAAAATACGGCATATTGGGACATATAGCACAAAAATGTCCCTTCTTTTTCCAAAATAACAAAGACAGCCCAAATGAAGACTCATTAAAGGAATCATCAAACTCAAATTAAGGAGATAAAGAAGTATGGACAACAGTATCATTTATAAAAAGGGAAAATTATGTTATGAAAACCACCCCTAAGAATTCCAATCCGGATAAACAAGGCCAGGTATTCCTGTTAAGCTTTTCAATGCTACCATTGGTAAGTACTTGGATACTCAAGTGTTACAATACAAAACAAAGGAAGTTAATTATTTTAAATCTTCTTCTCATTCACTGCTTAAGGATCAAACTAATTTGCCTACCAAAAATAACTATTCTATCCTAGACAATCAGCAAATTGTATTGGACAAAACCCCTAATGACAACAATAATTAAAATATTTTTAAAAATAAAAATCATGCTAGTGAACAAATGTCACAATATACTACTAATGTTAACATGGTGGCAACAAACGTGTCAAACACTTCTAGTCCTACAAAGCAAATGGCTAAGGTGGCCATGCAAGATAACTTAGGAAGGACACTATTACCCCTACAAAATATCAAAACACTACTATTAACACTACCCTCATAGCAGAAATAAAGGCACTACAAGAAGGACTAAAAACAGCTCATGAATGAGATTTGTTTCCACTTCAGATTAAAACGGATTGCACGGAGGTAATTCTATCAATACAACAAGGGAACCACCTATTTACTAACATTTTATTAAAATGCAGGTTGTTAATGCACCAAGGGAAGCAGGTGATGCTCAAGCACGAATTCCGGCATGGGAATAGGACCGCTTACCAGCTTGCATGCATGGGATCTAATAATACAAGGAAGAAGAAGAAAGTTTTTGTTGCCCCACGTGAAGAAGTGAAAACCCTAGTACAAAAGGATATATTCGATAGATCTGTTTTTGAAAAACTTTTATCGATGATACTTGCAACTTGTTGGCAAACCTAGGTAATTATAGTGTCCTATATGATACTAACTACAAGTCCCATGTTATGGTTGATCCTTAACTTTTAATATATTTACTTAAAACTCGTCCAGTATCTACATCACCTTATCACATATTTAATTTGATGCAAAAAAATGAACTATATTATCGGGAGATCTAGAAAGTTAATTAGCGGGTAGCCATACTAACACATATATCAATCAAGATATTAAAGCTCATCAAATATAGTTAGCTCCTCAAAGTTATTATTTTTAAGGATGATTCTTGAAGAAGTAATCAAACTTAGATTGACGATATGTGATTCAATACAACTACTTTATTCATAGACGATGCCCCATCTTAGCATTATAGTGTAGCAAGAAAATGACCAAAGTCTATAATCCAACAACGTTAGCACATCTTCAAACTTATAAGATTTTGAGGTTTGAATTGTTGGTATAAATGATCTGCTAATGACGTGTTATAAAATAAAAGTAATTTAATAAAATATGAACAACAAATGAAGATAGAGAGAAGTATCTTCTTCAATTATTTGATCTTTCCAGAAATTATTTAAATTCCATAATCGAAAAAAATGAATAAAATTTATATAATTTTTATATGTACAAAAAATATATACTTTTCGGTTATTATTTTGAAAGCGTCTATACAATATCATTTTCTCACAGTATAATCTGTCATCATGATAGAAAAAGATTCAGAAGGTAAAAACGCACGGGAAGTCGTAGAAATAAAACAAGAAATAAAATTTAATGGCCCTTGAAGACCAATTACTGAGTCAATTTGTCAATCTAGAAAGAATTAACTCAAACTAATTATCAGAAGATAAAATTGCCGTGAGCTCAAGTAGATGAAGTTAAATAAATAACACGTCGACGTGGCTATTCCTGACAAAACAACATCAACATCAAACCAAATCCTATGTAATCCCACAAAGTAGGGTCTAGGAGGGGTAGGGTGTACGCACACCTTACCCTACACCCGACTCAAGATAAAAGTAAAAGACGCACACAACACGTAGTAACACCAACCAGATAAGGAGGCGGCTATTCCGGACACTGCCATTAAAAAAACATGGTATAAGCAAAGCCAGGAATTCCTACAACTGGCTCTCCTTTCAAAGACAATGAATTACAAATACTAAAGATCCAGTTATGAGCTTCCCTTTGGGACGGAGTCAACCAACAACAAAAATCCATCACCCTCGCCGCTTCTCTCCCTACAGCAAGAAGAAAGATCTTGGTAAAGACAGGACTTTGAGCAATCTGTCGAAGTAAAACTTGCACTTCCACAGCACAAAACAACGTCATACAGGCTGTCTAGAACTTGTAATCTGGGTTGTCGCGAAGGCCAAGCTTAGAGAGAACGAGGCAGTAGGAGTCCCAGTCTGTCCTTCGGAGATACTTCAACAATTTCTTCCTCTTTTGCACCATTGCTTGTAGACCCTTACGAGAGTGCTTATCCTTAAACATTTTATTATCAAGCATCAATTCATTAATAGCCAGCTTAGCACTAATCTAAGCAATAAAGCTCTATAATGATGATATAATATATCAAGTAGACTGTATCATCCATTCTTTCTTCTTTTCATCTGATTTGGCATTTCAAGAACAGCAATCATTCGTACAATATGACATGCTATAAATTGAAATTTCATGATCTATATTCTTGCCAAAGATACTCAATTGGGAACAATTCAGCAGAAAACTCACCTTTTTGTGCAGAACTGATGATAGGTGCTTTATTTTCGTTGTAAGTTGAGCCACTGAAAACAAGAAAAGGCTAACATCAATTTAAGATGTAAGAAACTAAGAACACCATTGGAGCAGCACATGCTGAGGCATGATGGTGTTTTACTTCCATTTGAGTATTACCTTTAAACAAAAATCAAATTGAAGTAACTTCTTATAAATGTTTGTTGTTATGCGTTTAAGAGAAATTTTATCTATCAACAGCAAAAGACTCTATACGCAACAGCCTCTCAGCAGATTGTTGCCAAAATAAGGTATAGATTGCAACAATCTGGCTTAAATTGCCACACTCAGTCCCTAAAATTATACCATTAGGAGCCATTTGGCTAACATGCTAGTAAATTTGGGATTATAATGCATGTTTATGCAATGCTAAATGAAAGGACTGCTATGCGATGATCAATAAATGAAGGAATTATTATGTGGTGGTTAATAATGAAAGTACTGTTATTTACAACAACACCAACCCAGTGGAATCCCACAAGTGGGGTCTGGGGAGGATAGTGTGTATGGTTGTACGCATATCTTACCCCTACCTATGAAGGTAGAGAATGAAAGGTCTATTATTTATGCAAGATTAACTTTCTTTAAGGACATTATTATAATTTTCGATATTACTAATTCTCATATTCTGATTACATATTCTACCATGTATAAAATAACACATATTGCATTATGACAACAATAACAACAACCATTCAGTGGAATCTCGTAAGTGGGGTCTGGGGAGGGTAGTGTGTACGCAGACATTACCCCTACTCTAGAGGAGTAGGGAGGTTGTTTCCGATAGAAACTCGGCTCAAGAAGATGAAAAGAGACAGCGGAGCGGTGATAAGAAAGATAATACCATCAACGTAAAAACTAAAAATATAGAGAAAAGCAACAACAATAAGTAGTAGCAATGACACGGTACTACAAACACAATGGAATAATATACTAGCATTCTAAGACAATACACTATCATACTAGCCTCCTGCGACCTAACCTGCAACCCAAAAGAAATAATATGGACACAACTGAAGCCACTGGCAGCCTAAGACAAAACACTATCAGGCTAGCCTCCTATCTCCTAACCTAAAACATTAATGTTCGACCTCTACAACTTCCTATCAAGGGCCATGTCCTCGAAAATCTGAAGCCGTGCCAGGTCCTACCTGATCACCCCTCCCCAACATTTCTTTGGCCTCCCTCTACCTTTTCTCATACCCGTCAAAGTCAGCCGTTCACACCTCGTTACCAGGGCATCTATGCTTCTCCTCCCAACGTACCCGAACCATCTAAGTCTAGTTTCCCGCATCTTGTCTTCCATGGGAGCCACGTCTACTAGGAGCGTCAATGAATATTTAAAAACCGACTAAAACCAACCGAACCGTACCGAGCCGGTTTTTAAGTTTCTTTTAATAAAACCGTAGGTTTTTATATAAATCTATAATGGTACCGATAATTAGGGTAGGTTTTTAATTTTATGAAAATAAACCAAAAAAATATCGAATCATACCGAATAAATTTACATGTGAAAAATATAATTATATATTAAGTTTATAAATAATAAAACATTAATTTTTTCCTTGGGTCTTGAAATTTTGAATAGAGTTACAAGCCAACAAGTAATTAAACTCAAAATCCTAATTCCCAAACCTATTATGCTACTCCTATCAAAACTAAAGTATTTTCAGCATATTCAGTAGCAAGATTTAAGGTATTGTAGTGATCATGAGTAGCAAACTATAATGTATTAAATATGTTTTCTTTCGTATGATTTAGGTTTATAATTTTGAATTTTTGATCTTCTATATATTTTATTCTTGAGTCCCAGTCCCAATCCCAGCTTGGTTAATATCTTTTCGCTTGTGTGATTTATGTTGTTTTGTATTAATTTGCTTAGTTTCTTTTACGTTATTGTAGAATAGTTGATGGATCTATACTCTGCCATCCTTCATACTTTCTTAATTCATCACCCTTTAAAATGTAAAAATGTCTAGAGAGTTTTGCTAAGTACTATAAAAATACGTATGTTATTGCATTCTACTTCTCCTAGTGACTTTTACATGATTTTTAAAATAAATAACAAAAATTAATTGAACCATACCGATATCGAAGAGAAACTGATATGATTGGGACAGTTTCGAAAAGTATAATTTTGATTATATATACTCCATCCGTTCCAATTTATGTGAATCTGTTTGACTGGGCACGAAGTTTAAGAAAAAATGAAGACTTTTGGAATTTGTGGTCCTAAACAAGTTAAAAAGGGGCCCAAAGTATTTGTATGGTTATAAAAGCTTCTCATTAAGGGTAGAATTGCAAATTTATACTAAATTGTTTCCAAATTTAGAAAGCGTTCATTCTTTTTGGAACGGACCAAAAAGGAGATAGGTTCACATAAACGGGAACGGAGGGAGTAATAGAAAAACCGAAAAATTGGTATCGTATAAATTTTACAAAATACCCGGCCGAACATATCCATTGACACTCCTAACACCCAACTTCACTCGGATATCATCATTTCTAAACTTATCCAGCCTAGTGTGCCCGCACATCCACGTCAACATCTTCATTTATACAATTTTAATCTTTTGGATATGAGAATTCTTGACTGGCTAACACTTTGCAGCATATACCATGGCCGGTCTAACAACCGCTTAATAGAACGTACCTTTAAGTTTCGGAGGCATCTTTCTAGCCTTCATTTCATCCATCTCACCCTATACGGTGCGTAACATCCTCGTCAATATCCCATCGCCTGGATAATTGACCCTATGTACTTAAAGCTCCCTTTCTTGGGGATGACTTGAGAGTCAAGCCTCGCACGTCCATGTCCGCTTCTCCCGATACACTGTTGAACTTGCACTCCATGTATTTTGTCTTACTCCTACTCAACTTGAAACCTTTAGGCTGCAGGGTTTGTCTCCAAACCTCTAACCTCTCGTTATCACCGCCTCGCGTCTCATCGATCAAAACTATCTCATCAACGAATACCATACACCTCCCTTGAATATGTTGTGTCAGTGCATCCATCGTCAAGGCAAATAAGAACGGTTTGAGCGCAGATCCTTGGTATAAAACCATAACAACTGAAAAATGCTCCAAGCCGTCCCCCACTATCCTAAACGAGTTTTAGCTCCATTATCCATGTCCTTAATCACCCTAATATACGCAACCGAAATACTTTTCACCTTCTAAAGAACTTACAGACCTTGTGATATGTTTTTTCTAGGTCAATAAACACCATGTGAAAATCTTTCTTCCTATCCCTATACAGTTCAACCAACCTACTTATAAGATGGATAGTTCCATAGTAGAACGACCAGGCATGAACCCAAATTGGTTATCGAATATCGACATTGACCTCCTCACCTTCACAGTTCAACCAACCTACTTATAAGATGGATAGTTCCATAGTAGAACGACCAGGCATGAACCCAAATTGGTTATCGAATATCGACATTGACCTCCTCACCTTCACTTCCACTACCCTATCCCAAACTTTTCATGGTATGACTTAGTAACTTGATACCCCTATAGTGTTACAAGTCCGGAGATCGTCTTTTGTTCTTGTACAACGGCATCATCGTACTCCACCTCCATTCTTCTGACATCTTTTTCGTCCAGAAAATAATATTAAATAGCTCAGTTAGCCACTCCAATCCTGCTCTGCCCACCAACCTCTAAAATTCAACCGGAATTTCATCGGGCCCGGTCGCTCTGCCCCTGAGCATCATACGCGTAGCCCCCACGACCTCTTCGACCTTAATGCGCCTACAGTAGCTAAAATCTCGATGGCTCTCAGAGTGCTCCAATTCCCCTAGCACAATATCTTTGTTCGCTTCGTCATTCAGCAGTTTATGAAAGTAAGTATATATCATCTCCGATTAATCTGAGCATCTTCCATCAACATTCTGTCTTCCTTGTCTTTGATGCACCTCACTTGGTCTAGATCACGAGTCGTCTTCTCTCTTGCAGCCGAAATAACTTCCTGACCCCGCCATTGTCTCCTTTCGTACAAGCGACCAAACGCTACAGTCTTGGTCTCCGTGACCGCCAATTTCGCCACTATTCTAGATTTCTTATATCTTTATCAGTTCATCCTCCGCATCTGTACTCTCTACTAACCTCCGGTATGCCGCTTTCTTTACTTCTACCTTTCCTTGGACCTCGGCATTCCACCACCAGTCACACATGTGACTGCTTGAGTAACCCTTCGAGACCCCTAACACCTCTCTCGCAGCCTCGCTTATACAATTCGTCGTCATTGTCCACATATTGCTCGCATCCCCACTACTCCTCGAGGTCCTCATAGCCAACAACCTCCCCTCCAACTCCTGAGCTTTATCCTTCGACAAGGCACCCCACCTGATCCTCGTACGACCCCGAACCATGTTCTTCTTCCTCCTTATCATAATGCTGACGTCTATCGCCAACAATGTTTGGAAAAGCGCTGCTTCGTCGCTTAAAACGCGATGCGATAGAGTATCGCTTTTCTGTGCCTAAGGCGACGGAAACAGGTGAAGAGCACGCTTCAGATAAAAAATGGAAGAGGCGACATAAGCGACGAATCGATCGCTTTTATTAAAAAATCACTACTGGGCCTTTTGTTTAAAAAAAAAACTTGGGTCTGAGATTAAAAAAACAATTGGTGTCAGAAATAACTAATTTGGTCAAAAACAGAGCTGGACCAGTCTCTTTTCTTCTTCTTTAGTCGCCGGAAACTATGGTTTTATCTTTCTACAGTCGAGGACCAACCCAGGTATTTTCTTCTCATTTCTTCTCGTTTTTTCTTTTTTCTTTCTTCTTCAGACTAGTCGACCGTCGAGCAGTTGATCTTCTTCTTCTTCATTTTTTTCTTCTTGTTTCTCTCTTTGTTTCAGACCATGTCAACCTCGACCAGTCGACTTTTTCCTTTTTTTTCCTTTTCGTTTGTGTAGCATATATATAATTATACATTTAATTATTGTATCTTAATTCAACATTTATTATTTTAGTTCAGCATATAAATTATAAAATTATTATTATATTTTAAGCATATATATATTTAATTATTGTATTTTATTTATTATTTTATTTCAACATATAAAATAATTATTATATTTTCAGCATATATATATTTAATTATTGTATTATTATTATATTTTCAGCATATATATTTAATTATTATATGTATTTCATTTATTATTTTATTTCAGCATATAACATTAATTATATATATGTATTATTTTTAGTTTATGCGATTTTTAAATGTATATTTCAGTTTATAAATTTATATCATTAATTATTATATATATATTATATGTATTTTCAGTTTATTATATATTTTATATGGATGGTTTGGGGATGATTGGTGGTACCTAGTACCTACTTTTAAGTATTTAAATTCAAGTTTTTGATTATTTATAATTTTAAATTTTATTTTTTAACAATTGCGCTTCACTTCAATAAAGCGTGCGTTTCGCTTATGAAGCGACGCGAGCCCTTGTCGCTTTTTTGCGCTTTGCGCTCTCAAAAACACTGATCACCAAAAACCTATGTTGGGTCGCGAGTGTCTCACTTGGGATAACCTTGCAATCCTTCTACCACACCTCCTTAGGAAAAGATAGTCAATCTGGGTCTTAGCCGCTGAACTTCGAAAGTAACCAAACGCTCCTCCCTCTTCGGAAAACTAGAGTTCGAAATCACCAACTCAAGTGCCACCTCTGTTCCTATCCCCAAAGACAAAGCCGACATATCGCATAACTTAATGCATATATTATTTAATACTTCCACTTCAATATGCAGTCAACCAAACACAACATTTGTTAATATGGCAATTATTCTTTTCCAAACTTATTGGCATATAGACACTCATACTTGCACAGAATTATGTTCCACGCTATGTTGCGCAAACTCTCCAAAATAGTATTGTACTTATGTCGCATCCTCCAAAAATACACTACTTTGGAGGATCTAACATGCATCAAGTGACATTTTCGAATAGTCCATTGCAACACAGGTTCCCTACCCCCCCCCCCCCAAAACCTCCACGATTTTCATCCTGACACCGAACATGTTCAAAACCAACATTTTAAACACCTTAAAATGTTTATTGTGCTTACACGGGGCTACTTAACTAAGTTGGATAAAAGCATGGTATGAACATGTATAAGGAGACATGAACAAGTGGAGGAAATAGAGACGCAATTGTTTTCTTGAACGGAACGATAGGGGATGGCTTTTGAGACCAGACTTGTTTGTGGATGAGCACGAATGTTTCTTATGATTATCTGTAGCATGTGGATAAAGGTGTTCAGTCATATTGATTTTAAGCCTTGAGGGAATGAAAGGGGGTTGTTTGTGGTGAAGGTGGAGTGTGTTCTTGATGAAGAGAAAGGAATTGGTAAGGATTCAAGGGGGAGCTATGGTAGGTGTTTTGAGCTAAACCAGTGTTGAAAAATGATGGAGCCATAAGTTTTGGTATGGTTCAATTTTATTAAAGAAAAGTTTTATTGCTAGTTAGATTCTTATGGAAGAGAAGATTATTGGAGGAGTTTTTTTATGGAGATGGCTGGAATCTATGACGAAAATAAAACACCGACAGGATCCATCTTTCTCCGGCAATCCCTTGTTCCTTTTGTTTGAGTTTTAGCAATCCTAGAACTATACCTCATGAGCCTTTTCTCCCAACCTCGCTGGAAAACACTATCCAACTCACAAAACTCGGCGATGGTGATGAGTGGAACAAATGGAGGAAAAAGATTTGGGATGGATTTGGGATTTGCTTACAAGTGAAAATATATGATGAAGTGACCTGATATTTATTTGATGTTTAACTCCATCAGCTCAATTGAGAGACATGTAGAGACATAAGTGTTTAAAACGTAGGTCTCGGATAAGTTCATATGTCTGTGTCTGGAATCTAGATGAAAATTTATGGATATTAAGGGACGAGAGTAACTCCATGCAAGCACAATTGCCTATTTGCCTATTAAGGTTTTTTTTCTTTGACAACCAACCAAATGTTATATTATCTAATGCGGGATCCTATACGGAGGTTCATTATACTAATACAGCCAAACAAACGAGTGACTGACCCCTTAATGGTTGAGTTTATTTTTGATTCCCAATAAAAAAAATTGAATTAGATGCAAAGATACAATTTTTTTACTTCATCTTATATAAATATCATTTATTGTAGTTTTCACTTTGATATACAATCGTTGTCCGTGTCTAGTTACTTTTTATGAAATTACACATTTTTTAGAGCTCGTTTGGATTAGTTGATTTGACGTAGTTGATAAGCATTAAGTGTTGAAAAACACTTTTAAGTGTTAAAACTGATTTAATAAATAAGCAATTACGGGCTTGGGTACAAGTACTAAAATTGTTAATAAGTTGCTATACTATTTGATAAAAAAGTGCTAAGAGGCTCTTTTTCTGTTAAAATAACTTAAACAACCTTAGAACTGTTTACACTTATAAGAGCGTAATTTCTTTTAAATTTTAGATTCTGATTAAAATACAAAATGTTCTATTTGTCATTTTATATTAAATACAATTTTTCTTAGATAAGATAATTTTTATGATAAATATAATTTATTTTATGATAAGAATATAATCATAAGTTAAAATAATTACTAATAAATTGACAAAAGTTTCTCGGTAAAAAATAAACCTAAATAGGACAAAATATTTGAGGCAGTGAGTATCGATGTAGGAGTTCTGTTCTAAAAAGGAATGTTTTAAGGAAAAAATAGTAAAAAATTTGGTCAAACTTAACGTGCATATAAGCTAAAAATTCATAAGATGGGGGTGACCAGCTTATGGCTTTTCACTTATTTTTTACTTATAAGCACTTGACTTATAAGCACTTTTAATTTTACTAAACGCGTAGATAAGCCGAAAAGTGCTTATAAGACACCCTCTTATGCCTCATTTGTTTGCACTTAACGGAGGTCTGAATCTTAATCATTCAGATCTCATACATTAAATGCATTTGTTTCTAAAATCTGAATCTTAATTATTCAGATCTTAATCATTAAGTTTGTTTTTATTAATTCACAACCACTTAATGGGTCTTAATAGGTCTGTATGATTAAGATCAATAACAGAAACTTAATTTCACAAAAATGCTATCACATATTCATTGTTTACTGCCGCCACCGCCTACCATTATCAACTACCACCACCCCCACCACCACCACCACCACGCCACTATCATCCTCAATCATAGCCGCCACCATTATCGACCATCACCACTTCGACCACTATCATTCTCATCCAAAATCAATACTGATCAACCTCAACTACCACAATTGACCACCCCATCACCATCAACAACCACAACTGGCACTGCCCATCATTATAACATACCGCCACTGATGAACATATAGAGGCCATGTTTTCTACAACAATGGAGGCTTGTTGGGCTCATGAAGGTGCCAATGGATTTAGAGAATTGGGCCACGAATTTATAATGCTTACACTAATTAGCCTTAGTCCAATTGAGGCCCAAGAATTTCAAGATATTGAAGAAGTCTAAGAATCCATTCAAGATTAGGATTTCTTTTCCTTGAAGATTGGGATTTCTTATTTCTTGTTTCCTAGGAATTTAATTTTTGTTTTAGTAGGATTATATTTGTAGTTCTAGTCAAACTAGGATTGTTAGTTGGTATCCCATTCCTACTGGAATTCTTTTTCCTATTTTAGTTAGGATAGATTTTCTTAGCCTTATTCTTATTCTAGTCTAATTAGGATTAGTTTTCCTTAACCTTACCAATTTTACTCAATGTAAGGCCTATTTAAAGGGCTTAATACGCTGAAAACAAAAATTGGTGGTTAGTTTTTCTAAGTTGTTGCTTCAAAAACGTGATTGATCTTTTATTTCATTGTTCTTCCTTTATTCAATGCTTCTTGCAATCTTGCGGGGTTGGGGAACGTGTGGGTGAGGTTTCTTTTCATCTTACATTCTTCTAACGTGAGTTTGAAGAGCGCTTTCGCTAGTTTTGTGAAAAACTTTAGCAGGGTGCTTTTGTTTTTCCGTCTTCTTTGTACTTGAGAGGTGCAAAACCTTGAAAGTACATCAATTTGGTATCAGAGCTCAAGTTCCAGGTCCGAATTTTTAAATTGTTATCTTGTTCATCATGTTGATAGACAAGCAAATAAAGCTCGGGATCCTCTTCACTTGATGAACAACTTGAGAATGAAAGATCAAGAATTACAGCCCTTGAACAAGACAACGAAGAAATTAAAGTGCAACTAGATTACTTAAGGAAATCAATGCGGAATTTGACTAGATTGGTTGAAGGTTTAGCGGTTCAAAATCAGCCACTAAATCTTCCACAACGCCTACAACCTCCACCGCCACCAAGACACAACAAACCAGTGCTACCGCGACGTCTTCCACTTCGAGTTCCACCAATTCAACCGCGGAGAGCATGACATATTAAGCAAGCAGAAGAAGTTACAGCTGACCAAGGCATGAAAATACCGAGGCGCCATACTCACTATGATGAAAATTCAGATTCGGAATATTCCCATATTCAAGGTAGTGAAGAGTACGACTCTGATGAAGTTCAATATCAACATGATAGAAGGAGGTTTCAGAGAAGGCCACACAATAATAATCGAGAGAGGTATCAACGTGATGATATTAAGCTTGAGACCGGAGTATGATGGCAAATCTCAAGGCGATGAATTTATTGATTGGCTTATAACTATTGAGCGTGTTTTTTATTATAAAGAATACTCTGATGAGAAGAAGGTCAAACTTGTTGCTATAAAACTTAGAGGTTATGCATCGCTATGGTGGGAAAACTTCAAAAAAGAGCGAGAGCTTGAAGGAAAAACACGAATTCGCACTTGGGAGAGAATGAAACGAGAATTGCACACACAATTCTTGCAAGAGACATATGAAGAAAATTCTTACTTGATGTTTCATTCTTTTATACAAGGAGCTTTATCCGTGGACGAGTACACAAGAGAATTTGAATATCTTAGGCTCAAGAGCAACATTAAAGAAAAACCAGCCCGCCTAATTGCTCGATATTTGGCTGGATTAAATAAGCCTGTAGCGAATGTGATACGATTGCAGCCCCATTGGACCTTTGGAGATGTTGTCAAACTAGCCAAGGTCGTAGAGACAAACAGAAGGAAGCCAAAGCCAGATTTTCATCAACTGCCATAAAAAGGCCTAACACTTTCAACCATGGGAGTTCTAGTTTAAACTCTACAAAGCCAAAATCGTCGACAACAAAACCAAGTGTCCAGAAAGTTGAAAGGAAGCCAATGACTTCAAAAGCAATTTTTAAAAAAAGATGCCATAAATGTGGAGGACTTGGGCATATACAAGCTGATTGTCCTAACAAAAAGGCATTCACCATCCTTGAAAGAGCAACTGATGAAGAAGATTATAATGAAGAGCAACATGATGCAAACTTGGAAGAAGTAGCTGAATATGGAGATGATGGAGAATACCTTATGATCCAACGCGTTCTTCATTCAGTTTCTAGCAAGGAAGAACCATGGTTGCGACACAATATTTTTCATACACGTACATCTAAAGGAAAGGTTTGTACACTCATCATAGATCCAGGAAGTTGCACTAATGTAGTTTCTGAAGAAATGGTTAACAAATTGGGGTTTGAGACAGAGCCATTGCATAAGCCATACCGCATGAGGTGGTTGGATGAAGGAAGGAATGTACAAGTTAATAAACGATGCCATATTCCTTTCTCTATTGGCAAGAATTATCAAGATAAGGTCTGGTGTGATGTAATGCCTATGGATGCTTGCCACTTACTGCTTGGGAGATAACAGAAGGGCAATTCATGATGGCTTCAAGAACACTTACTCTTTCGACAAGGATGGAAAGAAGATCAAATTGCTCCCAATGAACCCTGAAGATTTAAAGAAGTCAAATCCTAAAATGAAGGAGACATACATTACAAGAGCTAAGGTAGAAGAACACTTGAAGGAAGGAGAGGAAGTGCTTATTGTAGTACCTAAGGAGGTGGAATCTATCACCAAGAAAGAGCCATTAGAAGTCAATGACCCACGACTTCAAGCAATATTGGATGAGTTTCATGATATTGTTTCTGATAGTACACCTTCTTCCTTACCACCAATGAGGTCAATACAACATCAAATTGAATTATTTCCAGGTGCACCACTTCCTAATAAAACAGCATATCGAATGAATCCAACACAGCAAGAGGAACATCAACGACAAGTCGAAGAACTACTAGATCGTGGACTAATAAGGGAAAGTTTAAGTCCTTGTGTTGTACCTGCCTTGCTTGTTCCTAAGAAAGATGGATCTAGGCGCATGTGTGTTGATAGTCGAGCTATTAACAAGATCACCATCAACTATAGATTTCCTATTCCTAGGCTTGATGATCTTTTTGATCAATTACATGGGGCCAAGATATTTTCTAAAATTGATTTGAAGAGCGGCTACCACCAAATTCGAATGAAAGAGGGTGATGAATGGAAGACTGCATTCAAGACTGGCAAGGGGTTGTATGAATGGCTCGTTATGCCATTTGGTCTATCTAACGCTCCTAGCACATTTATGAGGCTCATGACCCAAAATTTTCAGCAATACATGGAAAAATTTGTTCTATTTGGAAACAGCCTCTCTACCCAAAGGTAGGGGTAAGGTCTGCGTACACACTACCCTCCCCACACCCTACTAAGTTGGATTATACTGGGTTGTTGTTGTACATGGGAAAATTTGTTGTTTATTTTGAGGATATACTTATTTATAGCAAGGATGAACAACATTTGAAGCACTTGAGGACGATTTTTGAAGCTTTAAGAGAGAGAACACTTTATGCCAACCTGAAGAAGTGCAAGTTCTTTTATGAGAAAATCTCTTTTCTCGGTTATATTGTCTCTAGTGAAGGAATACATGCCAACTCGGGAAAGATTGAAGCTATTGCTAATTGGTCTAATCCAAAAAGCTTAACTGAGATTTGCAACTTTCATGGTATAGTTTCTTTCTATCGGCGTTTTATAAAGAATTTTAGCTTTCTTGTTTCTCCTATTACCGAGTGTTTGAAGGGAAACTCGTTTAAATGGACGGATGTTGCCCAAAAGAGTTTTGAAATGATCAAGACAAAGATGACTCAAGCACATGTGCTTGCTTTGCCCAACTTCGATGTAATCTTTGAAGTTGAATGTGATGCTTCCGGAGTTGGGATTGGAGTTGTTCTTGGTCAAGAAGGTAGACCTATTGCTTATTTTAGTGAGAAGCTAAATGATGCCAAGTTAAAGTATTCTACTTATGACAAGGAGTTCTACGCCATCGTCAGAGCTCTATCTCATTGGAATCACTGTCTTTTACCTCGAGAATTTGTGCTTTATTCTGATCATGAGGCCTTGAAGTATGTGAATAGGCAGAATAGGCAACAAAAACTCAACATTAGGCATACTAAGTGGGTAGAATTTTTGCAAGCATTTCACTTTGTTATTAAACACAAGGCTGGGAAGGTCAATCAAGTAGCTGATGCATTAAGTCGCAAGCCTTGTTTTGTTTCCGCCATGAAAAGCACTATTGCGGGTTTCGAACACATAAAGGAATTATATGCAACAGATCAATACTTTGGAGCTATTTGGGGTCAATACTGGGAGGGTCCTCAACATATGTTTGTGCTTAGGGATGGCTATCTTTATCATGGTAAGCAGCTTTGGGTTCCACAAGGAAGTTTGCGTGAATTTATAATTCGTGAGTCCCATGAGGAGGGTTAGCTGGCCACTTTGGGCAAGCAAAGACTCTACGTCTAGTTTAAGAAAACTTCTATTGGCCTAAGATGGTTCGGGATGCCAATAAGCTGGTTGCAAGATGTGAAGCTTGCATAAAGGCAAAAATGCACAAAAGCAATTCGGGTCTTTACACTCCTTTGCCAGTTCCTACTCAACCTTGGGAAGATATTAGCATGGACTTCATGTTGGGCCTTCCGAGGACTCAAAGAGGTAAGGATTTCATCTTCGTGGTTGTCGATCGATTTTCGAAGATCGCTCACTTTATTCCTTGCAATAAGACTTCAGATGCAACAAATATTGTCGATCTCTTCTTTGATCATATAGTAAAATTGCACGGAATTCCCAGAACTATTGTTTCAGATAGGTATTAGAAGTTCCTAAGCCATTTTTGGAGGACTTTATGGGCTAAACTTGGTACTAAGCAAACACCTAGCACTTCTCATCATCCCCAAACTGATGGGCAAACCGAAGTTGTCAATCGAAGTTTAGGTGCTTTGCTTCGTGGGTTAATAAAGAAGAATCTCAAAGAGTGGGAATCGTTACTTCTTACTACTGAACTTGCCTTCAACAAGTCAACCAACGGCACTACGGGAAGGAGTCAATTCGAAGTTGTTTATGGGAAGAATCCTCTTGGACCGCTTGATCTTTCCGCTCTTCTGGTTACTCATTCTTTTAGTGGAGATGCTGCTAATCGAGTAAAGCAACTTAAGAAACTACATGAGAGTTTGGGCACATATCGAGAAGCAAAATGCTAAATATAAAGAAAAGGCTGATACACGTAGGAAACATGTAGTGTTTAAGGAAGGCGACCTAGTTTGGGTTCATTTGAGCAATGAGAGCTTTCCCAACCACAAATTTTCGAAATTACAGAAGCAAGCTGATGGACCTTTTAAGGTACTGCAAAAGATTGGTGATAATGCTTATCGCTTGGAGCTTCCCAATGACTTTGAAATATCACCTATCTTTAATGTAGCAGATCTTGCTCCCTATTATTCTGATGACTCGAGGGCGAGTCCTTTTCAACCAGGGGAGAATGATGAACATATAGAGGCCATGTTTTCTACAGCAATGGAGGCTTGTTAGGCTCACGAAGATGCCAATGGATTTAGAGAATTGGGCCATGAATTTAAAATGCTTACACTAATTAGCTTTAGTCCAATTGAGGCCCAAGAATTTCAAGAAATTGAAGAAGTCTAAGAATTCATTCAAAATTAGGATTCCTTTTCCTTAAAGATTGGGATTTCTTATTTCTTGTTTCCTAGGAATTTAATTTTTGTTTTAGTAGGATTATATTTGTAGTTCTAGTCAAACTAGGATTGTTAGTTGGTATCATATTCCTACTGGAATTCTTTTTCCTATTTTAGTTAGGATAGGTTTTCTCAGCCTTATTCTAATTCTAGTCTAATTAGGATTGGTTTTCCTTAACCTTACCAATTTTACTCATTGTAAGGCCTATCTAAAGGGCTTAATATGCTGAAAATAAACATTGGTGATTAGTTTTCTAAGTTGTTGCTTCAAAAACGTGATTGATCTTTTATTTCGTTGTTCTTCCTTTATTCAACGCTTATTGCAATCTTGCGAGATTGGGGAACGTGTGGGTGAAATTTCTTTCCATCTTACATTCTTCTAACATGAGTTTGAAGAACGCTTTTGCTAGTTTTGTGAAAAACTTTAGCGAGATGCTTTTGTTTTTCCTTCTTCTTTGTACTTGAGAGGTGTAAAACCTTGAAAGTACATCAACCACCCCCCCACTACCTTCCTCAGTCGCAACTACTACCATCACCGATCATTATTAACTATCACCATCCACCACCACCATCCCCAATCGCCACCACTAGCAACCACTACTAGCTACAAGCATGAACCACCATTATTAATCAAAACTACCACCAACCATCGCCTCTAGTCGGCATTCACCCGTTTAATGACTATTATATTTTAAAAACTATATATTTTATTGATAGAACATTAGATTAGTTAGTATTTCATTTGAATTTTATGTTTATTAATTTTCCAATAAAGATAAATTTTATATATTCAGATGTTAAAAATCAAACGGTCTTAATTATTTAGTATTCAGATCTTAATACACATCTTAATATATTCAGATGTGTATTCAAATTCGGATGTCTTAATCTTAATACACATCTTGATATTCAGATGTGTATTCAGATTCAGATATCTTAATCTTAAAAAAAACAAATGAGGCCTTAATTTTATTTCATTTGCACCTTCTTTCGCTTAAGCATGCTTTCTTCGTGCTTTCGTTTAAAGCCTACTTCGGTGCTCTTTTATTCTTTTAGCCTTTGAAAGACCACAGATAGGGGGCAAAAGAAAGATGCCAATAATTGCATTTCCAAATTATCAAAATTTACAATATACTTATTAATGTAAAATAAATTTGGGACAATCTTACACTTTCCCTCGTTATAGAGGATACAAATCATATCTTCAAACTTGCTACATATACATTTAACCCTCGGCCCTTGGAATGCTTATATGAACATATTAATAAGCTCATCTTTGAACTAATTAAACTAAATAGAATTGCACCCCAATTATATTTCCCGTGAATGATGTACCAATTCGATGTCTTGTTCATTCATAGCACAGCGATTATAAGTAATACACATCGCTGCTCGATTATGACAACTTCATCTATGTTGTCTATTCAAACTTCAATTCCTTAAACCAAAGTTTTAATAGCATTCATGAGTTCACCATGCTATTTTACTTTTAGCGGATTTCTTTTTTTTTTATTTGCACCGGGTGTCCGAGTCTCTTCGAACCCCCCTAATCCCGGGATGCACAGGCCTTCGGCAAGGAGTTTCCCGCAAGTGCACCACAGTTAATTCAGGTTTTACCCTGTCCGATAGCCCTCAGAAATTGTTTGCACCCGGTGGGTTTCGAAATTGAGTCCTTGAAAGGGAGCAAACCCCAAGGCTATTTTACTTTTAGCGGATTTCCTGTAACTGTAACATGATATCTTTAGGTGGATCTCTATCCAAAGGAGATTCCAAACATAAACGTTAACCTTAGCGTCTCCTTAATTCTCATATATGGATCTCTAACCTGGAGCACCCTTCACGAAGGATGTACCATTCTTGATGTGTGTATTTGGTTGATAGCGTTATTTTAGTTTTCTTTGAGATATCAAGGACATTTTTATTTTTACAAGATAATCATACTTGAAATAGCTCAAGCCACTTCCATGCCCAAGAAATACTTGAGCTGGCCTAAAGTCATAAACTATTTGTTTCAATGTCGTGTTACTTGTCATCACCGAGTGATCTGACTCACTGTGCATCTACAAATTGCTTAACTAGATGACTAAGCCAACCGAACCAACCTTGTAGAGATTGCTTCAGACCATGAATCAGCATACTAGATTGCCTCAGACCACGAAGGAACTAGCAATGTCGACATACTAGATCAGACTTCCCCCGACCCGGGAAAAAAAAGGTCAACAGTTGCTTCCGTAGACTTATTTCCAAATGCTCTTCTTCCTCAAGTTCAACAGACACTTTTTTATCAAATAACTGATGGCAAAACTTGCATCCAGGACCTCTACTTATACTGGTATGCTATTGATTTAAGTAAATCGCTCATTTATATATTTTAGGTTTTCAACAAAGCCTACCCACTTTTATTTGTACTAGTCTTAGGGTACGCGCTTTGCGCGTGTACACTATATTTGTGAATATACGATTTTGAAAAAATCTCTCTCTATTTTTCTTATATATACCACATAATATATATGGGTTGTAAAATACAAATTAGAAAAAGTAATATGTCATCACATAAGTCATCAAATGCCTTACATTATTTTTTTTCGTTTGCCTCCGTCAATGTTGAGTTAATATTTTACAAGGAGTAATGTATAAAAAATATAGGGAGTTACCATTCTTTATAGTAAATGATAAAAAATTACAATTCATTTAGAATATGTTTTGTCTTCTAATGTTTTATCCTTGTCGCTTCAAATTTGCTCTATCTCAAATTTCTCTTTTCACCAATATTTTTCTTATAAAAATAAATTTATGTACCATATTTGTTTATCAACTTGAAAAATAACTTTTCGTATATGAACAGTTTTAAAAGAAGTGAAATGAATTTATTTTGCTATTAATTCTAAAAACTCAAGTATTTTAAAGAAATTGTATATTTTTATTCATATTTTAGTACGAAATCGTTTAGAATTTTACATTTTCAACTATAGTTATAATTTTATCGAATAAAAAATTATTTTTAAAGGGTAAAATATCTATTTAATATTTTACTTTGGATCATTATATTTGCAGAATTATTATTGTTATTGACTCATGTCGATCACGTCTCTTTATCTCTCGTTTAAACTCAAAAAAAAATTTACTATAAGTTCCAGATTATTAATGGTAATAAAACTATCATGTAACTTAAGAGTTATATTAGTTAATTCTCTTTTTCAACAAATCTTCTTATTCACTATTTTCTTTCATGAGTTTGGGAAGGATATACTTTTAAAGACCTTAAGGTTTAACCTTTACATAACTAAAATAAGGGAATATACTAATTTTTCATAACCAAACATTATAAAGAACATTCATAAGCATTATGAAATTAGAAGAGGAAGAGAAAATCGAGAGGTTGATATAAATGGCGCAACTTGGCAAGTAGTATATTTTAGAAATATTTATAAAGTTCATAATATTGGGTTAGGGATTTATATATATTTTGAGTTGCTACATATTAGTAGTTTTTACTTAGTTAAAATATAGAAAGCATTAACGATCAACCTAATTTTAAAATTTCAAACTCCTAAATATTAGGATTTCAAATTCCTAAATATTAAAAAAATAACCTAAATAACAATTTAGTCCATTATGAAATCAACAAATAAAAGATAAAAAAGCGAACGATGTTATATCCAAATGATAATTTCTTACTTACTCTTTGTTGACTTTGTTATTTTTTATTTCCTTGTTTGTCGTTATATCCAAACTCATTTTTCTCATTTGAACTGATGATATAATAATGTTGGTCGAATTTTTCAACTAAAAGCGAAGATAATATATCTTGATATTTTCGATTATTCTTTGATCCAAAGAAAAATTACTAAAGTGTGTGCAACTTAGTTTGGTGATATTCAATATTCACGACTGCTATTACATAGGATATGAATTTGACTAAAGATTATTTTACGCAATTCAGATAAGAAAATAAGTGAAAATTTTGTTCGATGTCGAATATTTAAATATTAGAACTCCCTCCGAATAAACCAAATAAATAAAGATTAATAGCAAAATATTAGTTAATTTTAAAGTTTTCATGTTATTAATATAATTTGAATGATATAATATCTTACATAAAATATAACTTACATGTTATCCATCATTAATGATTAAAAGATTTATATTAAAAATAGCAAATTTATAAGTCAACTTAAACCCATTGTGCACATGTAAAAATTTGGATTAACATTCAAAAATGCTAATGGTTCCTACAAAAATTAAAACGAGGGCAGAAACTTGCAAAAGCCTTTTGTTATAATTCCAAAAGTGTTAAAACTTTTAAACATGAAAGAGACAAATTTGAGGAAAATCGTTACACGATTTAAATAAGGAAAAAATATTTATAAGTAAAATTTTACTCAATTTAGATTCCTAAATATCAAGAGTTTTTAGATACATTAAAGGAAAAATATTTAATAAATAAAATTTAGCTTATCTTAAAATCCTACATATTAGGTAAATAATTAAATTATAATTACAACTCCAATGTAAAGTTTATTTTTAAACAAAAACTAAAGTTTATTTTAAAGGGTAAAAAAGGCGAACGACATTTCGCTAAGGGGCTTCGTGCTTTTAATATAGTATAGAACTATAGATTCTCTCTTTAAACCAAACATAAAGAAGTTGAAATCAATTGATCTCTAAAATTCGACGGAAGTATCTACGAACTAAATGAATCACAACCAGAAAAGGACACTTGGAGGAAAGACATGGGAAGTGGAATTTTCCGGTGAGACGTTATTACCACAATATGCAAGAGGTAGAACAAAAACTACAACCAAGGTTTATCAGCTTCCATGCCATTAACAAAAAAAAAAACAATTATCGCTAAGATAAAATCATTTATATTTCTTCTGGTTGGTCAATTATGTGGAAAAAAAATTTTTAAAAAATAATAAAAATTGAGATGGATAAATCCATCTGGGGCCAACCCTTGCCCCAGAACTAGGGGATAATGTGTCCGGACCCCTGCCCCTTTTCCACTAGCATGGCGCAGGACTCAAACATGTGACCTAAGTCACAAGTCCCTAAACCTTTGCAATTTCAACAAAGCCATTGGGGCTTTTTGTAGTACCAAGTGATTTCAAAGGGTCACAACTTTATGTAGTAGCTCTTCGGTCTGTCTTTCATCCTAGTTGCAAGGTTATCTCATAAGAGACTATTGTACACTCTCATTTAAAGCTTTCAACAAAACATTCGCTCTTTCCCTCAAACATTTGAATCCCAAAGACAGCTTTTGCACACAATTCTTTCCCAATAAAAGGACTTCTTCTGGCATTAATCCTTGGTATATTTCAGTAAAAGAAGTTCTTGTTGCATTAATGCAGAACTGCTACATAGGGACCCTAAGTTGCTCTGACGCGGCAGCTTAGGTGCCGCACCCGTGTCGACACGACACTAGTATGGGTGTGGATATGGGATCCGTACCGGATCTGGTCAAACAATTTTCCCCTTTTCAAATGCATTACAAATTTTTAATGTATTTCCTAAGTAAATCATCACAAGGAAACTAAAAGTCAAATCATGTTGAACAAACCCATGCAGTCAATTGCACCTTTTTTTTGTGCGCAGTAATTGCACCTTCGGAAATGATGGAAAATGGACTCCAAATTTTAACACCCAAACTTGGTTAGACTGTTTTTCTTCCAAGTCTCATAACCTAATGTTATTGATCTTTTAGTTATCCTAAAAACTTGGGTCAAGATCTCTGTGAACCTAAATGTTTGACTGACTACACTCAGCTCGCTAGCTTGAGTTGGAACTTAGAAGTCATTACCCTTCTTGGCCTCCATATTGTAGACAATCAGAAGAAAAGCGGATTCCAAGCAAATTAATACTGCTTTCTACAGGATATAGATTATTCCATGGCACTGCAATTAACTACCAAAAATCAGAGAAATAATTTAAATTAGCCTTGCGGAAGAACACAGAATCAGCTTGAATTTAAATGCTGGAAACTGGTGTTATGTTAGGGGAGGGGCAGAGGATAATTTCCAATGAAGGAAGAGTGACTGTGGGTTATGTTTGATATATGGATAGGTCTGTGTATCAGTGTAGAGAGAAAGCTCTTTCTAGGAAAAAGATCTACTCCAGAAACAGAAAAGAACATAGAATCTGCTGCTCGAGTGGAAAGTATCTAGAACAACTTCCATATTAAAGCCAGATAAAAATTACCCAAGGGAACCTCAAAAGTAGCATAAAGAGCACCAAGAATATCAAACATAGGGGGAAAAGGGAAACAAACGAAGAAATAAAGATATTAAATAGCAACCCTAAACAACAAGACACCATAAAACTAGACCACTGACCTTGAACACGTGATGAGCCACAATCCGACTCTGACATTTTAAATTCATCTCTCACTTTCTGTAGCTCCAGTTTCATTTTTTCCTCAGATGACATGTTATCTGGGTGGAAATACTGTTCAAAATTGTCCATAAGTTATTACATTCACGTAAATGAATGACAGCCACATGGACAATAGAAATCAGAAAACTGATGCTACTTGCTGGCTAAACGAAGTAATGAACAGAAAGAACAATAAGAGAGTACAAAATCATGGATGAGCTCTGTAAATTATGGCTGCAAATCAAGACAATCATCAACCATGCCTCCCCTTTTCCTTTCTTTTATGTTTTTCTCTAGTTTTGCTTAATTAAACAAAAACTTGACAAATAGATCAAATTGATATGCAATATGACAAAGAGCAATTTTGTCTGACCAAATATACATCTTAATCTTTTTTATAGATAATTCGGATGACCAAAATAAATAAAAACCTATGTTTTTTCTTTATAAGGTTATGATTATGCCTGATTCTTTAAGCCGAGGGTGTATTGGAAACAGCATCTCTACCTTCACAAGGTAGGGGTAAGACTGCGTACTTTCTATCCTCCTCATACCCCACATATGGGATTACACTGTTGTTGTTGGACAATGAAAAAAAAGACTTTTTTTCTTCTTAGCTCTTAAGTTAAGTATACAACAACAACAATAACAAACCCAGTGTAATCCCACAAGTGTTGTATGGGGAGGGTAGTATGTACGCAGACCTTACACCTAACTTCAAAAAAGCAGAGAGGGTTTTTCCGAAAAGCCCTCGGCTTAGGAAAGATAAAAGGGACGGCAGCAGCAATCACACCAATTCGAAAACCATTAAAAAAATACAAAGATAAAAAACTAAAACTGAGTATTGTAATCGGAAGGCCAAAACGAAAGCAACGACAAGTAATAATCATGAAATACGAAAATACATAACTAACGCTAACTCATTTACTAAAGCTATTGTTACAGACAAGGACAACACTAGGCAACCTATTCTAGCCCTTTACCTTTATTCTCAACCTCCACACCTTCCTATGGAGGTTATGAACAATGAAAATGAACTACATATGGTAGAAAACCATGTGAATCATCAATACGATATTTGATTCACACGGTCCGCACTCTGGGTCATACAATCGCCGCCCGCTCTTGTATTTGTAATAACTTGTCTTGAATAGAATTAAAATTTGATGGAAAAGAACCATAACTATGCAACTCTATTCTTAATAGCTTGACCCCAAAATAGCATATCCAAATTATAAGAAAGCCACCTCAAGATATTATTTTTATACAGATGGTAAAGCAAAAATGAAACTCGCATAATTCCCTTAACCTGTTGCTCTAATGCAATTCCCGATTATGTATAACATCTTCATTATTAAAATTACCAAAAAACAGTAAAAGGTATCATGTTTAGTGTTAAGGTCTGGTTTAATCTCTCCTGTCTCAAATGTTGCTTTTAGATTTTAAAGCCAAATGCATCCACTCCTAGATTTTCTACTAAAGAAAGAAAAGACTATTCTTGCTCCTCAGATCATCACTGAAGGAAAAATACCATTCAGATCCCTGAAATGAATGCTTCATAGGTGACTCATATTCAGAAAAACCAAATACTTAAAAACTATTGAGTGCAGGTTGGACATCAAAAAGGCTTATCATGAGTAATCAAATTAGAAATAGCAAAATCATTGACAGAAAGATAATTGAGAACAAAATACTTATTACCTTTTCAACCAATTCTTCTTTTGGTGGATGCAACATAAAGCTTGGGGTACCACCCAGCTGCCCCAAGACATCAAGTCTCTGAACTGTAAAAAGTAATTGTACTCAATGTATCATAAATGTGTTCGCACCATCTTCTCAAAAAAAATACAAGCATTGCTGCTCACAAGGAAGGAAGCGCCAGACCTAAATCTAGTTGTAGCTTATATTAAAGAAAACAAGAAGTGATATTAGCCGTCGATGCACACTGCATTGACTAATGAATAAGAAATCCAAGCGCATTACTAGCAAAGTGGCCTATGGCACACTAATTGAACATAATAAGATTGCAAACATAGAAACAAGCCTTTGACATCATTGTGAAGGCTTTGCACATTTTCCACAATATATAGATTTTATGAATATAGTTTTACAAGAAACTCTTCTACAACAACAACAACAACAACTACCCAGTATATTCCCACCAGGTGGGGTCTGGGGAGGGTAATATGTAGACGAGCCTTACCCCTGCCCGAAAGGGCAGAGAGGCTATTTCCAATCGACCCTCAGCGTATAGGATAAAAAAGGAAAAGCAGCATTAAGAAAACAAAGGTAAAATTAGAGACACAAGCAAGACAATACAAAATAATAAAGCATAACTACTCCCGCAAAAATAACGTAAATAATTATGAAAGCATAAGCAACATAAATACAGTCGCATGCAATAATAACAAGCAGTAACTACCATACTAAAACACTAATCACCTATGAGCCCCTAGCCTACAATCTTGATTCTAGACCTCCAGACTCCCCTCTCAAGGGTCATGTCCTCGGTAACCTGCATTCTGGTCATGTCCTGCCTAATCACCTCTCCCCAATGCTTCTTAGGCCTCCCTCTCCCTCGCCGACCACCAACAATCTCCAGCCGCTCGCAGCTCCTCACCGGGGCATTGGGGCCCCTCCTCCGAACATGCCCGAACCACCTCAGCCTCGCTTCCCGCAACTTCTCGTCCACCGGGGCCACCCCTACCTTCTGACGAATAACTTCATTCTTGATCTTATCCAGCCTGGTGTGCCCACACATCCACCTAAGCATCCTCATCTCCGCAACCTTCATTCGCTGAACATGCGAGTTCTTCACGGGCCAGCACTCCGCCCCATACAACATCGCAGGTCTAAAAACGGCTCTGTAGAATTTCCCCTTGAGTTTGTGTGGAATTTTCTTGTCACACAGGACCCCTGAAGCGAGCCTCCACTTAGACCACCCCGCTCCTATCCGATGGGTGACATCCCCGTCAATCTCTCCGTCCCCCTGGATCACAGACCCAAGATATCTCACACTGTCCCTCTTGGCGATGGCCTGAGAACCAAGCATCACTTCCCTGCCTACCCCACTCGGCTCGTCGCCAAACTTGCACTCCAGATATTCTGTCTTAGATCTGCTTATTTTGAAACCCTTAGACTCAAGGGTCTGTCTCCATATCTCTAACCTTCCACTAACACCGGCCCTCGTCTCGTCTATCAATATTATATCATCAGCAAAGAGCATACACCAAGGCACATCCCCTTGTATATGTCGGGTTAGAGCATCCATCACTAAGGCGAACAACAGGGGGCTCAGCGCCGATCCTTCATGGAGCCCCATTACCACAGGAAAATGGTCTGATTCGCCCCACACCGTCCTAACCCTAGTCTTATCTCCATTGTACATGTCCTTGATTACTCTGATATAGGCTTCTGGCACACTCTTCGCCTCCAAGCACCTCCATAGCACCGCCCTCGGGACCTTGTCATACGCCTTCTCCAAGTCGATAAGCACCATATGAAGGTCCTTCTTCTTATCCCTGAATTGTTCCGCCATCCGCCTGACTAGGTGAATCGCCTCTGTGGTGGAGCGTCTCGGCATGAAACCGAACTGGTTCCCAGATATAGTTGTCGCCTCCCTCACCCGCGCCTCAATCACCCTCTCCCAAACCTTCATCGTGTGGCTTATTAATTTGATGCCCCTGTAATTGTTGCAGCACTGGATGTCCCCTTTGTTCTTGTACAGGGGCACCACTGTACTCCACCTCCACTCATCCGGCATCCTTTTAGTCCTGAAAAAAGCATTGAACAGCCTAGTGAGCCACTCCCCTCCAGCTTTACCCATGCACTTCCAGAACTCCACCGGGATCTCGTCAGGCCCGGTCGCTCGACCCCTACTCATCCTACGCAACGCCCCTAAGACCTCCTCTACCCTAATGCGCCTGCAGTACCCAAGGTCTCTATGGCGCTCCGAATGCCCCAACTCCCCTAGCTCTATGCTCCGATCCCCCTCCTCGTTAAGAAGGTCCCGAAAGTACGCCTGCCACCTCTGTTTGACTTGCGATTCCCCCATCAGAATTCTACCATCCTCGTCCTTGATACACCTGACTTGGTCCAGATCACGAGCCTTCCTCTCCCTTACTTTAGCCAACCGGAATAACTTCTTATCCCCACCTCTCTCCCCTAGTTCCTCATACATGCGACCGAACGCCGCGTTTTTAGCTTCCGTGACTGCCATCTTAGCTTCTCTTCTCGCCTCCATGTAGACCAACCTGTTCGCTCTCCGCTCGCTTGTGCTCCTTGCCAACCTAGCGAACGCCGCCTTCTTCACCTCCACTTTTCCTTTGATTACCTCGTTCCACCACCAATCACCCTGATGTCTGCCTGAATATCCCTTGGCTACCCCGAGCACGTCCCGTGCTGCCCCCCTAACCAAGTTCGCCATCACTGTCCACATAGCGTCCGCTTCCCCATAACTTCTCCAAGCTCCGCCCTCCACTAATCTCCTTTCCAACTCCTGTGCTTTCTCCTTAGACAAAGCGCCCCATCTAATCCGCGGTAGACCCTGGGCGCCCCTCCGCTTCTTCTTCACCCAGAGATCGACATCCATTACAAGAAACTCTTCTATAAATGGTAATTGCAGGAGCATCTCTTATGGAACTGGGTTCCTATAGAAGATTCATGGGGAAAATATTATATTCATAAGAGATGAATCAGACCAATGACTCAATCATTAGCCAATTTGTATGACCTCAATTGATTCCAAATACTTTATATTACCACAAAAGCTACACTTACATCTCTTTTTTACATATATAATGGAGGTCGTCCGGCGAGCTTTTGCGCACCTCAACTATTCCACCAAATACCTGCTAAATCCTAACGGAACCGGTATTGAGTAACTCAACTACCAATTCTTAGGCATATGGGAAGAAATCACCTAGCAATTGTTTGCCCCGGCTAGGATTTGAACTTTGATCCCTCATGATTTTCATCCCAATTGAACACTAGACCACACCCTTAGGTGCAGCTACACTTACATTTCTTTCAGCATATAATAAATCATAACTTAACCTCCCAACACCACTTAATTGTAGTTTTCAGTTCCTTTATGTATATATAATTCTTTCTGCTTATACATATATGTCCCATGTATTTTCTACCTCACACCTTTAGCTTAAAGTTATGGTAGACATAGGTGCTTCTCTAAGCTTTTAGCATTAGATCACACTTGCAAATATAAATATAACTAAACAATTCACAGCATCACATCTATTATATTTGGTTCTGCACAAGTTATCCAAATAAACAAATACACCAGCAACCACCGAAATTGCACACAAATATGATGAGGGGGAAAAAAAGGTAAACTCACTCATTGTCCTCTTAGCCTTCTCCTCATCATCAGTACTCATCTTAACAAGAGACTTTTTTATTTCACTAAACACGGAGTCAGCCATCCTCGACTCGCTCTCTTTCTCCTCAGTCTCCCTCAGCTTCGCCAATCTGTCGTTCAACTCTTTCAACGAAAACCAACCCTTCTCACCCTCTTTCTTTTTTGCGGGCCTCAACATTTTCAACTTCTCACCTAATTCACCATGACTGTACATCCTAACAAACTCAGGCCTCATCCCTTCCTTATCACCACCATCTTTATCCCTCATCATTTCCTTACCAAAAATCGATACAGGCAAATTCTCACTCCCACCAATCACTTTATCCATATTGGGTCTCAACTTGAAACTATCCTTATATCGCGAGAGCGAAATTGAGTCAAACAACTTCCCTCTATTCTCATTATTCTGGTTGTTGCTGTTATTGTTGTTGTTGAAGTTACGGAGGTTAGTACGAATGGCGCTGAGGTCAAACTTTCCAGTGGGCCCCGGTCTAGGGGCATTATTGACATTTCTTTTGTAGATTTCTTGAAATGACGGCGGTGGAGGAATAGAATCAGTACGGCGGCGGAATTCAGCGAGGTTTTTCCTAATTTCTTCTAATGATGGGGTTTTAGAAGAAGGATTTTGGTTTCTGGGATTACTGGCCATAGAGGAAAAAGAGAAGGGTTTAGGTGTGGGGGGTTGGTGGGGTGGTTCTGAGGGAGGGGGTGGGGTATTATTAGGGATTTGGGGATGATCGGAATTGGAGTTCGAAGAGAAGAAATGGCGGAAAATGGGGTTGGGTTCAGGGAAAGGTTTGAGTTTTGGCCGGAGTTGGAGAAGCTTTGTTGTAGCTGCCATTGTTGAGTGTGGAGGTTTAGGGGTTTTAGGTTTTGTTTTGTTTTTGAGTCACTGATTAGTGAAGGTGGAAGGTAAATATTTTTCGTTTCTTTTTGTAAATAGATAAAAAGTTTATTGAAAACAAAAAATATATAATCCAAAATTACTGTTATGTCCTTAAAGTTGTCATACAATTTCGCATAATGATATCTAAATTTGACAGTTCATACAGCTTTATCTTTGTTGGTGGAATTAAAGGGAAAAACAAAGAAAGCTAACTGAAGAACCAGAGCTTCTTTCTGGGCTAATTTTCCCAACAGTTCACCAGAGATTTCTTTGAGGTTCGGCAATTCTCTCTATTTCTTTTTCGTTTCTTTTTCTGGGTAATTTTTATTTTCGTTGAATAAAGCATTTTCTTTCTCGCTTGTTAGATGTTACATGAGCTTGTGATATAGCTACAGTTAATTTAGGACCGGTTAATGCAAAAAACTGAAAATCAGAAAACCAAGGTCCACTATGAAATATATTATGTTAGTTAGAAGGGATGTTTTAACTGTGGAGAATTAGAAACAGTTGAGTAAGATGATATTATGATGTAATGAGCCTATAAGGGTTGTGAACTCCCGAGATGGTGTAAAGCTATTAGAAATTTAGAAGGTCCACTATGTATACATAATTTTGACACTCCTTAGTAAAATTTCTGGCTCCGCCACTGGTGGTGGCTGGCGATAGCGACAAGTAGGAACTTATATGAGGTAACTGCGAAAGCAGAAGAAACATTTCACAAAAGCTTAATTTTTCCAGAAAGCCATAATTGTCAATCTGGGATTTCAGATATTTATCGCTTGTTTTACAAATTTGTATACAGAGTAATTGAAACTTGATGTTGAAAAATCTTCACCTTGAAATATCCTTCTTTTCATTCCAACCAGATAATCCAAAATAAGCATTTCGGAGACCCTCCAAATTTCCATGTTTTCTCCAACACCCAAACTGTTCCAAGTCAAGAGCACATCTTAACTAACTGGGGTTTGCATATCCATGTCTCCATGAGGAAAAATAAATCCCCAGTAGTTACAAGTCCATGGACAATGGATTAAGATATGGTTTCTTCTTTAACAAAAGATGCATGAGTCAACATGGATTTTGTGCCTCTTTCTAGGTACTTTGATGCAGCTTTCCCAGCGAACAGTTGCCTCCTTGCTGAATAAAGTTTTTCAGAATGTGTTATAAGGGGGCTCAGCTCTGTTCTAACTAATTATAGCACTTTATAGAATTAGTTAATAGAGAATTTCTGATTGCTTCTTCGCTCCACAAATGGACTGTCAGCTCCAAAAAGCGGAATATGAAACTACAGAATATACTCCCCAGTCGCTCTTAAACAGGATGGAAAATCAATTTGCCTCCTCATAGTGAACCATATCTCGGTCTCTGCACTTTTTGGGGCCATCAAGTAGTAGCAATAAACATGTTATATGATTACTCTCACTGTTGCACTACATTCTCATATTATTACTTCCTTTTTACCCATGTTGATTGGATTAACTCATTTCTAACAGTTATTGTTTTGATGACTTATTTCGAGATAGTCTAACAATAAATTTTTACCTACTTTTTTTTTTATTCTAAAAAGTTTTAATATATATAAATGTACAAGTTTAGTTCAAAGTAACACCGTTACCAATATAAACCATGTACATTTGTGATTCAATAAGCCATTATGTGTTCGCCTGATGATAAGATATAAAGAGTTTATTTTGCTAAAGCTAACTCGTTCTTTGCCTGGATGGCATGGGAACCGAATGGAGTCCACTTTTAAGATGGTAAGATGCCTAAGCCAGATGGATAATCATATAATACATTACCCACCACTAGTATATCCTCATTATCTTTGTTATATACAATGAGTTGATAAATCCCAAAAAGAAAGAAGTTTGTTTTCTTTCATATTAGTTCCTTCTATTGCCTGTAAATTGTATTTAATATAAAAAAGCATAGCACTCAACAGGTGCTGGGAGACTGTCAGAACACTTGGCTAATTTGAGTTTTAGCGTCCTATTTTGTTACTCTCCTAAGTGCTTTGTTTTATACTTGTTTTCTTGCAGGGAGTTCAACTTTCCTTGAACTCTATAGGTGCTGATTACTTCTCCCATGTCCAGCCGAATGGTGCTTCGCTGCACCAACTCATTTGCATTATCTCAACCTAAATTTAATGGGTGTTTCTTTCCGTTGATATACCACATAAATGTGTCAGCCTTGACGAGGCATGTGCCCGCAACTGCTCTCTCCTTTTGTCAGCTTCAGGCATCAAAATTTCATGATAGTCCAGTTACTGTTGCAAGTGATGTTAGGTATGGTGGTAAACAAATTATAAGTGTCGATTCGCCACTTTATGACTACATATTGTCAAACGTTAGAGAACCAAAGGTGAATGCTCTGATTGCAAACCCATTTTAATTTGAGAAGAGAAGCAAACATTGGGAAAAGAAAGAAAAGAAAGGAGGTACTCTATCTGGACTTCATTTCCATTTTTTTTTTATTGGTTGCATTCAGATTTTGCGTGAACTTAGGGAGGAGACAGCAACAATGCGAGGCAGTCAGATGCAGGTAATTCGTCGGCCTAGGCTTTACTAACTGTTGTTTTCCTTTACCTCCTAAGTAAGTTACACATTACTACTGTTCTTCTGTTCATAGTTTTGGAACATGCACATGATACCTTTCTAGTCTAAGACTTTAGAACCCCTTAAGTTTCTGTATTTGAATGTCGAGAGTCTCTTCATACCTCAAAAAACTAAGGATCTTTTCCAAAAAGGGTTATTTATGGTTTATTATGACCCTTGGTCCTCTTTCTCAAAAAGAAAAAAAATGACTCCCCCTCAGAAATTTATTGGATGAGTGGCTCCAAGTCATACACGACAACTACTGACTGAGTCCTACTTGAATAGGAAGATCTCAGTGGTTGTATACTAAGTTCATTCTTTGGAATTCACTCGAATAAATATATGAAAACTGCCTCTTCATGTTTAATTGAAGAAAATTTGTAAGTTTAAATGAAACACAATCCGAGTCACTCATCACTTGATGGAGTGGATGAGATGCGGTTATTGCGAATCTATTTATGAAAGAATATGTCGTGAAAAACTTTTTTAGCATGTGCTTTGATAGTAATGGGTGGTGTGGGGAGGAAACTTCTTCCACTTTCAACTGAGAGTCTTGAAAGTTTACCTTCTCCTATTTTATGCTAGTAATTTGAGACCTTGAGGCGATAAATCTTCTCCCTCTGCAAAAATCTCTGAAGGTCAACTGGAAGTTAAATTTCCCTCCTTTTCTTGGTGTTTGAAAACTTTGCTTTATAAGATAGGATTAAGGCTATATTGTGGTCCGGGCCCGGCCCAGGACCATGAGTCAAACGGGCCGGTTCAAACAGGTCCGGTCTCTAATGGTGCATAAGCCCGTAGCGAGCCGGTCCAACCAAATAGCCCGTGTCCGGCAAGGGGACCTGGGCCAGTTCAACCGGGCCAAACGGACCCCAACGGCTTTTGTTTTTTAAAAAAATTAATTAAAATGACCAGTGGTCATATTTTTAAAATCTAGCCGTTGGCAACCGTTTGGGAGTTTAAAAAATAGCCATTTGGCCCTCATACTTTTTATAATTACACTTTTTTCCTATCTCAACTATAAATTTTAAGTCATCAAGTCTTCATTCATCTCTCATTTCTCAAACTCAAATTCTTAATTCAAGTTAAATCATGCTCAGTGATTCTAGATTGCACCCATTTGTTTTGGACCACTTTAATGTGATAGAAGAAAATGAAGAAGTTTACATAATAAAGTGCAAGAACTGTGGTCGAGTCTACACTCGTCGTCGGAAGGAGGGCACAGGCTCTTTAAGGAGGCATATAAAAAGTTGTCTTGCACGTACTTCAGACATTTGTATTTAAGATTTTAAGTTGATTTGAGACAATTTGTGTTATTTTAAAATTATTAGACGTATTATGGTTAATGTTCTAGTTTGTTAGATTAATTTGAAGTATTATGTTGAAGGTATTGAACTTTAATTTGAAGTATTAAATGTAATCTTTAATTTGCAGCTTTGATACCAAGTATTAAATGTAAACTTTAATATGAACTATATCAATAGCTTATATATATATATATATATATATATATATATATATATATATATATATATATATATATATATATATATATATATATATATATATATATATAAGGCAATATATAATTTGAAGTATTACATGTAATCTTTAATTTGAGATATATATATATAATATATATATATAAGGCAATATTAGACAAGAGGGGCTTGCTCTGATGGTAAGCAACCCCCACTTCCAGCCGAGAGGTTGTGAGTTCGAGTCTCACCAAGAGCAAAGGTGGGTAGTTCTTGGAGGGAAGGATGTTGGGGGTCTATTTGGAAACATCCTCTCTACCCAAGGGTAGGGGTAAGGTCTGCGTACATTCTACCCTCCCCAGACCCCACTAAGTGGGATTATACTGGGTTGTACATACTACCCTCCCCAGACCCCACTAAGTGGGATTATACTGGGTTGTACTTTATAAGGCAATATAATTATATATACATATTATATATACTATATATATTTATATAGCTATATATAAGCAATTTATATTGGTATATACATATATAGTTTGCAAGAAATTGCCTTAGATAAAAAAAATTTAAAAAAAATAGCCCAGAACGAAAAAGCCCGTTAGGCCCGTTTAGGTCCGTGGGCCCGGCCCATTTCGCCCGGTACCATGTAGGCTTAGGACCTTCGTGTTGCGGTTCCACCCATTGGGACCGTGAAGCCCGGGATCGTTTGGCCCCGGACCGCCAAAGTCCAGGCCCGTTTAGGCCCGGCCCGGACCACAATACACCCTTAGATAGGACTGTGATTAGTGATGATGATTTTTCTCGTGATGAAATTGACAAAATGATTTATTTGGACTTCAATGTTGGCTGACTGTTCTTAGTAATAGGTGTCACCGGATCAAGCACAACTACTTGCTATGCTCGTCCAGATTCTTGGGGCAAAAAGGTGCATTGAAGTGGGCACGTATACTGTATGTATATGAACCCATCTTGGTTTATACATTTGTCTTATGCTTTTCTTACCTCATGTACGTTCTCTCTGTTAAATATCTGGTGCACTGCTGACAATTTATGCTGCAAAACCTACTCAAGCAGCAAATTTAAAATGCCAAAAGCTGGAAAACTGAGGTTGTAACCAGAAATTTGTTGAAGACAATTAATTGAATAGATTGGATTTGGAATTTGGGTGTGGCGCTGGCTGTGTTTGAGTATGTACACGTTCTCCTGTCGTACTTAGAGTAACAACAACAACAACTACCCAGTATAGTCCCACAAAGTGGGGTCTGGGGAGGGTAATATGTAGACTAGCCTTACCCCTACCCGAAAGGGCATAGAGGCTGTTTCCAATCGACCCTCGGCTCAGTGAAGGAAAGTAAAAACAAAAACAAAAACAAATCTTATCCAACCTCTCTGATCCTTCAAGTATGTTTATGGTGCCAAAAGTAACTAAAAGAATTTTAAGATAAAGAGGAGAGGGAACTTGATCTTCTCTTATATCTTCTTCGTATAGTTCCAATTTTATTACGTGAAGGGAAAAATATTTCCTTGTATTCACTATACGACTATTCCTACTGATGAGTATAGGCATAAGGTGGCCCTTATAGAGGTGAAGAGCCTAAAGAAAAGCTGGCCTGAAAATATTCGTAAAAGAGAATATAATTGCATATTGGCTAATGGGTACGTATTATGTTAAGGAAGAAACGGAGAAGACAGGGGGGATAGAGGGGATACTGGAAGGCTCGCAACCAAATGACGGGAGCTCAATACTGGTGCAGTTGTGGGAGAGGCTCACGGTTGAAGAGGAGAAGGCATGAATAGGAGGGTCTCATGATATTTATCTACGTTCTCTGTTAGTAAATTGAGTGCTGTTTTTTTCCTCTGGTATCGGCGGTACTATCGATCATTAATATGAGTGGATCTTGTCACAGGGATATTCATCATTGGCTGTTGCTTTGGTCCTTCCAGAAGAGGGTCATTTAGTTGCTTGTGAAAGAGATGGCAAATCAATTGAAGTTGCAAAACGATATTATGGTCAAGCTGGCGTCTCACATAAGGTGATTATAGTGTCTCCTTTTTGGTTCATAAGATGTATCTACTATAGATGAAGTAGTTGTCGACCTTGTGATTATCCATCAATCAAGCAGTCAACCATTCCTCAATTCCAAATTTGGGGTTTGTTATAAGAATTCTCTACAGTTTCAGTGTTGAGGCGCGTCGTAATAATGGTTTTAAAAAATTCTTCTAAGAGAAATCAGGGGCTTTTAAAAACTAGAGACTATTTATATCTCACACTTATCCTACCTGGACCTGATTTAAGAGTAAAGTCAACTAAGCCTTAGTTCAACTAGTTGATATCGCGTCAATGGATACTTCTTTCAGATTCTGTTATGCTTCTAGGTAAGTCCCATTGATCGATAGAAATTCAATGTTTTCTAGACAACTTTTCCATGTGATTTTAGATCTATGGGTTTCATTTAGCACCTCCAATCACCATGTTGTTGCATCAATGGGCCGTTGTTTTTGGAAGTCTACTTAAGACATGATTAAATGATCTCAGGCTCAGGCATCATTCCCTCAATTTATTCTTCTATATATGCTCCTATCACCCTTTGTATGATGTAATTATATCTTATCTTATCCAATCTTGTATGTCCACACATATCCGCATTTTCACAATACGTATCTTGTGGATATGATGGGCCATAGAGGCCTCAAATTTGCTCCCGCATAACATGCTAGTCACGATACTATAGCACTCCTGTAGTATCTTTCAACCATCCTTTTTTATCCTCTGTTATATTGTCATCTCGCATACCTTTCTCTTGGAAGATTGATGCGTCTACGCACTAAAATCCCGTTCAGTCTCACTTTCACCCTTTGTTCTCTTTATGGAGGCTAAACGTGCATGTCTTGTCTTAGTTCTGTATATGCTAGAATTCTTGCACTTAATGTATTTTAAACCCATTAGGTTCTTTCTTTATGGCAGCCTAACATTAATTACTGGAATGTGAACTGTATTTCTCATTTTGTTACGACTTGTCATTATTCATGCTTGTTTATGGTTGAGGCATGGCAAACATGTCTAACATGTCTTGATATCCATATCACTGATGGTTTGACTCTGCTATTAGGTGGACGTGAGACATGGTCTGGCAGCAGATACTTTGAAGTCTTTAATTCAAAATGGTGAAAGTTGCAGGTACATACACATTGGCTTAGGGCCAATTCTTGTTTGGTTGTCGACTTTGAGCTTTCTTATAAGTATATAAGTAGATCCGCTATCGACTCCATATATGAGTGAAAAATCTTATAAAACTTATTTTCCTTTTCTAAGTATTGGTTTTAGCTATTCTTAGCACGATTACGAGGTATAGAAGATGTGATTTTGGGTCGGATACCTAGTTTTGGAAAAGCTGCTGTCTTATGGTTGGATACTTTCTAATCTACAATGTGGCAACACTTCTACATTGTAAACCCTTTTTTTTCAGTTAAGTTACTTTTTTCCTATAAACCTTATCAGAGAAATTATCCTCACTGTGTATAAACTTGGACTACTTCAAACCTCTTGTCAGTCATTTACCTTTTAAAAGAACTGAACTGTTAACGAGACTGAGTAGATGGATTGAAGAATTAATAGTAGCTATCGGTTTTTTCTGTCATATAGAGTACAAATTCAGACGTCTCAACTAATTATGTTTAGAGGAAACCATTTATCACTTCAGAGATATCGCCAAAAAAAGCAAAGTGATTCACTATATAACTCCAATTCTATGCAGATATGATTTTGCTTTTGTTGATGCAGAAAAGAGAATGTATCAAGAGTACTTTGAGTTGCTGCTACAACTGGTGAGGAGTTACATGATCTCAAACCATCTTCATTCACATCTAAAATTGCTGCATAGTTTAGTATGGCTGGCAATTTGAAATTGTAAATTCTGTCCCCTTCTACAGGTGAGAGTTGGGGGTCTTATTGTAGTGGATAATGTCCTATGGCATGGAAGAGTTGCCGATCCACTGGTAAGAACATTTTCATTTTTCTCATGTTTCCCAATTCTAAAAAATTATTCAGCTCCTAACCTTTCTATTGTTAGGTAAATGATTCCAAGACTCTTAGCATCAGAAATTTTAATCAAAACTTGATGGAGGATAAACGCGTCGACATCAGTATGGTAAACGCGAGAATTTGTTCCTTCCTTTTTTTTTCAGAGATTTTTTTCTTTTTATTTTTGTATTTGGATCTTAGACCAAGAAATTATGAAATACTGCATGAAGTTCTGACATCATTTCTTTGGCCTTGCTAAGGTGCCTATTGGTGATGGTATGACGATCTGCCGAAAAAGATAAATCCTAATACAAAGAGATTGTATGTTGAACTGCTTCATCCAGCCATTTCATAGTTGTTTGTTTAGTCTTTAGGGTACGCTTTCTGGGAGCCTTAGAGTAAAGTTCTCTCCGTGTGAACTATAGGTCACAGGTTCGAGCCGTAGAACCAGCTATTAATATTTGCATTAAGGTAGGCTGTCTACATTACCATTTGGGGTGCGGCTCTTCCCCAGATCATGTGTGAATGCAGGATACCTTGTGCACCGGTTTGCCCTTGGAGTAAGCTTCCAGTATGTAAATTTTGTTTTTTACTTTTTCATTTGTAAAAGAAAGAAGCTTATCTAACTTCTTATTCGGTGTTTGTGTATACTCAAAATCTTTTATCCCGAAGTAAATGGACTAGATTACAACTAGAAGAGCAAGATTTAGATTCTTTTTTGGGCTTTTCACTTTTAGCCCGTGCCAGAAACTTTTTACATTCGGTAGCCGAAAAAGTGTCATTTTCTCTTCTTTTATTTTTTCATACACCATAAACCTTAATAGATTGGGTCTTTGCTCCCAAGGCTTTTGATTTGAGTGATAAGGACACATCACATGATATACGAATTAGACAGACTAACGAGTTAGAACTCTGCCTTGAACAAAGTATTTGAGTTGGGAGGAGGATGGAAGAGCGGGACCCTAAACCGTTGTCTCCGATTGGAGATGGCGGATATATATAATTGAAGCACCTGGATGCTGAAATTTCTCATTGTTGCATCTTAAGCTGTGAAACTTCATATTGCATTTGTATTTGGAAAATCTCCATCTTGAAATACAAGAATTATGTGGAAACAGTCTTAAAAACTCAACGAGCTGAGATTGAATCTCTGTATTTATTTGAATATTTTTACGTTGTGTATTAAAATAAGTGCGCAAAAATATAGTAAAAGTAGGGCGTGTGCCCAATGGAAAATGAGGAATAATTAACAAGCTAAAAAAGAGAGAGGAACCAATCTCAACAGTTATAAAATAGACTGGTTCTTCTTAGTCTTAATTCTAAACTTGGTAAGTTGATTGCTATCTGTCTTCAGGATAGCTCTCACCTTTTCAGGCAAGATGTCAGAGTCACTCAGCCTCCATGAAGAAAGTAGATGTTTTCTTTTGTAAGCTTCAATTAGCAAAGGCTTTTGCATCAAAGGCTATTGATCTCATTGATAAACCTTAAGCCTGAACCACCTTCATTCTTCTCCCAACATAATGAGGTCCATGAGTACCAATGATGTTTTGTCCCTCCCTCGGATTGAACTTGTTGTGAACCCTTTCGATTATCAGTAGCAATTCGTACTCTAGGCAAATGGTCAACTTTGCTGGAAGCAAAACAGCTTTATACAAAAACGGGCAGTCACGATTCAAAAAGATTATGGGATCCATCCACCTTATCTTGTAGATTGACAGAGTGAAGACAGCAGCAACAAATACATTCTTATTTTCAAATATGCTCTTGTATGGACAGGAAACGAGAATTCCTTATTACAAGAACACAATGATCTTACATGGAGTTACTAGCATAACCCCCAGCAGCAGAGCCAGCCTTGCTTTGGGATACAATAGAATGTGTTCGTTTGCGTTTTTACTAGCTAACTTCCTAGGTATAGCAAAAGCAATGATACAAACTAACAGATGCTTACACATGATGAATATGGTAATTGATTATAAGTCATCATTTGTCGAGTTTTGTGCACCATTTAGAGGTCAGAAACAGGTGAGCCTAGAAAAACAGATGCAGAGCCCTGAGATGCAGTTTTCATATGAAAAGAAAACAGCAACAGATAGAAAGAAAATGGATAGGAAAAAGACTAGGAACCCCCCAAAAAAAGCCCTTCAAAAGAATAAAAAGCAAATAACAAACAACTGCATCACTTGACTTTTCTGGTCACTGCTTTACATTTCAACTGGTGAAAACATCAAAAACTAATTCAAACCACATATCGGTAAGTAATGTAACGGCCTGCAGTCTCACTTGGTCTGATAATCTTCACGACTTGGCCACGTTTTAGCCCATAATATCTAGCAATAGGATCAGTGATCTGAATTCGAGGAAGCTGTTTTAACAGAAGAAATCATTAGGCACTTGATAATAAAATTCTGACAATAATAATCAACCACACCTGTCTTAATAGCAGAAATCACAGTGGCAGGGCTAATCAAGATAATAGGAATAAAACAATCAGCCAAAAGCAAGAAGCAGAAGATAACAAGGCCATCATGACGGTGATAATCAATCCATGCAGGTAGTCTTTTCGTCAAAGCTACTCAATTAACAACATTAGGTCCATCAAACCCCCCGTCAACTGAACCTAACTCAACACAAAAACTACTCAAGCCATACATATTTTGGAAAAACCGCCCATCTGGATCTAGTTCCTTATAAAAATTTCCCCTCAGCCAAACTCCAATTTATAATAGAAGCTCAGTTGTAGAAATGTTGTCTATTCGATACAAGGGCTTCAAATGATCTTTCACACAAAAGAAGACGCAAAGAAGAAAATAGGCTAAAATTTTCTAGACTACTAACGGAGAAAAAGATACTTTCAGCTACAACACTGTAATGAAGCATGCTGTTTTGTTCTTCTTTTCGATATCTCCAAATGTCATTGCATTAATTCTTTCACTCCCACCACTAGCACCAAAGAATATGCCTTAAAAATTTTGCAGGTATCATGTATCTCCTGGCCTTTAGTGTATTATATGAGGTCAAAAGTTTAGCAGTGCAAATAATGTTATCAACACCAACCTGTGTTTCTTTCACAGTGTATCGTTCCAACAAGGTTTTCTTTTCTTCAGGAGTAAGTGGCTGGTGCTCAGGAACTAGAACATGATTTTTTATGTTTACCAACAACTCTGCTTCCTGAAACATTAAACACACATCACGATGATTTTAAGCACCAATCTTTACTATCTAAATAGATAGTTATCAATCACATAAAGCAACTAAACGAGCATACTAGAATGCAAGCTCCCCGATTGCCAAGTCAAACAACTAACAGAAATGTCGCCTCTCCCACACAAAAATGAAAAAGAGGAATATCAAATAACCCTCTATATGAGTGAAAATGCCAATAGAATCACTCTCTGTCACACCCAAACAGCCTTGAATGACATGAAGAGGCACATCAATCTGAACAGATTTTTTTGAAAAAATATATGTAAAGTCATTTTGAACATAATGTCGATTAGTTTGTATAATGCATAATGGTCTTAAGCCATTATCTTGTGTCTTATGCAGTTGTCTAAGCTAGTATAATTAATAATGGTATATAAGCTATTTTGTTTCCTCATATACATGAATAAACCACTTTTAATTTCCATCATCATTTTAGCTTTACTACAGTCGGGATTCCCTAGATCAAATGTCCAATGCAGGAAGGGGAATAGGCAGCCCTTAACAGCCTGTACTTTTCACTGCTTTTTGGCAGTGGCATAAACTTGGTAGAAGCCCATTATGGCTACTAGGCATATTGGATATACTTGCACTCAGTAGGTGGCTTCAAAACTGTTGAAGGTCAGTCCCAAATTTTTGCCCTTCTATTCAAATTCTAGAGAGAAATTGAACATTTATCCTTCTGAAGCTTGAAAATGTCATTATATGGAAAGGTCTTGTCCTAATCAGATTCAAGGTCTGCTGAAATTTGGAGACTAAGATCAAGTAATTTTTTTATAGAAATCTGCTGTTTTTAGCTTCAGTGCTCGGTGGTATAGACACCAATACCTCCCTCCAAACTTTGTAAAAGTTACCCTGGTTTGATCCACTGATTCAAAGCAATATCTTGAAAGTGATTAGACGAATTCTATTAAGAACTAGTCAAAAAACTCTTGTTTAACATAGAATTTGATTTGATGATTCTGGATATCAATCTGATGCTTGGATGAGGATATTTTAGATATAAAATTTTCAAAAGCTAGGACACACATCGAAAACATCATTTCCAGGGTGCATCAACCATTTGCAACTTACATACCATAATCCGATTCCTAAACAACAACAACAACAACAACTACCCAGTATACTCCCACCAGGTGGGGTCTGGGGAGGGTAATATGTAGACAAGCCTTACCCCTACCCGAAAGGGCAGAGAGGCCGTTTCCAATCGACCCCCGGCTCATAGGATAAAAGGAAAAACAACAGTAAAACAAAAACAAAGACAAAAACAAAAACAAAAACAATAGAGCATTAGTAACTTCAGCAGAAATAGCGTAAATAATTATCTAAACATACGAAACATAAATACAATCGCATGCAATAAATATCATACAGTAACTACCATAACTAACAGCCATAGGGGGGACATAAGCTAAAACACAAATCATCTATGGGTAACCCTGCTGACCCACACCCAACCCCAGATGAGGCGTACGAAAAACTCTAGGAGCCCCTATCCTACAACCCTGATTCTAGACCTCCAGACTTTCCTATCAAGGGTCATGTCCTCGGAAACCTGCATTCTAGTCATGTCTTGCCTAATCACCTCTCCCCAATACTTCTTAGGCCTCCCTCTGCCTCGCCGACCGCCAACAATCTCCAGCCGCTCGCAGCTCCTCACTGGGGCATCGGGACTTCTCCTCCGCACATGCCCAAACCACCTCAGCCTCGCTTCTCGCATCTTCTCATCCACCGGGGCCACCCCCACCTTCTCTCGAACAACTTCAAATCAGATTCCTAAATCTCAAAAAAAAAAAATCAACGTAGTGCAATTACAATTCACATAATCAATTCACAATGACCAGTCACCACTCTTAGTATAGAAGACCAATTGGATTGCTCTAGTCATGCAATCCAATTGCATTAGTAATGCAAGATAACAACAAATTGGAAGTCTAATGAATTACATAAACTTCCGCAGTGAAACGAATAACTGAAGTGTCCCCCTCAACCCAAAGAAAAAGATCGGTACTAACAACAACAACAAACCCGCCGTGATCCCACAAGTGAGGAGAATAAAAGCGACAGTAATTGTGAGAAATGCCAGAGAACAAACTTCTCGTTCAGAAGACATATCTAGGGCAACATGAAGTGGCAGCATCGTTCTAATCATGATCAATGCCATTTTGATGCATTATATACCATCTTTATATCATTCTAATCATGATCAATGCCATTTTAATGTAATATTGACCATCTTTATTAGAATACAAGCAAGTATTTTTTTAAAGGCTCCCCATCTCTCTCTCTCCCTCTTAATTAAAACAAGAAGGGGTCGTTTGATATGAGGTATTAGAATAAATAATGCAAGCATTAGCTCTATGCATTACTAATACCTTGTTTGGTACATTTTTTCAACACGTGTATAACTAATACTTGTATTAGTTATACATCATACTTTGCATTATCCTATGCATAAGTAATGCATAGAAAATCATGGCATTAGTAATACCCAAGGGCGGCTCAATAAAATTAGTGGCCTAAAGCCAGATTTTTATTATTAATACATATGGATAAAAAAGTTAGTGTTGCCATTTTTCATATTTGGTATTTACAGTATAACATTCTTAAATAAGCCTTTAACTTCACAGAATAGTATTATTATTATTTATATTTTTTTTGGTAATTAAGGATTTTATTAATCACCAAAGAGATTTCAATACAAAACCATAGTTCAGCCATTGCATAGCTGACTATCATATCTAGACTATATATCAACTATCTCTATAACTATCCCTCTATTTACAGAAGATATTGCTGAAGTTGTTGTCTAATTTTGGGGGTTCCTCTAACATTACAAGTATGCGCTATGTCCCTGAGTAGATTGTCACTGCTGCGGAAAACATTCTCAAAAATCCTTGCATTTCTCTCCGACCATAAAGCGTAGAATAATTCAGCTACCACCATTTTGAATATGTTAGCCCTACTTGATTTTCCTTTAGCTTTACTAACAATCCACTGTATAAAGTGCTCCTAGTTCTGCATACTGGATTGATCTTCTCTGATCCAGGACAGTGTTTGGCCCCTTAATTCTGTGGCAAATGGGCAAGTATGGAAAAGATGGTCTCTGGTTTCCGGAGCTTGCTGGCACAGAACACATTTGTTATCCACAGTCATACCCCAATGTAGTAGCCTATCCTTGGTTGGTAGCCTGTCATGAAGTACCAACCATAGATTGAAGACAGCCTTGGGCCTAGCATAGTTCTGAGCAGTTAGATTCTTCCATGGGACTCTCGGGAGTTGGCCAATCTGAAACAGATAGAGTTGCCTAATGGAGCATACTGGCACGTGCAGACTTTGGTGTTGTTGTAGCAGTCCACTTGCTGCAATTACCTTTCGTACCATCCAACTAGCGTGCTTGGGGATAGGAGTATTCTCCAGTCTGCTGTTTTATATAAACAGTGTGAATCCATTTGACCCACAGTGTGTCTTTCTTATGAGCCAGATCCCAGCACAGTTTAGCAATAGCTTCCTTATTCCACAAAAAGAGGTTTGTGAGGTTCAGCCCACCAGCTGACTTCGGCAAACACATTTTTTCCCAGGCAATGTAGGCCTTCTTAGAGATAACAGCTGATCCAGACCAAATAAAACTTCTGCAGACTGCTTCAATAAGCTTTAGAATCTTTGTAGGGTTAAGGAAGAGTTGTGCCCAGTAAGCCTGTATACCAAAAACCACTGACTGTACCAATTGCATCCTCCCAGCATATGACAACTTTCTAGCAGTCAATGATGTGATCCTAGCAGTGATCCTATCTACCAGAAGTTTCCACTGAATCAATGCCATCTTCTTGGTGGATAGAGGAATGCCCAAATATTTGAAAGGCAAATCTCCATACACATAACCTAGGTGATCAGTAATCTGCTGCTGAACTTCAGAACTAACCCCTCCAAAGTATACTGAACTTTTGCTCAGATTGGCTTTCACCCCAGATGCTTCAGTGAACTGGGAGAAATACTTGAACATGGTAATGACAGACTGACTTTCTCCTTTAGCAAACAGAAGTAGGTCATCAGCAAAACTTATGTGAGTGATGCCCAGCCTTTTACACCCTGGATGGAATAAAAATTCTTGGTCTTTCTTCAGTACAGCCAGAGATCTACTTAGATACTCCATGACTATTGCAAATAGGAATGGGGAGATTGGGTCACCTTGTCTAAGACCTTTAGCAGCTTTAAAAGGTTCAGTTGTTTTCCCATTAGTCAACACTGTATAGCTTACTGTTTGGACACATTCCATGATCCAGTTTAATCTGGCTGGAAACCTCAATGCTTCCATTACCTGTTGCAAGAAGATCCATTCGACAGAATCATAGGCCTTCTGCAGGTCAATTTTGATCATGCATCTAGGAGTCACATGGGATCTGGAATAATTTTTGATCAACTCATGGGCCAGTATAACATTGTCTGCAATCTTCCTGCCTGGGATGAATCCTGCTTGGACTTCACAAATGATGCTAGACATGATTTTCTGCATTCTGTTGGCTAAAATCTTGGAAATCAGTTTGTACAAAACTGAGCAGCATGCAATTGGTCTGTATTCTTTGACTGTGGTTGGGTTAGGGACATGAGGCCAATTTACTGGTTTGTACATTTTGGTAGTTTGGAAGAAATCCTTGACTGCACCTATGATCTGCTTGCCAATGATGTTCTATGTCTTCTTGAAAAACACTGCATTGTATCCATCAATTCCTGGGGCTTTGTCATCCCCAATTGCCTTTAAACTTTCCAGAATCTCAAGTTCAGTAATATCAGAACTTAACTCCTTCTTCTGTTGATGTGTTAAGGTAGGGCCATTGGTCATATACACTCGGTTTATGGCTGGCAGAGAAGTAGCTGCTGTGCCCATTAATGACTTATAGAAGTCATTGATCTCCTTTTTGATGTCATCTGGATTAGTAATCTTGAGACCACCAACTGTAACAAGCTCAGTGATATGCTTGTGTTGATTTCTTTCCTTTAGGACAGCAGAGAAATACTTGTTGTTAGAGTCACCCAGTTGGATCCATTTTGCCCTGGACTTCTGTTGTAGCATACTTTCTTCAATCAAGGACCACTTTTTCAGCTTCATTGCTATTTCCTTCTCTTTAAGTTGCAACTCATCAGTGTAAGCCAGTGCCATCTGATTCTGGATGTCCTTCAATTCTTGTCTACCATGATCAATTCTCTGACTAACAACAACAACAACAACAACAACAACCTAGTATAATCCTACTTAGTGGGGTCTGGGGAGGGTAGTGTGTACGCAGACCTTACCCCTACCCCTTGGGTAGAGAGGCTGTTTCCAAATAGACCCCCGGCATCCTTCCCTCCAAGAACTTCCCACCTTGCTATTGGGGAGACTCGAACTCACAACCTCTTGGTTGGAAGTGGGGGTTGCTTACCATCAGAGGAACCCCTCTTGTCTATGATTTTAAGGGGCCTTTCAGTGACTTGAGATTGGACCACACTAATTTCATAGAAAACTGCTTATTACTATGCCAGTTGTCTTTGACCAGCTGATAGAAGTCTTCATGATTGGCCCATGTATTGAAGAATCTGAAAGGAGTCTTCCCTTTCCTAGTAGCTTCTGCCAATGTAATCACCATAGGGTTATGATCAGGGATTAAGGGATAATCATATACAGTTTGCACATGACTCCAGTTAATCATCCACTCATAATTGCCAAAGACTCTGTTTAGTCTACTACATACTCTATCACTGCCTCTCTGCCTATTTGTCCAGGTGAAATATTCCCCTTTCCAGGGAAGTTCTGAAAGTCCAGCCTGTTGAATACATTGAGTGAACTCTTGGATCTCTGCTTGCTTCACTTGATTAGTTGACTGTCTATCATTAGTATACAGAACAGCATTGAAATCAGCAGCAACTAACCAAGGTTCAGTAATAGTAACAGAATAATCCTGCAGATTTTTTCATAGTGATCTCCTCTGGTCCATCCCATTAAAGCCATACACCACAGTGAGGTTACAGATGGTATCTCCAGAAATGTTTCTGACTCTACAGTGAATCAATTGAGCCTCCTCCTGGATACCAATGACTCTGATCAATTGTGTATTCCATATAATCCATACTCTACCATTTATGGAGCCCTAATAATTTGTAAGTAAACCCCAACCAGGAACCAACAGCTTAGCAATCCTGTCTGCATTCTTTTCTTTAACCTTGGTCTCTACCAGACCAACAAGGTTAATATTGTTATTCCTAATATATTCCCTAACTTCTTTTTGTTAATACCTTTTATTTACACCCCTAATATTCCAGATTAGCCACTTCATTGACAGTTGCTAGGTCCTCATTCATCCTCTGGAGGATTCTCAACTCTACTAATAGACATTGCTTCAAATCGATTACTAACCACAATAGGAGATAAAGGTGGGAAGTTGGTGAGGTTGAATTCTGGGGATTGAACTTGCTTCCCTTTGTCTTCCTGTTTGTTCTTTCCTGTTACAAGCGAGGGGGGGGGGTCATGAGGCTCTCTCTGAGTTACATTGTTCTGCCTTGTCTCAGTTTGCTGTAGAGGAACCTCCTGCTAATTCTGAACAGTCTGGATTGGAGCTTTGGTTCTCCATTCCTGAATCACTTTAGGTTTCTTCACTTGAGGAGGCTGGATTGGTTTAGGATTCATCAAACAGTTGTGCCCAGCCGTAAGACATTTCCCACAGTAAGATGGTTTCCAGTCATAATCCACTTCTTGCAGAAACTTCTTCCCATTTGCATCCATTAACCATATATCCCTAGGTAGCTCTTTGGTAACATTCATCTCTATGAGCATTCGAGCATAGGAAATTCTAGATTGTTTGGTTGTACATTCATCCGCAAAAATAGGTTTCCCTAATACACTGGATATTCTACTCAAGGATCTCATTCCCCAACAAGACATAGGAAGTTTAGGAAATTTGACCCATAATGGAATCTCAACAGGGAATTCCTCAGTAAAATCAAAATCTGACGTCCATTGCTTGAGAATCATGGGCCTATTTGCTATAGAATAAGGACCAGCACATAAAACTTATTTGGCATCATCAATTGTTCGGAACTTCACTATGTAGTATCCCTCCTCGTGATAAAACAGCTCTGGTTCTGGTACATGTGACCAATGGAGGCTGATGAATCTCTTCATCGCGTTATACCCAGGCCCATCCACTAAAATATAGACAATTAGGGCACACTTCCACTTATTTTCTTCCTCTTCCACCTCTGCTTTGTTCAGCTGGCCTACTGGTTGGCCTTCAATCATTACCGGGGGATGTACTCTAGTGCCATACCATTAGAAGCAAATCGATTCTTCTGAAAAGATTAGCCCAGTTCCCCTTTGGTACATCGGTTTTGCTTGAAGTCTCCTCCACTGGCTTCGTTATACCCATCACTGATTGAGCTTGGACTGGTATAAGCTTCTGCATGTGTCCATTTTCACCGGCCATCTGCTTCATCGGAGTTAACGATGCTTCAATCGAAGCAGGATAGCTTCGTTCCATCTCCATTACCTTATTAGATTGCTGTGAAATCAAAGGATTCTCACCTTCGCATGACGAATCGATTAGCTGCTCAGTTGCACCAGTGGTGGTCGGTTTCTCCGTAGGTGGTTGATTTATGGTTGTGATGATTCTATCTATGGTGGAAATCAGAATTTTTCCGAGTCGTCCCCTACCTCGACCCCTCCCTCTCGCCATAGATACGAGCTCGGCGTACGTTAACTAACGTGCGCCGAGAGAAGAACGAAGAAGAAGGGCAAAAGTTTCAGAGTATTATTATTATTTATATTAGTAAGAGCTAACTTAAATATACAAGATGTTAAGACACATATTTTCAATATGTCCCCTTTTGATATTTTTACAAAAAAAATATACTTACAAATATGAAGATTTAAGTAATTTAATTGAAAGTTCTAAAATATTTTTGGTGTTAAGGAGTAGACAATCTTTCTTTTTTTCTTTTATCCAAGGTTTTCTTTACTTTTTTTTGTTGCAAATTTTAATATTGTCTAACTTGAAATAAAATCATAAAATTCATTGCTGAAACTTTTTTTGGACCTATATCAAAGCTTACTAGTCTCTTACTTGAGATACCTGTTCGTTCATTCTCAATCAACTTTTATGGTGCTTCAATTAAGATAAAACAAAAAATAGTGAATGAATTATTTAGTTATAAAATGTGAAAGAAGCTGGTTGAACAATAGGTACATAGGCAGTGATCTATAAATAATTGTTGATCATTAACTGGGATGGCTCACGGAACTAGTGGTTTGAAACTAAAATATATTAGAGGATCCTTAAATTTCTGTCATAAAATCCATATACTATTTTAAAAAAATTACATTGCTTTGATTTAGTGGTAAGATAGCAACGTATAATGTGTGGCGCACACAATATGGTATTGAACTCTCCCCTGTATAGAAATGTAGTATTAAGTGAAAACGCTTGAGCCTATTATCAGTCATGTTTTGAACCTTATGTATACTTATCTTGGGGATTTCTTAGTTAAAAAAGATGAGATACAAAAAAACTCATTTTCTGATGTGTGGATCAATCAAATGTGACAAATAAAAATAGCTAATTTAGAGAACCTGAATTGAAATTAGAAATTAAAATAGTGAAAAATATGAAAAAGAGTATACATAAAGAAGACGAAAAATAGATTTAATGAGAATGTAAATATATTATTTAATTCAATCTCATCTCTACCAAGTTCCAAAAAAATATTAAAATATAAATATTTTATCAATAATTATATAAATATAAATTATATATATAATCATACTTTATATTTTTGGGACCTTAAATATTTGGGAGCCTAAGGCAATAGTTTCGGTTGCTTTACCCTAGAGCCGCCCTTAGTAATACCAAGGCTATTAACGCATGCATTAGCATGGTTAAAGACAAAATTATCCTTAAAGTCCCTTAAAGCTAGAAAATATGGAGGACATTTTTGTAAATAACTATTTTTCTTAAAAATGATGCAATGCATTATAACTTTAATACACCACACCAAACACTAGATAAAAAATAATATCTCCATAACTAATGTTTGCATTACTAACACATGCATTACTAATCCATACATTACTAATACACCTTATTCCGCACTATTCCTATACACTCTACCAAACGACCCCGAAGTATTTACAATGTTGAAAACAACCAACAAGCAAAAGAAAGAGGACGAACTGATAAATTTCATACTAGATAATCCCCCTATCAAAATGTAAATGGTTGCAAATCATAATAACATACTGTGCCTCTGGTTTTGGTGGTCCTACTACTTGAGTAGTCTCAGGTGCTCAACTAAATAATAGTTGGTCCAAAATTAAAGAAACCAAATATCGAAGGTACAAAAAGTAAAATGATTAAACACTAGGAGTGAACTAAGCTCCTCAGCTATTTCATAACCTGGAAAACCTCCAAGTGAAATTTTGTAGATATTTCACTTATGCAAGTACGAGCAAAGGGAGTCAAATTTTGTTGTACAACCAGGATTGCTTGGAAGACATCTTCTTTTTTCATGCGTTCTGTATAAGTTTTCATTGTCTTAACACCAACCTTTGCCTCCTCTGGAAAGAACACATATATCTGAGTCACATGGTAGCAAATAATTTCTGTGAGAATTTGCATTACCTTTTAAACATTACGAGCAAATAATTCCTTAGTGAAACACAAGAAACTCGAATACTGAAGTAGCTAGAAATATCTGAGAATTGTTAAACTAAACACAAAACAGATTCAAAGGACAAATGGTCATATCACATTACCCAGCAACTGTTTTCTTAGTTACAAAATTTATTACAAAACATTTTTACAAGTAAAAATTTGTTGCTTTCACGTTGAACAATTTAGAAACTTTTGGTGTGGGATGCCATTACAAAGTGAGGTGGGGAGGGAAAAGAAGATGTGGGAAGAGCCTCCAACGAGATTGTAACCTTACACTTGGTGATTTCACGGTAGAGTTGCAAACACAACTACAACTCCAATTCCCTACTTTAATGTTCCTGCATTCTGAACTACATGCATATCATTTCCCATTATTGAACTACAAACTGAAAAGATATTCCTTTCCATTTCAAAAAATATAGACATTCTTCCCCCCTTTCTAGTTCCTTTTTCTTGATATTAGGGGGGAGGGGGGGGGGGGTTGTACAGATATTTAGATCTTTTTACTAATTAATCTTTGCCCATTTTCATCATACATTTTCTCCAAATCACTTTATTTTCGAGTTACTTGGAATCAGAGAGAAAAAATTTCCTCCAGCCTGTATTATTCAGATGTCAACGGAACAAAATTAAATCCAAAGATATTTTTCCTTTTTGTCGTGAACAAGTTCAACATTGAATTCGTTGTTATATCCATAAAAAAATACGTCCAAATAGAGTGACATGGATAATAAAGATTCATACTACCGACCCCATCTAGCTTGAGATTGGGGCATAGTTGTTGCTATTGTATCCTTCAAAAAATACACTTCGCTGACTTCTAAATCAATAAGAAAATAAAAAATTGATGGGACCTTTTACAGATCACTTTAATTTTGACTAGTGCATCAAAAGAGAAATCAAGATAAGCAATTACTTATGCAGAGAAAACATGCTACTACATCAAATATTGCCATTACGGGAACTCTGTTTGCTGCAGTTCTTCATTTACAGAACCTTTATATTTTATTTTTTTAAAAGAAATCTACCATGATATGACAGTCTTAATGCATAATGTTTGTGCTAAATATAACTAAATTATGTTGACGCGATAGTGTTGAGCATCTATTACAACAATGACAAGATACCCTTAGCCTCAGTTATACAAGGAAGTGACATACTAGTAGAAAAGGAGTGACTTAACCTGACGAGTGAAGTCCCTGAAAGTTCATCAACTTAAGGAAAAACTAAAAGCCTTAGACAAGGACTGAAATAAACTGAAAGTAACCTTAGTTAAATTAGGCAACAACTAAGCTTCAGTCCCAAACAAGTTAGCATCGGCTATAAGAATCCTCACTGACCACATTACTCCATTACAATAATCTCATGCCACTATTATGCAAATACCTTAGTTAAAATTGAACAAGAAAGGAAATTGAAAGATCACACACCAGCTCAGAGCTGTTGTTGCGCTTGGCTTTCTGAATTACAAGGTCTTCTCTCTTCATGTTGTCACCATACTTCTGAAGGAACTGATGTTTTGACATATTTATCTAAACTCTCCAACAAGGTAGCCCCTATCAGCCAACATTTCCATCAGTGTCTTACGAATTCTGAAAAGTCTTGAGAGCTCCTCTTCTGATAGAGTCATCTTTTCCCTACTAAATTCAAAAATTAGAAAGAATGCATTTATAAGTAAAGAATATGGTAGAACTCCTAGTTAGAGCTAATACTCTGAGAACACATCAGACAAGAAATTCACTCAAGAACCTTTCCTCGACTTCCTTAGCTAAAGGTCCCATCCTCCTATTTGGGCTGCTTATCAGTCAGTTGGTTTTAGTAATTATTGGTTCAATTAGTCGGTTATCGGTTTTTTAATATACTAAGACAGTAACAAGCTAACAACATATCGGTCAATTCAGTATCAATTTTATCGATTATCCGTCAGTTATCTGTTTGGACAAAGATCGTATATATTAGACAGTATAACAAATTCTCACTTTTTTCCATCCTAATAAAGATCATAAAGTCCAGTGAATGATTATTTAGATTATTAGATCTTACAAAAGATGTTATTTAAACTATCAAGTTAACCGAATAAATATATATATATTAAAAATGTATTATCTATCAAAATTTTTATAAGCTGTGTAGCTAGCCAAATTTTCCAGAATACATTCAGATAGACGGTTCCAGTTCTCACCAAATCAAGATCAAAATTAAAGGAGCAAAATCAGATTCCAAATTTAAATTGCACAACAGACTTAGTGATGCAATGGCCACTAAGTAATACTAGTCGTCATTCAAAGGTCTAACACCTAAGGTTATAAAAAGACAACGTAATTCCAAGAATTTGAACAGAATAAAGAAAGTGGAAGCTATGACAGAGTACTTGCCTCAAGATATGAAAAGCCAGGAGATGTTCGAAAGAAGGGAAGAAGCTCGAAAATGGAGTAGTTTTGGAGCTCTACTAGCTATTTAATAAAGGAACTCTAGTAGGGTTATACCAAATATTATTATCAAAAATGTTCATAATTTGGTTTGTGTTATCTACAGTTTCACTACAAAATATATATCAATCCAAAATTAGGTAGATTTATCATAAAAAGCGAAATTATATAAACCAGTGTGATCTTATCACCATTAAATTCGAATTTTGAAACGGAAGGAAATCTCATTGATGCGTAATTCTAAATTTTCCATATATTTTCCACCATTGATTGCCATTAAAAATCTTGAAAGCTTTGAATTCAAATGTGTGTTTTCAAAAATCATTATTTGTTTGGATTGGATGTTGTTGTAAATAATTCGGAATATGTTTCGGAGTTTATATCTCAATTTTGAGGGGTTTTGGTGAAGATTAGACTTGGTTTTGAGTTAAATTTCAGATTGAAACTTGTCGAAGAAGCAGACATATTTCCAGAAATTGTAGATAAATTGTAGTTAAATTGTAGAATTGTAGATAAATTGTAGATTGGAAAGACTAAAATTTCTACAAGTCTTCTACAATTATGTCGAAAATGGCAATTATGCTACAAAGGCATCAACCACAATCACGGTCCGATTGGCTAGGTTGTCTCACCACAAAGGCATCAACCACAATCACAATCACTATCACAAACTCCAATCATTATCTCAAGCACAATCAATGTCATATATGCAGCATGGCGTCCGATCACGATCCGATCGGCTAGGCCGTCTCACCACAATATTGTATGGATCGACATTACCCTTTTCTAGCAATCATCTCATCCCAATAAAGGAGAATGTTCTCATCACATCAATCTCATCCCAATAAAGGAGAATATTCTCATCACATCAATCTCGTCCAAATGAGGGAAATAATTATAATTCACTCTTACACCGACATTTGCAGTTTGGGGGTTAGGATATTTCAAGCTACCCTTCCTCAGTGACTAAGGATACTCCTGGAGTATTTATTATTCAAAGGATTTACAACTTATTTCATCTTTTATACGTTTCTTGGTTTCATTGGCACTAGTGGCTCCAAATGTAATATCATTCTTGGCATGTTAGCTGTATTTCATATTTCATGTTTACCTCTTTCACTTTCAAATATCATCACGGATCATCAACAAAAAAAATTTTATTCAAGATTTTAAGTACCCCATGTGAGCAACTAAGAATCTTAAGCACCTAGAGATTTCTTACACAATTTGGCATAATAGATTTTATTTGAATCACGACGTAAAGTTATAACATTTAGATATGCAACCCATACCTTGTATAAATTCTCAAATAGTAACATAACATAATTAGAACGTTTGAATACATAGATCTTTTGAAACAAGGCTTATTCGGAATAATCAATTTATAATGAGAAATTTGGGACTTACAAGGACATTGTGGGGTTCAATTCTAAAAGATGAGTGTCACTACCCAATTCCCGAACTCGATCGTGATAGCGCCTCTCGTGAAGATAAGGCCGGTCAACTGAACAACAACACCTCTTTTAACAATTTACTTCACATGAATGAGTCATAAACATAGATAATATGATCATAAGTGCAGAATAAAAGTGATATAATAGGGAAATCATCCCGACACAACCCCAAATTGGGGTGTCAGAAATCATGAGCTATTACAGAGTTCACTAAAATTCTACAAGTCTGGAACTACGTACCAAAGCCTGAATATAACATAAGTAGGGAAAGATAAGGGAGAAACGGGGTTGCGGATGTCAACAACTACCTCGTCACTCCTAGCCCGCCTGGTCTCGAAGGAAATCAGCGCTCAGGAACGAACTCTGCTCTTCCTGTATCTGCACACGCGGTGCATGGAGTAATGTGAGTACTCCGACCTAGTGAGTAATAAGAATAAATAATGACTGAAAGTATGAAATCTCATAACGATAAAAGGAATTGCTATCTCAAAGCAGTAAAATCAGTTAAACGGTAAAACAATGAAGTATCAAATAATTCTCTTTTAAAACAGTTAAGAACAAATGTTTTTAACAAGTGAGAAATAATCAGAACCTGCCCCTCGAGCTCAATATCAACCTCTCAATACAGTGTCAGCCCTGCGGGCTCAGTATCAGTCAATCAGTACAACGTCAGCCCCTCGAGCTCACTCTCAAATCACATTGGTACCCGCGCTCACTATGGGGGTGCAGACTCCGGAGGAGCTCCTACAGCCCAAGCGTAATATCAAGCCATCTTGTGGCATATAAAATAAGGCCTGAAAGCCTATTCATATCAACATAAGGCCTGAAAGCCTTCTCACATCACACTTGAGGCCTGAAAGCCTCCTCACATAACACTCGAGGCCTGGAAACCTCCTCACATAACACTCGAGGCCTGAAAGCCTCCTCACATCACTCAACATATCCTCACATATGGCCATCGGCCTAGATCAGTCCAAAACAATCATAAGCCTCTCGGGCATCAGTAAAATAATAGTGCTCAGCTCAAACACTAATTCAAATATCATTTAAATCTCAAATTTGAGTAATAGTTGAGTTCATGAAATAGTGTAATTTATTTGGACTGAGTTCAAGTAATATTTCAAATAGTGAGGAAACAGTGATGATAGTTCATAAAGGATTTCGAATAGTCGAAAACAAGCCAAGTATGATGAAAACAACAAGTCATAGCCAAATACGCGGTAAAATATCAATCAGGATGGACCAAGTCACAATCCCCAATAGTAAATGATCCCACGCTCAACAAATAGTGTGTGTCTCATCTCAACATAGCACTACGTTGTGCAACTCGGGGTTTCAAACCCTCAGGATATCATTTAAAATCATTATTCACCTCTAGACGGTCAAAAGTCTAGCCCGCTATACCCTTGCCTCTCGAATCAACCTCCTCATGCGTCAAATCTGGCCTAAACCACAACGAAAACGTTACAATAGGATAAGGAAACATAACCCCATCCAAAAGACTCGAAAAATATCGAAGTTCACGAAATTTGCAAAACCTGAGCTTCGGCCCACCTCTTGAAAGTCAGAAAATCTAACATCATCGGATTCCTTATCTCGCCACGAGTCTATACATATAAAAATCACCAAAATCGAAGTCCAATTGGACCCTCAAATCCTCAATCTTCCTTCTCTTAAGTTCAAGCCCTGACCTCCATTTTTAACCTCTAATTCCTTAATTTTTCAACCTTAGTTCATGCAATAACACATTAGATTTATGTTTTAGCCTCAGAATTCCTTACCTAAATGAAGTCCCTTGATCCGCTCTCCAAAATCGCAGTTCCCGAAGATGGAATTAAATATCTCTGACCAGTCATTTCCACTTCTGTGGTCCATTTTCCCCTTATGCGAAATTTCACTTGATGCACTTGGGCGCATCTACGGTCACCCAGCTGCATCTGTGGCTCCGCAGATGCGGCTCCCATTTTGCATACGGTCTAGCTTGACCTCATACCCTTCCGCTTTTGCGATTCCATAGCCACATATGCAGTACCACACCTGCGACCCCTTTTTGTGCCGGTGCGGAAATACCAGAAGCAACACAGATTCTGCAACAACACAACTTTGAAACTCCCCGATTGCCATCCGATATTTTTCCGAGGCCCCCGGGACCTCAACCAAAAGCACAAACATGATCTAATACCTTATTCAAACTCACTCCAATCATCAAAACACCACAATTAACACTAAAACCACCAAATTACATCAACTCCAAGCCTAAGTTCTTCAAAATCTTCCGAAATTTGCATTCGGTCAAAAACCCAACCAAAACACCTCCGAATCACCTAACATTTTGCAAACACATCCTAAATCACCTAACGAAGCTAATGCAATTCCGACCCTCGTATCAAAATCTCACCTATCAACCGGAAATCGCCAAAATACTAACTTCGCCAATTCAAGCCAAATTCTACATCGGACCTCCAAATCCACTTCCGATCACGGTCCTAAGTAACAAATCATCTCTCGAAGCTAACCAAACAACCAAAGTCACATCCGAGCTCTCTATCTCATAACTCAATATTCGGTTGACTTTTCTAAACCAAACCTTCCTTAAAGAGACTAAGTGTCTCATTTCCTTCCAAAATCTATCCGAACTAAATTTAACACACCAAAAACCGATAAAGAAACATGAAGAAGCATAAAAATGGGGGACACTGGACGGTAACTCATGAGATGACGGGCCGGGTCGTCATATCCTCCCCAACTTAAACAAATGATTGTCCTCGAGCGGGTCTAGAAACATGCCTGAAGCCTCAAACATGTGAGGATATCTACTCCGCATCTCCCGCTCGGTCTCCCAGGTAGCCTCCTCCACGGGCCAACCTCTCCACTACACCTTCACCGAAGCTATATCCTTTGATCTCAACTTCTGAACTTGACGACTCAAAATAGCCACTAGCTCTACATCATAGGTCAAATCATCATCCAACTGGACCGTGCTGAAGTCTAAAACATGAGATGGGTCCCCAACATACTTCCGGAGCATAGAAAAATAGAATACCATATGAATGCCCAATAAGCTGGGTGGCAAAGCAAGCATATAGGACACCTTCCCAATCCTCCTATGTACCTCTAAAGGTCCAATGAACCGCGGACTCAACTTTCCTTTCTTTCCAAACCTCATAACACCCTTCATGGGCGAAACCTTCAGCAAAAACTTCTTACCTACCATGTAAGACACATCTCGAACCTTCCGGTCTGCATAACTCTTCTGACGCGACTGAGCTGTACGAAGTTCTCCTGAATCAACTTCACCTTCTCTAAGGCATCTTGGACCAACTCCTTCCCCAATAGTCTAGCTTCGCCGGGTTCAAACCAACCAATTGAAGATCTACACCGTCTGTCATACAAGGCCTCATACGGTTCCATCTGAATGCTGGACTGATAGCTGTTGTTGTAGGCAAACTCGGCAAGTGGCAAGAAAGCATCCCAAAAACCTCCGAAATTAATAACACATGCACGTGACATGTCCTCCAGTATTTGAATAGTACGCTCGGACTGCCCGTCCATCTGAGGATGAAATGACGTGCTCAACTCCACCTGCGTAACCAACTTTCGCTGAAAAGTCCTCCAAAACTGGGAAGTGAACTGAGTACCCCTATCTGAGATAGTAGACACTGGAATACCATGTAACTGAAAAATCTCCAAGATAAAGATCCGTGACAGCCGTTCCGAAGAATAGGTAGTACACACCGGAATGAAGTGCGTGGACTTGGTCAGCCAATCCATAATTATCCAAATCGAATCATACTTCTTCACAGTCCGAGGAAGACCACTCACAAAATCCATAGTAACTCTCTCCCACTTCCACTCGGGAATAATCATATGCTGAAGCACACCTCCCGGTCTCTGATACTCATATTTCACCTGCTGACAGTTGAGACACCGAGCTACATAAACCACAATATCTTTCTTCATTCTCCTCCATCGATAGTGCTGCCTCAAATCGTGATACATCTTCATGACACTCGGATGAATGGAATACCGCGAGCTGTGGGCCTCCTCAAGAATCAACTCTCTAAGCCCATCTACATTGGGCACACAAATCCGGCCCTGCATCCTCAACACACCATCATCACCTATAGTCACATCTCTAGCATCACCATGCTGAACTCTATCCTTGAGGACCAAGAAATGCGGATCATCATATTGGTGCTCTCTGATGCGATCATATAAGGAAGACCGAGAAACCATACTGGCCAATACCCGACTGGGCTTTGAAAGGTCTAATCTCACAAACCGATTGGCCAAAGCCTAAACAACAACTGCAAAGGGACTCTTCCCAACTAGAATATACGCCAAGCTCCCCATACTCACTGCCTTTCGGCTCAAGGCATCGACCACCACATTGGCGTTTTTCCGGATGGTACAGAATGGTAATATCATAGTCCTTAAGCAACTCCAGCCATCTCTGCATCCTCAAATTTCGATGTTTCTCATTGAACAAATGCTGAAGACTACGATGATCGGTGAATACCTCCCGAGATACGCCATATAAGTAGTGCCTCCAAATCTTCAAAGCATGAACAATAGCAGCTAACTTTAAATCATGAACAAGGTAGTTCTTCTCATGGGGCTTCAACTGACGAGAAGTATATGCAATCATTGTACCCTTATATATCAATACATAGCCAATCCAACTCTCGAAGCATCATAAATAGACGGTATAAGAACCTGAAGCTGATGGTAACACTAATATTGGAGTTTGGTCAAAGATATCTTGAGCATCTAAAAGCTCTCCTCGCACTCGTCCGACCATACAAATGGAGCACTTTTATGGGTCACTTGGTCAAGGGCGAGTCAATAAATGAAAAACACTGAACGAACCGATAATAATAACTCACCAAACTGAGGAAACTATGAATCTCTATGGCTGAGGACGGTCTAGGCCAACTATGCACCACCTCTATCTTTTTCGGATCAACCTGAACACCATCGCTCGACACCACGTGCCCTAAGAAAGCCACTTACCCGAGCCAAAACTCACACTTGGAGAACTTTGCATAAATTTTCTCCTCCCTCAATCTCTGCAATACAACTTGCAATTGCTCCGCGTGCTCCTCGTGACTATGCGAGTATACCAGAATATCATCAATGAATAAAATAACAAATGAATTCAGATACGACCAAAATACACTGTTCATAAAATGCATGAACGACGTTGGGGCATTGGTCAGCCCAAAAAACATAACAAGAAACACATAGTGACCATATCTAGTCCTGAAAGCAGTCTTATGAATATCTGAATCCTTAATCTTCAACTAGTGATAATCCGAACAGAGATCAATCTTGGACAACACCCTCGCTCCTTGAAGCTGGTCGAATAAATCATCAATACGAGGCAGATGATACTTGTTCTTCATTGTTACTTTGTTCAACTGCCTGTAATCAATGCACATCCTCATTGTGCCATCCTTATTCTTCACAAATTGAACAGGTGCACCCCACGATGACACACTAGGCCGAATGAACCCCTTATCTAGGAGTTCCTGAAGCCGCTCCTTTAACTCTTATAGCTCCACTGAAGCCATACAATACAGTGAAATGGAAATGGGCTGAGTGCCCAAGACCAGATCAATACCGAAATCAATGTCCATGTCTGGTGGCATGACCGACAAGTCTGCAGGAAAATATCGTAAAATTCCCTCACAACTGGAACAGAATCAATGCTAGGAGCCTCAGCTCCGACATCCCGCACAAAGGCTAAATATGATAGACAACCCTTCCCAACCAGGCCTTTAGGAAAGATATCACTCTACTAGGGACATAATTAGTTACACCATGCCACTCGATCCTCGGAACACCCGGCATAGCCAAAGTGACTGTCTTAGCATGACATTCCAGAATAGCATGACATAGAGATAGCCAATCCATGCCCAGAATAATGTCAAAGTCTAGCATGCTCAATAGCAATAATCAACTCAATTCTCCATACCCCAGTAGTCACAATACTAGATCGACACATATGGTATACAATAATAGTATCACCCACGGGGGTAGATATGTTCACAGTTAAAGCAAGACACCTTCAGGTCGTACCCAAATGATGAGCAAAGTATGAGGACACATAAGAATAAGTGGAACCGGGATCAAATAAGACAGAGGCATCTCTATGGTAGATTGAGATAATACCCGTGATAATAGCATCTGATGCAAGAGCATATGTCCTGTCTAGAATAGCATAAAATTGAGCCTAGACACCGCTCGATCAGCCTCCTTCTCTGGGGTGACCCCTAGCTGCCAAACCCCCACCCCTAGCTGACTGGGCGGGTGCTGAAAAAACTGGTGCAAAAGACAAGGGCTGACCCCTCTGCTGTGATGAACTGGCCGCACGACGAAGACACTGCCTCCACATGTGTCCAAACTCTACACACTCATAACAGCTCCCAGATGCTGTAATGGGACTAAAGAGAACTCCTCGTACCATAGTGATTGGCGGATGCACTCGGTGCAGAAGAACCCTGAACAGATGGGGCACGCAAAGAACTCTGAGCTGGAAGGGCGTTGAGTGAGGACTCGCCCTCCTGAAACCCCTGATGACCACAGCCTGTAGATGTCCCACGATACTTGGGATGAGACGACTGAGGAGGTCTGAAATAACGACCTCTACCCTGCTGGAGCTACCCCCTAGATAGAGAACCACTGAAACTCTCGGAACCTCGAGGACTCTTGGCCTCCATCTCCTCTTTATCCTGCTGGCGAGTCGTCTCAATATCACGAGCAATATCAACTGCATCCTCTAAGTAAATACCTAAAACCCTCTCTCGAGTCATCATAACACGAAAGTGATAATTAAGTCCATCCATAAACCTCTTTGTTCTCTCCCGATTAGTCAAAACTATTCAGGAGGCATGACGAGCCAACTCAGGAAACCCCGCCTCATACTGGGTTACAATCACATCTCCATGTCGAAGCCACTCAAACTATCTATGCAGCTCCTCTCTCTGAGAATGTGATACTTATTTCTCCAAGAAGAGAGTGGAGAATTCCTGCCAAGTCAAAGGCGCTACACCTGCCGGCCTAAGACACTCATACGCCTCCCACCAAGTGAAGGCAACCCCAGTAAACTGGAAGGCGGTAAATGCCACACCACTCGACTCCAATATCCCTGTCATCCGAAGCATACACTGACATATGTCAAGAAAACCCTGGGCATACTCACCCTGAGCACCACGAATGAAGGAGGCTAGAGCCTATTGAACCTCTCAACACGACGCTGCACATTGTCTGGCAAAGACGGAACCACAAAGTCCTGAACTGGTGCAACCGACTGAGCTGGAGGTTCTCCCGGTGTCTGCAATCCCTACACTACCTACTCAGGTGTGCGAGCAGCAGGGGTCATATTGCATCCTCCAGCCTGCGAAGTAGCTGCTGCGGTAGTGGCTGAAATTGCCTGAACCAGGCTAGTGCAAACTAATAGTATCTGAGCCAAAGCCTTCTTGAAGACCTAGAATCACAATTGGCACTGCTGGTGCCTAAACATGTGCTGTTGGAATGTCTGCAACTGGAGCCTGATCCTGAGCCGAGGTAACTGGTGGAGCAACAGGTGTTGCCCTCACGGCTCTGCCTTTACCACGACCACGACCACATCTATGGCCTCTGGTGCCCTTAGTGGTAGCTACAGGTGGTCGCCCATCTTGTACAATACCACGAGTCCTTGCATCTGCGAGAGAATAAAACACAAAAGTTTAGTTCTCGGATCAACAAACTCGCACGACAAGAATTCCAAGAATATAAAGTTTTTCCTAATGGTTTTGTAGCCTCACGAGGAAAAATACAGATGTCTCTGTATCGATCCGCGAGACTATACTAAACCTTCTCATGACTCGTGAGAGCTATGTATCCTAGGCTCTGATACCAACTTATCACGATCAAATTCTCAAACTCGATCGTGATGGCGCCTCAAATGAAGACAGGGCAGCCAATGGAACAACGATGCCTTTTTAAGCAATTTACTTAACATGAATGATTTTGAAGCATAGAAAATATAATCATAAGTGCGAAATAAAAGTGATATAACAGGGAAACCATCCCGACACAGCCCGAAATAGGGGTGTCACAAGTCATGAGCTACTACAGAGTCCAAGAAAATTCTACAATTCTGGAACTAGGTACAAAGTCTGAATATACTATAAGTAGGGAAAGATTAGGGAGAAAACGGGGCTGCGGACGTCAACAACTGCCTCGTCACTCCTAGTCCGCCTAGTTTGCAAGGAAATGAGCGCTCAGAAACGAACTCTGCTTTGCCTGTATCTGAACAAACGATGTAGAGAGTAATGTGAGTACTCCGACACATGGAGTAATAAGAAAAAATAATGACTGAAAGTATGAAATCTCATAACAGCACAAGGAATTGCTATCTCAAAGATGTAGAATCAGTTAAATAGTAAAACAGAGAAGTAACAAATAATTTTCTTTTAAAACAGTTAAGAACAATTGTTTTCAACAAGTGAGAAATAATAAGAACCTGCCCCTCGGGCTCAATATCAACCTCTCAATGCAGTGTCAGCCCCCCGGGCTCAGTATCAGTCAATCAGTACAACGTCAGCCCCTCGGGCTCACTCTCAAATCACATGGGTACCCGTGCTCAATATGGGGGTGCAGAATCCGGAAGGGCTCCTACAACCCAAGCACAATATCAAGCCATCTCGTGGCATATAAAATAAGGCCTGAAAGCATGTCCATAACAACATAAGGCCTGAAAACCTTCTCGCATCTCACTCGAGGCCTGAAAGCCTCCTCACATAACACTCGAGGCCTGGAAGCCTCCTCACATAACACTCGAGGCCTGAAAGCCTCCTCACATCACTCAACATATCTCACATATGGCCCTCGGCCTCAATAAGTCCAAAAATAATCATATACCCCTCGGGCATCAGTAAATTAATAGTGCTCAGCTCAAACACTAGTTCAAATATTATTTAAATCTAAAATTTGAGTAAAAATAGCTGAGTTCATGAAGCAGTGTAATTTAATTGGAGTGAGTTCAAATAATATTTCAAATAGTGAGGAAATGGTGATGATTGATCATAAAGGATTTCAAATAGTCGGCAACATGACCAAGTATGACGAAAACAACAAGGCATAGCCGAATACGCAGTAAAATATCAACCGGGATGGACCAAGTCACAATCCCCAACAGCAAATGACCCCACGCTCATCATTGAGCGTGTGTCTCATCTCTAACATAGCACTACGTTGTACAATTCAGGGTTTCAAACCCTGAGAACATCATTTAAAATCATTACTCACCTTTAGACGACAAAAGTCTAGCCCGTTATGCCCTTGCCTTTCGAATCGACCTCCTCGCGCGTCGAGTTTTGCCAAAACCACAACGAATACGCTTTAATTGGATAAGGGAACATAACCCAATCGAAAAGACTTGAAAAATGTCGAAATTCACGAAATTTGCAAAACTCGGCCCACTTCTCGAAAGTTAGAAAATTTAACATCATCGAATTCCTTATCTCGCCACGAGTCTATACATATAAAAATCACCAGAATCAAAGTCCAATTGGCCCCTCAATTCCCCATTCTTCATTCTCCTAAGTTCAAGCCCTGACCTCTATTTTTAACCTCTAATTCCTTGATTTTTCATCCTATGTTCATGCAATAAGACATTAGATTTATATTTTAGGCTCATAATTTCTTACCTAAATGAAGTCCTTTGATTCCCTCTCCAAAATCGCACAAAAAACTCCAAGTCCCAAGTGAAAATATTAAGTTATTTCAAAATTCGCGAAGATGAAATTAAATACCTCTGACTAGTCATTTCCGCATCTACGATCCATTTTTCCACTTCTACAGAATTTCACTTGATGCACTTGGCCGTATCTGCGGTCACCTAGCCGCATCTACGGCTCCCATTTCGTATTTGCAGTCTAGACTAACCTCACACCCTTCCTCTTCCGCGATTCCATAGCCGCATATGCGGTACTACACCTGCGACCCCCTTTTCCGCATGTGCGGAAATATCAGAAGCATCACAGATTCTACAACAACACAACTCCAAAACTCCCCGATCACCATCTGATATCATCCCGAGGCACTCGGGACCTCAACCAAAAGCAAAAACATGATCTAATACCTTATTCAAACTCGCTCCAATCATCAAAACACCACAATTAACACTAAAACCACCAAATTACATCAAATCCAAGCCGGAGTTCTTTAAAATCTTCCGAAATTCGCTTTCAATAAAACATTCAACCAAAACACCTCCGAATTACCTGAAATGTTGCACACACATCCCAAATTACCTAACAAAGCTATTGCAACTCTTAGAATTCCATTCCGACCCTCGGATCAAAATCTCACTTATCAAACGGAAATCGCCAAAATACTAACTTCTTCAATTCAAGCCAAATTCTATACCGGACCTCCAAAACCACTTCCGATTACGCTCCTAAGTCAGAAATCATATTCCAAAGCTAACCGAACAACCGAAAATCACATCCAAGCTCTCTAACTCATAAGTCAAAATACGGTTGACTTTTTCTAAAGCAAATCTTCCTTAAAGAGTCTAAGTGTCTCATTTTCTTCCTAAACCAACCTGAATTAATTCTAAGTCACCAAATACCGATAACGAAATATGAAGAAACTTAAAAATGGGGAAAACATGATGGTAACTCATGAGACGACGGACCGGATCGTCACAAGGAGTATGTTCTGAAAATCTTAGCCATTTCGATCTGTTTAGAAATATAGCAAAAATTGAACACAAATTAGGAAGGAGTTCATGTTTCCAGCTTATTTGAGCATTTTATCAAACAGTGGGTCTACATTAAGGTGTGAAGGTCCTCCTATGGTGGATTCCTTCATCCCACATCCCAATATCTACCCCTTTTTAACTCAACAACCTTCCTACAATTTTGTGGTACGTGCATGCATAGGTAACACCCCCATGCTCAAGAATCACACTCCTCATTATCCATCTTCTATCTCAAACTCAAAATTGAAGACTAGGATATGGAACCTTACCTTTTGAATGATGACCTTGTAGCTCTTACATGTGAGTTCTTCAAAATTGAGCAAACGTTGGTAAAGAATTAGCTTAGGAATCTCCTTCTCATTCTAGACCACTTTCTTTTCTCTAAAATACTAGTTAGGACCAGCCAAAATAAACCCTGAGTTATTTTAATATAAATGGGATTGGGTAAGTTTCCAAACTTAAACTCTACGAAGTCGGGTCTATGGTCACAGGCCGAAGCACAAAACAGGTATGTGGCCTGCAAATGGAACCCCATAAAAGGGTCCCAAAATTAGGTTGTTGGGGTTAGGTTTGCGGTAGGTTTGTTTCCATGACTCATATCCAAAACAAGTCGTGATGGCGCCTTACAACCTTGCTGGGCCAGCCAAGTGTGGAATATTACTAACAATCATATAGGATTGTACTCAATTTTTAAATGAAATATCCATTTAGCTTGGGTTTAGAACTAAAGAAGTAAATACAACGAGTATAATATTACATAACCTAAAAGACCAGTCTACTAAAGTGTACGTGCCAAGACCTGGTGTTACAGTGTAAGGGCATCTAGTAGAATATACACATCTCTACCCTACTGTCCGGAATAAGGGAAAGACAGCAAAAATACAAAAGAAGACTTCATCTGGTTGCCGAGCGATGTGGAATGAAAAGCAGCTCACCGTAGAAGTCTCAATAGCTACTCACTGGCGCGCACCCAGACAGTATCCAGATGAATCAGCCTTAGACCCTGTACATTTAAGTACAGAAGTGTAGCATGAGTACATAAATAATATGTACCCAGTAAGTATCCCGTCTAATCTCGGAGAAGTAGAGACGAGTGATCGACTTGATACCTATTAGGTCCAGATAATATCATAACAATGATGTGCAATATACTGCATGAATAATGTAATTAAATAACAGTTACCACAGGAGTCATGTCATGCTTCCAGTCATATTTTCCTTTATTCCTTCTTTCATTTATTTAGCAACAAATCATGAAAAGCCTAGGCTCAAGTATAAACATATAAATCATGCGCAACAACGCCGAGGTCGACGGCCCGATCCAACAGAATATAAATTTTTGTGCAATGCCGAGGGTCAAACGGCCCGTACCATAGATGCATCTATTTCACCGAGGCAATCGGCTCAATCCACAAATATCAAGAATGCGCAATCAGGCATCAAGTATATATAAGGGAAAATCCTTCCAAGTTCATAAATAAGCATATGTTCATTTTTCAGTCGCCTGTAATCTCTTAGCAAGTCATAAAAGACCATTTACATAGTTCAAACAAGGAAAGTTCAAAGTAGGCATGATGTGGGTCCTAAACTACCCAAAAATTAACATTATAGCAGCTACGCACGGACTCTCGTCACCTAGTGCGTACGTAGCCCCCACATTTAATAGAAAATTTATCATTTATTAACCTTAGAGGGATAATTACCTCTCAAGAGGTTAGAAAAGATACTCACCTCGTTTCAAATCGCACCTCCAAATGCCAAGAACGAGCTCGAAACCTCAAGGCAAAGCCGAACGCGCACAAACTTGTGATGTTATGTTGAAACCCTCTCTTTGGAAGCTCAAAAATTGCCCAAGTATGAAGGAAATGGGGGACAAATTCACTTGAGCCCGTATTAAATAAGCTCACTGCCACTATGGTTTCCTCTTCTGCGGTCCCGCACCTGCGAACAAAAGGCCGCATCAGTGGTTTTTGGCAAAGAGAGGTCGACCGCTTCTGCGATTTGGGGGCCGCATAAGCGAATTCGCTTCTGTAGTTCAGTGGCCGCTTTTGCAGTTTTCCCCTGGGCCGGCCTGAACGCTTCTGTGACAAAAGGACGGCTTCTGCAGTCCAAGAGCCGCAGAAGCGGTTTTGAGAGAAGCAACATTTATTTTTCCATTTAAAAATCCATTCACTTGAACCTTGATCATTTGACGCTCGGGGCTCCCGATCCCCACCCCAATATACCGAGGCGGACCTAGTCGCAACCTCGAAACACCCAAAACAATACTAAATCAATGAATCGGACCCCAAAACCAATCGATCAAACTTAATGAACTTCAAGTTTTTAACTTCCTATTAACGGGTCAAAACGCCCTTAGACTACTCGTATTGACACCAAGTTTTACAGGTAGGTCTTATATGATATTTCGAACTTGTACCAAGTTTTGGAACAAGAATCCAAACCCGATACCTAAGTTTTTAATAAATATTTATATTCTTTAATTCCTTAAAACTCTAATTTAACAATTTTACATACAAATTCCGTACTCGGGCTAGGGACATCGAAATTCCGAGTATACGCCCAGGTCCCATATTTTCCCACGGACCTCCAGAGGCCGTCAAACCACGAATCCGGGTCGGTTTTCTAAGAAAGTTGACCGAAGCCAAACTTGGCCTTTTAAGATAACCTTAATGGAATATTTGGTTTTATTTCCACCCAGAACTCTTCTAACTGCCAAACGGATAAGGAAAGCGTGGAAAGTTTTATTTGAGGGAAAATGGTTCTAAATAGTAAAACGACCGATCGGGTCGTTATATCTGTGGTCCACAGACTAGTTCTATGGTCGCATAATGCGTTGCATAATCTCCACATCGAAATATTTGTGTTGGATATGTGATAGATTGTGCGGATCATGAAATGGTTATGCGGCCGCATAATGGACCGCAAAACAACCTCCAAAATTGGTCATCTCTACTTCACTCTGCGACGGTTCTACGTCCTACAAAGTGATTCTACGGTCGCATATGTCTACCTTGGCACCACGAAACCCCATATTTTAGGTGGAATTTTATGGGGCCTTACAGATATATAAATTGCATTTATTAAAATATTTTTAGATTTTATTCTAATTGTGCCAAGTGACTTTTTCCCATTACTGTTTAAAGTGTTTTCTGATAATTCTATTATATAATATTATATCTTACCTTTTAAAATAGTATTCTTGACCATAAATTGGATACAAAAATATCAATAATTTATTTTAAAATTTAAAATATAATCCAACAAATAAATTTTATTTCTAATAATATTTTAATATTATTTTCTTTAATATAATATAGATATAAATTATAACTTTGTAACCAATGACCTATGACCAAATATAAATAAGCAAATAACTGTATATTAGGTTTGATAGTTTTTGCGGCAACCACGCGCGTGGAGTTATTATTGTGTGTTGAAAACTTCCCAATCCAAACTTGAATAGGTTTTAGAATAAGTAATTTTTAATATATAAAAAGTATTATTTCCTTATAAAAATATAAATATAGGGCACGGTAATAGAAATGAGACAATCTAAATTCGTTAAATGACGATCCATTTGAGGGCAAGTCTGGTATTAGCAATTGCGGCAATGGAGTAAAACAAATATTAGTCACGTCAAATTGTGATATGACTTTTTTAACATATTAGATGATACATATTGCTTTAACAAAGTTTCATTCTTGTGTCCCAGTGCAACGAACTCAATAACAAAATCGGTAACTATTTTGTTTCTTAATTTTCATTATCACATGATCCACTATTTAGTATTATTTCATTGCTAATATGGCATTTCATCAGCTCCATTACTCTCCTTTTAATATAACGTATATGTATTTTCTTACTCCTTCTAATAATATATAAAATACCGATATGAGCAACTTTATTTATATATTAAAATTATATTTATTTACTCGAAGTTCGTTTATTACTTAAAAATATTAATTAAATATTATTTGATTGTCTCAATTATTTATTTTTTCACTCTGAAAAGTAAATTAAGCATGATTTACTATACAATGAGTGACAATGTATACAAGAAAAGAAAAAAGTATCATTAGAGTATTTAAAAAAAAGTCGAGGGTTATCGTTTAGGATAAAATAAGTAGTTATAAATTTTGATTAAAGGGACAAAATACCATTTTATCACCAAAGTTATAGATTAGAAAAATGACATATTTTTTGTTTTTTTTGTTTATAATTTTGTATACGAGTAAAATCGAGCTTGCCTAATTTTGCAAGACTGACCTAAATCGGAGTGACAGAATAAGGTTCGGCCTCGGTTATACCGGATCATGATATAGAGATGAATTGGTAAGCTCGTGGAACAATGATCGATCAAGATTGATATCATCCGTGATTGAGACTGAAGCAAGAAAGAGATCGAGTGAGAACAAAGAAGCTTGCTAGGTTAAATAGCAGAAAGCCGAGATATTCGTGATCGGGCAAGGATCGTGGCGGAAATCTTGACACGTATCAAGCCAAGACCGGATAGTTATCCCGTCATGGGATTTTCTTCAATAATTAGAAGTATACAATAAATAGAATTTTTCTACTATATATAAAGGGTCCTACTCATTTTGTAATCATCATACATTCATGCATAATCAAGAAATATACTATATTTTTCTCTTGTAAGCTCTCTCAAGATCTACTCTCAGTTTACACTCTTTCAATAGTATATTCATCTGGTTCGAGGGAGATTAGCTCGAGGGTCACAATTGTTCATCATATTGGTTTGCTTTATTTTACTATTGATTTCTAGCTTTGATTCTCATATTTATCCATTTGTACCAAATGAAATCAAATATCCTTAAAACTTATAAGTTTAATTTTTATCCAATTTTAAAAATGTCACGCCCCAAATCCTAGGGACATGACCGGCACTTTACCGGGTAATCCCCAGTCGAGTGGACCCGGGTGCCTTCCCTGACCCACGAGTTACCTCACATTTTTCATTACTTTACTAACCAAATGGAAACTACTATTGATAATTAAAATACCTTTTAACGAGCCATACATGCATACATGATATTACGTGGATCAACATTTACGATACCAAAAACACAAGTACATATTACATGGTTTGTGACCCACACTTCACGTCTACGGAGCCTCTAAGGATACAAGCTGACAGTACTATTCTTGCCGGTAACAAGGCTCCGGCTATACCTTTTAACAAAAAACTAAAATAAGACTCCAAAATAGAAAAACAAGGGTGGCATGAGCCACGTAGGTCCCCGGAAGGAAAGAGGCTCACCAATACAGCTGACGGGGAATGAGGAAGAGCTACGGATGGTGGACTGGAGTACCTGCTGAAGATTCACCTACAGTCATAATACGAATGTAGCGTCCCCGAAAAAAGGGACGTCATTACATTTAAATTTTACTGGTATGTATGAACAAAACTTGTCCCAAGTAAACTCAAGCCATATGCAATGGAACACAGCAATGGAAGTAGCAACCAAACACACACACAGAGGGTACAATTAGTCAAACAAAGGGATAATCAGTGCCCCACAGGTTACAAACTCTCCTGCTGTCTCCTTTCACAATTCCATATCTTTGATTTCATAATTTTGTTCAATATATATATATATATATATATATATATATATATATATATATATATGTATGTATATATATAACAATAGTGATTTCGATCACCTTTTTCCACCTTTATTACCTAGGGCACCCTTATTACCTCGGCCACCCTTATCACACCAACCCATACCTTATTTTACCGTATTTTGGCGCGCAACCCGACCCCGCCGTAAAGTTTCAATTCACAACAAACACAACCAAACAACAAGTCACAAAGATAAACAACAAGTACACCTCAAAACATCGCCACAATAGTGTTATAAGTGTTTCCATGATTATTAGTACTGATTTCACTACGTTCAACATTTCTTACTCAATTCAAGTTACCACAATTGCCCACAACATTTCAAGTACATTGTTATCACCATTTATGGGTTCCTTCAATCACTTGTTATTCAACTTTTACCACAAGGTGTATTCAAAATCAAACCAGTCACAAGAAACTCACCGATAACCAATGCGGATATCAACTACCAAACAATTCACATACCAAGCAAGGCGATTTCACAAGAATCAAGGTTAGCCATACATACCTGGAGTGGAATTCCCATTTTTAAGCTCCTATTATCAGTCACCTAGCTATATAGCACAACCCTCTACTTCTATCCAATTTTCCCTTCACTAGATTCTAGGTTTGAGTTACATGCATGAGGGTTTTCAGTTGTTAGTTCAAAATTAAAGCATAAGACTCCCTTCCCTTAACTTAACTAAGAAAAATTGGGGAAACGGGTTAGGGATGTTGCCTATATGAGTAGGGATGAAGATAATAACTCAAAATTTTCCCGGCCCGGAAGGTTTTGAAGGATCAATTTGATGGAAATTTCTTTCTCTCTTAATAACTCTCCCTTCCCTCTCTCTTGTTTTGTTCAAAAAATGTGCAAAAATGAGGGGTTGGGGTGTTTTATTAGAAAAGGGTCGGATTTAAATTTTTAGAAAACTGATGTTCGCAACGGATATGCAATCAACTATGCGATCGCATAGCTGATATGCGATTTGCATATTGGACCGCAGAATGGCCCCAAATTGCAAGCCTCTGTGTTTGGGTATGCGGTGAGAATGCGGTCCGCATACACGTTCTGCAGTCGCAGATTGCACCGCAAAATTGACCTTCACAAATCCTCCAGAAATTTATGCGATGAATATGCGGTCCGCATATTGGTTATGCGATCGCATTATGGACTGCATTTTCAATATCCATTTTGGCTACTCTCTAATTCACTCTGCGGTCGATATGCGGTCCGCACACCTGATCTGCGACCGCATTCTTGACCACAGAATGACGTTTTTCCGGAAAAATTTGACTCTAGATTTTTAAGTGTAAAATCAGTAGAAAAGAATTCTGAAACAATGATAGACCTGTCTCTATGAGTTGTTAGGACTTGAGCACTCATTTTCACGGGGTCTTACATCCTCTCCCTCTTAAGATAATTCGTCCTCGAATGAGAACTTCAAAATTCAAATGGTTTGAAGAATGATGTGAATGTTCCTAAGGTTTCACTAACTCTTATGATTTAGAAAAAAATTTCGCCAAAGTTTCCTTTGTAATATGGACTTATCCACCTGTCAGTAAGTCCCAAAAATATATTTCCAAGCACCATTACACAATTCTTGCTACCCCTATCACATTTATACAATGCACGACCTTCATATTTATACGTATTCAACCTCTCGATAAACTTTTAAGCATTTTGGCACACTACTTGTAATTAAATTAAGCATTAATCGTCTGTACTATCAAAGCCATTTACCTATCACAAGAGTATGATATAGTTAATTATTTCAATACAATTCCTCCATGCAAAATTAATCATTATTTTCTTACCATGGGCTAATTATCTACCACAAAACACACAAAATTTTGGGCACAACTTGAAGAATTATAATGCTGAAATATTTTGGAACCTTTACACAAAATGGGATACAATGTTAGTTTGCTTAGGGGCAAGGACTTACATGACCACTCCTAGGCTTATACGAACAAATGGGGGTATTTTACTTTCATTTCCCCTTCTACTTCCCACATGGCCTCTTCGACTTGTTGGTTTTGCCACAACACCTGAACTGAAGCGATTTCCTTATTTTGCAACCTACGGACTTGTCTATGCAGAATAGCAATCAAAGTCTCTTCATATGATAGCTATTCAGTAACCTTGATGTCTTCAACTGGCACGATGGTGGACGGATCCCCAACCACTTTCCTTAACATGGACACATGGAACACCGGGTGCACTAAGGACATTTCAGGAGGCAACTCCAACCTATAAGCCACTTGTCCGATCCTTCGAATAATCTGGTAAGGCTCGACATACTTAGGACATAGGTTCCCCTTCTTGAAAAACCGCATGACTCCTTTCACGGGCGGCACCCGCAGGAATACCAATCACCTTCTTGAAACTTCAATTCCCTTCGACGCATGTCCGTATAGGATTTCTTGTGACTCTGAACAGTCTTCATCCTTTCTTGAATGACTTTATCTTTTTCCATGGCCTAGTGCACAAGATCCGTCCCTATCAATTCTACCTCACCAACTTTGAACCACCCGATCGGGGACCTGCACCTCCTCCCGTACAATGCCTCAAATGGGGCTATCTGGATGCTAGCATGGAAGATGTTGTTGTAAGAAAATTCTATAAGGGGCAAATGATCATCCCAATTACCCTTGAAATCCAAGATACAAGCCCGCAACATATCTTTGAGCATCTGAATAGTCCGCTCTGCTTGACCATCCGTTTGCGGATGAAACATCGTGCTGAGGTTCACATGAGTACCCAACCCTTGCTGAAATTTCTTCCAAAAGTTAGCTGTGAATTGAGCCCCTCGATCCGAAATAATAGAAAGTGGAGTACCATAAAGTCTCACTATTTTCTTGATATACAACTTAGCATATTGTTCTGCAGTATCAGTGGACTTGATTGGCAAGAAGTGAGCTGATTTGATGAGTCGGTCCACTTTAACCCAAATTGAGTCGAACTTATGCTGAGTGCGAGGTAGTCCTGTCATGAAATCCATGTTGATCATCTCCCATTTCCACATTGGTATCTCTATAAGCTAGGTTAGCCCACCGGGCCGCTGATGCTCGGCCTTTACTTGCTGACAGTTAGAACACTTGGATATGAAGTCTGCCACATCCTTCTTCATACCGCTCCACCAATAAATTTCCTTGAGATCGTGATACGTTTTGTAGAACGTGGATGCACCGAATACCTAGAATAATGAGCCTCCGCCATTACCCTTTCCCAAAGGTTATCTACATCCGGAACGCACAACCTCTATTGACATCGCAACACACCATCTTTGCTGTTGAGATAGAATGCCGAAATCTTGCTGCTCCGAACCGCCTCCTTTATTTGTGCTAATGTTGGATCAATGAACTCCTTTTCCTTGAATTTCGCTACAAGCAATGACTCTGCTACGTTGTGCACCATAATCTCCTCCTTATTTGGGGTCGAGATACAAACCCCAAGACTGGCCAACTGATAAACCTCTCGAGCTAGAAACCTCCGATCCCAAGTGAGCCAAACTACCCATGGATTTCCGACTGAGGGTGTCGTCCACCACGTTCGCCTTCCCTCGATGGTACAAGATGTTCATATCATAATCCTTGAGTAATTCTAACCACCACCGCTACCTCAAGTTCAACACCTTCTTCTTGAACAAATATTGGAGACTTTTGTGGTCCGAGAACACATCCACATGGACCCCATAAAAGTAATGCCGCCATAATTTTAAGGCGAACACAACTGTTGCAAGCTCCAAATCATGCGTCGGGTAATTCTTCTCGTGATCCTTGTATTGCCTTGAAGCATACGCTATAACCTTCCCGCACTGCATGAGCACACACCCTAACCAACCCTGAATGCATTGCAAGACACCACAAACCCTTATGTGCCTTCTAGCAAAGCCCACACTGGTGCTGATGTCAACCTTGGCATTAATTCCTAAAAACTCTTCTCACAGGAATCAGACCATTAGAACTTGACTGATTTCTGTGTCAATTTAGTTAATAGGGAGGCAAGGGTAGAAACCCCTCCACAAACCTCCGATAATAACCTGCTAACCCAAAAAAGCTATGAATCTCCGTCGGGGTTGTAGGTCTAGGCCAATCCTTCACTGCTGCAATCTTTTGGGGGTCCACTTGAATCCCCCTTCTCGAAACAACATGCCCTAGGAAAGCGACAGACTCTAACCAAAATTCACATTTTGAGAATTTAGCATACAACTGGTGCTGATGAAGAGTTCGCAAAACTTCCCTAAGGTGATCGGCATGATCCTCCATGCTTTACGAATAAATGAGGATGCCGTCAATAAAAACAACCACAAAGGAGTCCAGAAATGGCTTAAAGACCTGATTCATAAGATCCATGAAAGATGCCAGGGCATTGGTTAGCCCGAAAGATATGACCAAGAATTCGAAGTGACCGTAGCGGGTTCTGAAGGCGGTCTTAGGAATATCCCGCTCTCTGATCTTCAATTGGTGATATCCGGATCGCAGATCAGTTTTGGAGAAGAACTTTGCACCTTGCAATTGGTCGAACAAATCATCTATCTGAGGCAAAGGGTATTTATTCTTGATGGTAACCTTGTTAAGCTGCCGATAATCGATACAAATCCGAAGAGACCCATCCTTATTCCTGACAAAAAGAACTGGTGCACCCCATGGCGACACACTTGGTCGAATGACCCCCTTTTCGAATAAATCCTTCAACTACTCCTTTAACTCTCGTAATTCTGCTGGCGCCATCCTGTATGGTGGAATAGATATTGGCTGAGTATCTGGCAACACATCGATCCCGAAGTATATCTCCATATCTAGCGGAATCCCTGGAAGCTCATATGGAAATACCTCCGGAAATTCATTTACAATTGGCATGGATCCGAGGGCAGTCACATCTGAAGTGGTGTCCGCCACCCGGACCAAATGATGGATACACCCTTTCCTAATCATCTTCGAAGCCTTGAGGTAAGAAATAAACCTATCTTTTGGCATAATTCCATTCCCTCTACACTCAATAATCGGCTCGTCGGGAAACTCGAGTCTCATGACTCTTGTCCGGCAATCAAGTTTAGCAAAGCACGAATAAAGCCAGTCCATTCCCATAATCACATAAAAATATACCATCCTAAGCTCAATAAGATTGGCCGTGGTAACATGACCACACAGTGTGACAACATAATTTCTATAAACTCGTACGACTGTAATAGAAGCACCAATCGGAGTTGATACAGAGAACGGCTCAAGAAGCTGTTCGGCCTCAATCCCAAAACTCGAAGAAATAAATGGAGTGACATAGTACAAAGAAGACCGAGGGTCAACAAGAGCATAACAATTAATGGTCTGTATAGACAAGATACCTGTAACCACATCCGGAGAAGATTCAACATTCTAGCGACCACTCAATGCATAGAACCAGCTCGGTCCACCTCTACCATGAGCCCCACCCCTATCTGCACCACATCCTGCTGGAGCTGGAAGATGCACATATGATGTAGCAACTCAAGAACTGGAAGGCGGGGCGAATCCCCTACCCATGCCTTGTCTGGGTGCATGATAATTCCGCTGGACATGACCTCTCACCCCGCAATCGTAACACACCTGGATGTCCAAATAGCAAGTCTTTTTGTGGAACCTCCCACACTTGGGACATGTATCTCCCCTACTGCTGGGGCCTCACCCCTGAATGACTGGACTGGTGGAACCACCTACTGTCAAAAACTGGTCTCGAAGAACTACCCTGCTGATGGTTGTGCACAGATAGCGGTGCGCTAGCTGAAGACTAAACATATGACCGGGATAGCCTTGATGTCCCCCTCCCCGGAGCTGACCTCCTTGAGTGATCCATTGACCGGGACTTGTTGCTATTCTCCCTGTTTTCCCGTATCATCAATTTCCTAGCCTCAGTGGCCTGAGCGAAACCCACAATCTTCCCATAGTTCATATCTGAGTGCAATGCCACTGTAGCAGCCTCATTCACCACCAATGGACTAAGTCCCTGAATAAACCATCGAACTCGAGCACTCATGGTCGACACAAAATGAGGATCATACTTGGACAATCTTACAAACTCCAAATGGTACTCCATAACACTCATGCTGCCCTACTTGAGAACCGCGAACTTTGTGGCATGGGCTGCCATTGTCTTGACAGGAAAGAAATGATCCATTAATGCATCCACAAATTCCTCCCATCTAGCCGGAGGGCTCCCCTCCTTGCGGGAATCCTCCCACATCTCGAACAACGAACGTGCTTCTCCCTTCAATCTGTAGGAAGCAAACTCAACCCCCTCTAATTCTGTTGTCTTCATCACTAGATTCTAGGTTTGAGTTACATGCATGAGGGTTTTCAGTTGTTAGTTCAAAATTAAAGTGTAGGACTCCCTTCCCTTAACTTAACTAAGAAAAATTGGGAAAAAGGGTTAGGGATTTTACCTATAAGAGTGGGGATGAAGACAATAACTTAAAATATTCCCGGCCTGGATGGTTTTGGAGGATCAATTTGATGGAAATTCCTTTCTCTCTCAAGAACTCTCCCTTTCCTCTCTCTTGTTTTGTTTAGAAATGTGTAAAAATGAGGGTTGGGATGTTTTATTAGAAAATGGTCGGGTTTAAAATTATTAGAAAATCAATGTTCGCGACGGATCTGCGGTCAACTATGTGATCGCATAGCTGACATGCGGTCCGCATATTGGACCGCAGAATGGTCCCAATTGCAGTCCTCTCTGTTTGACTATGCGGTGAGAATACGGTCTGTATACACGTTCTGCGGTTGTAGATTGCCCCGCAGAATTTACCTCCACAAATCCTCGAGAAATTTATGCGACGACTATGCAGTCCGCATATACGTTATGCGATCGCATAATGGACCATATTTTCAACATCTAATTTGGCTACTCTTTGATTCACTCTGCGGTCGATATGCGGTCCACATACCTGATCTGCGACCGCATTCCTGACCGTAGAATGACGTTTTTCTGGAAAAAATTGACTATATATTTTTAACTGTAAAATCAGTAGAAAAGGATTATGACACATTGATGGACCTGACTCTATAAGTTGTTAGGACTTGAGCACTCAATTTCACGGGGTCTTACAAAAGGTAAATAGTTTGGCGCTCACCGTGTGGCTAAGGATAATAGTGATTGCCTGGTACAATTCTCGTAACACACACTATTTTATGTTTGTTCTTTGACGTTTCTTTCATTCCAGGATCAACATGTAAAACTCTCAAGTAGCGCCCCGCACGTAGAAAATGGCCTTGGTATTCATGGCGAGAACGAAAACATAGTCACCTCAGGAAATAGAGTACCTCCAGTCAACCTCGATGGACCTCCGGCCATGGACCCAATAGACATTAGCTCCTTTATCGCCATTAATGGAAATTTAGGCATCGATCCTAAAAATACCATCCACAAGGATGTTCGAACGACGGATCATAACGTATAGAATGGTGAAGAAGGTGGGATTAGCCTTCGAATGATATTCAAAATGTTGCAGACTCAACAAGCTGCAATAGCACAACGCCAAAATTAGAATCGTGCTGAGTAGAATTGAGCTCGAGCTATCACAAGAAGTTGTTCATAGAGATAAATCAGCACCAATGAGATCGAATGGAGGAGAATCCAAAACTAACCCTGCTATCATAAAGACGCTCGAGGAACTGACGAAGGGAATCGAGACATGGGAAAAGAAGACCGAGGAAAGTGATAACAAAGTGGAAACTTATAATTCCAGGGTCGACCAAATCCCGGGGGCAACCCCGATATTGAAAGGATTAGATTCTACAAAGTTTGCATGACAACCCTTCCCCCCAAGTGTGGCTCTAAAGCCAATTCCCAAGAAGTTCTGTATGCCTGAGATCCTGAAGTATAAAGGGACAACAGATCCAAACGAGCACGACACCTCATACACGTGTGCCATCAAGGGAAATGACTTGGAAGAAGACGAGATTGAATCTGTATTGCTGAAAAAATTCGGGGAGACTCTATCAAAAGGTGACATGATATAATACTATAATTTACCACCTAATTCTATTGATTCATTTTCTATGTTTGCAGATTCCTTAGTAAAGGCACACGCCAGAGCCATTAAGGTTGCAACAAGAAAATCGAACATATTCAAGGTAAGGCAGAGAGATAACGAGATGCTCAGGGAGTTTGTATCTCGGTTCCAAATAGAGAGAATGGATTTGATCCAGTCACCGACAATTGGGCTGTTCAAGCCTTCACTCAAAGATATTTGACCCAAGCGACAATTGGATGGTCATAAAATAGAAGATTGCAAGCAGCTAAGGGAGGCCTGGTTGTTCAATGAGAGGCATCTTCGAGAATTCTTAAGTGATCGGTCCAAAACCCACTTTAAAAATAGAGATTAAAATAGATAGAACGAGCAAGAAGAACTGCAACACATGATTCACATTATCGTTGGATGGGTTGATGTTCCTCAAGGACCGATATTTAAACTCACCAAGGTGATGATCACAAGAGTAAATCAAACTTGGTATTACTTACCAGAGGAAACCTTATATTTAAAAAATGAGGATGCAGAAGGGATCAAACAACCTCACAACGGCGCATTGGTAATATCTGTATTTATGAATAAAATTCAAGTTAAATATGTTTTGATTGATCTAGGTAGCTTGGCCAACATTATTTGAGCAAGGGTCGTGGAACATCTCGACGTAGAAAATCAAAATGTGCTCGCAACCTGTGTATTTAACGGCTTTAGTATGGCAAGCGAAACCACCAAAGGTAAAGTTATTTTACCAGTAAATGTGGCAGGGACTATCCAAGAAGCACAAATCCATGTGATCGAGGGTGACATGAGGTACAATGAACTTTTGAAAGGCCTTGGATCCATAACAAGAGGGCAGTACCCTCGACCTTTGACCAAGTTCTAAAGTTCACTACATTTGATAGAGTCAAAATAGTGTACAAAGTACAACCTACCACCAAGGATATGTTTGCCATCAATGAAGTAACAACGATATCTACACTTTCATTAGCAAAGGGATCAGAATCAAAGGGAAAGGAGGTGGTCAAAGAGAAACCACAACCATCAGTCTCGAACCAACCGAAGGATCAAGGAACTTATGAGGATAATTATTGTATGATACCTCGAGCCTTCATAATCCACGATGATTCAGGCGCCACAAAATCAATGGTTGAAGAGCTGGACCAAATCATACTAATTAAGCATCTGCCTGATCGAAAGGTATACCTAGGCACGAGGTTAACTCCTGAGCTCAGGAAAAACTTATTCAATTCCTTTTAGATAACATGGATTGTCTTTCTTGGTTCCTCTCCATATTATAGGGATCCCACCAGATATCACTACCCATCGACTAATCTTGGACCCGAAGTTCTGTCCAGTAACACAAAAGAGGAGGCCTCAATCCGAGGTTAATCATGCATTCATCAAGGATGAGGTAACCAAACTTCTCGAAATCGGGTCCATTTGAGAAGTAATACATACCTAATGGCTAGAAAACGTAGTGGTAGTCCCTACGAAGGGAAGTAAACTTAGAATGTGCGTAGACTATAAGGTCTAGAACAAAGCATGCCCTAAGGATTCTTTTCCTTTGATAAATATCGAACGCATGATCGATTCTACTACCAGCCATGAAATTCTCAGTTTTCTCGATGCCTACTCCGGGTACAATCAAATACAAATGAACGCGGAGGATTAGGAAAAGACTTGATTTACCACTAAATACGACACCTATTATTATAACGTAATGCCATTCAGACTAAAAATGTTGGTGCAACTTATCAATGCCAAGTAAATCAAATTTTCGAAGAAGAAATAGAAAAATCAATGGAAGTTTATATTGATGACATGTTAGTTAAGTCCCTGCGAGACATTTGCATGAGACCTTTTGTCACGTCCCAAAATTTCCACCATCGAGACCGTGATGGCGCCTAGCATCACACTTTCTAGGCAAGCTAACGTTAGAGTATTATTAACCAATTTTTATTACATTTCAATGATTAAATGTAAATAAACTAAAGCAGGTATAAATAATTGCAGAAGTAAGTAAACATCCTCTATGTTTATATACTATTACCAATACTGTTGCTACTACTACCCAAAATCTGGTGTCACAATCCAGGAACATACTATGATTTTTCTACAAACATCAGTCAAAAAGAAAGTATAATATTTTTGGAAATAAAGTAAAGCAGTAATGTAGAAAGATAGATGGTGACGTCAGGTCCTGCGGATGCCAACAGGACTACCTTAGGTCTCTACACCGTGTAACCTGCCAACCTCTGAATCAGCCACTGCCTGCTCCGCTATATGCATAGAAAATGCAGTATCAGTATAACCGACCCACTATACTAGTAAGTTCCAAGCCTAATCTCAAAAAGATAATGATGAAGCTACAGCGGGGGAATTATAATAAAACCTGCATACAATGTATAATAAACGCAGAAGAAGAACAGAACAAAATAACTTGCAAGGAATGAATGCAGGACTCAATTATCTCATCAGAGCCCAGCTATAACCAGTCCTTAAGTGAAAGGCAAAACTACAGAATAACTTCAGAGTAGAAGAAAAATACATAAACACATAAACTAACGCGACGCGCATTTAGATACCACCATTTCATATAAATCAATATAACTATTCACCCTTATTACTCCATATCAATCCACCATTATTCCTCCTGTTGCGGCGTACAACCTGATCTCACCGTACAATAGTGATTCACCCTTATTCCTCCTCAATATACCATCCTTATTACTCTTGTTGCGGCGCACAACCCGATCCCTCAATATAATAGTATTTCGCCCTTATTCCTCCGCTATATATCACCCTTATTCCTCTTGTTACGACGTGCCACCCGATCCTACCATATCAGTAAAATCACACAATAAGAACAAGAATTTCACAATTTAGCTCAAAACTCTCCATAATATTTATACCTCAAACTAAAACAAACAGGAAGTTGTACATTTAGGAAACTTCACTCAAATTATAATATTCATCAAACCAATCCAAAATATACCATAAAACACCGATAACCGACTTGAGCCAATAACATGAGACAATGAAACTAAAGAATAGCTAATACCTTCAACAATGAAAACAAGGTGTAACAAGTAGCAATTGAGCATGAAAATACTAGTGAAACATGTAGCAGATAAGGTAGGAATAAATATATTATGAACGGGAGGAAAATAGGCAAAACAGATAAATTGGTGGCGCATAGGTACTCGTCACCTCACATATACGCCACATATGTGGATTTTACATAGCAATTAAATCGGGGAGCCCTAATCCCTCGAGTCAAAGTTAGATACAACACTTACCTTCATCCACAGGTTACTCATTGTTCAATTACCACTTTTCCTCTAGTTTCCACCTTCAAACCACTCGTATCTAGTCATAATTAACTTAATAACATCAGTTATCTCTAAAGAAATCAATTCCAATACATAATTATAAGTTTCCCAATATTTCCCTCAAAAAGTCAAAAACCGACCCAGGCTTGCTTAGTCAAAACTCGAGGTTCGGACCAAAACCCATTCACCTATTTACCCCCGAGCCTAAATAAGTAATTAGTTCTTGAATCCAACCCCAAATGGAGGTCTAAATCCCTAAACGGAGCCCAAAATCCCCAATTCTCCCAAAATCCCTAATTTTCTACCATTAAATAACAAGATTTAGGACTAGGAATTAAATGGGTGGTGATGAAAATTGAAGAAAACGAGTTAAAGAGTACAAATCTATGATTTCATAGTGAATTACCTCCTAAAAATTAGCCCTAGGTAGAGTTCTAGGGATGAAATATGAAATTTGGGAAGAAGTCCCATTTTTGTTCTGTTTTGAAAATCACTAGAGAGGTCTTAATCGCGTTCGCGAGAGACCTATCGCGATTGCGATGCACAGCGGCCAGAAATACATTCACGTTCGCAAAGAGTTGCAAGCGTTCCCGATGTTCTATCTCTCTGACCTTCGCGTTTGCGAGCCTAGGCCCGCATTCGCATGGAACAACTCGATGATTCCCAACGCACCTCCAATAAACTATGCATTTGCGTCAAGCCATTCGCGTTCGCGAAGAAGAAACCCCCTAGTGCTTTGTGTTCGTGACCGAAACCTCGCCTTCCCATAGAACAAATCCATCGCAGCCCAGCTTACACTTCCCGTTCCTGTGAGAAGATCATGAATGCGAAGAAGGAAAACAGCAAGTGCTGAAGCTACATGATGGTAATAAATATCAATACCACACAAGGGGGGGGGTGATTTGTGTGGTACCTAATTTTCATGTTAGAAGAACCTTGTTCTTCTAAGTGTTCTAACTAAAGATGTTTGCGAAATAATAAGAACTAAAAGTAAAGTGCACAGATATTTTTACGTGGAAAACACCTGGCTCAAAAGGTGAAAAAACCACGACCTACTACTCAATAGGATTTTCCCAACTCCACTAAAAATCATTGAGACAAAACAGCATTTACAAAGACTCTTTGTAAACCTAAGGATTAAACTCTAATTTAGTGCATATCTTGCTCATGTGCTTCACATGTGCCCTGGTTGATTCAGACTGTGTAGTACAAGATGGACCAGGTCCTTCCATCAGTTCATTTGTCAATCTTCAAAACTCAACTGAAACTTGGGCAAACAATTTCCCCTTTTTGATTATGACAACCTCTGTGCTTATTTGTGATCAGAAACCTGTGAACTCAGTTGAAAATCAACACTTGAAAATGTTTAACTTATCATCAAGGAGGTCAGATTTAAGTCATAATCATCACTAGAATTTTAAGCACAATATCTTCCCCGTTTTGGCATCATCAAAAAGTTGCATTAATACAGTGAATCCTCGAAGTTAATTACTACTCATGGCTGCTGGGGCAACTGCAAGTGAACACATGTTCAAGTTAATCAGAAATCAACTCAGAAATAACTATTAAGAACAAGATTAACAAGAACCAGAGAAGCTGCATTCATTAAAGAGGTGTTTCTACATTGTAGTCCACAAAAAGAAAAATAAAATTTCCACCCATGAGCAAAAAAAACAGACCAAGAACCACATAAACTTGACACTGAATGGGAAACTAGATTGGACACTAAGTACATGTCACCTAAGGCAAGTGCTGGAGGGTTGGGCTTTCAACATGTTTAGCATTTGCTGGAGCATGCCTTCATTTTTCTCCTTTTCTTTGGCAAGTTCAGCTCTCAGCCTATTCCTCTCTTCCTCCAATTCAGCCACCCTGACATTAAGCCTTGCTATTTCAGCATCCTTTATTCCAACATCTTGAGCTAAGGACCTGACTTTGCTATTCACAGGAGTCTTAGCAAATGAACCAGGTTCAACAGGGACAGTGCTGAGCAGATAGTCACAGGCTTGAATGGTCTTGATGCCAAAGTGCTCCTTGCTGGAAGCCATTCCCACCTTTTAAGGGAACATCTAGTCGTTCAAGCACAGTAGTCAAAATAAGGCCGTAGAGAATGGCATGAGCCTTTGAACCATTTATCACCCTTTCCAGCAGTTTCACCATAAACACAGGCCAGTTGATTTACTTACTTTCAGTCATGCACTGCATGAGCACCAGGTCCATATAGTTAGCAGTATGCCTTCTTTCCTATCCGGGAAGGAGGCATTTGTTGACCAACTCAAAGAGCACCTTATGCTCAGGCCTCATCTCACTCTTTTGCACTTCCCTGGCCTCAGTCACTTCTGCATCTGATTTAGTGTCACAAACATTTCTTGCTATCTGCAGGTCTGAAGGCAACCCATCCAAGCGAGGTCACCTCTGTCTTGTGTAGTCATCATACCCCTCACAAGGGATATTCAGAATCTCCCCCAACTTTTCAGCATTGAACTTCACCTTGACATCTTTAACTGTACTGGTCAGCCGACCATTCTTCACTGATCCATTGGCCATGAACTCAACAAGTTCCTTCATGGCCAGTTTCCCATTCAACTGAAGGACTATGTCCTTCCAACCTTGAGCTCTAGAGATGTTAGAAGCTCATCATGCATGGCTCCTCCAGGTCTTTCAGCAGCCTGCCCTTCAGAATTTTTATCTTGTTCTTTTGGCCAGGGAGGACTCAGCAGGTACATGCTTTGTGGGCTTCTTGGAAGAAGTCTTAGTCTCCTTAGATTTAGCAATATGAGCCTTCACAATAGTTTGTTTCTCTGGATGGACCTGCTCCATCACCTCTAACTCCTTCTCAGCCACAGTTTCTAAACTCTCACCAACCTTCCCTTTCCCTTTTTCTATTCTCTTCCTCTTACTCTCTTCTAGTGCCCTCTTAAACTCAGCTTCACTCTCTATAACCTTGTTTCTTATTGTTCTAACCCTAGGAGCAGCCTTGGGTGATGCAGTCTTGGATTTCTTAGTTGGTTTTGCAGTAGCAGGGGTTCTAAGTGTAGAAGACTTGCGTTTCTTGGGATCATAGCGCCTAATCTTTTTCATCAAGTCAGCCAATGTTTCCTCCACTGATGGACTAGGTTCATTAACATGTTTGCTTAAATCTACCAACCCTTCAGCATCCTCCCCTGATTCACTTCCCCCGAATGTGATACCCCATCTCCCCCACTCCCATAAATTTACAACACCGTCTTCCTCCTTTTCTTCATTTGTTTTGCAAAATCATTCCTAGAGATATCCTTAGCAGCCCCTATCAGAACATACCTATTTTTACTTTTTCAACAACATCACCGGAACAAAACATGATCTTACCTCTGTTGGGGTTTTTTGATGCATAACATTTTTAGAAGACCCATGTTCATCTCCTCGCTGACAGAGATGTATTATTCAGACTCAGATTTGGAATCAGTTACTTTTGCTGGAGATTCTTTCTTTTGACTGGCCTTCAACCATTCGTTTAAAGCTTTTCTCAAAGTTCCAGTCGCAACAACCTTTCTAGCTATCATTTTCTTCCGACGGAATCTTGGTTTTGGGGATTCAATAGGAGGTGAAGAGGATGAGGTGGTGCTAGGTGACACTGGTGGTGGGGTTCCTGGATTATCTTGGGGATTTGTCATTTTGGATGATGAGCTTGTGGAAGGCTTAAGAAAATTTTTTGGAAATATTTGAGGGTTTGGAGAAGAGAAGAGATAATCACAGATTTGAGAAATGAATGACGGTTATGATATGATTGGAGAGGCTTTTAAAGAGGTGTAATTATTGTTTCAGAAAAGCCATTTTAGGTGTCAGTAGACGTCTTATCGATTTAGAGTTCCGATCTCCCTAGGAATTAATTAGAATTGCTAAGGTTTATGAAAAGAGTTCCGTTACTCTTAGAATTCTAATTTCAATGAAACTGGTTCAATTGGCTTCCAACGGATAGAATTTTTGAGACGATTGGAATTTCTTGGACTCTTGCTCATGATTACAAATTAAATTTTTCTAATTGTGCAAAGTATAGAAACATACCTGACCTTTCTCATGTGCATGCATTGATGAACCAGGTTCTTCAAATGAGACTTCTCTTGATTATGCCTCAAATGTCAGAATAGAAAATTTGTAAGAGATGAGTGAGTCACCTAAACACATGTCATAGGAGCATACTATTTACAGTATGATACTGAGTAGAAATTAGTCTAATATTCACAAGAATTAAGAACTCTTAACCAAAGTTTTATTTTCATTGTGCATTCTGAACATGACCTCTTAGGTGATCTTAATCATCCCTCATTCCAACCCATTCCTCTCAAAGTTTTCTCTACTCAGTGTCTTGGTGAAGATGTCAGCTATTTCAGTGGCATAGAATTCTATGGAGATTAGCCCTTTTTCATAGTTGTCCCTTAAGAAGTGACGTCTAACATCTATGTGCTTATTCCTTTTATGATGAACATGGTTTTTTGTCATACTGATTGAACTAGTGTTATCACAAAATATAGGTATTCACCCCACTTCAATTCCAAAATCTACCAATTGTTGCTTGATCCAAAGCAACTGAGCACAACATGAAAGAGCAGCGACATATTTAGCTTCAGCAGTAAAGAGGGCCACTGAATTCTGCTTTTGGTAGCCCATGACATAAGACAAGATCCTAGGAAGTGTGCCATACCTGAAGTGATCTTTCTATCCACTATATAACCTACATAATCAGCATCAGCATATCCAATTAAGTCAAAATTGCTACCTTTCGGTTACCACAAGCAAAAATAATTTGTGCCTTTTAGGTATCTTAATATTCTTTTGACTGCAGTCAAGTATGACTCCTTTGGATTTGCCTGGAAATGAGCACAAAGTCCTACACTGAAAACAATGTCAGGTCTGCTGGCAGTAAGACACAAAAGTGAACCAATCATACCCTTGTACAACTTTTGATCAACTGATGAACCAGGTTCATCAACATCTAACTTTGTGGCAGTTGTAATAGGAGTATCTATTTCTTAGGATTCTTCCATTTGAATTTCTTGATTAGTTCTTTTGTGTACTTCTGCTGATGAATCATGGTACCGGTTGGACTTTGTTTGATTTTAAAACCTAAGAAGAAATTAAGTTATCCCATCATGCTCATTTCAAATTCACTACCCATTAGTTCTGCAAAGTCCTTACTCAACCTCTCTGTAGTAGCCCCAAAAATTGTGTCATCTACATAAATTTGTACAACAAGAATATCTTTACCTTATTCCCTTAGGAACAAGGTACTGTCAATTTTACCTCTTTTGTACCAATGCTCCAGAACGAATTTTGATAATCTTTCATACCAAGCTCTTGGAGCTTGCTTGAGACCGTAGAGAGTGATGGTCAGGAAATTCTTTGCTTTCGAATCCAGGAGGTTGCTTCACCAACACTTCTTCTTTTAGATAGCCATTTAGGAAGGCACTTTTCCAATTCATTTGATGAAGAGTGAATTCCATATGTGCTGCAAAGGCTATCAGGAGTCTGATAGCTTCAAGTCTAGCAACTGAAGCAAAAGTCTCATCATAATCAATGACTTCCTCTTGACTATAGCCTTGAACTACCAACCTTGACTTGTTTCTTGTAACTGTTCCATCTTTATCTAGCTTGTTTCTGAAGACCCATTTTGTCCCAATGACTGACCTGTCCTTAGGTCTTGGAACCAAGTGCCAGACTTGGTTTCTTTCAAACTGATTGAGTTCTTCTTGCATAGCATAGATCTGTTGGAAACACGTTTCAAATGCAATATACTAAACGTGTGTTCTTTTGTAGGTTTTGATGAATGTCAAACAAAGCAATAAGCGATATATAGCAGTGCTCAAGGACAAGCACAAAATGGATGCATTACAAGAAGCTCAAGACAAAGTTTAGAAATGTTATAATTGAGTCAATATTAATTGTGATCTTGATTCCTCAATCTTGGCTCATAACATGGCTTCTCTACTAAAATTATTTTTCCAAAATCATGCATATCTAACTTAAGTGTCAAATGATTTTAAACTATGCATATTTATATTTGTTAAAATGTTTTTCAAACATGCCTCAAAAATCTGGGCTAAGATAATCGATTATGTACTTATGATAATCGAGTATCTCTAAGCCAAGACTGCATGACAATCGATTGTGAATTAATGATAATCGATTGTGAGTAAGTCAGTTAACATCAGGTTTTTGCAAACTGCATAACAATCGATTGTGTACTTTTGATAATCGATTGTTAACTGAGGCAAAGTTTTCAAAACTCAGAAAAATCGATTATGAACTAATGGTAATCGATTAGAATGAGAAAAATGTCTCCCAGTGTTTTTAAATAAATTAATAATCGATTGTGGCTTTTGATAATCGATTATATATGAGACAGAAAGTTTTGAAATTAATTAATAATCGATTATGGCTTTTGATAATCGATTATATATGAGACAGTAAGTTTTGAAATTAATTTATAATCGATTGTTCTATTTGATAATCGATTGTTGGAACTAACCGTTGTCATACATTTTCAAATTACCTTCAGGTAATCGATTGTTGATATTTAACAATCGATGTTTTGCGTAAAATCTGGAAAAGATTTTCTGAACGTTGTTAAAATAATCGATTGTTGATTTCCTGATAATCGATGTTTTATGCCAAAAATTGGAAAGGATTTTTTAACGTTATAAATAATCGATTATTGATTTGAAGTAATCGATTGTTGACGTAAAATCTGGGATTGAATTTTTGATCTGATAGGCAAACAATCGATTGTTTAGTCTTGACAATCGATTGTCACTGAGTAATTTCAGCAATCCTTAATTGGCAATTAGACAACGGTAAGACTGAGTTTTTCACCTATAAATACAGGCTTAACTCAGTGTTTTCACAACAACAACATATACAATTTAAGTATTTTCATTGCTAAAAGCTTTCTTACATTGATCATCATTTTCATTCATCCATAAAGCTTTTTGAAGAGCCATTCTATTGAGCTAAGTTGTTGTGATCTTGAGCGTACTATTTCTACTCATATCTACTCATTGAGGAGTACTTTGTAAAGTGAGTTTGTTTTGTGTTTGTAAGAGAATTGCGATTCTCGTTTGTTGAGGAACTTGTGATTCCTCAGTTGAAGTCTTTGGGATTGTTATCCCCGAGCAGTTGAAGTCTTTGGGATTGTTATCCCCGAGCAATTGAAGTCTTTGGGATTGTTATCCCCGAGCAGTTGAAGTCTTTGGGATTGTTATCCCCGAGCAGTTGAAGTCTTTGGGATTGTTATCCCCGAGCAATTGAAGTCTTTGGGATTGGTATCCCCGAGCAATTGAAGTCTTTGGGATTGTGATCCCCGAGCACCTAGGTGAGGCTTGTGTCCTCAGCTGTAACGGTTTGTTAAGCACCCGTAAGCTTGACAAGTTTAGTGGAAATCTCGAGAGAGTCTCTCGGGGACTGGACTAACCACGTTTGTGGCCAACCAGGATACATCATTGTGTAAGTTTATTTTACTGCACTTGTTTTAATTTCTGCAAAGTTTTTAAATTCCGCACTAAAACGCTTAATATTTTTAAAACGCTATTCACCCCCCCTCTAGCGTAAAGCGTTATTTCCAACAATTGGTATCAGAGCCATACTCTCTGAAAGACTTAACCGTTTGAGAGAATCTTTCCATGGCTTCTACTCTAGACTCTTTTGCAGGTATTGATGAAGGACAGTGCCCCACAAGACCTCCTTTGTTCAACGGGACTAATTATTCATATTGGAAAGAAAGGATGCAGATATTCGTCAGATCAAACAGCCCTTACTTGTGGAAGGTGTACACCAAAGGAAATGAGGTTCCTGTCAAACAGGTGGAAGGAATATGGGTGCCAAAAACAGAAGAGGAATTCAACGCCGAGGATAATCGAATGGTCCAAAATAATTTTAAAGCTATTAATTTATTACTCTGTGCTGTTAATGCTAATGATTACAGGAAAATCTCCTGCTGCAAAACAGCGAAAGAAATGTGGGACAAGCTTGAGGTCACTTACGAAGGGACTGACCAGGTAAGAGAAGCTAAAATTGATTTTTTAACTCATGCTTACGAATTGTTCCATATGAAGGAAGGCGAAAAGGTAGACGAGATGTTTGAGCGGTTCTCATCAATAGTGAATGATCTCCACGCACTCAAGAAGACGTTCACAGACAAAGAACTAGTTCGAAAAATCCTTAGGAGCCTAACACCGGCATGGCGATCAAAGGCCGATGCGATTCAAGAGTCAATTGGAATCACGAACGTCACCATAGACGCTCTTAGAGGTAATCTTAAGACTTATGAATCCACTATTCTTAACCCTGTTGTTGACGAACAAAGAAGGCAAAAGATTGCTCTAAAGGCGAGCACAAGTCAATCACCAATTGAAGAGGATGGAGATAGCGAATTTGGACTCATCATCAAAAAGTTCCAAAAATTCATGCGAAAAGAATATGACCGCAAAGGGAAAAAGCAAGGTGAGCAAGTTAAATGTTATGAATGTGGTGAAACAGGGCATATCAAAACAAACTGCCCAAATCTTAAAAAGGAGAAGAAACCCTTCAAGAAGCAACGAGCATACATATCTTGGGGAGGAGATTCCGGAGACGAATCCAGTGAAGAAGAAAATGAAGAAGCGGCAAATCTCTGCCTCATGGCACAGGAAGAAAATCAAAGTGAGGTAAGTCAAATCTCTTCTCAAAATTTTTATACTCTTGATGACATGAGAAATGCCTTTGATGAATTGTATGCTGAATTTCTCAAAGTTACAAAAACCGTCACTAGTTTAAGAGAAAATGCTTCTCTAAAAGAACAAGATTTTCAAAAACAGTTTTCATTAAAAGAAAAAGAATTAGAAAAATTGGTTTTGGAAAATGAGAAGCTACTAGAACAAAACAAGTTTTATAGGAAAAGAAGTTCTGACAAGCCCGAGAGTTCTACAAAAAATTGTGCTTCTTGTGTAGACCTTAAGAATGAAGTAGGTAGATTAAAAGGCACACTAGATAAATTCAACTCCTCTCATAAAAACTTGAATGTGGTGCTTGATAACTTGAAATCAACCAAGCATGGAATAGGCTTCATAAATGAAGAAGAGGTTGATGCAAAAACCCAACCACCTAGAGCTCAACCTAGGATTAATAACAAAAATGCCTTTCCTAAAACAAACATGCATGCTAGACAAAATATTAGGAGACCTAGACATGACCTTCCGCCTAGCAATCGTCACCATAGACATGATGCATATTTTAGGCACAACAATGATCATGCTAGAAGATCCCGAAATGTTCAACCTAGAAATGACTATGGTGTTCTAATTAGGAGAAATGAAAATAGAGTAAACAATGTGCATTATTCTAGCTACTATGAGCCTAGACGCATGCATAATCCAAATGTGACATGTCATTATTGTAGACGAATTGGTCATATTGCTCCCGCATGCTTTACTAGACATAGACATGCTACTCAAACATATCATTATAGTATGCATAACCCTCAAGGACCCAAAATGGCATGGGTACCAAAAGAGCATTGATTTGTTTTGCAGGTGTGCTTGAAGGAATCAAGTGTAGTGGATGCTCCAAACACTTGACGAGAGACGAATTCAAAATTCCTTCAATTAAAGCACGAAGAAGGAGGAAGAGACGGAAAAGTCGACTTATGTTTTTTTAAATCGGAAGTATTTTCGAAAAATTCAAAAGGCAAAATTGTGGAAAAAGCTTCGTAAATTGGAGAATGAGCCAAAAGACCAAAATGAACGGAGGATGTTCAAAATCAGGTAATTGGCAAAGTCGAAGGGAAGGTAAGTACCCTAAACCCTCTTAAGAACATCCTAGGACAAAATTCCTAAGAGTTCATTTTTTTTCACCCGACTACACGAGTTTCAAAGTTATTATTTCATTTATAGATTACTGACTTGAGCGTCGGAGATGTTTAATTCTATTTTGCAGGCATCCCCCAAAAGGTAAGAGGAAAGTATGAATTATCTTGATACAAGAAAAAAAAAAAAAACGATCATAATCGATTATTTATGCTTACAATCGATTATCAGTATCAATAGTCGATTATTTGTTGATTCAATTTTTTTGCCATGAAATCTTGTTAAATGTTTACATTGCCTGATAGAATTAAGTCTCATCATTTCAGCATCCCCCTTCCAAACAATCGATTATTTGTTCTGCCAATCGATTATTTGCCAAAATTCAAACTCTCTGTGAGTAAAACAATCGATTACTATATATTGACAATCGATTATCTGTTTTAAACTTATGTTACCGTTTTGGCTCCATAATCGATTCCTGACAGGTCATAAATATGAAAAACAATCGATTACCAAGTTTGACAATCGACTATCTTTTTCAAATTTTCTTACCGTTCTGGCGTGTAATCGATGTGTCAGATCATTTTCATTAATGACAATCGATTATTCCTTTCAAACAATCGATTGTTGAACGGTCAGTGAATTTATTTTTACCGTTTCAGACTTCAAATCTCTTCAAATCATTTCCAATAAATGTAAGATTCATTCCTTCTCTATATATAGGCTGCACATATGCTCTTGTATACTCACTCAAGCCTCCCAAGCATCAAATTCTCTTGTTTTCTTTGAAAAATCCTAGCACATCCTTTCAAAAAAAAAAAAAATGTCAAGCCGCAACTCAAAATGTGCTCGTTCCAAACAAGGTGCTTCTTCTTCTCGCCATCCATATCAAGATGGATCGGTTCTATTCTTTGAATCCAATGAAGAGCTCACCCGTTTCTTAACCAAATTTGAGAAACGCCTTATTCTCCCTCCTCGCTTTTCAACAAACGCTCTTGTTGCACCATTCATTCCAGCCGCAAATATGCTAAGAGAGTGCAACCTTTTCAATTTCCTACTCCTTACTCACCCCTACTACAACATTTCTTTGGTTGAAGCTTTTTACTCCAACCTTCACAAAGATGATGAGGGTGAACTTGTTACCAATGTTAACGGCATTCCCATTCTAATTTCTGAAGATAACCTCCACCTCATTGCCGGCATTCCGCATGATGGTGAAGACATCTACCAGTACATAAATGATGCCGGGGTCATGATTGATGAAGCTAATCTCTTCCGCCAAGCCGGAGTAGCCTATGATGAGTCCTCTTCCCGTCGTCCCACCATAAAGGGTATGGACCCGAATTATCGTTTCATTCTCTATTTCATCACTCGTGTTCTCAAACCCCGTAAACTCAATCACACCACCATTTCCCAAGAGGATGCCAAATTTCTTCATGCCATTGTCACCGGTGTTAAAATAAATTGGTGCAAGCTTATTCTATCTCATATGTTCAATGCCACCAGAGATGACATACCTCTCCCCTATGCCCTCTTAATAATGAAATTTCTTGAAGCTTCCGGAGTCAATATTGCTAATGGTCCTCTCAAAAAGAGCACCAAAATCTGGGAAATTTCGGAGTCTTCCTTTCATCATGATGGTGATCATGCTCCCGCTCCTCCTCAAAATCGACAAGCCCGTCGTGCTCATCCTCCTCAGGAGCCTACCCTCCGGACCATTTCTGACCAAATTACTCAACTAACCCGTGAGGTCCATGGTTACTTTGATCACGTGCATTATGCCTATGCTCAGATGGTGCCATATCAAGCGCCTACCAATGATGATGAAGGGGATGGGGGTGATGAATGATGAAATTGTTGTTGTTATGAGAAATTGTTGTTTTTGGTCTGTTTGTTCTTGATTGGTTAGTTATGTTTGGTTTCACCCTTGTAATGTTATCTTAATTTTCCAATAAATAAACTTGTGTTTATTTCACATTTTTTTCATATTCTTCCCTTGTGTAAATTTTTGCTAATGGCAAAAGGGGGAAGAAACGGGATATCAAGAAGTATGCTATATCACTCTCAACTTCATTCATGCTTAAAGTGAGGGGGAACATGAATTGAGGGGGAACATCAAATTGCATACTTTACTCTTGTCTTGGATTATCAAAATAATTATTGCATATATCCCGCTTATGTTTGCCATTATCAAAAAGGGGGAAATTGTTGGAAACACGTTTCAAATGCAATATACTAAACGTGTGTTCTTTTGTAGGTTTTGATGAATGTCAAACAAAGCAATAAGCGATATATAGCAGTGCTCAAGGACAAGCACAAAATGGATGCATTACAAGAAGCTCAAGACAAAGTTTAGAAATGTTATAATTGAGTCAATATTAATTGTGATCTTGATTCCTCAATCTTGGCTCATAACATGGCTTCTCTACTAAAATTATTTTTCCAAAATCATGCATATCTAACTTAAGTGTCAAATGATTTTAAACTATGCATATTTATATTTGTTAAAATGTTTTTCAAACATGCCTCAAAAATCTGGGCTAAGATAATCGATTATGTACTTATGATAATCGAGTATCTCTAAGCCAAGACTGCATGACAATCGATTGTGAATTAATGATAATCGATTGTGAGTAAGTCAGTTAACATCAGGTTTTTGCAAACTGCATAACAATCGATTGTGTACTTTTGATAATCGATTGTTAACTGAGGCAAAGTTTTCAAAACTCAGAAAAATCGATTATGAACTAATGGTAATCGATTAGAATGAGAAAAATGTCTCCCAGTGTTTTTAAATAAATTAATAATCGATTGTGGCTTTTGATAATCGATTATATATGAGACAGAAAGTTTTGAAATTAATTAATAATCGATTATGGCTTTTGATAATCGATTATATATGAGACAGTAAGTTTTGAAATTAATTTATAATCGATTGTTCTATTTGATAATCGATTGTTGGAACTAACCGTTGTCATACATTTTCAAATTACCTTCAGGTAATCGATTGTTGATATTTAACAATCGATGTTTTGCGTAAAATCTGGAAAAGATTTTCTGAACGTTGTTAAAATAATCGATTGTTGATTTCCTGATAATCGATGTTTTATGCCAAAAATTGGAAAGGATTTTTTAACGTTATAAATAATCGATTATTGATTTGAAGTAATCGATTGTTGACGTAAAATCTGGGATTGAATTTTTGATCTGATAGGCAAACAATCGATTGTTTAGTCTTGACAATCGATTGTCACTGAGTAATTTCAGCAATCCTTAATTGGCAATTAGACAACGGTAAGACTGAGTTTTTCACCTATAAATACAGGCTTAACTCAGTGTTTTCACAACAACAACATATACAATTTAAGTATTTTCATTGCTAAAAGCTTTCTTACATTGATCATCATTTTCATTCATCCATAAAGCTTTTTGAAGAGCCATTCTATTGAGCTAAGTTGTTGTGATCTTGAGCGTACTATTTCTACTCATATCTACTCATTGAGGAGTACTTTGTAAAGTGAGTTTGTTTTGTGTTTGTAAGAGAATTGCGATTCTCGTTTGTTGAGGAACTTGTGATTCCTCAGTTGAAGTCTTTGGGATTGTTATCCCCGAGCAGTTGAAGTCTTTGGGATTGTTATCCCCGAGCAATTGAAGTCTTTGGGATTGTTATCCCCGAGCAGTTGAAGTCTTTGGGATTGTTATCCCCGAGCAGTTGAAGTCTTTGGGATTGTTATCCCCGAGCAATTGAAGTCTTTGGGATTGGTATCCCCGAGCAATTGAAGTCTTTGGGATTGTGATCCCCGAGCACCTAGGTGAGGCTTGTGTCCTCAGCTGTAACGGTTTGTTAAGCACCCGTAAGCTTGACAAGTTTAGTGGAAATCTCGAGAGAGTCTCTCGGGGACTGGACTAACCACGTTTGTGGCCAACCAGGATACATCATTGTGTAAGTTTATTTTACTGCACTTGTTTTAATTTCTGCAAAGTTTTTAAATTCCGCACTAAAACGCTTAATATTTTTAAAACGCTATTCACCCCCCCCTCTAGCGTAAAGCGTTATTTCCAACAAGATCCAATCTGCATCTTGTAGAGCTTCACTCACATTTTTAGGTTCAATCGGGCACAAAAAGGAATCAAATGCACACATGTTCTTCAGTCTCTATCTAGTCTTGACTCCAGATGTGGGATCATTGATTATGTTCTCAATGGGGTGAGAACTCAGGTACCTGTAAGATTTCCCCACAAGCAGGTTTCTGCTAGCTTCTCCTTCATTATTATGCTGTAGAGGAATATGTTCAGGTACAGGATCCTACAGAGAATTTTGTACAGTTTCTCTTAGATTGGTTCCTCCTATCAGGTTGCCTAGGGTGAAAGGACCTGTTCCGTCACCTGCTTCTTCCTTGGATGCCTCCTTGACTTGTGCTGTAACTTTAGTCAGTTGTCTCACCAGTCCAATGGCTTCATTTTCATGTTCATGTCTCTCAGAAAAGTGTTAGATTCATCAAACACAACATGTACAATTTCTACAACACATAGAGTTCTTTTGTTAAGCACTTTATATACTTTGCTACGTGAAGAATATCCCAAGAATACTCCCTCATCACTTCTGGAATCGAACTTGCCTTGGGAGTCTTTGCCATTATTGTGCACATAGCACTTGCAACCAAAAGCCGTAATATGGGATATCTTTGGTTTTATCCATTTAAGTAACTCATAGGGAGTTTTCTCTATAAGAGGTCTGGTCATGCGTCTATTAATTATAGCAAGCAGTGTTTAGCCTCTGCCCAAATGCTATGAGGTAGTTTACTGGAAAACAACATGGTCCTTGCCATATCCTCAAGGGTCATGTTCTTCCTTTCAACTACCCTATTTTGCTGAGGAGTCCTAGGGACAGAGAAAGTATGATCTATTCCATTTTCATCACAAAATTCTGCAAATTTGCATTTTCAAATTCTGTTCCATGATCAGACCTAATTGTTTCTGGATTTTCTAACAAAAGCTGTGAATATTTCAAATGCTTCATCTTTAGAAGTTAGAAACAGTACCCAGGTAAATCTAGAATAATCATCAACAAGCACCATAACATATCTTTCACCTCATATGCTCATTTCTCTTATTGGACCACAAAGATCAATATGAACCAGTTCCAACGTCTTGGACGAGCTTACCATTTTCTTTGGTTTGAAGGATAACCTTACATGCTTCCCCCTTGCACATGCCTCACAAACATTTTCTTCCTAGAACTTGATATTAGGTAACCCTATCACCAAGTCCTTGGAAACTAATTTGTTTAATTGATTTAGACTAGCATGACCAAGTCTTTTGTGCCGAAGGAGGGGATCATTAATTAACACACTCATGCAAGTGAGTTAATTTTAAAAAAGAGTTGACAAATCTACAATGTAAATATTTTTAACTCTTCTTCCCTGCAAAACAATCTTGTCAGTAGTAAGGCTAATCACAAAATATTTTAAGGAAGTGAAAGCCACAAGATTACCTCTGTCACGCAGTTGTGACACACTTATCAGGCTATATTCCAAGCCATCTATCAAATAGACATTCTCAATGGAATGAGAGCCTGGCTTTACTACCTTTCCAACCCCAATGATCTCACCTCTCTTCCCATTTCCAAAGGAGACATTGCATCCTTTTAGGTTCTCAAGTGAAAGAAATTGGTCCTTGTTACCAGTCACATGTTTTGAGCAGCCACTATCCATGTACCAAATTTGGCTACTTCCTTTCACTTAGACTTGCAGAATAACATCAGGGGTTAGTCTTAGGAACCCAAACTAGTTTGGGTCCTTTTCTATAGGCAAAAATATGAATTAAATTTTTCTTTGCCCAGCCAGGCAGTTTGTGTTTTTCTTGAACGAAAGTTTTGTTCTTTTGACTGGTCTTTTCTTTTACATTGGATTCAAGTTTGTAATGGCCAATCTTACCACAATGTGTACAAATCTTATTCTCAGGAAGAGTGAGATACTTGTTTTTGGGATACCATTTTGGAGCTTGTGTCCCAAACCCAAGTCCTCCCTTGTTATTGTTGTGATGCTCTTGCAAGCAGGAGAGTGCGTCAGAAGCCTTGTTCCATTTGCATGTTCTGTCTAGTTCATACTTCACCTTTCCTAGTTCTTCTTTAAGGACCTTGATGGATTCATCTTTCTTATGCAGCTCATCTTTCTAGCCTTTTGCATTTTTCTTCTAGTATAGCACAATCCCTAGACAGAACATCTTTCTCAATTTTTATTATTTCAGACTCATCTATGAAGTCCATCAAGAGCTCCGCCAATTTTTCTTTAGACAGGAATTTAATCTTTCCTTTAAAATGTAGAATACTTACCTCCTGTTCATCTTCTGATTCTCCGATGGCCATAAGGGCTTGCTCTCATCTTCACTTTTCTGAGTCTTCATCTGACGTATCTCCCAATGCAGCAACCATGGATTTGGTAGTACTTTTGTTTCTCCTTGGTTGAACCTGTTCCTTCTTCATGTTCCTTCTTTCTGCCCTTTCTTTCTTCCACTCAATCTCCCATTGAGGGCAGTTCTTGATCATGTGATATGTCTTTCCACATTTAAAGCAGCCATCGTTTGTCTGCTTCTTAGGAGCCCTAGGTTTGTTGAATGTTGATCCTCTTGAAGAACCCTTGCCTCTCATAAGATATTTCTTGAAGTCTCTGGTTATCATTGCCATTTCATCATCTTCAAGATATGATCCTTCTGAGATTCTGAGAGCCAGACTTCTTTATTTATTTGGAGCATTCATCTTCATAGTCTGCCTTCTTAATTCATAATCAGTCAAATTTCCAATCAGTTTATCCAATTTCAGAGTAGCAATTTTTTGGATTCCTGAATGGCAGTGATTTTGCTTTCCCAGGAGATTGGCAACACTCTAGTTAGAATCTTCTCTACCTTGTCTTCTTCCAGAATAACCCTTCCAAGAGAATCAAGTTTTGTCAGTGTAGTGAACCTAGTATACATCTCTTGGATAGTTTCACCATCCTCCATAGTAAAATTCTCAAATTGAGAATACACTAGAGTTCCTCTTGACCTCTTCACCTGAGGTGTTCCTTCATGAGCCACTTGTAAAGTGTCCCAAATCTCCTTAGCAGTTGCACAACCTTGAATTCTACTGTACTCATTAGGAACAAGTCCACACACTAGCGATTTCTTACCTTTAGCATTTTTCTCCCATTTCCTTAGGTCTTTAGCAGTACAATCCGCTCTAGTCTTAGGCACATCCAATCCTTCAGCTGTCTTCTTGGTTGTGGCTAAAGCATCATCAGTGATGATGTCCCAAAGCTCATAGTCTTCACCCATGATGTGGTCTCTCATTCTGTTTTTCCACCAAGAGTAGTAGAGCCCATTGAAGAGTGGAGGCCTTGCAGTAGACTGTCCTTCCCAATTCCCACGTGGTGCACTCATGTTGATCTTTTTCCTAAGGTGTTAACCTCTTCAAGGATAACCTGCTATGATACCAATTGATGTTAATAAACGTCAATACCACACAAGAGGGGGGTGATTTATGTGGTATCGCGTTAGAAGAACCTGGTTCTTCTAAATGTTCTAACTACAGTAGTTTCCGGAATAATAAGAACTGAAAGTAAAGTGCACAGTTATTTTTACATAGAAAACACCTGGCTCAAAAGGTGAAAAACCCACGACCTACTACTTAGTAGGATTTTCCCAAACTCCACTAAAAATCAATGAACCAAAACAACATTTACAAATATTCTTTGTAAACCTAAGGATTAAACTCTAATCCCAGGGTGGCACTCAGCCTCAGCTGCTGCGACACTATCAAGTTAACTCTAATTGATTACACAAAGTACCTAATATAATTTCTTCTAGGAAAACGAAAGGTACAATATAAAACCTACTACAATTGAACTAGAAATAAACACTCAGATGGAACTAGTTCTTCTCTAGGTTCATGTAGCTATAGGCGTACACACTTGTAACTTGCATATATTGCTTGCAAATCAGACTCGCTCTTTTTACTCTCAATTATGCTTTACTTCTACTTATGTGTGTTACCTGTAAAAGAGAACTAACACAATTATATTGAGTTAGTAGTTAGAGTTTGATTAAGACTCCACTTCCCATTCGTATACAATTTGAGTCCTTAACTAATGCAAACTCCAACTCTTATCCTAACTTAGGATTAAGTTCTCTTCACATAAAGAGATTGTCCTCCTTATCCTAAATGCAACCTTTTCGATTACATTCAGAAGATATTGATGCATATTGATGCATGATCGTTAGTGCATATCTGCCTCACGTGCTTCACATGTGCCCTGGTTGATTCAGACTGTGTAGTATAAGATGGACCAGGTCCTTCCATCAGTTCATTTGTTAATCTTCAAAAATCAAATGAAACTTGGGCCAACATGCATAAAACTAGAATTTTCCAAAGTCTAGAACACTCCAAAGCCTATCTGAAACTCACCCAAGCCCTCGGGACTCCAAACCAAGCATGCACCTAAGTCTAAAATCATATTACGGACTTGTTCGTGCGATCAATCACCAAAGTAACATCTAAAATTATGAATTTTGCACCAAATTGAATGAAATTTTCAAGAAAGTTTTAAAACTTCTAACTTCTCAACCGGACATCTGAATCACATCAAATCGGTTCCATTTTTTACCAAATTTCACACATGGGGTATAATTATCATAGAAGATTTGTACCATGCTATGAAAGCAAAATACGGACCCCTATACCAACAAGATCAAACATTACCAAATTTCGTTAAACCATTATAATTTCAGTCTTTCAATTTTAATAAAAAATTCATATCTCAAGCTAGAGACCTCGTAATTCGATTTCGGGCTTACTTCCAAGTCCATTTTTTACTACGGACCCATCATTACTGTTACAATACATTTCTGGATTCATATACTCAAAACGTTGACCGAAGTCAAGAAAAATCAACTTTTTAGGCAAAAATTATTATTTCATCAATTTTTCACATAAAAGATTTCTAGAAACGTGCTCAAACTGTGCGTACAAATTGAGGAGGAATAAAATGAGGTTTTGAAGTCCTCGAAATATGGAATCGAGTTCAAATAAAACATGACCTTTTGGTCATCACATTCTCCTCCTCTAAAATAACCGTTTGTCCTCGAACCGACATAGACAAGTACTTGAGCTTGTAAAAAGGTGGGGATATCTGCTCCGCATATTGGACTCAGACTCACATATAGCTGCCTCAACAGTCTGACCTCTCCACTACACTCAAGCCGAAGAATAACTTTTCAGTCCTAATTAATGAACCTACTGATCTAAAATGGCTGCCGACTCCTCGTCATATGTCGAATCATTGTCCAGCTGGACAGTGCTGAAATCTAACACGTAGGATGGATCGCCATGATACTTCCGAAGAATGGACACATGAAACGTTGGATGTACCATTGATAAACTTGGTGGAAACTAAAGTCTGTAGGCCACCTCTCCCACTCGCTCAAGGATCTCAAAAGGCCCAATATACCTAGGTCTTAACTTGCAGTCCTATCCAAACCTCATTACGCCCTTCATGGGCGATACCCGAAGCAACACTCTTTGTCCGACCATAAATACCATATCGTGAACCTTATGGTCGGCATAACTCTTCTTCCTAGACTAAGCTGTATGAAGTCTATCATGTATGATATTAACCTAAACCAAGGCATCCTGTACCAAATCTGTACCCAATAACCGAGCCTCCCCCGGCTCAAATCATCCAACCACTGATCGACAGCGTCTACCATATAACACCTCACAGGGAGCCATTTGGATGCTCGACTGATAACCGTTATTGTAGATAAGCTCTGCTAACGACAAGAACTGATCCTAAGAACCTCTAAAGTCAATAACATATGCGCAGAGCATATCCTTCAAGATCTGAATAGTACGGTCAGACTGTACATCCGTATGAGGATGAAATGTTGTATATAGCTCGACCCACGTACCCAACTCATGTCGTACTACCCTCCAGAAGTGCAAGGTAAACTACGTACCACGATAAAAAGTGATAGACACAGGCACACTGTGAAGACTAACAATCTCACGGATATAAATCTCTGCCAACCGCTCCGAAAAATAGGAAACTACCATAAGAATGAAATGCGTTGACTTGGTAAGTCTATCCATAATAACCAAAACTGCATCGACCTTTCTCTGAGTTCGTGGGAGTCCAATAACGAAATCTATTGTGATACGCTCCCACTTCCACTTAGGAATCTCTTTCTTTTGAAGCAAACCATCAGGTCTATGATGCTCATACTTTACATTCTGACAATTTAGACACCGAGCTACATATGCAATAATATCCTTCTTCATCCTCCTCCAGCAATAATGCTGTCGTAAGTCCTGATACATCTTGGCGGCGCCCAGATGAATAGAATACCGGGAACTTTGGGCCTCCTCTAAAATCAACTCACGAATTCCATCCATATTAGGCATACAAAAACAACCCTGCATTCTCAAAACTCCATCACCTCCAACCGTAAACTGCTTGGCATCACTATGCTGCATTGTGTCCTTAAGGACAAGCAAACAAGGGTCATCATACTGCTAATCTCTTATGAGCTCAAATAAGGAAGATCGAGTAAATGTGCAAGCTAAAACTCGGCTGGGCTCAGAATAATCCAACCTCACGAACTGATTGGCCAAGGCCTAACATCTAATGCAATCCGTCTCTCACCGACTGGAATGTTGCAAGGCTGCCCATACTAGCTGAATTCCTACTCAAAGCATCGGCCACCACATTGCCGTTCCTGGGATGATAAAAGATGGTGATGTCATAGTCTTTCAATATCTCCAACCACATTCTCTACCTCAAATTGAGCTCCTTCTGCTTGAACAAATACTACAACCTCTTATAATCTATGAACACCTCACACGACACACCATATAAATAGTGCCTCCAATTCTTCGTGAGTGAACAATGGAACTAGCTCCAAGCCATGAAGTGGATAATTCTTCTCATGAACCTTTAGCTTCCGCAAAGCATATGCAATAACCTTTCCACCCTACATCAATACCGCACCAAGTCCAATATGAGATGCGTCACAATATACTGTATAGGGCCCTGAACAAGTGGGAAACACTAACACCAATGCCGTAGTCAAAGCTGTCTTGAACTTCTGAATGCTCGCCTCACACTCGTCTGAACATCTGAACGGGGCACCCTTCTAAGTCAACCTGGCCAATGGTGCTGTTATAGATGAAAACCCTTCTTACAAACCGACGGTACTAACTCGCGAAACCCAAGAAACTACGAATCTCCGTGGCTGAAGTAGGCCTAGACCAATTTTGAATGACCTCAATCTTCTTAAAATCCATATGAATACCCTCTGTTGATACAACATGACCCAAGAAAGCAGCTGAACTAAACCAAAACTCACATTTAAAAAATCTAGTATATAATTGGCTGTCCCTCAGAGTCGGAAGTACGATCGGAAGATGATGCTTATGCTCTTCTCGACTGGGGGAGTAGATAAATATATCATCAACAAAAACAATCACAGAGATTCAGATAGGGCTTGAACACCCGTTTTATCAAATCCATAAATGTTGTTGTTGAATTTTTCATCCCAAATGAAATCACTAGAAACTCATAATGCCCATACCAAGTCCGAAAAGCTGTCTTAGGGACATCAGATTCTCTAATCCTCAACTAATGGTAGCAAGACCTCAAATCATTCTTTGAAAACATTTTGGCACCCAAAAGCTGATCAAAAATCATCAATCCATGCCAATTGATACTTTTTCTTGATAGTGATATTATTCAGCTAACGATAATCCATGCACATCGTCATCTTTCCATCCTTCTTCATTACAAACAACACCGGCACACCCCAAGGCAAAATACCAGGTCTAATATAGCCCTTAGCAAACAAATCCTGCAGTTGCTCATTCAAATCTTTCATCTATGGCAGGGCCAAGCGGTATGGCGGAATAGAAATTGGAGTGCCCAGAATCAAATCAATATTGAAGTCAATATCCCTATCGGGTGTCATCCCTAACAGGTCTACAGAAAATACCGTAGGAAACTCCCGAACAAATGGTACAGAGTCCATGAAAGCAACCTCCGCACCAGAATTACGTACATAAGCCCAATAAGCCAAACACCCTTTCTCGACCATACATCGAGCCTTCATATAAGAGATAACACTACTGGTAGTATGACCAAATGTCCCTCTCCACTCTAATCGAGGCAACCCGAGCAATGCTAAGGCCACCATCTTGGTGTGACAGTCCAATATAACATGATAAGGTGACAGACAATGCATCCCCTAAATAACATCAAAATCAACCATATCGAGAAGTAGGAGATCTACGCTAGTCTCAAAACCCCCAATAATAACCACACACGAACGATATACACAAATCTAAAACAATAGAATCCCCTACCAGTACAGACATATACACGAGAGCATGCAAAGAATCATGAGGCACAACCAAATATGAAGTAAGATGACAGACAAGAGTATATAGATCCTAGATCAAATAGAACTAAAGTATTTGTACACAAACTGAAATAGTACATGTGACAACAACATCAGATGACTCAGCCACAGACTTGGCTAGGAAAGCATAACATTGGGGCTGCGCCCTACCACTCTAAACCATATCCTAGGATGGCCTCCTACTGGTTGGCCTCCACCTTTAGTGGCGTAGTCTCCACCTCTAACGACCTGACCTCTACCTCTAGCGGTCTGACCTCTACCTCTGGTTCCCTGACCCCAACCTCTAATTGGCTGAGCGAGCAGTGCAGTAACTCGTGCTGGAACCATGGATCAAGAACCTTGATGATATGCCTCAACACCCTCTAATCTCGGATAGGTCCTTCCGGATATGCCCATACTCACCACACTTGAAACATCCATTCTGATTCTACGACTGTGGAAACTGAGACTAAACCTAACGAGCCAACTGACCACGATAGTAACTCTAAAGAGGAAATGCTCTAATAGGAGCTGGTGGTGCACTATAAACTGGCTGCCCTGAAGGAGGTACATAAGGACCACGAATCCCTTACACTCTATGGGATGTATGAAGTTCTGAATAAAATGGTCTAAGAGGAAGACCCCTACAGAAAGTACCTCGACTTTCCTATGAAGCCCCACTAAATCCACTGGAGTTACAGGCCTCTTGTCAGACCGTCGACCACTCCCTTGAGATAGAACCATCTCAGATCATCTGGCCATATTGGCTACATCTTGGAAAGAAATCTCACTCCCTATCTCTTTAGCCATCTGCAATCTAATAGGTCGAGAAAGTCCTTCAATAAACCTCCTCATCCCCCCTCTCTCTCTCGGTAGGAAGAATAAGAAAAGCATGACAGGCCAAATCAATAAGGCAGGTCTCGTATTGAGTGATAGACATACTGCCCTATTGGAGACGCTCAAACTGCCTATTATAGCGCTCTCTCATTGTAACAGGAAAGAACTTCTTGAAAAATAACTGAGAGAACTATTCCCAAGTCAAAGCAGGCGACACAGCTGGTCTAGTCAACGTAAATCATTCCACTGTCTCTTAGTGGAACCTAACAGATGAAATGCAGCAAATTCGACCCCATTGGTCCCTACTATCCCCATCTTCCGTAACACCTCATGACAACTACCCAAATAGTCCTATGATCCTCTGAAGATGTATCGCCATAGTGAACTGGGAGAAGCTTGGTAAACCTATCCAATCTCCACAATGCCTTAGAAGACATAGCTGACCCATCACCGATATGTACTGCTCCCGAGTTTGGGGTGGGGGAGTCAGTGCTCCTACCAGCATGAGAGACGGCTGTTGCAACAGGAAATATGCCGATTTGAGAAACACTGTCCATAAGGTCTAGTAGATGGATCAAAGCATCATGAAGTACCGGGGTAGTGATGAACCCCTCTGGAACCTGAGCTGGCATTACTAGAACGGCCTGGGCTGGAGCCTCCTCTTCAAACTCTACTTGAGGCTCCGCCGCTGGTGCTACTTCTTAAGCTCTAGGCTGAGCCCTGTCTCGCCCTCTAGCATGACCTCGACCTCATCCTCTGCCCCTCGTAGGAGCTGGCACTAGGGATTTGACTGCTACTCAATTGTGAAATAGTACATGTTTTTGCCATCTACTAAGGAACAAAAGTAGAGAGTTTAATTAGCATTGAGAGATCAAATCGCACGACTAAGAAGAATAAAAGTGAAATTGTTCGTAAACTCTATAGCCTATGGGGGATAAGCACAGACATCTGCATACCGATCCCTTAGACTCTACTAAGATTTTCCCTGAATGGCCTAGGAAACCTAGTGCTCAAAAACCAACTTGTCACGATCTGAAATTATCACCATCGGGATCGTGATGGCGCCTAACATCACAATTTCTAGGAAAGCCAACATTAGAGTATTATTAACCAATTTCAATTATATTTCAATTATTAAATGTAAACAAAGTAAAAGAAGTATAAATAATTTCGGAAGTAAGTAAAAAACCTTTGTGATTTTTCTTCAAAAACCAGTCTAAAATAAAGTACTAATGTTTTGGAAATAAAGTAAAATAACAATATAGAGAGGTAGAGGGGGGGGGCGGGCCAGGGCTTGCGGACGTCTGCAGGACTACCTTGGGTCTCCACACCGTGAAACCTGAAGCCAACCTCTCAATCAGCCACCCCTACTCCAAAATCTGCACATAAAGTGCAGAGTGCAGTATAAGTACAACAAACCCGATGTACTGGTAAGTGTCGAGCCTAACCTCGATGAGGTAATGACGAGGCTATGGCGGGACAAATACAATAAAACCTACATTTAGTGTATGCTAAACACAGAAAGAAGAACAGAACAAAATAAATATGTAACTTGCAAGGAACGAATACAAGACTCAATTATCTCATCAGACCCCAGGTATAACCAATTCTTATGTGAAATGCAAAGCTACAGAATAACTTTACAATAGAAGAAAAATACATAAACATATAAACTGATGCGGCGTGCATCCAAATTCCACCATATAATCAATATAAATATAATTGTTCACCTTTATTACTCCATATCAATCCACCTTTATTCCTCCTGTTGCAGTGTGCAACCCGATCCCACCGTACAATAGTGATTCACCCTTATTCCTCTGCAATATACTTGCCTAATTACTCATGTGTTGTGGCGCGCAACCTGATACCACCATGTAATATCATTACACCCTTACTCCTCCTAAATATATCAACCTTATTCCTCCTCTTAGGACGTGCAACCCGATCCCACCATATCAGTACCAATCACACAATAAGAATAGGAATTTCACAATTTGCTCAAAACTCTCCACAATATTTAAACCTCATATTAAAACAAATAGAAAACAGTACAATTAGGAAACTTCACCAAATTATACTACTCAGCGAAACCAATATAAAATATACCATAAAACACCGTTAACCGACTTGAACCAATAACATGAGACAATGAAACTGCGGAATTTATAATACCTTCAACAATGAAAACAAGGTCTTACAATTAGCAATTAAGCATGGAAATACCAGTGAAACATGCAGTAGTTAAGGCAGGAAACAATATATTATGAACGGGAAGACAACAAGCAAAACAGATAAATTGACAGCGCATAGGTACTCGTCACCACACGTATATGCCACACATCTATATTTTTACATAGCAATTAAGTCGTGGATCCCTAATCCTTCGATTCATAGTTAAACGCAACACTTACCTTGATCCACATGACGTTCACTGCTCAATTACTGATTTTCCTCAAGTTTCCACCTTCGAACCACTCGTATCTAGTCATAATTAACTTAATAACATAAATTATCACTAAAAAATTAATAACAATAGATAATTATAAGTTTCCTAACATTTTCCCCCAAAAGTCAAAAATCGATCCCGCGCCTACTTGGTCAAAACTCGAGGTTCGGACCAAAATTTAGTCACCTATTCACCCCGAGCTCAAATATGTAATTTGTTTCGGAATCTGGCCCCTAATCAAGATCTAAATCCCCAAATTTGTAAAATACCTAATTCTCCGAAAATCCCTAATTTTCTTCCCTTAAATAACAAGATTTTAGGACAAGGAATTCAATGGGTGATGATCGAAATTGAAGAAAATGAGTTAAAGAGTGCAAACCTATAATTGGTGTTGAATTTCCTCTTCACAAATCGTCCTAGGTCGAGTTCTAGTGATGAAATATGAAATTTGGGAAGAAGTCCCATTTTTGTTCTGCTTTGAAAATCCCTGGACAGGTCTTCATCGTGTTCGCGAGACACCTGTCGCGATGGTGATGCACAACGACCAGAAACGCCTTCGCGTTCGCAATGGTCTGTCCCCTTGACCTTCGCGTTCGTGAGCCTAGGCCCATGTTTGCATAGAACAACTCGATGATCCCCAATCCATCTCTAATACATTACGCATTCATGTAAGTCAGTCGCGTTTGTGAAAAGCAAACCCCTAGTGCTACAAAACCAAAATACGGACCCGATACCAACAAGATCAAACATTACCAAATTTCTTTAAACCAATATAATTTCAGTCTTTTAATTTAATCAAAAATTCATATCTCGAGCTAGGGACCTCAGATTTCAATTCCGAGCATACGCCCAGGTCCCATATTTTACTACGGTCCCATCGGTACCGTCAAAATACGGTTATAGGTATGTTTACTCAAAAAGTTAATCAAAGTCAATAAAAAACAACTTTTAGGCCTAAAGTTTTTATTTCATCAATTTTTCACATAAAAGCTTTCCGATACGCGTCAGCGCTACGCACACAAATCGAGAAGGAATAAAATAAGGTTTTGAAGGTCTCGGAACATGGAATCAAGTTCTAAAATATAAGATGAAATTTTGGGTCATCACACCTTCGACATACCAAGAAATTGCAATTTGAAACTCAACCCAGAGAAGTATGCGTTCGGGGTCGGCTCGGGAAAATTCCTCGATTTCATCGTATCAAATCAGGGAATTGAGATCAACCCTAATAAAATTAAAGCCACCGAAGATATCACGGTCGTGGATAATGTTAAGCCTTACAAAGGTTAACACAACGCATAGCCGCCCTAGGGCGATTCATCTCGAGGTTCTCAGATAGAAGTCAGCGATTCTTCTCACTGCTCAAGAGGAAGAGGAATTTTGCATGGACCCTAGAATGCCAACAAGCCTTAGAAGAACTAAAACAATACCTATCGAGCCCTCACTGCTTCACACCCCGAAAGTAGACGAGTAACTCTGCATATACTTAGAGGTCTCGAAAATAACGGTAAGTGGGTACTAGTTCGAGAAGAGTAAGGTACTCAATTCCCTATCTACTATGTTAGTCGGATCTTAGGTTAGACCGAGACTGATACCCACACTTCGAAAAATTAGCGTTTGTTTTAGTAAGCGCCTCTAGGAAATTAAAACCATCATTCCAATGTCACCCGATTTCTGTTATGACTACCTATCCCCTTCACAATATTTTACACAAACCCAAACTCTCGGGTCGATTGAACAAATGGGTCGTCGAGATCGGTGGGTATGATATCGAGTAACAACTCCTAACAACCATCAAGTCCCAAATCTTGGTAGACTTCACGGCCGACTTCGCGCCAGCCCTTGTGCCCGAGGTTGAAAAGGAACTATCACTAAAATTGAGTAAATCATTGTAGGTGTGGACCCTCTTCACGGACGGTGCTTCGAACATGAAAAGGTTTGGATTGGATTAATTTTGAAGTCGCCCATGAGTGACATAGTTAGATAATCTATCAAAACTTTGAAGTTAACTGGCAATGAGGCCAAGTATGAGGCCATGATTGCAGGTCTTGAAATGGCTAAAAGTTTAGTAGCAGAGGTCATTGATGCCAAATGTGATTCCCTACTTATGGTAAACCAAGTCAAAAGAACTTTCGAAGCCCAAGAAGATCAAATGCAGAGGTACTTGGAAGGGCTACGAGTACGTTTACATCAATTTAAAGAGTGGAACTTACAACACATACCCCGGGAATAGAAAAATGAGGCCGACGCCCTTGCAAACTTAGGGTCATTGGTCGAAGACAATGAACTTAACTCATGGACTATCGTACAACTCTTGAGATCAATTGTCGAAGAAGGCCACGCCGAAACATACTCTACAATTTTGACTTGGTATTGGAGAAACAAGTACATTGAATACCTAAAGAACATGATACTCCCATTAGATTTGAAAGAGTCAAGGACTCTACGCACGAAGGCAGCACAATTCACTTTTGCCGGGGATGGAATTCTATTCAGAAGGATGTTCGATGGGTCATTGGCGATATGTTTGGGACCAGGAGACACCAACTATGTCCTACGGGAGATTCATGAAGGCCCTGATGGGAACCACTTCAGTGCTGAATCACTAGTTCATAAAGTTATCATAGCAAGTTGGAAAGGGATACAAAATTGTTCATTTGAAATTGTGAGAAATGTCAAAGGTATGCGCCAATAATTCACCAGCCCGAGAAGCAGCTCCACTCGGTCTTATCCCTATGGACATTGATGAAATAGGGGATTGGAAATCGTCGGCCCTCTACTATCGACCCCAGGTAAAGCTCAATTTATTTTATTTATGACTGATTCTTTTTCTCAGTGGGTGAAAGCACAGGCTTTCGAGAAAGTCAGAGAAAAAGAAGTCATAGACTTCATTTGGGACCACATTATATGTCGATTTGGGATACCTACCGATACTGTGTGCAACAATGGAAAGAAATTCATCAACAACAAAGCGACTAAATTTCTCGAGGATCAAAAATTAAAAGGATTCTATCAACATCATACCACCCCAGCGGTAAAGGGCAAGCCAAATCAACAACAAATCCATCATTCAAAATCTTAAGAAAAGGTTGACTGAGCTTCTTTGGGAGTACCACAAGACATTGAAATCTAATACGAGGGTAACACTATTATCTTGTGTCTATGGTGCCATAGATCTTATCCCGGTCGAGCTCTAGGAACCTAGTCTCGAGTTTCAATAAAAGTGTCAAATAATGAGGCCATGAATACGAGCCTAGAATTTTTGGATGAAAGATGATTGGTCGTCCTCGTTCGATTGACCGCACAAAAATAGTGCATCGAAAGGTATTATAACTGAGGATCCAATCTTCAACATTTTAAAATTGGGAACTTGGTACTAAGGAAAGTCACCCTCAACACTCTAGGTCCAAATTGGTAGGGATCATATCAGGTCCTCGACATCATCGAAAAAAGATCCTACAAGCTCGCCATGATGAACAACGAGCAATTTCCAAACAATTGGAACGTATCACTCCTAAAGCAATACTACTTCTAAGGTACAACTTTCACCATTTTTATTTATATTTTAAAATACCCAATTTCAGGTGTTCTATCGAGGACCGTGATGGATTATTCAGCGCAAAGTCTTTATGTCTGAAAAGCACGCTTGCACTCTTTTTCTCTTAGATCGATTTTTGTCCCAAATGGGTTTTTCCATCGAGGTTATAATGTGGCAACCATTGATCGTGCTAACTTAGAACAATTCAACAGTATGCGAGGTTTCTTTACAATCAACCTTGAATACTGGGTGCATTATCCTCGAATGTCAGCTTTGTTGCAAAGAAATTACTTCCTAAGTAGGCTCTAGATAGGTAAATTTTGTAATGGGCAGAGGGTCGAATGAGCCTTCAAATTTTTTCACAAACCGGTTAAAAGGGCCATCCTCGGCAAAATTATAAAGGGTTTCAATAATATCAAGCCTTAAAAACTCTAATGAGTTCCAAATTGTTCGAACTCTCGAACAATCCATTATTTCATGCCAAGGCATTATAGATTTTGCAAATGCAAATAATAATCTTCCAAGACAAAAAAGGGGGAAAAAGCCATAAACGATACGAAGGCCATGTCGGCCTAATACAAAAGCGTAAGGTCTATTTTTTTCTTTGAGTTTGAAAGATCATCTTCATTCAAATAGAACCTAAGGGTTACCTTATTTCGAGTCCGATCAAGCGGTCACTCAGTCGCAAAAACTATGCTAGTTCGATTTCGGTTGAATTGCTCAAACCTCGAATCTATGAATAACAATTTCATAAGGCATAAATTTCATATGACGAAAGTGAAATAAAATTTCACAGAATAAGACAGAAAGAGGAAAATATCTTTATATATGTCAATAGTTTTTTACAAGAGCCACATGGCCCGATAAAGAAAAATTTATAAAGGCCAATCGACCTCAAAGTAAAAGAAAAAATTACTAGGCCTATGCAGCACTGTCCTTATCGGGAGATGCTAGCTTCCGAGCCTTCGCTTCCTCAGCCTTGGCGATCTCGAGTTCAATATATATCAAAACTTTAAACAAGGACCCCCTCGAGAGTCTCCCTTCGAGCCTACCACTTAAAATGATCCACCATGCCGTTGGCCTGCTCGAGGCTGGCTTCCGCATCGACCTTTTATTGGTCCACAGTAGCTTGGCCTTTAGTATTGGCCACGACCGTTTAAAATCTGGCAAACTTAAGCTCCTTGACCAAAATGGCCAAATTGGACTCGGGCTCCTCCACCTTCTTTACCTGAACCGAGGCATTCTCCCTTGAGACCCAAAGCTGGGATTTGGCTGACTCTAGGTCTGCTTGACAACCTCCTTTTTTGATGTTAAGATAACCATAAAACCCTTGAACTTTTCACCCTCAGCTCTTACTTCATCTATTTGCCTTTGAAGAGACTTGATTTGTTCGAGCCTCTGTCGAACCTGCAGAATTGGACCTTTGGTTGTTATATCTAATTCTCCTCACTGTCATGAAGAAATCAGAATACTTGCTCAGCCATCTTAGCATGATCATCTTGAGCTACCACTAAGTGTACCTGAAGCTTCAGTGAGAAGCTTGTAAGTATCACATTTATCAATGAGGGTGTTACACCCAAAGTTTTCGTATGTGGGGAGTATGTCGTAAGTCATTGATGTAAGCTTGTAAATGGGATTATATTTGGAAGCATATACATCAATTTAATCATGATACCTTATAGGTTACAAATATATAAGATCATAAATAACAAGTACCAAGATGGTTGGAAAGGCTTAGAAGCTAAGCAAATTGGAAAAAATAAGTTTCGTCAAAAGTTAATAAGTTTGGAATGTCATAACATGCACTTTGGGGTGAGACTATGGTTATTAACAAGATAAGGAGGTTATTTGATAAGTTATTTTAGGTTTATGACTGACGTGTTTTATATTTTGAAGTCAAGCGAGTTATGGAACAAATGTTGGCAAAGATCATCACAAGTTGCATTCACAATGTGCTAAACTTCAGGGAAACTTTAGCTGCATTTTTCTCCCAATATACTTGGAATCAAGGGATGATATACTTACCAAATTGAAGATTTTGATTCTAGTTTCTAATTCATTAAACCATTTGTCAATACGACATCGTATTAGAGAGATATTTGTATTTTCGCGAGACCGCACAAGCAGCTCCCAATGGGACCCATTTAGGCTGTGGTTGACCTACTTCAATTTGTAAATGATTTGGACGCCTATTTTTGCTCATTTTTCAATTAACATTCATCTCCAGACTTCTCCTAACCCTCCTAAACATATACAAGAAGGGTTTGAAGTGATTACACCATATTTCAATATCAAAACTTAGTTCTAGTGAAGAACAACACCTCTTTGAGGTTGTGTTGTCATTGAGGATTTTTTGGGCTGTATATGGATGAAATTCAAAGTTTTGATGCTTTATAAGGTTACTTATAACAGCCTACTAATTGTGCTTAAGATTTTTTTTATGTTGGTTAAGTTTTTAGGATGATAAACTACAAGATAATACTTGGATTAGCTTAAGCCAATTCTATGGTGTTGTAGTGCCATTGAGGGTTGTTGTAAGCTGTATATAACTTGGATTTCGACTTGAAGTTTCTGTAGAAGGTATGTGTATTGTGTTCTTTCATGTTCTTAAAGTTATCTTGATATTGATTAAGTTAAATGGATGGAGTAGACATGAACTAGTGAATAAAGGTACTAATTGAAGACAATTGGATTTCTGGATTGTTTCCTTTGTTATAAATATATGGTATAAGGATGGAATCATTGATAAATGACTTCATTATCATGTTAATGATACTTTTAAGTTAATGTAAGAAGTCTATAAAGGGTTACATGGGTTATATGAATTCCAATTGGAGCTTGTCGCTCGTCATGAAGTAGTTGTGACTTGTTGTTGTTATATGGTGTCTTGTTATTGATATTTATATGTTGATGGATTTCTATGGTTGTTGTTGTTGGTATATGGTATTGGTGGAGGCTCTAGTTACAAGGGAGATGCTGCCCAAATTTACGGAAACAAGCTACTAGCTTAAGTTATAGACTTAGCCTTTACTCAGCATTGATTTTGAATCTCCTTATACTATGATAGATTGAGTTGAATTATTTGAGGAGTTTCTTGGAAGGGATTAAGGACTCAACGGCTTTAAGGTATGTTAAGGCACTTACTTCTTTCTTTTGGCATGATCTAAAATGAAATGAACATAAACCATACGCTATTTCATAATGAATATACTCCTAGCAACTAAGGTTGTTTATATTGTTCTTTCTGTACAAAGTTATTCTAAGAAAGTATGTATAATCCTAGAGTCCTGGTGAAATTCATATTGATAGTATGATGTCCATAATGTTAATCAAAGTTGCAACGATGTTACATCACTCTGAAAGGTTTAGAACGTGATTCCATGAGTCGATCATGCATTATATATATGGATCTATTTTACTCTACCAAGCCCTGCTATAGTCGGCCGGATACGACACCTATTATGAAACTACTGATCAGTTGGGTTTTACCAAGCTCTCCATGGCCTAGTAAATTTCTACCGAACCTTATAAAGGCCAGGTACATTTTTACTGAGTCCTCTTTAAGGCTGGGTACGATATGATGATGATGATGCCCAGAAAGGCGAATATTTTTAAAAAGTTTATGTATATATATGTATTATGAATTTCATATCAGTAGCCCACAGAGGCACTCAGATATTACGAGTTGTATCTCCTCTATCTCTCTTTACTTAATGTTCTTGTTTATGCTTTCCTGCCTTACCCATTTGGTACTTTGTTCGTACTAACACCCGTTTTACCTGGGGATGCTGCATTTCATGCCCGTAGGTCCCGGTTGATAGGTTCATAGTCCTCCTTGTAGGCTATCAGCTCAGCTAAGGTGTTGATGCACTCCACTTGATCCGGAGTTGCCTATTGGGTCAATATGCTTTGGATATATATTGATTGGTATGGTCGGGCAGTGTCCTGACCGTTATGATGTGTGTGTACTATTAGAGGCTTGTAGACAGATGTCAGGTGTCTAGATACTTGTATGGCCTTGTCGGCCTATGTTTTGGGTTTAGAAATGGTCATTTCAGTCTTATAGGCCCGTATGTCACATATATAAGTATGTATATCATGTTGGGTCTTCATATATTAAGTATTACCTTATGCTTTATCCTTTTTATCTCATGCTGAGTTTTGTGGCTCATGTACTCATGATAGTATGATAAGAAAGATATATTACGTTGATACTTAGTGGAGTAAGGCACTGGTGCCCGTCGCGACCTTCGGTTTGGGTCATGACAAAAGTGGTATCAGAGCTGTTCTATCCTATGGACTCTATAACCCATGTCTATTAGAGTCTTGTTTATAGGTTGTGTCGTGCACCACACTTATAAGCAGGAGGCTACAGTGCATTTAGGATTGTTACTTTTTCTTCTTACTCTAGATCGTGTGGTAGAGCTCGGTTGTAAGAATTCAAACTCCTAAATTCTATTTTAGTTGTAATACAATGAAACCTACATCCACAAAGACGATGGTTGGTAAGAGATTGAGCGTGGTTGTGAAAAGGTTGGTCAGAGGACTTGATTTTGCATTAAGCTTATGATGAGTAAATGTTAGGTCTTCGGTAGATCACGTGTGTACTAAGATGTGTAAGCTTCTTGATAAGGAGGCTTAAGACATAAATCTATCAACCCATATGGTTTAAAAAGCAATAAGAGAATCAAAGGTAGTTAAAAGTTCAACAAGTAAAGGAAGCAATGTGGCGAAGGTTACAAGGTACCAGTTAGTTAAGGCTTTGAGTTTATACAATTTAGGTAGAGAAATATAAGTATTCTGAGTTACTTTCAACAGTAACAGAGGTATGTACAATTGGTTATGCCATTCTCAGTATGCCCTATGGGAGTCGACATATATAGTTTAAGAGAAGAAGGGGATAGCAACATCCAATTGGGGCTAGAGTAACCCAAAATGGTAGATGGATTATTATCATTAGCTAATATTTTTGAAGGATATGGCACATGTGGTAAGAGTTCTACTTATGAGATACCCCGATGGTGCAATCTAGAATAGTATATTTAGATATTAATACTAGAATGTCTGAAAATATTTAGAAGATTGGCATTGGAATCCTAGAAGGGATAAATATTTAACTTTGTATGACTCCCGTTCCTAGTAAAGAGAAAATTCTAGGTGACCTAAAGAGCCAGTGAGATGAAGCAAGGGGAGCTAAAAATGAAAGAATGTTTTTTTAAGTTATCAGAATAAAATGATAGAAAGAAATATTAGCCGGAGAATAAGTAGAGAGTAAGTGAAGCATTATGAGTAAGATGTGATAAATGAATGATAATGGTAAATCAAAGTATGACAGGATGACAGAGTCTACAGTCAAGTGAAGGAAAAGACATAAGGAGACATGCCTTGAAAATATAAGCGAATATAAGTCATAAAGTCATATCCTCATTTCGAGAAATATGTTGGTGACCAGATTGTGATTACCAAAAATGTAAATTAGACCCCAGGAGTAATAAAACCCAATATGGGATGGAGAAGAAGATAAACTGAGCATGAATTAGGGATTGAAGGAACTGTTAATAGTCGGCATCGTGAGTATTTTAGAGATCATGTTCCAACAATAATATAATGGACAATAAAAGAATAAATTTTAAAAGGTCATTCTGGAAGAGGCTTTCCTAAAGAAAGCAATGTGAGCAAAGTTAAGCTTAAGGAACTAAGTGTGCCTGTTACACTAGGTGTCACCTTCGTGCATAAGAAATTTAGCTATCCCTGGTACAGAAGGTTACCATAAGACGATTAAGGCTCATAGATAATGTGAAAAAGATGTCAAAGCTAAAGAGGTAAAACAACTATAGGTAGATCGTCGTAGTACTAAATCTTAGTACTCCCCTAAGGGGGAGGGGAAATATATTGTGATATGGTATAAAGTCAGAGTTAAGTGGTTCAGATAACTATGGAATAGTAAAGGAAGAATCTAGTAAAAAGGATAAAGGGAGGATGTTGCATCTATTCAGTTCCTATAGATATGTTGCGACTCCAGAACATTGTACAAGTACGACACCGGGGAGAGGCAGTAAAAGTTTTCGGCCAAGGTGTTAATGATAAATAAATGTGAATGGACATTTGATTTATTAGGAGCTAGTGGCGAAAGATAAGTCAAGACAAAGGATATATCCCAAGAGAGATTATATATATATATATATATATATATATATATATATATATATATATATATATATATATATATGAAAATGAAACAATGAGTAATTAGTAGTTGATTCAGGAAGATCCTGGCTTTGGCTAGACGAGAGGTCACAGATAAATCAACAGATCATGCAAGATAAATGTAGTAAACTGCAGCATAGTGAATTCAATCTCGAAGATACGAGTCACAATCTTATGAAATAAATTTCAGATAGAAGTTGAGGAAGTTAAAGGTACCGTTTAAGGTTTATGAAAATAAGATATAGTGCCACTAAGGAAACAATCAAAATTTGAGCTTAGAAGTAACCCTACGAGCACAAAAAGGTATTCAAATTTCAAAAAAAATTATCAAAAAAACTTACTAAACAAATCTAGATTAAGGGTGTGCTAATAGTTACATGTGTGATGAAGAAGAAAAGTTAAGTAAGTTGACTATTATGTGTATAGATTAGTTGAATTAGAAGAAGTAAACTAAAGGCAGAATACATATGCGGTTCCCTACACTTGTCAATATTTTTCTCTTAAGCATTTAAACTAGTAGTAGTACCTATTGAACACTTAAAGTGAAGATAAATTGTGTCAATTAGACACATATTGCTGACATGTCATAGTGAATGTAACACCGCGTGAAAGGCATTATCTTTTGCTTTTTTCTAATTTTTTAATAGAATCTCTTTCTTCTTCCTTTCTATTTCCACCATTGTTGCTTCTTACCGTTGTACAACCAGCTCTACATTCAATTTCAGTGACCAAAAGATTTACAGACAACACTAAATTATTTTGTTAAAAATCACTTAAACATTCAATAGAAAGAGGGCAGCACAGAATTACATTAATCTTCCTCTACTATTCTTCGCCCCAACTCATGCCATACTCTGCCTCATCGCCACCATGATGAACCCCAAGCCCAAATATGTCCACTCTTTTACTTTTATCGCTTCTCATTCTTCACTTTTATCCGCACTGCCATGGAATCGGCTTACAAAAATTATCATACAGTCTCAAAGAACCAGCCACCACATAAAAAAGATCCATCAGTTCAACTAAAAACATTAATACTATTATATTTGAAAATAATAATAATAATAATAATAATAATAATAATAATAATAATAATAATAATAATAATAATAATAGCACGAACAAGGATATGGGTTCTCTATGAAAATTTGAGCTTTGATTTTTCTTTTTTCTTCTTTTCTATGAGGTCTTGAATTTGTATTACTGGTATACTCATACTTCTAATCAATGTCGTCAATAGAAAAAATACAGAAAAGTATACAGGCTACTGAAAAATGGGGGAAGAATGGGTTTAAGAGAGAATAAGGGGTCTGATTCCTAGTCAATATTTTTTTTATACATAAAGAGTCCTTTCAAGTTGTCCTCAACAATCAAATAAACACCTCAATTGGACCTCTTTTCATATTGGAACTTCAAGTGGTTATTAAGTAGATCAAGTAAACACTTGATACAGTCAGCTCACCTCGCGTGTAATGCACTTTCGGAGAAGCACGTTGTCTACCCATCCCAAACAGTAATAAACAGTAATTATATGTGAAATTCTGAATATACTTTCAAATTCAAACCCAATACCCTTATTTTAAGTTCATCATCTCTGCTAGTTGCACTTTTTCCTCCTCCATTGTGGTGACCTTTTCTTTCAATTGAAAAAAAATTGCCAGCTTTCGGTCACTAGGAAAAAAACACGTTCTAAAACACCTTTTTTTTCTTTAGCTAGTAACTCATAAAGAACTTGTGGCCACTTTCCTTCAAATCCTCAAGGACTTTAGATTTTTTTCTTTCAATTTGGAAGAAACACACTTGTTGGTGCTTCTTAAATAAATTTTGAGACATTTGCACCATCCCAATTTGATAAATTATAGGTGGAAATTGATTGTTAATTATCAATTGTTTTGGGACAATTGGGTAGAATTTGGAAAAGGGGATGAGCAGAAGAAGATTTTGGGGGGGGGGGGGTGCTGGTTTAGGAAAAAACATATTTTTCCCTATTTAAATGCATTTTTTTGTGGTAAATTACATGTGTCAAGTTTTTATGGTGCAATTACACGTGTCACTTTTTAATTGGTTCACTTGACATGTCATTGACAAGTGTAACTCACATATACGCTTTGCTGCATTCAGGTATTTACTTGATCTACTTAATAACCACTTGAAGTGTCAATATGAAAAAGGGCTCTGTTAAGGTGATTATTTGATCGTTGAGGACAACTTGAAGAGGTTATTTATGTATTTTGCCCTTTTTTGCTTTCTTATTTTTTTCGATTTTGCTATATTTTTTTTACGTGTTCTCTTTTCATTGGCCTTATGTGCCACGTTATGAGAAAGTGACTTACACGCATTTTGTTTGCTTGGAGCTGCCTAATTTGTGTCTAATTGACATAATGTATCTCCAATTTAAGTGTTCAGTAGGTACTATTACTAGTTTAAATGCTCAAGTTAAAAATATTGCCAAGTTTAGGGGACTGCCAATGTATTATGCCTCAACTAAAAAGATGGGGAGAAAGAGATAATGGGTTTTGAACCCACGAAATCCAGCAAAAGCTGGAAACTTAAGTTGCCCACAAAACCACTCCTATAACTCGACTATTTGGATTAGGGGCACACAAAATATATTTAAGGGGTCACAGCTGTAGGCAAAGAGATATATGTCCATTGTTTTTGCCGAGACTAACGGGGTCATGTGACCCCTCAAGCCTCAACGTGGGCCCGCCTCTGTATGTAACTAAGAATTATTATTGGCGAGTAAGAATAACAAAAAATTTCTTTAGGTGTACGATATAACAAGCTCACAACTTTATAAGAGCCAGAAGGTCTCCCTAAGTACTACAACTAAAGACTAGCTGAGGAAATAAGAAAAAAGGTTTCCACCTAAGCATAGTGAGCTAAAGCGTAGATGATCTTGTAACTACAATCTCACTACAATATTGTATACACTTCATAAGAAAGTAGCACCTATCATGGCTAATGAATGGAAAACAAAAGTCATCAAAGGTGATGCTTGAGATCATATGAAGTACAGGAAATTACAGAATTTGTGGGCAATAAGACAAGCCAAGTATTTATTGAGCAAGTGATAGAACGACCAGGAAAAGTAGTTGCTTACATTTAAGTACAACTAAGAAGGTAGAAAAGGAAATTTATGGTGCTAGCAAGTTAAAGAAAGGTTGCGAGTAGTATAAATAGATATGTGTAGATCATAAAGTAAATTATTGTAGAGAAAAAAGGTTTAGGTAGATAGGAGTAAGGATATGAAAATGTGAGTGAGAAGGTGACGAGAATATGTACGTCCTCGGGATTAAACCCATCAAAACAAGAGAGTTGATGGCATTATTGAAAGCTCGGTACAACCTGAAAGAACTTAGAGGAGTCTAAGACTAGGTGCATATAGAAGAGATGGAATGCTGCCCTGGCAGTAGAATAAGGGTGTAATTGTGATAGATAAGAGGATGACGCTTAGGCCTTTGATTGAGTAACGATTAATGAGAAAGGGATTTCCTTAATTACACGGGATTAGAATACCCCCGTAAGGTTAATCGCATTGGGATGAAATGAAATGCGATTATCCCTAGGTAGATCAGGAAAATCACTTCAGATGTATCCCGATGAGTTGTGAGCCGCGCCCTAGTGACAATGTATTACGTTAGAGGTTGCAAGTTATCAGTGATAGATTATAGATCAATATTAAATTAAATAAATAATAGATGGGTACAAGTTCCAATGCACGAGATGACATTTGTTTGTTATTCTTAAGATGAATAATAATGAGGAAGCACTAAAGGATTTAGATTTATACATATAGGATAAGCAGCGATAGAGTAACTTGGAGTTGGGTAGCAAACCTCGGTAATAATAAAGCGGAGTAAGTTTTATGGTATAGTATAACCTACCTACATGTAGTAAATCCATAAGGATAGTATAACCTACCAATATCTGGCCTTAAGTTCGATAAAGTACCAAGCGAAAGACATAGTACACCTATAGATGCCTAGAGGGACAACTTGTCATAATTCTATATATGTTCATAAAGTGAGGCTTAGAGATTGGCTAAAAGATGGAGGAAAAAGAAAAAAAGAGTCGCGGGGCACTTATACAAGGACACAGTTGCACATACTACATGAAATAAGGTAGCAAATGTTACGATATTGGAAGAATTCCGACCACATGTCATGGCGTGAGAAAGAGGCCTAAAGGGGGTAATGCCCAAGCATTTGGATTTATTCACAACACAGTTTCTTAGATGGCAAGATGAGAATTAAAGTATTCGTAAGAGCTATAGTTTATAAAACTGATAAACGCATCAGTCAACATTCGAGGACGAATATTTCAAAGGGGGGGAATGATGTTACACCCCAAGTTTTCATACGTGAGAGTATGTCGTAAGTTATTGATGTAAGCTCGAAAATGAGATTATATTTGGGAGAAAATAAAGTAATTTAATCTTAGAGGTTATAAATATATAAGATCATGAATAACAAGTACCAAGATGGTTGGAAAGGCTTAGAAGCTAAGCAAATTGAAGAAAATAAGTTTCGTCGAATGTTGATAAGTTTGGAATGTTATAACATGCACTTTGGGGTGAGAATAGAGTTCTTAAAGTGATAAGGAGTTTATGCTATAAGTTATTTTATGTTTATTATAGTCGTGTTATTAAAATGCGGGTTTCCGAGGACATGACCCTTGATAGGAAAGTCTGGAGGTCTAGTATCAGGGTTGTAGGATAGGGGCCCCTAGAGTTTTTCACACTCCTTACCCGGGGTTGGGTGAGGCTTGGCAGGGCTATCCATAGATGATTTGTGTTTTGGCTTGTGTCTCCCTTATTGTAGTTATTTATGGTAGTTACTGTATGATATTAGTGCATGCTATTTTATTTATGTTTCTTATGTTTAGATAATTATTTATGCTATTTTCGTTGGAATAACTAATGCTCTTTTGTTTTTGTTTTTGTTTTTCCTTTCCTTCACTGAGCCGAGAGTCGATTGGAAACAGCCTCTCTGCCCTTTCGGGTAGGGGTAAGGCTCGTCTACATTTTGCCCTCCCCAGACCCCACTTTGTGGGAATATACTGGGTAGTTGTTGTTGTTGTTATTATTATTATAGTCATGTTACATTTTGAAGTCAAGCGAGTTGTGGAACAAAAGTTGGCAAAGATCATCACAAGTTGCATTCATAATGTGCTGAAAATTAGGTCAAATATAGCTGCACTTTTCTCCTAATATACTTGGAACGGAAGATCTATGAGTCTAGTTTCTAATTCATTAAACCATTTGTCAATACGATATTGGAGTAGAGATATATTCGTGTCTTCGCGAGAACCGCACAAGCAGCTCCCAGTGGGACCCACTTAGACGATGGTTGACCTACTTCAATTTATAAACGTTTTGGACGCCTATTTTTGCTCATTCTTCAATTTAAAGTCGTCTCCAAAATTCTCCTAACCCTCCTAAACATATACCGCAAGGGTTTGAAGTGATTACACCATATTTCAACATCAAAATTTAGTTCTAATGAAGAACAACACCTCTTTGAGGTTGTGTAGTTATTGAGGATTGTTTTGGGCTGTATTTGGATGAAATTCAGAGTTTTTGCCGCTTTATAAGGTGAGTATAACGTCCTACTAATTGTTCTTAAGCTTTCTTGTATGTTGGTTAAGTTTTTAGGATGATAAACTATAAGATAATACTTGGATTAGCTTAAGTCACTTCTATGGTGTTGTATTGCCATTGATGGTTGTTGTAAGCTAAATATAACTTGGATTTAGACTTGAAGTTACTGTAGAAGGTATGTGTATTGTCTTATTTCAAGTGCTTAAGGTTATCTTGATATTTATTAAGTTAAATGGATGGAGTAGACATGAACTAGTGAATAAAGTTACTAAGTGAGCATAGTTGGAGTTGTGGATTATCTCCTTTGTTATAAATATATGGTATAAGGATGGAATCATTGATAAATGACTTTATTATCATTTTAATTATACTTTTAAGTTAATGTAAGAAGTCTATATGGGGATTATATAGGTTATACGGATTCCAATTGGAGCTTGCCGCTCGTCGTAAAGTAGTTATGACTTACTGTTGTTATATGGTGTCTTGTTATTGATATTTATATGTTGATGGATTCTATGGTTTTTGTTGTTTTTGGTAGATGGTATTGGTGGAGGCCCTAGCTACAAGGGAGATACTGCCCAAATTTACGTAAACGAGCTACTAGCTTAAGTTATAGACTTAGCCTTTGCTCAGCACCAATATTGAATCTCTTTATGTTATGATAGATTGAGTTGAATTATTTGAAGAGTTTCTTGGAAGGGATTAAGGACTCAATGGGTTTAAGGTATGTTAAGGCACTTTCTTCTTTCTTTTGGCAAGATAAAAAATGAAATGAACATAAACGATATGCTATTTCATAATGAATCTACTCTAGCAACTAAGGTTGTTCATGTTGTTCTTTCTGTACAAAGTTATTCTAAGAAAGTATGTATGATCCTTGAGTCCTAGTGAAATTCATATTGATAGTATGATTTCCATAATGTTAATCGAAGGTACAACGACCTTACATCATTCTGAAAGGTTTATGAACGTGATTCTATGAGTCGAGCATGCATTATATATATGTATATATTTTACTCTATGAAGCCGCGCTATAATTGGTTAGGTATGGCACCTATTGTTCAACCACTGATCAATTGCGTTCTACCGAGCTCCACGTGGCCGGGTACGATTCTATCGAACCTTATGATGGTCGAGTACATTTTTATCGAGTCCTCTTTAGGGCCGGGTACGATATGATGATGATGATGCCCATAGAGGCGAATGTTTTTCAAACGTTTATGTGTATATATATGTATTATGCATTTCATATCAGTAGCCGCCATAGGCACTCAGATGTTACAGGTTGTATCTTCTCTATCTCTCTTTACATTGTTGTTCTTGTTTACGTTTTCCTGCCTTACATACTCGGTAATTTGTTTGTACTAATGTCCCTTTTGCCTGGGAATGTAGCGTTTCATGCCCGCTGGTCCCGATTGATAGGTTGACAGTCCTCCTAGCAGGCTATCAGCTCAGCGAAGGTGTTGGTGCACTCTACTTTCTCCGGAGTTGCCTATTTGGTTAGTTTGCTTTGGATATGTATTGATTGGTATGGTCGGGCCCTGTCCTGACCGTATGGTGTATATGTACTCTTAGAGGCTTTTAGACAGATGTTAGGCATATGGATACTTGTAAGGACTTGTCGGCCTATGTTTTGTGTTTACAAATGGTCATGTTGGTATTATAGGCCCTTATGTCACATATATAAGTATGTATATCATGTTGGTGTTTTCATATGTTGAGTATTCCCTTATGTTTTATTCTTGTTATCTCATGACGGGTTTTTCGGATCAAGTACTCATGATAGTATGATAAGAAAGATATATTATATTGGTACTCGGTTGAGTAAGGCACATGGTGCCCCTCATGGTCCTTCGATTTGGGTCATGACAGGGGCCCTGGAACTCAGCCTTGCCTTCATCTAGGATTCAAAGAAAGGCTTCATGATGCAATACCAAAGCCTACGAGAAAGGAAAAAAATGTTAGAGATATCTACAATTCATAATCATAAAGAAATAATGCAATGGACCTTGAACTTACCCGATTTAGAGCATGATGGGCCTTGTTGAACAAACAACCAACTTCCACTGCATCCATCTTGGCTTGGTCCTCTTCAGTGATCAAGCATCGGAGATAGATAGCCACCCTTACGGAGGCAGAGAAAAGTTGAGCATCCTCCGGGATCGAGATGTTAAGTGGATGCTTACGCTCGATATCAACGCTGGTATCCGAGAATTTGTTGGTCAGTTTAAATATCCAAGAATCCTCACTCAAGCTCTTTCTCAGTACATCCAAATAACCTTAATCGGTGATATCTTCTACCTCGGTGAACTAACCCTGAACAAAATCTTCCTCTCCATGGGCTCCCTCCCCGTGACAAGTCTCTACAATTTGAGCGTCATGTATCATCGAGTCGGGAACTTGAGTGAAGGAGGGGTAACCCCCGATCTCTATTGCCCCAAGAGGCTCTTTTGACGCATCGTCTTTGTTTTAGGGAGCCTCAAGACTAATTTCTGCTCCAACATCAACAACGCCTTCGTTAGCATTCTCACTATGAGATAAGGTATCTTTGATTCTTTCCGGCTCGGGCTCATCAAGTCGGGACAAAGCAGTTTTGGCTCCCGCCGATCCAATGGTTCTTTGAATATTAGTGCTAGCTTGCACACAAGTCATAAATCCAGAGTTTTCTTCTTCGTCTTCATCTTTGGTCTCATCCAATAGCTTATGGATGGATTCCAAAGTTACGTCGATAACATCCCCCTTAGGGTTACGGGGCCTCCCAGTTGGATTTTTCTTTTTCGGGCCCGGAGTACTCGGATCCTCCTTTCTTTTCCCCTCTTACCCTGCTTTGGGGCAGATGAGGATAGAAGTGCCTCTTCTTTAGCAAACGGAGGCCTCATTGGTACATCCTTCTCGATGCCTACAAAATGGAAAATATATGCAAGTACAGTAATGAAGCCCGAATAAAAACCTTTCTAATGAAAGAATATTACTGTGGTTACGGGCCTCCCATTGGCCCATTGATAACTCCATCTATGCACACTTAGAGTAAGATTTTTGTGATACTAATCCCTCGACCATTACCTCCAGTCGGGGATCCCTTCATAATGGCGACAACCGTAACACAAAAATCTTGGATGCAAGGAGGACAAGAGGTGAAACGGCAAAAATAAATATTTAAAGGCAAAGCAATACTTACACTTCATGTTCCACTTTTCAGGGAACAACATGTCTTTGGCAGGGATTAGATCCAAATTCGTTATTCGGACAAATATGCCTATCCAACCTCGGTCTCGGGTCTCGTCTATGCTTGAGAATGGGGGTTTTGTGGCTCGGCAGTGAAGCTTGATCATGCCTCTACGATAACTTGAGGTGATCGAGGGTAAAAGGATGCCCTTCAATCTTGCTTATAAAGAATCGAAGAAGGATCACGATCCTCCACAACGATGGATGTATTTAACTTACGGTTACATTGTACCTCTTACAAAAGGCAACAACGATAGGGTCCAAGGGACCTTTCGTGAAGGGGTAGGTATACATGCTCAGATAACCCTCCGCATGAGTGGTGATGGATTCCTCAGGGCTACTATCTTGCCTACCCAATTACACTCCACTTTCACCTTCTCGAGAAGACCTTATGTAATTGTATATATGTACCTCGACATTGGTTCACAGCAACCCAGTGTCAAGGGTGTATTCTCCACCATGAAATCTGCGGCAGTGGCACACTTCGTCAGAATGAAGTCATTGAGGGGGTGTTCCGCCACTGCTATGGCAGACCTTGATGAAGATGCGGTTTCCTTGTTCAGAACAGGTTTTTAAGTTTTAGCCGTTCTTATATGTAGAGAAAGATGAAACGGGGGAAGAAATTTGCATTTTGGATGGAACGAGTAAAGAAATTTAAAGATCTGATAATATAGAGCTTTGAAGAAGGCAAAGATTTTGGAAATTAGAGGGAAGAAAATTTGTAAGTAAATTTTGAAAGATGAAGAAATATGCATTTATTGGTTGAAGGCGACAGTTTAGTGCCGGTAGTGGCCCACCATCGGCTGACGTGCATTAAATACCTAAAGAACTGTGTTGATACCCAATTTTTTCCTATATAAATTTTGCACTCAAAATACTTTCAAAATAGCATATGGATGCATATATAAGAATCCACAAAGGTTTGGTATTTTTCTACATTTTTTCAAGTATTTTCAAACTAATTTACGACTTATTTTGTACTATAAAATCCAATATTTAGTCCCGAATCTCGTTATTTTGATACGTAATCTATTTTATTTTCTTATTTACATAAAAATTATTTTTACATATTTTGTGCAAAATTTTACAAATGCATTAGGTATTTCTAAATTGAAATCGCATTAAATTGCAATTTTAGCCCATTTATCAATTTGGTAAGTACTTTTAACTATAAAATCGTTCATAGTACTTTTAATCAAAACTTATATGTATTTTATTAACTCAGTAATTTTATCAAATTTTTATAATGACATTTACTATTTTTATAAAACTAAATTAGGGGAAAACTGGGCATTTAAATTATAGCCCTTTAGTCTTTCAATTTTGTCCACATTTCAAACCAAATTCACCCCCCAAATTACGACCCAATTACAAAAATATCCAGATCTAAACCCATTCAAACCAACCCACCGGGACCCCCATTTAAATAGTGGTCGTTAATCATTTTGATCAACGGTCCACGATTAACCATACCATAAATAAACCCCTAACCCAACCCTAAACTCATTTTTCAAATCCGCCGCCCTTGTGTCCTCTTCACTCGTAAATGCTCCATAACCCTTCATCTCTGAAGAACCATCTGGTTCTCTCATGGCCTCCATCGCCGTTCCGGCCACCCCCGCCCTCACACCTCTCGATCACCACCCACCATGGAACCTCATATCTAGGTTCCATACTTTAATTTCTATTTCTAGGGTTTCCGACCCCCTTTCAAGGTCACTACATCTTATGCTTCCTTCAAAGTATTATGTATACATGTTTATATGTTTGTTGTGTTACAAACATGTTTGTTTATGAGTCTCATGCTTTAAACTTTTACCAGTTTTCCAACCCCCTACCCTCTATGATTTCTTGAGCAATGTTCTCTGATTTTTCACGCCTATTGTGTTTATAGATCTAATTAGTATTTGAATGATTCTTTGCATATCTTTGAATCAGAGGGAAATGTATGCATTTTCCTTAAAGGTTCTCATACTGATTTCATGAATCATTTCCTTGCTTGTCAAATGCTCTCTTATTAGCACTGGTTCCCTCTGATTTTAGTCTCGTCCGTGATTCTTTGACTAATTTCAGAATTAATTTTGTATCCTTACCATATTTGTGCTCTTAAATATTTTTTCACAATATTCAGTATTTGTTCCTTATTCGAATATTATGTTTGGCCTCTATTTCATACTACATGCCTACTACTTTACTATGGTGTAATTAGTAGTCTGATTTGTTCTTTCCTTATATAATATAGCTGCCTTCCCATTCGAATCATGAATCTCTGATTAATTTGAATTAAGGTCCTGTGATTGATTCAATTTGGTACTATTTCTATAATTATATACTCCCTACCCTATTTTTCAAAATTATAAGTACTACTCTTCTCTTCTCACTTGACATACAGACACGAATACAATTTCTCTAAACCTTCTTTCAAAAAACACACATTGCATATCCCTCACGAGTTCAAACTCTCTGCACTCTTTCTCTCACTTTCTCTACTGTTACTACACTCTCTCATTCTTTTATTTAAATACTCAATCAGCTAAAAGCCAAGATTGAGTAGAGGGTCTTATTGTTTGTCTACTTGGGTATGTTGCTGTTGCTATTCTCTGTTGTTGCTGCTATTCTCATATTGTTGCTGCTATTCTCTATTGCTGTTGCTATTCTCATATTGCTGCTGCTATTCTCATATTGCTGTTGCTATTCTCATACTGTTGTTATTCTCTCTACTTCTTACACTCTCTGCTCACTTTGTTCCTCTGTGCACTATTCGTTCGTGCTTAGGATCCACAGTATTACGAGAGATTGATGCTGATAGAGGGGCAAAAATTCACTGATATCGTCAAACTGGGAGAAAGAATTGAAGAGGGGATCAAAAATGGTATGGTTACTAACCTTAAGGCACTGCAGGCCACCAACAAAGCCTTGCAATCTGGTGGTACGTCGAAGAAAAAGGATGTAAACTCCGTAATGGATGCACAAAGAAACCACTCTCCCATGAAATACCAACCCTACCCTCCAACTCCACTCACATACCAACCCTCTCTAGATTACTAGGCACCTTCATCTACCTATCAAAACCCACATCCCGTCTACCAAGAATCTCCATCACCAACATATCAGCCCAACTTGCCAGGATATTCCCAACCCATACCCGTATACCAAACTTACAACTCCCAACCTCCTCACTATCCATCACCACCTACCCGCCAAAACGTCCACGACTAAGACCAAACTTTGACCGCAAACCGCCCAGACAGTACACTGCTATTGCTGAACCCATTGACCAACTGTATGAGAAGCTCAAAGCCGCTGGATATGTTATGCCCATCGCAGCCATAACCCTAGAAAACCCCTCCCAATGGATCAACCCAAATAAAACCTACGCATACCATTCGGGGATGAAGGGCCATACCATCGATGAGTGCCGCTCGTTGAAGGACAAAATTCAGACCTTAATTGACAACAAGGACATCATAGCTAAGGAGCCTACTCCTAATGTTCGTAACAACCCTCTACTAGACCACAAAGCTGCAGGCATCCACATGATTGAAGTTGAGGACGACTGGGACCACGAAGGGTCAATCGGTTAGATATTTGAAGGAGATGAGCCCAAGAAACCGGCGGTCACTCTTAATCCTATTGTTGTACAAATCCATCCATCTGAGGGCAACGTGGTGAATATATTTGTACCATTTGAGTTCGAGGCACCTCCTGCAAAAGTGCCAAAACCAATTGAAGTGGAGTTCGGGACTCCAAAGGCGGCTGCACCAATTGAAGTTGCTATATTGCCCCAAGGGTGCCTATTTCGGTCACTATGTCAGACGTAACCCCATTTCAGTCAAATGTACCCTGGGACTACACAGCCGAGGCAAGAAGTAAAGGAAAAGCACACACAGGTGAAGCGATCGCCACGCAAGGTATGACTAGAACAGGAAGGGTATAAAAACCAGAGCACCTAGCTAAGTCCAGAAAGCAGCCCTCTTGACGTCCTATTGAAACTGGACCTGATGATCTCTGGAGAAAGATACAAGCTAAGGAATATTCAGTTGTCAAACAGCTAAACAAGACTCTGGTGCAGATTTCCATCTTAGCATTGTTGTAGAGTTTCGAGGCGCATAAGAACGCCTTGATGAAGATATTGAGAGAGGCTTGTGTCCCGCTCAACATAACAGGAGGATAAATGGCAAACATGATAGGGCAGGTATTGGAAAGTCACAAATTCACTTTCCACGAGGATGAATTGCCACCTGAAAGGCTCAGTCATAACAAAGCACTACACATCACTATGCAATGTGAGGATCATTTCATCACCAGGATCTTAGTTGACGGGGGTTATAGTCCCAACATCTGTCCATTGATCACCCTCAAGAAGTTAGGAAAAGGATTGCATGAGATAAAAGATGGGGCTATTAACGTTAAGGTATTTGATGGTTCTCAAAGGTCCAGTCTAGGGGATATTAGCCTATGTTTGCAAATGGGTACCACTTGGTTTGATGTCGACTTCCAAGTCATCGACGTACCGGCATCTTACACCTTACTGTTGGGATGACCTTGGATCCACGCCGTTGGGGTTGTGGCGTCGACCTTACATCAGGCCGTGAATTTTGAGTCGAACCATCAGGAAGTAATCATCCATGGCGACAGTAGCAATCCCATATACAGTCGCCAGACCATTCCTATGATCGGAGGCAGAAGAAGAAAAGGCAGAGAAACATATCATCATATTGAGCAGGTCAATGCAGTGGGCAAGGAAAAATGGTAGAGTTACAAGGTTGAGAGCATTCTTAACTGAGTGGGTATGAACCAGGGAAAGGACTTGGTAAGAATCTTCAAGGTATCACCAAACCTATCCAGTTGAAGAAACATGGTGCTACCTTCGGACTGGGTACGAGTACACTTGGCAAGAATTCAAAAATTGGTCACCACCATGGCGCGGCCCACATTGCCCATTGGAGTGCCCCATACCTCAGTTGGAGCAGACCATTCAGCCAGCCGACACTCTCTATGGAATAGAAGAAGACGAGGCTCTTGCAGCATTGAAGACCCTATTTCTGGAGGACATGGACTGTTGTGTGATTTTTGAAGAGGAAGGGGAGGAAGACCTGTGAACCAAGGGGAGCGCCTCACCAACTGGTCAATCAGGACCACCATCGCCCAGAAACCTTCGGGGTAGCAAGGCTGAACAAGCATCATGCATCTTTGTTTTAGTTGTTTCTTTATTTTCTGCATTTTTCTTTACTTTCCAAAAGAGCTTCGATGTTTTGAAAATTTATGAATTTAATCAAAAGCATTTTCTTTTTATCAAATATCTCGCTATTCATTACTTTGTCTGCTATTTTACTTTATTTTCACACATCATTACTATACGTATCTCGATGATGAACCAACAACTGTAACTTGCAATGAGGCTATGCAACAAACAGACGTGGACTCAGAGGAGGATGATATACCAGAAGAGGTTGTCAGAGAGGCGGAGAATTCTTAGAATAGACCTAAGTCCAACTTGGATGAAACCAAAGTCGTCAATTTGGGAGATACAGAGAATGTCAAAGACACGCGCATCAGCGTGCATTTATCACAAACAGAAAAAGAGAAATATAAAGAGTTCTTAAAGGAATATGAGGATATCTTTGCATGGTGTTACAACGATATGACTGGTCTCAGCACAACCATCATCGCTCACAAGTTGCCGTCAGATCCGGTATGTCCGCCGGTAAAACAGAAGCTCAGAAAATTCAAGCCGCATATGAGTTTAAAAATCAAAGAGGAGGTCACCAAGCAGGTCAAAGCCAGAGTTCTTCAAGTGGTAGAGTATCCAACTTTGTTATCTAACATTGTGCCAGTACCGAAGAAGGATGGGAAAGTTAAAGTTTGTGTCGACTATCGGGATCTCAACTGGCCAGTCCCAAAAACGATTTCCCCTTGCCAAACATACACATTTTGATCGACAACTGCGCCAAGCATGAGTTGCAGTCATTTGTTGATTGCTTTGCGAGGTACCATCAGATATGGATGGATAAGGAAGATGCAGAGAAAATGGTGTTTATCACACCTTGGGGAATGTACTGCTACAGAATGATGTCGTTCAGATTGAAGAATGCGGGAGATACTTACATGAGGGCCATGACTACCCTCTTTCATGACATGATACATAAGGAGATTGAGGTATATGTGGACGATGTCATCATTAAGTCCAAGAAGGCTGCAGATCACATGGAGGACCTCCGAAAGTTTTTCAATAGACTAATGAGGTATAACTTGAAACTGAATCTCTCCAAGTGTGCATTTGGGGTCCCTGCAGGAACGTTATTGGGTTTCATCGTAAGTCGACGAGGAATAGAGCTGGATCCATCAAAGGTCAAATCCATTCAGTAATTTCCACCGCCGAAGAGCAAGAAAGAGGTAATGAGTTTCCTGGGGAGGCTCAACTATATCAGTCAGTTCATAGCTCAGTCTACGGTCCTCTGCGAACTTATCTTCAAGATGCTGAAGAAGGATGCCGCCACCAAATGGACCGATGAATGTCAAAAGGCTTTTGATAGGATCAAGGAATACTTGTCTATGCTTCCAGTCCTGGTTCAGCCTGAGCCTGGGAGGCCCTTATTGCTCTATCTCGTAGTTTTGGATGGAGCATTTGGTTGTGTTTTAGGACAACATGATGAGACGGGGAGAAAAGAGCAAGTTATTTACTACCTCAGCAAGAAATTTACCCCGTACGAGGCTCGGTATTCCTTGTTGGAACGCACATGTTGTGCTTTGACTTGGATATCTCAGAATTTGAGGCATTATTTCTGTGCTTACACTAATTACCTTATATCAAGAATGGATCCGCTAAAGTATATTTTTCAGAAGTCCATGCCCACTGGCAAGCTCGCCAAGTGGCAAATTTTGTTGAGTGAATTCGACATTGTCTATGTCACCCAGAAGGCAGTTAGAGGGCCGGCTTTGGTAGATCATCTCACAGAAAATCCTGTGGAAGGGTAGTACAAACCATTGAAAGCATATTTTCCCGACGAGGAAGTAGCTTTATAGAAGAGGATATTGTAGAATCCTATGACGGTTGGAGGATGTTTTTCAATGGAGCCGCAAATTTCAAAGGAGTTGGTATAGGAGCGGTCTTGGTATAAAAAATCGGCCAGCATTACCGGTATCCGCCAAGTTCAGGTTCCCGTGCACCAATAATATGGCCGAGTACGAAGCTTGCATCTTGGGTCTTAAACTGGCCATTCATATGAACATTCAGGAGCTGTTAGTGATTGAGAATTCATACCTACTCATACACTAGGTTCGAGAAGAATGGGCAAGCAAGAATTCCAAGATACTCCCTTATCTGCATCACATACAGGAGTTGAGAAAGAGGTTTAAAATAATGGAATTCAGCATGTTCTAAGAATACAGAATAAGTTTGCAGATGCGCTTGCCACTTTATCATGCATGATTCAGCATCCAGATACAAACTCCATCGACCCTATCCAGGTCAAGATTCCTGATCAACCGGCATACTGTGCACATGTTGAGAAAGAAGCCGACGGAAAACCCTGGTTCCACGACATCAAAGAGTACCTGACAACATGGGAATATCCAGAGCTTGCTAATGCTACTCAGAAGCGTACGCTTCGAAGGTTGTACAACAATTTCTTTCACAGCGGAGGAATCCTGTATAGGATGACTCTCGATTTGGGACTATTAAGGTGTGTCGATGCGACAGAAGCAACCAAGTTATTGGAGGAGATGCACTCAGGGACTTGTGGAACGCACAAGAACGGTTTTGTTCTAGGAAAGAAGATACTCCGAGAAGGATATTTCTGGATAACTATGGAAATTGATTGCTTTCAATGTGTCCGGATGTTCACCACTGTCAGATACATATAGATATGATAAAGGTACCTCCAAACGAGCTCACTGCAACGAGCTCACCATGGCCGTTCGTCGCTTGGGGAATGGATGTCATTGGACCAATCGAGCCTACCGCATCAAACGGACACAGGTTCATTCTAGTGGCAGTTGATTACTTTACTAAAAGGGTCGAAGCAGCATCATACAAAGCACTAACTAAGAAAGTCATGGCAGTCTTTGCCCGAGATCGTCTTATCTGTTGGTTCAGATTCCAAAGTCGATCATCACTGATAACGCTTCCAATCTCATCGGCGAATTGTTGAAAGCAATGTGTAAAACTGTCAAGATCAGACACATAAGCTCTACAGCTTATAGACCTCAAATAAATGGAGCCGTGGAAGCAGCCAACAAGATAATTAAGAAAATACTAAGGAAAATGATCGAAAGGCATAAGCAGTGGCATAAGAAGTTGTCATTCGATTTATTGGGTTATCGTACTACAATTCGCACCTCAACAGGGGCAACTCCCTACATGCAGGTTTACAGTACAGAGGCGGTAATTCCCGCTGAGGTAGAAATTCCATCCTTGAGAATCATACAAGAAGCTGAGCTAGATGATGCAGAATGGGTCAAGGTTCCATACGAGCCGTTAGCCCTTAGAGATGGAAAGAGAATGAACGATGTCTGTCATGGTCAGTTATATCATAATAGAATGTTTAGAGCCTTTAACAAGAGAGTTCGACCAAGAAAGTTTACACCAGGGAAGTTGGTGTTGAATAACGTATTTCCACATCAAGATGAGGCCAAAGGGAAGTTCTCTCCCAACTGGCAGGGTCTGTACATGGTTCACCGGGTTCTAACTGGAGGAGCCCTTATTCTTGCAGAAATGGATGGAGAAATCTGGCCAAAACCGATCAGCTCAGATGCAGTGAAGAGATACTACATTTAATTAGTATGATTTTTCTATATGATGTAATTTGAACTACGCCTGACCTGATTCCCGTTTAAGAGGGGATACGTAGGCAACCTTATGGGTTTGGTCACATCTCTAATTAAATTCCATTTTCCCCCGCATTTGGAACTGGGGCACAATTTTAAGGATGACCCTCAAAATTCCGAAGTTAGCTTGTCAATTTTGACATCAGCATCGACCCAGTAAATGGGGCAGAATTTTGAGGAGGACCCTCAAAATTCTAAGGTCAATCTACTTTCAGTCATTCAGCACTTCCCTCAACAGCGCCAGCCTAGTAAATTGGGGCATAATTTTGAGGAGGACCCTCAAAATTCCGGAGCCAACAAGGTTGTCGTGCTTTGAACCATGTTGCAGTTCTGGTTCATTATAAAACAAAACTATCTTTTCTATACATATACTTATACATTTGCATCACGATTGCCAAAATTTGCGTAAAATCATTTGGATCACTATCATTCAGCAACGCTACCCCAAATGGTACAAGACGCCACGAATCGAGGGATGCGAACTAACCTCCCCCTTACTGAACTCACGATCTTTCTTTGGATGCATGAGTCCAGGGTACAAATAGGTGATGCAGGAGCTTTACAAAACCGAAGTTCCCGAAACCACTACTTACCTCACAAAGGCTCACTATCTACATTCAACGCTTCCCCGGCAGTGACTGATAGCGCAATCATCTACCAGATAAGAAAATCACCATCATTCTCTCCTTTATATTTCTGCATTTTTTGATACTAAGCTCTGTCTCCATCTTGCATTTTGCATTAGGCTACTCTCTGCCTTCCGAGGCTAAGCTCTGCGTCTATCCTGCATAAGGCTACTCTCTGCCTTCCGAGGTTAAGCTCTACCTCCATACTGCATAAGGCTATTTTCTGTCTTCCGAGGCTAAGCTCTGCCTCCATCTTGCATAAGGCTATATTCTGCCTTTCGGGACTAAGCTCTGTCTCCATCTGCATTTTTGAATTGCATAAGGCTATTCTCTACCTTCCGAGGCTAAGCTCTATCTCCATCTTGCATAAGGCTATCTTTTGCCTTTCGAGACTAAGCTCTGTCTCCATCTGAATTTTTGCATTGCATAAGGCTATTCTCTGCCTCCATCTTGCATAAGGCTATCTTCTGCCTTTCAAGACTAAGCTCTGTCTCCACCTGCATTTTTTGCATTGCATAAGGCTATTCTCTGCCTTCCAAGGTTAAGCTCTACCTCCATCCTGCATATGGCTATCTTACATCATCCGAGACTAAACTCTGTCTCCATCCTGCATTGCATAAGGCTATTCTCTACCTTTCAAGGTTAATCTATACCTCATTTATTTTGCATTTGGCTGAAATCGCCACCCTGTTTCATTTCGCTGAAATATCGTCGCATTGCATTCTCGCTTCTGCTGAAACATCGCCGCCCTTGCATCCATTCGGCTGAAAGATTGCCACCTTTTCATGGGCTGAAATATCGCCAACTTACTCAAAGTCGTCATAGTTCAGAGACACCATCCGCATAGCTTGAGAACACCATTTCATGGCCTGCGAATCTTTACTTTTATGCTCTTCATAGCCCAGGACGTCATAGTCTGAGGACGCCATCTTAATCGTCCGAAGACAACATTTATGGTCCAATGGGAACTTGCATCATGTTTAAATTGTGCAAAATATCCGCACACCGTTCATTTGCAGGTACACCAGCTGGCACGGCAACCTCAGCAGGATTGATCCCACTCCAGTTCTCCGCAGCCCGTCTGATCTCCGAACCCTTGACAAATTTCAAACCCCGTTGCATCCGCCTCTTCCAAAATTTTCATTGGCATATTCTGCCAATGACTCCTGAACTACATACGGCCTGATTCCTGTAAAACCAGGGTTATGTAGGCAGCTCAGAAGCTAGAGCGCGGTCGAAATTCTCGTACAATCATCATTTCCGGTCAATTTTGGCCATTTTATCTTTACCCGACAACTCTTTCATCCTCCTCAGGTAAGGAGGGGCAGCTCTTGATACCTAGTTTTTCCGTATATATTTTTTTCAAACAAAATACTTTTAAAATAGCATATGGATGCATATATAAGCATCCACAAAGCTTTAGTATTTTTTCTACTATTTTTCAAGTATTTTAAAACTAATTTACGACTTATTTTGTACTATAAAATCCAGTATTTAGTCCCAAATCTCGTTATTTTGATAAATAATCTATTTTGTTTTCTTATTTACATAAAAATATATTTTTACATAATTTTTGCAAAATTTTACAAATGCATTAGGTATTTCTAAAAATTGAAATCGCATTAAATTGCAATTTTAGCCCATTTATCAATTTGGAAAGTATTTTTAACTACAAAATCATTCATCATAATTTTAATCAACACTTATATGTACTTTATTAACTTAGTATTTTTATCGGATTTTATAATGACATTTACTGTTCTTATAAAACTAAATTAGGGGAAAATTGGGCATTTAAATTATAGCACTTTAGTCTTTCAATTTTGGCCACATTTTAAACAAAATTCACCCCCCAAAGCACGACCCAATTACAAAACTATCCAGATCTAAACCTATTCAAACCAATCCACCTGGACCCCCATTTCAAATCGTGGTCGTTAATCATTTTGATCAACGGTCCACGATTAACCTTACCATAATTAAACCCCTAACCCCTAATCCTAAACTCGTTTTCCAAATCCGCCGCCCTTGTATCCTCTTCACTCCTAAATGCTCCATAACCCTTCATCTGTGAAGAACCATCTGGTTCTCTCATGGCCTTCATCGCCGTTCCGGCCACCCCCACCCTCACACCTCTCGATCACCACCCACTATGGCACCTCATATCGTTGTTTTCCCTCTAAAAGCTTGAAGCCACCAGATTTCGCCATGAAAAGCGGCCACTGAAGCTTCGCCAGCTTTTCTCCGATGGTTTTTGTCCGATGATACCTTCTATGCCATTATATACGAGTTTCACGGCCAGGTTCTTTGTTTTCCCTAATTTGTTTGAAAACCATAATTTTTCCTCTTTAATCTCTACTCTTTCAAAACAACTCCCAATTTGATTTTTTGTTTTCTATTCTATTTTTACTTAGTGTTTCCGGTTATTTCAAATTTTCGGATGATTACCACTCTTTCAAATTAGGGTTTCAGACCCCTTCTTCAAAATCGTTTCTTCTGCTCTTTCTGAGTACTATATGTTCGTTTGTGTTTGTTTGTTTTCCTTGTCAACCTAGATTCCATTCTTTAATTTCTCTTGCTAGGGTTTTCGACCCCCTTTCAAGGTCACTACATCTTATGCTTCCTTCGAAGTATTATGTATGCATGTGTTATATGTTTGTTTTGTTACAAGCATGTTTGTTTCTGAGTCCCATACTTTAAACTTTTACCAGGGTTCCAACCCCCTACTCTATATGATTTCTTGAGCAATGTTCTCTGACTTTTCATGCCTATTGTGTTTATAGGTCTAATTGCAATTCGAATGATTCTGTGTATCTCTTTGAATCCCTAATATGTATGTGTTTTCCTTAAAGGTTCTCACACTGATTTCATGAATTATTTCCTTGCTTGTCAAATGCTCTCTATAATTAGCACTAATTCCCTCTGATTTTAGTCTCATACGTGATTCTTTGACTAATTTCAGAATTAATTTTGTATCCTTACAATATTTGTGCTCTTAAATATTTTTTCACAATATTCAGTATCTGTTTTCCTTATTAGTGGTACCCCATCTGGAGGTAGGGATTCCTATAATAGAGTCCATCTTCTGAGCCCTTTCTAGTCGGCACTTCAGGTTTCTCATGGTACCCCAGGCGGTGGTGGTCATTAGTACTATTATTCGGACCGGCAGTCCTTCAGCGTACCACCAGCCCCATTAGTGCACCGCCACTTTAGAGCTTCAGGGAAGGACATACCGGTCGATATGGCTAGCAGTCTCAACCACCGAAGGTATGCTATGGTTGTGGTGACCCAGGTCATGTTGTCAAGTTTTGCCCTCGAGCCTTGAGTAGTTCTCAGCAGCAGGGTCCTCGCCATACGATTCAGGCAGCAGGTGATCCACGGGCCCGCCAGCCTGCTCGAGGCGGGGGTAGGATCATAGAGGTGGAGGGAGAGACCGTAGAGGCGGAGCTCGAACAGCCAGAGGCAGGGGTCAGCCTGCAGCAAATCATCCCAGAGATACAGTTTAGGGAGGTGGGGGCCAGCCCCATTACTATGCATTGCCAGCCAGGCTGGAGGCCGAGTCATCTGATGCTGTGATTACAGGTACTATACTGGTCTGTGATAGGGGTGCTTCAGTATTATTTGATTCGGGATCTACTTATTCTTATGGGTCGTCCTATTTCGCACCCTATTTGATCATGCCTAGTGAGGCTTTGGGTATTCCTGTATATGTGTCCACACCGGTTGGTGATTCTATAGTGGTCGACCGAGTGCATCGTTCTTGTGTGGTGGTATTTGAGCGTCTTGAGACCCGTGTTGACTTTTTGCTTTTAGACATTGTGGACTTTGATGTTATATTGGAGATAGACTGGTTATCCCTGTATCATGCTATATTGAATTGTCACGCCAAGATCGTGACTTTGGCCTTGCCAGATTTTCCCCGACTTGAGTGGAGGGGGACCCTAGCTCATGCCACCCGTAGTGTAATTTCGTATGTTAAGGCTCGAAGAATGGCTGCGAAGGGGGGTCTAGCATATTTGGCGTATGTTCGCGACTCCACCGCAAAGGTTCCATATATCGACTATGTTCCTATTGTTGGGGAGTTCCCCGACATTTTAACTTCAGAACTGTGGGGTATGCTGCCCGACAGGGATATTGATTTATGTATTGATCTGGCTCCTGGAACTCAACCTATTTCCATTCCAGCCATATCGCATGACCCTGCCAGAGTTGAAGGAGAAGCTGCAAGACTTGCTTTATAAGGGTTTCATTAGACCCAGTGTATCACCTTGGGGTGCATCAGTACTGTTGGTGAAGAAAAATGATGGGTAGAGATGTGCATTGATTACCGGTAGTTGAAAAGGTGACGATAAAGAACAGGTATCCACTACCGAGGATTGACGATTTGTTTGACCAGCTCTAGGGTGACAGAGTGTTCTCAAAGATAGATTAGAGGTCTGGCTATCATCAGCTGATAATTAAGGCATCTGATGTTCCTAAGACAGCATTTCGTACTCGGTATGGGCATTATGAGTTTTTGGTCATGTTGCTTGGGTTGACCAATGCCCCGGCAGCATTCATGGAGTTGATGAACCGAGTGTTCAGACTTTATATTGATTTATTTGTGATTGTATTCATTGATGACATATTGGTATACTCTCGCAGCCAGGAGTAGCATGAGCAACACCTCAGAGTGGTTCTTCAGACTATGACGGATAGTTAGTTGTACGCCAAGTTCTCAAGGTGCGAGTTTTGGTTGAGTTAAATCGCATTTCTGGGACATATCGTATCAGCAGAAGGTATTTAGGTGGACTCGAAGAAGATAGAGGTAGTCAAGAACTGGCCTCGACCTGCTTCAGCTACAGAGATTCGGAGCTTCTTGGGGTTAACTGGTTACTACAGATGTTTCGTGGAGGGGTTTTCATCCATCGCAGCCCCGATGACTAGATTGACCCAGAAGGGTGCCTAGTTCAGGTGGTCAGATGAGTGTGAGGCGAGTTTCCAGAAACTCATGACAGCTCTGACTACGGCATCGGTATTGGTTTTGCCTACGGGATTTGGGCCTTATACTGCGTATTGTGATGCTTCTCGCATCGGGCTTGGCGTAGTGTTGATGCAAAATGGCAAGGTCATAGCATATCCTTTGAGGCAGTTGAAGATCCACGAGAAGAATTATCTAGTTCATGACCTAGAGTTGGCATCCATTGTTCATGCCTTGAAGATCTGGAGGCATTATTTGTATGGTGTGACGTGTGAGGTGTACACGTATCACAAGAGCATTCAGTACTTTTTCAAGCAGAAAGAGTTGAATTTGAGACAGCGGAGGTGGTTGGAGTTTTTGAAAGATAATGATGTTTCTGTTTTATACAACACGGGAAAGGCCAATGTGGTGGTCGATGCATTGAGTATGAAGTCCGCCAGCATGGGTAGTCTTGCATATATTCCGGTCAACGAGAGACCACTTGCCTTGGATGTTCAGGCCTTGGCCTATAGACTTGTGAGATTGGATATTTCTGAGCAAGCAGGGTGTTAGCTTTCATTGTTGCTCGCTCATCGTTGACGGAGCGTATATGAGAGCAGCAGTTTGATATACCCATTTGTGTGTCCTGAGAGACACGGTGTAGCAGGGAGGTGCCAGGGAGATGACTTTAGGAGATGACTGCGTATTGAGATTACAGGGGCGAGTGTGTGTGCCCAATGTTGATGGTATTCGAGAGTCGATCTTCATGGAGGCTCACAGTTCTCGGTATTCTATTCACCCGGGCACCGCGAAGATGTATCAGGATTTGTGATAGCATTATTGGTGGCGCAGAATGAAGAAAGACATTGTTGCATATCTGGCTCTTTGTCTGAATTGTCAGCAGGTTAAGTATGAGCATCAGAGGCCCGGTGGGTTATTTCAGAGGATTGAGCTTCCCGAGTGGAAGTGGGGAGAGAATCACCATGGATTTGTTACTGGCCTTCAGATGACTCGGAAGAAGTTTGATGCTATATAGGTTATTGTTGAAAGGTTGACCAAGTCAGCTCATTTTATCCCAGTTACCACCACCTATTCATCCGAGAGGTATGCTGAGATATATATCAGAGAGATTGTTTGCCTTCATGAGGTGCCTATATCTATTATTTCGGACCAGGGCCCGTAGTTTACCTCACATTTCTGGAGAGCGGTACAGCATGAATTGGTCACCTAGGTCCAGTTAAGTAAAGTATTTCACCCCCAGACGGACGGTCAGTCCGAGAGGACCATTTAGCTTCTTGAGAATATGCTCCGAGCCTGCATTATTGATTTTAGAGGCTCGTGGGACAAGTTCCCGCCTTTAGCAGAGTTTGCCTACAACAACAACTACCAGTCAAGTATTCATATGGCTCCGTATGAGGCGTTGTATGGTAGGCGGTGTCGGTCCCCATTCGAATGGTTTGATCCGGGAGAGGCTCGGTAATTGGGTACAACTTTGGTACAGGAGGCCTTGGAAAAAGTGAAGATCATTCAGGACAGACATCGGTCAGCTCAGTCTAGGCAGAAGAGTTATGCAGATCGTAAGGTCAGGGATGTTGCTTTCATGGTTGGTGATCGAGTATTGCTTTGTGTATCGCCTATGAAGGGCGTGATGAGATTCGAAAAGAAGGGCAAGCTTCGCCCTAGGTTTATTGGCCCATTTGAGATTTTTGACCGTGTGGGGAAGGTGGCTTATAGACTTGCCTTTCCACCTAGCTTGTCAGTCGTGCATCCGGTTTTTCACGTATCCATGCTTCAGATGTATCACGGCGATCCCGCCCACGTGTTAGATTTCAGCATTGTCCAATTGGACAAGGATCTGTCATATGAGGAGGAGCCGCTGTCTATTTTAGACCGATAGGTTCGATAGTTGAGGTCATGGAGTTTTCCTTCAGTGCGTGTTCAGTGGAGAGGTCACCCTCCTGAGGCATCAACCTGGGAGTTCGAGTATGATATGCAGAGCCGTTATCCCCATCTATTCCCCGCCTTAGATACTTCTTTCTTTTGTCTGTTTGAGGACAAACAGTTGTTTTAGAGGTGGAGGATGTGATGATCCTTATCATCATAATTCTCCCTTTCTTTGTGATTTTTAGGCCTTGAAAACCTCTTATTGATTGCCTCAATTTGCGTGCGCAGTCCAAGCGCGAAACCAGAAAATTTTTATGTGGTAATATTTGAATTTTGTATTAAAAACTATGAATTTTGATAATAATATTGCTATAGTTTACTTTGGTCAATATTTTGGGTAAAGGGACCCAAACCCATGATGTGACGGTTTAGAGAGGGTCCGTATGGAAATTTGGGACCCGGGCGTATTCTCGGGATCGAAATGCAAGGTCTCAGACCCGAGTACGGAACTTTTCCGTTAAATTATTTTCTGAAAATACTTAAGGAAAAATGCAAATGAGATTTGATCAAAAGTAAGGGTATCAGGCACGTATTTTGGTTCCGACGCTCGGTAAAAGTCTTAAATGAGCGTTAAGCTCTATCTGTAAAGTTTGGTTAACAACGGACATCGTTTTACGTATTTCGGATTAAAATGGGAAATTTGAAAGTTTTGAACTTTGAAATGAAAATCATGAGTTTTGGAGGTTGATTCTTTGATTTTGGTGTTATTTTGGCGATTTGATTGCTTGAGCAAGTTCGTATGATATATTTGAGTCAGTGTACATGTTTGGTTTGGCGTCTCGAGGGCTCGGGTGAGTTTTGGATAGGTGTCAGAGTGTTTTTGGCCTTTGAAATGCAGCAGAAATTGCTGTCTGTTATGCCCAGTGATTTCCTTCAATGTGATCGCATAGGTAGTTTTGCGATCACATAGAGCACGACATAGAGGTCCTAGAATCCTTCTATGCGATCGCATTAGGTGTCCTGCGATCACATAGCTTACCAGTCCCCTTTTACGCAATCGCATAGCCTTTCATGCGATCGCATTGAGCAAATTGCCTAGCCCCTCTTCTCCTTCTATGCGAACGCAGCTTTCCTTCCGTGATTATATTGACCAGTCTCCCTTACTCTATGCGATCGCATCCTTAGCTCCACGATTGCATAGAGAATTTTCGCCCAGTGATTATAAAAGCCTAAAAACAGAACAGTTACGGGATTTTCACACACTTCACTCACAAACCTTTCTTCTTCACCCTCCATTGAAGAGCCTCAAGCTTCCCTTCCCCCATAACTCTTTGGATAAGTATTCTTAACATCGTTTTCTCACTATTTCATCATCTAATCACTAAAATCCTAGCCTAAAAACATGAAATCATGGTAGAAATTAGTGCTTTTGGGTAGAGTTAGGTTTTTAAGAATTTTTGGCGATTCAACCTCAATTTGGGGTCGAATCTTAAAACAAATCATATATTTGGACTCGTGCGGTTATGGGTAATCAAAATTTGGTCTGAGCCTCAAGTTTGGACCATGTGGGCCCGGTGTCGGATTTTGGTATTTTTGGAATAAAGTTAGGAAATGCATTTGTCGGCTAGGAAATTGTATCCTTGTGCTATTATAGATATCGTTGGTTCGAGGTCGAATTCTAGAGGAAAGGGGATTGATTAACTTTGAGTTGCTATTTTCGGATTCGAGGTAAGTGTTCGGTCTAACTTTGGGTTGAGGGAATGGGATTAGGATAATATTTGCTATGTGCTATGTGGAGTCGGTGTATAGGTATGGTGACAGTTACCTATGCGCTCGAGTCTAGCATGATCGTGAGTCATAATTGTTATTAAAATTTCGAAAGAAGTGAACAATTGTGATAATTACTTGTTAGAAACACTATGAAGTGATAGTTGAGAATAAAATGAGCTAAAGAAGGAATTTTGAAATTTTTCCCTTGCCGGGACTTATTGTTGGGTTATTCTCCCTTGCCGGAATATTTCATCTTGTAATATATTCCTTTCCCGTTTGGTTGTGACCATTGATTGGGTGAGAAAGAGAGAGATTGTGCTCGAAGGGTCCTTCCGCGCCATGTTTCTTGATTATTTGATCACGAAGGGTCATTCCGTGCCTTTATGTGAGGAAAGAACGAAGGGTGATGTCGTGCACTGTGTATTGAGAGTAAAAGCACGAAGGGTTATGTCGTGCACTATGTATTGAGAGTAAAAGCACGAAGGGTGATGTCGTGCATTATATTTGACAGTTCTGGTGAGAAATCAGAGTAAAAGCACGAAGGGTGGTGCCGTGCAGTTGTTGATTCACTGACTTTACTCTATTTAATGTTATATATTCAGTTCCATTTCTTGTTTGTTGGTTTTATAATTGAATTTTTACTCCCCCAGCATGTCCCCTCCCCATTATTTGTTTAACTTTTGTTATCTTTCCGTTATTGCACATATATCTGTACAGGTTGATTGTGTTAGGTTCGATTAAGCCTCATCACTACCTCGTCGAGGTTAGGCCGGGCACTTACCAGCACATGGGGTCGCTTGTTCTGATAATACACTTTTGTGTCTTTTTGTGCACAGTTCAGGACACAGCGTACGGACCGCAGCGGTAGCAAGGGAGCGATCCTTTAGTTCAGAGACTCTTTGGTAGTTCGCTAGTGTTCGGGGCCCTGAGTCTTATCTATCATTTCCTGTTTGTTTTATTGAATCAAAACAGACTTGTTATACATTTCTTTCAGACTGATATTTGTAGAACTCTGTTAGTATTCCGTGAGTAGTGGCACCAGATACTGGGTAGAGGCATGTTACTAATTTCTGCACCTTGTTGTTGTTGTTTTTGCTAAAAGTCTTCCATGTGGTTTTAATCAATTATTTCAGTTATTTTACCATTTAAATTAAAGTTTTGTGAAATATTAAAAAATAAAGGTTGGCTTCCCTAGCTCCGACAGTAGGCTCCATCACAACTCCTGATGGTGGGAAATATCTGGGTCGTGACAAACCACATATATGACCTGTACCGGGCGTCGGAACCAAAATAAGAGTCTGATACCTATATTTTCTACCTCATTTTCATTTCAATTTTTCATATAATTTTAACACAAACAATTTCTTTCAAAACTTCTATACTCGGGCCTGGGACCTCGGATTTCTATTCCGAGAATACGCACGAGTCCCATATTTTCCTGTGGATCCTACGGGACCGTCACATCACGGGTCCGGTCGGTTTACAATGTTGTCCAAAGTAAACTATATCAATATTACTATCAAAATTCATAGTTTTTAATACAAAATTCATATATTTCCACATAAAAATTTTCCGGCTTCGCGCCTGGACTACACACGCAAATCGAGGCAACCAAATAAGAGGTTTTCAAGGCCTCGGAAGCACGGAGAAATGAAGAATTACGGTGATGACCCCTTTGGGTCGTCATATCCTCCACCTATAATACAACTGTTCGTCCTCGAACGGACAAATGAGAGAAGTACCTGAGTCGGGGAATAGATGGGGATAATGACTCCGCATATCAGACTCAGACTCCCAGGTCGATGCCTCAGAAGGCTGGCCTTTCTAGTAAACACGCACTGAAGGAAAACTCCTCGACCTGAACTGTCCAACTTGCCGGTCTAAAATAGCCACCGGCTCCTCCTCATATGATAGTTCCTTGTCCAACTGGATAGTGCTGAAATCTAACACGTAAGCGGGGTCGCCGTGATACTTCTGAAGAGTGGATACATGAAAAATGGGACGCACGGCTGACAAGCTAGGCAGCAAGGCAAGTCTATTAGCCACCTTCCCCACGCGATCGAGAATCTCAAATGGGCAAGTAAAACTAGGGCTAAGCTTTCCCTTCCTCCCGAATCTCATAACGCCCTTAATAGGCGATAGACGGAGCAATACTCGCTCACCAACCACGAAAGCAACATCCCTGACCTTACGATCCGCGTAACTCTTTTGCCTAAACTGAGCAGACCGAAGTCTGTCCAAAATGATCTTGACCTTATCCAAGGCCTCCCATACTAGATCTGTACCCAACAACCAAGCCTCTCTCGGCTCAAACAATCCGACTGGGGACCAACACCGCCTATCATGCAAAGCCTCCTATCTGAAAGTTGGACTGGTAGCTGTTGTTGTGGGTAAACTCTGCTAAAGGCAAAAACTGGTCCCACGAGCCTCCAAATTAATAATGCAGGCTCGGAACCTGGGTGAAATGCTATACTAAACTGAACCTGGGTGCCCAACTCATGCTGTACCACTCTCGAGAAATGCAAGGTAAACTGCGGACCCCGGTCCGAAATAATAGATATGTGCACCCCCATGAAGGCGAATGATCTCTTTGATATAAATCTCATCATACCTCTCGGACGAATATGTGGTGGCAACTGAATAAAATGCGCTGACTTGGTCAGCCTATCAACAATAACCCATATAGCATCAAACTTCTTCCAAGTCATCGAAAGGCCAGTAACAAAATCCATGGTAATCCTTTCCCACTTCCACTCGGGAAGCTCAATCCTCTGAAATTAACCCACGGGGTCTCTGATGCTCGTACTTAACCTACTGACAATTCAGGCAACGAGCGACATATGCAACAATGTCTTTCTTTATTCTACTCCACCAATAATGTTGCCTCAAATCCTGATACATATTCGCGGCGCCCGGATGAATAGAATTTCGAGAACTATGGGTCTCCGCAAAGATCGACTCCCGATACCATCAACATTGGGCACACAAACTCGCCCATGCAATCTCAATACACCATCATCTCCCAAGGTCATTTTCCTGGCACCTCATCGCTATGCCGTGTCCCTCAGGACACAAAAATGGGGATCATCAAGCTGTCGCTCTCGAATATGCTCCATCAACGACAAACGCGCAACCATACAAGCTAACTTCCTACTCAATGCATCAGCCTCCACATTGGCCTTCCCCGGGTCGTATAAGAAAGAAATATCATAGTCTTTGAACAAATCCAACCACCTCCGCTGTCTCAAATTCAACTATTTCTGCTTGAACAAGTATTGAAGGCTCTTGTGATACACCTTACACATCACACTATATAAATAATGCCTCCAGATCTTCAAGGCATGAACAATGGCTGCCAACTCTAGGTCATGAACTGGATAATTCTTCTCGTGGATCTTCAACTGCCTTGATGCATATGCTATGACCCTGCCATTCTTTATCAACAATGCGCCAAGCCCGATACGGGAGGCGTCACAATAAACAGTACAAGGCCCTGATCCCGGGGGCAAAACCAATACCGGTGCCATAGTCAAAGCTGTCTTGAGCTTCTGGAAGTTCGCCTCGCACTCATCTGACCACCTGAACGGGGCACCCTTCTAGGTCAATCTAGTGATCGGGGCTGCAATGGATGAAAACCCTTCCATGAAACATCGATTGTAACCAGCTAACCCCAAGAAACTCCAGATCTCTGTAGGTGAAGCTGGTCGAGGCCAGTTTTTGACTACCTCTATCTTCTTCGGGTCCACCTGAATACCCTCTACTGATATAATATGACCCAGGAATGCGACTAAACTCAACCAAAACTCGCACTTCGAGAACTTGGCATACAACTGACTATCCTTCAGAGTCTGAAGAACCACTTTGAGGTGCTGCTCATGCTCCTCCTAACTGCATAAGTGTATCAAAATGTTGTCAATGAATACAGTCACAGTCAAATCCAAATACGTCCTGAACACTCGGTTCATCAACTCCATAAATGCTGCCGGAGCATTTGTCAATCCAAATAACGTGACCAAAACTCATAATGCACATACCGAGTGCGAAATGCCGTCTTAGGGACATCAGACGCCCTAATCCTCAACTGATGATAACCAAACCTCAAATCTATCTTCGAGAACACCTTAGAACCCTGAAGTTGGTCAAATAATTCGTTGATCCTGGCACTGGATACTTGTTCTTTATCATCACCTGGTTCAACTGCCCGGTAATCAATGTACATCATCATCGACCCATCCTTTTTCTTCAGAAACAACACTGGCGCACCCCAAGGTGATACATTGGGTCTAATGAAATCCTTATCAAGCAAGTCCTGAAGCTGCTCCTTCAACTCTTTGAACTCTGGGGGGGCCATACGATATGGCGGAATGGAAATAGGCTGAGTGCCAAGAGCAAGATCAATACAGGAATCAATATCCCGGTCAGGCGGCATACCCGGCAGGTCTGAAGGGAAAACCTCAGGGAACTCCCAAACAATTGGAACAGAGTCAATAGATGGAACCTCTACGCTGGAGTCATGAACATACGCCAGATATGCTAGACACCCCTTCTCGACCATACGTCGAGCCTTGACATACGAAATAACATTATTGGTGGCATGACATGGGGTCCCTCTCCACTCAAGTCAGGGCAAATCTGGCAAGGCCAAGGTCACGATCTTGGCATAACAGTCCAAAATAGCATGACATGGGGACAACTAATCCATCCCTAATATAACGTCAAAGTCCACTATTTCTAAGAGCAATAAGTCAACACGGGTCTCAAGACCCTCAAATACCACCACACGTGAACGATGCACTCGGTCGACCACTATAGTATCACGAACCGGGGTGGACACACATACAAGAATACCCAAAGCCTCACTAGGCATGACCAAATAGGGTGCAAAATAGGACGACACATAAGAATACATAGATCCCGGATCAAATAACACAGAAGCACCCCTATCACAGACTAGAATAGTACCTGTAATCACATCATCTGATTACTCGGCCTCTGGCCTGGTCGGCAAAGCATAACAATGGGGCTGATCCCTACCTCCCTAAACTGTGTCTCTGGGGCAATCGGCTACTGGCTGACCCCTACCTATGGCGGTACATACTCTATCTCTACGGTCTCTCCGTCCACCTCTATGATCCCTACCCCCGCCTCTAGCTGGTTGGGCGGCCTGTGGATCACCTGCTGCTTGAGTCATAGGGCGAGAACCTTGCTGCTGAGAACTACTCAAGGCTCGAGGGCAAAACCTAACAATGTGACTCGGGACACCACAACCATAACATGCCCTTGGCTGCTGAGACTGCTGGCCCTATCGACCTGTATGTCCTCCCCTGAAGCTCTGAAGTGACGGGGTATTAATGGGGGCTGGTAGTGCGCTGAAGGACTGATGATCTGAATAGTACTGCTGAGGACCACCACCGCCTGGGGTACCATGAGAAACCTGTAGTGCCGACTAAAAGGGCCTCTGAGGGTGGCCTCTGTCATATGCATCCCTACCTTTATATGAGGTACCACTGAACCTACAAGAATGGCGAGGCCTCTTGTCTGACCCTTGACTACCTCCTCGAACGAGTTCCATCTCCACCTGGCGGGCCGCATTGGCTGCCTCTTCGAAGGAAATATCACTACCAACTCCTATGGCCATCTGAAGGCGGATCGGCTGAATCAATCCATCAATAAATATCCAGAACCTCTCTCGCTCTATAGGGAGTATCACAACTACATGGTGGGCCAAATCAATAATTCTAGTCTCATACGCGTAACTGTCATGGAGCCTTGATGGAGGCAATCAAACTGTCTACGGAGTGCCTCCCGTTGAGTGGCGGGGAGAAACTTCTCTAAGTATAACTCCGCAAACTGATCTCATGTCAAGGATGGAGACCTTGTTGGTCTAGATAGGCAAGAGTCCCTCCACCAAGTCTTGGTGGATCCTGCAAGCCCGAAGTTGCAAAAATCGACCCCATTGGTTTCCAATATACCCATAGTCCTGAGTATCTCATGACAACCGAATAGAAAGTACTGGGGATCCTCTGATGAAGTACCACTAAAAATGGTGGTGAAAAGCTTGGAGAATCGATCAAGTCTCCACAAAGCATCCGAAGACATGGTCGCTCCATCTTCGACTTGAACTGTAATACCTGTCTGAGCTGTGACTGTGGGCTGGACCACTAGAACCTGAGTCCGGGGAGCTACCTGCTCTGGAGTACGCGTAACAGGAGTCAGAACCCCTCCTCCAGCCTGAGAGGTGGCTGGACCTACTGGTAGCAAACCCGCTCTACTGACACTGTCCATAAAACCTGCTATACGGACGAGAGCATCCTGGAGATCCAGGGACAACATAACACCCCCCCCCCCCCCCCGAGACTGAGCTGGGCCCACCGGAGCTGCTGGGTGTGGAACCTCCTCATCAAAGTCAATATAAGGCTCCACCTCTGGACCTGCTTCCTGGGGCTGAGCCCTGCCCTTACCACGGCCTCTAGCACGACCTCAGCCCTTGTCCCTCGCGGGAGCGTCTGTTGGGGGCTCGGGCTACTGCGCGGTAGAAGAAGATGCACGTGTTCTCGCCAACTGCGAAAGAACAGAGTAGAACGACAATCAATATTTAAGAAACCAAATTGCACGACAAAAATGAACAAAGTGAAATTTTCCTAACTCCGTAGCATCTAGGGGATAAATACAGACATTTCCGAACAGATTCCTCAGACTCTACCAAGCTTGTTCCTGAGTTGTGAGATCCAAGTAACCTAGTGCTCTGATACCAACTAGTCACGATCTAGATTTTCCCAGAGGCGTGATGGCGCCTACTGTCGGAGCTATGTAAGCCAACTAAAACATACCTTTTTTAAATTTAATTTAACAAGATAATCATGATAACAATAAATTTAGGCGGAAGTCTCAAATTAATATTAAACGAAAAAAAAATGCAAAAAAATTAACATCATCCTATACCCAAGATTTAGTGTCACAATGCTCACGGACTACCATGAAATACTACAAATAAGAGTCTGAAAGAAAATATATAAGAGTCTGTTTCGATACAATGAAACCAAACAGAATTTAAATGGATGAGACTTAGGGCTTGCGCATCCCAGCGAACTACCTAGAGTCTCTGGACTGAAGGCATGCTCCCAATCACAAAAAGGGCACAGAAGTATAGCATCATCACAATCGACCCCATGTACTGGTAAGTGCCTGGCCTAACCCCGGCGAGGTAGTAACGAGGCTAAACCAGAACTACCACAATCAAACTGTACAGATATATGTGCAATAACGAAAAGATAGCAAACTTAAATAGATAATAGGGTGGGGACATGCTGTGGGGTGTAACAATTTAGATATAAGATCAACGAACAAGAGATGGAAATTGAATGATTAACATCAATAAAAGAGAGCAAGTAATTCAACAACTGCACGACACAAACCTTCGTGCTTTTACTCTCATTCCTCTCCAAACCATCAAATATAGTGCACGACATCACCCTTCATACTCTTTTCCTCACAACACTCTCGTATCAAGGCACAGAATGATCCTTCGTGCTCAAATAATCAAAACATGGCACGGAAGGCCCTTCGTGCATATATATCGAACATGGCACGGAAAGACCCTTCGTGCATAATCTTTCTTCCTCACCCAATCAACGGTCACAACCAATCGGGGAAGGGGATATACAACAAGATTAAACATCCCGGCAAGGGAGAGCAAAACAACAATAAATCCTGGCAAGGGAAAACAAGGCAATGACGAGTCCTGGCAAGGGAAAAGTACCAAAGTACCACACTTCCTTCTTTAACTCATTTGCTTCTCAACTATCACTTCATAAATAAATTAGCAGTAATTAACTCAATTGTTTCACATTTTATATATATATATATATATATATATATATATATATATATATATATATATATATATATTTTAAAAGCAACTACGACTTACGGTCATGCTAGACTCCAGTGGATAGATAACCGTCACCATGCCTATACACCGTACTCCATAGTTAACACATAGCAAATAATTTCCTAATCCTAATCCCTCAAGCAAAAGTTTGAAAAAACACTTATCTCGGTCCGAAAATAGCAATCAAGACTTTAGCACTTATTTTCCTCTAGAATTCAACTCTGAAACGACAGTATCTAGCCATAATTAGTTCAATATTATCAATAATGACTTAAAACACAATTTCATAGCCTAGAAATGAATTTCCTATCATTCTTCTAAAATACCAAAATCCGACCCCCGGACCACATGGTCAAAACTCAAGGCTCGGACCAAAACCCAATTACCCATTACCCCACAAGTTAAAATATGCAATTTGTTTTAAGATTCAACCCCAAATTGGGGTTGAATCGCCCAAAATTTCCAAAAACCTAACTCTATCCAAAAGATGTAATTTCTACTTTGATTTCATATTTTTAGGCTAGGATTTTGGTGATTAGATGATGAAATAGCGACGAAACGATGTTAAGATTACATACCCAAAGAGTTATGGAGAAAAGAGAGCTTGAATTTTGTCAACAGAGGGTTTCAGTGAAGGGCTCGTGTGAAAAATGGCAAAAATCCCGAGCAGAATGTTCTGTCTTTAACTTAAAATCACTAGAGCATTTTTTATTTATGCGATTGCGGGCCAGCATATGCGATCGCATAGAGAGTGGGAAGTGGGCTTCTGCGATCGCAGAAGAGGTCATGCGATCACGTAGAGGAAGGGAAGCCTGGAATATTAGGTGAGTTCCAAAGCTATGTGATCGCGTATAGGGGGATGCAATCACATTGAGGATATTGGCTAAGCTATGAGATCGCGTACCAAACAATGCGATCAAATTGAAAAAAAATGAGATGGCCAAAAAGGGACTCTATGCGATCGCAGACATGCCTATGCGATCGCATAGAGAAATGATCTGTGCAAAATTGCAGAATTTTTCTGATGCATTCTAAGTTCAAAAACACTCTGAACCACCCCCGAAATCACTCATGAGCCCTCGAGCCTCCCAACCAAACACGCATACTAACTCAATAACATCCTACAAACTTGTCCGAGCGATCAAATTGCTAAAATAAACATCAAAATTAAAGAATCAATCCCCAAACTCATAATTTCAATTCAAAGTTCATCAACCTTTTACTTTAGATATCTAAGTTCGAAACACGTCAAACGACGTCCAATTTCGACTAAATTGTATAGGAAGTGCTTATACCACATATATGAACTATACCGGGCATCGGAACCAAAATACGAGCCTGATACCTATATTTTCTAGCTCATTTTTATTTCAAATTTTCATATCATTTTCAGACAAACAATTTCATTCAAAAATTCTGTACTCGGTCCTAGGACCACGAATTTCGATTCCGGGAATACGCCCGAGTCCCATATTTTCCTACGGACCCTCTCGGACCGTCAAATCACGGGTCCCGGTCCATTTACCCAAAATCTTGACCAAAGTCAACTATATCAATATTACTATCAAAATTCATAGTTTTTAACAGAAAATGCATATATTACCAAATAAAAAATTTTTTGCTTCGCACCTGGAATGTACATGCAAATCAAGGCGACAAAATAAGAGGTTTTCAGGGCCTCTAAAGTACGGGAAAAGGGAGAATTACGGTGAAGACCCTTTTGGATCGTCACAAAAAACGGATTAACCGGAGGATAATATGGGTAATAATACGGATAACATGGGTAACTATATTATCCGTGACTTCTAGCATATGATTACTTTTGAGAGAATTTTTAGTCTCCCTAACTTTGAGGAATCCCAAATTTGAGGCTTTAAAAATGTAAAAGTTAGACCCATTGGTTATTCATTTTCTAAATAAATAATATGGTTCTCGTTCATAGTTTACCCATTTTTAAATACGTAGTTCATTATCCAACTTATTTTTAATAAATAATATAGGTGATTAACTATTTTCTTTCAACCATTTTGCCGCCCCTTCTCCCATCATAAAATTTTTTCAAAAAATAGAAAAATAAATTCTTATTTTTTTGGTTTGCATACATGCAGTTTCTCTATGATGAGAGAAAATAAAACTGGCTTTTAGTTTGATTTGATGATAAATAAATTGTTAAAAAGTAACAAATAAGAAAATTAATTTCGAAATGTGCAAGGTTGTGTTATAATATATTATTTATCAAAAATAAATTCAATTCATCTGAACCAGATTAAATTTGACGACGTGGATCATATTATATTAATTGATTCAAATAGTTTAACGTGTTTAAAGGCAGAATACATAAAATAGCACCTGAACTTGTACTTAAATTCCGTTATACACTTGTTGATCACGGGATACCTTTTACACACCCAACCATTTAAAAGTGTGTCAAATATACACTGCTTTTTTCTTGACCAATTTTCTAAAACATGTGTGATTTCATGCTCCTATCAGATAGTGACACGTGTCACTATTTTTTATTTAAAAAATAAAACACTTAAAATAACACCTATACCCCTTAACCATCTTCTCCATTTCATACCTTTCTCTTCTCCATGGGAGATTGATGCCAGACACCACCATAAATCCATCTTTAATCACCTTCATATTATAAAACGAAATTAGGAACTCAAGTACATTAATCATGTGTTTGTAAGTCTAGATTCAAATCCGACACAAGAAATATAATGCAAAACTCAAAACTCCATTAAAATTGGTTATGGTCAAATTCATGGTTGTTTAATACGCGGTATATATTCAACCCATATTTATAAAATTATCTTGATATAGATTTCTTTTAACTTGCTTTATCGATTTCTTCAAAAGCTATTTTATATTATTCTTAAAATGGTGGACTTGGAAGATGAGAAAAATGGGTGGGGAAGAAGACTAAAATGGGAAAAGGGGGAAGGGCAGCAACAAACTGGTTGTTTGTTTTCTATGGGAGATGGGGTAAATTTTCTATCGTGAGGTTTAGGAGAAAAAGAAAAGGGAATAGTTTCTCCATTGTTGCAAGAGTTGGTTGTTTGTTTAAGCAATGCTATTTTTAATTTAAAATAAAAAATGGATATGTGTCAATTACACACGAAAGTTCACAAATTTCTTTTTCTATTCATTCGCCTAATTTGTGTGTAAAACACGCCCTTGTCATGTAATCAAAATGTTGTGTAACTGCCACACTTTTAAAAGGTTGGGTGTGTAAAAGGTTTCCCATGATCAACATGTGTGTAACAAGGGTTTGAGTACAAGTTCAGGTGCTATTTTATGTATTCTTCCTTAATGACTCTGCCTCACGTGCATGTGATGCGTTTCGTCATACATACAAATTTGTATTTTTCTCTACAAATTTTACTTGTGAATTATTACAATTTACAAATAAAGATGTTAAAAGGAACTTTTACATAGATGTGCTTTAATTATAAACATATTTACTGATTTTCTTTGGTAATTTAAAGATTTTATTTTACCAGTACTCAATATGTACAGAGCAAATCAAACTGAGCCTAGACATACACCGGGCTCATAGCATCTCGAACTACTCAGCTTCGATACTACTATGGATAAAAATTTAATGTTTCAAGCTTCTTTACTAGTCTATACTTCATCATCCCTCTACTTGTCACCTCTTGAACAATATGCCTAACTAGTACTTCATTCGGTTGTTGCTACCCTTGAAATACTCGCATATGCCTTTCCCTCCATATATGATGTACCACACAAGCTAGCGATACTCTATACAATCGAGCTTCTGCACTTCTTCCCTTTGCATTCCTTTCAGCCCATTCAATTTCCTTTTGCCAATCTAATGCATCTCTCGAAATTCCTTGCCATTTCAGCACATTTTCCCAGACCTCTTTAACTACCACACAACTAAAGAACAAATGTTCCATTGTCACATTTTCTTTATTGCATATAGGACAGCTCAATTCATCAGTTATTCCCCAGCTGTTCAATATGCCTCTTGTGAGTACCCGTCTCTGTATAGCCAAATTTATCACAAATATCCATTTTGGAGATCCTATATTATTGCAGTTTAACCTTCTTCAAGTTACTTTTTGGAATTTACCTCTCATGGTATTGTACAATGTTTTGATCGACAGGGACTTCCACCCAGCCACTTCATTCATAGCTAATCCCATTTCTTCAAAGTACTTCTTAGCCTTGATAATCTTTTGAATTATCCAAGATGCATTCTTAGGGTTAGTTTCCATATTTACTGATTTTATAGAGTCTCCTTCTTAATTACATATTTTATACATAATTACTCATTATACAAAGTAATGTATTAGGCTTTAATCTTTTCGTTTTCTCTTCCTCTTCTTCCTCCCCGAAGTAAAACATGTTACCTAAACTTGAATACACTCATTTCTGTTAGTAGACTGTATTTGTAAAATAATTCTGAAAATTTAAATTAATATAAACAAAAATGACATAAACAAATTGAGCCCAAGCGAGGTATTTTATTGTTATTTTCCACAACCATTACATTCAGCTTGAAAAGGCCCTCAGTGAGGTAACCTTTTCCTACAAACATTTCATTCTTACTTATTAAAACCTTATCGGAAGTAAAAACACATGTAAAATCATTCTTAACTAGAAGTCCAATAGAGACTAAATTCTTCCTGATCTCGGTAACATGAAGGACGTTGTTCAAAGTCACCACTTTGCCGGAAGTCATTTTGAGAAACATCCTTCAATCTTGGCCTTTGCAGCATTTCCCATAGAAATTGTCTTATCGGGTCCAACAGGAGCATAAGTAGCAAAAGCTTCTTTGACAATACAAACAGTGTGGGTGGCTGCAGAATCAATCCACCACTATTTAGGATTTCCCACCAAATTGCATTCGAAAAGCATGGCACATAAGTCATCAACATCACCATGCTTTTCAACTATGTTTGCTTGACCCTGCTTCTTGTCTTTCTTCGGAGCGCGGCACTCCGTAGTTTTTCCACAGTTATAGCAGTTTCCACTGAACTGCTTCTTACTTGGGTTTAATTTTGGACAAGAAGCCTTCTTCCTCTTTTTGTTCTCTTTAACAATATTTTCTCCCATTATTGTTGAATTTTCACGGCCTCTCTTCTCAGCAGCTTTATTGTCCTCTTTAACTCTCAATCGGAAAATGAGATCTTCAAGGGACATCTCCTTGCATTTGTGTTTCAAGTAGTTTTTGAAATCCTTCCACAAAGGAGGCAACTTTTCAATCATTGCTGCTACTTGGAATGCTCCATTGATGATAAGACCTTCAGCAAGGAGATCGTGAATAATCACTTGTAGTTCTTGGACTTGGGTAATAACAGACTTGCTATCTACCATTTTGTAATCCAAAAATTTTGAAGCAACGAACTTCTTTAACCCGGCATCTTTGGTTTTGTATTTTTTTTCAAGCGCAGTCTACAATTCTTTTGACGTTTCCACATCACTATAGACATTATGCAAAGCATCCTCCAACTCGCTAAGAATATAATTCTTACATAAGAAATCTGAATGCTTCCACGCATTAGTCACGAGAAAGCGTTCATTTTATGGAGTTTCATCAGGCAGCACTGGAACATCTTCCTTGATGAACTTCTGAAGACTTAAATTAATTAAATAGAAGAAATTCTTTTGCTACCAGCGCTTGAAATCAATCCCGTAAAATTTTTCGGGTTTCTCCTTTGGTGCCAATGCTGCCGGTGTTCGGCTCGTTGAAGCATTGGCAGTCACCATCGGAATAGCTTGGTTTTCATTTTCATTAGTAATTTTTGTAAAAGAATGACACCAACTTTAAAATCACGTAGATTTTAATAGAGTAAAAAACCACAAAGGTTTTACTATCCAGAAACAGTAAGAACAAATACAGAAATATAATTAAATTCCTTAAGCTTGTTAATAAACTGCATTTGTAAAATAATTATAGAAATATAAATTAATATAAAAAGAAATTATCATAAACAGAAATTGACATAAACAAAAATGACAGAAACAATTCGAGTCCACTGAATTCACAGTGTTTCTTTAAGAAATTTGATCCTCTCCTAGTACCCAAGGTTATGGATTATTTCCTCCCAGGATAGAACGAATTACACACTGGTGTAGTGGTATTTCAAACCCAGTGTTTCAGCGAACTCAAAGTTTAGTTGCAAATCACACTAACTTTTTGCTTTGTTTGATGCTAAAAGTATGCACAACAAGGAGAGAAAACTCATAAAATCGTAGTGAAATTCTGAGCAGAATAGTGTTGTATTTATAGCCAAAAGTTGGACTGAAATCTGAAGAGGTGCAACTCTTTAGAGTGGCTATTTCTGCAAAACTTCCACAACATAAAAGCCATTACATAAATGGCTATTTACTCAACAATAGAGAGGGAAAATAAAGAGGAAAAATTGATGGGTAGTTAATTTTCCATTATTAAAACGGAAAACTGAAATGAATTTATTATTAATATTTTTTTAATATTAACATTTTGTTATTTAAATAAATATATTATAATATTTCTGTTAATAATTTACTATTAACAAATAAATTTGATCCAAAAAGTTAATCAACCAATTATTTGACCGAAGCCAAAGCCAAACGAGTGACGACGGCGACAACGCGAGGCTTGCTTTCTTTTCAATTTTTTAAGAGCTAGAAGAAGAGCAATTGCTTATATACCCATAAAAACCCTCTTCCTCTTCCAATGAGGGACAATGTTCATATTCCAAGGGAGGAAAGTTGAAATTTCACTCAAAAATTTTATTTTCCTCCATTTTCCATTTACCCTCTTTTAAGTATTTAATTTATTAAATAAATACATAAACCCAACAATTTCATCATTAGAATTGAATACACTATTAGAATTAAGGATTATATAACTGGCAACGTATTAAATACAAGACGTAAAGGAAATTAGAATTGTTGACAAACAAAGAAAGACTAGTTCTTATGTTAGCTGAGCGGAGGACTGAGTGAAGTCACTATAAGCATTTAAATTTTATTGGATTTAAATGCATAAAATAATTTTGACTATATTAAATTCAAGACATTAGTCCAAACAAATATTGTGGCTAGTAAATGGGGCTATTTACTAAAAGCCAATATATGTATTGGGCTAGTCCGTTAAATTGGACTACAAATTAAATGATAAGCCCACTGCATTAGCGCAAGGTCCAAATGGCTATTAACCCATCTTAAAGCCCAGGCTCATGCCACGTGTCAAGTGATGTGGCTATCCAAGTCAAAAGAACGAGCCAACAAAATCATGACATGTGTCAAGCGATGTGGCAATTCAAGACAAGTTAATGAGCCAATGAAATCATGACATGTGTCAAGTAATGTGGCAATCCAAGCTAAATAAATGAGCCAATTAAATCATGCCAATTGTCTAGATGGCATTGGTTAGTTCAACCGGACCAATCAAATCGCAGAGCCACATCACTCCCTACAACTACAAATAGAGGTCCTCATAAAGCTAGAAGACACCAGAATTAAGAACAAGAAGCTGTTAGAATTTATGCCCGTCACTAGAGGGGGGGGGTGAATAGTGCGGTACACGAATATTGATAAATATTGCGGAATTAAAATTGCAGGAATAAAATAAATTCGGTAATTAAAATAACAAGGAAAGAACGCACCGAATTTATCCTGGTTCACCACAACTTGTGGTTAGTCCAGTCCCCGAGAGACTCTCTCGAGATTCCACTAACTCCGTTAAGCTTACGGGTGCCTAACAAACCGTTACAATTGCTCGTAGATGTACACTCTACAAGACTTCAACTTGCTCGAGGATACCGCACCTCAAGACTTCACTTTGCTCGTGGATACCGCACCACGAGACTTCAACCACTAAGACTTAGGGTACTTAGCGAACCCGACAATCAATGAGAAGATATGATCTTCTCAAACACCTTTCTCTTCTTACAACAAGAACTCTCTCAAAAGAGTAGATAAAGAGATACAAATTTAGCTCTATGAACAACTCAAAGTTGTCTCTCAAATGGCTCAACAAAAGCTCTAAAATGATGCTCAAATAATGTCAATATGTATATCAATATTGGGAGGTGTTGTGTGTTTCCAAAATCAACTCAAAAGACCTCTTTTTATAGGTGAAAAAGGGTGCATGACCGTTGCTTAATTGACAATTAATTATGCAGATTTTGTGCTGAGATAATCGATTATATGGTCTGTATAATCGATTATTTGACCAACGTTCAAAAAACAGTCTCCTGATTTTAGGGAGAATAATCGATTATGTAGACTGTATAATCGATTATATGCAAATCTTTCAAAAGATCATATCCTGATTTTAAGAAGAATAATCGATTGTTTATGAAACATAATCGATTGTACGTTAACGTTCAAAAATCAGTTTAAGATTCTGTGCTAACACAATCGATTATCAACTATGTATAATCGATTATATTTCAAACGTTTAAAAGAACACTGGCAACGGTCTGAACATAATCGATTGTTAAAAACCATATAATCGATTTTTTTGCTGTTTGAAAAATTTCGGATCACACTGTCTCAATATAATCGATTGTTAAACATACATAATCGATTATTTGCTATTTTTGAAAAACTTCAGATCACTGTCTTGATATAATCGATTGTTAACAAGTATATAATCGATTGTTTTGCAGTTTTTGAAAATTCCAGTTTTGGCAGTCTTTACATAATCGATTATCTATTCTATATAATCGATTATATGTGTCCAGTTTTGAAAGACATGTTTAAAAATCATTTTGGCTAAAATGCAAACTTTAACATCATTTTGTTTGAAGTATTTAAAATATGTTTATGATAAATATGATTTAATAAAATATTTTTATGCATATTTATGATGACCTATGTTGAGCCAACAGACGAGATAACTTAAACGTTGCTCTTACATTGGTTCTACCTAACGACCTACGCCTTGGGTCTTCGGTCTTGAACATTTGATCTCGTCTTTGGCTTGTCTATGCAATTCCGTCATCAATATGCTTCTCGCCATTCAATCTCCATTGTTTGTCATATAATATCGTTGTTTGACACTTGACTTCATTTGCTTGTCATTCATCAAAACCTATACCTGAAAATCATGCTCATACCACCAAAGCGCACATATCATAGATAGAGTGATTTTCTACAATTTTCCCCTTTTGATAATGTCAAACAATAGGAGATATGCATATCGAATTCCCCCTAAATTCATGCTATATCTCAACATACAATTTATGCAAACAATTCAATATAATTCCCCCTTAATTGAATATTCCCCCTCAATTAAAGCATGTATATCGCCTAAATTCTTCCCCCTTTTGGCATTAGCAAAAAGAGTATAGCAATTGTTAATTAAACTATTGACGATACCAATTGTTAGAAACAAAATCATATCAATATCAAATGATACTAAATGTTAAATGCATACTAATCATAATAACGGTCATTTTTCGCAAATATACCAACTGTTTATTTAAACTCAAAATATTCATCAAAACATGAATCAGTCATTTAATATAAAACTAATTGATACCAATTGCTATTCAAAATAAAAACTTATCGAATCATGAATCAATCATTAATATCAATTGTTAGCACATATCAGCTATTACGTTTTTATCGAAAATACGGTAACTAACCGACGTTCCCCCTCGATGCATTAAGGTTTCGTGCTTGGTGCATCTACTACAATATTGTAGTCTTCAAGCACACCTGCAAAAGTACCTAAAAATAGGTTTTTGGTACCCAACTTCTTTTGGATCCTTGGGGGTTAGAATAATAATAATCATAATCAACACATAAATCTCTATGTTTAGCAAAACATACGGGTGCAATGTGTCCTACCCGGTTATAATAATGACATATAACATTAGGATTGTGCATGTGTCTAGGTTGAGCCAAAAGCGTTCTAGGTGATCTAAATTTGTTATTCCTAGAAGCGTTGAAATTCCTAGAGTCATTTCTTGGTGGTCTAACATTATTCATTCTAGACTCGTTTGTGAAATTCCTAGAGTTGTTTCTAGGTGGTCTAAAATTGTTCATTCTAGACTCATTTGTGAAATTCCTAGAGTTGTTTCTAGGTGGTCTAAATTTATTCATTCTAGACTCATTTGTGAAATTCCTAGAATTATTTCTAGGTGGTTTAACCTCATTTCTAATATCCTTTTTGATTTCTTCACTTGTTTTAGGATTATCAACACTACGTTTTTCTAGTGCATTCCTAAGTTCTATGTTCTCTGTTTTCAAAGAACTACAAGAAGAGCAATTTGAACATTGATCAATTGAAGAAGCTTCATTCAATTCCTTGATCTTATCTTTAAAATCAACATTGTCATATTCCAAAAATTTGTTTTCTTTTTCTAAAACTTCAATTTTATTTTTAAGAGCACTAATGTCATTAGTCAATTTTTCAAAATCTATTTCTTTCAAAGAAGATGGTTTTTCAAAATCTTTTTCTTGCAAAGAAAGTGTTTTCTCAAAATCGTTTTCTTGCAAAGAAAGTGTTTTCTCAAAATCGTTATCTTGCAAAGAAAGTGTTTTCTTCAATTCTTTTATCGTTTTGGAAGCATTAACAAATTCACCATATAATTCATCATATGCATTTTGCAATTCTTCAAGCGAGTAAGAGTTAGAAATACTTACCTCTTCTTCTTCGTTGGCCATGAGGCATAATGCGGCAGTTTCATTGCCCGAGCTGTCTGAATCCCATGTCACGCGCTGATGATGTTTCTTCTTTTTCTTGTCCTTGGGTTTTGGACAATGTGATTTGGTGTGGCCAAGTTTTCCACAATTTTGGCATGAATGACTTGGTTCTTCCTTCTTTATTTCCTTCTTCATAAACTTATGAAACTTTTCAATTATATCATTGGAAATAATATCATCATCGCTTTCCAAATCACTTACTTCTACTCTTTTAGAAGATGATGCTTTGAAGGCGAAATTTGAACTTCTACTTCTAAGATAGGGATTAAGAATTGTACTTTCATAAGTTTCGAGGTTACCTCTTAGTCCATCAATTGTGATATCCGTGATTCCTATCGACTCTTGGATGGCATCTGCTTTGGAACGCCATTCGGGAGTGAGACTCCGTAAGATTATTCGAACTAGATCTTTGTTCGAGTATACCTTTCCGAGAGCATGAAGATCGTTGACGATTCTTGAAAATCGTTCAAACATAGTATCGATAGGTTCTTGCTCCCTCATTCTAAAAAGTTCATATTCATGTGTTAAAAAATCAACTTTAGATTCTCGGACTTGAGACGTACCTTCATAAGTGATCTCGAGTTCATCCCACGTTTCCTTTGCGGTTGTGCAACAAGAGATTTTCCGGTAGTCATCAGGATTCACCACACAATATAATAAGTTTATGGCCTTTGCGTTAATTTCAACCCTTTTGATGTCCTCGGCATCATATTCATCTTCCTCCTTTGTTGGCATTTGTTGTCCATTCTTGATGATTCGCCACAAACGAAAATTATTTGATTGGATGAATATTCTCATCCGCTCTTTCCAATATGTATAATTTGTTCCGTCAAACATTGGAGGGCTATGGGTGGAGTGTCCTTCTCTCATCATTCCTGCGATCAATATTCTCAACAAAAAATATATATCGCTCTCAACCGGTTAAGGCTTTCAGAGAGTTAGGCACTGATACCAATTGTTAGAATTTATGCCCGTCACTAGAGGGGGGGTAAATAGTGCAGCACGAGAATATTGATAAATATTGCAGAATTAAAATTGCAGGAATAAAATAAATTCGGTAATTAAAATAACAAGGAAAGAACGCACCGAATTTATCCCGGTTCACCACAACTTGTGGCTAGTCCAGTCCCCGAGAGACTCTCTCGAGATTCCACTAACTCCGTTAAGCTTACGGGTGCCTAACAAACCGTTACAATTGCTCGTAGATGTACACTCTACAATTCTTCAACTTGCTCGAGGATACCGCACCTCAAGACTTCACTTTGCTCGTGGATACCGCACCACAAGACTTCAACCACTAAGACTTAGGGTACTTAGCGAACCCGACAATCAATGAGAAGATATGATCTTCTCAAACACCTTTCTCTTCTTACAACAAGAACTCTCTCAAAAGAGTAGATAAAGAGATACAAATTTAGCTCTATGAACAACTCAAAGTTGTCTCTCAAATGGCTCAACAAAAGCTCTAAAATGATGCTCAAATAATGTCAATATGTATATCAATATTGGGAGGTGTTGTGTGTTTTTAAAATCAGCTCAAAAGACCTCTTTTTATAGGTGAAAAAGGGTGCATGACCGTTGCTTAATTGACAATTAATTATGCAGATTTTGTGCTGAGATAATCGATTATATGGTCTGTATAATCGATTATTTGACCAACGTTCAGAAAACAGTCTCCTGATTTTAGGGAGAATAATCGATTATGTAGACTGTATAATCGATTATATGCAAATCTTTCAAAAGATCATATCATGATTTTAAGAAGAATAATCGATTGTTTATGAAACATACTCGATTGTACGTTAACGTTCAAAAATCAGTTTAAGATTCTGTGCTAACACAATCGATTATCAACTATGTATAATCGATTATATTTCAAACGTTTAAAAGAACACTGGCAACGGTCTGAACATAATCGATTGTTAAAAACCATATAATTGATTTTTTTGCTGTTTGAAAAATTTTGGATCACACTGTCTCAATATAATCGATTGCTAAACATACATAATCGATTATTTGCTATTTTTGAAAAACTTCAGATCACTGTCTTGATATAATCGAGTGCTAACAAGTATATAATCGATTGTTTTGCAGTTTTTGAAAATTCCAGTTTTGGCAGTCTTTACATAATCGATTATCTATTCTATATAATCGATTATATGTGTCCAGTTTCGAAAGACATGTTTAAAAATCATTTTGGCTAAAATGCAAACTTTAACATCATTTTGTTTGAAGTATTTAAAATATGTTTATGATAAATATGATTTAATAAAATAATTTTATGCATATTTATGATGACCTATGTTGAGCCAACAGACGAGATAACTTAAACGTTGCTCTTACATTGGTTCTACCTAACGACCTACGCCTTGGGTCTTCGGTCTTGAACATTTGATCTCGTCTTTGGCTTGTCTATGCAATTCCGTCATCAATATGCTTCTCGCCATTCAATCTCCATTGTTTGTCATATAATATCGTTGTTTGACACTTGACTTCATTTGTTTGTCATTCATCAAAATCTATACTTGAAAATCATGCTCATACCACCAAAGCGCACATATCATAGATAGAGTGATTTTCTACAGAAGCAAGCCGAGAGCTCGTGGATCAAACACCGCAGATTTCTCTACAAGCTACAAGTTCAAGCACTCAAGCACTCAAGCTACAAGTTCAAGGTCACGTTCAAGTTCAATATCAAGAACGAAGCCAAATCAAACACCCAGGCTTTCAAGATCAAATTATTTGTTCGTGATCAAACATAAGGTGGAGATTCAATACCAAGATTTACAAGCCCTTGAACTAAATCAAACTCAAGCTCAAGATACTTTACATTGTTGAAGAATCAGAGGAATACAATAGAGATTGTAACACTTTCATTTATTGAAATCAAATACTATATTTGTTATGCAATTTTTCCAGTCGTGATCATTTATTTTTCTTGACGCGAAAATTTGTTGTTACAAATTTCTGGCACGCCTAGTGGGACAATATCTACCTCTCATCTCTTCAAATTGCCAAATTTCAAGAACACAGAAAAGGTTCCTAAGAAGATCAACTTCAAACTCATTACTACTAAGGCTAGAGATTCCAAGTTTTCATCGGATGTGGAAAACTTGTTGGATGCTACTGTGAAAAGCGTAAGACCTGTCACTGGGAACAAAGCAAACTTGCTGGGACAAAAAGCATTTCAAATGTTGTCTGCATCTGTTCCTATATTTGATCTTCAATCCTCAAAGGGGGCAAGATCCTTTCCAACTGAATTGGAAGAAGGGGCGAACATTGCTGAAATTGTTGAAAAGACATTAGCTCTACTTAGCCCTTCTATATCTAAGAACATCATCACACAAGGTAATAATGATGTTTTGATCACTGAATCTGCTCCAAGTACTCCACGTGAGTTGTTCCACTCAAAGTATGGTGTAAGAGAAAATCCATGCTTTGCTCCACAATCCACAACGGTTATCCAAGCAATGGTGACTAATACCTCAACTATTGAAGAACAACTCGCAAATGTAATAAAGGCAATTGAAATGTTAACGAAGCATATGCAAGATCAAGATAATCAGATTGTCAAGCTGACAGGTAGAGTTGAAAGCATGATGGAGGGAGATTCAAGTCATGCACATGGAAAGCTCCCAATGATGCAAGATAAGGGAGACACATCTTCAAGGTAGACAACTGCTCCTAAAAAATTTCAGATTTCATCTGACATGGTTATTCCCATTGACCAATTGAAAGACTTTATTATGGGAACCATCAAAGATAATTACGATGTTGCTGCCAAGTCTTCCATCGCATATTCTAAACCACACACTGCGAGAATTGATAGTTTGAAGATGCTTGCAGGTTACCAACCCCCAAAGTTTCAACAATTTAATGGTAAAGGAAATCCAAAGTAATACATTGCACACTTTGTTGAAACTTGTAATAACGCTGGAACCTATGGAGATTATCTTGTCAAGCAATTTTTCCGTTCCTTAAAAGGAAATGCTTTTTATTGGTATGCTGATCTTGAGGCTATTTTCATTGATAGCTGGAAGCAACTTGAGTATGAATTTCTTAACCGCTTCTATAGCACAAGGCAAACCGTAATTATGGTTGAACTCACAAATACGCGTCAATGGAAGGATGAACTAGTTGTCGATTTCATCAATCAATGGAGGAATGTGAGCCTTAATTGTAAAGATAGACTTAGTGAAGTTTCTGGAATAGAAACTCCAAGGAATGCATTGGGGACTTCGCTACATCCTGCAGGGTATCAAGCCTAAGTCTTTTAAGAATTGGCTACACGTGCTCATGATATGGAGCTAAGCATGTCTTCAAGTTGAAATCAAGGGCCACATGTTTATGAGCCTTTAAAAGTGAAGGATAAATAAGAAATAAAGAAAGGAGGCAAGTTTTTGCCGAAGTATGAAAGCAAGGAATCAATTAATGTTAATGCCTCTCCATTAAAGGTTAATACAAAAGTGAGTAAGAAGCAAAGTGTGAAGACAGCATCCTTACAGGATAAAGTTGGCCGAAAGCTAACTCTGAAGGAAATACAAGCGAAAGTATATTCATTCTTGGACTCTGATGTCCCAGAAATTTTTGAAGAACTCCTTGAGTTGAAACTCATTGAGTTAACCGAAATGAAGCAGCCAGACGAAACTGGAAAGACTAATGATCCAAATTATTGCAAGTACCACCATTTTATTGGCCACCCTATTGAAAAGTGCTTTGTCTTCAAGGAGAAAGTCATGGACTTTGCCGCTGAAGGAAAAAGCTTGCTTGAGGATGAGAAGGACAACTCAAATCAAGTCTCTTTCGCTTTTGGTTCACTTGATTGTTGAATCACGTTCTCAAAGCATTAAACTAAACGTGTATTCATATGTGCAGGTTTTGATAAATGACAAACGACGGGCAATTAACATATGACGAGGTCCAAGCACAAGCGAACAATTTTCATATAATGAAGCTCAAGCACAAAATGGACAAAGATCAAGTTTAAGCTGAATTAAAGTTATATATGAGTTGTTCTATAATTGTGATCTTGATCCGACACTTAACTCAAGACTTGGCTTCTCTCGTAAAATCACTTTTTATCAAATCATGCATATTTAATTTAGAGCAAAATGATTTTCAAACATTAAATTATTTTTGCCAAATCATGCATATTTAGTTTAAAGCAAAATGATTTTCAAACATGTTATTTTAGCCAAAATGATTTTTAAATATGCCTCTCAAATCTGGACAAAGATAATCGATTATGTACTTTATGATAATCGATTATATTAAATCAATGTACATTCAAAACTGCAAGATAATCGATTATGTACTTATGATAATCGATTATGTTAAAGGCAGTGTACACCAGATTATTCAATGTTATAAAATAATCGATTATGTACTTATGATAATCGATTATGTTGAGGCAGTGTCTATTAAAATTTAACAAGACTGAAAAATAATCGATTATATACTTATGACAATCGATTATGTTAAAACAGTGTAGTCTGAAGTTTTCAAAATATAGAAGATAATCGATTATGCATATAGAACAATCGATTATGTTAATGACCGTTGCCAAAGATTTTTTAACTGCTGTCAGGTAATCGATTATGGGATTGTGATAATCTATTATTTTAAGTAAAATCCGGAAGTGATTTTTTGAACGTTGTCAGGTAATCGATTATGTGATTTTGATAATCGATTATTTTAAGTAAAATCCGGAAATGATTTTTTGAACGTTGTCAGGTAATCGATTATGTGATTTAGATAATCGATTATGTTAAGTAAAAATCCGGAATTGATTTTTTGAACGTTGTCAGGTAATCGATTATATGATTTGGATAATCGATTATTTTGAGGATGATGAAAAATAATCGATTATACAAATCAGATAATCGATTATCTTAGCTTAAAATCAGCAATTCTTAATTGGCAATTAGGCAACAGTTGTGAAGGTTTTTGACACTATAAAGACACCTCAAAATCAGTCTTCTAAGTACAACAACTTACTACAACTGATCATTATATTGCTAAAGCTTGCATTCATTATTTTCTATCCATTTCATAAGTTTTTGAGAGCCAAAATTCTTGACGAAAGTTGTTGCGTTCTTGAGCGTATATGTTTACTCATATCTACTCTATTAAGAGAGTCTTGTTTAACTGAGTGCTAAGTGTTTTATACACTTGAAGGGAAGTGTTAGTCCCTTGTATTGTAAGAAGGAACTTGTGTTTCCTTTGGTTGAAGTCTTGGAGTGTTGTATCTTCGAGCAAAGGTTGTTGAGGCTTGTGTCCTTAGTCTGTAAAGGTTTGTTGAGCACCCGTAAGCTTAACAGTGTTAGTTGAAATCTCGAGAGAGTCTCTCGGGGACTGGACTAGCCACGGGTTGTGGTGAACCAGGATAACATCGGTGCGTTTGTTCTTTATTGCATTTAATTTCCGCACTTATTTTTCCTGCAAGTTTTTAATTCCGCAAAGTTTATCGTTAATTTTATTATAATGATATTCACCCCCCCCCCTCTAGCGTTAAGCGTATAAACTAACAATTGGTATCAGAGCCCAACTCTCTGAAAACTTAACCGTTTGAGAAACTATCCATGGCTTCTACTCGTGATTCTTTTGCAGGAATAGGTGAAGGATAGTGCTCCACCAGACCGCCACGGATGAGAATATTCATCCAGTCGAACAATTTTCATCTTTGGAAGGATGTGACAAATGGAGAACAAATTCCAACCAAAAAGGTTGAAAATAAAGATGTTCCAAAGTCCGAAGATGAATACGATACGGATGATATCCGAAAGGTGCAAAACAACGCTAAAGCCATTAATTTATTATATTGTTCTGTAAATGCTGATGATTACAGGAAAATATCATGTTGCACAACGGCGAAGCAAATGTGGGACAAGCTGGAAATTACGTACTAAGGTACGACGGACCAGGTAAGGGAAGCTAAAATTGATTTCCTAACCCATGCATATGAATTGTTTCATATGAAGGAAGGCGAAAAGGTCGATGAGATGTTCGAACGATTTTCAAAAATCGTTAATGATTTACATGCTCTTAAGAAGACCTTCACAGATAAGGAACTTGTCCGAAAAATTCTCCGAAGTCTCACTCCGGCATGGCAATCCAAGGCCGACGCGATTCAAGAATCTATTGGCGTTTAAATTGTCACCATCGACGGATTAAGAGGTAATCTTAAAACTTATGAATCTACTATACTTAACCCTCTTGTTGATGATCAAAGGAAACAAAAGATCGCTCTCAAGGCAAGCACAAGCCAACCTCAAGATGATGAGGACGGAGGCAACGAGTTCGGACTCGTTATTAAGAGATTTCAAAAGTTCATGCGAAAAGAGTATGAACGAAAGGGCAAAAAGAAAGGAGATCAAATAAAGTGCTATGAATGCGGAGAAACCGGGCACATTAAATCAAATTGCCCAAATGCCAAAAAGGAGAAGAAACACTTCAAGAAACAACGAGCATACATATCTTGGGGAGGCGACTCCGGTGACGAGTCGAGTGAGGAAGAGGAAGACGAAGCCGCAAATCTTTGTCTCATGGCACACGAAGGCAATCAAGAAGAGGTATGTCAAATTTCTTCAAAAAATTTCTTTACTCTTGAAGAAATGCAAAATGCTTTTGATGAATTGTATAGTGAATTTATTAAAGCTTCCGAAACTGTTAGAGACGTAAAGAAAAATTTTTCTTTAAAAGAAAAAGATTTTGAAAAACAACTCTCTTTGAAAGAAAAGGATTTTGAAAATTTGATTTTGGAAAATGAGAAGTTGAAAGAAGAAAACAATTTTTTCGGAAAAAGAAGTGTCGACAAACCCGAGACTTCTAGCAAAAATTGTACTTCATGCATGCATCTAAAAGATGAGGTAGGAAGACTTAAGAGCACCTTAGATAAGTTTAATTCTTCCCATAAAAATTTGAATGATGTTCTTGTTAATTTAAAATCAACCAAGCATGGCATAGGATTCAAAAACGAGCCAAAAGAAAAGGTTGAAGCCATTCTCCAACAACCTAAGGCTCAACCTAGGATAAATAAAACCAACGCTCAACCTAGATACAACAATCCTAGAATCAACATGCATGCTAGACCATACACGAGAGGAAACCTTGAGCATTTTAGAACATCTAGAAATGGTTTTCAAAAACCGCAATCTAGACACCCTCAAACTAGAAATAGTTATTCTAGAACTAATGCATATCCTAGAACAATCATGAGAAGAGACGATTCTCAAAAATCACGCAATAGCCATATCATTAATAATAGTGTAAACAATTTTCGCCCGTTCAACTACTATCAACCTAGAAGGATACATAATCCTAACGTGATTTGTCATTATTGTAGACGAATTGGACATATTGCTCCTGCTTGTTTTACACGACATAGACATAACACTCAACCACATCACTATGATTTGCCTAACCCCCAAGGACCCAAAATGGCATGGGTACCTAAAACTCATTAATCTGTTTTGTAGGTGTGTTTGAAGGGGTCAAGTGTACTTTGGTACCTTGATAGTGGATGCTCCAAGCACATGACTGGAGACGAATCCAAGTTCCTTCAACTAGAACACAAGGAAGGAGGAAGCGTTACTTTTGGTGATAACAACAAAGGAAAAATTATCGGCATTGGATCGGTCGGTAAGGATGACTCCTCTTCCATTAAGCATATATTGCTAGTTAAGGGTCTAAAACGTAATCTCTTGAGCATAAGTCAATTATGTGACAAGGGAAATCTTGCTTTGTTTGATTTGGAAGAATGTTTAGTCTTTCGTCGTAGCGATTTTAAAATTATCCTTCGTGGTTTTAGAGTTGATAATATCTATATGGTTGATCTCGAAAATACTTCATCTGAATATGTAGATTGTCTTATGAGCAAAGAAGATGATACGTGGTTATGGCACCGTAGAGTAGCTCACATCAACATGCATCTTTTGAACAAATTGGTTTCACAAAATTTAGTTATTGGTCTTCCAAACTTGAAATTTGAAAAAGACTCTATTAGTGATTCTTGTCAAAAAGAGAAGCAAACAAAAGCATCTTTTAAATCGAAAAATATTGTTTCAACTACTAGACCTTTGCAATTACTTCACATGGACTTATTTGGACCATCTCGCATTGAAAGTCTTGGTAGAAATCGTTATGCTTTTGTTATTGTTGATGATTATTCTAGATTTACATGGACTCTATTTCTTGCTCATAAAAGTGAAGCTTTTCATAATTTCAAATATTTTCTTAAACGTGTTCAAAACGAAAAGGACACAACCGTCACTTCAATAAGAAGTGATCATGGGGGAGAGTTTGATCACAATCTCTTTGCGGACTTTTGTGACGGACTCGGTATCGAGCACACCTTCTCCGCTCCACGAACACCACAACAAAATGGGGTGGTGGAAAGGAAAAATAGGTGTCTCGAAGAGATGGCTAGAACCATGCTCGATGAGGCTAAGATTCCCAAATATTTTTGGGCGGATGCCGTGAGTACCACATGCTACGTTTTGAATAGAGTAATCATAAGACCAATACTCATGAAAACCCCTTATGAACTCTACAAGGGAAGGAAACCAAATATCTCCCATTTTAGAGTATTCGGTTGTAAATGCTTTATTCATAACAATGGAAAAGATCAATTGGAAAAATTTGATGCCAAATCCGATGAAGGAATTTTTATTGGTTATTCCTCACGTAGCAAAGCATATAGGGTATTCAATAATAGAACCGGAACTGTGGAGGAATCCCCTCATATTGTGTTTTCAGAAAATAATGCTCGCTTGGCGAGAAAGGATTCTGGTTTTGATCTTGCGGGTACACTAAATAATATAATCCCTCAAGTCAAAGTATATGAGGAAAATTCAAATGAAAATCAAGATGAAATTTTGGAGCAATTATCGGAGGAAGCTCCACAACTGGAAGAAGAAACCAAATTGCCCAACGCATGGAGGACAATCAAAGACCATCCACTCGACCAGGTAATTGGCGACATTGGACAACAGGTAAGTACCCGAAACTCTCTTAAGAACACCTTAGGACATACTGCTTTTGTTTCTCAAATTGAACCCACAACCATCTCCGAAGCAATTGGGGATGAATTTTGGACCTTGGCAATGCAAGAGGAGCTTAACCAATTCAAACGGAATGACGTTTGGGATTTGGTGCCAAGACCCGAAAATCATCCATAATTGGTACAAAATGGGCTTTTCGAAACAAATTAGATGAAAATGGTGTAATCACTAGAAACGAAGCTAGGCTTGTAGCAAAAGACTATAATCAAGAAGAGGGTATTGACTATGAAGAAACATATGCCCCCGTAGCAAGGTTAGAAGCTATTCGTTTATTGCTTGCTTTTGCCTCTTCTATGAATTTCAAGTTATATCAAATGGATGTAAAAAGTGCCTTTTTAAATGGTTTTATTCAAGAAGAAGTTTATGTTGCTCAACCCCCGGGTTTTGAAGATTTTAAATTTCCCGATCATGTTTTCAAACTCAAGAAAGCCCTTTATGGCCTTAAACAAGCTCCCCGAGCTTGGTATGAAAGATTGAGCAAATTTCTTTTGGAAAATGATTTCATTAGGGGGAAAGCCGACACCACTCTCTTTATTAAGCATAGAAACAACGATATTTTATTAGTTCAAATCTATGTGGATGATATTATCTTTGGTGCTACTAACAATACTTTGTGCAAGGAATTTTCTGATTTGATGACAAGCGAATTTGAGATGTCTATGATGGGTGAACTAACATTCTTCTTGGGATTACAAGTTAAACAAATGAAAGAAGGTACTTTTATTTGCCAATCCAAATATTCCAAAGAGTTGCTAAAGTGATTTGAAATGAGCGACGCCAAAGGGATGGCCACCCCTATGAGCACATCCGACCATCTCGACAAAGATGAGAAAGGTAAGGAAGTCGACACCAAGAAATATCGAGGTATGATTGGATCCCTTCTTTATCTCACTGCTAGTAGACCGGACATTATGTTTAGCGTATGTTTGTGCGCTAGATATCAATCGTGTCCGAAGGAGTCGCACTTAACCGCGGTTAAGCGAATTATGAGGTATCTTGTTGGTACTATAAATGTGGGACTATGGTATCCCAAAGGCTCTTCATGCCAACTTGTTGGCTATTCCGACACCGATTTTGCTGGTTGCAAATTGGATCGCAAGAGCACTAGTGGCACTTGCCATTTGCTCGGTAGCTCTCTTGTCTCATGGTTTAGTAAGAAACAGGTAAGTGTTGCGTTGTCCACAACCGAGGCTGAATATGTAGCCGCGGGAAGTTGTTGCGCTCAAATCCTTTGGATGAAACAACAACTCTCGGACTATGGCCTGTGTATCGATCATATTCCTCTTAGATGTGATAATACCATCGCCATTAGCTTGACGAAGAACCCCGTTCTACATTCAAGAACAAAACACATTGAAATAAGGCACCACTTTATAAGAGATCACATTCTCAAAGGTGATATCGAAATTGAGTTTGTTGAAACCAAATCTCAATTGGCCGATATTTTCACAAAACCTTTAGAGAAAGAGTCCTTCTTCCGAATTCGTAGTGAACTCGGGATTCTTGACTCGACATTGATCTAAATCATGCATTGCATTTTTTTGACTTTTTCAATTACTAACTTAAGCGTCGGAGGAGCCTACCTTTTTTTTTTGCAGGTATCGCCCTAAAAGCAGGGGGTACTATAAAGCAATGATGCAAAATATTCGATTTCTCATGCAAACAATCGATTTTTTTAAGTACCTGATAATCGATTATCCAGTATCAATAATCGATCATGTTGACATTATTGCAGTTTTTTTTAAAACAAATTCTTTGCCCCATTTTTTTTGCTAATGTCAAAAGGGGGAAGATTAAGGGCTATGCACTTTATATTTATTGGCACAAATTGAGGGGGAATTCATATATTGAGGGGGAACTAATTGCATGCCTATATATACTTGTCTTGGATCGTCATTATGAATTAGCTAACATGCATATCTCGATATTAGTTTGCCATTATCAAAACGGGGGAAATTGTTGAATCACGTTCTCAAAGCATTAAACTAAACGTGTATTCATATGTGCAGGTTTTGATAAATGACAAACGACGCGCAATTAACATATGACGAGGTCCAAGCACAAGCGAACAATTTTCATACAATGAAGCTCAAGCACAAGATGGACAAAGATCAAGATTAAGCTGAATTAAAGTTATATATGAGTTGTTCTATAATTGTGATCTTGATCCGACACTTAACTCAAGACTTGGCTTCTCTCGTAAAATCACTTTTTATCAAATCATGCATATTTAATTTAGAGCAAAATGATTTTCAAACATTAAATCATTTTTGTCAAATCATGCATATTTAGTTTAAAGCAAAATGATTTTCAAACATGTTATTTCAGCCAAAATGATTTTTAAATATGCCTCTCAAATCTGGACAAAGATAATCGATTATGTACTTTATGATAATCGATTATATTAAATCAATGTACATTCAAAACTGCAAGATAATCGATTATGTACTTATGATAATCGATTATGTTAAAGGCAGTGTACACCAGATTTTTCAATGTTATAAAATAATCGATTATGTACTTATGATAATCGATTATGTTGAGGCAGTGTCTATTAAATTTTACAAGACTGAAAAATAATCGATTATATACTTATGACAATCGATTATGTTAAAACAGTGTAGTCTGAAGTTTTCAAAATATAGAAGATAATCGATTATGCATATAGAACAATCGATTATGTTAATGACCGTTGCCAAAGATTTTTTAACTGCTGTCAGGTAATCAATTATGGGATTGTGATAATCGATTATTTTAAGTAAAATCCGGAAGTGATTTTTTGAACGTTGCCAGGTAATCGATTATGTGATTTTGATAATCGATTATTTTAAGTAAAATCCGAAAATGATTTTTTGAACGTTGTCAGGTAATCGATTATGTGATTTAGATAATCGATTATGTTAAGTAAAAATCCGGAATTGATTTTTTGAACGTTGTCAGGTAATCGATTATACGATTTGGATAATCGATTATTTTGAGGATGATTGAAAAATAATCGATTATACAAATCAGATAATTGATTAGCTTAGCTTAAAATCAGCAATTCTGGCAATTAGGCAACGGTTGTGAAGGTTTTTGACACTATAAATACACCTCAAAATCAGTCTTCTAAGTACAACAACTTACTACAACTGATCATTATATTGCTAAAGCTTGCATTCATTATTTTCTATCCATTTCATAAGTTTTTGAGAGCCAAAATTCTTGACGAAAGTTGTTGCGTTCTTGAGCGTATCTGTTTACTCATATCTACTCTATTAAGAGATTCTTGTTTAACTGAGTGCTAAGTGTTTTATACACTTGAAGGGAAGTGTTAGTCCCTTGTATTGTAAGAAGGAACTTGTGTTTCCTTTGGTTGAAGTCTTGGAGTGTTGTATCTTCGAGCAAAGGTTGTTGAGGCTTGTGTCCTCAGTTTGTAAAGGTTTGTTGAGCACCCGAAAGCTTAACAGTGTTAGTGGAAATCTCGAGAGAGTCTCTCGGGGACTGGACTAGCCACGGGTTGTGGTGAACCAGGATAACATCGGTGCGTTTGTTCTTTATTGCATTTAATTTCCGCACTTATTTTTCCTGCAAGTTTTTAATTCCGCAAAGTTTATCGTTAATTTTATTATAACGCTATTCACCCCCCCCTCTAGCGTTAAGCGTATATACTTACATTGATGACATTGTCCTTTGCAATTTTGTCGAAGTACATGAATGTGATGACATCCAAACTGCATCATCGCCAAATATGATTAAATTTGGTGACTTTGAACCTATGAATGTGAGCAAACAATTGCTTCCCCCTATGGCGTATAAATCAATAGTGGAGGAAAGATCTCAAGAGAAAAGTGAATCACGTGATGATCAAACTGATGATGAAGGTTGGATTCTTGTGACTTGACGGAGACGCTGCGAGACAAATTCATAAAGGGAGTCAAATGATCAGTTGACTAGGGTAACAATGGTGAAAAGATCCAAGAATAAAATGATAAAGAAGAACTGGAAGAAAACAAAAATGGCGGAGAATCACTATCAAAGGCTACGTCGTCTGGTGACATTGGAGGAATTCCTGCCAAGCTGGTTACACCCACAAGTTTCTTGTGAATATATCAAGGCCTCATGTTGTAAGATAGACGAAGAAGAGACAAAGAAGGAGGATCCATCATTGCTACCACCTCCCTTACCTGAAAAACTCACTGGGAATTCCAAAGAAGTGGACGTTTGTTATGCAGAAATCACATTTACCGATGATGATCTTTTGCTTGGTGAAGCATACCATAATTGCCCCCTATTTATGGTTGGCTTTGTGCGAGATCAGAGAATAAGTAGAATCTTGGTCTACGATGGGTCTAGTGTCAATATTCTCCCAATTCATACTGTCAAATGGCTTGGCATACTAATGGATGAACTATGTGAAAGTCGTTTGATGATTCAAGGGTTCAATCAAGGGGGACAAAGAGCTATATAGGCTATCAAATTGGAAATAAATATGCGAGATTTGCATTTGAGTGCATGGATGCACGTGTTCGATGCAAAAACCTCATATAATATCTTGTTAGGAAGGCCATGGATACACGAGAATAAAGTGGTTTCATCCACCTACCATCAGTGCTTGAAATACTGTGAAGGTGGGGTCGAAAAGAAGATAGTTGATGATGATAAGCCCTTTACCGACGCTGAATCATACTTTGCCGATGCAAAATTCTACTCAAAGAATTATATCTCAAAGGAGGTTAAGGTCGATGATGTGATATTGACCAAAAGTGTTGCAAAGAAGGTTGATGGAACAACTAACAAAAAAGATATTACGGTTGAAAAGGATCACGTGCTTCATGATAGGAACAAGGTGAATGAGACATCTTCAAGTAAGAAAGTTACTCTTATTCTTCGCTATGCCCCAAAGGCAAGGAAAGTAGAAGATCCATCTTCCGAATTACAAGGTAAGGTGTTCGGAGACTTGAACCTTCCTATCAAGCGAATTGACGCAATTAAGTTGTCTGCAAAGTTGCTTAAAGGGTTTGTCAAATCCACTCCAATTCACTTTCAAATCAAGCACTTCCTACAAAGCGCACAAATGAGGGCTTTGACCCAAACGCCTACAAATTGTTGGCAAAAGCTGGATATGATCGCAACGAACCATCCAGGTTGGGAAAGCTCCCACCTGAAACTTCAAACCCTACTCTATAGACGATGATGGAGAAAGGGTACCCACTGAAGCAATCACGTGAAGGATTGGGATACAAACAACCCCCTTCGGTTCGTATCTCCATTAAAAGGGCAAGTTGTAACTACATTACTTCTAAAGAGGTGTCTACGATGCTTAATAAGAATCCTTCTGTGTTTGATCGACTTATGAAGCCAAGAACCTCAGTCTTTGATAGGTTGGGACCACTGAAGAAGGAAAACAAGCGTCATGGAAGTAATAAAAGGGTTGGAGCACCCATCTTTGCTAAAAAGGAGATTTTGACCACAGACTACCCAAGTCTGATTCCTTCTAGAATGAGGTGAGAGAAAAAACTTGTAGTTTCGTGTGGAGAGGTCCTCAAAGCAAAGGCTCATACTATAGTCCACACGGGAGGAAGATGAAGAAAGTGTGGGGTCATCATATCATATCACCATTCATGATGAACAAAATGCTTTACTCTACACAGAAATCAAGGAAAAATGCCTTGATATTCGGGTATGTCATCACATATCTTTCAATGATGGTAATTCTTAAGAGGATGAAGACACTAAAGATGCACTACCTAAGCTTGAAGAACGGGTGAAGACAATGGTTGATGCATTAAAAAAGTCAATCTCGGAGTAGTTGAAGATCCAAAGCCCACATATATAAGTGCCTCTCTAACTGGTGATGAAGAGAAAAAATATATTGAGCTACTTAAGGAGTTTAAAGATGTGTTTGCTTGGAGCTACAAAGAAATGCCAGGTTTAGACCCCAAGATGGTTGTTCATCATCTTGCTATCAAACGAGGTGTTCATCCTGTAAAGCAAGCACACCGTCACTTCAGATCTGAACCGGTACCCTTGATTGAAACCGAAGTTAACAATCTTATTAAGGCTAGTTTTATTCGTGAAGTTAAATATCCTACATGGATTTCAAGCATCGTCCTTGTAAGAAAGAAGAATGGCCAAATCCGAGTTTTTGTTGACTTTAGGGACCTAAATAAGGCTTGTCCTAAGGATGAATTTCCTATTCCTATCCCTAAGCGCATGATGGATGCAACAACTGGATACGAGGCGATGTCTTTCATGGATGGTTCATCTAGATATAATCAAATTTGTGTGGCAATGAAGGATGAAGAAATTACTTCCTTTTGCACCCCAAAAGGTATATACTGCTACAAGGTAATGTCTTTCGGTTTAAAGAATACTGGTGCTACATATCAACGTGCCATGCAAAATATTTTTGATGACATGCTTCATACAAAATGTGGAGTGTTATGTTGACAACTTTGTGGTAAAGTCAAGGGGGAAAGATGATCACTTGCAAGATTTGAGGATGTTATTTGAACGGCTTCATAGATACCAACTCAGAATGAATCCGTTTAAGTGCGCTTTTGGAGTTACTTCTAGGAAATTCCTCGATTTTATTGTTTGACATCGAGGTATCGAGATTGATCAAGCTAAGGTGGATGCTATCTTGAACATGACCGAGCCTAAAGATATCATGAATTAAAAAGCTTGCAGGGTAAGTTGGCATATCTTAGAAGATTTATTTCAAATCTAGCCGGAAGATGCCAATCATTTAGTCGCCTCATGAAGAAAGGGGTTCCTTTTGAATGGGTCGAAGCTTGCAGAAATACTTTTGAAAACATTAAGTCTTATATGATGAAACCTCCAGTACTGGAAGCCTCCATACCTGGAAAGCCATTAATATTATACATTTCAGCACATGAAAGGTCAGTAGGAGCGCTTCTCGCTCAAGGAAATAATGAAGGCAAAGAAAATGCACTTTATTACTTGAGTAGGATGATGACGCCATATGAGCTCAAGTATTTCCCTATTGAGATGTTATGTTTGGCACTTGTCTTCTCTATTCAAAAGCTGAAGGATTACTTCCAAGCTCATGTTGTGCGACTCATCTCAAGAGCGAACTCTATCAAGTTTGTCATGTCTAAACCAGTCCTAAGTGATCGATTAGAAAGATGGTACCTCCAGTTTAAAAATTTTGAAATTGTGTATGTTCCTCAAAAGGCAGTAAAAGGACAAGCATTAGCAGACTTCCTAGCTGACCATCCGATTCCATATGATTGGGAGTTGTCTAATGAATTGCCTGATGAAGATGCAATTGTCATAGAAATTCAGTCTCCTTGGAAGATGTATTTTGATGGCGCTGCACGTCGTGAAGTAGCTGGCGCTGGGATAGTGTTTATCACTTCTCAAGGAGAAGTTTTGCCCTACTCTTTCACTTCGACACAACGGTGCTCCAATAATGTGGTTGAATATCAAGCGCTCATACTTGGGCTTGAAATGGCTGTGGATATCAAACAGTTGCAATTACATGTTTTTGGAGATTCCGAGTTAGTAATCAATCAGATTTTGGGTAGCTATGAGGTCAAGAAGCCAGAGCAGGTGCCATATCACAGATATGCTCAAAGATTGGTAAGTTGGCTTGGAGAGGTAACTATTCAACACGTGCCGAGAAAGGAAAATAAAAGAGCTGATGCATTAGTAGCCTTAGCTTCTACATTATCTTTACCTAATCAGACACAAGTCGCTGTTTGCCAAAGATGGGTAGTTCCTCCACCAAATGACTATGATGAAGAAGAAAAGGAATCTGAGCATATTTCTTCCATTCTTGAGGTTGAAATTGAAGGTTGGCGACAACCATAATAGATTATCTTTGTTATGGTATATTGGCAGAAGAAATCCCCGAAGGAAAATAGAAATCCGAAGGAGAGACCCTCGTTTTCTTTATTACAAGAATACACTATATAGACAATCATTTGATGGAGTGCTCCTACATTGTTTAGGGTCTGACGAATCCCTTCAAGCATTGCAATAGGCACACTCTGGAGTATGTGGTGCACATCAATCTGGGCCAAAAACTTCATTTCCATATAAAAAGAATGGGGTATTATTGGCCAACCATGGTGAAAGATTGTTTGGATCACGCTCGGAGGTGTAAAGCTTTCCAATTCCATGCTAACTTTATACATCAACCACCTGAAGTATTACACCCAACTGTTGCTTCTTGGCCATTTAATGCTTGGGGTTTGGATGTTGTTGGTCCATTGCCAAAGTCTTCTGATATACATCTATGCATTTTGGCCGCAACTGACTACTTCTCAAAGTGGGCTGAAACTGTTTCTCTTAAGGAAGTAATGAAGGAAAATGTGGCTAACTTCATCCGAGTCAATATTATCTATTGCTTTGGCATTCCTCGATATATATTGACAGACAATGGTAAGCCATTTGATAACAAGTTGATGAATAAAATATGTGATCTTTTTAGCTTCAAGCAACGCAATTCCTCCATGTATTATGTTGCTGCCAACGTACTTACTGAAGCATTTAACAAGACGCTCTGCAACTTTTGAGAAAGTTTGTCTCTAAGTCTAAGAGAGATTGGCATGAAAGGATGGAAGAAGCTATTTGGGCATATAGGACCACATATCGCAATCCAACGCAAGCGACTCCTTATTCGCTTGCTTATGGAGTTAAAGCAGTCCTTCCACTTGAGCATCAAATCCTATCGTTGAGGCTTGCCATTCAAGAAGAACTCATTGATGAAGAAAATACTCGGTTACACCTTGAAGAATTGGAAGCTCTTGAAGAAAAGAGGCTTGAAGCTTAGCAAATCCTTGAATGTTATCAAGCTCGAATGTCTCGATCTTTTAACAAAAGGGTACGCCTCAGATCTTTCCAAGTGGGTGACCAAGTTCTTGTGGTCAAAAGGCCTATTATTACCTCTCGTCGATCTAGGGACAAATTCTCTGCTAAGTGGGATGGATCATATATCGTACAAGAGGTATACTCAAGTGGCACTTATAAGATAGTTGACTCGAAAGGTTTACGGATTGTCCCCATCAACGGGAAATTTATGAAGAGATACTATCCTTGAAGAAAACAAACTACGCTCCTTGACGCACGAGCATAAACTGCATGTTACTCCTTGCCCGTAAGAGTATAAACTGTGCACGGTTAAAAAAAAGTCCGCTATGTTGAAAACCTCGAAAAAGGAAGCTTAGGAAAAAGTTAGGACATAACAAAATTCCTCTAGGTTGAAAACCTCGAAAGAGGCAGCCTAGGCAAAAGGTAGGATGCCAAAAAAACCTCACCCATTTCGAACTACGGAATGACTTGATCCTCTTTACGAAGGTACGTAGGCAGCATAGAGTTTCATTTTAAGTTCAGTCATATGAGTACAGAAATGCATGTTACCCAAGGCGTTATTCAAATGAGGTATGATGGAATATAATTCATCTGATTGACACTTGAAAATTAGGTGTACATGTATTCTTTCATTGAACCCTCTGTCTTGTATTGATTGTTCAATAATGGCAAGCCCTCTATGTGAATTTGAAGTCTCTTGTGGAATAGTTGTAGCCTTTTAGTAAGAGGCTAAATCTTCAAGCTGAAGGCTCCAATTCTAAGTCGAGTTGATTTTGTCAAGTCTGTTACATCATTAATTTCAAGTATTCAAGCACGCTAGGTCTTAAAGTTGCAGCATTCAAATCCACCAAGTTTCCAGGTCAAAGCCTTCAAATCTAGTAAGTGCAAGTTGAGGCTTTCAAATCACCAAGTCTAGTTAAAATCTTCAAATCTGCTGAGTCTTCAAAGTTTATTGCATCTTCAAGTTCACCAAGCCTTGAAGCTTAGGTATTTAAATCCACCAAGTGCAAATTAGGCTTTCAACTCGTCAAGTCTTCAAGTTGAAATCTTCAAATCTTCCAAGTTGTTAAACTGAAGCCTTCAAGTCTGCCATATTATCAATTGAAAGACAATCAAAAGCCACCATAATAGTCTTGAAATCTTCAAATTGTATCCTTCAATTCTCTAGTTGGAAGCTTCAATATACCTCCAAGTGTATGATAGAAGCCTTTGAAATAGTCTGCACCAACTTTAAATATTTATTCTTGAATTCTTTGACGGAAGGTTTTGATATATCTTCAAATCTTCTACCAGAAGTATTTAAAATGTTGGCTTGCATGCATGACTTGATTTATGTTGCAGAAAGATGATTCTTCAATTGTGAGGCTTTCTTTAATAAAGTGATATCTTTGGGATTGATTTCTTCTTCTACCTACAAAAAAAAAAGAGAAGGAGAAACATATCTATATAAAGGATTTCACAAAATTACCTGTGAAGATTGAAGTTGAAGAGATATTCTTGGTGGACAGCTTTTTGAAAAAAATAAATCATGCTTCATACAATCTTTGATTCATGTATCTCGAAATGAGGACGAGTTTTCATTATTTTGCGTCAAAAGGTCAAATCTTTTGGTGGTGAAGTAATATCTTCAAGTTAGGCTGTATAGTGGACTTTGTTGGTCTTCGTCTTGGACAAAATACATTCTTTAGCTTAGACGGTATAATGGTCTTAGCCTCAGATAAAGTAAAGTTTTCAGCTTGGATGGTTGTCTTCGCCTTCGGACAAAATAAATCTTTGGCTCAGATGGTGTAATGGTCTTTACCTCAGATTAAAAGTAAAATCTTTGGCTTAGATGATGTAATGGTCTTTGCCATAGATAAAGAAAGTCAAGTTTTCAAATAAAGTGAAGTCTTTGGCCCAGACAGTGTAATGGTCTATACCTCATATAAAATGAGGTTAAATCTTCAAACAAGATGAATTCATTAGCTTAGAGGTGTAATGGTCTCCGCTTCTGACAAAATAAATATTTGGATCAGACGGTGTAGTGGTCTTTGCCTCAGATTAAAACTAAAGTCACTGGCTTATATGATGTAATGGTCTTTGCCATAGATAAAGAAAGTCAACTTTTCAAATAAATTGAAGTCTTTGGCCCTGACAGTGTAGTGGTCTACACCTCATATAAAGTGAGGTTAAATCTTCAAACAAGATGAAGTCATTAGCTTAGAGGTGTAATGGTCTTTGCTTCTGAAAAAATAAATCTTTGGCCCAGACGGTGTAATGGTCTACGCTTCAGATAAAATGAAGTTAAATTTTCAAACAAGATGAAGTCATTAGCTTAGACGGTTTAATGATCTTCACTTCAGACAAAATAATTCTTTGGCTCAGATGGTGTAATGGTCTTTGCCTCAGATAAAAGTAAAATCTTTGGTTCAAATGGTGTAATGGTCTACACCACAGATAAAGTGAAGTTAATTCTTCAAAAAAATACAGTCTTCAGCTTAGACGGTGTAATGGTCTTCGCTTCAGAAAAAGTAAAATCTTTGGTTCAAACGGTTTAATAGTTTTCGTCTCAGATAAAGTAAAATCAAATCTTCAGAAAAAAGTAAAATTTTTGGCTTAGACGATGTAATGGTCTATGCCTCAGATTAAATAAAGTAAAATTTTCAAACAAGATGAAGTCATTAGCTTAGACGGTGTAATGGTCTTCACTTCAAATAAAGTGAAGTCTTTAGCTCAGACAGTGTAATGGTCTTCACTTCAGATAAAATAAATCTTTGACTCGGACGATATAATGGTCTTCATCTCAGATAAAAGTAAAATCTTTGACTTAGACGGTTTAATGGTCTTTGCCACAAATAAAGAAAGTTAAATTTTCAAATAAAATAAAGTATTCGGCCAAGACGGTATAATGATCTTTGGCTCAAATAAAGTAAAGTCTTTGGCTTAGAGTCTTTCCCTCAAACAAAGTAAAGTCCTCGAATGATTCCTTTGCCAGAATGGGTAAAATCTGAAGAGAGTAAATCCTAAGATCACTGGCCTCTCTATCTCAAATTTCTAGTTACTCCATATTTCACTTTAACATTGGCTTCGCTCTATCAAATTCTAGTTACTCCATATTTGCTGCTCTCTTGACCTCTTGCCAAAAAGGGGAGTTCAAGGTTTAAAAAGAGTTAAACTACTTGCTTCCGTTTTGTATAAAAAAAATTAAGTGGCAATGTATTAAGAAGATGTGCTAAAAAGACCTGCAAAAGAAGAGTCTTGTTTTGTCATCACCAAAATGCTTCTGCAAAATAATGTAAGAAAGAAGCAATACATGAAATCACTTGGTGTTTGATGCAATATTATTTCAGGCGAGGACATAAGAGGGCTATAAAGACCTTGTTTCAAAGGGAAAGTTTTGATAGAACAAGATTCTAGCATGATATCACAAACTGCACGAAGCTAATAATTGGCCCTATGCATATTAGTGCCAATGACATGAAGTTTTGGTTCAAGAGTATCGATGATAATTAGTGAAACGACACATGAATACAACATATACAAGTATCACCAACAGCATAACTATTGTAGTTTGAGATGGGAAATATTGGTGCTAAAGCACAATGCTTTAACTTGTGGCTAAGTTAGGTCCTGAACAACAATCTCCATTGCTTAAGTTCTAGAAATCTGGACACTTCTTATACTGGTGGATTTGCCTGAGAAGTTATATAACGCATCCTTCTTCTCCTTTGTAGACCATTCTGCAAAATCAAGGGAGGTATAGGGCGACTTTCTAGAAATTGGGAAGGCACCTCTCACCAGAGGATGAACTTTCAAAGCTAGAAAGTTGGTGGGCGAATTTTGCTTGTCGCCAACAATCTCAGGGCACGGGTATGGAGTATCATGTTGACTAAAAACACACAAAATTGAAGACGGGCTAGCATGACATATTCTATCGCCTAACTTCAAGAAAATATCTGGGGAGATATAAGAATATCCTGATAGTTAATTATATATATATATATATATATATATATATATATATATATATATATATATATCGTATCTACAGAAGTCTAGTTTTCAGCACCACAGATGGCTCGTAATTCCGATGCTTCTACACCAATATTTGAATTTTCTACCGAAGGCGTGCAATCTGAAAAGTTGTTGAACGGGGAAGCATCTGAAATAAGAATTTAAAACGTTACCTAAGAAGGTACAGAAGGACTTTTGCTCCGATTTTTGGATATGTTGCAGATATTTGTATCTTGTTTTAGGAAAATCAAGCCGCTTGAATTTTTGATGCTCCTACAGCAAAATATGGATTCTTTCCCAGAAGCGCGTGAAGCAGTAAGGCTAAAACGCGAGGCCGGTACCTCAGCTTCGAAATTTTGTGCAAGCCAAACCAGAAGGAATTAGGCTCTGGGTTTTGAATATGTTGAATATATTTGAGTTGTGATTGTGTACCATTAAGTATGTTGTAATTTGAATACCTCTTCATTGGGATATGAATTTTCCCACCAAAGCATACAAATTCGAAAAGTGAGCGTGATAAATCTCTTGATCAAATTCAAAAATTAATACCAGCTGATCCGTAAAGAATTTGGCTAGGATTTTTGATTTGCCACATCCTTTGAAGCCTGGTTTCAGAATATCACGTGGCTTGTACTCCATTGACCTTACATTAAGAAATATATATCTTAGTGAAGGTGCACAAAATTTAAGGCGAACAAATTGGAAACAAGGGAACACCTTTTGTCTTAGATTGAATGGAGGGAAATTGTTGTGTGCCGCTTCGTCGAAGCTGGAATGTAGAACTCGACGTTTACTTCTTTGCCAATTACAGGAAGACAATGATTTACTGGAGAAGATAGCTAGATATATTTCCACGCAAGGAGTTCAGTGGTGCATATGAAGGCTAAAAACGAATTTAAAAAACATGAATGTTGCCCAAAAAAATAAAATAATAGCGACTTACCTCTAAGAATGGTAATTCTCTAGCCAAATTGTTATGAGTCAAGGCTTTATCAGAGTTTATATTAACGTATGTATGAATGATATTGCGCCCTATTTATAGGATAAGCTGAGAGTGGTTGACTCCAAATCCAATACAACCTCTGTTAAGCACTAGAAGTTTATGGGAAATTGGATAAAGTACAAGAGAGTTACAGTTCAATTGTAACTTGAAATCTCCAAAACCTCTATATATATGATGATTCCATATAAATTCAAATTATGCGGAATTAGGCATAAAGATGGGAGACGATTGCGTGGAGTTTGGTGTGTTAATAAGATAAGCTCAACTTTTGTTGCTTAGTGTTTTTTAAAGCTAAGCTCAAAGTAACTAAACTCATGAGGTGCTTCAGGTGGGGCATATGTGATATATATATATATATATATATAGTTGACCTTAACTGAGATTTCAATCTTGGAACAAGACTATTAAACCTATGATTTTATGATCAATCGCTCTTCGAAAGCAATTGCAAGAAGACAATTAAAAAACATTTGTCTGACTTCAATGCTAATCTTTCAGGATTAACAACTTTGAAGTAGGGAACATTTGTAAGCATTTAAATTTTATTAGATTTAAATCCATAAAATAATTTGGACTATATTAAATTCAAGACATTAGTCCAAAAATATATTGTGGCTAGTAAATGTGGCTATTTATTAAAAGCCAATATATGTATTGGGCTAGTCCATTTAATTGGACTACAAATTAAATGATAAGCCCACTACATTAGCCCAAGGTCCAAATGACTATTAACCCATCTTAAAGCCCAGACTCATGCCACGTGTCAAGTGATGTGGTAATCCAAGTCAAAAGAACGAGCCAACAAAATCATGACATGTGTCAAGCGATGTGGCAATTCAAAACAAGTTAATGAGCCAATGAAATCATGACATGTGTCAAGTAATGTGGCAATCCAAGCCAAATAAATGAGCCAATTAAATCATCCTAATTGTCTGGATGGTATTGGTAAGTTCAAACGGACCAATCAAATCACAGAGTCACATTACTTCCTACAACTATAAATAGAGGTATTCATAAAGCTAGGAGACACCAGAATTAAGAACAAGAAGCAAGCCGAGAGCTCGTGGATCAAACACCGCAGATTTCTCTACAAGCTACAAGTTCAAGCACTCAAGCACTCAAGCTACAAGTTCAAGTTCAAGATCAAGAATGAAGCCAAATCAAATACCTAGTCGTTCAAGATCAAATTACTTGTTCGTGATCAAACACAAATTCACGTTCAAGGAGGAGATTCAAGACCAAGCCTTACAAACCCTTAAATTAAATTAAAGTCAAGCTCAAGATACTTTATTTTCTTGAAGAATCAGAGAAATACTATATGTTGGAAACACGTTTCAAATGCAATATACTAAACGTGTGTTCTTTTGTAGGTTTTGATGAATGTCAAACAAAGCAATAAGCGATATATAGCAGTGCTCAAGGACAAGCACAAAATGGATGCATTACAAGAAGCTTAAGACAAAGTTTAGAAATGTTATAATTGAGTCAATATTAATTGTGATCTTGATTCCTCAATCTTGGCTCATAACATGGCTTCTCTACTAAAATTATTTTTCCAAAATCATGCATATCTAACTTAAGTGTCAAATGATTTTAAACTATGCATATTTATATTTGTTAAAATGTTTTTCAAACATGCCTCAAAAATCTGGGCTAAGATAATCGATTATGTACTTATGATAATCGAGTATCTCTAAGCCAAGACTGCATGACAATCGATTGTGAATTAATGATAATCGATTGTGAGTAAGTCAGTTAACATCAGGTTTTTGCAAACTGCATAACAATCGATTGTGTACTTTTGATAATCGATTGTTAACTGAGGCAAAGCTTTCAAAACTCAGAAAAATCGATTATGAACTAATGGTAATCGATTAGAATGAGAAAAATGTCTCCCAGTGTTTTTAAATAAATTAATAATCGATTGTGGCTTTTGATAATCGATTATATATGAGACAGAAAGTTTTGAAATTAATTAATAATCGATTATGGCTTTTGATAATCGATTATATATGAGACAGTAAGTTTTGAAATTAATTTATAATCGATTGTTCTATTTGATAATCGATTGTTGGAACTAACCGTTGTCATACATTTTCAAATTACCTTCATGTAATCGATTGTTGATATTTAACAATCGATGTTTTGCGTAAAATCTGGAAAAGATTTTCTGAACGTTGTTAAAATAATCGATTGTTGATTTCCTGATAATCGATGTTTTATGCCAAAAATTGGAAAGGATTTTTTAACGTTATAAATAATCGATTATTGATTTGAAGTAATCGATTGTTGACGTAAAATCTGGGATTGAATTTTTGATCTGATAGGCAAACAATCGATTGTTTAGTCTTGACAATCGATTGTCACTGAGTAATTTCAGCAATCCTTAATTGGCAATTAGACAACGGTAAGACTGAGTTTTTCACCTATAAATACAGGCTTAACTCAGTGTTTTCACAACAACAACATATACAATTTAAGTATTTTCATTGCTAAAAGCTTTCTTATATTGATCATCATTTTCATTCATCCATAAAGCTTTTTGAAGAGCCATTCTATTGAGCTAAGTTGTTGTGATCTTGAGCGTACTATTTCTACTCATATCTACTCATTGAGGAGTACTTTGTAAAGTGAGTTTGTTTTGTGTTTGTAAGAGAATTGCGATTCTCGTTTGTTGAGGAACTTGTGATTCCTCAGTTGAAGTCTTTGGGATTGTTATCCCCGAGCAGTTGAAGTCTTTGGGATTGTTATCCCCGAGCAGTTGAAGTCTTTGGGATTGTTATCCCCGAGCAATTGAAGTCTTTGGGATTGTTATCCCCGAGCAATTGAAGTCTTTGGGATTGGTATCCCCGAGCAATTGAAGTCTTTGGGATTGTGATCCCCGAGCACCTAGGTGAGGCTTGTGTCCTCAGCTGTAACGGTTTGTTAAGCACCCGTAAGCTTGACAAGTTTAGTGGAAATCTCGAGAGAGTCTCTCGGGGACTGGACTAACCACGTTTGTGGCCAACCAGGATACATCATTGTGTAAGTTTATTTTACTGCACTTGTTTTAATTTCTGCAAAGTTTTTAAATTCCGCACTAAAACGCTTAATATTTTTAAAACGCTATTCACCCCCCCCCCCTCTAGCGTAAAGCGTTATTTCCAACAATTGGTATCAGAGCCATACTCTCTGAAAGACTTAACCGTTTGAGAGAATCTTTCCATGGCTTCTACTCTAGACTCTTTTGCAGGTATTGATGAAGGACAGTGCCCCACAAGACCTCCTTTGTTCAACGGGACTAATTATTCATATTGGAAAGAAAGGATGCAGATATTCGTCAGATCAAACAGCCCTTACTTGTGGAAGGTGTACACCAAAGGAAATGAGGTTCCTGTCAAACAGGTGGAAGGAATATGGGTGCCAAAAACAGAAGAGGAATTCAACGCCGAGGATAATCGAATGGTCCAAAATAATTTTAAAGCTATTAATTTATTACTCTGTGCTGTTAATGCTAATGATTACAGGAAAATCTCCTGCTGCAAAACAGCGAAAGAAATGTGGGACAAGCTTGAGGTCACTTACGAAGGGACTGACCAGGTAAGAGAAGCTAAAATTGATTTTTTAACTCATGCTTACGAATTGTTCCATATGAAGGAAGGCGAAAAGGTAGACGAGATGTTTGAGCGGTTCTCATCAATAGTGAATGATCTCCACGCACTCAAGAAGACGTTCACAGACAAAGAACTAGTTCGAAAAATCCTTAGGAGCCTAACACCGGCATGGCGATCAAAGGCCGATGCGATTCAAGAGTCAATTGGAATCACGAACGTCACCATAGACGCTCTTAGAGGTAATCTTAAGACTTATGAATCCACTATTCTTAACCCTGTTGTTGACGAACAAAGAAGGCAAAAGATTGCTCTAAAGGCGAGCACAAGTCAATCACCAATTGAAGAGGATGGAGATAGCGAATTTGGACTCATCATCAAAAAGTTCCAAAAATTCATGCGAAAAGAATATGACCGCAAAGGGAAAAAGCAAGGTGAGCAAGTTAAATGTTATGAATGTGGTGAAACAGGGCATATCAAAACAAACTGCCCAAATCTTAAAAAGGAGAAGAAACCCTTCAAGAAGCAACGAGCATACATATCTTGGGGAGGAGATTCCGGAGACGAATCCAGTGAAGAAGAAAATGAAGAAGCGGCAAATCTCTGCCTCATGGCACAGGAAGAAAATCAAAGTGAGGTAAGTCAAATCTCTTCTCAAAATTTTTATACTCTTGATGACATGAGAAATGCCTTTGATGAATTGTATGCTGAATTTCTCAAAGTTACAAAAACCGTCACTAGTTTAAGAGAAAATGCTTCTCTAAAAGAACAAGATTTTCAAAAACAGTTATCATTAAAAGAAAAAGAATTAGAAAAATTGGTTTTGGAAAATGAGAAGCTACTAGAACAAAACAAGTTTTATGGGAAAAGAAGTTCTGACAAGCCCGAGAGTTCTACAAAAAATTGTGCTTCTTGTGTAGACCTTAAGAATGAAGTAGGTAGATTAAAAGGCACACTAGATAAATTCAACTCCTCTCATAAAAACTTGAATGTGGTGCTTGATAACTTGAAATCAACCAAGCATGGAATAGGCTTCATAAATGAAGAAGAGGTTGATGCAAAAACCCAACCACCTAGAGCTCAACCTAGGATTAATAACAAAAATGCCTTTCCTAAAACAAACATGCATGCTAGACAAAATATTAGGAGACCTAGACATGACCTTCCGCCTAGCAATCGTCACCATAGACATGATGCATATTTTAGGCACAACAATGATCATGCTAGAAGATCCCGAAATGTTCAACCTAGAAATGACTATGGTGTTCTAATTAGGAGAAATGAAAATAGAGTAAACAATGTGCATTATTCTAGCTACTATGAGCCTAGACGCATGCATAATCCAAATGTGACATGTCATTATTGTAGACGAATTGGTCATATTGCTCCCGCATGCTTTACTAGACATAGACATGCTACTCAAACATATCATTATAGTATGCATAACCCTCAAGGACCCAAAATGGCATGGGTACCAAAAGAGCATTGATTTGTTTTGCAGGTGTGCTTGAAGGAATCAAGTGTAGTGGATGCTCCAAACACTTGACGAGAGACGAATTCAAAATTCCTTCAATTAAAGCACAAAGAAGGAGGAAGAGACGGAAAAGTCGACTTATGTTTTTTTAAATCGGAAGTATTTTCGAAAAATTCAAAAGGCAAAATTGTGGAAAAAGCTTCGTAAATTGGAGAATGAGCCAAAAGACCAAAATGAACGGAGGATGTTCAAAATCAGGTAATTGGCAAAGTCGAAGGGAAGGTAAGTACCCTAAACCCTCTTAAGAACATCCTAGGACAAAATTCTTAAGAGTTCATTTTTTTCACCCGACTACACGAGTTTCAAAGTTATTATTTCATTTATAGATTACTGACTTGAGCGTCGGAGATGTTTAATTCTATTTTGCAGGCATCCCCCAAAAGGTAAGAGGAAAGTATGAATTATCTTGATACAAAAAAAAAAAAATCGATCATAATCGATTATTTATGCTTACAATCGATTATCAGTATCAATAGTCGATTATTTGTTGATTCAATTTTTTTGCCATGAAATCTTGTTAAATGTTTACATTGCCTGATAGAATTAAGTCTCATCATTTCAGCATCCCCCTTCCAAACAATCGATTATTTGTTCTGCCAATCGATTATTTGCCAAAATTCAAACTCTCTGTGAGTAAAACAATCGATTACTATATATTGACAATCGATTATCTGTTTTAAACTTATGTTACCGTTTTGGCTCCATAATCGATTCCTGACAGGTCATAAATATGAAAAACAATCGATTACCAAGTTTGACAATCGACTATCTTTTTCAAATTTTCTTACCGTTCTGGCGTGTAATCGATGTGTCAGATCATTTTCATTAATGACAATCGATTATTCCATTCAAACAATCGATTGTTGAACGGTCAGTGAATTTATTTTTACCGTTTCAGACTTCAAATCTCTTCAAATCATTTCCAATAAATGTAAGATTCATTCCTTCTCTATATATAGGCTGCACATATGCTCTTGTATACTCACTCAAGCCTCCCAAGCATCAAATTCTCTTGTTTTCTTTGAAAAATCCTAGCACATCCTTTCAAAAAAAAAAATGTCAAGCCGCAACTCAAAACGTGCTCGTTCCAAACAAGGTGCTTCTTCTTCTCGCCATCCATATCAAGATGGATCGGTTCTATTCTTTGAATCCAATGAAGAGCTCACCCGTTTCTTAACCAAATTTGAGAAACGCCTTATTCTCCCTCCTCGCTTTTCAACAAACGCTCTTGTTGCACCATTCATTCCAGCCGCAAATATGCTAAGAGAGTGCAACCTTTTCAATTTCCTACTCCTTACTCACCCCTACTACAACATTTCTTTGGTTGAAGCTTTTTACTCCAACCTTCACAAAGATGATGAGGGTGAACTTGTTACCAATGTTAACGGCATTCCCATTCTAATTTCTGAAGATAACCTCCACCTCATTGCCGGCATTCCGCATGATGGTGAAGACATCTACCAGTACATAAATGATGCCGGGGTCATGATTGATGAAGCTAATCTCTTCCGCCAAGCCGGAGTAGCCTATGATGAGTCCTCTTCCCGTCGTCCCACCATAAAGGGTATGGACCCGAATTATCGTTTCATTCTCTATTTCATCACTCGTGTTCTCAAACCCCGTAAACTCAATCACACCACCATTTCCCAAGAGGATGCCAAATTTCTTCATGCCATTGTCACCGGTGTTAAAATAAATTGGTGCAAGCTTATTCTATCTCATATGTTCAATGCCACCAGAGATGACATACCTCTCCCCTATGCCCTCTTAATAATGAAATTTCTTGAAGCTTCCGGAGTCAATATTGCTAATGGTCCTCTCAAAAAGAGCACCAAAATCTGGGAAATTTCGGAGTCTTCCTTTCATCATGATGGTGATCATGCTCCCGCTCCTCCTCAAAATCGACAAGCCCGTCGTGCTCATCCTCCTCAGGAGCCTACCCTCCGGACCATTTCTGACCAAATTACTCAACTAACCCGTGAGGTCCATGGTTACTTTGATCACGTGCATTATGCCTATGCTCAGATGGTGCCATATCAAGCGCCTACCAATGATGATGAAGGGGATGGGGGTGATGAATGATGAAATTGTTGTTGTTATGAGAAATTGTTGTTTTTGGTCTGTTTGTTCTTGATTGGTTAGTTATGTTTGGTTTCACCCTTGTAATGTTATCTTAATTTTCCAATAAATAAACTTGTGTTTATTTCACATTTTTTTCATATTCTTCCCTTGTGTAAATTTTTGCTAATGGCAAAAGGGGGAAGAAACGGGATATCAAGAAGTATGCTATATCACTCTCAACTTCATTCATGCTTAAAGTGAGGGGGAACATGAATTGAGGGAACATCAAATTGCATACTTTACTCTTGTCTTGGATTATCAAAATAATTATTGCATATATCCCGCTTATGTTTGCCATTATCAAAAAGGGGGAAATTGTTGGAAACACGTTTCAAATGCAATATACTAAACGTGTGTTCTTTTGTAGGTTTTGATGAATGTCAAACAAAGCAATAAGCGATATATAGCAGTGCTCAAGGACAAGCACAAAATGGATGCATTACAAGAAGCTCAAGACAAAGTTTAGAAATGTTATAATTGAGTCAATATTAATTGTGATCTTGATTCCTCAATCTTGGCTCATAACATGGCTTCTCTACTAAAATTATTTTTCCAAAATCATGCATATCTAACTTAAGTGTCAAATGATTTTAAACTATGCATATTTATATTTGTTAAAATATTTTTCAAACATGCCTCAAAAATCTGGGCTAAGATAATCGATTATGTACTTATGATAATCGAGTATCTCTAAGCCAAGACTGCATGACAATCGATTGTGAATTAATGATAATCGATTGTGAGTAAGTCAGTTAACATCAGGTTTTTGCAAACTGCATAACAATCGATTGTGTACTTTTGATAATCGATTGTTAACTGAGGCAAAGCTTTCAAAACTCAGAAAAATCGATTATGAACTAATGGTAATCGATTAGAATGAGAAAAATGTCTCCCAGTGTTTTTAAATAAATTAATAATCGATTGTGGCTTTTGATAATCGATTATATATGAGACAGAAAGTTTTGAAATTAATTAAAAATCGATTATGGCTTTTGATAATCGATTATATATGAGACAGTAAGTTTTGAAATTAATTTATAATCGATTGTTCTATTTGATAATCGATTGTTGGAACTAACCGTTGTCATACATTTTCAAATTACCTTCAGGTAATCGATTGTTGATATTTAACAATCGATGTTTTGCGTAAAATCTGGAAAAGATTTTCTGAACGTTGTTAAAATAATCGATTGTTGATTTCCTGATAATCGATGTTTTATGCCAAAAATTGGAAAGGATTTTTTAACGTTATAAATAATCGATTATTGATTTGAAGTAATCGATTGTTGACGTAAAATCTGGGATTGAATTTTTGATCTGATAGGCAAACAATCGATTGTTTAGTCTTGACAATCGATTGTCACTGAGTAATTTCAGCAATCCTTAATTGGCAATTAGACAACGGTAAGACTGAGTTTTTCACCTATAAATACAGGCTTAACTCAGTGTTTTCACAACAACAACATATACAATTTAAGTATTTTCATTGCTAAAAGCTTTCTTACATTGATCATCATTTTCATTCATCCATAAAGCTTTTTGAAGAGCCATTCTATTGAGCTAAGTTGTTGTGATCTTGAGCGTACTATTTCTACTCATATCTACTCATTGAGGAGTACTTTGTAAAGTGAGTTTGTTTTGTGTTTGTAAGAGAATTGCGATTCTCGTTTGTTGAGGAACTTGTGATTCCTCAGTTGAAGTCTTTGGGATTATTATCCCCGAGCAGTTGAAGTCTTTGGGATTGTTATCCCCGAGCAGTTGAAGTCTTTGGGATTGTTATCCCCGAGCAATTGAAGTCTTTGGGATTGTTATCCCCGAGCAATTGAAGTCTTTGGGATTGGTATCCCCGAGCAATTGAAGTCTTTGGGATTGTGATCCCCGAGCACCTAGGTGAGGCTTGTGTCCTCAGCTGTAACGGTTTGTTAAGCACCCGTAAGCTTGACAAGTTTAGTGGAAATCTCGAGAGAGTCTCTCGGGGACTGGACTAACCACGTTTGTGGCCAACCAGGATACATCATTATGTAAGTTTATTTTACTGCACTTGTTTTAATTTCTGCAAAGTTTTTAAATTCCGCACTAAAACGCTTAATATTTTTAAAACGCTATTCACCCCCCCCCCCCTCTAGCGTAAAGCGTTATTTCCAACACTATAGAGATTGTAATACTTTCATTTATTGAAATCAAATACTACATTTGTTATACAATTTTTTCAGTCCTAATCATTTATTTTTCTCGATGCAAAAATTTGATGCTACAGTCACTTTTTGCGTTGTAAACTCAATTGAACTTTTAAGATCAGAATTGGAATTTGTTCTTATCCACAATATGAATAAAGTCACACGATTAGTTAAGATCTTAAACTTCATTGACAACCACTAAAAAACTTCGAAACTTTGAATTTGAAAATAAATTTTTGTAAAATTATTATTTACTAGTAGTCATACAAGCACGATGTGCGGTCAGCATTAAAAAATATTAATTAAATCAAATTATTATCGATCTTGTTTGATCCTATTAGATTGTATTACTTTACTTTAATTGTCAATTTACTTGTCAATACGATATATCCAATAATAAAATCTCTATTAAATCAAAGGTACTTATATAGTTAGTGAATAACCTTTTTGTTCTATAATATTATTATTATATTAACCAATATTTAATATCCGCTTTCTTTTTTCCATATATGAGAAGATTTATAATTTATTACTGTTGTAATATTTTTTTAAGTTTAAATTTTATTCTATTGTACATGATAATATTATCTAAATTTTAATGAACAAAATCTCTGTTAAACTAACCGGACCTATACAGGGAGCTTATTGAATAATATTTTTCTTATGTATTTTTGTTTATTATATCATCTAACATTTAATATTATTGCATTGCTAGTAGATAGTTTTATTAGAATTACTTTATTAAATATTTTTCTCTGAAGTTTATTATATCTTTATTTTCGTTTTATCTATTTTAAAATAATTTTAAAACTCCAACTTCATACTAATCCTCAATTTGAATTGGTAATTATTTATTTTCAATTTTATTTTTATTTTTAAATTATTTTAAAACTCCAAATTGAAACTACATCTCGATTTGAATGGGTAGTTTTTCTCTTTCTTTCGTTTTTTCTAATAGCTAATTTTTTTTTGCTTTTTTATTTTAAGATAGTTTATAAAGTCCAACTTGAAACTACTCCCACCCAATTTGAATGGGTAGTTATTATTTTATATATTTATTTTTTAGTTTTTAGATATATTTAATAATAAGATATCTATATTTATTTATTAAAATAAAGTAACAATTTAATATATATATATATATATATATATATATATATATATATATATATTATATTTTATTTTATTATTTTCATTTTTTCTATATATTTAAATTCAAAAATAATAACCAATAACTTTTGTTCTATATTTTCATTATTATATCAGCCAATGTTTTGTATTCACTTTCTTTTTGTAATATATGAGACGATATATAATTTATTACTGATAAAATATTTTTTTGTTTAAGTTTTATTATGTTGTTCTTAATAATATTATCTAAATTTTAATCAATAAACTCTCTGTTAAACTTTCGGGACTTATACAAGGAGTGCATTGAATAAATTTTTTGTTATGTATTTTTTATTATATCATCTAATATTTAGTATTATTACATTTTAATAGAAATATTTATTAGCATATTACTTTATTTAATATTTTTTCTCTGAGAGTTTTTTAATTTCTTTATTTTATTTTTTTATTTTAAAAGTATTTTTTAAAATTGCAGTTTGAAACTACTTCCAAATTTAAATTGGTAATTCATTATTTATTTTAAATTATTTTAAACTCCAACTTGAAACTACTTTCCGATTTGAATGAGTAGTATTTCTTCTCTTTTTTTCATTTTTTATAGCTATATTTTTCCTTTTATTTTAAAATATTTTAAAAACTCCAAACTACTCCCACCCAATTAGAATGAGTAGTTATTTTTTTATATATATTTATTTTTTAGTTTTTATATTTAATAATATGATATCTTTATTTATTAATACACATAATACAACCAATTAATACATACATACATACATACATACATATATATGGCAGTTTTTTTATTTTATTTTATTATTTATATATATATGTATATATATTTAAATTTCAAAATAATAAATTATAAATTAAATAACTAATTATGTCATGTGATATTTTTTTAGGTTGCCACTTGGCTTAAGGAAAGAGTTTTTTCCTCTCCTTTTGATAATATATAGATTTGAATTGTTACAAATGACCACGAATATCATCTGAAGTTTATGTCTCAATTTTGAGGGAGTTTGATGAATATTAGAGTATGTTTTAGTTGAAATTTCAAATTGAACTCAAAGATAAAGAAGAAAAATATTGTATAAATAAGTTGTATGTATCGTATATGTCGAATATATGTTATTTCTATGTTTTAATAATGCATCACTTGACTTCCATTTATATACATACAATTATGTATAATTATATGCAAATGCTAGGTAAGTTATATGCACCAAAAAAAAAAACAATTTTGTATTCAAATTGTATATGAATCACTATAATGCTACATAAACCAAACTACGGGTAGGCTATATGTTAAATCGGCTTCGCGATCAAGCTCATTTTAATAATTCTAAAATAAAGCAAAAACCAAAAGAATAAGAAGACAAAATCTTTATAAGGTGGGACCGGGGAATGCAACCCAGCAACCGACACGCAACAGCTTCGCAAATTAAAATTTATATTTATATATGAAATCTCTCACGAAAAAAGACGCAATATTATAAAAACGCTCGTCTCTCGGTGCATATTTTTGGATCTGAAACCAATTCCCAAATCCAAACGCATTTCCCCTTTCGTTTTCTCTTCTCTTCTCTCCCTCCCGTTTTCATCACCATGGGAAGAGCAGCTCGTAGATCTCTTCTGATTTGCGCCATTTCTCTTCTTCTTACCTTCCACAATGCTTTCTCTTTCTATCTCCCCGGTGTCGCTCCTGAAGATTTCCAAAAGGTTCCCCATTTTTCACTCTCTTTCTCATTTTTTCTTCATGTTTGTGTGTGTGTGTGTGTACAAAAATGCAAAATAAGTTGATATCTCGGATATCAAGAAAAAATTTGACTAAAGTTTGAATCTAGATCGGCTAGATTATGAGAATGTACATATTCACTCCCTTTCTCTATATTTCTTCATGTGTATGTGTGTGTGTGCACAAAAATACAAAATGCCTTGTTATTTTTGTTGTTGTCGGATATCAAGAGGCAATTTGATTAAAGTTTGAAGATAGATCGGCTAGACTAATATATCTAATAAAAATTTGGATATTCTGAAGCTACATTTCCAAAGGTCCACATTTTTCACTTTTTTCCCCCCTCAATTCTTCATGTAAATGTCTGTGGTCAAAATGAAAAATGCGTTGTTTATTTATCGTTATAGTTGTTCTTGTTGTTGTTGTTGTTGTTGTTGTTGTTGTTTTTGTATGTTTAGAGGCAATTTGAGTAAAATTTGAAGCTAGATCGACTAGTTAATGTCATTTATTTGAAATATAAAAATTGTACATGTATATTCCGAAATTAATCCACCACATTTTCACTCTCTTTCTCAATTTTTTTTCATGCGTACGTATGTGTGGGAAAGAATGCAAAACGCATTGTTATTCTTGTTGTTATTTTCGGGTATCAATAGGAAATTTTACTAAAGCTTGAGGCTAGATCTGCTAGATTAAAATTAATTTTTTAAAAAGGAATAAAAATGTGGATGTTCTGAAGCTAAATTTCCAAAAGGTTCCCACATCTTTCACTCTCTTTCTCCGTATTTCTTCATTACATGTGTGTGTGCATGAAAATGGATATTCGTCCTTATTTTTGTTATTGTTGTTTTTGTTGTTGTTATTTGCGAATATTAAGAGGCAATTTGACTAATGCTTGAAATTAGATCAGCTAGCATAATCACTTTTTGTAAAAAAGAAGAAGTTGATATTCACTCGCTTTCTCTATCTTTCTTCATGTGTACGTAGGCGTGTGGACAAATTTCGAATTGTGTTTTTATTTTTGTTGTGTTATTTTTGGATATCAAGAGGCATTTTGACAACTTTGAAGCTATATTGTGCAGATTGGTGTCACATTTTCATAAAAATTACAAATGTAGAGATTCTGAAGCTACACAAAATAAGTCACTGATTCTTCACATATCATGTTGGTGAAAATGTTACTTCATTTTAATATGCTGTTGAAAGTTTACATTTGTTTGAATATCATTGGACAAACAATGAAAATGCTTTGTTATTGTTGTTGTTGTTGTCCGATATCAAGAGGCAATTTTTACTGAAGTTTAAGCTAGATTGCCTAGATTAATATCACTTTTTTGATCGCCTAGATTAATATCACTTTATTGAGAAATAGAAATGTAGATATTCTGAAGCTACGCATGAGTTACTATATAGGATGCAATTCTGCTTGTATCAAAATGGCGACAGTGAAACATTTTAAAATGTTGGTGAAAGTTTATGCAACAAAAATTGTCAAATATTTTGATGTTAATAGCTCTGTTTGAATATCCTGTCTAAGTGATGTGTGTATTATATACTTTGTTTGCTTATTTAGAGTTTGATTTGTGTTCGGTTCACAGATCTCTGTTGGGCTAGGTATGGTGTTGTGCTTAGTTACATCACTTTGTTGCTTTGATTTGTGTATGCATGGGCTCTGTTGGGGAAACCAGTTGGTTTTGTTTGTATATATCTAGTTTGATTTGTGAGATCTGTGAATTCAAAACCATCTGAATTCACAGACAGAATGAATGTTTAAAAATTATTGCGAGGAAGCTGTGAGTACAAATGACATTGAGGCATAGTTGTGCCAGTACTGCTTAAGAGAGAGAGAAAAAAATGAGAGAGAGAGAGAGAGAGAGGGAGGGAGAGAGGGGGGAGGGAGGGAGGGCAATGATGTAGCAGAATTGGTAAAGCGTGTATATTTGGTTAATAAAAAAGGAAGCTCATGGTAGGACACTTGTATTTTTGCCGGGAAACATACAGTAGAATCTATGTGGGTATGGGGAGATATATGTATGATTTTTTGATCACATTTGTATCTCAGCTTACTTGTTCGATCTCACCTAATCCACAGGATACCTGTTGCTTACCACATGAAAAGTATCGGATAACTCTGTCTGCCTCTACTGCAAACTCTGTTCTCCCGTGGTCCACTCTAGCTTCAATCTATATATATATATATATATATATATATATATATATATATATATATATATATAGAGAGAGAGAGAGAGAGAGAGAGAGAGAGAGAGAGAGAGAGAGAGAGAGAGAGAGAGAGAGATAGATAGTAGATGGATAGATAGACAGATAGATAGATTATTTGTTTGTAGGATGTTCAATTAGTACTTGATTAAATAGCAAGAGAAGGGTTGTTTTTGTCTTTCTGGAAGTCTTGTAACTAGTGTCTGTTTCCATCAGCACTATCTTTGTGCTAAGTTCAATTTTTAATGAAATATGTTACCATTCCAAAAAAAAGAAGGGTTTATTGTACAACATCATATTTCTTTTTCTTTGCCTTTACGGCTTTCATTCCGACTACATATGCAATCTGAAAATGTCCCCTGAAACACAAGTCAATATTGCTTAATCAGTTAGTAGGCTTTCTGTCATGAAGGCAGCTAGTAAATTTTGGCCTACGTGATTTGTATTGTCAGGTTATTTTGGGAGACCCCTCTCATGATTCTGACTAGATGCTTCCCTCTTTTTGCTTCCTTTCAGTTGTCCAAATTGATATTGATGTGCTTCGAAAGAAGTTCCATTCTCTATTTCACTATGAACATGAACTTCTGTAGAAGTGTGTTGTTGATTGATAATGCGACATGTTTTCTAGCATGCATGTTTATTATGGAATGGTATGTATGGTGAAAAGTGTCAACTTAATTCAATTCCCTTGGAAGAACGTGTATTAAGCAGATCATACAGAGTTGTGATCATCTCACAAAATCTAGGTCAAATTATGCCCAAAAGTATATTAAACATACCTTTTGGGTTCATCGGCAGGTGATGCGAGCTGGATAAAGTGTACATGGATTTTGTTTTGTGGGAAAGATCTTTAACAAGTTTTTAGACGGGGTGGTGGGGGGTTATGATATATATATATATATTAAATTTATTTTGTTATAAAATATTCGTTTAGAGATTATACTTGACCCTAAAAGAAGGATATATATATATATATATATATATATATATATATATATATATATATATATTGAAATTTATTTTGTTATAAAATATTCGTTGAGAGATTATACTTAACCCTAAAAGAAGGAAATACATAAATTTTTCCGACTCCTGGAAGGTGATGATGTTTGTTGCAGGGAGGTCCTCTGTCTGTGAAAGTGAACAAGCTGACTTCTACAAAGACTCAGCTTCCTTATTCGTTCTATTCTGTTCCTTTCTGTCGTCCAGAAAATATAGTGGATAGCAGAGAAAATCTTGGAGAAGTGCTTCGTGGTGATCGAATTGAGAACTCCCCTTATACGGTCAGTGTAATCTACTTTACCACTTGATTTATTTGTTTTTATTATCTTATGGCTACTGACTTCTTTTAGCTGTATGTTTCTATTGCAGTTCAAAATGAGGGAACCAGAGATGTGCCATGTTGTTTGTAGGCTTGTACTTGATGACAAGACTGCTAAGGAATTTAAAGAAAAAATTGAAGATGAATATCGTGTCAACATGTAGGTCAATTATTTGCTTGAGAAAACTGTCATCTTCCGAACTTTTGGATTGTACTCTTCTTAACTACTCTTGCTAACAATCTTCTGGATTCATGTGTTAGGATCCTAGATAATCTGCCTTTAGTTGTTCCAGTTCGGAGGTTAGAGCAAGAAGCCCCTCCTGCCTATCAACAGGGAGTTTATATCGGTGTAAAAGGACAATATGCCGGGGTAAGGATATTTTCCATAACACTATGGAGAACTGAGTTTCTGTGTAAAAGTGCTAAATTTTGTAATCATCTACTGAATTGTTATGTGTGACTGCCTGCAGAGCAAGGATGAGAAGCATTTCATCCATAACCACTTGACATTCACTGTTAAGTACCATAAAGATTTGCAGACAGATTCAGCCAGAATTGTGGGATTTGAAGTCATGCCATTCAGGTTTGTTTTCAAGGATACCCTATATCTCCATGAGCACTCACTGTTTGAGGCCTAGCAATATGTGTATGATTTTGTTTGCTCTTTTTGTTTAATCTATTGGTGCAAAAGAACTGACATGGCTGATTATATTTCCAGTGTTAAGCATGAATATGATGGAAAATGGAGTGAAAATATTCGTTTAACAACATGTGATCCACATGCAAAACGGACTGTATCTAATTCAAATTCTCCTCAAGAGGTTGAGACTAACCAAGAAATCATATTTACATATGATGTTGAATTCCAGGTAACATACTTTTTGAATCTTGTTAGATATGGCCACTCAATTTGATCATTACTAGTCCTTTTTAAAAGTTTATGTGTTATGACTTCTATGTTCAACCTTCTGAGATTTACTATAGGAGTTTTGTATTATATAAAACTAATTTTATATGATTCTTTGGTTTGTAACAGGAGAGTGATGTCAAGTGGGCGTCGAGATGGGACGCCTATCTACTGATGGCTGATGATCAGATCCATTGGTTCTCGATAGTAAACTCTTTAATGATTGTGCTTTTCCTATCAGGCATGGTGGCGATGATAATGTTGAGAACACTTTATCGCGATATTTCCAAGTACAATGAACTGGAGACCCAGGAGGAGGCACAAGAAGAAACTGGGTGGAAACTAGTCCATGCAGATGTTTTCAGGCCTCCAAGTAACTCAGATTTGCTTTGTGTCTATGTTGGAACTGGTGTACAGTTTGTCGGTATGATGGTGGTGACCATGATGTTTGCTGTCCTTGGGTTCCTCTCCCCTTCAAATCGGGGTGGGCTAATGACCGCTATGCTCTTGCTCTGGGTTTTCATGGGACTCTTTGCGGGCTACTCTGCTTCCCGTCTCTATAAGTTATTTAAAGGTACAGAATGGAAGAGAATTGCTCTCAGGACAGCTTTTCTGTTTCCAGCTACTGTCTTTGCCATCTTCTTCGTTCTAAATGCACTCATCTGGGGTCAAAAATCATCTGGTGCTGTGCCATTCGGAACAATGTTTGCTTTGGTGTTCTTATGGTTCGGAATTTCAGTCCCTCTTGTGTTTGTGGGCAGTTATGTTGGTTTTAGAAAGCCAGCCATTGAGGATCCTGTGAAGACGAATAAAATACCCAGGCAGATCCCGGAGCAGGCTTGGTACATGAACCCCATCTTCTCAGTCCTAATCGGAGGCATACTTCCATTTGGAGCTGTTTTCATTGAGCTCTTTTTCATTCTTACCTCAATCTGGCTGAACCAATTTTACTACCTCTTCGGCTTCCTCTTCATCGTGTTTGTCATTTTGATAGTCACCTGTGCCGAGATCACTATCGTACTATGCTATTTCCAGTTATGCAGTGAGGACTACTTGTGGTGGTGGAGATCCTACCTGACATCAGGCTCGTCCGCACTTTACCTCTTCCTTTATGCTACCTTCTACTTCTTCACTAAGCTTGACATAACTAAGCCTGTTTCTGGGATCTTGTACTTTGGTTACATGTTGATTGCTTCATATGCATTTTTCGTTCTGACCGGTACCATCGGTTTCTATGCATGCTTCTGGTTCACAAGACTTATTTACTCGTCTGTGAAGATCGACTGATGAGACCCAGATTCTCCAGTTCCGCTGCCCTTACTGGTTATTAACAAGAATGCTGTAGAAGATCATTACACTTGATTATCCAAGTACTTGTATCCCTTTAGAAGTCATCTTAATTTGTCCACCAATTTTTGAACATAAGATTATTATAATGTTTTAGTAAAATTTTCCAGTGGTAGTTCAGATCAAAAGCTGTCTTTTTTGTCCGATAGAGGCCTCCAGAAGTCATGTACTATCTTTTAACTTGTGAAGTATTCGTTTACTGTATGGTTAAGTAGATGGTCCTCTGTTACAATTTTTAGCCTTAGTTATTTCTCCACAAGACGGCCTTAGTCCCTTGTTATTTTGATAGGGACAAGATGCACTAACAATTACACACGTGGTAAAAAAGTACCCCGCGTCCAAGTGTTGACATCAAACTAAAAGATGATACTCCCTACATTTGGTTGAATTGTTTAGAAAAAGTAAAACCAAAATTATACGAATTGGTTTAGTTTTTGATTAGAAAAGCATTCTTTTACGATGAAAGGTTTGGAGTTGTATCATACATTCTTCCACAAGTTACAGCTTTCTGACATGTAGAATCTGTATTCAAACAATGAAACAAAAGATGTAGCTGAATAAAGATAACAAACTATCAATGTAATTTTCGCAAAAGTTCACCGTTAAAAGTGTTAATGTAAAGCGATTGGATATGTATGTATAACTACGTTTATTTTGTAGGATTTAACACAAACGATGTCGTTTTAACCTATCATAAGTTCATAACATGTTTAATTGCTCCTATTTTTATGAGGTAACTAGCTAATACTTATAAGTTATAATAGAGATCTACACCAATAATGCGTAGAACTTAAACGCTCCGTAAGTTAACCTAAAATGACTTTTTCAAAAGGAATTTTTCTTTGATATGAGCGTAATTTTCCTAGTTAAGGTCAAAAGTAATATCACATAAGAGACTTTGTTGCTTTTATAATGATCTTCCTTAATCTTATCTTAGAACATTAAGACAAGAGGGTGCTGTAAGTATGGCAAATGGCACAAAAACAATGAATAAGCTCTTCCACCATATTCTCCTATCCACTCCTAAACAAAACCAATTCCCTCTAAAAGAGGCGCAAATGAATTCTCCCCACAAAAACCTAGTCCTCTCATTTCAGTATAAAAATTCATCAACACAACACTTTGAAACTACCATAAAAAACTATTTTATATCCAAATGAATAATTTTAACACTTCTCTACTATTCTTTTTCTTCCTTCTCAATATTTTATGCCATGCCAAGGCATTCAACATTACCAATCTTCTTAATCAATACTCATCTTTCAGCAATTTCAACAATTACCTAACTCAAACTGGAGTTGCTTCAGCAATCAACTCCCGGCAAACGATCACTGTCCTAGTAGTCGAAAACAGCAACTTGTCACCCCTCTCGGGGAAGTCACAAGACGTGCTCGCAAACATCATGCGCGTGCACGTCTTGCTCGACTATTATGACGTGCAAAAGCTCCAAAAATTACCTAATAAAACCATGAAGGCTCCGACTCTGTTTCAAACCACTGGTCAGGCTAGTAGTGATCAAGGATATTTGAATCTGACAGATTTAGGCAGTGGTAGTGTTGCATTAGGCTCAGCTGCAAAAGGTGCAACACTTGGATCAAATCTAGTCAAGTCCGTTGCATCACAACCTTATAACATTTCAATCTTGCAAATTAGCAATGTTATTATTCCATTGGGGATTGATTCATCAACTAATTCCCCGTCTTCATCGCCTAATCGTGCTCCTTCACCTAGCACAAGCAATAATTCCTCCGCGCCATTACCAGGCTCTGCTCCTTCGCCTAATAACACTTCTACCCCTACACCCTCACCTTCTGCAGCCCCCGGCTCTGGCTCATCACCTAAGCCAGAGCCACCGGCTGCAGATACCCCTGCAGAGGCTTCCCCTTCACCGACTCCACATGCGCCTGGTTCCCCACATAAGCCTGATGCACCAACTGCGGACACTCCTGTTGCTGCTGATGCACCAGCGGAGGATCATTCTCCTAGTGCCACCTCAGTTTTAGATGTTAGCTTAATTTTCGTTGCCATATCAAATCTCTTTTTTGTATTAGTGATTTGATAAGGGAGATGGATGATTTTTATCCATGTAGGTTATTATATAAAAAAACTATAGGTCTAGGATTTAAACTTTATGTCTTCAAAGACGTCTATTTTGGTCCTTATTTAGTATAATTTTTAACACACAAAAGGTTTGAGCCAGTCTTTAGTAAAGTGGAAATCCTTTTGATTTTGGATCACAAATCCAGTATTTACTGTATCACATTTTGGTACAGTGAATAACAAATTAATCAATCACTAACATTGTAAGCCAAGAAACCATGTTCAAGACGGTTGAAAATAGTGGCTGGCCCAAAAATTTTCACTAAATAAGATAGAACTTCTTACAACAAAACCAATGATAAAATATTGCCTCCGGTCCGGTCCATAATAAGTGATAGTTTTGTCTTTTTATTTTGGTTCGAAATAAGTGCTATTTTTACATATTCAAGAATGAATTAACTTTGGTTTTTCAAATTTTCCCTTGTTTATATATTCCAATTTGTCAAGTTAACAATATACAAATTTAAATTAAGGATAATTTAGGGGTTAATTTTAAGGCTGTATCCGGTTCCGGTTCTGGGTCTATTTGGGTTTGCGGTTTCGGTACTGGCGGTTCCGGAACCGGAACCGCTACCATACGGTTCCGGAACCATCCGGTTCCTGGCGGTTCCGGTTCCGGCGGTTCCCGGCGGTTCTGAATTTTTTTTTTTTTTTGAAAAACCAATATCTTGTATAGTAATCATTAGTATATTGTAGAATATATTTTATATGGTGTATTATTTTATTAGTATAGTATATATTGTGTTTGGTAATTAGTATATATTGTGTATAAGTAGTGTATATTTTGTATATAAGTAGTATATATTGTATGTAAGTAGTATATATTGTATATAAGTAGTGTATATTGTGTTGTAGTTAGTAATTAGTATAAATTGTATATAAGTAGTATATACTGATAAAGAAATATTGAGACAAAAGATATTCAAGGATATGATAAAGAGCATATTTATTGACCAAAATGGCATATCTTTCTTAGTCTTCCTTCCCCCAAGGGAATGAGCACAACATGGTACTAATACCACCATTAAAAGGAAAAAAACTAAAAGAAGACATGCCAATGTACAAGTTACATCATAATTTATGTATTATTTCTAACAAATCTCATAAAACCTTCAAGGTTTGGAGGTGGTTGTGTTGGCGATGGTGAAAATGAAGCTTGTTCATCACTACTTCCGGGTGAAGATGTTTCCTGAGCAAGTTCTGCTAGCATTTCTTCATAGCACTCATCTATTTCTGGTTGTGATTCAGCTAGCCCAAAGTTCCTTCTTTCTACGCGGATCCAATCTCGAAAAAGCACTGATTTTTCCAAGCTGTCCCGCATCGACACTCTGTGATCACCTATTTGTAGTCTTGCTTGAATAAAGGCGCTCTCCGATGCAACACTTGACGCTTGAATCGACAGAACATCCCGAGCCATCCTTGCAAGAACGGGAAAATGCTTTTCCCTTGTCTTCCACCAATCCAAAAGGTCAAAAGAGCCGTCTGGATTCTCATTCTCTAGTCCCTGCGACAAATAAACTTGAAGCTCATTTAGATGGGAAATTTCATCTAAATTTTCCCCTTGAGTACCCCTGAACTTCGTCCACGATTTAAGAGTTGTTAAGCCAGCAGCTCTTTTAGACGACTGTGATGTAGACGAAGTAGGGGTTGGAATATTAGGCCTAGCATGCTCTAACGCCTGTTTATAAGCATTATAAACAGTTTGAGCATTCAATTTAATTGATGCTTTCGCATCAGATAGTGTAGCCATTTCTTCTTCTGAAAGATCTAAAGCTTGATAAATAGTAGAATACCAAAAGTGAGGACCTCCTAATTTCATAGTAGGATTTAGCATAGGAGACACACCAAATATAGGATGGATTGGAAAAAAATATTTTTTAAACTTCTTTTTCATTTTAGTTATTGCAATTACATAAATTTCTCCTCCCTCGTTAAAATCAACAAACAAATTAGCAAGTGCAGCAATATAAACTAAACAGTTAGAAATAGTTGGATAATATTGGTTAGATAAAGCATTTGTAGCCACATGAAAATGTTCTAAAAAATCTAAAAGAATTTTAACGTTAGTCCAATCTACTGTAGTTAGCATGTCATTATCTTCCTCCCCACAATTCCGAGAATTATACGTAGCGTTAATTGGGTTCCTATATTTGTACGCTACTACTAAACTTTCGTACATGTAGTTCCACCTAGTTGGGCAAGGTTTAGGAACCTTTCTTTCTCTAAGGCCATATTCGTCACACCTTTTAAAATATTCTCTAAGTCTACTTCTACGGTTTGAATAAAAAAGCCAATTAAGAGCCATTTTAACCTTTTCAATTTCTATGTTTAATATTCTCATACCATCACCAACAATTAAATGATAAATGTGACAAATACATCTAATATGGAAAATATTAGTAAAAGCAGGAGTAAGTGTTCTAGTTAGCATACCTATTGCACTAGTGTTGCTAGAAGCGTTATCCATGGAAATTGACATTATTTTATCACTAAAACAAAAATATCTGCATACATCTGAAACATTGTTAGCAATAAACCTACCCGTGTGCCATGAATTAATTATCCTATATGCAATAATGCGTTTTTGCATAGTCCAGTCTTCGTCTATCCAATGACTGGTTACGGTTAGATAATCACAATCATTATTACTTCTACCAATATCAGTTGTAATAGACATATGATTAGCTATATGGGTAAATAAATAGCGCAAGTATTGTTAATATTCATGCTTGTATTTATAAATATCGGCCTTAACTGTGGTGCGAGGCCAACCTTTATACGTAGGATTAAATACTCTTCTAATATTATGAATCCATGCAGGATTAGAAGCAAAAGAATAAGGCAAACACATAACAGTAATCATTTTAGCTAATTCTTCATGATCCTTATTTGGATCGTAATATAATATACCTCCGGTGACTGTGTTTATTCCTGGTTGAACTAGATTTGAACCAGTACTTGGGTTAACCGAAGTATTAGGACTTGTCCTCCCCTCTTGTTGCACTTTCAATTGCAAAAATCTAGCCTTATCGCTAGGGTGTAATCTTATATTGTTAACTAAACTACCCGTGCCGCTACGATCTCCAGTATACCTATGAACAAGTAATTTCCCACAAGATTTGCACTTAGCCTTATTTTGTTCTCTTAGTTGAATAAAAAATTGCCAAACTAATGATGTTTCTATACGTTTAGGAGGTTGTCTGCTAAAAGTGGGAGTTTGTACGGGTGGGTGTGCCATTTCATCACCTAAGTTATGAGCAGGACTAGTAGGTGTATCATCTAAATCTATTGGAGCTTGGTTTTCATCATCATCATCCTCATTTCCCTCTGGTGCATTAGGATAAAGAGCATTCATAATATCATCGTCTATTCTATCACCAACTGCTACATCATGTAAAAAATCAATATCGCTAAATTGAAAACAAGGGTGATCACTATCAAGGATTCCAAAGAGTTCATTTGGATTTATAGGTTGGCTACTACTTTGAACTTGCTTATCTTTTTTAGGTCGGGGAGCCGCGGGAGGGGTAGTATTTTGGCGACTACTTTCACCGGTTTTAGATTTTCCTTTACCGAACATATTTTTCAACGAAAATGCTATAATAATTATAATTAAGCAAAATAACAACACACAAAAATATTCTTAGCACGTAAGAGTTGAAACGAGTTTACCGGATTGACGAACAACTTCTTGAAAATTGAAAATCGTTGAAATTGAACACTTGAAAACTTCAATTCAACAACTTTACAATGTTTCACGAATTTGCAACAATAAATTAAGCACTTGCACTAGAAATATTGAAAGAGAGTTTGAGAGAGATTGACAGAGATTGAGAGATATTGATGAATTGGTGAATAAAAATGAAAGAGTGAGGGGGTATTTATAGTTGAGAAATGGGAAATTGTGTAATTATATAAAGTTTGGGGTTAAATTAAAGTTTGGGGGCCAAATGGCTATTTTTTAAAATTCCAAACGGCTAATTTTGAAAAAGAGCCATTTGGAAATTATTAATTTTTTTTTTATTTTAAAAATCTGCCCGTTATTGGAACGTTTGGAACCGCTTGAACCGGTCCGGTTCTGGCGGTTCCGGTTCCGGTTCTAACGGGTAGAACCGCCCCGTCACGGTTCCGGGGAACCGCCGGAACCGGAACCGCCGGAACCGGCAGAACTGGCAGAACCGCCAGAACCGCGGTTCCGGTCCGGTTCAGGTTCGGAACCGTGAATTTTGCAGCCTTAGTTAATTTCACTGATGGTCACTCAACTATGTTTCAATTTCATTAAAGCCACTCAACTATTTTTTATCACTTAAAAGTAACTAAACTTTCACATTGTCACTTAAAAGTCATTGTGGCTCAAACTCCTACCATAAATATGACATGACATAAAATTTAATGAGACAAATTCAAAATTAAATGCCACATAAGCTTAAATGGATCATACCTACTTTAGATCAATTTCTTCCTTAATGTGATTTGAACCATAACCCAAATACTTTCAATAAAAGAAAATATTAATTTTATATTAGTTTAAAATGATTATCCTGTACTATAAAATTCTTGCCTTTTCTAATATATAATGCCCATTTACAGTTATTCTATACTAAAAAAATTCTTATCTTGTTTGTATGCCCATCTAAGTTGTTTTATAACTATATTGAAGTTAAAATACTACTATAGCCAATTCACATAAGATATTTATACTTTTTCAGTGAAATTAAGGTAGTATTGTGTTCATCTTACATAATATATTAATGTATCATAAGCATAAAAGAATAATAATAAGGCTAATAAGAGTCTAATTCACAATGAACATGCAATTACAAACAACCTATTGCAATTGTTTAGACAAAAGAAATTTTATATTTGTATGATAAAAACCCCATAAAAATTATAAGACCTAATTTTATTAGGGGTGTGTCTGTTTGTCCCCCTATTGAAACCCATTTGGGTTATGGGTCAAATCGCATTAAGGAAGAAATGGATCTAAAGTGGGTATGATCTATTTAAGCTTATATGACTTTTGTTTTTGTAGGTTTTTTATTAAATTTTATGCCATGCCATATTTATAGTAGAGATTTGAGCAAAAATAATTTTTTAGTGATAATGTGAAAGTTGAGTTACTTTTAAGTGATAAAAATAGTTGAGTGACTTTAGTGAAATTAAACATAATTGGGTGACCATAAGTAAAATTAATCCGATAATTTTGTCAAAATACTTATTTTTTTCTAGGAGGCAGAATAGCCTCTTAGACACTTGTACCTGTGTCCTTTTGTCATCTCGGTCCATATAATCTACAAAGTTTCATCCAGATACTTTAACGTGATCAAAACTTATATTTTAAACCCCTCTGACCGTTGACCAAGCACACGTGGTAATAAAATGATTGAGCTGGACAATACGAGTATAGTTCACGCGGACAACGAGCGTGAATATGATATTTTGAATAAGAAATAATTTATATAAGAAGATAAAAATTAATAAAATAAAAAATTAAAAATAAATTAAAAATATAAACATAAAAGAAGTCAAAAACGAAAAGAAAAACCGTACGTCTTCTTCAAAGAACCCTGCACCCTTCCTTTTTTTTCCATGTACGCTTCTTCCTCCCCCCTCCACCCCTTCCTGTTCTCTTTTCGTTTTCTTTTCCTTCTATACTACTGCTTCTTCTTCTCTACTCTCCCCCTCCCCCTTCAAAAAAAGAAAAATATTCCGATTCTTGAAGATCCCTTAACCATCTCCGTTTACCCATGGTGTTATGAACAAGTCAAAAATATACTAAAAAGGGAACCAGGTATTAATTTTCGAGCTGGACGAAAAATGGTTCACCGAACTTCCTCTCCGCCATCTAACGCCTTCAGCCATGGAAATGAACCACATAACTTCTTCTCCCACTTTTCGATCTGAAAAAAAAATTAATTTTACCTCGTTTTTCTTTATTCATTTTAATTTTATTTTTATAATATAATAAGTGAAGAATTGAAAGGAGAGAGGAGGCAGAACAAGAGATAATGATATGGGCAGGAGTAATAACACGAGGGTAGAGAGAGAGAGAGAGATAAACGAGTCAGGGGTTAGGGGATTAATATTTGAATTTTATTTTTATTTTTTATTTTTGATTTAATTATTTTTAATCTGCCATGTGACATGGCATCTACACATTTTTATTATTTGACGTGGCAGCCAACGTGGAAGATATTATATTACACGCGCTGCAACCTCTTGTCATATACATTTATTATACACGATTTAAAGGAGTGTAAGTGTTCAATTGATAAATTATTAAATTAGGGGACTGGCATGACAAAATGACACAAATATATATACCATTTAAGCTATTCTGCCTTTTTAGGAGTTAGTATTTTCAGGGATATGCGAAAGACTAAAAGGTTAGTTATTGTGGATGGAAGGGAGTAATGTTTTGGGGCCAAGATTCTTTTAATAGAGTTGGACGGAAAACATTAACTAGAAAATCTTTTCCATTAACATGATACTTCCATAATAAAATATCTATTTACTTTAAGAAATTTAACAATATCAAACTTCAACAAATTTTACTTTAACCAAAAATCTATTTAGCTCCCATCTGGCCATAAATTTTGGCTAATTTGTTTTTCAAAACTTTTGAAAACAATATTTGTTCATGAAATATGATCAGTTGTTAAAGAAAAATTTGAATCTTTTTCAAGTTCCCAAAAATTAGTTTTGGATAGTTTTTGGGTGTATTTTTTCTTTCACTCACAAAATATTACTTTTTTTTAAATAAAATGCATATTCAAATACAACTTCACTTTTGGAAATTATATTTCAAAACGACTTCAAAATCTTATTTTTTCAAGTGTTAACCACATCATTATCCAAAAGCTAGCTTAATATATATAAAGATTTGATAAACTTTAATAAAGTCAGTACTTGCACACAAAAAGCAGTAATAAGATTGTTTGCTAAAAAATTATCATATACTTTATGTGTGTGAAACAATATAGATACCTCTAGGAAAAATCATAGCAAACTGTAATAATCCATTGGACCAAATGAAAGAAGCGAAAATAAATACTCAGAATTAGGAGAAGAAACATTAAAAGCTTTTATTGATAATATTGAGTTGGTCTGCCTCTCCATGGAGAGGTTCAGAGCCTTACAATAATGTTCCCCTTCCCATAATATGGGTTTTCGTTGTATCTTTCCTCTCTCTTGTGAATAGTGGCGAAGAAGAAGCCCCCTCTCTAGGGTTTTCTTTCTTGGTATTTAAGTTGTGAGCTTCATGAGCTGTCAATAAGTGGCCGTGACCAAGTTATGGGTTCGCCTTCATGATAGTGAATAGGCCGTGGCTTTGTTGGTCAAACCAGATAAGGGTTAAATATCGTTGATTCTGAGCGGTCATACAACTTATTAATCATGAATTAGCTTAAATCGGGATTAGCTTCGTTGATTATCATGGGGTTGGATTCTGACCCATACAATTAGTCCCTCCGCTTATTAAGGTCGTGCCTTGGCCGAAATCGATGAGTAGACTTAATCGACGGTAATTCGAGAGATTCGGATATGGTGGTCAACCGTGGATGCGGTCGAGACCAAATTCTCCTTGGCGATGATATTTAACTTTAATATTGTTGACGGCCTTAGCCATTTACATACTGGAGATGGCCATAGCCTTAATACTGTTGACGGCCTTAGCTGTTTACATACTGGAGATGGACATAGCCTTAATACTGTTGGCGGTCTTATAGAGTGTTAGTGTTTTGTTATTGTGTTGGGTCATCGTTCGATCGAGGTTGAACTCTCCTCTTTAGCGAAGGCATTTAGCCTTTTATGTTAATTCGAGTGAATTCGTGCTTTATCATGCTTTGAAGCTTAAGTCTGCTTGTGGACTGGTAGTATGCTATATGGTCGAGGAGGGCGAGACTGTACTTGGCACGCTTTTGGCGAAGTCCGAAGTTTATAGGCGTACGAAACGTCCCCTCACTGTCCACATGCCTTTGTGACCGTTTTTACAGCAAAGCGCCGGTTGGCAACTGAAAAGTTGCTTCGTGGAGCCTGTTATAATGACACACGTTTCTTTAAAAATAAACCATTTTGCGGTTGGTCTTGTAGTTAATGATGGTCATTGGGGTTCGTGAAATCCACTTGTGTGCTTATAAAGTTGAGACATTTATTTTTCACATTTGTATTGTTGGTATGAGAGAGATTTTGAAGAAATTCTTCTTCTTGCTAATTCATCTTCTTTTTTGTTCTTCGATTGTTACAACTTCCATCTTTCCTACCAAATATTATCTTGTTCTTGTCAGTGAATCAGTAATGGCAGATAGTTCTTCTCAAAATGTTCTCCCGGTGAATTTTTCGGTGGTTGAGGGACCATCTCCGGTACTTGGAGGTGCAGGACCGGCGGAGATCGACGAATCTCCGTTGATTGATGAGATATTATCTCTGTCCCGGAGGCCTGATGATTGACTTCACCGATGATGATGGAGAAGATCGGGTGGATGAATCCCCGTTAATGGGGGAAGTTGAGATGTCCCAACTACAGGAATAGTGGGGAATCCCCAGCTATGTGATATCATTCTCGTTAATAGCAAAGAGAGGTTACATACCGACCGCATGGGGTACAACGTCTTCTACGACTATCCCTTCAAGTTGGGGTTTAAGCTTCCTCTCCCCATGCTGGTAGTTAATTATTGCCGCTATTACGGGGTGTGCCCGGGTTAGCTTGCTCCTTCCCTATATAAACAGTTCGTGATGTTCATCAAATACACAGAATTGGCCAGTAGGGAGGTTACACTGCAGCACGTGCTCAGTATTTACGCTCCCTAGAGGGTATGCGGTACCATGATTCGAGCACATCATTGTGGGTTGAGGGGCCTTACCGTAGAGCTGGACGACGAGGCGGAGCTTCCCCTTTTGAGCATTTATTTTATATCAGAACTAATCACTTAGTGGCGTCCCTACCTAGGTTCCTAGAGGCTTGGAACAATGCACGTAAGTTTCTTAACCGTTGAATTCTCTCTTTTTCCCCTTTTACTTCTTATGCCCGTAACAGTTAATTTGTGTGAACTTTGTAGCTAAAAGGTTACCGCTGGCTCTTCTAGCTGGGATACGTGAGTGAGTAGGTAGAGTCCGTGCTCCCCCATACGGTGGGATACACACGTGGGCATCTTTCTAGGAGAGGCATGGCAGTAGGCCTGTGACAAGTAAAAAGTTGACTTCTTCTTCTGTCCCTCTTTGTTTCAATTCTGTTTATCAGCGTTGTTTTATTTGTGATCAGGGAGGGCACGCCATGTCAGCGCCCCTCAGTTGCCCTTCCGTCGGCCGGGTGTAATTGCTCGACTTACTGCAGCAGCGGTACCACACCCAGTACCGAGGGCGGCGTAAGTTGAGTCTTAAACTGCTTCTTCTCCAACACGGCCGCACTTCTGGATGAGGGGCCATCAAGGGTTGTGCGCCCCAGAGCAGAATCTCCCTTACGTGAGGAGGAGTAAGAGAGGCCATTGGTGAGACGTAGGGTCGTGTTCACATAGGCTCCAACCATGGTGATTAATTTGGACTCCCCAGCGGATACAGAGAGGAGTTCCGCTGCGGCGCCTGCCCCTAAGGGCGAACAAACAGTGGGGGTTGCCCTGGTTGGCTTAGGCCGTGATGATACTGTCGCTTTGGAAACTCAGTTGGTGGTTCCAGTCGCTGAGATGGGAGGCAGTTCCTCAGCGGCTGCTATTGTTGGTGAATCAAGTGTCCCTTCTGTGGCGGAAGGTGGGAGGGACGCTGTAGATGAGTATGAGTCCGAATTCGACTTGGATCCTGATGAGTCCGTACATTCCGAGAGGGCTTCACAGATTCATCGGTGCGTGCAGAGGGGCGATCTTGCTTCATTGAGCTTCCCACAGAGTGGAACTTATTGCTCCAAGGAAATAGCTTGGTGTCGTTATTTGAGGTGCTATGATATGAGGCTGAGAATTCGACATTTAGGGATGTCACAAATGTTAGACTGATGAATGAGGTGGCCGTGATGGGCCTGAGGATATGTATTATGACCTTGGTCCATTTTCTCTTGCCTTATTTTATTCTTTATCTTACTTGTTTTTGCTTTATAGTCTTATATTTTGGAAGGGGGGCATCCTCCGAGCCAACGCCTGCTCGGGGATATTTTTGGGGGTGATGGATAAGAACCGCTGCTACCATGATCGGTGTCTAGATTTGCGTGAGCCCTTGAGGTCCGATACTCGCAACCGGGCCTTGGTCGAGGAGCTGGAGAGGTGGGAGCTTCAATTGCAACAATTGCTTGGTAGAACGTATGCGCTCGAGGAGAAACTTCATCAAAAGGGCGAGGAACTCGAGGCGAGAAGGAGGGCTGTGTCTGAGAGCGAGCGCCGGGGTCAGGATAAGGAGGCGGAAGTTGTTGCGGCCTGGAGCGGGAAAGTAGCTGATTTGGAGGATGAGTTGAGGCTCTAAGACTTCAGGCGAGTGCTGCCTTGTCGAGAGTCACAGGTTTGGAGGAGGCAATCCGCATGCGTAAATCTCAGTGTGAGTTAGAAAGGGCTACGACGGCCGAGAGGGAGCAGGGCTTGAGGAGCGGATTGGCCTTCTTGAGTAGGAGGCCCAGGTTATGGCGGATCAGGTTGCGGCCTTGGAAAGAGAGAATCAGTGGCTGCGAGACCAAGCCGCTGCTTCTAGCCAGGCTCGTAAGCTTTTGGTCTTTGCCAATGCCCAACGTGATGTGTATAAGAATTTGTGGGAGGCCGGCATCATGGCGGAATTTGCTTTCAAGGAACCGTACCAAAAGGCTTGTAAGCCCCGTAACGACCTGGTTTTGAGGCGGCGATGCCAGATGTTGATGATGGTGCAGGTTGTGACGCAGATGGCGCCGAATAAAATTGTTGTGTGTTTTTTGATATATTTGCCGCTTGGCGTTTAGGTGCTTCTTGCTTTTCTTTTTCTTTTTCTTTGTTCTAACCGGCATTAGTCGGTGTAAGTGGGGATGACCCGCAATTACGTTTGTAAATAAATGAAATTCCTTTTCCATTATTTGCTTCATACTTATTTTTGTACCCCCCCCTCTTCCCCCTCAGACTTTTCATTGCACGCGTTTGAAGGGGTGATTTGCCTTTGAGTTTGACTCTGGTAGGCATGCTTTTTTTTGATTGTTGACTTTTTTCTTCAACTAGATGTGAGCGGGTCAGAGCCATTACTTGGTGATAGCAGCACATAGCCTTAGTCCCAGTTCGGACGTGGTCGAACTACCGGCCGTGATGATAAAAAGCATGGCCTTGATGTTTGACCGGGGCCGAACTTTACGCGACCTGAATCTTAGTTTGAGTTGGGAATACTTACTTGGCTGGTGAGGGAGCCTAGTCTGCGCCTTGATTCATCAGAGGTTGGGTCTTGCTGAGGTCTATGATGAAGGCGCCTGACATGGGTCTTTGGTCAACTGTGGTCGAGCTTGTGAGATTTTAAGGACAGAGGTGTCTGTCATTGCGGTTCCGGCGAGGTCAAACCTGTTAGATTCATTGGCGAAGGTGCATAACCTGAATGTTGGTTCAGCCGTTGAACTTTGTTAAATTTGATGGCGAAGGCGCGGAGCCTGAGTCCTAGTTAATAGTAGTTGAACTTTGCTAATTTTGGTGGCGAAGGCGCATAGCCTGAGTCCCGGTTCGGTCGTAGTTGAACTTTGATTAATTTGATGGCGAAGGCGCATAGCCTAAGTCCTGGTTCAATCGTAGTTGAACTTTGATAAATTTGATGGTGAAGGTGCATAGCCTGAGTTCCGGTTCAACCGTAGTTGAACTTTGATAAATTTGATGGTGAAGGCGCATAGCCTGAGTCCCGGTTCAACCGTAGTTGAACTATAAAAAATTTTATGGCAAAGGCACATATCCTGAGTCCCGGTTTAACCATAGTTGAACTTTGATAAATTTGATGGCGAACGCACGTAATCTGAGTCTTGGTTCAACCGTAGTTGGACTTACTGGAGAAGGCACATAGCCTTGATTTGATGGCAAAGGCGCATAGCCTGAGTCCCGGTTCAACCGTAGTTGAACTTTGATACATTTGATGATGAAGGCGCTTAGCCTGAGTGATGTTTGAACTTCGTCGATTTTGATGGCAAAGGCGCATAGCCTGAGTCTTGCTTGAACCATAGTTGGACTTAATAGAGAAGATGCATAGCCTTCATTCGATGGTAAATGCGCATAGGCTGAGTCCCGGTTCAACTGTCGTTGAACTTTGTCAATTTATATGGTGAAGGCGCATAGCCTAAGTCTTGGTTTAGCCGTAGTTGGACTTACTGGAGAAGGCGCATAACCATGATTCGATGGTGAAGGAGCATATACTGAGTCTTAGATCAACTGTAGTTGGACTTACTGGAGAAGGCGCATCGCCTTAATTCGATGGTGAAGGCGCATAGCCTGAGTTCCGATTCAACTGTCGTTGAACTTTGTCGATTTTGATGGCGAAGACGCATAGCCTGATTCTTGGTTCAGTGGTAGTTGGATTTACTGGAGAATTCGCATAGCCTTGATTCGATGGTGAAGGAGCATAGCCTGAGTCCCGGTTCAATTGTCGTTGAACTTTGTCGATTTTATGGCGAATGCGCATATCCTGAGTCTTGGTTTAACCGTAGTTGGTCTTACCAGAGAAGGCGCATAACCTTGATTCAATGGTGAAGGCGCATAGCCTGAGTCTTGGTTCAACGGTAGTTGGACTTACTAGAGAAGGCACATAGCCTTGATTCGATGGTGAAGGCGCATAGCCTGAGTCTCGGTTCAATTGTCATTAAACTTTGTCAATTTTGATGGCGAAGGTGCATAGTCTGAGTCATGGTTCAACCGTAGTTGGACTTATTGGAGAATGCGCATAGCCTTGATTCGTTGGTGAAGGCGCATAGCCTAAGTCTTGGTTCAACTGTAGTTGGACTTACTAGAGAAGGCGCATAGCCTTGATTAGATGGTGAAGTCTCATGGCCTGAGTCTCAATTCAACTGTCATTGAGCTTTGTTGATTTTGATGGCAAAGGCGCATAGCCTGAGTCTTGGTTTAACCGTGGTTGGACTTACTGGAGAAGACAAATTGCCTTGATTTAATGGTGAAGGCGCATAGCCTGAGTCTTGGTTAAACCGTAGTTGGACTTACTGGAGAAGGCGCATAGTCTTGATTCGATAGTGAAGGAGGATAGCCTGAGTCCGGTTCAACTGTCTTTGAACTTTGATACATTTGATGACGAAGGTGCGTATCCTGAGTCCCAGTTCAACTATCGTTGAACTTTGTCGATTTTGATGGCGAAGGTGCATAGCATGAGTCTTGGTTCAACCGTAGTTGGACTTACTAGAGAAGGCGCATAGCCTTGATTCTTGTAGTGTCAGTGTTTGAGAGCCGAAGCTCGATTTTGATTCACGATCTTGAGCAGCTTACCCGTTGTTTTCCCAATCAGGGTATGTAGGATGGCTTGAGGTGACTCTAGGTTCAAGATATCTCCATTCCGGTTTCCGACTGAAGCCCGTATCAGGGATGCGGGAGATGCCTTACAGAGATTCTCCCTTGGGGAGAGGGGCTTCTTCTTCTTCTTGCTTGCACTATCCGAGAGAGGAAAGACAGGGGAGTTGGATATTGATTCGAGATCTTTGAGTTCCCTCAGTCCGATATGCTGCTTTGGGTTGTTCAAGCTGGGTTTTTCTTTGGCGTTTCTTTCCTTTTAGTCCTGGGTAGAACTACATGATTTTGCTATGAAATCCCTACAGACGGCGCCAAATTAATGTTGATACCCAATTTTCCCTATGTATTTTTTATGCCCAAAATACTTTCAAAGTTACATATGTGTGCATATATGAGCACATCAAAAGGTTTTGACATTTTAAAGGATTTTTAAACCAATTTATAGCCTATTTTTAAACCATAAAATCCAATAATTATTCCCAAAATTATCCTTTTGGTCAATAATTTATTTTATCCTCATATTTGCATCAAAATATAGTTAACATGATTTTGCACATTTTACAAATTCGTTTGGTATTTTAAAACTAAGTTGCATGTAATTGCAATACTAGCCTCTTTAATATTTAATAGCACTTTTATAAATACAAATTTATCCCGATATTTTTAAATTAATATTTACATATTATTTATTGACTCAGTGCCTTTAATTTACTTTTAGCATTTTATTATTTTTATAAAATAAAACAGAAAAACTGGCTATTTCAATTGTAGCGTCAATTCATTTCAATTTTAACCATAATTCCATTTCAATTTCAGCTAATTGCAAACCCAAATTGGGCTAGCCCAATTCCAACCCCTGACCCGTTAAACTAAACTGGCCTGTGTCCCCTTCTATCTGAGCCGTTGATCATTTTGATCAACGGCCCATTCTCAGCCTTCCCATTTTTAATCCCAAAATGCCCCAACCCTATCCGCATTCTCCAAGTCCGCCACCTCTGGTTCTTCTCATCTCCGTCGAACTCTCTCAACCCTAGAATCCGCCTACTCCCTATTCGACCCAAAATCCTCCGGAATCCATGGCTAATCTGGCCATGGATGATCTCTACTCACCATCTCCTGCTCGCTGAAGATTCGAGGCTAGACCTCAAAGGTCTTTATCCAGACCTTGGCCGATTCAAGTTTCTTTGGTCATTTCCGGCTTTACTCTGGCATCTCTCAACCTCTTGAGCCTGGATTTGACTTTATCAACTTAGAACCATTCTTGATATTTCCAAGCCTTCTCATTCTTTGGGGTTCCTAGAAACCCTTGCCTAATCGAGGTTATTTATCGCTTATTCCTCTAGATCTATGCTATATCTGACATTTTAGTATTTTTCCCAAATTTCCTTTTCAAAATCATTGGTTTTTCAAATTAGGGTTTCAGAAAGTCTGTCGATTCCTGTTGTTCTTTTCTTTCAAATGTTTATCTGTAGTATGCTCGTATGTTTTCCTCCTCCATTATGCATGTATTGTCTTCCTACTTTTATATGTATGCTCACATGATTCGGTCTATTTTTTCTCACTCTTATACCATTCATATTTACCACTGTGTTTTTTGATGTTTTGCTTTTCTGAACTATGGTCGTGTGCCTGTTAAGCATGTTTCGCCTGTTCTGTTTAAATCCCCATCCTTATCAAGTTTTGAAATTTTCTTAACCTGTTCTTCATGCCTTAAAATGGTTTTCTTTCTTTGATTGTTTCAAGCTTGCTATTGCATTTGCCTGATTCTCATAAGACTCCTTGAGTTTGTTCACTTTCCTTCTCGTTCCCGTGTTTGATTCGATAGGGGAAACCCTATAATTTGGGGGTTTTCTTTTGAGTAAAAGACACTACAGTTTCACTCTGAAACCCTAGGTTTAGAGTCTCACGACGAGTTTGAAATCAAACTTAAAAATCCTATGCGCCTGTGATTATGAAAACTCTCATTGTTCTTCTTTGGTTTAAACTGTCTACTTTATATAGAAACTTCCCTTTCAAAGTTTATTTTTTAAATCCCTTCAATCATTATAAGAAATTCTTCACTGATTTCTCTTGATTGAACCTCTTTTACCTTGCTAATTTTTTTCTGAAATAATTGATCCTATGTCTTCTGTGATTTTGTACCAATTCCTAATTTGTTTACTTCCTTAATCAGCTCAGTTTCTATGTGATTTGCAACTGGACCCGAGATCCCTTGACTGATTTTTATACTTATACCTTATTTTTACTACCGTGCCCTCTTTCCTTAAATACCAGTTGTGCATGTGACCTTATTTGTGCCCTATATGGTCTCTTTACCTTAATGTAGCCTTTATAAACTGATTCTCTCTTCCTTCTTAGTCCTTTGAACTAGAAACTTAATTAAAGGACTCTAAGTACCCTAATTGATACTAATTTGATTCGTTTCTATATTTGTACCCTTTTTGCTTGCCTCACATGCTTTCAAAACTATATAAAGGGCTTAGCCCTCCCCCTTTTCAAGGCAGCGAACAAAAAAAAACAAAAAATGAGAAAGTAACAACCAAGCAGTAGACCTATCTGTTTTCTACTCTCTTCTTCTCTCAACATACAGACCAACTTTGTTTTCTACTTCTTTCTTCTGAAATACCTTTAAGTTCTTCTAAAATCTTCGAGTGTTCTGCTGAAATTCTATGTTGGTTATTCTGTTTTCTTGCTATGGTTACTCTTCTATTCTCTTTCTGTTACTTTGTAACTGATATGTCTATCTTATTTTAATATATCTCCTCCACTATGTGGTTTATATTCCAGTTCTGGTATGCTTTTCCTTACTGTTTTTTCTGCAATTTTATCAGCCCCATTCTTATGTGAATTCCCTTACCCTTTACCCCTTTATGTGTGAATTATGGTTCAAAGCATGACAATACTCTAATATTGTTGTCTATGTTTCTGAACTGGTTCTTTGAATCCAAAGCTCAATTAGTTCCCCATTCCCATTCCCCTTTATGTGTTTGAGCCTTGGACTTAGGTCTGGTAGTGTCCTAATCTCTGTCCGGACCTTGGTCCGACATTCAAAGGTCTGCTCCTAACTTGTTTAACCAAACAAGTGGTCAAGGGTGTTCTAGCCTACCTTGTGGCTAGGCATGACCACCACTTGTCATGGCTCCCCCCATCCTCCTATTCACTTTGCACTTACTCTTAGCTATTAAGTTCTGCCCCTCTCTTGCAAGCCATGATTTGGGACCCTCTGAACTTGGATGCTTGAGGGTTGGCTATTCCACATTGCAGTATTATAATTCTAATAGTATCCTGAGTGTAAGAAATGCCGGGAATTCTTGATATTCCTTGGATCTTTGAAAATTTTTTGATAAGAGAAGGCTTTGTAAATCTGGATTCCGAAATTAGTTAATCACATATTATTAGGCATTTAGCCTGATTTAGGTACCTTGGATGCAACTGTTTGTTTTGATGCATTTTATGTTTTCTTCCCTTCATTTTGGTTCTGTAATAATTTGTATAAAAGAAATTTGGGAAATATAGTAAAGGGGTGTGGGATGGGTTTTACTTTCTTGCGTCAATAAAGGGTAGACATCATGCCTTTAGGACTTTAATTTTCTTACTAGAAATCCTGCCTATAGGATTGTCTATTATTTTTTAATTTGAAGTTATCTAGATACCATGCCTATAAGGTTTAACATTTAATTATTCTACAAATCACTTAGGTACCATGCCTATAGGGTTTAATGTTTAATCATATTGTAAATTATTAGAAATCTTTCCTATAGGACTTTAACGTTCATGTAAATCAATGCATATAGAACTCATGTCTTTAGGGACTGCATACTCATTAGGCGAACTTTAGGGCTAATTAAACAATCATCTTATCATCAGTTCAATAACAAGTCTAAAGAATCAAATGTAGATATCATGCCTATAGAATTTTGTATCAAACTCAACTAATTCATTTTAAGCAATAAGAGTCTGTTAATTGGTCCTTAAGCGTCTTAATTCAGTAACGTTTTCAAAAGTCTCCACCTTTTAGTAAAATCTTCTGAACCAGTATACTTTTAAAGTCATCAAATCTGCATCTTTCTTTTGAAACAGTTTTTCTTTTAACGTTCTGCTTAAACATTTTCTACTAAAATTCGGTTTTCCTGAACTCATCTATTTAAAATAGTTCCACAATTCGCTCTTTTTTTCTTAAGAAATTCTGCCTTCTTCTCTGAATTTTTTACAACTATCGCTATGTTTGGGCAATCTGCCTACTTTTCTTTAACATTCTTTTTTTAACTTTCTGTAATCTATACTGTCTTTTTAAAAAACTCTTCTGCAACTACTTCTTTCTGAAACCAATGCTTTCTAAACTACTCGCTTAAAATACCTTAACTTCTGACAATTGGATCCAAATTTCCTAATGTGGACTTTCTATCTAATATATGTGTTAAACCAGTCCACTTCACTATTTACGTTTAATTTAACGACCAAATCAGTATGTGCCAAGACATGCTAAACTAAGTGTTGCTTGATTAAGGGGTTTACTTAATTTCTTTGTTCGTCCCTATATCTGTTACTTGTTTTTGTATGTCACAATTAGAATTTTAATATTTGAACTCCATATATGCATATATCTCTTTTTTCCCTTTTAGGATTAGAAGTCTTGATACCCTAGGACTGATAGGATGGGGCAAGTACTAGAATGCAATAAGTAAACGAGACTAATTGCTTTTAAATATCTTAACGGGGTGGGAAGGATAGAATATGGATATGATGATCGGTGCGCTAATATTACGTGCGACCCCTCTTTTGAGGAGTGATTGCTGGATATTGAATTGATGTGATCCATATTTTGTACAAACTAGAACCCCCTTTTCCCCATGTCTTCCAAGTGTCTTCTTTAGATTATATTTCTTCAAACAATCTCTTTTCCTAAAAACTGTACTCCTCTTTTTTCTTTGAAGCTTTTGAACTTATTTGTGATCCTTATATTCAAACTTTACTTGCTTCTTCTATTTTTCTTAAGTCACAATTATAATTGTTTGCTCAAAAGTTATCATATACTTTATGAGTGTGAAACAATATAGATAAATCAAGGAAAAATCATAGAAAACTGTAATAATCCATTGGATCAAATGAAAGAAGCGAAAATAAACACTCAGAATTAGGAGAAGAAACATTAAAATCTTTCATTGATAATATTGAGTTAGTCTGCCTCTCCATGTAGAGGTTTAGTGCCTTACAATAGTGTTCCCCTTCCCATAATATGGGTTTTCATTGTATCTTTCCTCTCTCTTGTGAATAGTGGCGAAGAAGAAGCCCCCTCTATAGGGTTCCCTCTCTTGGTATTTATAGCTGCAAGCTTTATGAGCTGTCAATAAGTGGCCGTGACCACGTTATGGGTTCCCCTTCATGATGGTGAATAAGTCGTGGCCTTATTGGTCGAACCAGATAAGGGTTAAATATCGTTGATTCTGAGCGGCCATATAATTTATTAATCATGAATTATCTCAAATCGGGATTAGCTTCGTTAATTATCGCGGGGTCGGATTCTGACCCATACAAATATATTATAAAATAAACTGAATTAAGAAAGTAAATAACATGTTCAAAGTTAAAAACTAAACTAAAGAAACACATAGAATAAGTAAAGAGAGTTTATAATCGCAAATTGCGATGCTCCGTCAGACTCCGCAGTGTTGCAAATGCGATTCATAAATCACAAATGAGAAGACAATCCTCATTGCAAATAAAAAGTTAGAATGATAGAACTTGATATTATAAGTTTAGAATTGAATATCAGAATCAAATTCTATTGTTTCAATTTATTTGTTGTAATACTTGAGAATTTGAGAGAGAACGAAAAAATAATTTAATTTATTCCATATTTCATCCCTTGTTTTTAGAGAATGGGCAACTTAGTAATTAGAGAAACAAAAGAGAATATAAAATAGAAGTTTTAATATTAGAAAAAATATTAATATCAGAATATAAGTTAACTATTAGTCACCATCAGTAACATTAGAAAAACAATTCTTTTCTTTTTTATGAAGATGTTATACTCTTTTACCAAAAATATTTGTTATTTCTTATATAAAATTACCATAGTGGTAATATATTATAATTTTAATTGGGCCCTAAAAATTTGGGGACCTGATGCCATTGCTTAATTTGCTTGGCCCTTGAGCCGGCACTAGCAAAGCTTTGCAGATGCGAAGTTGCCCAATCCCATCCCAGTTTGAAAATGCGAGCTAGCACTTTGCAAATGCGATGCTCCCATTTGTGAATAGAATCTCGTAAATGCGAGATCTGCAACCCTTTTACACCAGTAGACACCCGTCAAGTCAAAATCAGTCTACAACCTATTCGATACTCACTCGAGCCCCCTCAGGCTCAAATCTGAATACTGTTAGGACTGAAAAAGTCAAGTGTCATACGGAAGCTAGTAAAGCAACACTTGAACGATGATAAATGTAACGATCCGACCGGTCGTTTTGAGCTTTTGTACTTTGCTCGCCAGTTCTCGGGCATGGCTTGCCCCGTGTGATGTATTATAAATTATGGGAATTGTTGCTTTTGGTTTTCAGGATAATCAGAATGGATTTGGAAGAACAGTTCTCAGTTTAAGGCTTAAAATTTGAAAGGTTTGACCAATATTTGACTTATTTTTATATGATCTCGGTTCGGATATTTTATGATTTGGTTAGATCCATTAAGTGATTTGGGGCTTAGGAGCATGATCGAAACACATTTTGGAAGTCCGTGGAACGTTTAGTCTTGAATTGGCGAAATTGAGATTTTGGCAATTTTCGGTAGATAGATGAGATTTTGATATTGAGATTAAAATGAAACTTTGGAAGTTGCAGTAGTTCCGATGTGTCATTTGGGTTGTGTGTGCAAAATTTCAGGATATTCAGATGTGATTTGGTTGGGTTTTTGATCAAAAGCGTATTTCAGAAATCTTTAAACACTTAGGCTTGAATCCGAGGTGTTTTGGTTGATTTGATGTTGTTTGAAGTGTTTTGATTATGAGAATAAGTTTGAATATGGTATTAGGATATATTTGGCTTTTGGTCAAGGTCCGGGTGCCTCGGGGTGATTTCGGATGGTTATCGGAGAGGTTGGGATTTTGTTGCAGTAACTGATATTGCTGCTTCTAGTATTTTTGCATCTGTGGATTCGGTACCGCAGATGCAGCACTGCAAATGTGGGTGATTTATCGTAGAAGCTAAAAGGGTCAGTTGTGCACAGACCGCAAAAGCGGTGTGGTGACCGCATCTGCAATGTCGTAGATGCCAACGTTTTATCAGAAAAGCGGTGTGGGTTGAGCAAGTGAATTCCGTAGAAGCAGAGGTTTGACTGCAAATGTGGTACCATAGAAGCGGATCTTTGATCGCAAATGCGGGAGGCCTGGGCAGACCATAAATGTTATTTCATTTTGCGAATTTGGGTTATTTAACCATTGTTGACTTCGACCTTGGAGCTTTTTGAGTGATTCTAAAGAGACAAAATCAAGAGGCTTTATTAAGGTATGGATTTTCGACCTAAAACTCATTTCTATGATAATATTTCATGGATTAAGACTGAAATTAAAGAAATTTAAGGGCTAAAATTGAAGGATTAGGGCTTGAGTTTAAGAGGACTTAAATTGAGGATTTGTGGGGTCATTTGGACTCCGATTTTGATAGTCATGATATGCATAAACGCGTGGGAAGAATAGGAATCTAATGATGTGAAAATTATTGAGTTTCGAGAAAGCAGGCCCGAGGCTCGGGTTTTGCTAATTTTGGGATTTGTGCCATTTATTGATTATTTTTGCTTGGGATTTGTTTCCTTAGCATATGGTGACTTCCTCGTTCCAATTCTGGATAGATTTGACGTGCGTGGAGGCCGATCGAGGGGAAAAGGCATCACGAGCTAAAGATTTAGCCGGTTCGAGGTGATTAATGATTGTAAATGATGTTATGAGGGTTTGAAACCCCGGATTGCACATCTTAGTGCTATATTTAGGTGAGGCACATGCTTGATGACGAGCGTGGGGTTGTGCACTATTGGAGATTGTGACTTGGTCTGTCCCGATTGATGATTTTACCACGTATTTGATTCAAAACTATTTGCTATCATCAATATTTGGGCCTAGTGCCAGCTATTTGAACCCTTTGGGAATTTTGTAAATATTTCCTCACTATTTTGACTTTATACTTGAACTCAGTCATGTTATTTTCCACCGTTTTCAAAACTCAGCCAAGTTTACTTAGTTTTAACACTTGAAATTATATTTCAAATAATGTTTTGGGCTGAGCATCATGTTTTACTGTTGCCCGAGTGGCTTATGTGATTTTGACTGATTGAGGCCGAGGTCCTATGTTGTGAGGATATCTTTTGGGTCAGGCTGCACGCCGCAGCAATGATACACTTATCCAATTATGAGGCCGAGGGCATGAGATATCTATGCCACGGGGTGGCTTGTTATATTGATATGAGGTCAAAAGCCTATTTGTGATGCCACAAGACGGCTTGATATTGTGCTTGGGCCGTAAGGGACCCCTCCTAGACTCTATACAATCCCAGTGAGCGTGGGTACCCATTGTGATGTGAGATATAGCCCGAGGGGCAGGTATTGTTCTATGTGATTTGCCCGAGGGGATGGTACCATTCTATGTGATTGCTCGAGGGGCAGAGTTATTGATATTGTGCCTGAGGGGGGAATCTTTATGTGTTTATATTCATATTAATTGTTATTTATCTGTTAAACTATGGGATTTGTTCCGAGGGGAAAATTTTTGTGCTTTGCACTAACTATTTTGCATTCATTTGTATATCTGCTAAAAAAGTCATTTTCAAAGAAGTTCAAACTGAGCTAAGATGTTTTATGAGTTTTTACAGCATCAGTGCTTTCTTACTGATTTTTTGACTACTTCGATACAACACCTTGATATGCTTTATGTGATTTCTTACCATTCAAACTTTAGTTATGATTATTACTTATCGAGTTGGAGTACTCACTTTACTCCCTGCACCTTATGTGCAGATTCAAGTATTTTTATACCTGGTAAGCGGGTTTTGGTTGATTCGAGGCAGAGTCATCGGAGTTTGACAAGGTAGCTGCCGGCGTTCACAACACTATCTCTCTCTCCCTCTCTCTCTCTCTCTCTCTCTCTCTCTCTCTCTTCATTCATTAGTATGTATTTGTACACTTTAGACTTTCAGTTGTATTTATACCCTAGTAGATGCTCGTGACTTGTGACACCCCGGTTTTGGGTGTGTGGGGTTGTATTTCCGTTACTTATTATCATTAAATCATGTTTAGACTTCTTTTATATTATTTAACTATTTTAAAAAGGTGAATTTGGTTTAGTTGGATGGCCTTGTCTTAACGAGAGGCGCCATCCTGACCGAATCGGGGTTTGGATAGTGACAATAAATTAGATAATAAAAGAGAAATCTACCAAAAGAGATACAAATACTTCACATGGTTCATTCAACTAACCTACATCCACAACAGAGATGAGAAATCCACTATATAAAAAAGAGTGCAAAATATCGAGAGAACAACCTCACGAAGAGGCAAATAAAAGTGACACACTAACATTTGTCCCGTAAAGTTCTACCCCTAAACACGACTCTCAAACCCCATATGACTACATTGTGGATGCTACTGAATGAGAATGAAGGATCCTTAATTAATAGAAGTCTAAATATTTTCCTACCAGAAAAGGGACTAGCCAAATAGGGAGGAATTATAATTTCCTTCTATAAAAAGAAAAATCCAATAATAATAATAAAATCAGGACAACACCTAACAATTCTCTCCCTTGGCCTGAATTTTTTGACAAAATAAATTTGATCCACCCGTTTCACATAGCCTTCAATATGTTGTATCTTCAAATCTCCATCGCAAAGTTTGTCTCATTGTGAGCAGTACTGCTGTCAAATTTCTCTAACAAAATCATGATTATCGTCAAATACGTTGCAACTATAACTAAATGCTCCAAGATGAACCTGTCTTGATCCTTTCTATAATACCACTTGTTAGGACCGAAAAAGTCAGGTTTCATGTGGAAGCTAGTAAAGAAACATTTGAACGATGATAAAACAGATAATCTACTAAAAGAGATATAAATATTTAACGTGGTTCGATCAACCAACCTATATCCATGGAGGATATGAGCAATGACCACTATATAAAAAGGGAGTACAAAATATCGAGAGAACAACCTCACCAATAGGCAAACACAAGTGATACATTAATACTTGTCCCGTAAAGTTCTCTCCCTAAACATGACTCTCAAACCCAATATGGCTACATTGTGGATGATCCGGGAATGCGGCGTCTGCAAGGCTACCTCGGTGTCTCTAGATTGAAGATAGACTCTCGATCTAATGGTGCTGCTCAAATGCTTCTCCGGTCCTGGATCTTTGCTAAAGAGCACAGAGTGTAGCATTAGCACAACTGACCCCATGTGCTGGTAAGTGCCTGGCCTAACCCTGGTGAGGTAGTGACGAGGCTAGGACCAGACTCCAGATAAACCTGTGCAGTTATATAATACACGGAGAAAGAAACAACAGGAAATAAACAAGTAAAATGGGGGGGGGGGGGAGACATGCTCTAGGATAGCAAAATAAACAGAGTTCAGAAGAACTGACAATGAATTCAACTATTAAGCTGCTAACACATATGAGAATAGATAAAACACTTTTCACTTTCAATACGCATCTCGTTGCAGGCGCGCAAACCGATCCCATTTATCAATATTTCATGGTAGGCGTACCACCCCCTCCCATTTCAACATAACACGTGGTAGGCGTACCACCCCTCCCATTTCATCATAACTCGTGGTATGCGTACCACCCACTCCCATTTCAATCAATATCTTGTCGTAGGCGTACCACCCACTCCCATTTCAATATCTTGTGGTAGGCGTACCACCCACTCCCATTTCAATATCTTGTGGTAGGCGTACCACTCACTCCTATTTCAATATCTTGTGGTAGGTGTAGCACTCGCTCCCATTTAAATATAATGTGATAGGCATACCACCCGCTCCCATTTCGTTCCAAACAACATAGCAATATAATCCTGGAAAGGGAACAAACAATATAATAACTTCCCGGCAATGAAACAAAAATATCAAATCAAATGTCTTGGCAAAGGAGAATCAGCTATAACTAATCTTATTAAACTTGTACTTGACACATTTAATACAATTACTTAGTCATAACTAAAGTCCACGGAAAATAAACTAAATCCTTACTCAGTATCGAGAATAATCAATCAAGATTTGAAAGAATCCATTGAGAATACAACAATTATCAACTTAAGACCCACGGTCATGCTCGATACCAACATATAGATACTCGTCTCCATGCCTATATGTCGTATTCAACATAAAACAAGTAGCAAATATGACTCAAATCCTAATCCCTCAAGCTAAGGTTAGACCGAACATTTACCTTAATGCCTTGAACACCACTCAAGTCTCAATTATAGCTTTACCCCTTCAGTTTACCACCAATTTGCTAGAATCAATCAGTTTTGAGAAGAAAAGTTGTTTGGAAAATCGCCTCTTATGTTTTCGGGTTTTCCAAAGTGTAACATAACTGAAATTCACGCATATTTATACCCCTCTGAAGTTCCCTGTGCAGAACACGCAAAAAGGACTGCGACCGCATAGTCTTCCTGAAGACTTACAGATCATTTCCCAATGCGAATAGCAACAAGCCAAACGCGGCCGCATAACACCTACCGTGGACAACTCTAAGGCGACCACGGCCGCGCTGGCCCCTCTGCCGTTGCACGGGATTGCTCGCGGACCGTGCAAGAGGGTTCAGAGACCTGTCAAAATTCCTGAACCTGCAACATCTGATCTTTATAGGCCTAAGGCATCCTGAAGCCTACCCGAAACTCACCCGAGGCCTCGAAACTCTAAACCAAGTATACACACGACCTCAAAAATACCCTACGAACATATTCGTGTTATAAAGTCACCAATATAACACCGTGAACATCAAATTGAGCCTCAAGATCAATGAAATTTCTCAAAAATTCCTTTTAAACATTAATTTCCCAATTATGGCCTGGATCACATCAAACGACGTCCGTTTTTAACCAAACTTTACAGGAGTGATTCAAAACATATAGAAGGCTTGTATCGGGCCCCGGAACCAAAATAAGGGCATGATATCGTTACTTTAACATCATATTTCATTTCCATTTTTCTTAAATATCTTTAGAAAATAGTTTCACTTAAAAATTCATAACTCAGGCTTGGGACCTCAGAATTCAATTCCGAGCATACACCCACGTCCCATATTTTTCTACGGGTCCTTCGGGACTGTCAAATCATGTGTCCTGGTCTGTTTACCCAAAATATTGACATGAGTCAAACTTATTCATTTCAAGGTCAAAACTTAATGGTTATTAGAATATTTCACATTAAAGCTTTCCGGCTATACGCCCGGATTGGGCACATAAATCGAGGAGACTCTAATTGAGTTTTTAGGTACTCGGAGACACATATTTCAATTAGAAACAGGCGATGACCCTTTGGGCCATCATATTCTCCACCTTTAATACAACCGTTCGTCCTCGAATGGACAGAAGAAGGAAGCACATGAGTCGGGGAAAAGATGAGGATAACAGTCCCGCCTATCGAACTCGCACTCCCAGGTCAATGCCTCAGTAGGCTGACCTCTCCATTGAACACGAACCGAAGGAGAACTCTTCAACCTCAACTGGAAAACCTGCCGGTCTAGAATAGCCACCGGCTGCTCCTCATATGACAAATCCTTGTCCAACTGGACAGTGCTGAAATCTAACACGTGGGATGAATCGCTGTGATATTTTCGAAGCATAGACACATAAAAAACTGGATGCCCGGCCGATAAGCTAGGAAGAAATGCAAGTATATAAGCAACCCTCCCACTCGATCAAGGATCTCAAGTGGACCAATGAACCTAGGGCTAAGCTTTCCCTTCTTCCCGAGTCTCATCACGCCCTTCATAGCCAACACTCGGAGCAATACCCGCTCACCAACCATGAAAGCCACATCTCGAACCTTACGATCTGCATAGCTCTTCTGCCTGGACTGAGCCACACGAAGCCTATCCTGAATAATCCTGACCTTGTCCAAGAACTCCTGAACTAGATCAGTACCCAATAACCGAGACTCCCCCGTCTCAAACCATCTGAATTGAGATCAACATTACCTACCATATAATGCCTCGTAAGGAGCCATCTGGATACTCGACTGATAACTGTTGTTATAGGAAAACTGTACTAATGGCATGAACTGATCCCACGAACGTCCAACGTCAATGACATAGGCTCAGAGCATATCCTCCAAAATTTGTATAATCCGCTCGGGCTGCCCGTCCGTCCGAGGATGAAATGCTGTATTCAACTCAATCTAAGTGCCCAACTCTCACTGAACTGCCTCCAGAATCGCGAGGTAAACTGCATACCTCGATCTGAAATGATAGACACGTGCACACCATGAAGACGAACAATCTCCCCTATATGGATCTCAGCTAACCTCTCGAATAAATAGGAGACTTCCACAAGAGTAAAATGCACTGACTTGGTCAGCCTGTCAATAATGACCCAAACTACGTCGAATTTCTTCCGAGTCAGCAGTAGTCAAATAGTGTAATCCATGGTAATCCTCTCCCACTTCCACTCGGAAAGCTCAATCCTCTAAAACAATCCACCCGGCGTCTAATGCTCATACTTAACCTGTTGACAATTCAAATAGCGAGTCACATATGTAACAATATCCTTATTCATTCTAGGCCACCAATAATGCTGCTGCAAATCCTGATACATCTTCGTGGCGCCCGAATGAATAAAATAAAAGAAGCTATGGGCCTTCGCTAAGATCAACTCTAGAATCCCATCAACATTGGGAACATAAACTCGCCCGTGCAATCTCAAAACTCCATCATCACCAAAGGTCACCTGCTTGGCGCCTCCACGCTACACTGTGTCTTTATGGACACACAAATAGGGATCATCAAACTGCTAATCACGGATACACTCCAATAATGAGGAACGAGTGACCGTGCAAGTTAAAACTTGACTAGGATCCAAATAATCCAACCTCACGAATCTGTTGGCCAAGGAATGAACATCCCAAGCAACCAATCACCGACTAACCGGAATATAAGAGAGATTGCCCATGCTAGCTGTCTTCCTACTCAAAGTATCGGCCACCACATTGGCCTTCCACAGGAGATATAAGATAGTAACATCATAATCTTTCAACAACCTTAACCACCTTCTCTGCCTCAAATTAAACTCCTTTTGCTTGAACAGATAGTGAAGACTCTTATGATCAGTGTACACCTCACACGTCACGCCATAGAGATAATGCCTCCAAATCTTCAATGCATGAATAATGGATACAACCTCTAGATCATGAACCAGATAATTCTTCTCGTGAATCTTCAACTGCCATGAAGCATAGACAGTGATTTTGCTATCCTGCATTAACACTGCATCAACACTACACAAAGACCGATACAGGAAGCATCACAATAAACTATATAAGTCCCTGAGCCCGAGGGCAAAAACCAATACCGGTACCGTAGTTAGAGCTATCTTTAGCTTCTCAAAGCTCGCCTCACACTCGTCCGACCATCTGAATGGGGAACACTTTTGGGTTCACTTTGTCATTACGTCTGCAATAGATGAAAACCCCTCCACTAACTAATGGCAGTAGCCTGCCAATCCCAAGAAGCTCTGAATCTGTGTAGCTGATGCTGATCTAGGCTAGTTCTTGACTGCCTCAATCTTCTTTGGGTCCACCAGAATACCCTCTAATGATACAACGTGACTCAAGAATGCAACTGAACTCAACCAAAACTCACACTTCAAAAATTTTGCATATAGCTGACTACCCTTTAGTCCGAAGAACTACTATGAGATGCTACTCGTGCTCCTCCTCACTGCAGAGTATATATATATATATATATATATATATATATATATATATATATATATATATATATATCATCAATAAAGACTATCACTCACGAGTCCAAATAAGGATTGAACACTCGGTTCATGAATTCCATTAAAGATGTTGGGGCATTTGTCAACCCAAATGACATGACCAAGAACTCGTAATGCCCATACCAGGTGCAAAAAGCTGTCTTAGGAACATTGGATGCCCTAATCCTCAATTGATCGTAGCCAGATCTCAAGTCTATCTTTGAAAACACCTTGGCACCCTGGAGCTAATAGAATAAATTGCTAATCCTCGACAATGGATACTTATTCATGATTGTGACCTTGTTCAATTGCCGGTAATTAATGTACATTCTCATCAAACAATCACTTCTCTTTACAAACAACACCGGTGCGCCCCAAAGAGAAACACTAGGTTGAATAAAATCCTTCTCAAGCAAATCATGTGACAGCTCCTTAAACTATTTCAACTTTGGTGGGGCCATGCGATACAGCGGAATAGAAATGGGCTGAGTGCCTGGAGCCCAATTAATACAGAAGTCGATATCCCTATCGGGTGGCATCCTCGGCAGGTCTAACGGGAAAACCTCAGGAAACTCAAAAACCACGAGTACCAAATCGATAGAGGGAACCTCGACACTAGAATCACGAATATATACCACATAAGCCAAACACCCTTTCTCGACCATACACCGAGCCTTCACATATGAGATCACACTGCGGGTAGAATGACTAGAAGTCACTCTCCACTCCAAATGGGTCAAATTCGGTAAGGTTAAGGTCACGGTCTTGGCATGGCAATCCAAGATAGCATGATACGGGGATAACCAATCCATCATCAATATAACAACAAAGTCGACCATGTCTAAAAGCAACAAATCAACACGGGTCTCAAGACCCCCAAACACTACAATTCAAGAATAATGAACTCGGTCGACCATAATAGAATTATCCACTAATGTTGTTACATAAAAAGGAACACTCAATGAATCACTAGGCATAACTAGGTACGGTGCAAAATAAGATGACACATACGAATATGTAGACCCTAGGTCAAATAGCACTGAAGCATCTCTATCACAAACCAGAATAGTACCTATAATGACTGCATCTGAAGACTCAACCTCGGGCTTGGATAGAAGAGCATAACATCGAGGCTGGGCCCCATTACCATGAGCTACCTTTCTCGGATGGACCACTACTAGCTGGCCTCCACCCTGCAGCCCAGGCTCCACCTCTAAGACCTCTACCTCGACCTCTAGCACTCTACCCCCACCTCTCGTTGGCTGAGCAGCCTGTGGAACATGTGGTGCTTGAACATAGCACGAGAACCCTGATAAGAAGAACTACTTAAAGCTCGAGGGCAATACCTAGTAATGTGACTCGGGTCTCTATAAGTAAAACAAGCCCTCGGCTGCTAGGGATGACGACCCTGGAATCTCTGATGTGGTGGTGCACTGATAGGTGCTGGCAGTGCACTGAAGGACTGCAAATCAGAGCACTGCATCGGAGGACCGCAGCTACCTGAAGCATCATGAGAAACCTGAAGAGCTGACTGAAAGGGCCTAGGAGGATAGCCTCTACCATATGAATCTCTACATTTAGACGAGATACAACTAAATCGGCCTGAATGATGGGGTCTCTTGTTTGACCCATGGCCATCTCCGTGAGATAGAACCATCTCAACTCGATGGACCACTTTGGTCACCTCCTAAAAATTGATCTTACTCCTAGCCTCTTTGGACATCTGAAGACGGATTGGCTGAATATGAACATAAATAAATCTCCTCACCCTCTCTCTCGGTAGGAAGTATGACAAGAGTATGGCGAGCTAGATCGATGAACCTGGTCTTGTAATGGGTGACCGTCATGGAACCCTGCTGAAGGCACTCAAACTGCCTCCTAAAAGCCTCTCACTGAGTCACAGGGAGCAAATTCTCCATAAATAAAACTGAAAACTACTCCCAAGTCAAAGACGGTGGCCCTACTGAGCAATAATCACTCCACCAAGTCTTGGGGGATCCAAATAGGAAAAATACAGCAAAATCGAGCCCATGGGTCTCAACAATGCCCATGTTCCTGAGAACCTCATGGAAGCTGTACAGGAAATCTTGGGGATCCTTAGAAGAAGCTACGTTGAAAGTAGTAGTGAAGAGCTTGGTGAATCTATCCAGTCATTGTAAAACATCATTGGACAAAGCCGCTCCATCACCGAACTGAGTCTTTAGACACGGCTGAACTGCCGCAGCAGGCTTAACTGTTGGAACGTGAACCTGGGAGCTACCTGCTCCAAAGTGCATGTAGTAAGAGGCTGAGCCCCTCCTCTAGCTGGAGATGTGGCTGGTGCTACTAGAAGTAAACCTGCTTGAGTGACACTCTCCGTAAGTCCTACCAATAGAACCAGGGCGCCCTAAAAAATTAGGTGGCAATGAACCCCTCTTGGACTTGAGCTAGGCCCATCGGAACTGCTGGGGCTGGAACCTGCTCCTCGAAATCAACTTGAGGCTCCACCACTGGTGCTGCTGCTCGCGGCTAAGCTTAGTCCGTACCACAGCCTCTAGCATGGCCTCGGCCTAGCCCTCTACCCCTAGTAGCAGCTGGTGCTGGAGGCATAGGCTGCTGAGTGGTAGATGAGGACGTACGTGTTCTTGCCATCTGCAAAAGAACATAGTAGAAAGGCAATCGATATTTGAGAAACATAACCGCACGACATGAATGAACAATGTGTAATTTTCCTAACTCTGTAGACTTTGGTGGATAAATACATACGTCTCTCTACCGATACCTCAGACCTTACTAAGCTTGTCCGTGAGTTATGAGACCTATGTAACCTAGAGTTCTGATACCAACTTGTCACGATTCGGAATTTCCACCCCCGGGAGTCGCGATGGCGCCTACTTGTGAAGCTATGCAAGCCAATTTCATAAACTTCTAGCACTTTATTTAGAATCCTTTTTATCAAATCCGAGATTTGATACAGCAGAACACGAAAGATAAAGCGAAAGACAGATTAAATAAAATGAACAATAATGATGAAACCATCATATATCTCTACCCAAAAACTGGTGTCATATTACTCACGGGGTACTAACTATTCGCGAGAAGGTTCGCCGGTTCATTGAGGACTTATTCCCAGCATCATGTCCAGTATGGCTTGTGAGTTAGAGATGATACTCAGCATGATTAGGTGGTAAACATTGCTAGGAGTATAAAGGGTATACATTCTCGAGAGAGAGAGGGCAGGCAGGGTCACGAGAGAGAGTAGACGAGGTCAGTAGAGAGAGTTTGAGGAGGCAAGAAGGCCTCGTAGATCAGGGAGATACAATGTTCCTTATTTTAGAGGCAGGGTATTTCATGGTAGAGGTTTTGTGGGCCAGCCAGTTCAGTTCATACTTCAGGCTGTGCATGTTGATTCAGGTGTTTAGAGGTCTCGGAGTACCCATATCGCGCAGCTCCCACTGCCTCATCAGCAGAGAGGGTGCTTTGAATGTGTAGATACTAGCCACATGGTGAGAGATTGTCCAAGACTTCAGAATGATATGTCACATTGAGGTATTCAGGTAGGTAGATGGCGCCCAAGAGGGGGAGGCCCAATTCATTGACGTGTTTCATATAGTAGACTTGAGGCTGGTGCGCCAACTAATGTCATTTAGGTACGAATTCATTTGTTATAGAGGGGAACTACCTATATTTCATCACAGATAAGCTTATCGGGACGAGTTTCCTTGTTGTTGATCCATTTATGGGAACGTTTCAAGATTTTTGCTCTGTTTATGTGATTATCCCATTGGTAGGTTTTATAAGTGATAGTCGTGTCTATCATCCATATCTAGATGTTGTCGAGAGCTATGAGGCTAGTAGTAAATTCATGTTGTTTTTTGTAGGTTTGATGTGATTTATTAGCATTCTTGGTTACGAGTTATGATTTCTATGCTCCATCGGTACGGGAGCCAGTCTTTACTATAAATTACAGATGGAATTGATCTAGTGAGAGTCTCTAGATGGGCGATGTGTACCCTACTTATGATTCAGTGTTGAGGGCGGGAGCCTCGTGATTTTAGGTGATTTGATATGTTGAGATCGGGCTGTGTGCTGTGGTGAGAGTTATATCAGTATAAGATCCTCGTGAGTCTTTTATATGCTTTTATTCTTTCTTGTTAGATGTCTTTGTAGATTTGTGTTTTAGAAGAATTTGTGCTAGTTTGATTTTTTTGTTAGTTCCCTTATGTGTTTTCCTTTCCCATATTCATTCATTTTCGTTCTATGCTACCCAAGTTTTAGTTTGTAGGGTGTGTACCCATTGCCGTTGGCTTAGATTTGGTTATTCAGGTGTTTTGTTATGTGGTTTTTTTAGTTATTGTATCATCGCCAGCGTTGTGGAGGTTTGAAAGGAGTTCCTATTTGATATGAGGCTTATGGTCAATATGGATTTTATCTCAGGAAACTATTGCTATTAGAAATGTGGTTTTGGTGGTTATTGTATCATCGACAACGTTGTGGAGGTTTGAAAGGAGTTCCTATTGAATATGAGGCTTATGGCCGGTACAGATTTGATCTCAAGCAACTATTGCTATTAGAAATGTTATTGTGAGCCTATGTGTGGTGTGTCATGTTGTGTGGCTGTACTTTGTGTGTGTTGGAGTGGATTGAAGCAATTGGTTGAGACTGATACCAGTTATGGATTTAGAATAAGGTCTTTTGGAAATAGATGGCAGGTGAAAATTCGGCTTGAAGGCTTATTGGTATTACTAGAAAGGCTAAATTTCAGTTGAGATGGTGTCGTCATGCTTAAGTGGATTAGGGTGACGTGGGATCACTCGCGCGTGTGTATATTGGAAGTGGCACTTAGTGACTTGAGGATTTCAGGTATGCCTCTATGCTCGTTCTAGGACGAACAAATGTTTAAGTGTAGGAGGATGTGACAACCCGGTCTGATCTCCTATTAACTTTTTCCCTCAATTCTTTCCGGCTGCTTTTGTTGCCGGGGCGTTCAGTGTTGGGTTTTCGGTATGTTTTGGGACACTTAGTCCTTAAATGAGAGCTTAAGTGTTGGAAAGTGGTCCATAGTCAAAACAGTGTGAAGACAACCTCGGGTTGAAATATGATGGTTCTGCAAGCTCCCTTAGGTGATTTCGGGATTAGGAGAATGTTAGGAATGTGTTTGGGAGGTCCGTAGCTAATTTTGGCTTGAAATGAAAAAGTTTGAATTTTTGAAGTTCCTTTCCGATAGTGAGGTTTTTATTCGAGGGTCGGAATGGAATTTTGAAAGTTGCAATACCTCTATCATGTCCTTTGGGATATGTGTGTAAAAGTTCAGGTCATTCGGACGTGGTTTGGATAGGTTTTTGATCGAAAGAGCATTTGAAGATTTAGAAGTTCATAAGCTTGATTTTTTGGTTTGATCCATCATTACGATGTTGCTTTAAGTGATTTGAAACTTCGAGCGATTCTGTGTTAGGTTATATGACTTGTGTGGGGGATTAGATGGGGTCCCGAGAGCATCGGTTGTGTTTTGGATGGGCTATGGGTCATTTTTACTATGTTTGACATGTTGTTCTACTATTTGGTATTTCCTTCTATGCGATCGCATTGTTTGTCATGCGATCGCATAGCACAAATTTGGGCATCAATATTTTCCTTCTATGCGATCGCATTGTTTTCCCGCGATCGCATTGTTTTCCCGCGATCGTATTGCACAAATTTGGGCATCGATATTTTCCTTCTATGCGATCGCATTGCTTGTCCCGCAATCGGATAGCACAAATTGTGGGCAGCATTATTTCTTTCTATGGGATCACATTGATTTTCCTGCAATCACATAACACAATTTCGGCATCAATATTTTTCCTTCTATGCGATCTCATTGTTTGGCCCGCGATTGCAAAGCACAAATCACTGGACAGACAGAATAAAATCCCAAATTCGAGGGTTTTACCATTTTATCACATTTTAACTTCTAGAGCTCGGTTCTTGGCGATGTTTGAAGAGATTTTCACCTGGGCGACTTGGGTATGTGCTTCTCACTCCATTTAGACCAATTTCCATGAATCTCCTCTTAATTTCATCCTTTAATTTCAGATTTTTAATGAGAAATGGGTAGAACTTGATAAACCAAAATTTTGTCATTTTATGTAATTTCACGCTTTAGCTTTGAATTAAATAGTAGAATCAATTGCTTGAAATGTTATTTATAATGTGTGATTGAATTGAATAGCTTTGGGCCATTTGGAGTCGAGTACTCGTGGCAAGAACGCGGTTGCTAGTTGATTTTAGCTTGTTTGAGGTAAGTAACATGCCTAATCTTGTGTGGGGGACTTCCCCTTAGGATTTGAGTCTTCTTTGTTGATTGTGTTCCTTGTATACGAGGTGAAGAGTGCATTGTCGGATTTATTTGTGGAAAATTATCCCTTTTAGGTTCTTAGATCCTTGAGACCACCGAATATGAGGTTGTTCTTAATACGATTGAGTTCCCTGTTATTTGTTTCACCTCTATATGCCTTACTTGGAATTTGCTTGCCCTTTTTGGTGTATTCTTGTTACCTAATTGATTTTTACTTGTTAAAGTGTGGACATTTACCATTCTATAGACCAGTTATCATTCCTAACTGATTGGCTTTATATGGAAAATATTATTTCTATCTCTCAGGCAATTAATTGGCCTTAATTGGAAAGAAGTTATATACATGTGTTTAGGTAATATTTTCCTTAATTGTAATTATATGTTTGCTGTTCATTTCCTTGTTGTTGAATTGAGTATTTTGGAATCGTTGTTCCGTATTATTTCTTCCTTATTAAGTTGCTCTTATTGCGCTTAGTATTTCCCTGTGACAGTTTTTCCTTGTGAGTTAGTTGTACTGTCTTTTGGTGAACGGAAATACCTGAGTTGATTCCCTTGCTTTGTTCCTGTATATATTGTCCTTTATTGTGTTGTACTTGAGACTATGATGCACGAGGTTTTTGCCGTGTGGTTGTTGATGCTGTGATGCAAGAGGTTTCTGCCGTGCTGTTGTTAATAGTGTGATGCATGACGTTTCTGCCGTGCAGTTGTTGATACTGTTATGCACGAGGTCTCTACCATGAGGTTGTTGTTTAGGGGTTGCACGAGGTCTTTTCCATGCTATTGTTGTTATTGGTATTTTTCACATGCGACGTAATAAGGCGGGATATGTTATATGCTTATATGTGGGTTGCGCATGTGGCGGAATAAGGGGGAACATTGTGATGCACGTGTTGCAAAATAAGGAGGTGCTTATTATATTATTATTATTGCACACGTGGCGAAATAAGGTGGGTTATGTTAGGAGTTCATTGGAAAGAATTATGACGACCTGTGGAGGCATTCCTATTTGTTAATTTTGGGAGTGTGGGTTGTTTACCTGTATGATCTTTACCTCTTAGAAGTTGTGACATAAATGTCGTACATGCGGTATGTTCTCCCTTTTATGTTTACTTGGTAGAATTCTTATTAAAAACCACTTGCACAATCATACACGTAGTTGGACATCCCCATTAGAAGTGAATTCCTTCCGATTTTGCTAAGAGTGGAGGTACGCCTTCATTTATCCATTATATATGCGAGAATGGCCCTAATTAGTCAGTTAGTGCCTGTATGACCGTGAGATTGATGTGGCACATGATGCCAAGTGTTAGATTTTAGATGCTAGGTATTCGTGAGTTGTGGTTGTCCACGATTTTGGTAAAATTGTGTAAAGAGTTGAATAAGACCTTATGTGATCATTATTGTAGGATATGAGTTATTGACTTGTGTTCCCCTTGCCGTGCTGTGTGATCTGGTCGAACTCAATCCGAAGAAAGAGTGGGTGCAACAACTAATAACCCAATAGTATATCCTGGTCGAAAATTCCTCAGGGAGCTTCAAGTTGGAGATAAGTAATTATATGTCTTAGAGATGCGTTCTAGCTTCAAATTGATCTTCTTTCATTTTTGGGTTTTTACTATAATTTTCAATTACAATTATCAACTACTATTATGATCTAAAGTTAAGCTAAGATGATTGTTGCTAGATTTAAGCAATAAGAGAGAAGCACTAGGGTCGTGACATTCACCTAGGCGGATAATCAATGAGTATATAATTCTAACACAAGGATGCTAAATATGGGGAATATGGATAACCGTTGCACTTTTAGCACTCGCTCTCACACCTCTTGGTAGAGAGTGATTTTTCCTAATTGACTCTCTCGAGACCAATTGGGTAGGCCAATTTGCCCAAGCAACACAAGGTTAAAGTAGGGTAATTACTCTCTCGAGGATTAACCTATTACTTGGGACTACCATTCTCATGGGTCCATCCCAAATCCTTGTTGGGTTGAAAGTGAGGTCGTACACTCTTTTTCTCAAGAAGAGTCAAGACCCACTAAGCTTGACTTAGTGTTTGCAACCACCAAATCAAAGTGAAAACATACACACAAACCAAATACCAAACACCCAACAACATCCAAGTATTAGGCAAAAACACCCATTAGTTACCCACACTAGGGTTGAGCCACAACCCTAGCTAATGGGTTTAGCTAGACATGGAAGAAGGAGAAAAAGCAGAAACAATGGAAGAGATGAACATAATCATTAACTATATGCTAAATCTAATCGAATCCACTTTAATTACAGTAGAAGGTTGCCTAAAATAGGCTAACATAAACCTCACGAGCGCAGCTACTGTTCAGAACCTAAAAGAAACTTCACCTAAAATAGTAAAGTGTTCTGTTTATACTACTCAGGAAAATTGGACAAAAATACCCCTGAAGGTCAGGTGCGGACAGCACAGAAATAGAGTACAGTCGTATAGAGCATGGTGTCTTCACTTCAGATTCCTCTGGATAAGAGATGTGGACCACATCAAAATGCATCGCGGACGTGTAGGTCTTGGAAAGCGGACCGAATGGAAATGCATTGCGGCCGCGTAGGTTGGATCAAGCAGACCACATGAAATTGATGTACGGCCGCACAAGAGGAATTGACAAAGTTTTTCTTCTCTACACTTGTGCCCACGAGGACTGCCTGCTTTTGGTGCTCGGCTGCATGGATCTTGTGCCTTGAATCCTAGCCTCTGAATGTTCATCAATGCGGACCGCCTAAAATAGATGCGGACCGCGTGGGTTTTCCCTCAAAATGTCATCTCTCTGAACTCTTTCCATGCGGCCGCATCCACAAACAGGTGGGCTGCACAGGAGTCAGGGTAGTTTGATAAGTCTCTTATCATTCCTACACGGCCGCACACCAAAACAGTGCGGTCCGCGCAGGTTCTTACTTCCTACTTTTTGTCATCTTTCTGTGACTTGGAAGATTTTACTCCTTCTTGAGACAATTTGTGATTTTAATCATCTTGTCGGTCAAACCTGCAATCAAGTGCAACTTGTAAGTAATTCAGGACTAATCAAAGGTATGAGGGGGCATAAATAATGTATAATTCACAGTTATCAACTCCCCAAAACTAAATATTTGCTTGTCCTCAAGCAAATAAAATGAGACACACCCCTCAATAGAAAACGACCCAGTAATTCATGTTTGCCTTAACGTAACCTCAACAACCCTCACTTGGGACTAACAATTGTCTTTAATGCAAATTCATCATTATCAACTTTAAACTTTGCGAACTTAAGGATCAAGTTTGACACAAGAGCCTTAAGAGTTGACACATATCATCATGGATCTTTTTCTTAAGTACTTTGGTCATTGTGGAACCCAAACTCGTACATCCTCAACTCTCCCTAATTAAGCCTCACCTTTTTAAATATATGAACACAAATTAAGGTGGAAAGCTCTCTCACTCAACACTCGCAAAGAAGAGACCCTAAGCCCGACTCTAAGTACTATATGCTTTCCCTTCATATAAGTATCCACTAATGTAGGTTTTTCCTTAATTCAAGATCATTTAGTGCTTTTAATGAGTCATTGTAAAGGCTTTTGGGCATAGGTAGGATATGCAATCGTTCGCAGGAGTTTACTCTTCCATTAAGCGTTTCTTTTGTTTCGTTTTGGCACACTTTCTTCACTCAAACATGCAATTTACCTATTCAAAGGGGTGGAGAGACACATTGTCACTCTTTCTTTTCAAAATAAGCCCTTTTTCTACATTTTTCTACTTTTCAACCTTTTCCATTTTTTGATGTACTTTGATTCCCTTTTTTGATTAATATTCTCTTTTTGACATCCTTTTCTTTTGTCTTTTCCTCATTTTCATTGCCTTCCTTTTATTTTCCTTTTGTACCTTATGCCACTTTACTTCCTTTCTTGTCTCTCCCCCTAAACTTATGCAATTGCCAATAACCAAGGGAGGATTTTTCGGTGCCAAGAGAATGTCTAATTTAGAACGGGTATATGTGTGTAGCTTTGTGTATCAAAAGAATAAGGATTTAGGCTCAAAAGGGTGAACTAGGGATCATTGTATTGGTAGGTCATGAAATTAATCAAGATAACATTTTGGGATCAAGGAGAGCCTACAATCATATCTCAAATCAAGTTCCACCCACGATTTCGCCTCAACAAACATTCAGGCAAGTTCTAGACCATCAGCTCGGCACATAGGCTCACAAATCGAGTTCTCTCCACGCATACACTCAAGAATTGTCAAATATGGAGTCGAGGACCCGCAACGACCTTAGATTCAATTTAGACACACAATGGCCCTACACGACCATATGATGATTGCTTGGTCAACACAAGAGTCTCAAAGCCACGAATTTCACTATCTTAAACACAACTTGATGTCTTTGACCATAGGATCGAAGGCAAATTTGTTAGGACCAAGTGAAGTTCTGCCTGAGGTACTCTTAACTACAAAAAGCTTGAAAATAAAAAAGACATAAAACTAGAAAAAACTGACTCGACCCTTAAGAAAGTCTACACACTATTTATCATTGGGAAGAGTCACCCGGTTCATACAACATTCTACCCTCGGAAAGAACCGTGGCATTAAGAAAACCAAGGGCTTATTGCAACATCAACCAAAAATAAAAAGGAGGTTACGAGCCTAACTTTGCGCTAAAACAAAAAGTTTTACGAAAATAACAAGAAAGCTTAAATGAAAAATAACAAGAAAGCTCAAATGAGCATCAAATGAATATATATATATATAGATATATATATATATATATATATATATATATATATATATATATATATATATATATATATATATATATATATATATATATATATATATATATATATATATATATATATATATATATATGGGGAAGTAGAATATACAACTAAAGGGGTTCCGAATCCAAAATTATAAACAAACCATCTAAATTATGGATGTGCTGAAAGTAAACAGTAAGTCGTATATATACAGACATCCAAATCAAAAAGTAGGGCCACACCCCACGAATAAAAGCTAGCATTGTCCCCAATGCTAACTATCAAATAAAGCATAAAAATAGGGGAAAGGATATAGAAGTGGCCCTTCAAGCCTCATCAACAGCTCTCTGCTGGTCAATGGCTACTGTGTCCTCTGTACCGGCGGAGACCTCAGACCGGTCCCTAGACTACTGCTGCTGTGGTGCTCGGACATCAACTATCTACTCCTGGGGTGGCTCATCTCGTACTAGTCCTGCCAGAGTCTAAATGTCTGCAATACCGGATGGGCCCTCCGGAACTGGTGCAATCTCAATCACCACTCTCTCTGTGCTCGGGAGCTTCCTCATCTTCCGGGGTCTGCTCTCCTCCACCTGTGGCTGTGCTACTGCTGCCTCAGTACTAGGATCCCCAAATAGCAAATCCAGGGGCATCTGATTGGCCCGGAGTCTGTCAACATCTTTCCACAACTCTTTCATTGACTCTTTTGAGGCCCTATCTTTTCTGATCTTTCGGTGCTCCTTGGCCAATTCTATTAGTGCCTTGCTTTGATCCCCGACTGCTTTCTCCACCTGATCCCGCTTCTTCATCATAGCTACCTAGTTTTCCAGGATTTTCTTCAAAGTCTCCTCGATCGAAGCAGGGACCTCAAACGTCACTGGTGCCCTATGAGCCTCAATAGCTGTAGTCAATGTTAACAACTTGGATGTCGCTGCTGACACCTAGTTGTTCAAACTAACAAGATATTGAGACAGCTGATGAGCGGTGAATCTGTGAGTCTTGTACACCGGGATCACCGGCTCCGCAGAAGCACAAGGAGGGGCTGAAGATGAACCCCGCTGCAATGCCTCAGTGGTGGGCTCTGATGGAAGCTAAGTTGCAGATGGCTCTTCAGACTGGCCAGCTGCAGTAGAGGTCGAGGCTTGACCCTTCTTGGTGCTCTTGGGGTTGTCTGGGCCCTTTGATCATACCATGAGTAGGAACCCACCAGAGGCACCTCAATATCATAGTTCTTTTTCTTTACTTTCATGTCACTAAAGTACATGGCCAAGGTATTGGGGAACGGGTAGTTTTGCTGAGTGACGTGAACCACCTTGGAAATCACCCTCTGCATGATGTTACCCACATATAGCGGGAAACCCTCCATCATGGAGGCAACTAGGACAACACGCTCAATTGGAACGGAGTTGTCATGAGTTGACGGGTCGAGTCTATTGCAAACAAATGATAACCAACCTTTTGCTTCAAAGTTCAGGGTGTTTCTGAAACTTCTTGCCGGTGCCTTTAGACATTCAGGGTTTGTACCTGAAGCTGCAATAATGCCGGCTAACCACGGGCTAACCCCTCATTTAAGTGCGAGTTTCTCCAGATACTGAGACTCATCCCCTCAGCAAACCCCGGAAATTCATTCAAAGTTTTCCTATAAAAAAGGAATCACCTTGTCCCTCACCTTCGTAGCTGTTTCACCCTTTACCATGTGTTGGACGCTGCTATAGAATTCCTTCACCATGTGCTCGTTGGCCATATCCACACTCTATGGAATGAATCCCCAACCCTCTCTCGTATGGAACTGAGCATGTACATGAGGGTTGTGGGGGAGAAAATCAGCCACAATGAATCTCCTCTCGACTATCAGCTTCCTTTTGGGCCACCATGTTCTCTACATGTGAAAGGCAACCTCATTAATGAATCTGTATTCCCACACTTCTTTTTTTCTGGTTCTCTTGATCCTCCCAATCTGTGGCTCACCACCTTCACCCTCCCCTGATGATGATATGTTGGGGGAGGTGGAATATTCTTCATCATCTTCTTTCTCAGCCCCGAACTAATCATAAGAATTTGTGAGTATTGTGTTTACTCTCCTCGAGGAAGTGGCCAAATTCCTGCTCATGCTCACGAGATGATGAAACTGGCACTGGTACGTCTATGGACATCCGTGAGCGTATGGACTTTAGAGTCAAACTCCGGGAGGGGGCATATTAACTGCCAGAAGAATGAGAGGCATCCTTGTCTGCCTCCCGTATAATCTTTCTAGTCCACCTCATATCCTCATTTTCCTTAGCAGAGAGTTTGAGTATTCTCCGCACTGTATTTAATTTAGAGGCTCCACCCCTCGCCGGTTGTTTGTCCTTACCACCACGTTGCACTTGTTTACCCTTTGGAGGCATTGTCTGCAAAAGATTCACATGTAACATTGTTAGTGAAAGCTCAGAAGAAATACACAGTGAAAGATAAAACATTTAAACACACTTGTGTTGCAGACAGGGCTGAGGTGGACCGCACAAAAAGGTCATACGGTCCGCACAGGCAAAGTAGCCTCAGCATTCATTACTCAGAACAGGTCACGCAGACCGCATCCGTAGGGCGCGCGGCCGCACAGGGGTATTGTGGACTGCACAAAATTGGCCGCGGTCAGCATGGGCCTGCAATATAAATTCCAACTCTCTAATAAGCAGGCCATGCGGTCCGCCTGGTTTTGGACCGCGGTCACACAAGACAAATCCAAAAACTCAAGGTCTCTGATAAACTACCCATGCGGTCCGCCTGGTTTTGGACCGCGGCCGCACAAGACACCACGCGGACCGCACCAAAGTGACCATGCAGGCGCATCAGACGGTGCCTTAGGAGTTAGGTAAACTCACGCAGACCGCACACAAAGGTCGTGCGGCCGGTAGGGCAGACGGACTGGGTAGGGCAATTTTTTAAATTTAAGTCCCACTTCAAAATGAAAAATCCTAAGTATTGTCCCTACTCGGTTGAGAATTAGCAGTTTATGCACATACTTGATAATGATAAACATTAGAAACTGAAGAAACTAACCTAATCAAATTCTAAAAGGAAAAAAAATAGAAATTAAGAAGTTAAACTAAAATAATGTATTTACAATAGCTAAGAAATTCAATAATAATCAACAAAAATCATGGAATGTTACCAGGAAATAATGAGGATGAGATGAAGTGCTAAAGTGCATGGATGAACAGTACACAAATAGCTTCAGGATGAAAAAAAGGGTTGAAGGATGCCTTAGGCGTCTATTTATAGACCACCGTGGGGCCCAGTACTCACCTACTTGCGCGGCCGCATAAAAGTGGCGTGCGGACCGCGCATGATTTTTCACCTTGTACTTGATGCACATTTCTCACGTGGTCTACCTGGTTTTGTCCGCGGCCTCGTGAATAAACTTCAAAGATTTGACTTTTCTGGCCATTGTCACGCGATCCGCCTAGTTTTTTGTGCGGTCACGTGAAACTTTTATCAGAGAGTGGCCATATTTCACCTCATCCATCGCGGACCGCACAAAAGTGCCATGCGGCCGTGTGGTATTTCCTTGAGCTAATTCTTTTAGTCAATCAAGCCCATGTGGACCGCACTGAATTTGTGGTGCGGCCGCATGGGTACTGGATAGAGATTCTGCACTTTCCATTTGTTCCCTGCACAGATTTAATCATATCCCTGCAACACTCCACAAACTATCAGCTCAAAAATCCTACTCTACAAAAGAAAAACAAAGAAAATTTAAAGACATGGGTTGCCTCCCAAGAAGCACATGATTTAACATCGCGGCATGACTCGTGTTACCATCATGATCATTTCAACTGAAGATGTTCCACCACATGGCTATCGTCCATTTTGCCCAAATAGTGCTTGAACCTATGCCCATTTACCCAAAACACTTCACCATTCTTGTTTTTGAGGTCAATAGCACCAAAAGGCATAACACCAACCACTTCAAAAGGATCGCTCCACTTGGATTTCAACTTTCCCGGAAACAACCTTATCCGAGAATTAAAGAGAAGAACCACATCACCAACTTTGAACTCTTTTCCCCGGGCGTACTTGTCATGGAGATACTTCATTTTATCTTTGTACAATGATGAGCTAGAATATGCATGAAACCGAAACTCATCAAGCTCATTCAATTTTTCAACCCGTAGATTGGATGCGACATTCCACTCTAAATTCAACTTTCTCAAGGCCCACGTTGGTTTATGCTCCAAATCCACATGAAGATGACATGCCTTACCAAAAACCAACCGATATGGTGACATACCAATCGGAGTCTTGAAAGCAGTGCGATAATCCCAAAGAGCATCATCCAATTTCTTTGACAAATCGGTCCTAATTGCATTGACGGTCTTGGAAAGAATACTCTTGATTTCCCAGTTCGAGACCTCAACTTGGACACTCGTTTGAGGATGATAAGGAGTGGTCACTTTGCGGTTTACCCCATACTTTGTGAGAAAAGAATCGAAAACCCGGTTGAAAAAATGAGAGCCACTATCACTAATTATTGAACGGGGTGTGTCAAACCTAGTAAAGATGCTCTTCTTCAAGAATGACACCACACTACGAGCTTTATTTTTAGGCAAGCGAAGCCAAAAAGTGATCGGGTCGAACTCAATTCGAAGAAAGAGTGGGCGCGACAACTAATAACCGGATAGTATATCGGGGTCAAAAATTCCTGAGGGAGCTTCAAGTTGGAGATTGAATGGCTTAGAGATGCGTTCTAGCTTCAAATTGATCTTCTTTCATTTTTGGGTTTTTACTATAATTTTCAACTACAATTATCAACTACTATTATGATCTAAAGTCAAGCTAAGATGATTGATGCTAGATTTAAGAAATAAGAGAGAAGCAGTAGGGTTGTGACACTCACCTAGGCGGATAATCAATGCGGATAGAATTCTAACACAAGGATGGTAAATATGGGGAATATGGATAACTGTTGCACTTTTAGCACTCGCTCTCACACCTCTCAGTAGACAGAATGATTTTGCCCAATTGACTCTCTCGAGACCAATTGGGTAGGTCAATTTGCCCAAGCAACACAAGGTTCAATTAGGGTAATTACCCTCTCAAGGTTTAAACCGTTACTTGGGACTACCATTATCATGGGTCCATCCAAAATCCTTGTTGGGTTGAATGTGAGGTCATACACTCTCTTTCTCAAGAAGAGTCAAGACCCACTAAACTTGACTTAGTGTTTGCAACCACCAAATCAAAGTGAAAACATACACACAACCCAAATACCAAACACCCAACAACATCCAAGTATTAGGCAAAAACAGTCATTAATTACCCACACAAGGGTTGAGCCACAACCCTAGCTAATGGGTTTATCTAGACATGGAAGAAGCAGAAAATCAGAAACAATGGAAGAGATGAACATAATTATTAATGATACGCTAAATCTACTCGAATCCACTTTAATTACAATAGGAAGTTGCCTAAAATAGGATAACATAAAACCTCAAGAGCGCAGATACTGTTCAAAACCTCAAAAAGCTTCACCTAAAATAGTAAAGTGTTCTATTTATACTACTCAGGAAAACTGGACAAAAATATCCCTGAGGGTCTGGTGCGGACCGCACAGAAATGGTGTGCGGCTGCATAGGGCATGGTGTCTTCACTTCAGTTGACTCTGGATAAGGGATGCGGACTGCATCAAAATGCATCGGGGCCGCATAGGTCTTGGCAAGCGGACCACATAGAAATGCACTGCGGCCGCGTAAGTTGGATCAAGCGGACCGAATGAAAGTGATGTGCGGCCGCACAAGAGGAATTGGCAAAGTATTGCTTCTCTGAACTTGTGCCCACGCGGACATCCTATTTTTGGTGTGCGGCCGCGTGGTTCTTGTGCCTCGAATCCTAGCCTCTAAATCTTCATTAATGCGGACCGCATAAAAATGGATGCGGCCCGCGTGGGTTTTCCCTCAAAATTTCATCTCTCTGAACTCTTTCCATGCGGCCGTATCCACAAACAGGCGGACCGCGCAGGAGGCAGGACAGTTTGAAAAGTCTCTGATCATTCTTATGCGGCCGCACACCAAAACAGTGGGGTCGACTCAGGTTCTTAATTCCTACTTTTTGTCATCTTCTTGTCACTTGACAGATTTCAGTCCTTCTTGAGCCGATTTGTGATTTTAATCATCTTGTCGCTCAAACCTGAAATCAAGCGCAACTTGTATGTAATTCTGGACTAATCAAAGGAAAACTATGCACAAAGCTAAGGTAAGAGGGGGCATAAATCATGCATAATTCATAGTTATCACTGTGACCTTAGTATTTGGATAATGATTCTGCCGTCATTTCGTATCATCATTTATTATAGTCTTGTTATTACTTGTTGTCCTCTTCTCTTATTGTTAATTGTGGCATTTTTTGTCATTTATGAAGTCTACTTGTTTATATATCGTTTCCATTATTCCTATGATTATAGTGTTTATTTGATCGATAGGTGCCTTGACTATTCCTCGTCCCTACTCCCCCGAAGTTAGTCTTGATACTTATTGGGAACCTCCGTGGTTTGCTTATGCTACTTTTTTCACATTTTTGTTGTGCAGATACAGGTTTTCCCGCTTAGCTCTTTTATCCTTGGAATGAGGTGTATCGGTAGAGACTTCGAGGTATATCTGCTACGTCCGCAGACCGAGGAGTCACTTTCCAACTTTTCTGCAATAAGTATAGCTCTTTCTGTATTTCTCCTTTTTATAGATATTATTGAGTCAAATCCTCTAATGTATCCTTTAGCTTGTGATTTGTGAGATTCCGGGTTTTGGAATTTATTTTAGCTTCGAGAGTTGTTATTGTATGTGCCGAGCGGCCTTTAAATGCATGTTATTTTATTAAACCAGTTTTAATTATTCTTTCACAATTTATGATTTATCTTTCGCATTGTTAGGCTTACCTAGTCATAGGACTAGGTGCCGTCATGACATGATCACAGAGAGCAAACTGGGGTCGTGACAGTCGGGTTGTGTGCCGTAACGATATATATGTTTACATTACTTGAGCTATGATGGCTTTCAGTATTCATTTGAACTGCTAAGAGATTGGTTATTTTGGCTGATGCTAGTTTATTCTTGAGACTGTGATTATTATTTTAGTTGGAAGTTTAAATTTTGTTCAGTATTCCTACTTCCTATCATTTTTATATACTGCATACAAGTTATAATGTAGGGAGGATTTTGTATACTGTTGTTTATAATTCAGGGCAAAATAAGGGAGGATTTTGTATTGTCTGGTTAGATTAGGTTGAGCACCGCAACAATCTATATGTTTACATTACTTGAGCTGTGTTGGCTTTCTGTATTTGTTTGAATTGTTAAGATATTGGTGATTCTGGCTAGTGCTGGTTTAATCTTGAGGCTGTGATTATTATTTCAGTTGGGTATTTAGATTATGTTCAGTATTCATACTTCCTATCATTTTAATATACCGCGTACAAGTTATAGTGTTGGGAGGATTTTGTATACTGTTGTTAATATTGTTCGGTGAAATAAGGGAGGATTTTGTGTTGTCTGGTGAGATCGGGTTGAGCGCCACAACGATCTATATGTTTACATTACTCATGCTATGTTGGCTTCCGGTATTCGTTTGAGCTGTTAAGAGATTGGTGATTCTCGCCAGTGCTGGTTTATTCTTGAGGTTGATTATTATTTCAGTTGGCTGTTTAAATTTTATTTAGTATTCCTACTTCCTATCATTTTATATACTGCGTACATGTTATAGTGTAGGTGACCCGCCTTAGCTTCGTCACTACTTCGTCGAGGTTAGGCTTGGTACTTAGAAATACATGGGGTTGGTTGTAATGATACTACACTATGCACACTGTACATATTTTAGAGTCGATCCCAACGACGGTTATTTGCGTGCCCAGATTGGAAATCAGCGGAGGCTTGAGGTACGGTTGTTCAACGCCCGTAGCTCCTGGAGTTCCCATCCTCTTTTCTGTTTAGTTTTATAACTTCATTCAGACAACTTTGTACTTGTTTCAAAACCTTTATATTACTTTAGAAGCTTGTGCACTCGTGACATCATATTCAGAGATTTGTAATTGGTATTGACTATTTAGCTCTCGCAAATTTTTCTTAGACTATTATTTCAATTATGTCAATTCTTTATTATACTAGCGTTTAACTGTTAAAAGAAGCAAATTGTTCTAACGCTGGCTTGCCTAGCAAGTGAAATGTTAGGCGCTATCACCGTTCTGAAGGTGGAAATTGCAGGCCGTGACAAAAATTTCACTAGTGAGGTTTGGGGAGGATAGTGTGTACGCAAACCTTATCCCTACTCCGAGAAAATAGAAAAATTGTTTCCAAAAAATGCTCGGCAAGAGTGCACGACTACCCAAGAAAATATCCATAGAATTAGACCAAATTTAGAATCATAGTAAAGAACTACACGAAATATCTTTTTCACCTCATTATAACCCTCATTCTATATATGAATGTGATAATACATAGAACTTTTATCGTATAAGTTTTAATAAGTTAATCTGTAAAACGATGGTAATTATGAGGGAAAATATATTTTCTATGGTGCTTTAATCTACTATTTTGTTCTAAATGTTGGTCTCTTTCTATGGATATTTTCTTGTTAGCCTTGCTTAGCAAATGGCCTTCCATCATAAGCCTTAGATAGTGAGAAAGTATCTGTTCTCTTACTCGGTAAAAGAATAGTCGAGCATTTCGATTTAAAATCATAAACTAATTTGTGAGTAATTTAAAAATTTTACAAAAATAAACTCCTCATGATCGATGGTTTACATACTTCAAAGAAAATATCATATAATTCTACCGGTCGACTTCCCTCGTAAAACATAATCCTAATACTCACGACAAGTGAAAGACTTTTATAATTCAAACGCCCTCTTACACTTGATGTGACACATTGTGTGTATATATATATATCCAAACTCATTAAAAAAAATTTTACCGATAAATTGGTCGATTACTTTTGGAAAAATTACTGACAAATGCAAATTAAAAAAATCGTGTTTTCACAATAAAAGGGTATACTGTTGATTTAATATATTCTTTTTAATACGTTTCTTCAACTTGTTCTTAAATTATAAAATGTTGGTCAAATACAATTAAATAACATAATTTTTAGTTAAGAAAAGTATGTAATATGTAATTATTATCATTATGGACTAGCGTTGTCGAGACAAAGAAACGATGAATGAAGGCCAAATGAGTTTGGTCCAAATACTTTAAAAAAAAAAAATAAAGAACATAAATTTCTCCCAAGTTATTTGATTTAATTTTCCTCAAACAATTACTTAAACGGCATATCAGCAAAATAAAAGGTTATATTGATCATTTAATATTTTCTTTTTAAATCAATATATTTAACTTGTTCCCAAATAAAATGGTGGTCAAGTGCAATCCAATAACATAATTCAAATTAAGAAAAACATGTATTGTCCAATTATGATCATTTAAAACTAGCGCTGACGAGACAAAAGAACAAAGAATGAAGGCAAAATAGGTTTGGTTCACATCCTAACAAAAAAAGAAAGAACATAAGTTTTTTATTCCGAAGTTATTTGAATTATTTTTCCTAAAACAATGAAAATGAGAATGTAAAATCACAATATCTTATATAAAGCTCTCGGTTTTGAGACTCAAAATCACCAATTTTTTTGTTTCTCAAATCTCAGAGTGTTTAATCAGCCATGGCTAGAAGGAGTAAGGGTCGCCAAAAGATTGACATGGTGAAAATGAAAAATGAGAGTAACTTACAAGTGACTTTTTCTAAACGTCGTGCTGGTCTCTTCAAGAAAGCTAGTGAACTTTGCACATTATGTGGTGTTGAACTTGCCCTTGTGGTATTTTCTCCGGGCAAGAAAGTTTACTCATTTGGCCATCCGTGTGTGGATTCAGTGGTGGATAGGTATCTCACGAGAAACTATCCACCAAATAATGGGCATGACCAGCTCATTGTGGCTCATCGAAATGCTAGTATTCGTGATCTCAATATGGAGCTCACGAATATTGAGGGGATTCTCCAAATGGAAAAAAATCGAGGAGAAGCCCTACAAGCAAGGAAGAGAGATAACGATCATTGGTGGGAAGCTCCAATTGAAGAACTTAACTTTTTTCAACTGCAACAACTGAAGGAGGCATTGGAAAGCATAAAGAAGAAAGTTGAAAGAAAGGCACAAAACCAACAAATGGTGTCTAGTAATGCATTCCCATTTCTCAACTTTGGAAGTTCCTTGGCACCTATTGGTGCTAGGGAAAGATCTTCATATGGTTCCTATGGCTCTTTTCCATTTCAAAATATGGTTTCAGGACTCAAATTTTAAGCATCTTTTGCTAACAATGCCGGTGGATCTACTTCTTCAGTAGTTCCTATCATTCCAGAAAATCCTGGGACTTCGAGACCTAACATGCGTAATTAAATATTTTGAAATAACAAAGGTTAAATATTCTATGTGTGTGTCTTTTGTGTCACAGATAATGTGTCATTAGTTATGTTTCATATTACTAGGAGTTCAAGAGTTAAAACAATTGCTATATAAGTGATCAGTCCAATATCTTGTAAGATTGGAATTGTTTTTTGATATTATTACTGTGTTTTATGTTTATCTCGCTATTCCATCATTTTGTGCCGTATAATTTTTTAAAAAAATTTATTTTTGAATGGTGTTACTCATTTCTTTAACTTACAATAAAGTGGTAGAGTGCCCTAGTTTAAATTCCAACAAGAATCAATCATATAGTCATAGTGGTTTTGTTTAAGTATCTATGGTTTATTTTATTATATATATGGGGATAATTACAATTTTGTTACAAAACTTAGCTCAAAGTAATAAACAAAAAGATAGACAACAAAGTAGAGAGAAATAGAGAAGAGAATATATTTCTTCTATGTATCCAAGTGTATTACAAAATGATTTCTCATCCTCTATTTATAGTACTACATAGAGGTATACTAAAAGAATCCATAAATATGTCATTAAACTTTTGAGATCATGGAGGAAGATCATGGGGGAGATCATGGAGGTGTGGGAGTTACAACCATAAGTATTGGAGTAGTGGGAGTTATGGAGATAATGGATAAAAGTATTGGGTGTTATAGGAGTTATGGACATCCACCATAATCTAATATTTCATAACACTTCCCCTTGGATGTCCAAAGATAATGTGCCTCGTTAAAACCTTAACTAAAATAAAACCCAATGGGAAAAAAAAAATTCTAGAAAAGGAAAAAGAGTACACATATCTAACAAAATGCATTTTTGTTGCCTCGTTAAAAACCTTGCAAGGAAAACCCAGTGGGACAAAACCTTGTAAGGGAAAAAGAGTGCAACGCGCATTAACTCCCCCTGAAAAGAGCATCAATTCACATCCTTGAGCCTTCGCATTCCAATCTTGTGTACCAGCTTCTTGAAGGTTGACGTTGGTAGAAATTTTGTGAACAAATCAGCCATATTATCACTTGAACGAATCTGTTGCACATTGATATCACCATTCTTTTGAAGATCATGTGTGAAAAATAACTTTGGTGAAATATGCTTTGTTCTATCTCCTTTTATGAATCCTCCCTTCAATTGGGCTATGCATGCTGCATTGTCTTCATACAAAATCGTGGGTAGTTTGTCACATTTCAAACCACATTTGTCTCGAATATGATGTATTATCGACCTCAACCACACACACTCTCAACTTGCTTCATGAATAGCGATTATCTCAGCATGATTAGATGAAATAGCCACAATTGATTGCTTAGTCGATAGCCAAGATATGGCAGTGCCTCCACAGATAAACACATAACCTGTTTGAGATCGAGCCTTGTGTGGGTCAGATAAATATCCAGCATCAGCATAACCAACAAGATCATGACTGCAATTATTGCTATAAAATAAGCCCATATCGGTAGTCTCTTTTAGATACCGCAATATATGTTTGCTCCATTCCAATGTCTCTTTGTGGGAGCAGAGCTATATCTTGCTAAGACATTAACTGAAAAAGTTATGTCAGGCCTTGTAGTATTTGCAAGATACATTAGTGCGCCAATTGCACTAAGATATGGTACTTCAGGACCAAGTAGCTCTTCATTCTTTTCTTGCGGTCGGAATGGATCCTTATTCACATCAAGTGATCGAACAACCATCGGAGTACTTAAAGGATATGCTCCATCCATGTAAAACCGTTTCAATACCTTTTCTATATAGGCAGATTGATGAACAAAAATTCCGTTTGCCAAATATTCAATTTGCAAACCAAGACATAATTTTGTCTTTCTGAGATCTTTCATCTCGAATTGCTTCTTTAAATAATCAATTGCCTTTTGGAGTTCTATGAGAGTTCCAATAAGGTTTATGTCATCGACATATACGGCAAGTACAACAAATTCCGATGTTGTTTTCTTTATAAAAACACATGGGCAAATGGCATCATTTATATAGCCTTCCTTTAATAAATACTCACTAAGACGATTATACCACATTCGTCCTGATTGCTTTAGACCATACAAAGATCTTTGCAATTTGATTGAAAACATTTCCCGGGACTTTGAATTATGAGTGTTTGGCATTTTGAATCCATCAGGAATTTTCATGTCTATCTCATTATCAAGTGAGCCATAAAGATAGGCAGTAACCACATCCATTAAATGCATGTCAAGCTTTTCAAGGACAGCAAAACTAATGAGATAACAGAAAGTTATAGCATCCATTACGGGTGAATATGTCTCTTCATAATCGACACCAGGCCTTTGAGAAAATCCTTGTGCAACAAGGCGTGCCTTATATCTTTGTACCTTGTTTTTCTCATTTCTCTTGCGTACAAAGACCCATCTATAGCCAACAGGCTTAACACCATTAGGTGTTTCAACTATAGGCCCAAAAACTTCACGTTTTGCAAGTGAATTCAATTCTGATTGGATTGCTTCTTGCCATTTTGGCCAATCAAGTCTTTGTCGACATTCTTCAACAGATTGAGGTTCAAGATCCGCACTTTCTTGCATAATGCTAGATGCAACATTATATGCAAAGACATAATCCACCACTATATCCACTCGATTAAAATTTGTCTCAATATCGATTGGATTTATTGATAGTTCCTTATTTTCCCGAGTCTCGGGCTCAATGGATTCTTCATGAATCTCAGAATTTATTAAATCGTGAATTTCCTCATGAGATTCATTCGTAGTGTCATTTTGATCACTTGCTTTCCTTTTTCTAGGATTTCGATCTTTGGAACCTAATGGCCTGCCACGTTTTAAGCATGCTTTCGACTCATTAGATATGACACTAGAAGATTGTCCAATAGGGACATCAATATAGATTGGAACATTCTCTGCGGGGATGTGAGATTTTGTTATCCTTTTCAAGTCCGTGAATGCGTCAGACATTTGATTTGCTATTCTTTGCAAATGGATAATATTTTGCACCTCTTTTTCACAAATAGAGGTATGTGGATCAAGATGAGATAATGATGGATTTTTCCACAAAATTTCCCGTTTGGTTTCACCAACTTCTCCCCCTAATTTTGGGAAAAGTGTCTCATCGAATCGACAGTCTGCAAATCGTGCAGTGAACAAATCCTCTGTCAATGTTTCGAGGTAGCGAATAATGGAGGGCGATTCAAACCCAACATATATTCCTAACCTTCTTTGCGGACCCATTTTGGTGTGGTATGGCGGTGCTACAGGCACATATACTGCGCATCCAAAAATTCTTAAATGGGATATGTTAGGTTCATGACCCAAAACTAATTGCAACGGGGAATATTTGTGATAATTCGTCGGTCTGAGACGAACTAGCATTGCTGCATGCAAAATAGCGTGACCCCAAACCGAAGTGGGCAGCCTCGTTTTCATGAGTAATGGTCTTGCAATCAACTGCAGACGTTTAATTAAAGATTTTGCAAGACCATTTTGAGTGTGAACATGAGCTACAGGATGTTCCACTTTTATCCCAATTGATAAGCAATAATCATTAAATGCTTGGGATGAAAACTCAACAGCATTATCTAGTCTAATAGACTTAATTGGATTATCGGGAAATTGTGCTCGTAATCGAATTATTTGTGCCATTAATTTTGCAAACGCAAGGTTGCGTGATGAAAATAGGCACACATGAAACCATCTAGAGGATGCGTCTATTAAGACCATAAAATATCTAAAGGACCCACTAGGTGGGTGAATAGGTCCACAAATATCCCCTTGTATACGTTCCAAAGACGTAGGTGACTCAGTTCCAACCTTTGTTGGTGTGTCTAATAATTAACTTGCCTTGATAATAAGAAGTGCAAGAAAATTCATTATTTAAAAGAATCTTTAAATTCTTTAATGGATGCCCATATGAGTTTTCTATAATTCGTCTCATCATAATTGATCCAGGATGTCCCAATCGATCATGCCAAAGTACAAAAGTATTGGAATCAGTAACCTTTTGGTTTACTGTGGAATTTGCCTCAATTGCACTAATTTTTGTCCAATACAGGCCACAAGATAAGATGGGAACTTCTCAATAACCCTCTTTTGGCCAGAGACATTCTTTGTAATGATGAGGTATTCAAGATTATTCTCATATATTGTCTCAATATGATCTCCATTTTGACGGATATCATTAAAACTCAACAAGTTCCTCTTGGACTTGGAAGAGAACATTGCATTCTCTATGATAAATATTGTTCCTTTAGGCAGAGTTATAGTTGCTCTTCCGGAGCCTTCAATCAATTTACTACTATGATAAAAGATATTTTTTTTATAGATATGAGAATAAACAAATTTAAGTCTATGATTCAACATAATAGTTTCTGTGCGGTCATAAAAAAAAAAATCTTTTATCATAGTTATTCTCCTTTTAATATCAAAGTATTAACAATTAGTAGTAGCATAAAGAGTCTTCACAATATTTCTTTTATTACTATATTTAATGTGCTACAAATAAAGAATAAGATGAATGTATAATCTAAAGTTATATATTTTAAAACCATAATACAGATTATTTATCAAGTTGATAAAACTCTTAAGGTACATATCGATATTTGATCATTGATTGAATTGTTTTGAACTGAATGTTTCACCTAGAATGATTCAACTAATTGAGTTAATTGCTGTTGGCAGTGAATCTGTTTCAGGTTCATAATACTACTAGCATAATAGCACCTTTAATGTGCTAACACATTAACACCGAGCAGATTAGAAAGGATTACAAAAATGAAACTGATCATTCTGTTTAATATTTTTTTTTATTTTATTTCAAGCATATTATAATTTTAACGAATACTTGCTTGATACTTAGCTTTACTAGCTTAAAGCAGAAAATATAAAATTTGAACCATATCACAATAATAGATAACTTATGGAAACTATGATAATTGTTTATTCATTAACTACTACGAATAAGTAAAAATAAAAATATCAAACTGCTCAATCTTCTTTAACCATGGATCCATCACCGATCAAGTGATTTATTTTCCCCTCAGGGTGCTCAAAGAAGTCTGCCACATCCAAGTGGGTGATGTCAAAATTATTGTCAGAGACAAAATTGGTTTCAGGGCCTTTACTCTTTAGAGATGCTTGATAAAGCTCAACCAAATGTCTTGGTACACGGCAAATTTTTGCCCAGTGCCCTTTTTCACCGCAATGATAACATATAGTTTCTGAACTATTTGCTTTTGGATTCTCATAATTCCATTTCCGCTTTTGGTGGTTATATTTCTTTGGGGGGTGACTAACACCAGGAAAATTTCTTCCTTGTCCACGTCCACGGCCATGACCCCGACCCCGACCACGACCATGATTAAAGCCATAGCCTTTTCCACGCTTAGCATAATGGGAATACACCTTATCTACTTCAGGCAATGGTGTAGACTTAGTGGGTCGATTTTCGTGATTTCTCATGAGCAGGTCATTGTTTCGCTCAGCCACAAGGAGAAGAGAAATCAGCTCAGAGTACTTTTTGAAACCTTTCTCTCTGTACTGTTGTTGCAGAACCATATTGGAGGCATGAAACGTTGTAAACGTTTTTTCAAGCATATCATAATCAGTTATAGTATCTCCACAGAGTTTCAATTTAGAAGTAATTCTAAACATTGCAGAATTATATTCAGAAACAGACTTAAAGTCTTGGAGCCTCAGATGAGCCCAATCATATCGTGCTTGTGGCAGAGTGACCAACTTTAAGTTGTCATATCTCTCCTTTTAGCCATTCCACAAGATAAGTGGATCTTTGACTGTGAGATGTTCAATTTTCAAACCTTCATCAAGGTGATGGCGCAAGAAAATCAAGGCCTTAGCACAGTCTTGGGTGGATGCATTATTTCTGTCTTTAATGGCGTCTCCAAGACCCATTGCATCCAAATGGATTTCAGCATCCAACACCCAGGTCATGTAGTTCTTGCCCGAAATTTCAAGGGCAACAAACTTTCTTTTCATAATGTCAGACATAATTAAAACAAAATTAGGAGGAGAAAAAATACCTTAATTTTCTCAAAAAGAGATTCTTGAGATAGTAGAGCTTCGTGCTGATAACGTGTTACAAAACTTAGCTCAAAGTAATAAACAAAAAGATAGACAACAAAGTAGAGAAAAATAGAGAAGAGAATATATTTCTTCTATGTATCCAAGTGTATTACAAAATGATTTCTCATCCTCTATTTATAGTACTACATAGAGGTATACTAAAAGAATTCCATAAATATGTCATTAAGCTTTTGAGATCATGGAGGAAGATCATGGGGGAGATCATGGAGGTGTGGGAGTTACAACCATAAGTATGAGAGTAGTGAGAGTTATGGAGATAATGAATAAAAGTAGTGGGTGTCATAGGAGTTATGGACATCCACCTTAATCTAATATTTCATGACAAATTTGATTTTATCCTCATTACTAGTGATAGCTCGGTGTGGGAAAATAGTAACTATTAAGTTCGTAGTACCTATAATTATGATCTTCTTTCTCAGTATGTAAGTAACAATGGAATGCACGAGACATATTTATGCCATTTGTTTACTGCGATTAATCATTCGTTGATGTGGAAATTGATAGTTATCGGTTATCATGTCTCCATTATATCATATTATCATAAGTAGTATTTCTTCTAAAGAACTAACGAATGAACCTCTTAGTTAAGATTGTAAAGTTTATGAGAGCTGATAATTAATTATATATTTATATATCATAAATCAAAACATTAGAAACAATCTCGTATAAGAAAAAATCATAGTCTTCATGCATATATTATCATGTCGTGTGCTAGTTATAAACTTATATGGCTGCAAGACGTGATTGATTACATCTGTACAAGAAATAATCATCTTTTTTAGAATTAACTGTATATTACATTGTAATCACATCTTATTACTGGTTTATTTTGCATTGTAATTTGCTTTAAATCTAAGCCCTAATTATATTTCCACGGAAACAAAGTCAGTTTAGGTCTAATTTTCCTCGTGGGCACTCCCTCCCCACCTTCCCGAAATAAAGGAAGAGTTCTAACCCTGTACGAGGGGCTAGCGCAAAACATATAACTTTCTATCTGATATGTAAAAGGCTAATTTCTTCAAATTCAATATTGTTTTAGTAAGTGTGTAGATCGTACATCACATCTTATTAAAATGACGTATAACTTTCTATGATTCTAACAAGCATATTAGGAAAGAGATAGATAATTATAAAGAAACTATTTAGATAAGCATAACCTACGCGTTCTTTCCAATTTTCCTGCAAGTAGGCATTTGCCATATTAATTGCTATTATGATTCGACACATATTGTACATGAAATACGCCCATACACACTCTCTTTCACCGACTATTTTTAATTTAAGTGATTGCCCTTGAGCAGTTGTCAGGGCCTCAAATTCCCTCCGTAGGATGTCCTAATGACACAAAAGATTATGTAAGCCTAACATACATGTAAAATTTAACAGAGACAATGATATAAACTTTTAAATTACTCAACAACTATCATAAAAGAATGTAACGACCCATCCGGTCATTTTGAGCATTTGTACTTCGCTAGGTGATTTGGGGCATAAATAGCTCTGTATGATTTATTATGACTTGCATGAATCCTCGGTTTTGATTTTCAGGTGATCCGGACTTTGATTTGAAAGAATGAATTCCATGTTTGAAGCCTTAAGTTGGAAGACTTGACTAAGTTTGAATTTTTGGTATTTGACCTCAGTTCAGAGTTTTGATGGTTCTGTTAGGTCCAGAATTTTTGGACTCAGGCGTATGTCGGGTTTGCATTTGAATATTTCTAGAAGGTTCGGCGCTAATTGGTGAAAGTTAGAAATTTGAAGGTTTGAAAAGTTCATAAGCTTGACCGAGAGTTGACTTTGAGGTTATCAGATTCGGATTATTGTTCTAGAAATTGGAATAACTGTTATATATCAATTGGGATTTGTGCATAAAATCTAAGTTCATTCCGAGTTGATGTGCTATGTTTCGACATGAGTTTTGGAAGTTGAAAGATTCAAAGTTCATTATACTACCTCCATTTCAATTTATGTGAACCTATTTTTTTTACTCCGTGCCAAAAAGAATGACCTCTTTCGTTATTTGGAAACAACTTACCTTTACACAATGATCTATAGCCACACAAAATTTATGTGCCTCATTTTACATCACAGGATCAAAAGTCTTCTCTATTTTCTTAAACTCCATGCTCAGTCAAATGAGTTCACTTAAATTGAAATGGAGGGAGTATATAATTTGAGGCACGATATGCCATTTCGATATTGTTATACGTGATTTGAGGCCTTGAGTAGGCCCGTGTTAGGTTATGAGACTTGTTGATATAATCGAATAAGGTCCCAAGGGACTCAGGCGAGTTTAGGACTGATTTCGTGCCATTTTTCTTCATGTTTTCACTGTTGGTTGCTGCTGATTTCTGGTGTTTCAAACCTCATTTGTGATCGCGAAGATTTGACCGCGATAGCGTAGTGTATTAGTGGAGCTTGTCTTCTTCCTTTATCGTATTCGCGAATGTGTTCACGTACCTTTGGGTGCTTGAGCATCGTGTTCACATGGGTCAGCCCACGTTCACGTAGAGTTGAGTTGAGAAGCTGGGGTGGCAAATTTTGTTCTTCGCGTTCCCAATGGTCCTGTCATGATTGTGTACTACATGTGCATGTAGTCATCGCGTTCACATGTGATTTTGCGAACACGTAGGGTATTTTTGGAGGGTTGTTGGTTTGTTCTTCACGATCAAGAAGAATGTCCTCTATCGCCTAGGGTATTTCTGCGCAGTGATTATAAGTACTCTAATTTCGGGGGTTTCGTCCATTTTAACATATTTAGAGCTATGAACCTCGGATTGAAGCGATTTTTGAGGAACTTTTTACCATGTGGATTGGGGTAAGTGTTCTCTACTCGATTTTCATTATATTTCATGAATATATCCTTGTATTTGGCATTTGATTGATGAAAATTGGGGGGGGGGGGTTATTCAGAATTTCATAAAGTGAAGTTTTGAGTTTTGAAAAAAAAAAAAGATTTGGACTCAGATTTGAGTAAACCTAGTATGGGTGGACTCATAATCGAATGGGTTGTCAGATTTTTTAAACCTTTTGTGGGTTCTGAGGTGCGAGTCCGGTTGACTTTTTGGTTGACTTTGGGCTTTTGGTTATAGAGTCCACCATTATCGATTAGGTTTTTTTCCTTAGGCATTATCTCTAGAAAACCCTAGAGTTTCAAGAGATAGGGAGAGAAAGAATAGAGCATTATTTGTCTAGAATGTTCTGCTGACTTATTACAAAATATCCCAATATAACTAAAAATAATAGCAAAATGATAAAGGCTACTTACAGAAACTTGTGGGTTTGATGAGATGCAGTAATGGGTCGTGCAACTGTTGTTTGTGTTGTAATGCTAGCGTTAACATCAATTAATCATAAAAATTGACCATCTCCCAAGTGGTTGAATTGGTAAGGAACAATCGAAGAGCAATAGTCGATAGCGTCTTGATACAAGAACTGATCCTCGTCTCCAAATCTAGTAATATAATTATTATTCATAGTTGAAGTTGGCAATTCATCAACTCTCATTGTTACTTTGTATTGTGGAATGATAGATGCAGGGTGCGTTGTCGGAGATAGAGACTGTGACGACCCAAAGGGCCATCACCTTAATTCTCCCTTTTTTCGTACTTTCGATGCCTTGAAAACCTCTTGTTTGGTTGCCTCGATTTGCATGCGCAGTTCGGGCGCGAAACCAGAAAGTTTTTATGTGGAAATATGTGAATTTTGTGTAAAAAAACTATGAATTTTGATAATAATATTGATATAGTTGATTATGGTCAATATTTTGGGTAAACGAACCTGGACCAGTGATGTGACAGTCCCGGAGGGTCCATAGGAAAATGTGAGACTCGGGCGTAATTCCGAAATTGAAATCCGACGTCCCAGGCCCGAGAAAAAGATTTTTTCGTGAAATTATTTTCTAAAAATGTTTTAGGAAAATAAAAATGAAATTAGATACAAAAGTAATGGTATCGGTCTCGTATGTTGGTTCTGACGCCCGGTGCAGGTCATATATGTAGTTTAAGTGCTTTCTGTAAAATTTGGTTGAAATTGGACGTCGTTTGACATGTTTCAGACCTAAAAATCTAACGTTAGAAGTTTTTGAAGTTGAAATGAGAAATGAGGAATTTGAGGTTTAATTCTTTTAATTTGATGTTGTTTTGGCCATTTGATCGTTCGACTAAGTTTGTAGGATATTAATGAGTTAGTGTGTGTGTTTGGTTGGGAGCCCCGAGGACTCTAGAGTGATTTCGGGGGTGGTTCGGGATGTTTTTACACTTAGAAACACACCAGTAATTCAAAAGCTGTTGTAGACCAACATTTGCACTTCGCGATCGCGTCCCCCAGATCGCGTTCACGTAGGTCTACCAGGTCCTCTTTCACGTTTGCGTCCAAGGCCACGCGTTCGCGTAGCTTCACATGCCCCTCTTCATCGCGTTCGTGAGTCTCTTTTCACGATCGCGTATAAGCCAGCACAGGCCACCTGTTTCTCCTTCTTCGCGACCGCATACACCCAATCGCGATCGCGATGCTCTGAGATGCCAACCCTTCGCGAACGCGTCCCCTTTCCTGCGATCGCGAAGGGCATTTTTTCCCAGCAAATTTTTTAGTTTAAAATCAGAATGGTGCACGGGAATTTTCACCACTTTTCACACGAGCTCCTTTCTAAAACCCTCCATTGACAAAATTCAAGCTTCTTATTCTCCATAACTCTTTGGGTAAGTGATCTTAACTTTGTTGGAAATCATGTATATCTATGATATGTGCGCTTTGGTTGTATGAGCATGATTTTCAGGTATAGGTTTTGATGAATGACAAACAATGAAGTCAAGTGTCAAACAACGATATAATATGACAATCAATCAAATGGCGAGAAGCATACTGATGACGGAATTGCATGAACGAGCCAAAGAGTTCAAGACCGAAGACCCAAGACGTAGGTCGTTTGGTAGAACCAATGTAAGGACAACGTTTATGTTATCTTATCCTTTGGCTCAACATTAGGTCATCATAAACATGCATAAAATATTTTATTAAATCATATTTATCATAAACGTGCATCTTTGTGTTAAACCAAAATGATTTGTATTTTAGTCAAAATGGTTTTTAAACATGTCTTTTAAATCTGGACCTAAACAATCGATTATATGATCCTTACAATCGATTGTGTTTTTCAAACTAGAAAACAATCGATTATACAGTTTAACAATCGATTGTATTAACAGTGTGATCAAGTTTTTCAAAATAGCAAACAATCGATTGTCTACGTTTAACAATCGATTATTTTGAGACAATGTGCAACCGAAGTTTTTAAACATCAAAACAATCGATTGTTTTTGTCATACAATTGATTATATTCATAAACAATCGATTGTCATTTTCATACAATCGATTATATTTTGACCGTTCCCACAGAATCCTAAATTGATTTTTGAACGTTGAATACAATCGATTATTTAGTCCATACAATCGATTGTTTAGCCTAAAATCAGGAATCTGTTTTTTGAACGTTGGTCAAATAATCGATTGTCTACTCCAAACAATCGATTGTCTGAGCACAGAATCAGGGATTTTATTTATCAATTAAGCAACGGTCAGCACCACTTTTTCACCTATAAAAAGAGGTCTTTTGAGCTGATTTTAAACACACAACTCCTCCATACATTGTTATACATATTGATCATTTTCAAGCATCATTTTAGAGCTTTTGTTGAGCCATTTGATAGACAACTTTGTTTTGTTCATAGAGCTTATTGTGTATCTCTTTATCCACTCTATTGAGAGAGTATTTGTTGTAAAAGAGAGTTGTTTGAGAAGAACATATCTTCTCATTTGTCGGGTTTGCTAAGTACCCAAAGTCTTAGTGGTTGAAGTCTTGGGGTGAGGTATCCTCAAGCAAGTGAAGTCTTAAGGTGTGGTATCCTTGAGCAACTGTAACGGTTTGTTAAGCACCAGTAAGCTTGGCGAAGATAGTGGAAATCGCGAGAGAGTCTCTCGGGGACTGGACTAGCCACGGGTTGTGGTGAACCAGGATACATCGGTGCGTTCGTTCCTTATTATTTACTTATCGCACTTATTTCATTCCTGCAATTTTTAAATTCCGCAAGTTTACGCTGTTTTTTATCATAACGCTATTCACCCCCCCTCTAGCGTTAAGCGTATTTTCTAACAAACTTCATCTCTTCATTATTCCTTCATCTAATTGTCAATTTCCTAGCCCTAAATCAAAAAATCAAGGTAGAAAATGGGGGATTTGGGTAGAACTAGGGCTTTTGATATTTTGGTTGATTCAACCTCAATTTTAGGTCGAATCTTAAAACAAATTAAATATTTGACCTCGCAGGGTTATGGGTGATAGGGTTTTCGTTCGAGCCTCGAGTTTGGATCATGTGGGACCGGGGTCGAATTTTGGTATTTTTAGAATAATGATAGGAAATTCATTTCTAGGCTACGGACTTGTGTTTTTAAGCCATTATTGATAGTATTGAACTAATTATGGCTAGATATCGTTTTTTCGGAGTTGAATTTTAGAAGAAAGGCGGTGTTAGAGGCTTGATTGCTATTTTCGGACCGAGGTAAGTGTTTGGTCAAACTTTGGCTTGAGGGAATAGGATTAGAGTGTTTTGATTATTAATTGCTAAATGATTGAGTATGGTGTATAGGCATGGTGACGAGTATCTATACATCAGTTGTTAGAATATACGCTTAACGCTAGAGGGGGGTGAATAGCGTTATAATAAAAAACAATGTAAATTTGCGGAATTAAAATTGCAGGAATAACGTAAGTGCGGTAATTAAAATGATAAGGAGAGAACACACCGGATTTTATCCTGGTTCACCACAACGTGTGGTTAGTCCAGTCCCGAGAGACTCTCTCGAGTTTTACACTAACTTCGTTAAGCATACGGGTGCCTAACAAACCGTTACACTTGCTCGTAGATATACACTCTACAAGACTTCAACCTGCTCGAGGATACCGCACCGCAAGACTTCAATCCAAGGAACTACTTTTCCTTCTTACAACAAGGGATTAGACTATTCCTTCAAGTGTGTACAAACACTTAGCACTCACTTAAACAGAATTCTCTTGAAGAGTAGATATGAGTAAATAAATACGCTCAAGAACACAACAACTTAGTCAAGCGTTTGGCTCTCAAAAACTTATGAAATGAATATAAAATGATTGCAAAGAGAGTATGTAAGCTTTAGCAAGAATGTAATCAGCTGTTGTGCTTAGAAGAGTGAATTTGAGTTGTATTTATAGTGCTCAAAACACCCAAGACCGTTGCTTAATTGCCAATCACAAATTGTTGATTTTGTGCTAGGATAATCGATTATCTGATTCTGCATAATCGATTATCTGCCAACGTTCAAAAATCAATCCCAGATTTTAAGCAGAATAATCGATTATCCAAATCGTATAATCGATTACCTGACAACGTTCAAAAATCAATCCCCGATTTTATGCTTAACATAATCGATTGTCTGATTGTACATAATTGATTATCTTTCAGTGTTTGAAAATACTTTGGCAACGGTCTTTAATATAATCGATTACCAGAAAATCCATAATCGATTATTTTGCTACTTTGTAAAATCTGATGCTTACTGTCTCAACATAATCGATTAGTCTAAGCCACATAATCGATTATCTTGTAACTTTGAAAATTCTGATGCTCACTGCCTTAACATAATCGATTATCATAAGGTACATAATCGATTATCTTGTAGCTTTAAAAAATCTGGTGAACACTGCCTTAACATAATCGATTATCATAAGGTACATAATCGATTATCTTGCAGCTTTGTAAAATCTGGTGTACATTGCCTTCACATAATCGATTATCATAAGGTACATAATCGATTATCTTACAGCTTTGTAAAATCTGGTGTACACTGCTTTAACATAATCGATTATCATAAAGTACATAATCGATTATCTTTGTCCAGATTTGAAAGACATGTTTAAAATTCATTTTGGTTAAAAAGAAATGTTTGAAAATCATTTTGCTTTAAATTAAAGATGCATGATTTGATAAAAATGATGTTATGAGAGATTTCGCATCAAATTTTCCCAAATTATCTTTTCCGTTGTTGTGAATAAAACATTTACAACCGAAGACTCTAAGATGGGAAAAATTTGGTTTCCTTCCCTTATAGAGTTCATAGGGAGTTTTCATGAGTATCGGTCTAATGATAGCTCTGTATAAAACATAGCGTGCGGTACTCACGGCATCCCCCCAAAAATATTTGGGAATATCGGCCTCTTGGAGCATGGTTCTAACCATCTCTTCGAGACATCTATTTTTACGTTCTACCACTCCATTTTGTTGTGGTGTACGTGGAGCCGAAAAGGTATGTTCAATACCGAGTTCGTCACAAAAGTCCGCGAAGAGATTGTGATCAAACTCTCCCCCATGATCACTTCTTATGGAAGTGACGGTTGTGTTCTTTTCATTTTGAACACGTTTAAGAAAACTTTTAAAAGCTTGAAAGGCATTGCTTTTATGAGCAAGAAATAACGTCCATGTAAATCTAGAATAGTCATCAACAATAACAAAAGCATAAAGATTACCACCATGACTTTTAATTCTAGAAGGTCCGAAAAGGTCCATGTGTAGAAGTTGTAAAGGTCTAGTGGTTGAAACAACATTTTTGGATATAAAAGAAGCCTTTGTTTGTTTCCCTTTTTGACATGAATCACAAATAGAGTCTTTTTCAAATTTCATGTTTGGAAGACCAAGTACTAAATCTTGTGAAACAAGTTTGTTTAAAAGATTCATATTCACATGAGCTACTCTACGATGCCATAACCACATGCCGTCTTCTTTACTCAAAAGACAATTCACATAACTTGATGAAGAATTTTCAAGATCAACCATATAGATATTGTCCATTCTAAAACCACGAAGAATAATTTTAAAATCACTAAGACGGATAACTAAGCATTCTTCGGAGTCAAACAATACAAGATTTCTCTTGTCACATGACTTATGCTCAAGAGATTATGTTTAAGATCTTTAACTAGCAAAATATTCTTAATGGAGGAGGGTTCGTCCACACCGACCGATCCAATGCCGATAATCTTTCCTTTGTTATTGTCTCCAAAAACAACATTTCCTCCTTCCGTGGGTTTTTGTTGAAGGAATTTTGATGCATCCCCGGTCATGTGTTTGGAGCATCCACTATCAAGGTACCAAAGTACACTTGATCCCTTCAAACACACCTACAAAACAAATTAATGAGATTTTGGTACCCAAGCCATTTTGGGTCCTTGTGCGTTAGGTGCAACATATTGGTGTGATTGTCCTGCAGTGAAATGTCTATGTCTAGTGAAGCACGCGGGAGCAATATGTCTGCAATAATGACAAATGACATTCGGATTGTGCATTCTTCTAGGATGATAATAGTTTGGAGGTCTAAATTTATTCACTCTATTTTTAGGAAAATAGTTTTGATGTAGTTTTCGAAAATCTTGTCTAGGTGGTCTATACATGCCAACGTTTCTTCTAGTGTTCACTACATTTTTAGAAATATAGTTTTGATGTGGTTTTCGAAAATCTTGTCTAGGTGGTCTATACATTCCAATATTTCTCCTAGCATTTGTTCTAGGATGAGATGCAATTCTAGGATTAAAATTTCTAGGTTGAGTGTTGACATTTATTTTGTTTTGCCTAAGTTGAGTCTTAGGTGGTTTAGGAATGGACTCAACTTTTTCTTTCGTCTCGTGTTTAAAGCCTATACCGTGCTTAGTGGATTTCAAATTTACAAGCACTTCATTGAGATTTTTGTGTGAAGAATTGAATTTGTGCAAAGTGCTTCTAAGACTTTCTACTTCTCCCTATAGAGTTTTGCAAGAAGTACAATCCTTATTTGAGCTTTCGGGTTTATCGGCGCTTGTTTTGCCATAAAAATTGTTTTCCTCTTTTAATTTCTCATTTTCAAGAGTAAGTTTTTCAAAATCCTTTTCTTTTGAAGAAAATTGTTGTCTTAAATCTTTTATAGATTTTGAAGCGCCAATAAACTCTTTATACAACTCATCAAATGCATCTTGCAATTCTTCTAAAGTGAAATAGTTCTTAGAAGTGGTACATACCTCATTTTGAGTTTCTTCGTGTGCCATAAGACACAAGTTTGCGGTCTCGTTTCCTTCTCCATCACTTGATTCGTCTCCGGAGTCGCCTCCCTAAGAGATGTATGCTCTTTGTTTCTTGAATGGTTTCTTCTCCTTTTTGATATTTGGACAATTTGATTTGATATGCCCGATTTCTCCGCATCCATAGCACTTCAATTGGTCTCCTTGTTGCTTACCTTTTCGTTCATACTTCTTTTGCATGAACTTGTGAAATTTCTTAATAATGAGTCCGAACTCGTTATCGTCTTTGCTTGAATCCTCATCATATTGAGGTTGAGCCGTGCTTGCTTTAAGGGCGATTCTTCGTTTCCTTTGATCATCCAAAGGAGGGTTAAGAATAGTTGATTCATAGGTTTTATGATTACCTCTAAGCCCGTCGATTGTGACATTTGTAATGCCGATTGACTCTTGAATAGCGTCGGCTTTGGAGCGCCATTCCGGAGTGAGACTTCGAAGAATTTTACGAACAAGTTCCCTATCCGTGAAAGTCTTCTTAAGAGCATGAAGATCATTAACGATTTTTGAAAATCATTCGAACATATCATCTATCTTCTCGTTCTCCTTCATATGAAAAAGTTCATATTCATGGGTTAGAAAATCTATTTTAGCTTCTCTTACCTGGTCCGTACCTTCGTAGGTAATTTCCAATTTATCCCACATTTGCTTAGCCGTGGTGCAACATGAGATTTTCCGATAGTCATCGGGATTTACAGCACAGTACATCATGTTGATTGCTTTTGCATTGTTCTCCACCTTTCTAATATCGTCTGCGTCATACTCATCTTCCGATTTTGGCACCATTTCATTTTCTACCTTTTTGGTTGGAATTTGCTCTCCATTCTTGATAATTTTCCACAGTAGAAAATTATTAGATTGGATAAATATTCTCATCCTTTCCTTCCAATAAGTATAGTTTGTGCCATCGAATAGTGGTGGCCTTGTGAAGCACCGTCCTTCACCTAGTCCTGCATAAACACTACGAGTAGAAGCCATGGAAAGTTTCTCTCAAACAGTTAAGTCTTTCAGAGAGTATGGCTCTGATACCAATTTTTAGAATATACGCTTAACGCTAGAGGGGGGGGTGAATAGCGTTATAATAAAAAAACAATGTAAATTTGCGGAATTAAAATTGCAGGAATAATGTAAGTGCAGTAATTAAAATGATAAGGAGAGAACACACCGGATTTTATCCTGGTTCACCACAACGTGTGGTTAGTCCAGTCCCCAAGAGACTCTCTCGAGTTTTACACTAACTTCGTTAAGCTTACGGGTGCCTAACAAACCGTTACACTTGCTCATAGATATACACTCTACAAGACTTCAACCTGCTCGAGGATACCGCACCGCAAGACTTCAATCCAAGGAACTACTTTTCCTTCTTACAACAAGGGATTAGACTATTCCTTCAAGTGTGTACAAACACTCAGCACTCACTTAACCAGAACTCTCTTGAAGAGTAGATATGAGTAAATACGCTCAAGAACACAACAACTTAGTCAAGCGTTTGGCTCTCAAAAACTTATGAAATGAATATAAAATGATTGCAAAGAGAGTATGTAAGCTTTAGCAAGAATGTAATCAGCTGTTGTGCTTAGAAGAGTGAATTTGAGTTGTATTTATAGTGCTCAAAACACCCAAGACTGTTGCTTAATTGCCAATCACAAATTGCTGATTTTGTGCTAGGATAATCGATTATCTGATTCTGCATAATCGATTATCTGCCAACGTTCAAAAATCAATCCCAGATTTTAAGCAGAATAATCGATTATCCAAATCGTATAATCGATTACCTGACAACGTTCAAAAATCAATCCCCGATTTTATGCTTAACATAATCGATTGTCTGATTGTACATAATCGATTATCTTTCAGTGTTTGAAAATACTTTGGCAACGGTCTTTAATATAATCGATTACCAGAAAAGCCATAATCGATTATTTTGCTACTTTGTAAAATCTGATGCTTACTGTCTCAACATAATCGATTAGTCTAAGGCACATAATCGATTATCTTGTAACTTTGAAAAATCTGATGCTCACTGCCTTAACATAATCGATTATCATAAGGTACATAATCGATTATCTTGTAGCTTTAAAAAATCTGGTGAACACTGCCTTAACATAATCGATTATCATAAGGTACATAATTGATTATCTTGCAGCTTTGTAAAATCTGGTGTACACTACCTTAACATAATCGATTATCATAAGGTACATAATCGATTATCTTACAGCTTTGTAAAATCTGGTGTACACTGCTTTAACATAATCAATTATCATAAAGTACATAATCGATTATCTTTGTCCAGATTTGAAAGACATGTTTAAAATTCATTTTGGTTAAAAAGAAATGTTTGAAAATCATTTTGCTTTAAATTAAAGATGCATGATTTGATAAAAATGATGTTATGAGAGAAGCCAAGTCTTGAATCAATTGTCGGATCAAGATTACAATTATAGAACGACTCATGTATAACTTTGTTGCTTTACTAAAGCTTGATCTTTGTTTCTTGTGCTTGGACTTCGGCATATATCTATGTTCCGTTCACGTCGGTTTGTCATTTATCAAAACCTACAAATATGAACACACGTTTAGTTTAGCGACTTGAGAACGTGTTTCAACACCAGTGTCTAGTATGACCGTGAGTCGTAAATGCTTCTATTCCAAACATATGGCACAACTGTCTTGTTGACTTGATTAATTTCCATGTAAAGTGTTAGAAGAGAACGAAATGAACTAAAAGAGAATGTGATGCAATGATTCCCTTGCTGGGACGAGTAGACTGTTTGTTGAATTCTCCTTTGCCGGGATATTTGGGCTGTTACATGTACCCTTGCCGGGTTTAATTGTTATGTCCTTGAGTTTCCCTAATGGGACCTCCTTTAGAGAGATTATTTGTGTTATTCACTATGATATGGGATCTTGTGGCACACCGACCACTTATGAATTATAATATGGGATCTTGTGGCACGCCGTCCACCTATGAAATATAGTTGGGATCAAGTGGCCCGCCGACCACAACTTATATTGATTATTGTTATTGGCCTGAGATGCCGGTGACATTGTGCACGGAGAAAACGGGAGCGAGTGGTATGCCTACCACGTATTATATGAATAGGGATCGTGTGGCGCGCTGTACACTTATGTTATATATTTTTGGATTGTGTGGCACGTCAACCACTTATGAAATATAATATGGGATCGTGTGGCATACCGTCAACCTATGAAATATGAATTGGGATAGAGTGGCACACCGACACAACTTATATTGATTATTGTTATTGGCCAGTGATGCCGGTGACATTGTGCACGGAGAAAAGGGGAGTGAGCGGTACGCCTAAAACGTATTATATGAATAGGGATCGTGTGGCGCGCCGTCCACTTATTTTATACATTATGGGATCGTGTGGCGCACTGTCTACTGTAAACATATGTATCTTGAAACCTGGAGTAGATTTGTTGTTGTTTCTAATGTTCCATTTTCATCTAGTACTCCCTGATAGCATGTCCCCTCCCAGCTTTACTTTGTATTATTTTGTTATTGTTTTTCTCGCACTTGTACATTATATTTGCACAGGTTAATTAAGGTAGGTCCTATCTAGCCTCGTCACTACTTCGCCGGGGTTAGGCCAGGCACTTACCAGCACATGCGGTCGGTTGTGCTGATGCAACACTCTGTGCATTTCTTTTGCACACATCAGGACGCAGCTTTCGGACTGCAGCAGTTCTAGACCGGAAGCAGGCCTTCAGTCTAGGGACTCTTGAGGTAGCCTACCCGGCGTTCACGGGCCGAAGTCCTTGTCCATGTTTAGTTTATTTTCTTTGTACCGAGACAAACATTTTTTATTTCCATTCAGACTTTCTTGTAGCACTCCTTAGTAATCCGTGAGCTAGTGACACTAGAGTTTTGGGTAGAAATATGTTTTAAACTTCCGCATTTTGAATTTGTTTTTATTAAAAGTCTTTTGTTTAATTGGAATTATTGTTTGAGATTATTGTAATCGTTTAAATAAATTAAAAAAATTATTGTGATGTTTGGCTTGACTAGCTCCGACAGTAGGTGCCATCACGACTCACGATGGTTGAAAATCCGGGTCGTGACAAGTTGGTATCAGAGCACTAGGTTACTTAGGTCTTATAACTCACGGACAAGATCGGTAGAGCCTGAGGGATCAGTACGAAGATGTTTGTATTTATCCTCTAGAGACTACGGAGTTAGGAAAATTTCACTTTGTTCATTCTTGTCGTGCGATTTTGTTTCTCAAATATTGATTTTCGTTCTACTATGTTCTTTCGCAGATGGCGAGAACACGTGCTTTTTCTTCTACCGCACAGCAGCCCAAGCCTCCAACAGCAGCTCCTATCAGGTTCAGAGGGGGAGGGCGAGGCCGGGGTAGAACGCAGCCCCGAGCAGCAGTCCCAAAGGTGGAGCCTCATGTTGACTATGATAAAGAGGTTCTAGCACCGGCAGCTTCAGTAGGCCCAGCTCAGGTCCCAGAGGGTTTTATAGCCACTCCAGTACTTCAGGACGCCTTGATCGGACTGGTAGGCATTATGGAGAGTATCTCTAGTGCGGGTTTGATTCCCGTAGCACCAGCCACATCTCAGGCTAGGGGAGGAGTTCAGACTCCCACTACGCATACTCCGGAGCAGGTAGCTCCTCAGCTTCAGGCTCCAACAGTTTAGCTAGCTGTGGCAGCTCAGCCGGGTATTCCAGCTTATACCGGCGATGGTGTGGTGATGTCCGCAGATGCTTTGTGAAGGCTTGATAGGTTCACCAAGCTCTTCACCACCACTCTCACAGTGCTTCTATAGAGGACCACCAGAACTTCATATGCAGTTGTTATAAGGTTCTTCTGACAATGGGTATTTTGGAGACCAATGGGGTCGACTTCGCCACTTTTCGCCTATCAAGATCCGCCAAGACTTGGTGGAGAGATTTCTGTTTAGCCAGGCCAGCAGCGTCTCCATCATTTACCTGGGATCAGTTTTCCAAGCTATTTCTGGGAAGTTTCTCCCAGTTACTTAGAGGGATGTCCTTCGCAGGCAGTTTAAGCATCTCCAACAGGGCTATATGTCAGTTATGAAGTATGAGACTCGACTTATTGACCTTGCACGCCGTGCTATTGCGATACTCCCCACTGAGAGAGAGAGGGTGCGGAGAGTTGTTGATGGGTTGGTTTAGCCGATCCGCGTTTCAGATGGCCATGAGTGCCAGGAGTGAGATTACATTTCAAGAGGCAGCAGATGGTGCCCGCCGGATAGAGATGGCACTTTCTCAGGGAGGTGGTCAGGAGTCTGATAAGAGGCCTCGTCATTCTGGAAGATTCAGTTGTCCCCTCCCGGCTTCTCATGGTACTCCAGGAGGTCGTGGTTCTCAGCCACAACATTCTGACCAGCAACTCTTCAGCTTACCAGCAGCTCCTATCAGTGCATCACCACTTCGATATTCTTAGCAGCTGAGGGCTTGTTTCACTTGCGGCGACCTGAGGCACATTGCCAAGAATTGCTCTCGAGCTTCCAGCCGTTCTCACCAGCAGGTTCCTCGCCCCATGATTCAGGCACTAGGTCATCCACAGTTTGCCCAGCAAGCTAGAGGCGGGGGTAGGGATCATAGTGGTAGAGGGAGAGATTGTAGAGGTAGAGCTCGGACCGCCATAGATAGGGGTCAGCCAGTAGCCGATCATCGATGAGGATGTGCATCGATTACCGGTAGTTGAACAAGGTGACGATAAAGAACAAGTATCCACTACCGAAGATTGACAATTTATTCGACCATCTTCAGGGTGATAGGGTGTTCTCGAAGATAGATTTGAGGTCTGGTTATCATTTTGAATTTTGTTAGTAATATTGATATAGCTGACTCTGGTCAACATTTTGGGTAAACGGACCCGGACCAGTAATTTGACGGTCCTGGAAGGTCTGTAGGAAAATTTGGAACTCGGGCGTATTTGCGGAATCGAAATTCGAGGTCCTAGGCCCGAGAAAAAGAATATTTCCGTGAAATTCTCTTTTGAAAATGTTTACGGAAAATAAAAATTAAATGAGATCACAAAGTAATGCTATCAGGCTCGTATTTTGGTTCTGACGCACGGTACATGTCATATATGTGGCTTAAGCGCTTTCAGTAAAATTTGGTTAAAAACGGACGTCGTTTGACGAGTTTCATACCTAAAAATCTAAAAGTTAGATGTTTTTGAAGTAGAAATGAGAAATGAGGAGATTGAGGTTTAATTCTTTGAAGTTGATGTTATTTTGGCTATTTGATCATTCGACTAAGTTTGTAGGATGTAATGAGTTAGTGTGTGTTTTGGTTGGGATCCCCGAGTACTCGGGAGTGATTTCGGGGGTGGTTGGGGATGTTTTTACACTTAGAAACACACCAGAAATTCAAAAGCTGTTGCAGACCAACAATACCCTTCGCGATCGCGTCCCCCAGTTTGCATTCACGTATGTCTGCCAGGCCCTCTTTCGCGTTCGTGCCGAAGGCCACGCGTTCACGTAGCTTCACCTGCCCCTCTTCATCCTGTTTGCGAGTCTCCTCTCGCGATGGTGTATAAGCCAGCTCAGGCCCCCTGTTTCTCCTTCTACGCAATCGCATACAGCCAATCACGATCACGATGGTCTGAGATGCCAACCCTTTGCGAACGCATCCCGTTTCCCGTGATTGCGAAGGGAATTTTTACCCAGTCAATTTTTAAGTTTAAAATGAGAACAGTGCACAAGAATTTTCACCACTTTTCACACGAGCTCCTTCCTAAAATCCTCCATTGACGAAATTCAAGCTTCCTATTCTCCATAACTCTTTGGGTAAGTGATCTTAACTTCACGTCTTCATTCTTCCTTCATCTAATTATCAATTTTCCTAGCCCTAAATCATAAAATCAAGGTAGAAAATGAGAGATTTGGTTAGAACTAAGGCTTTGGGTATTTTAGGTGATTCAACCTCAATTTGAGGTCGAATCTTAAAACTAATTACATATTTGAACTCGTGGGGTTATGGGTGATCGGATTTTGGTCTGAGCCTTGAGTTTCGACCAAGTGGGCCCGAGGTCGGATTTTGGTATTTTTGGAAGAATAATAGGAAATTCATTTCTAGGCTATGGAATTGTGTTTTAAAGCCATTATTGATAGTATTGAACTAATTACGACTAGATATCTTTGTTTCGAAGTTGGATTCTAGAGGAAATGCGGTGTTAGAGGTTTGATTGCTATTTTTAGACCGAGGTAAGTGTTTGATCTAACTTTTTCTTGAGGGATAGGATTAGAGTGTTTTGATTAATTGCTAAATGATCTACTTTGGTGTATAGTCATGGTGACGAGTATCTATACACCGGTGTCTAGCATGACCGTGAGTCGTAAATGTTTCTATTCGAAACATATGGCACAACTGTCTTGTTGAATTGATAAAGTTCCATGTAAAGTATTAGAAGAGAACGAAATGAACTAAAAGAGAATGTGACACAACGATTACCTTGCTGGGACGTATAGACTATTCTGTTGAATTCTCCCTTACGAGGATATTTGGGCTGTTAATTGTACCCTTGCCGGGTTTAATTGTTATGTCGTAGGATTTCCCTAATGGGGCCTCCTTTGGAGAGATTATTTGTGCTATTCATTATAATATGGGATCGTGTGGTACGCTGACCACTTATGAATTATAATATGGGATCGTGTGGCACGCCGTCCACCTATGAAATATGAATTGGGATCGAGTGGCACGCCGACCACAACTTATATTGATTATTCTTATTGACCTGAGATGCCGGTGACACTATGCACGGAGAAAACGGGAGCGAGTGGTATGCCTACGATGTATTATATGAATAGGATCGTGTGGCATGCCGTCCACTTATGTTATACATTATGAGATCGTGTGGCGCGCCGTCCACTATAAACGTATGTATCATGAAACCCCGAGTAGATCTGTTGTTATTTCTAATGTTCCATTTTCCTCTAGTACTCCCCGATAGCATGTCCCCACCCAGCTTTACTTTATATTATTTTGTTATTGTTTTTCTCGCACTTGTATATTATATTGGATGGGTTAATTATGCTAGGTCTTGTCTAGCCCCGTCACTACTTCGCCGTGGTTAAGCCAGGCACTTACCAGCACATAGGGTCGGTTGTGCTGATGCTAAACTCTGTTAATTTCTTTTGCACATATCAGGATGCAGCTTTCGGACTGCAGCAGTTCTAGACTGGGAGTAGGCCTTCAGTCCAGGGACTCTTGAGGTAGCCTAGCTGGCGTTTGCGGCCGGAGTCGTTGTCCGTGTTTAGTTTGTTTTCTTTGTACCGAGAGAAACATTTTGCATTTCCGTTCAGACTTGCTTGTAGCACTCCTTAGTAGTCCATGAGTTAGTGCCACCAGATTTTTGGGTAGAAATATGTTTTCAACTTCCGCATTTTGAATTATGTTTTATTAAAAGTCTTCCGCTTAATTAGAATTATTTGTTTAATTTTATTATAATTGATTAAATAAATTAGCAGAATTATTGTGATGATTTGCTTGCCTAGCTCTGAGAAACCAGTAGGCACCATCACGACTTCCGATGGTGGGAAATATGGGTTGTGACAAAGACTGCTCGAGTGAAGTTGCGGTTCAGTTTCGAAATGGAAGTCCTAAGTTCTAAACATCATATGAAATTTCTGAAGTTCTAAAGAATGCTTAATCTATTTTGTATCGCCTGAGACAATGTATATTATAGAAGATACGTTATAAATTAAATGGTGGGTCTTAACTAGTACTACGTACAAAAATCGCATGGTTAATAACTATTGAGTAGTAATGAATGAAAAGCGTGTGTGTTTTAGAGTAAATTTGAGCTTTTGTTAGCAAACATGAAAACATATATATTAAAATCATGTAACGTTTGTTACAACATGGCCTATATGTGTTCCACTTAGGGTACATTGATTTCCTAAGCTTGCTAATATATTGCAAGCATCCATAGATATGTACTTAACAAAATAACATTGATTGTCTTTATTATAACAGAATTAGAAACAACATTTGAAGGGGAAACAAAAACATTTTTGTTCCTCCTTGGAGTCCTTCCCAGATTGGTCATAGTGTGAGCAACAATATTGCTTTCCCTGAATGTGTGGTTGAGGAGGGTCACTTTTCCTTGGAACATTAATGATCTAATAATATTGATAATATTATCAAAAAGTATCTTACCACATTGTATACTTTGAATTGCCTCCGTACAATCTGTCTCTATTTTCAACGGGAATAAATCCTACTCATGGACAGTTTTGGGTCTTCCCTTTATTGCCTTTAGTTCCGCCTCCAAAGATCCTATAGCTTGTATGGACGTTGTGAATCCAATGATTTATTGACCATTTGCATTGCGGAATACTTCCCTCAGTGTATTGGCAGTTGTTATAAATAGCGTCAACATTTAATTTGTATCATTCTTTTGGGGGCTTTTTCCACTTGCTTTGTAATCGAATCCTTTCAATGGGCAGTGAGTTATTTTCAATCAGAAGTTTGGATTCCATGGCTTTTGAATAATATTGTTTATGTTAATAGCTTTTCTCAAGTTATTTTGATTATTAGCATTTTTGTTTTTCCAAATTTTCCATAGAACGAAAGTGAGGATATAACCCCATTCGAGTAGGTTGTATCTTATAGAGAAAAGTTGATTTTGTAACTGAGCAAAGCCAGTGTCCCCTTGCGGCATCATAAAAGGTGACCCCACCCAAGTTTTTCCAAAATATTTTGTTCACTTTGCGGGTACGGAAAATATGAGTGATAGATTCTTCTTCTTTCATATTACATATAGGACATAAAGGGTCCATATTGATTCCAATCCGGACTAGGTATTTCCTACAAGGTATTCTATTATGGAGACATTGCCATAATTATTTTTTCTTATTTGGGCAAGATAAAAACCAAAACCAATCATAATCCAACTTATTTTGACATTTGGTTCAATAAAGTTATAATGACTTTTACTAGTAAAAATTTCATTGGATGAAAGAGACCATATATGAATATCATTTAAGGGTCCCGTTGTTTGAATTTGACCTTAAGAAGGTTTTGATGAATTTCATAAGTAATATCTACCGATAATTTTGTGAGATCCCATTTCCTATTGGTATAAATATCCCTGATATTAAGATTGTAGATTTTAATCATAATGGACCTTCAGTTAAACTTCTTAGGTTTGTGGAGCTTAGGATCCATCTTGTATCCCAAATGTTTAGGTTTGAATTTTGGCGGCGTGACCATGTGATTCCTCTATTTCATGATTCCTAGCCTTTAATTATGGCCTTCCAGATGAAGGAATAGTTTTTTATAGAGTATCTTCCTCCATATTTGGTAATAATCAGCCTTGTCCAAGAAGAGGTAGCCTGAGTAAGAAGTCTCCAAACTATACTAGCTAGATTAGTCAAATTTTTTTGTATTTGAACTATGGATGCCAAGACCCCCTAAGAACTTTGGTTGACAGACATTTGTCCATTTTACTAATGAAGATTTTTGCTATTGGTACCCCAAATAAGTTCTCTGAATTCTATCAATCTTTTTAATGGACTTTTTTGGGAGTAGAGTATATTGCATGTAATAGTTAGGTATAAAGTTGATGCATGATTGAGCCAGGGTGGTTCTCCCGGCTATATTAATGAATTACATTTTTCAAGAGGCAAGTCGTGTCCTTATTTTGTAAATGATAAATTGGTAATCAGACTACTTTAGATTTTTATTCAAAATTGGAAAACTTAAGTACAAAAGTTTTAACTTCTCGTAAAACTTAATGTATTAATTATATTTTTTTTGTGATGGTGGGGTTACAGTTTTGGAAAAATAGAATTTTAGACTTGGAGTGATTTATGTTTTGACCAGACAATGAACAATATAATTCTAGACCTGTTTGTAATAGCCTTGCATGATTTTCGTTTGCCTTAGCTATTAGAGTTAGATCATCTGCAAAAAAAGAAGAAGGGAAAGGCTAAGGCTTTTTCTTCCTATAGTGATTGAATCCCACTTGTAAATGTCAACCTGATTATCAATATACCTAGATAGCTTCTCTAGACAAATAATGAAGATATAAGGTGATAGTGGATCACCATACCTAATTCCTTTGCTCGGTTCAAAAAACGTTGTTGTAGCACCATTTACTAGGATTGCAATAGAGATTGATGAGATACAACTAAGAAGTAGGTTAGAGAATTTTGTGGAAATTTAAAAAACCTAAAGGTACGATAAACAAAAGACCATTATATACAGTCAAAGGCCTTTTCCAAGTCAATTTATAAAATCTTATGTCCATATTTTCCTTTGACTTTTTTTTAGATTAGTAGTTAATTCTTGAATTATTACAGTACTATTCGAGGCTCTTCTAACTTTTATAAAGTTGATTTGGAAGGAATTTATGATTTTATCTAAAAAGGATTTGAGACGATTTGCAAAAATATTAGTAATAATTTTATAGATAGTATTTCAAAGGCCAATATGTCAAAAGCTTTTAATGTTTGCATTTGAAACTTTAAGAATCAGAGAAATATTATTTTATATATTTCCTTAGAACTTACCTGCGAATTGAAAATATCATGGCAAAACTTAATAACTGATTTTCCTATAATATTCAAGGACCTTGGATAAAAAAAAGGATGAAGCCCGTCTGACCCTGAACTTTGAAAAGTTTGAAGAAGAATATAGCCTTCTTGAGTACATATATGAGAGGATGTAAAATTTCTTATAAAATAGTTTAATTATGAGAAGTAATTAATTGATGATCATCAATTCAATTTGCTGCTTCATCCTATCAAAATAAGTAATTTAATTTTTTTTAGAGTAAATTTGAGTGTGGAATAAGAACAATTTATGTTTCAAACCATAAAATCCAACTTTCAAAATTACATTAAAAAATAAACTACTTAAAATTTGATTTTCTTAAATTTGCATTGAAGAAATAAAAGAATTTCAAAGTTGATTTTCTGAAAATTTGGATATATAAAAGAGCTTCCGACTCGATTCGGAACCCTAGATTTATAACATGCGAAGTGATCAAGTGCAAATACCTAAAATGTATTCCAAAGTAGGTAAAGTTATCCAAAAAATAGTAAAATACCAATATAACTTCAATAGTGACTACCCAGAAAACGGACCACCCGAGACTATATGCGAAGATTGGAGAGACTTTAAACAACTCATGCACTTCTAGTCGTGCATTCGTTAATCACTATGCAAAGAACCAGGACAATGGTAAGCTTTTTAGATACGAATTCGACACCAAATTCAATAGTTTTGACCAAAATCCTATATATAAGTATAAAAATTCCACAACATATTTACAAAATTTAAATTCAAGTTGCAGTTACTAGTGCTTGACTTGAAGTTTGCTTCCTAGAATACAGGACCAAATAACATTCACAAATTAAATCTTGGATACGTCTATGTGAATCACTTTGGATTATTCCTGTTAAATCCAATTATTCTTGTAATCATCTGAACCATGCCTGAATATACAAGCCCCAAATTTAACATGAAAAAAATTACTAAAATTCAGAACAAAAAGTGACAAACATTGTACGAGTAAAATTAGAGTTGAGAATTAAAAAAAATGTTAATTTTTATCAGCTACTTGCGAGGACGAGTATCTTCAGGGCCACCAACTCCAGTGGCAACTTTGGCTACGTCAACAGCAGTCGCTTCAGGTTTCTTCATTGCATACATAGCGCCGTACCAAATAGCACCCGTGATTGCAAAACCAACAAGCGCCATGGTCGTAATGCTATAAGGCAACCGCCCTCTTTGATATAGTACAGTACCTACAGCGACGAATCCAAGATTTAAATATAATAGACTCAAGATTTTGTTAGAGCCAATGACAGTTTCTCCTTTTTAGTTCCATACCGAATTAAACTTCGGGCTTGGGCTCGTTTGGAACGAGCCAATAAGAAATAATTAATCGAGACTAAATTTAAGATGAATTTATCCAAAAACGTGATATAACTAATCCAATAATTAGTTATCCAAAATTATAGTATTATTTTTATCCGTATAGCAGGTAAGATAAGGATCTCGATATAACTAATCACGAAATAACTAATCCAACAATAATTGTTTTCCAACCAATCGACCCCTTCCAGTGACACACAAACATATAGATAAAATGTGTTAAACTAATTCGCTCGTAACACTCTAGGTACCTGGATTGTGGCCTGGTGGTCTCTTAGAGGCCTCAACTCCAGCATTTTTCACTTCCTCAGGACTCATCTTGGTTGTATCCGCCATCTTTCTCCATTCTTCATTTCCTGCCATTACCTTTTGTTGCTTTGATTTTTGTTTTCTGATCTCTCTCTGGTTTCTAACAGGATTTTGTAGTACTGCAGGGTTGCTTTTTTGGGGGTTGCTTTTTTGGGAGTTGTTCTTTGAAATGAATAGGGTTTTCACTTTGCACTGATTTTGTTAGGGCGGTGGGACAAAATTTTGAGAAAGGGGATGGAACGTTAAATGATGACACCTGGTTATAAAACAGAAATAAGAGAGATGTAGAATAAACGTGTGTCCAATTCTAGGTTTGGCTGATGACTCCTAATTTTAAGCCTTTGGTTTACAATTTTTTTTTCTTGCTTATTGGATATTCGCTTGGTAAGGCAAAAACGTTTTTAAAAATAATAATAGTTTTGATATTTTTCAAGATTCTGGTTAACTTAGTAGTTGTTATAAATAGAATTCTATTTAAGATTAATGTTTTTATTTAGAGAGGTTTTATGATTTATTACTTGGTGGCTAAGTTACTATTTCCCTATAAATAGAGAGTTCTATTTCATTGTAATTTATTCCAAAAAGCAATAAGAATTCTCTTTCTAATTTGCTCTGCAATACTCTTCTTCTTATTTTATTATTTCATAACACATTGTCAGCACGAGACTCTAACCGATTGAGTAGAAGCTTTGGGGTTGAGCATAATGATTGTTAATTGTTCTATGAACTCCCTTCGTGATTAAATTCTGGATTTAAGGTAAGTATTTTACTTTTCTCTTTCAAATTCTTGACATTCTATAATTTGATTTTATATACAAGCAAAGACAACAAAGTTTGATTATAACTCTAATGAAGTTTGTAAGAAATTACATTCACATAAAGTGGAAAACCTTTTATGCCTTGTCATGATCAAAATCATGTATGATTGTGGCAAAGAATTTAAAATCCGTCCCATTAAATTTGCTCCATTCTCATTCCTTTTAGAGAATGCGATAGCAGTATGCGATAAGTCTGAAAGAATACAAAATTATTACCGTAAACGTATCAATGGATGTGGACGTTGCAATAGACCAAATTATAATCGTCATCATTGTGGTAAATAAGAATAATAAGAATTCTCAACATAATCCTTCACTTTGTGAAAGTAATATTTGTCATCGATTTGACATGAGATTTTATAAAGCACATATAGATGATTATTGATCCATTCATGATGTGAATGAGACAACATCTAATTTATGAATACATATTCATTTTTGGAAGAATATGAACGTGCTAGCGGTAGTGAATATACCACACTCACCTCTAAAAGGAGGTTTGAGATGATATAAGAAAATAATGTCATTATTATGGCATGAATAGTCATTGGTCACGTACCTATTGTACGTCAAAATATTTTGGCAATGGGATTATTAAAGGACAACAATAATGCAAGAAACATATATTGCATATAATTTTACCATGACCATAATGGTATAACTTTCTCCTTAAAAGAGATATTCTCCATATGGATGTTGATGAATATGTGATAGTACAAAATTAATTAAGAACTTTGCAAAAGCCAATTATACTATTTTGGAGAAACACAATTGATTACCAATAAGATATTGTGTTGTAGTAAGTCTAAAAGAAACTTACTCAGTTTCCAAAAGTATACGCGAAAGCGATTGATTATATTGAGACAATAGATACAGAAAGATTTGGTATCTTCTATTACTACAACTTGTAGCAGAATAATATGTATGTGAAAAGCTACCCGCATTATTCTTCAGTTTGTACTACACAAACAAAAGAATGCCACAATAAAGTGGATGTGCTATGAAATAATAAAAGAATAAGAGCAATATTGCAAAGAAAGAGAGGGATAAAATTCTTATTGAATTTTGGGGTAAATTACAATGAAATAGAACACTCTATTTATAGGGAGATGATGACTTAGCCACCAAGTAATAAACCCTAGAATCTCTCCAAATATATATATATAAAATAATAAAAGAATAAGAGCAATATTGCAAAGAAAGAGAGAGATAAAATTCTTATTGAATTTTGGGATGAATTACAATGAAATAGAACCCTCTATTTATAGGAAGATGGTGACTTAGCCACCAAGTAATAAACACTAGAATCTCTCTAAATATAGACATTCACCTTAAATATAATTCTATTTATAACACTCCCCCTTGAATGTCTATTCAACAGATAACGTGCCTCGTTAAAACCTTAACTAAAACAAAATCCAATGGGAAAAAAAATTCTAGAGAAGGAAAAAGAGTACACATATATTACAATACGTCTTTTGGTTACCTCGTTAAAAACCTTGCAAGGAAAACCCAGTGGGACAAAACCTTGTAAGGTAAAAAGAGTGCAACACGCATTAACTCCCCCTGATGAGATTATCAATTCACATCTTTGAGCCTTTGCATTCCAATCTTGTGCACTAGCTTCTTGAAGGTTGACATCGGCAGAGTTTTGGTGAATAAATCAGCCATATTAACTCCAATGAATATATTGCACCTTGAAAATCCTCGCTATCACATTATCATGCTTATAGTTATAGCAAGATACAAATGTGCACATATTGCACTTTGCATGTGGTACTTCAAAACCAAAAATTATATATGCTTTAAGCGGTTTAAGTCCTTCAAGGATTGTCATATAAGTTAAGCTATATAAGTCATCTAAAGAGCCTTGAGTGAATATCAAGTTCTTATGTCTTGCATAGACATATAAGATATCGAAAACTTATAGCACATACCATTGACTTTATACTTTCAAGTATTGAACTAAATGTCCAAAACTACATGTGTTTCATATGGAACCAATTCTACTTGAATTGTATCTCTTCTATTTGGCCAATACTTTTGTGTCTATATTCGATAGACTTAATATCCTCATCTATACTTAGCGCTATGATAGATGTCGTCGACGAACATGTTATATCGGTTCCAATAAATTTTCATAAAGACATAACATAGAGATCTCTTCATTCATATATTCATGTACCTGAATCTCTCATGAGATTTTATGAAGTGTTATGTCATGTGACCTTCTAGATCACTTGCCTCCTTTATTATGATCACTTTGATCATTTTCTCATGTTCTTTACCAAGAAGTTTATTTGAAACCGATTTGTCTATATGCTTTAAGCGTACCATAGACTTTGTCCTTCTAGGACTTAATATGAGCAATTGCAATGAGAATATAGTTACTTTCTTTGGGTCAACAAATGCTTATGGCATGCTTTGCAATATATTGCTAATGAATTATCCTTTTATGAACTTCAAATTCATATTATTTTATTCGAGGATCTAGATGTACACATGATAATTCTCCACATAACTTTTTCTCAACAGTTTATCATTCTCCCTCTCATGTTAGAAAAACTAACTTGCTTCCTCAATTTTGAAAGCACATCTTTGTGCATTATGGTGTTAATGAAAATATACACCGCACATTAATAATAATAAGATGAAATATTTGGTTCCTGACCCTGAACCACTTGTGAGGGAGAATATAATATACTCTCGTATATAACGTATATCAAACTGATATAGATAACTTTGTTCTCATAAGCAATAGTTTAGCTATTGAGTGGAGGCACTCAATAAATTATTTTGCTAAAACAACTACGATGTAAACCAACTTATCAAGATGAACTTCTTGAATAGAAAATTTTAAAATTATGCTCGAAATTAATTTACTGAGCAAGTTACCTCGCAAGCACCGGCCATGTTGCAGGTTAATAATAATCGCACATGTAACCATCTTATAGATGCATCTTATGTGGTATACATGGCAGGTGAATGGGCCCATATTCACCTTTGATATTTCCAGAATTCATGGGATTTAATCCCAACTTTAGTTGGTCAATTAATTAATAAGAACAATCAATGTAAGAGAATTCGTAAATAACTTTTTAGTTCTTTAATACTTACCCATGTGAATTCTCTATTATTTTTGCACATCATACTTAAATTGATATGGCTAACCCAAATGCCAACTGAAAAATAATCGATATTGATAAAGTTCAGATTTACACCATGATATGTGCAATTATCAATAAACTCTAAGTTTATTATGATATGGGTTTGTATATCAATAAACATCCACTTTATTGTGGTATTAATTTATTTGTGTAGTATAAATTGGAGAATAAAGCGGGTAGCTTTTCACATACAGATTATCCCGCTACAAGTTGTAGCAATAGAAGATATCAAATCTTTCCTTTATTTATTGTCGCAATATAATCAATCGCTTTCGCGTATACTTTAGAAGCCGAATAAGTTTCTTTGAGACTTACTACAACACAACACCTTATTGGTAATCAATTGTGTTTCTCCAAAATAGTATAATTGGCTCTTGCAAAGTTCTCAATTAATTTGGTACTACCAAATATTCATGAACATCCATATGGTGAATATCTCTTTTATAGAGAAAGTTATACCATCATGGTCATTGTCAAAATTATATGCAAGATATGTTTCTTGCATTATTGTTGTTCTTTAATAATCACATTGCCAAAATATTTTGGCGTACAATAGGTACGTGATCAACGACTATTTATGCCATAATAATGACATTATTTTATTATATCATCTGAAACCTCCTTCTAGAGGTGAGTGTGGTATATTCAGTACCACCAGCAATGATACGTGCAATCAGTTTCCGATATCTTATATGTCTAGCATGACATGAAAACTTGATATGCATCTAATTAAAGTCTATCATATGACTTCAATTTTTTGGTCATCTAACGGAGCTTGAGGACTTAAACCGCTTAAAGCATATACAATTTATGGTCTTGAAGTACCACATGCTAAGTAAAACTTGTGCACATTTGTATCTTGCTATAACTATAAGCATGATAATGTGACAGCGAGGATTTTCAAGGTGCAATATATTCACTAGAGTTAATATGGCTGATTTATTCACCAAAATTCTGCCGATGTCAACCTTCAAGACTTCAAGAAGCTAGTGCACAACATTGGAATGCAAAGGCTCAAAGATGTGAATTCATTCTCTCATCAGGGGGAGTTAATGTGCGTCGCACTCTTTTTCCCTTACAAGATTTTGTCCCACTGAGTTTTTCTTGCAAAGTTTTTAATGAGGCAACCAAAAGGCTTATTATTAGATATTTGTACTCTTTTTTCTTTTCTAGAATTTGTTTTTGCCATTGGATTTTAATTTAGTTAGGTTTTAATAAGGCACATTATCTATTGAATAAACATTCAAGGGGGAGTGTTATAAATAGAATTCTATTTAAGGTGAATGTCTATATTTAGAGAAATTCTAGGTTTATTACTTGGTGGTTAAGTCACTATCTCCCTGTAAATACAGGGTTCTATTACATTGCAATAAGAAATCTCTCTCTAATTTGCTCTGCAATACTCTTCTTCTTCTTTTATTATTTTATAACAGTAGTGGAATATTTCTTAACTAGTCCTAATTTTATGCCTTTGGTTTACAATTTGTTTTGGGAGCATTTTCTTGCTTATTGGATATTCACTTGGTAAGGCAAAAACATTTTTAAAAATAATAAATATTTTGATATTTTTCAAGATTCGGGTTAACTTATTTTTGGTCGAACGAAAAAGCTTTTATATATCAATTGTCAATTTACATCTCAATTACAATTAGGTTGCTCTGTAAATGTCCTATTTATCATTTATTTACATCTAATCTATACATTTTCTATCAAGATGTTTTCTATCCATTTTTTCTCACTATTGGTATGGCTTCTTTTTATGGCTTCCACTTCTCTTAGCTTGCAGTCTTGTTTGATCCGTTTGGTTAACTGACCAGGTCGAACCACCTTGTGTTCCCGTAATGCTGTATTCCTAGTTTTCCATATGTGATACACAGTTGTTGATAGTATATATAGCACCACAGCCTGCATGTTTTCCCTTTGATCTTCCTAGTCATTCTTCTCCCTAGCCTCTGCAGCACCAGATTTCTAGTATCTATATTTAGTCATCTATGTATGTCTTCTATACATCTCCTCGCCAGTGGACATTCAAAGAATAGGTGATTAGTTGTTTCTTCTGTACTTCCACATATCTCGCACAAACTGTCTTGGTTGATGCCCATTCTATACACCCTTTCCTTCGTCATAAGTCTGTTTTGAGCCTCCAGCCAGCATATCATAATGTGTTTAGGCATGTTCAATTGATTCCATACCCATCCTTGCCAAGGACAGTCCTCTTTGGTCCCGTTCTTCCAGTCATAACCACTCTTAATAGTATATTCTCCATTAGTTTTTAGCCAGTGATTTTGTATGTAGCCTCCAGTAAATTTATCTCTTATGGAGTGTATTTTTCTTTAGTACCAATTGTAATATGTTTGTACTTTGTATTGCCACCAGTCTCTTCCTTTTAAGTAGATATGATTAACATATCTCACCCACAAGTTGCCTGTATTAGCTGCTATATTCCATACATATTTTGCTATGGCTGCTTCACTCCATATTGCAATATCCTTCACCCCCAAGACTCCTTGCCTTTTTGTTCTATAGACCAAGTCCCATGCTACTAGAGATGGCTTGTTGGAGTAGACTTTCCCATCCCATCAAAAACTTCTACATACTCCTATGAATTCTTGATCACTTTCTTGGGAAGAACAAAGATAGATGCCCAATAGGTGTGTATGTGCATTAACACAGCATTTACCAAAAGAACTTTCCTTACATATGACAAGTTTCTTCACACCCAACTATTTATTTTCATTATCATCTTGTCCACAAGGACTTCACAATCCATTGATGTCAACTTCTTTGGTGAGATAGGCACTCCAAGATACCTAAATGGTAGTGACCTCCTCTTATAGCCTGTTAGTTCACATAGATTCTGAAGACTTTGATCCTCTATGTTTGCACTGAACACATTAGATTTAGCAGCATCTGTGGTTAGGCCTATTTCATTAGATACGCTTTGTTGTCCTCTTAACATTAGAACTATAGCTTGATACTTCCCTTTACAGAATAATAGCACATCATCTGCAAAGCATAGATGATTAAGCTGCGGACCTTTTATTTGGTATGATAAGTAAATCCTTGATGAGTAGCCACCAATATCATGATACGAGTAAAATACTCCATACATATCACAAACATCAATGGGGATATTGGATCCCCTTGTCTCGGTCCCTTTTTGCCTTTTATGAAACCATACATGCCTCCATTGATTGCTAGAGTATATTGAGTGGTTGTGATGCACTTCATTACCCATCTTATGAATTGGATGAGAAATTCAGTGCATATAGCATTTCTTCCACAAATTCCCATTCAACAGAATCATAGGCCTTCTTAAGGTCAATTTTTATAAGACAACATTTTGTAGTGTGCTTTCTGTTATAGAGTCCCACTATGTCTTGACATATTAGGATGTTCTGAATAATGGATCTCCCTTCTACAAAAGCACTCTGATTTTCTGAGATGAATTTAGGCAGTACCTTCTTTAGTCTTTGATATAATATTTTTTATATCACCTTGTATACTGTGTTGCAACAGGCTATTGGCCTATAATCTCTTACTGAAAAAGCATGTGTCTCTTTTGGAATATGTGTTACAACTGTGTTGTTTATCACTTTCAACAGCTTCTAAGTCTTGAAGAATTCTAGTACTGCTGCTAGTAACATCTCCTCCTGTTATATTCCAGTTGTCTTTGAAAAATTTGCTTCCATAGCCATCTGGACCAGGGCTTTTATTCCCTGCTATTGCTCATAGAGCTTGCTTTACATCTTTCTCTGAGTAAGTTTCCTCTAGCATTTTCCTATCTTCTTCATTCACCACAACCCCCTACTTCACTAAGTAGCTATACACATGATCTCTATCATCCTTACTAGTCATAGTAGGGATGTATAGAATTCTATGAATGTCACGACCCAAATCCCAAACGCGGTCATGATGGCGCCCCTCGTGAAGAAAAGACCATCCAACCAATTTAAACAGCCTTTTCAACAATATATATATATATATATATATACACATGGATTAAACAGTTTTAAGATAATTAAATAAAATGATTCGCGGAATACAACCCAACACAGCCCAAATCGGGGTGTCACAAGTCACGAGCGTCTAAAGAATCTAAACACTAATAAAAGACTAGAAATATAGAGAATGGAATTTAGAATAAATGAAGAAATACGGTGTCGTGAACACTGACGGTCACCTTGCTCATCTACAATAGTATACCTTCAGTCCGCTAATAACCAGCTACCGGGTGAACAGTACCTGCAACTGCATGCGAGGTGCATGAAGTAAAGTGAGTAGTTCCGACTCAGTGGTAATAAGAGTAAATAATAAAGGCAAGAAATCATGTAAGAGCGCTCCACCATGAAATATGGGGCAACACAACCATTTGAAAAAAACAGTAAGTCCGGGAATTCCTTAGAAAATATCGGTCTCAGTTTTAAATCACTTTCGAAGATGTCCTTTTTCCCAACAATTTAAGCAAGTAAATGCAGGATAGGTAGTGCAAGATAGCACGAAAGTCAGCCTCTCGGGCACAAGCAAGTATGTCTAATTGAACTCATAACTCGCCCTTCAGGCAATATTCTTACAACTGGTCAGCCACTGTTACCTGACCCATATACATCATACAGTTTCATTGTTACCACTGTCTTAAATTTAGCCACTTTGAATGTGATCAGACAATCTTAGAACAACAAATAAATATCTCAAGAATTGACGTATACAACAAATAGTGCACAAATGTATGACTGCAATGCATATGATGGTACATTCCAGTACCCAGTGCTGCATGGAGCCCGAGCCATGCAAATTTATTTATCGTCGACGGTGCTTACTGGGGGTGTGTACAGACTTCGGAGGGGCTCCTACAGCCCAAGAGCAATATACTGGTCAGTCAACGTTACCTGACCGGTCAGCTAATGTTACCTACTCAATTTATATCATACAGTTCCATTGTTACAACCGTTCCAAGTATATATTGCAGTGTCATTGTTACCATTATTTCAAGTATAACATACAGTGTCATTGTTACCATTGTTTCAAGTATATATATTACAGTGTCATTGTTACCACTGTTTCAAGTCACTTTATTATCAGTCCAGAAAAAAACATAGTAAGCCCCTGGTCATTTACAAAATTGAAGTTACCAGCCCGAAATGCATTTAAAACGTCATTTAAGTTTTCAAATCTTAGAAATACGTGCTGGTTTTGCAAAACATCATTTAAAACCTTGGACTGAAGTTAGATGATAGACAAATCATGCTAAGTAGTAATATCAATCCTCGAAGAATATTACAAATCGGCACAAGGCCCCAAACATGAAAATCAGCCCAAATTATGATGATAACAAGTAATTTCAGTCAAATACGCAGTAAAATCAACAACCAGGACGGACCAAGTTACAATCCCCAATGGTGCTCTACCCCGCGCTCATATCCGGCATGCAAGTCACCTCATTACAGCCCTATGATGTGCAAATCCGAGGTTTCAAACCCTCAAGATATCATTTACAAGTATTACTCACCTCAAGATGGCAAAAAGTCTAGCTCGCTATGCCCTTGCCTATCGAATTGGCCTCCTCGTGCGACAAATCTGCCCAAAATCACACAAACATTGATAAAGCTCGATTTCTAATGGATGGGGTTTTAGCCATATATATCTGGGACTTGCCCATACTACAATGATCCATTACTCTTAGGAAAACTTCAATCCACAATACAACATTCAGTAGGACCAATATTAGTAAAAAATTCCAGAACTTATGCCATTTAGGCATATTATCAAACACCTTGTAGGCATAAATATTTACACCTCTTAACTATAGCATGGGTTCCTTCAACTATCACCATTAACCAACAATTCATTCCACTATTATTCTTTAACAACTTATACTCCTAACATCACATGTATGATCAACCATTCACACCCAAACCAACAAAATTCCATCAAATAAACACATTTAGATCCCTACCATGTTCATGTATTTTAATTGGGAATTTATGGCTTCCAACCACCATACTATAAGTTGTTATACTTGATTCATACTCATATTCCCACAATATATCCATATATGCAAGTCTAAGGTGTAGGATTTACCTTTTGGAAGAAATCTTGCAAAACCCTCCTTTAAGTTGTTGAAGGAATTTCCTGAAAATTTAATTTAAGATCAATCCATGTTAATACAATTGTTTGGGGGTAGTAATAAACTCAAAATACTCTAAATATCTTACCTTAGGAGTGTAATTGGATGTCTTGGTCGAATTGGGGGTGTTGGGGAAGCCCTAGGCTTTAGAAATGACTCAAAGTCCGTTATTTTCGCATACTTAGGTGTATTTAGAAGCCTGAAACTAGCGCTCTCGCGCTAAATCCCACGCAAGTGAGGCAAAATAAAACTCAATTAGCGTTGGCTATGCGCTCCCGCGCTAAGACCGCGCTGCTGACACATTCCCAGTAAAATGATCATAACATTCTGTATTATTGCATTGGAAACTAGACTCAAAGGGCATTAATTTGATAGGTAGATCCTCACACAACTAATGATATAGTCGGAGATAGGATCGTCCAAAGTGAGGTCTTGTGCACACTCATTTACAATTCCGTCTATTATGAAATTTTCTAACTTCAAAAGTTTCCGTTAGTCATCCGAAATCACCCCCAGGCCCCCGGGACCTCAATCAAACACTCCAGCATATCCCATAACATTATTAAAACTTGTTCCATTCAAAAAACTCCTCAAACAACACCAAAACCATAAAATTACATCGAATTCTCTCCTAAGTTCTTCCAAACTTCCCAAATACACATTTGATGAAAACCCCGACCAAATCACCTCCGAATGACATGAAAATTTGAGAACACATCTCAATTCATCTAATGAAGCTACTGAAACTATCAGAATTCTATTTCGAATTCTGGATATCAGTTTCACCGATCAATCGAAAATCGCCAAAATACTAACTTCGCCAATTCAAGTCTAATACTACACCGGGCCCCCAAAATCAATTCCGATCACACTTCTAAGTCACAATCATCCCCGAAACTAATCAAATCATCAGAATTTAATTCTGAGCCCTCTAACTCACAAGTCAATATTCGGTTGAGTTTTTTTTCTTTCCAAATTGATCCTACCTTAAAGAGACTAAGTGTCTCATTTCTTATCAATCACTCCAAATAAATTCTAACACACCTCGTACCGGTAATGAAACATAAAAAAGCACAAAATGGGAAGAACATGGTAGTAACTCATGAGACGGCGGGTCGGGTCATCACATGCTCCCCAACTTAAACAAACGTTCATCCTCGAACGTGCCTAGAGTTGTTCCAAAAACCCAACAATTGTTGAATAACCTTAGCATGTATTAACTCGGGGATGAACTCACGTCACCTTATCTCACAAAGGTCTGATAATACAATACAACTAAAATTTCACAGCCATTTAGGCCATATACCATATACCTACATTACACTTTCCGAAATCATACCCAGAATTAACACGAACCAGTTGTAATAACCGACAATCCAACAGTCCGAACGATATTCTCTATTCACAGCATTGCCCACAATACCAAATACTGATAGGAAACCTCTTGTTAGCTAAAGTCTTATTCCAACACTTTCATATACTGCCAACTATAAATAAAACACGCGATAAAACGTAACCATTTCTCAGATCAACCATTTATGAGGTCATTTCCTCTTTTACTAATATCGCAACAGATTTTCGAGCCGAACCTCGATATTATCCTCCTAACAAGCCGGCATCTATCTTTTCATGTTCATCACTGTCCCTAACGATCACCTCAAACCCAACACACCACTCTGATGATATGACACCTCAATACAGGCCTAATCCTTAACTTGCTTTATACGCGCACAAATAAGAAACAGTCCGAACATACTCACAGCAAGAAAATGCTTCAACTGAGAGAGTTGTACCTCAAATTCACTAGTATTGCCACAATACAAGGCTGAGACCCTGTCACATATCATAAAAATAGGACACAAGAATTCGACCTGCAAGGTCATGTTTCCACATCTCTTTGTTGCACGCGTGATCCCATTAAAATACCTATTCCACGTGAAACATTTTTGCACTGACATCTGCCACGAAGGCCCAATTAAGAAAGCAATCTTTCCTAGTTGTCCGCTGGTGCTTTCAAATGTAAATTATTCTGCTAAAACAACCCGTCTGAATTTCAACATCACATCCAAAATATAACACACCGGCGAATAAAGGTCCATCATCATCACATAGTCTGTACATCAGAACTCCATATAGCACACAAATCATCATACCTGATCTCAGTTTCCACCGTGCACTACATCCACATATTTGATACTCCTTCATTCCATGACAAATACTAGATATTTACATGTGCTTCCAAGCAAACCCGAATACCACCAGTGGTCCCAACAAGAACATGCCGCAATACTATTGAAATATAATCAGTTTAATCACATTACCCCTTTTTGTTTTTGAGACATATACTCTCCTCAAATAACTTTCACTTAGCAATATCATTTTCCTAATCATCCGTAGATCATTTATCTAATCACTAAGGAGGAATCACTACACATTCCATGCTCTGCATGACATACACAGGTCTTGTTCAATTACAATAACGACATGACAGATGATACTTGCACACATTCATAACTACTATCGAAACAACAATTCATTCGCTATTTACTCTTGGCAAGAACTATCACCTCATTATGAGCCAAACAATCTTAGCTCTTTAATTTACTTCACATACTCAGATTGAACTTATCTCAAATTCAATGATCTCGCCTCGCCCAACATGAACTTCTCGGGCAATAAGCCACTCAAGACATAATTAAAAGTTGCATATGATGTCCCAATGTGCCAATAGGCTACCAATTCGAATGCAATACAAAAGAAAATGAGCTCTGGAAGGAATTACCAAATCCTACGCACTAATACAAGCTTTCCTTGGAAAATAAGAAGCAAGACATACACAGATAGAATATAGAAAACTATACCCGATTTCACACTGTTGCAGCGTGCAACCCGATCCAGATAACATATCCATGGCGGCGTGCCACCCGGTCCACACATAGATCTCACATAAGGAGATACACATCGAGCCAAATCTGCTCATTATAACCAAATACTGAATATCAAACATAATCATACTAAGTGCATGATATCATCCCTGAGGGATATTTAGCGTTATAAACTACAAAACTCAAGCACAACTGAGGTGCGATATACAATCTAAGTTTCAAGAGCCAAGTTGCTCAGGTAACATCATTCCTACGCGGATTCTCAACACATAAACAATTTCTTGAGTCATTTCACAAATCACACGGCATAATGCATCACTACGCAAGATATCTGACAATGAAGCATCAACCTAGCTACTTTTCTATGAGGACCGCGTTAGAAAAATGCACATCTTGGCCCTGATATAGAGCCATTATTCACATTAGATCTATCCGTCGGCTTTAAGCCGATTCTGACCACACTGAACTAGTCTGATAACCTTTCAAAGGTCCCTAATAACTCCCATTTTCCTCATAACACACAAGAACAACCATCACAATCGAACTAATCCTCCCCAGTTCACAACACAATATGCGAAGTACCCTCCAGGAATGAATCTTCAATTTAACTCTAGTGATATTAAACTCACTCCTTCATAAACTCGTGGAAACACAAATCATCAGAAATTTTAAGTCTTCTGCAATTTTTGCATTCACTCACACAACAGCTAAGCCCACTCTTCAGGCGACAAAATTTGTACTAAGTCCCAAATTTTTCAAAAATTTTGGCAGAGTTTCCTTAATAATTGGGCATATCCACCTGCCATAGAATCACTAAAACCATCCTGACAATATGTCCAAAACTTGACAAAGCATCACAATGTATATCAACAACATAAATCTCAATATTACATGTATTATATTATCAATATTAATACATGGATATGCGTTGCACCTATTCTAATCATAACACATAGAAAATATCTTTCAATCCTCCATTATTGGGCTATTCAATTGAGTAAGAACATATTCTTTCTTTTATGTTTTCGACCTTCAAGGTGGTCTCCTCGACTCAACGATTTCGTCATATTACATTTATAGAAGTGATCTCAGATTCCCTACTTATCTAACTAGTATGACAAATAGCTTCCCTTCATAAGCCAATTACCCATTATCTTTACCTTTAGGTGATATTTTTGTATACCTTCCACTGCCATACACCTTACTCATCACGTGGATATCCATCCACCATTCCGGCTAATAAGGACAATAATGAACATATTAGTTCAAAGCACTTGCTCACAAAATCAGCACCTCGGTGCTCAAGCCATTGGCAAAGGTTCAGCCTCAAGTCCTCCAGAGTGGCATAACTTCAACTCGCAGAGATTACACTTCACCCCTCGATCGGGGAATCAAATCCATCTAGGCACATCTGGTTCTGAGCGCTCGCGTGCGCATACAATCGCGTGGAAGGAATTTCACGAACTTTCTTTTCAAGCTGAATCAAGGACGCACGACAAGAATTCAAGAATGTGAAGTTTTTCCTAAAGGTTCTGCAGCCTCTCTAGGATAAATACAGATGTCTCCGTACCGATCCGCAAGACTCTACTAAACCTGCTCATGACTTGCGAGGCCTAGTAACCTAGGCTCTGATACCAACTTGTCACAACCCAAAACCCAAATGCGGTCGTGATGGCGCCTCTCGTGAAGACAAGGCCAGCCAACCAACTTAAACAGCCTTTTCAACAATATATATACATACATTAACCAGTTTCAAGATAATTAAATAAAATGATTTTGCGGAATACAACCCAACACAGCCCAAATCGAGGTGTCACAAGTCACGAGCATCTAAAGAATCGAAACACTAATACAAGACTAGCAATATAGAGAATGGAATTTAGAATCAATGAAGAAATACGGTGTCGTGAACGCTGACGGTCACCTTGCTCATCTACAATAGTATACCTTCAGTACACTAATAACTCGCTACCGGGTGAACAGTACCTGCAACTGCACGCGAGGTGCAGGGGTAAAGTGAGTACTTCTTGTTAGAATAAGTTCCCAACGCTAGAGGGGGGGGGGGTGAATAGCGTTTAACAAAAATCGCAGGAATAAAATCGAAGTAAATGCGGAAATAAAAAGAGTAAGGAGGGAGCACACCAATTTTATACTGGTTCGCCACAACGTGTGGTTACGTCCAGTCTCCCGAGAGACTCTCTCGAGCTGCAACTAACTCCGTTAAGCTTAAAGGTGCTGAACAAAGTAATACAACTTGAGAACTCGAGTCACACGAGCCTCAACAACGTTTGCTCGGAGATACCGCACTCCAAAACTTCAACCGAAGGAATGAAACCTTCCTTCTTACAACAACAAGGGATTAGACTTCCCTTCAAGTGTATACAAACACTTAGCACTCAAGAACAGGACTCTCTTATAGAGTAGATAAGAGTAGACTTAAGAACGCTCAAGAACACAACAATTTCTCCAAGATTTTGGCTCTCAAAAGCTATGAAATATGAATGAATTGAATGCAACGAAAGTATAATAGATTGTTGAAGAATTGTTATTGAAATGAGAGGTTTTTGGGGTCTATTTATAGCATTCAACGATCAAGTAACCGTTGCTCAATAGATAGATAAGAATTTTGAATTAAAGGCAGAATAATCGATTATCTTAACTGCATAATCGATTATCTTGCTTCAACGTTCAAAAAACTTGTCGTTGGATGGCAACGGTAACTAGATAATCGATTATTCTTCAAAGGATAATCGATTATTCAACCTCTCTGTACTTTCTGGCTGGAAACACATAGTAATCGATTATCAGACAATGATAATCGATTATTTGAAGGTGATAATCGATTATCACACAATGATAATCGATTATTTGGACCTTCTGTAAGTTGGGGTTTTTGCTACATGATAATCGATTTTTGGAAACATGATAATCGATTATTTGGTGCTTCTGCCCAAAAATCAAAGTGTTCCAAATCAAAAATCAGGTGTTGAGAAAGCTTGTTTATGGAATAGAAAGTGAAAACCAAGACTTAGTTCATTAAAAAACAATTCTCCAAGGTCATAAACATCGCGTCACTTTGTCAAAGACGTTTTCCACGTGTTTAGACGATGACCATTAATCAAGTGTGGTTTTTATGAAATAATGATTAGGAATATGTTTAAATATGCCCAGAAGTGAAAAACCAATGATAATATTTCAAAAACAATTTTAGCTAAAATGAGAACGTCAAAAAACCATGACGATGTCTAGCCGACGTTTAGTCGACGGTCAGATTTTTGGTTTGGGCATGGTCACAAAATTTTGGTTAAAAAAATTATTTTTGATATGCATGATTTGATAAAATGATTTTAGAGAGAAGCCAAGACTTGAATCCATTGTCGGATCAAGATCACAATGCAAACAACTCAATAATGTCTTCAATACATCTATTGGTCTTGTTCTTGACTCTTCTTTACTTGGACTCTTCCTTGGTCCGTTAGCCATAATTCTCGCCTTGTTTGTTCAATGATATCTTCATATTCACGACGTTTTGGCATTTGTCAACTTTGCATCCACGAAGGTTTGTCATTAATCAAAACCTTGTTTGTTCAATGATATCTTCGTATTCACGACGATTTGGCCTTTATCAACTTTGCATCCACGTCGGTTTGTCATTAATCAAAACCTACAAAGACGAACACGACTTTAGTTCAACGTCTTTGAAAGTGTGTTCCAACAATTTCCCCCTTTTTGATAATGGCAAACCGAGATGGGGATATGCATAGGTGTTTAAGCGTTAGTGCCAAATGCGTAATGAGTTCCCCCTCAATTTATGCATAGCCCTTTTCTTCCCCCTTTTGACATTAGCAAAAATTTTATTGATTAAGGGAATAAATATGGAGTACTTAATGGAAGCATTAAAAAATTATTCAAAACATAAACTAAAGAGAAAAAGAGTCGAGCTTGAGCTCTAAAAGCTTTTAGGAGCTGTCGTCATCTCCATCAATCGCCGTTGCTTCATCATCATCATCATCACTGTCACCGTCATCATCGGTTTCCGGCACCTCATCAACATTTTCCATATATGTACTTTGCGCTAAATTCCTGGAGTTGCAGAACAATGGGATAATCGATTATGTTGTTCTGGATAATCGATTATCCTGATTTTTGCACCAAATTTTTTCAGACGCAGAAGCATTGAATAATCGATTATGGTAGTCTGATCATCGATTATGCGCTTCTGAAATTCCAGAAAATTTCCAATGCAACTCAAAATGGTTTGAATTTGTTCCCCTTGACTTTGTGGCCATTTTGAGACCTGCAAAAAAGAGTTAGACGTCTCTGACGCTCAAGTTAGTGATAGTTCAAATAAAATATTTCACAAATGCACGCATTAGATAATCGTGGAATCAAGTATTCCGAGTTCGCTACGAATGCGGAAAAATGACTCTTTCTCTAAGGGTTTTGTGAAAATGTCGGCTAATTGATATTTTGTTTCCACGAACTCTATCTCGACATCACCTTTGAGAACATGATCTCTAATGAAATGATGCCTAATTTCAATATGTTTCGTCCTTGAATGAAGAACAGGGTTCTTCGTCAAGCTTATGGTGCTAGTATTATCACACCGAAGAGGGATATGATCAATACTAAGCCCATAATCCAAGAGTTGTTGCTTCATCCAAAGGATTTGAGCACAACAACTCCCCGCGGCCACATATTCGGCCTCGGTGGTGGATAACGCAACACTTACTTGCTTCTTACTAAACCATGATACTAAGGAACTACCAAGTAAGTGGCATGTTCTACTCGTGCTTTTGCGGTCCAATTTGCAACCCGCAAAATCAGAGTCGGAATAGCCAATGAGTTGTCATGAAGAACCTTTGGGATACCAAAGTCCTACATTCATAGTGCCAACAAGGTATTTCATTATCTGTTTTACCGCAGCTAAGTGTGATTCCTTCAGAAAAGATTGATACCGAGCGCATAAACAAACGCTAAACATAATGTCTGGCCTACTTGTGGTAAGATAAAGAAGGGATCCGATCATACCTCGATACTTCTTTACATCTACTTCCTTACCTTTTTCGTCTTTGTCACGGTGATTGGATGTGCTCATGGGAGTAGCCATTGCTTTGGCGTTGTTCATCTCAAAACGTTTGAGCAACTCCTTGCAATACTTAGATTGACAAATGAAAGTCCCTTCTTTCATTTGTTTTATTTGCAATCCCAAGAAGAAATTGAGCTCACCCATCATTTACATCTCGAACTCACTTGTCATCATTTTCGAAAATTCCTTGCACAAAGATTCGTTAGTAGCACCGAAAATAATGTTATCTACGTAAACTTGAACCAAGAGGATGTCTTTGTTTTTACTCTTGATAAAAAGTGTTGTATCAAATTTCCCCCTTTTGAAATCATTGTCCAAAAGAAATTTACTCAAACGTCCGTACCAAGCTCGGGGAGCTTGTTTAAGACCGTAGAGTGCTTTCTTGAGTTTGAAGACATGATCGGGGGACTCAAGGTCTTTGAAACCCGGGGGTTGTTCAACATACACTTCCTCTTGAATAAACCCATTGAGGAAGGCACTCTTGACATCCATTCGGTATAGTTTAAAATCCATAGATGAAGCAAAAGCAAGTAATAAACGAATAGCTTCTAAACGTGCTACCGGTGCATAAGTTTCTTCAAAATCAATGCCTTCTTCTTGATTGTAGCCTTTAGCTACGAGCCTAGCTTTGTTTCTAATTATAATACCATTTTTGTCAAGTTTGTTATGAACACCCATTTCGTACCAATTACGGTATGGTCATTGGGTCTTGGCACCAATTCCCAAACGTCATTACATTTGAATTGGTTAAGCTCCTCTTGCATTGCCAAGGTCCAATGCTCATCCTCAATTGCTTCAGAAATGGTTGTAGGTTCAATTTGTGATACAAAAGTCATGTGTCCTACGGTGTCTTTAAGAGAGTTTCGAGTACATACCCCTTGTTCGATGTCACCAATTACCTTATCGAGAGGATAATTTCTTGACGTCCTCCAAGCTCTAGGCATCACCGTCTCTTCCTCTTGTGGTTGTTTCTCTTCAAAGGTTGTTCCATGACTTCGTCTTGGACTTCCTTTGGGCTCTCTTTTTCCACATCGCCTTGAAGATTAATCTTCTCCAATGAATCTGCAAGATCATCACAAATATCCTTTCTCGCCAAGCGAGTATCATTTTCGGAAAATACAACATGAGGGGACTCCTCAATAGTTAAGGTGCGTTTATTAAAGACTCTATCGGCCTTACTACACAATGAATAACCGAGAAAGATGCCTTCATCGGATTTTTCATCAAATTTCCCCAAGTTGTCCTTTCCGTTATTATGAACAAAACATTTACAACCAAAAACTCAAAGATGGGAGAGGTTTGGCTTTCTTCCCTTGTAAAGTTCATATGGCGTTTTCATGAGTATCGGTCTTATGACGGCTCGGTTTAACACATAGCTTGCGGTACTCACGGCATCCGCCCAAAAATACTTAGGAATTTTTGCCTCATAGAGCATGGTTCTAGCTATCTCCTCGAGACATCGATTTTTTTGTTCCACCACTCCATTTTGTTGTGGTGTACGTGGAGCGGAGAAGTTATTCTCATTACCAAGTTCGTCACAAAAATCCGCAAAGAGATTTCGTTCGAACTCTCCACCGTGATCACTTCTTATGGATGTAATTGTTGTGCTCTTTTCATTTTGAACACGTTTAAGGAAACTTTTGAAAACTTGAAACGCCTCACTTTTGTGAGTTAGAAATAATGTCCATGTGTACCTAGAGTAGTCATCAACAATGACAAAGGCAAAGTAGTTCCCACCAAAACTTTTTGTTCTTGATGGTCCAAAGAGATCCATGTGCAAAAGTTGTAAATGCCTTGTCGTTGAGACAACATTTTTCGATTTAAAAGAGGCCTTTACTTGCTTCCCTCTTTGACATGAATCACAAATGGTGTCCTTCTCAAACTTGAGTTTTGGGGGACCAACTACTAAGTCCTGTGAAACCAATTTATTCAAAAGATTCATGTTAACATGAGCTACTCTTCAATGCCATAGCCACATATCGTCCTCTTTACTTATGAGGCATTTAGCAAAGTTTGATGAAGAATTTTCAAGGTTAACCATATAAATATTATCAATTCTATCACCATGTAAAATAACCTTATTATCACTAAGGCGTTCAATCGTACATGATTTAGAATTGAAAATCACACGATTTCCCTTGTCACACAATTGACTTATGCTCAAGAGATTGTGCTTAAGACCCTTAACTAATAAAACATTATCAATAGAGGAGGTTTCATCCTTACCAACCGATCCAATGCCGATTATTTTTCCTTTGCTGTTGTCTCCAAAGACTACGTTTCCTCCTTTGGGGGGTCTTATTTGTAAGAATTTGGATGCATCTCCGGTCATGTGCTTGGATCATCCGCTATCAAGGTACCAAAGTACACTTGATGCCTTCAAGCACACCTACAAATCAACTCAATGAGATTTAGGTACCCAAGCCATTTTCGGTCCTTGGGTGTTAGGTGCAAAGTGGTAGTGTGATTGTTTAATCGTGAGATGCCTATGCCTAGTAAAGCAAACCGGAGCTATATGACCAATCCTATTACAACAATGGCAAATGACATTCGGATTATGCATTCTCCTAAGTTGATAATAGCTTCTAGGTGGTCTAAATTCATTTGCCCTATTTTGAGAAGTGTAGTTTTGATGCACTTTTTGAAAATCGTTTCTAGGTGTTCTAAAGTGCTCAACATTTCTCCTAGTGTTTGTTCTAGGCTGTCTAGTGTTCCTAGAATTATTATTTCTAGGTTGTCTATTAATATTAATTTTATCTTTCCTAGGTTGAGCCTTAGGTTGTTTAGGTTTTGGCTCAACTTTTTCATTCATATTAATATCATTTTTGAAACCTAAGACATTTTTAGTAGATTTCAAATTATCAAGTACATCATTGAGGTTTTTATGAGAAGTATTAAATTTGTTCAAAGTCCCCTTAAGTTTTTCAACTTGGTCTTTGAGAGATTTGCAAGACTTGCAACTTTCGTTTGAGCCTTCGGGTTTGTCGGCGCTTCTTTTGCCAAAAATTATTTTCTTCTCTTAATTTTTCATTATCTTGGCTCAATTTTTCCAACTCCTTCTCCTTTGAAGAGAGTTGTTTCTTTAAATCCTTAATGGTTTTAGAAGGGCTAACAAATTCACCATATAACTCATCAAAGACGTCTTGCATATCTTCATAAGTATAAGGATCTTTAGAAGAAGTTTCACATACCTCTTCTTGTGCTTCCTCATGTGCCATAAGACATAAGTTGGTGGTCTCATCTTCATCTCCGTCGCTTGACTCTTCCCCGGAGTCGCCTCCCCAAGAGATGTAGGATCTTTGTTTCTTGACGGTCTTCTTTTCTGTCTTTGTGTTTGAGCATTTAGGTTTGATGTGATCAACTTCTCCACACCCATAGCATTTGGGTGGACCTCCTTGCCTCTTTCCCTTCCGTTTATACTCTTTACGCATGAACTTGTGGAACTTTTTAGTAACGAGTCCAAACTCGCTATCCTCATCGCTTGAATCATCAATGACTTGAGGTTGTGATTTGGAGGCCTTGAGTGCAATGCTTCTTTTCCTTTGATCTTCCAAAGGATGGTTAAGAATGGTGGACTCGTACGTCTTTAGATTCCCCCGAAGTCCGTCTATAGTGACGTTGGTTATGCTAATTGACTCTTGAATGGCATCGGCTTTGGAATGCCACTCCGGAGTGAGGCTCTGCAGGATTTTTCGTACAAGCTCCTTGTCCGTGTACGTCTTCTTGAGTGCGTGGAGGTCTTTGACAATTTTTGAAAATCGTTCAAACATGTCGTCGATTTTCTCGTTCTCCTTCATACGAAATAATTCATATTCATGGGTTAGAAAATCAATTTTAGCCTCTTGGACTTGGTCCGTACCTTCGCAGGTGACCTCTAGCTTCTACCACATTTGCTTGGCCGTGGTGCAACATGAAATCTTCCGATAATCATCGGGGTTTACTGCACAGTACAGCATGTTGATGGCCTTAGAATTGTTCTCCACCTTTTTGATGTCCTCTGCATCATATTCGTTCTCCGTCTTTAGGACGACTTTATCTTCGACTTCCTCAGTGGGAAATTGTTCACCATTTTTTATGATTTGCCACAATAGAAAGTTGTTGGATTGGATGAAGATTCTCATCCGCTCCTTCCAATAGGTGTAATTTGTACCATCGAAGAGTGGTGGCCTCGTGGTTGATTGTCCCTCACTAATTCCTGCATAAAGATTGCGAGTAGAAGCCATAGATCGTTTCTCTCAAACTGTTAAGTCTTTCAAAGAGTATGACTCTGATACCAAATGTTAGAATAAGTTCCCAACGCTAGAGGGGGGGTGAATAACGTTTAACAAAAATCGCAGGAATAAAATCGAAGTAAATGCGGAAATAAAAAGAGTAAGGAGGGAGCACACCAAGTTTATACTAGTTCGCCACAACGTGTGGTTACGTCCAGTCTCCCGAGAGACTCTCTCGAGCTGCAACTAACTCCGTTAAGCTTAAAGGTGCTGAACAAAGCAATACAACTTGAGAACTCGAGTCACACGAGCCTCAACAACGTTTGCTCGGAGATACCGCACTCCAAGACTTCAACCGAAGGAATGAAACCTTCCTTCTTACAACAACAAGGGATTAGACTTCCCTTCAAGTGTATACAAACACTTAGCACTCAAGAGCAGGACTCTCTTATAGAGTAGATATGAGTAGACATAAGAACGCTCAAGAACACAACAATTTCTCCAAGATTTTGGCTCTCAAAAGCTATGAAATATGAATGAATTGAGTGCAATGAAAGTATAATAGATTGTTGAAGAATTGCTATTGAAATGAGAGATTTTTGGGGTCTATTTATAGCCCTCAAGGATCAAGTAACCGTTGCTCAATAGTTAGACAAGAATTTTGAATTAAAGGCAGAATAATCGATTATCTTAGCTGCATAATCCATTATCTTGCTTCAACGTTCAAAAAACTAGTAGTTGGATGGCAACGGTAACTAGATAATCGATTATTCTTCAAAGGATAATCGATTATTCAACCTCTCTGTACTTTCTGGCTGGAAACACATAGTAATCGATTATCAGACAATGATAATCGATTATTTGAAGGTGATAATCGATTATCACACAATGATAATCGATTATTTGGACCTTCTGTAAGTTGGGGTTTTTGCTACATGATAATCGATTTTTGGAAACATGATAATCGATTATTTGGTGCTTCTGCCCAAAAATCAAAGTGTTCCAAATCAAAAATCAGGTGTTGTGAAAGCTTGTTTATGGTATAGAAAGTGAAAACCAAGACTTAGTTCTTTAAAAAACAAGTCTCCAAGGTCATAAACGTCGTGTCACTTTGTCAAAGACGTTTTCCACGTGTTTAGACGATGACCATAAATCAAGTGTGGTTTTTATGAAATAATGATTTGGAATATGTTTAAATATGCCCAGAAGTGAAAAACCAATGATAATATTTCAAAAACAATTTTGGCTAAAATGAGAACGTCAAAAACCATGACGATGTCTAGCCGACGTCTAGCCAACGTCTAGTCGACGGTAGCCGACGGTCAGATTTTTTGTTTGGGCATGGTCACAAAATTTTAGTTAAAAAAATTATTTATGATATGCATGATTTCATAAAACGATTTTAGAGAGAAGCCAAGACTTGAATCCATTGTCGAATCAAGATCACAATGCAAACAACTCAAAAATGTCTTCAATACATCTCTTGGTCTTGTTCTTGACTCTTCTTTACTTGGACTCTTCCTTGGTCTGTTAGCCATAATTCTCGCCTTGTTTGTTCAATGATATCTTTGTATTCACGACGTTTTGGCATTTGTCAACTTTGCATCCACGTCGGTTTGTCATTCATCAAAACCTTGTTTGTTCAATGATATCTTCGTATTCACGACAATTTTGCCTTTGTCAACTTTGCATCCACGTCGGTTTGTCATTCATAAAAACCTACAAAAACAAACACGACTTTAGTTCAACGTCTTTGAAAGTGTGTTCCAACACTTCTAAATCAGTGGTAATAAGAGTAAATAATAACTGAAGGCAAGAAATCATGTATGAGCACTCCACCAAGCAATATGGGGCAACACAACCATTTGAGAAAAACAGTAAGTCCGGGAAATTCCTTAGAAAATATCGGTCTCAGTTAAAATCACTTTCGAAGAAGTCCTTTTTCTAACAATTTAAGCAAGTAAATGCTGGACTGGTAGTGCAAGTTAGCATGAAAGTCAGCCTCTCGGGCACAAGCAAGTATGTCTTATTGAACTCATAACTCACCCTTCAGGCAATATTCTTACCGCTGGTCAGCCGCTGTTACCTGACCAGTGTTACTATTACCACTGTCTCAAATTTATCCACTTTGAAAGTGATCAGACAATCTCAGAACAACATATAAATATCTCAAGAAATGACGTAAACAACAAATAGTGCACAAATATATGAACGCAATGCATATTATGGTACATTCCAGTACCCACTGCGGCGTGCAGCACGAGCCGTCCATATTTATTTATCGTCGACGGCACTTACTGGGGGTGTGTACAGACTCCAGAGGGGCTCCTACAACCCAAGCGCAATATACTGGTCAGTCAATGTTACCTGACCAGTCAGCCAATGTTATCTGACCAATTTATATCATACAATGCCATTGTTACCACTGTTCCTAGTATATATTTCAGTGTCATTGTTACCATTGTTTCAGGTATAACATACAGTGACATTGTTACTACTGTTTCAAGTATATATATTACAGTATCATTGTTACCACTGTTTCAAGTAACTTTGTTATCAGTCCAGAAAATAATATAGTAAGCCCCTTGGGCATTTACAAAATCAAAGTTTCCAGCCCGAAATGCATTTAAAACGTCATTTAAGTTTTAAAAACTTAGAAATACAGCTGGTTTTGCAAAACATCATTTTAAACCTTGGACCGAAGTTAGGTGATATGCAAATCATGCTAAGCAGTAATATAAATCCTCGAAGGATTTTACAAGTCGGCACAAGGTCCCAAACATGGAAATCAGCCCAAATTTTTATGATAACAAGTAATTTAAGTCAAATACGCAGTAAAATCAACAACCAGGACGGACCAAGTCACAATCCCCAACGGTTCTCTACCCCACACTCATATCCGGCGTGCAAGTCACCTCAGAACAACACTATGATGTGCAAATCCAGGGTTTCAAACCCTCATGATATCATTTACAAGTATTACTCACCTCAAGATGGCCAAAGTCTAGTTCGTTATGCCATTGCCTTTCGAATTGACCTCCTCGTGCGACAAATCTGCCCAAAATCACACAAACATCGATGAAGCTTGATTTCTATTAGATGGGGTTTTAACCATATATATTTAGGACTTGCCCATACAACAAATGATCCACTATTCTTAGGTAAACTTCAATCCACAATACAACATTCAATAGGATCAATATTAGTAATAAATTCCATAACTTATGCAATTTAGGCATATTATCAAACACCTTGTAGGCATAAATATTTACACCTCTTAACTATAGCATGGGTTCCTCCAACTATCACAATTAACCTATAATTCATCCCACCATTATTCTTTAACAACTTATACTCCTAACATCACATGTATGATCAATCATTCACATCCAAACCAACAAAATTCCATCAAATAAACATCTTTAAATCCCTAACATGTTTATGTATTTATTTTGGGAATTTATGGCTTCTAACCACCATACTATAAGTTGTTATACTTGATTCATACCCATATTCCCACAATATATCCATATATGTAAGTCTAAGGTGTAGGATTTACCTTTTAGAAGAAATCTTGCAAAACTCTCATTTGAGTTCTTGAAGGAATTTCTTGAAAATCTAAGGATTTTTAAGATCAATACATGTTAATATAAGTGTTTGGGGGTAGTAATACACTCAAAATACCCTAAACATCTTACCTTAGGAGTGTAATTGGGTGTCTTGGTTGAATTGGGGGTGTTGGGGAAGCCCTAGGCTTGAGAAATGACTCAAAGTCCATCATTTCCCGTCCTTAGGTGTATTGAGAGGCCTGACACTAGCGCTCCCGTGCTAAATCCCGCGCTAGTGAGGCAAACTAAAACTCAATTAGCGCTGGCTATGCGCTCCCGCGTTAAAGCCGCGCTACTAACATATGCCCAGTAAAATGATCATAACTTTCTGTATACAACTCCAAATTACGAACGGTTTATTGCGTTGGATATTAGATTCAAAGGGCTTTAATTTTATAGGTAGATACGCACACAAATAATTAAATAGCTGGAGATAGGATCGTCCAAAGTGAGGTCTTGTGCACACTTATTTACAATTCCGTCTATTATGAAATTCTTTAATTTCAAAAGTTCCCGTTTGTCATCCGAAATCACCCCGAGGCCCCCGTAACATCAATCTAACACTCCAACATATCTATAAAATTATTAGAACTTGTTCCATTCAACAAAACTCCTCAAACAATACCAAAATCATCAAATTACATCGAATTCTCTCCTAAGTTCTTCCAAACTTCCCAAATACACATTTGATCAAAACTCCGACCAAATCACTTCCGAATGACATGAAACTTTGGCCACACATCTCAATTCACCTAATGAAGCTACAACAACTCTCAGAATTCTATTTTGACTATCGGATCAAAATTTCACCGATCAACCGGAAATCGCAAAAATACTAACTTCACCAATTCAAGCCTAATACTACACCGGACCCCCAAAATCAATTCCTATCGCACTACTAAGCCAAAAATCATACCCCAAAACTAATTGAATCAACGGAATTCAATTCCGAGCCCTTTAACTCACAAGTTAATATCCGGTTGAGTTTTTTTTTCAAATTGATCCTTCCTTAAAGAGACAAAGTGTCTCATTTCTTATCAAAATCACTCCAAATCAATTCTAATGCACCTCGTACAGGTAATGAAATATAAGAAAGCATATAGAAAGAACATGATAGTAACTCGTGAGACGATGGGTCGGGTCGTCACAATGAAGATGGTAGCAACTTTTTCCATGTCTGTAACATTAACTCCATCAACATCCTTTATAGAGAAGATTCTATTATTGTTTCTCCTTGATTTAATGACGTAGTGGAAATATCTTGTGCTATGATCCCCTTGTTTTGCCCAATTTATTTTACTGCCTTAAGTACTGATATCTTGCTTCTTCCTATCTGCTATAATCCCTTGCCAGCTCCTTCTCTTTTTTGTGTAGTTCATGATCCCTAGGATTTTACTAGATTCTAGCTTGACAATTTGAGTTCCTGCTTTTCTTGGTTTGATTTCCTTTCTACTTCACTAAAAATGTTCTTGTTGATCTTCCCTAATATGCTTTTTAGTTTGTTCAGCTTCCCCACTAGTTGGTACTGCTTGCATCCTATTATCTTTACTTGCCAGCTTTCCTCTACTTTCTCTAAGAATTCTTGTGCCATGCTCCACATATTGAAGAATTTGAACTGCTTTTCCTTCTTATTCCTTCTCTTTTCCCAGCTAATAATAGCAGGACAATGGTCATACAACCCTTCTTCCATATAATGTATTGTGAAAGCTGGGAGATTTGTTATCCAAGCACTATTAACAAGCACTCTATCTAACTTTCTCATCACCTTATCTTTCCCTTCTTGTTTGTTATTCCAGGTGAAGTAAGCACCAATAGATTTTAGATCATGTAGGTCACAGTTCTCTACACAGCTCTTAAAGTCTCTTATTTCATCTACTGTAATAGGGCTCCCTAGCCTTTCCTCCTTATGTAATACACATTTGAAATCCCCCATTATACTCCATGGGCCTTGAACTTGAGCATAGATTTTACTTAACTCCTCCCATAGGTCTCTTCTAAGGGCCTGATCATTAAAACCATACACCACTGATATGTGAATCCTCTCATTCCTACCTATATGCTTTACTTGACAGTGAATTATTTGTGTAGTTACATTTACTATGTCAACCTCATAGATGTGGGGTTCTCATAATAACCAGATCCTACCCCTAGGATGTTTATGCGGGTTTGTACTAAATGACCACCCATTACAAAGATTAAGAGAGGCATGTTGAGCATTTGTTCTCTTAATCTTTGTCTCCAGGAGCCCAAATTGTCCAGCCTTAATGTTGTGCAAAAGTAGGTTGACTTCTTTCTACTTAGGTGTCCTATTTAGGCCCCTTACATTCCAAAATCCAATATTATCCATTAGGTAGGGGGTTGCCCCCACCCTTTCCAGTTTCATGGCCCTTACTAGCATGCTTATCTCCAATATTAGATGAGCTTGCTTAACTTCCAATTCTTTTGGTATTTTCATCAGTTCTCTTTGCTAATATTGCATATATGTTCTCCAATGATAAAGTCAAATCCTTTGCTCTCATGAATGTATCGCTTTTCCCTTTCCTCTTTTGCTGCATCATCCCTTCTATCTCCTTTTCTTTGTTCTTTATATTATCTGATTTATCATTGCTCTCTTTATACTGCTCCCCTTTATCCTCCATTTTCTATTCATATTGTTGTTTTTTTGGATACTCTTTTGCTTCCTCTTTCTTCATATTCCTTCTGCAATCATCTCGTTTATGGCCAAAATTATTACAATTAGGACAATGCACAGGTTTTCATTCATACACTACTTATAGCGCTATTATCTTCCCATATTCATTTTCAAACATCATCATTGAAGGATACTGTTGGTTAATTGATACCTCAACAAGTATCCTAGCAAATGTGAGACTTTCCTTCTATAAGGTAGCACTATCTGCCTTCAGTGGTTTCCTCACTGTGCCTGTAATTTTTGTTAAAGCACTCTTTCCCCAGTATTTAATGTCTAGTCCCATGAGTCTGATCCATATTGAAATCCTGTCAATAGTCTCCTTCTTCATATATATATATATATATATATATATATATATATATATATATATACACACACTGCTTCTGAGGCTTGATCACTATTGCCTTTTTATTAAACATTTGGATTCCTTCCTCAACTGTTCTGTTTTTGTCATCTTCTAATTGGAATCTAACAAGGAACACACGTTTATTCACTACTGCAACCTTATCAATTCCTCTTTTTGCCCAAATTCTTTTGAAATATCCCTCCATAACTGCTAGCGGGGGATTGTATACTAACACATAGCAGATCACAATAGTTTTCCAGTACTCGACCTCTTCCTGGATGTCCTCAATCGTGATCTTCACATTCTGTTGTGTCATTTCCACATTAGTGCATTCAATTACTTCAGTTTGAGGAATTGGCCCTTCTACTTTGCTCCATGAATTGCCAATTTGTTGTAGTTTCCCTGCATTTTTTTCCGCCATTGCATCTTCCTCAACCACATTGGCCCATGAACTCTTCCCGCCGCTTTGCATGTTACTGTTCTCATTTCTATTTGGCAATTTGCTCTAATTTTGAGTTTGATCTATTATTCCTTTCGCTAGATCCGGCGGAATGATTCCTCATAGCACATTTATGCTCTTTGTTTTCTTCGCATTTGTGGGTTTCGGTACAGTTTGCTTTCCTCCAATAGTAGTGTTGTTCTGCCATTGTTTCTCGCCTGCTCCAGCTTTTAATTTCCTTCCCGTGGTTAGTTCTCACTGAGGGGAGGTTTTCGTCACTACACACTATTCGTATATATATATATATATATATATATATATATATATATATATATATATATATATATATATATATATATATATATATATATATATATATATATATATATATATATATATATATATATATATATATGTGTGTGTGTGTGTATATATATGTATATATATGTATATATATGTATATATATGTATATATATGTATATATGTATATAAAATTTGTTTGTACTTTATGCCTTGACAAATTTCTTTAATTTTATTTTTTGCTGATAAAAATTATCCAAATATTAAGTTTCAGATTATAATATTCTAGTGTTTTAAAATACTTTTTTCGGATTGTTCCTCTCTTTATTTGTATTTAATTTTGTTCTTCCTCCTTTTTATTTTTCAATACGTCTGAGGGTTAAAAAATCAACTTATAGTAGTAAATATATATATGGTTTCTACAATATTTAACTCTAAATTGATTAAATGTTATTCAAAAAAAATTATAAACTTCTATAACATTAAATGTAATAATATATCTTTTTATCTTTAATATTTTTATTATTCCTCATAATTTGAATATAGGATATTGATTTTCTCTTGATTTTTTCCTGTTAAACAATGTTTTTATTTCATCATGGTAGGGACCCAACATAGAAAGTGGCCGTCCAAATAATACTTTTTATTTTCTTGCAAAGAAACTTGTAAGTTTCTAAAGTATTAGTACGTTTTTACGTTGTTTTACTTTTGTGAAACTTATAAATAATATATTTAATAACACAATAATTTATCGTTAACTTTAGAAATTGATAAAATAGACATTAAAATAAACTTTGAATTGATATTGATAAATTAGTTAGTGATCCTTTTTAGCACTCTCATAGTCTTATTTTACGTGGTAGACATGTTACGTAGATGTAATATAATTGTCTTCCTTATAGTTCACTACAGAACTTATGTGACAATAATTATTAGTAGTAGGTAACTATATTTTCAAGCATTGTTAAGTTAATAAAACTTTGAATTAGTCCCTACTAAATCAAAGAGAACGTACCACTCTAATGCTAAGGAAGAGAGTAGTATAGTAGTGCATAGTATTTTTTCTTTGTTAAAAGTACCAATAATGATCAAAATTATATCTTGGGAAAATGCATATGTACCCCGCTGATCAATACCCAGATTTTCAACTACATATTTTTCTTTGCGGAAATTCTATTATCCTATCTAAACTTATTTTAAATGGAATTATTTGCTCTCTTAATGCTGACGTGGCAGAGCGTGTGTATTTCACTTACCCAAAGAGGAGTGAGAAGCAAGAAAAAATAAATTTCAAATTATTTTTTATTTATTTTTCCATTTTTTCTTACTTTTTTTCTTGTTCTTTCCGTTTCCTTTTTCTTTGCCTTTTTTCTTTTACTTTTTTTTGTTTCTTCTCTAATTCTGGCGGATATTCATTCACCGATAACTTTGTCTAGCCGTTTTTCTTCCATTTTTTATTTTCACACAAAAATTAAACTCTCAAAAATATCTATTCATAAGCAAAGCAAAATACACTCAGATTTGGGAAAAAAATTCATCATTGGAAAATCTTCTCACGCCGGAAAAAAAATAATGTATTGAAATACTAACTGGAAAAGTTTTCTCAGATTATATTCGTTTTTATTTCTTTTGCTCTGCCTCCCACTCATAAATAATACTTTAACGAGATATATATATATATATATATATATATATATATATATATATATATATATATATATATATATATATACAGGATAAAAATATGTCGCTAGAACAAAAAAATCGCTTCCGACAACCACCATTTTATGTCGCCGGTGACCAAAGCAAAAATAGAGAGAGTGAAATAATAAAAAAAGTGAAAATAATAAGAAATAAAAAAGAAAAAAGAATTAAAAAATGTACTAAAAATACATGTGGGGCCGCGTAAAGCTAACCACTTGCCAAGAGTGTAACGATCCGACTGGTCGTTTTGCGCTTTAGACCTGTTCCCTTAAATAAAATTTTACGCACTTGCTTTCACTAATATATGACTTGCAGGGACGGGTGGTTCGGAATTTAGAAGAGTTTTGATCAAGAATATGTCCATTTGCTTTTTTAAGTTTTTCAAAAAAGCCCAAGTTTAGCTTCGGTCAACTTTCTTGAGAAACAAACCCAAGTTCGTAATTTGACGATCCGGAGGGTCAGTAATAAAATATGGGACTTGGGCGTATGCACGGAATCGAATTCCGAGGTCTCTAGCCCGAGTAATGAATTTTTCTGTGAAATTGTTAACTTGAAGTTTTAAAGAATTAAATAATCTAAGTAGTTATTGATTTCCTATGTATCAAGCTCAGATTTTAGATTCAAAACTTGGTACATGTCCAAAGATCAGCTAAGACTTACCCATAAAATTTGGTGTCCATCCGAGTAGTTTAAGGGTGTTTTTACCCGTTAGAAGGAAATTAAGAACTTGGAGTTCAATAGATTGATTCATTTGGTTTTAGGATGTGATTCCTAGATTTAACGTTGTTTTTAGTGATACGAGGGTTCGAGTAGGTCTGCCTCAAAATTTTAGACTTGTCGTTATGTTCCGTCAGGACACGGGAGCCCCGAGCGTCAAACAAGCGAGGCTCGAGTGAAGTTAGAACTTGGAAAAAGGACTGAAGTTTGTTGCTTCTGTCATAACCGCATCTGCGGTTCTTGGACCGTAGAAGCAGGACCGCAGATGTGGTCATTTGATCTCAGAAGTGAAAAGGGACAGGCCATGGGGATTTTGCAGAAGTAACCGGACCGCAGAAGCGGTATCCGCAGAAGTAGAAAATCCACCGCAGAAGCGGAAATAGCTGGGGGCAGAAGCTCATTTAATACGAACCCAACACCATTTTCATCACATTTCACTCCACACTAGGGCGATTTTGGGGCTTCCAAAGAGAGAGTTTAACATATCATCACAAGGTAAGTAATTTTCACTCTCCCTTAGTTTAAATACATGAACATTAGATAGATTAAACAATAAAACTAAGTAAAAATTAAGGGTTAGAGCTATACATAGGGTTTTAATAAAATTTAGATTTAATTATGTAATTTGTTATGTAATGAACTAGAAAATATATATTAGTGATCCTTAGGTTATGGAGAACAACTTCCTTTGAAAAATTTGGGAATCTGGGCACGTGGGCCCGAGGTCGAAAACTAGGAAACTTGTGAGAAAGATTGGGAAATCACTTAATAGTTAGAATTCAACCGTGTAAGCCTTTATTGACTAATTCTTACTTCGTTTGCTAAGATTGGGATTGTTCGACTTCGAATTAAGGACTTGGACTCGTTCTCGAAAATTGGAAGTGCATTTTGGAGCAAGGTGAGTCTCCTTTCTAACCTTGTAAGAGGAAAATTTCCCCATAGGTATAATAAATAATTAAATTGCTTTATAAGCGGGGGCTACGTACATACTAGGTGACTAGAGTCCGTGCGTAGCGACTATATGACAGTTTGAGTAGCTTAGGACTCTAAAGCATGTTATATGTGGAATATCTGTAATTTTGTTGGATGTTGAATTGTTTAGATCCTAACGAGTTGGAAACTAGAATTCTAAAAAGATTCAATTTCATTTTTATTGAAGTATTAAAATAGAATTAACTTGCATTTGGATGAACATGTATTTTTTTGTGTACCAGTGTCGCATGTACGATTCGCGAATAGGGTGATAATTTATTTACATTATTACCATATCGCACGTATGATTTGCAAGCGGAATAATAGATGCATTAATGGTTCGAGCCGTTCGACCCTCGGCAGTGAACATTTACTTTTCAGTTGGATCGGGCTGTACATTCCTCGGTGGTTATTTGCACATGAGTTATCTAGCTTCTACATGTGGTTAAAAACTTTAGAATTGTTTAAATATTTATATATGAATGAACACTCTCCATGGAAGGTTAAAGGAAGAATTTCTATTTCACACTTAGAAAATTTTACGACTTGAGTTATACTTGTTTATTTTAAATGATTCTCATTATTTCTTGACCTTAGTAAGTATCAAGTCGACCTTATGTCTCTACTTCATCGAGATTAGGTGGGATACTTACTGAGTACATGTTATTTATGTACTCATGCTATGCTTCTGTACTTAAATGTACTGTATTTGAGGAAGGTGGATCTGGACACTACTCTGGTGCGCATTAGTGAGCACCCTTGGGACTTTTACGACGAGCTACTTCTCTTTCATGCCGATCCGCAACCGAAGAAGTCTTTCTTTGTACTTTTCTTTTTTTGTCTATCCTAATTCAAATAGTAGAATAGTATATTATTCTTTTGTATATATTCTACTAGTCGTCTGTAGCTTGTGATACCAGGTTATGGCACACACATTAGTAGATATTTATTTTTGAGTTGTATAATTATTTTATCACATTATTTATCGCTTCTGGATTAACTTATATCTGAAAAATTGTTATATTTATTTTTGGTAAAAGAAGAAAATGAGAACTTAAATAAATTTCCGCTTTGGCTGGCCTGACAACAGTGTCGGGCGCCATCATGACCTATTATGAAAAATGGGTCGTAACAAAGAGTTTGGTTGTCTAGTTTCCATTTAAAATAAGTTTTGGGAGGGGGGGGGGTAATAGAAATCTCGCAAAGGAAAGTGTGTAGTTGAGAATCCGGGTATAGATCAGGAGGGTCTTATGCATTTCTGTAACGACCCGACTGGTCGTTTTACTATTTAGAACCCTATTCTCTTAAATAAAACATCCCATAATTTCTTTAGCTAAATTATGATTTGCAAGGGTGATTAGTTCGGAAGTTAGGAGAGTTTTAAGTGAAAATAAAACCAATTATTTCCTTAAGATATTCTTAAAAGGCCAAACTTTACTTCGGTCAGCTTACTTGAGAACATACCCGAATTCATGATTTGACGGTCCCGGAAGGTCCGTGGAAAAATATGGGATTGTGGCGTATGCTCAGAATAGAATTCCGAGGTCCCTAGCCCGAGTACGGAATTTTTATGCAAAATTATTTAATCGAAGTTTTAATGAATTAAAGAATCTGAATATTCATTAAAAACCTAGGTATGGGTTCAGATTCTGGTTCCGAAACTTGTTACAAGTCCGAAATATCAGTTAAGATCTACCCATAAAATTTGGTGTCAATCTGATTAGGTTAAGGGCGTTTTGACCCGTTGATAGGAAGTTAAGAACTTGAAGTTCATTAAGTTTGATCAAATGGCTTTGGGGTTTGATTCCTTGATTTAGTGTTGTTTTGGGAGTTTCGAGGTAGCGACTACGTCCGTCTCGTGATTTCAGACTTGTCGGTATGTTCGGGCGGGGCTCGGTAGCCCCGAGCGTCAAATGATCAAGGATCGAGCAAAGTTAGAATATTAAAAGGGAATAAAATCTGTTGCTTCTGTCAAAACCACTTATGCAGCTCTTAGATTGCAGAAGCGATGCTTTTACCGCAGAAGCGGCCAGGCTGTCCTAGGGGAAAATCGCAATAGTGGCCAAGGAATTGTTGAAGCGGATTCGCTTATGCGGCCCCCAGATCACGGAAACGATCGACCTCTCTTTGCCCAAAACAATAGATGCGGCCATTTGTTCGCAGATGCGGGACCGCAGAAGTGGAAATCATAGGGGCAGTGAGCTCATTTAATACGGGCTCAAGTGCATTTATCTCCCATTTACTCCATACTTGGGCGATTTTTGAGCTTCCAAAGAGAGGATTTCAACATAGTGTCACAAGGTAAGTAATCCCCACTCACTCCTAGCTTAAATACATGGACATTACATAGATTTAACACTAATAATCAAATAAAATCAAGGGTTAGAGCTAGACCTAGGGTTATGATAAAATTATGATTTAACCACCTATTTAGTTATGCAATAAGCTAAAAACAACATATTAGTAATCCTTAGGCTATGGAGAGTAATATCCTTCGAAAAATCTCGAAATCCGGGCACGCGGGTCAGGGGTCGAAATTTAAAAAACTTGCGGGAAAGGTTGGGAAATCATTTAATTAGTTGAAATTCCACCTTGTGAGCACTTATTGACTAGTTCTTGCTTTATTTAACTAGTTGGTACTCGTTCGTCTTCTGATTAAGGTTGGAGCCTATTCTTTTTATTGAAGGAACGCTTCAGAGTGAGGTGAGTCTTCTTTCTAATCTTGTGAAAGGGAATTACCCCATATGTGAGTTAAATTGATTATGTGCTCCTGTTTGTAGGGGCTACGTATGCACAATTTGATGAGAGTCCGTGCGTAGCTACTATTATGCTATTGTCCAAGTAGTCTAGGACCCAAAAGCTTGTTATACGTGGATTAATTGTGAACCCACTGATGATTTGAATTGCTTTAATCATAATAAATTTATAAATGGATTTCAAAGGAAAGACTTAAGCTTTGTTTTCCCAAATTATTAAAGAGAATTGAACTTTCTTGGATATTTGCTCCATGTTGATTGTTTGACTGATTGTCTGTCTACGTATGTTTATTTTAGAACAGGTCGTACGCCTCGGTAGATTAATAGATGCATCTATAGGCGCGCCATCGACCCTCGGCAAGTGCACATTTATTTATGTTGGATCGGGCTATCACCACTGTATGCTTTGCGCATGTTTGTATTGCTGCCTGAACTCATTGGAGTTGTTTTGTGCCACACTATGGCTCGAGATTTGTACTGCTAATAATAACAAGAAGTCTAAGGAAATTTTCCGTAAAAGAATTCCGTGTTTACTTGTTCTCTCTATCTAGATTAGAATCTTGATTATAAAACAAATCCACGGTTTCATATATTTATTGTGGATAAATAGTCATTGGACTGCTAATGAGTGTAAAAGTTGACCATCTCATCTCCACCTCTTTGGGATTAAGCGGGACACTCATTGGGTACACATTCTCTATATACTCATACTATGCTTGCTTGTGCATTTTGTTGCACAGGTTTATTATGTGGCTCCAGTGGTCTACTGGCATAGAAGCACGGATGGTTTTGGGGACTAGATGAGCTGCATTATTTGAGACGGCCGCAGTTAGGGTAGTCCCTTTCAGTTATTCTGTATTTACTTTCGTCCATTATATTCCGGACGAAATATTGTATTTTATTTCTCTTATCAGTAGATGCTCATGCACTTGTGACTCCGGGTTCTGGGAGGGTTAGAAATATTTTATTAATTGGTTGACTCTTAAATGTGATTTGAATCTATATTTTTTCAAAAGATTTTAAATATGGAGGAAAAATCCTAGATTTTAAAAGTGTTAAAAACGAGACTTTGTTTAAGTAATTTGGTTGGCTTCCTGGCAGCGGTGTCTGGCGCCATCACGACCCTTAATGGATTTTGGGTCGTGACAACATGGTATCAGACCACTAGGTTATAGTCGGTCTCACGAGTCATGAGCAAGTCTAGTAGAGCCTCGCGGATCGGTACAGAGACGTTTGTACTTATCCTCGGGAGGCTACAGGGCTGTTAGGAGTACTTCCCTTCTTGATTTCTTTATCATGTGGTTCAATCTCTTTGAGGCTTATGCTTTTGACTCCTTCCTACTCAATCTTACGCAACGTGAGAGCTTGCTAGAAGTCGAGAATTGAAATGGAACTACGAAGGTGGTGTAGGATGGTTTTTCTAGGTGTAATTGATTGGACTATTATAGTCGCCTCATGGAAGGATATTCTATTGTTCAACTCAGCAACAGAATTTCTAAGAGCCTTGAGGCTAGGCACAGGTTGCCATGGTGCTTATGAGATATTATTCTGCAGTGTTGTTGTGATTATAGGATGTTTGCCCCGGTGTCGGGGCAGTGGATGAATTGAAGGGAAGTTTACTCAGCGAGTAATCAAGGGATCCAATATTTAATTTCCGGCAAGGAAAAGGTAGTCGGACTAAGGATGGTCAGATTTGGGCTGGTGGAAGTAATAAGGCCTGGTATTTGCGAGCGTGGTGAAGCTTCTCTTCTATGATGGGGTGTCGTGGACTCAATGGAGCGTACCAAGTATGTCTATGTTATAATTTACTACAATTCTCCTTTATGGTAGGATATTGTGAAATAGTATTTGAGATACAGCTGTCAAATGTCACATGGTGTGGTGGTTTAAGATCGAATCAGAACTTTTAATGTTGATGGATCGATAAAGATCGCCTTTGGAAAAGTTTTAAAGTTAGCAGTAATGGTGGATTCAAGTGCCACAAAGATAGATTTCATTTAAGGCAACATTTGAGCAGCGAAGTACGAGGAAGGACATGTGGGAAGTGTCAGGAAGTGTTTAAATTTCTAGAAGGCCAAGTATGAGAGACAAGGTCGAGTGACCGATTAAGGAGATGAGTTCCACCAAAGTGGGAGAGTGGCAAGGGTTTCATATGCGCTTGGTAGTAGGAAGACTACGTGCCTTAAGAAGAGTTGGATCGAATTAGGGATTCTAATGATTGGTGATTGAAGCCTACGGTTATGATGTGAAGTATGGGCTATTATGCAGCAGAAGATTAATGTGACTGAAAGGAGCTGCTTGAAGAGAAGGTGGATGCAACATAACTCTGAATTTGGATTATATTGCCGCATATTTTATTGATGTCCACTAGAGTTAAATGGACCGGTGCAGTCAGGGAGTGAGCTTGGACTCATGATAGGTTATTAGAGTCGTGGTGACTATACCCCGTGCAGTAGCTTTAAAGGATGTCGGAAGTTGCTTCTACAAGTAGGTTATTCCCTGGCTGGCGAAGTTTCTACAAGAATTGTATTGGTTGTTCAACAAAAGGATCATTCTTACGAATGTGGATGATGATTCAGAATATGAAAGATGGGGATTTACAGGGAGATTCCGAGAAATTTTGACAATTTATGGTGCGAGATTATGCCAATAAGAGGTAAAAAGGTAGGGCAAACTCAGGAATTGAGAAATGATGGCTTCAAGCTAAATGGGAGAGTCCCACCGCTTATGATTGGGCTGTATGGTTAACTACTTGCGTGATTTCCGGTCATTCGCATATTGATGGATTATTCCAGCTATAAGAATAGACCATAGGTGGTAATTCGAGCAAAGGGATTGTTGGAGGCATGTGATGATTGCCCTTATTGGCTCAATGTTCGGACTTGAAAAAAGATTCAGGATTTATGCCTCGTATAGATGAAGATTAATAGATACATCTATAGGCGCGTCGTCGACCCTCGACAAGTGCATATTTATTTCAATTGGATCGAGCTGTCGCCACGGTATGATTTGCGCATGCTTGTATTGCTGCCCGGAGTCATTTGAGTTGTTTTAAGCCACATTATGGCTTGAGATTTATATTGTTAGTAATAACAAGAAGTCTAAGAAAATTTTCTATAAAAGAATTACGTGTTTACTTGTTCCTTATATCTGGATTAGAATCATGACTATAAAACAAATCCACTGTTTAATATATTTATTGTGGAAAAATAGTCATTCGACTGCTAGTGAGTGTCAAAGTTGACATCTCATCTCTACCCCTTCGGGATTAGGCGGGGCACTCATTGGGTACACGTTATTTATGTACTCATACTGTGCTTGCTATGCATTTTGTTGCACAGGCTTATTCTGTGGCTTCAGTTGTCTTCTAGCATAGCAGCACGAATGATTTTGGGACTAGATGAGCTGCATTATTCAAGACGACCACAACTAGGGTAGTCCCTTTCAGTGTTCTATATTTACTTTCGTCCACTGCATTCCGGACGCAATGTTGTATTTTATTTCTCTTATCAGTAGATGCTCATCGACTTGTAACTCCAGGTTCTGGGAGTGGTTAGAAATATTGTATTAATTGGTTGACTTTTAAACGTGATTTGAAACTATATTTTTTCAAAATTTTCGAAATATGGAGGAAAAATCCTAGATTTTAAAAGTCTTAAAAACGAGACTTTATTTAAGTAGTATGGTTGGCTTGTATGGCATCGGTGTCCGACGTCATCACAATCCTTAATGAATTTTCGGTCGTGACATTTTCCCTAATATTTTCTTTATGAGTATTGATGATAACAATTACAAGAAACCAAAAAAAATTGAGGTTTATTCACCATATTTTTAACATTATCCTAAAAGAATTTGTTAATAATCATCTGAGCCTATTTATGCTTGAGAGCCGAAAGTATTATCTATTGACTATACTGCTATTTGTTCATTGTATTTAGCTAAGTGGTTTTGTCAAATATGAGGTTTGTTGTCTGTTTAGATGGGGTGGGATGTGGGTTCCATGTGAGGTAGTACAAAGAAAGAATGTGGAGATGGCTGATATTATAAGCAGAGGGCTAAATTGGTCAAAGTGCTCAAGAGTTTGAACGTAGGGTAAGATTCCCTATCAACCAATCATATAGCTCCATTTTAAATGAAGAGACCAATTCACCCTCAAAACAGACATGACGTCCAGCTGTCTGCTTACTCGCTCTTATTAGATAGTAGAATATTAAATTTTCATCGATTATTTTTCATTTAAACATTTAAGTGAACCGCTATTTAAATTAATTCTTCAGACTTCTTGTAAAGAAAATTTTTCATAAAAATAGGAAAGTATTGCTTGCTTGCTTTTTGGGCTGAATTTTTTATTTTTTCAAGCATCATCAAATCATTGCAGGCTTGTCTCAGTACTTAGTGTTGGGGTTAAGGGTTAGTGAATAGGAAATGAAGGAAAAAATGTGAAGGAAAAATAAACTCTAAAGAGCTATTGTCCCTCATCGGTGGTTGAAAGAAAAGGGAATGTGATTATATTAAGAAATCACTTCTCTTGATATTATATGGGTTTGAAAGAAGTTCAATCTCGTGCTATTATTATCGCTCGTTCAGCTTTGACTTCGATCAACAATTGATTGATTAATCTTTTTGAACAAATTTTTTTAATTATTTAATTAATAATTCAATTAATTATCAAAAAGTAAATCCGGAAGAACCCAGGACTCGCGCGTGCAACGCGATGCGGTCCGCTTCTTTTCCCCAATTGTTTCAATTTCTTTTCCCTAAATATTTTAAACCTCGCCGTTCCAACAGCCATGGTTGTTCATGAACGGTTTCAGATTTTCAGAAACAGTGCCAGAAAATGACTATAAATACACCTTGATTCTAGAATCTTTTCCGACAAAATTTTCTACTTCTTCTCCTTTTCAGTGTAATTTACAACCATTAAGTAATTCTCAGTTTACCATCATTTTTGTCACCCATACTCTAGTGAATTAAATCGTTCTATCCTGCCCATCAATGATGGTGTGTTGGAAGCCACACTGCGTGTCGGCCCAGTTGAAGAACTCTAAAGCTCTTCTCCAGTCATTGTTGTAACAAGAGAGCGCTTCCTGCAAAATGGTGGGGTTTAAGGATTCGAAGGAAGCACTTGTTGAACTTGCGGAATGATTGAGAGGTCGGGATGAATTTGGATCATCATAATTGGGAACTAAGTCAGATTTGGGGGTTTGGAGGGAGTGGAGTAATTACCGTGTTGGTGAAACAAGTTTTCAAGTTGGGCGAGAAGCAAAGAAGAAGGTAAGAAAGTTAAATATCAAGAGATAACAGACGAAAGCATTCTAGAAGAATAGGAATTGGTTTCGAATATAATCTGCAATAATTGTGTGGTTCACAGGACTGCAAGAGTTAATGATTGTCCTGTAAAGTAAATTACAATGGCAAAAAATGTCATATTAGTTTAGAAGCACTATAAAAAGGATTATGTAAAAATTAAACATTTTGAATTTTCCAGTATCCTATAGTGGAAGATAGTATATCGGCAACTATTTGTTTGCTCTCAACTTATTATTTGTGTTTCCTTATAAACTAGTAAAAGATAACCTGTGCTGCGGCGGGGGCCAAGCGTCGGGTTGCATATTATGGACTTTTGATGTGGTTGTAGATGATTTTTTTTGTCAACCAATCGGCATTTGCAGTCGCACCTATTTTTATGCTATATTTTAAGTTGTAGTCATATTATTTCTTTGTTTGCATCCTTACCTATTTTTTCACATAACTTCGGCCCACAAGTTTGAAGTGTTTCTTTTGTACTAAAAAATTTCAGCTGAAGTTTTACTTAAGCTCTAGAGCTAAAGTTTTACTTAAGCTCTAGAGCTAAAGTTTACTTAAGCCGTTTCCAGCTTAAGTTGTCCAGTTATAAAATAAACACTTAGACCGTTTCAAGCTTAAGTTGTCCAGTTATAAAATAAACACTTAGGCCGTTTCCAGCTTAATTTGTCCAGTTATAAAATAAAAATTTCATCCGTTTCCAGCTTAAGTTTTCTAGTACAAAAGAAACACGTCAGCCCCGTGGGCTGAAGTTATGTGAAAATGGGTATGGATGCAAACAAAAAGACAAAGCGGCTACAGGTTAAAAGGGCTGTGCAATTTTTACGATGATACGTTAATATTAAATTTGGGGATTTGATATAGTAACCCACAAAAACAAAATTATTTAATCTTGTCTTTCCATTTTTTTTCTACCCATAAACTAATTAAAGTTCCTACCTATAATAATTTTTGTGGGAAATTTTTTTCTTTATTCTCCAATTTTCTTTTATTTCTATGATTCTTTTCTTTTTTCCTTTTTTTTCTTTCTTTTGTCCTTTTTTTTTCTCATTCTCTTCCTATTTTTTTCTTTTTTTCTCTTTTATTCATTTATTTTTGCCTAAATCGTATTATTGTTATTTTTATCATAACTTATTTCACACTCAAATTTGACTCATTATTTACTTTTTTCTTTTTATTTTTTTCTTTATTTCTTTTTCCTTTTCTAAGTTCACGTGATTGCCATGCAAACCTTGATCTCCTTCCCTACAACTATCTTTACATACTCTACCATTAACAGTAACACCAAGCAGTGATGGAGCAAGAAAACATAATCTACGGCCACTAAATCTCCATATACACTAGTTAGAATAGAAATGATAATAAAATATTAAAAAATACAATAAAAATGTAAATAGCAAAAAAGACTTCTAGTACCATATGATATCAATATGGTATACATGTATACCAACAGAGCATATGATTGCTCTAAATATTGCTATAACTATCTGTGACTATACTATACCAAAACATTAAAGGATACAATAAAAGTATGAGAAAATTACATGCTCGCATTGCAAGCTAAATATTCTCAACGCAACTTGCTCATTCCATATACGAACAAGGTATATAGTTGTATGAGTCGTTCCAACAATTGCCTATAATTATAAAATTATTACATAATCTATATCCATCAGCACAAACAAATTCCAGCATTGTGAATCACGTTCAATAAATAATTTCATAATAGAATTAACTTAAAAATGTAGCCAACACAACTAAAAAAAAATGTTCAAACTACCATACGATACCAATATGGTATATAACTATACCATCATGGTATACAGTTTTGCTAATTAATTCTCGGCAACTATTGACTATACTACTATTACATAATACACATGCAAAAAGAGAAAAATAAAAAAAATAGTGTACCACATATTAATATAATAAAGTATTTCAAGATATTTACTATATTACTATTATTAAAAGATAATCAAAATATTGTACTAATAAATGCAGCTAAGACAACTAAAAAATTATTCAACTAGCATATGATACCAATATAGTATATAGCTATACTACTAGGGTATGGAATAAATTGTGTGCCAAAATGGTATATTTGTATACTCTTTGACTGTGCAATACAAATTCGTCTTCTTCTCTTGTTTAATTATATTTTAACCCAAACCTCCACCAAATTGACTAAAACTTTAGCTACAAGCTTTAATCAACTTTCCAAACAAAGCCATATAGGATCGGATCAAAGCAATTACCAATTTAAACAAATCAAGTTATGGGTTTCAAGCTTCAAGCTCCTTCAATGGTGGATTTGAATTTTTATACAATAAAATATTTGAAAATTAGCATTAATATCATAATCAAAGAACAATACCCAATAAATTCCAACAGCAAACACTTCAACACACATGAAAATTTAATTTTTTGTTATATAGTACATATTATATTTTGTTTTACTTTTAGAAGATAAAATAATTTATGGAGCACAAATTAAAAAAAAAAGGTGATGATAGCAAAAAAAGATATAATACTAACAACACTGCCCATTACTAAAAAAGCTAACTATTCATTGGCTTTTTTTTAGAATTCACACTTTTGCTGCTTAAATTAGATATGTTCATCACAATCGGGAATTTACTGGGCGGGTAATTTGTTGTAATAGAATAAGTATTGATGTTATTACTTTTAAAATGAATAATTACGAGTAATTACTTTTGATTCGATAGGTATATAAGATAGTTTTCCCTCCTATCTGTTAACCTTAATATTTGGTGAAGACCTCTCAAAAGATGGATGTTATTTGACCAATATTACTCAGTAAATTGTTATGTTATCAATTTAATAGTTATCGTTTAAAGTTTTAATCACCTTATTATATGTTGTCGGTAACTTATCCAATCTTAATAATTGAAACTTTTAAATTGTTCAATTGATAAATTTACTCTAGTGTAAAAAAAACAAAACCAGAAAAAGAATACATAAGTTTGCTCTACATAAATCGCTATTTGATTTATGCATTTTTATTCATGTGAGGTTGTAGGATTTACATTATTTTTACATTAATTTTTCCTTTTATTATGCCAAGAATATTTTTTATTTTTTACAATTAAACTTTCACGGATCCTCCTATTTTGATATATATAAAATAAGTTTATGTTATCTCTACACATTCTTTGTCAATTTTTTAGATGATCTCTCAATAAAATCGAAGCTATTGTTATCATTTTGAACAATGAGCTAGGGCTCAAAATAATCGGTCGGAATTGAATTTCGGAAAGTTCGGAGTTGAATTGGGAAGAGAAATTCCTATTTCAAAAGCTTAAAGTTGAAAGAGTGATCTAGGATTGGATTTTCGAGTAAATGACCTCGAAATCGAGATCTGAAGGCTCCGTCAAGTTCGTATGATGATTTCGGACTTGGGCGTATGCGCGAATCAGGTTTTGGATGACCCAGGCGCGTTTTGGCGCCTATTGTGAATGTTGGCATTTTGGAAGAAATTTCATAAGTTTGGTTCGAACTGCATTTCAATGTTGTCGATGTCCTTTTGGAATTTCGAGGCTGGAGTAGCTCCGTATAGTGATTCTAGAGTTGAGAGTGCGATCGGAAGTGAATATGAATGTCCGTAGGTTATTTTGAAGCCATTTGGCTAAAGATAGAAAATTGAAGGCTTTTGAGAAGTTTGACCGAAAGTGAAATTTTTATAACGGGGTTGGAATTCGATTACGGAAGTTGGAGTAGGTCCGTAAAGTCAAATATGACTTGTGTGCAAAATTTGAGGTGAATCGGACATGATTTGATAGGTTTAAACATCGGAAGTAGAAGTTTAAATTTTCGAAGTTCATAAAGTTTGAATCGGGATGTAACTCCTGGGTTTAACGTTGTTTGATATGATTTGAGGCCTCGAGCAAGTACGTAACGTGTTTTGGGATTGGTTGGTAGGTTTGGTCGCGGTCCCGGGGGCCTCCGGTGGATTTTGAATGGTTAAGGAATCGAATTTAAAGTTGAAGAAAAGATGAAGAAGCTGGTATCTGGTATTTTCGCACCTGCGAAGATCTGGCCGCAGGGCGGCACTACAAAAGCGGCCACGAAGACGACAAATGTGGATTTTGGTGGAGTGAGATGGGACTGCAGATGCGCTCAGGTAGCCGCAGATGGGGGACCGCACCTGCGAAAAAGGAAGCGCTGAAGTGGAAGCTGGCGGCTTGCGAGGAGCCGCAAAAGCGGCATTGGACCGTAGCTGCAGAACCGCAGAAGCAGCCAAGGGGGCGCAGGTGCGGAAATGACTGGAGCAGTGAGAGTCTTTAAATATTGGGTTTGAGTTCATTTCAACCCCATTTTCTTCCATTGGAATCAATGGGGAGCAGCTTTGAAGTGCTATTTTCATCACTTGTCATGAGGTAAGTAATTTGAGCTAGCTTTTGAGTTAAATACAAGGTTTATACATGTATTTGAGGATGAAAATAGTAGAAAAATTTAGGGTTTGAGGGAAGATCTAGAAAATTAATGTTCTTGAATTTTGGCCATGATTTTGAGTATGGAATTAAGAGAAAATCATATATTTGAGTTCGTGAGTTCTTGGGTAAACTTTATGTTCGAAAAAATTTGGATTCCGGGCACGTGGCCTGAGGGCATTTTTTTTCAACTTTTCGTTCGGGGTTATGAATTGTTATAAATTGGGTTGTAAAGTTTAAATTGAGTATATATTAATGGATTTGTATGACCATTGACTAGCTTTGGAGCATTGTGGGTTGGTTCAAGCCTTTGGAAGAATGTAGAATGCCGGTTATAAGTTGTGAGAGCTAGGTGAGCCTCCTTTCTAACATTGTGAGAGCTAGGTGAGCCTCCTTTCTAACATTGTGATAGGGAATTATCCCTATAGGCCAGTTAAATTGGTTATGTACTCCTATTTGTGGGGTCTACGTACATATAAGGTGACGAGAGACCGTGCATAGCTACTATTAATCTATTGTCAGGGTAGTATAGGACCCAAAAGCATGTTATACTTGGAATATCTGTAATCCTATTGACATTTGAATTTCTTAGATCACATCAAATTAATAAATATATTTCTAAAACGACTTAAGCTTCGTTTTATTAAATTATTAAAGAGAGTTGGCCTTCCTTGGATAATTTCTCCATGATGACTTCTTGACTGACTGACTGACTGACTGTATTTAATTTCTCCATGACGACTTCCTTGAACTTATTAAGTTGTTACTGTCACATCCTGGCTCGAGATTAATTTGCTATAATGAAAAGGAATTTTGGAAATTTCCTATGAAAGAATTATGTGTTTACTTGTTTCCTTCATTCTGATTAAAATTATGTTTATAAAATAAATCTACCGTTTAATATATATATATATATATATATATATATATATATATATATATATATATATATATATATATATATATATATATATATATATATATATATATATATATATATATATATTATTGGACCATTAGTGAGTGTCAAAGTTGACCATCACATCTCTACTTCTTCGAGATTAGGCGGGATACTCGTTAGGTGCACGTTATTTTCGTACTCATATTATACTTGTTGTGCATTTTTGTTGCACATGATTATTGTGTGGCTCGTGTCTTAGCGGCACAACGGCACGACGGGCGCAGAAACTAGGTGAGCTGTATTTCCTCGAGGCGATTCAGCATCTAGTATAGTCTCTTTCAAAATTTTATTTATTTTCTGTCCAATTGTATTTCGGAAAATTATTGTACCTGTTTGGTTTCTCTAAGAAAACTGCTCATGTACTTGTGACGCCAGGTTCTGGGGTTTATTTGAATTTATTCAGAAATTTTGAAGGTTAATTTAATATTGCCTTATTTATTTTGAGGAATATACTAAGTACTGCTTTAATCATAATAAATAAGTATTTTCGAAATTATGAAAACAAGAATTTAATTAAGTATTTTAGTTGGCTAGCTTGACAGCAGTGTCCGGCGCCACCACGATCTTTAGTGAATTTTGTCATGACCGTTAGCCAAATAAATAAATTCAAATTTAATATATATATATATATATATATATATATATATATATATATATATAGTTTTTAAATTTGAATTAAAATAAAGAAAATTATCTTTTGTTACCTTGTTATCATACTTAACTCGGTTAGTTATGATATGCAATTATATTAGGAACTTTGCTATATTAATTCAAATTATGTAAATACTACTTGCCTCTGGCCAAAAAACAAAAATACTCTATATTACAATAAACTCTTTTACATTTAAAATCCTATAACTATAGTTCTTTAAAACACTATAGCTAGATTTGAATAAAGTGAATTTCTTTTAAAATATAGCAAAATATATTTCTTTTAAAAGTTTTTTTTAAATAAATGTAATATATAAGATACACGTCTATGTTTATCCAGATAGCAAAATATAGTTTAAAAGTTGATAAAAATTTAGTTACATATATAATGAAGTAAACCTACATGCTCGAGAAAAGAAAAATTTTAAAAATCAATCAATATTCAACACAAATTATTTTTTTTGAAAAATATTTGTTTGAAGAGTCAATTTATATAAATGGACATCACCAAATAACAAAAAATTGACAATAAAATTTATTAATTTTGATTTAAAACCTTATAGGAATTGAAGGGCATAAGCAGAAACCTCTTCATTTAGCAGCAGTCAAAACCAACATTGCAAGGATGTAGTATTTCTTTCATTGAAAAATATTAGTTTTAAATCATTAGAATATGTGAAAGATTTTTTTTTTCTCAAATTCAAAAAGTAGGGTATTGGTTTCTAATTGATAGTTTCTATTGCGATTTTCAGTCAATGTCACCGCCAAACCTCTTGGGACCCTATTCCTAATCCCTCAACCATGACACATAATCACCGTCCCTCTCTCAGCCACCGTCTCCGCCATGTCATTGTGAATTTCTTCAGCGGCCCTCACAGGTCAAGACTGCCAACCCACAATCGACCAGCAGTAAAGGCATTGTCACGATTCGAATTTTCCATCCTCGAAAGTCGTGATACCGCCTGCTAATGGGATCTAGGCAAGCCAACTTAAATTTCTTCTTTTAGCAATTACCGACAATTTAATAAAAACGAAGCATAATATGATAAGCCTAAATCTCAAATATAATTAACTGAATGAAATGCGGAAGTTTAACAAAATACTCTACCCAAGATTGGTGTTACAATACTCACGAACGTCTAGAGAACACTAATACAAGGTTTGAGTGAAGAAATAAAATTGTCTGTATCGGTACAAGAGAAAACAAACTAAAGCCAGATAGAAGGGACCTGGGTCTGCGGACGTCAGCGAGGCTACCTCGATGTCCCTGGACTGAAGGTCAGCTCCCAAATCCACTACTGCCGTCCAAAAGCTGCCGCTCCGGCACTATGATCTATGCAAAAAGATGCACAGAGTGTAGCATCAGCAGTTCTGGTGAGTGCTTAGCCTAACCTCGTATTTGTAGTGACGAGGCTAGTCCAGACTACCAGATAAACCTATGCAGTTATGAAATATATATTGCAAAAAATAAACAGGAAGACGAGCAGTCTATAAAAGGGAGGGGGAAACATGCTGTGGGGAGGCAACAATTATAACCAAGAAGCCTAAATTCAAAGATAGTTAGTCAACAGAACTTAAATTCGGAATATAAACACTTAATCTATAATTTGTTGCGGCGTGCAACCCAATCCAATCACGTAACCATACCTTTGCATCGTGAAACCCGATCCTCAATTATCATTGTTGCGGTGTGCAACCCGACTAATATCATTTAGTGTTGTTGCGGCGTGCAACCCGATCCTCAATTATTACTATTGCGCGTGCAACCCGATCCCGATATATATATATATATATATATATATATATATATATATATATATATATATATATATATATATATATATATATATATATATATATATATATAATAACTAGTGAAAGAGATCGCGGCAAGGGAATACAACAACACAACTAAATCCTGGCGAGGGAGAAAATCAACAAAACCAATAAAACGTCTCGGCAAGGTAATAACCATCAACTCTTACTCTTTCTTACACTTCTCACTCTATAATTCACCTTATCATTCGATCCATCGCTCCAAAGACTCATTTTATATCATATACCTTCTCAGTTCGTAACACAACTCAAGCCAATGCTCCAGAGAGTTTAAAAATCATAATCTCTTTCTTATGCTCTTTACAACAAATAGAAATCATCAAATAAACATCCCTCGAATTCACCACAAAACCCATCGAATCTAGTCATGAATTTCATGAATGTATCAGAAAATTCTAATTGAATCAATTTGAATACATAAGAATGAATTTTCTAAAGTTTTGCTCAAAAATTCCCATAAAGCCCTCGGGCCCACGTGGTCAAAACCGCGAGGTTCGAACCAAAACCCGCTTACTCATTCCCCCACGAATCCATATTTATGATTAGTTTTGAAATCTGATCTCAAATTGAGGTCCAAATCCCCAATTTTTAAGAAAACCTAAGTTCTACTCGAAATCCCCCATTTTCACCCATGAAATTCATTGATTTTAAGATGAAGACATGTTGAATAATGTTAAAGATTGGAGAAATTAAGTAAATGTTGACATGCAAATAAATTGGGGAAAAAATATTTCTTGGAAAATCGCCTATGGGTATTTGAGTTTGAAAGAATGTGAAAGTGAAGCTTAAATTGGTCTAAGTATAAAAATGCAGGCCTTAGATGCAGGAATTGTGAATTTGGGTTTGCAATTGCGAACCCAGCAGACTTGGAAATTGCGAGTAACTGTTCGCATTTGCGAACAATGAAGGAATTTGGAGGTTCGCATTTTGCGAATCATTAGGTTGCTTTTGTGGAACCTGGCCTTCGCATTTGCGAGGTCTACATCACATTTGCGATGACCGCAGGCCGACACATTCCTCGCATTTGAGAGCCACGCTTCGCAAATGCGAAGCCTTCAGCTCAGCTCGACACCTATCCAAAATTCACCCGAGCCCTCGAGGTTCCAACCCAAACATACACGCAACCTCAAAAACATCCTACAGACTTACTTGTGCGATCAAATCGCCAAAATAGCATCGTATACATAGAATCAACCCTTAAAACTCAAGATTTCTTCCATTTTTTCTCAAAACACAAATTTTCCATTTTAAGTCCGAAATACATCAAATGACGTCGGTTTTGAACCAAACTTTACAAAAAAGCGCTTAAACAACATATAAGACCTATACCGGCTATCGGAACCAAAATACGGGCCCGATACTAATACTTTCTAATCAATTTTTATTTTAAATTTTCATATTAATTTCAGAAAAATAATTTCTTTTAAAAATTTATTTCTCGGGCTTGGGACCTCGAAATTCAATTTCGGGCATACGCCCAAGTCCCATATTTTCCTTCGGACCATCCGGGACTGTCAAATCATGGGTCCTGGTCCGTTTACCTAATATATTGACCAAAGTCAACTTTAATCATATTAATGTCAAAATTTATCATTTTTCACACAGTATTCATATTTAAACTTTCTGGCTACGCGCTCATACTACGCATGCAAATCTAGGAAACCTTAAATGAGGTTTCCATGGCCTCGGAGACACAATAGAGTCGTCACATTCTCCACCTTTAAAACAATTGTTCGTCCTCAAACGGACAGAAGAAAAAAGAACCTGAGTCGAGAAATAGATGAGGATAACGACTCCGTATATCAGACTCACAATCCCAGGTCGATGCCTAAGGGGGGCTGACCTCTCCACTAAACACGCACCGAAGGAAAACTCTTTGAGCTCAACTGTCAAACTTGTTGGTCTTGAATAGCTACCGGCTCCTCCTCGTAAGACAAATCCTTGTCCAATTGGACAGTGCTGAAATCTAACACCTGGAATGGATCACCAAGATACATTCGAAGCATGGATTCGTGAAAAACTGGTTGCATGGCTGGCAAGCTAGGAAGCAATGCAAGTGTATAAGCCACCTCTCCCATACGATCGAGGATATCAAATGGGCCAATGAACCTAGGTCTAAACTTGCCCTTCTTCTCAAATCTCATCACGCCCTTCATAGGCGACACTCGGAGCAATACTTGCTCACCAACCATAAAAGCCATATCTCGAACCTTGCGATCTGCATAACTCTTCTGCCTGGACTGAGCTGTCCGAAGCCTACCCTGAATCATCTTGACCTTATCCAAGGCCACCTGAACTAAATCTGTACCTAATAACTGAGCTTCTCCCAGCTCAAGCCATCTCACCAGAAATTGACATCGCCTGCCATAGAAAGCTTCATAAGGAGCCATCTGGATGCTGGATTGGTGGTTGTTGTTGTAGGCAAACTCTGTTAAAGGCAAAAAAAATGGTCCCACGAGCCTCTAAAACTAATGACACAGGCTCAGAGCATATCCTCCAATATTTGAATAGTCCGCTCGGACTGTCCATCCATCTGAGGATGAAATTCTATGCTCAACTACATGGGTGCCTAACTCTCGCTGAACTGCTCTCCAAAAGAGCGAGGTAAACTACGAACCCATGTCCGAAATGATAGATATCGGCACTCCATAAAGGCAAACAGTCTCTCTGACATAGATATCAGCTAACCTCTCAGATGAATAAGTGGTTGCAATAGGAAGAAAATGCCAAGACTTGGTCAGCCTATCAACAATGACCCAAATCGCATCAAACTTCTTCCGAGTCATCGGAAGTCTAATGACAAAATCCATAGTAATCCTCTCCCATTTCCACTCGGGAAGCTCAATCCTCTGAAACAGTCCACCAAGCCTCTGATTCTCATACTTAACTGCTGAAAATTCAAACATTGAGCCACTTATGCAACAATATCTTTCTTCATTCTGCGCCACCAATAGTGCTGCCTCAGATCCTGGTACATCTTCGCGCTGCCCGGATGAGTAGAATATCGGAAACTGTGGGCCTCCGCTAAGATCAATTCTCGAATCCCATCAACATTAGGCACACAAATCCTCCCCTGTAATCTCAAGATGCCATCATAATCCAAGGACACATTCTTGGCACCTCCACGCTACACTGTGTCTCTCAAGACACACTAATGGGGGATCATCAAACTGTCGATCACGGATTCGCTCCAATAATAAAGAACAAGAGACCATGCATGCTAACACTCGGTTACGCTCAGAAAAATCCAACCTCACAATTTGATTGGCCAAAGCCTGAACATCCAAAGCAAGCGGCCTCTTGCTGGCTGGAATATAAGCAAGACTACCCATGCTGACTGACTTTCTACTCAATGTATCGGCCACCACATTGGCCTTCCTCGGGTGATACAAGATAGTAACATCATAATCTTTCAACAACTCCAACCACCTTCTCTGCCTCAAATTCAACTCCTTCTTCTTGAACTGGTACTGAAGACTCTTGTGATCCGTGTACACTTGACATATCACACCATATAGATAATGCCTCCAAATCTTCAAAGCATGAATAATGGCTGCCAACTCTAGATAATGAACCGGATAATTCTTCTCGTGGATCTTCAGCTGCCTCAAAGCATATGCAATAACTCTGCTATCCTGCATCAATATTGCACCAAGCCCAATACGGGAAGCATCACAATAAACAGTGTAAGGCCTTAAACTTGTGGGCAAAACCAATACCGCTGTCGTAGTGAGAGCCGTCTTGAGCTTCTGAAAGCTCGCCTCACACTCGTCTAACCATCTGAACTAGGCACCCTTCTGGGTCAATCTAGTCATCGGGATGCAATAGATGAAAATCCCTCCACGAACAGATAGTAGCCTACTAACCGCAAAAAACTCTTAATCTCTGTAGCTGAAGCTGGTCGAGGCCAATTCTTGACTGCCTCAATCTTCTTCAGGTCCACCTGAATACCCTCCGCTAAAACAATGTGACCCAAAAATGCAACCGAACTCAACCAAAACTCATATTTCGAGAACTTAGCATACAACTAACTATCCTTTAGAGTCCAAAGAACTACTCTAAGGTTCTTCTCGTGCTCCTCCTAACTGCGGGAGTATATCAGAATATCATTAATGAAAACTATCACGAACAAGTCCGAATAAGGCATGAAAACTCGGTTCATCAACTCCATATATATTGTCGGGGCATTAGTCAACCGAAATGACATGACCAAGAACTCATAATGCCCGTACCGAGCGCGGAATGTTGTCTTAGGGACATCAGATGCCCTAATCCTCAATCGATGGTAGCCAAATCTCAAATCTATCTTTGAAAACACCCTTGCACCCTAAAGCTGATCGAATAAATCGTCAATCCTCGACAGTGGATACTTCTTCTTGATTGTCACTTTGTTCAATTGCCGGTAATTAATAAAAATCCTCATCAAAACCATCCTTCTTCTTCACAAATTGCACTAGCGCACTCAAAGGCGAAATGTTGGGTCTAATGAAACCCTTCTCAAGAAAATCCTGCAACTGATTCATTAAATCTTTCAACTTTGGCGGCGCCATGCGATAAGACAGAATGAAAATGTTCTGAGTGCCTAGAGCCAGATCAATATAGATATCAATATTCCTATCGCGCGGCATACCTGACAGGTATGATGGGAAAATCTCAGAAAACTACCGAACAATAGGGACAAAATCCATAGAAGGGACCTTTGCGCTGGAGTCACGAACATATGCCAAATAAGCTAAAGAACCCTTCTCGATCATGCGTTGAGCCTTCACATATGAAATAACATTGCGGGTAACATGACCTGGGGTCCCTCTCCACTCCAAACAAGGCAAATTTGGTAACGCCAAGGTCGCGGTCTTGGCATGGCAATCCAAATAGCATGATGCGGGGACAACCAATCCATCCCTAATATAACGTCGAAATTCACCAATTCTAAGAGCAATAAATCAACACATGTATCAAGGCTGTCAAACACTACCACACAGGAATAGTGCACTCAGTAAATCACTATATAATTACCCACTAATGTAGATACTTAAACATGAATACTCAAGGCATCGCTACGCATAGTGAAGTATGGTGCAAAATAGGTCGGCACATATGAATACGTAGACCTAGTTCAAATAGCACCGAAGCATCCCTATCACAGACCATAATAGCACCTATAATAACTGCATCTGAAGATTCAGTCTCTGGCATAGCTGAAGAGCATAACACCGGGGCTGGGCCCACCCTCCTTGAACCATGTCTCTGGGGAGATCGTGAAAGTACAAGGGGGGTTGAATTGTATATAGTCTAAAATTAATCGTAATAAGTTGAATAAAACTTTAGAAGTCGACTGATTATGGCAATCTTGTGGATAGACAAATTTGAAGTAGTAAAAAGAAAGTAAATGTAGAAATTAAAGACACCATGAATTTTATGCTGGTTCGAATTCAATGTGAATCCTAATCCAGTCCCCTCGGGTTGCAAGGGACTTATCTTTAAGCAAATGAGTTTTGTTTCGAGTACAGATTCGTTGTTTTGTCGCTCAGATTTGTAGCATACAATGCCTCACCAGTTATAAGCTCTCTTTCAATCCCTGACTTGTTACATAGCAGAACTATATGAGCTACTATGCTTGTTTGCACTAAGTTAAAGAAAGTTGTTTTGGTTCGATCAACGTATGCTAAGCATGGGGTTACACTAAGAATTTATAAAAAAGTGGATGGTGAAGGCTCCACAACCCAAGGGTTTGGATCCTTGGAAAGAGTTAATTCTTTCCAAGAATAAAGTACTAGCCATTGCGTCTCTTTAGATCATTTTCCTTTGGCCAATGGCGAGATTGATAGAATTCTTCCTTGATTTTTGAACCTTCCGATCTATGTTGCTATCATCGTTAATTGGTCTTCAGTAATTGATCCTCTAGCATTAATTGATCTTCAGTAATTTGCTTTGACTCGTCAATCACGTATTGCGTAGAATCTGTGTTCCATTAGGGCTTGATCTAATTTCCCAGAATCATGGAGATAATCTCGGTTTGCTGATGTAGAGTTGATTCTTTCATTGAGTACCGAGAGAATTTAGTTCAGCTTCATTTGAGAAAGGTGTTCTTCCTTGTTTGGTATAACTCATTTGAACTCTGCACATGCATATTAATTTGCATCATTAAAATATGTATTAAACCTGTATAACGAATAAAGAGTATATACGAAGTAATATACAGAATCAACTTGAACCTGCACATAGAGCGTTAATAGTCCAGAAATATTCTCCCCCTTTTTGACATCAGCAAAGAGGGAGCAGCAATAATTATCATCCACAAACGCAAAAGAGAAAAAAAATCATTCATGGGCATAGCCCAAACATAGCCAAAACACGTTTAAAACAAACGAAAAAAACTGTCTGTAGACCACATCCATTTCATTGACGCAGAAACTAGGTAAAAGTGTTGCATATGGCCTTTTTCAGCTGGTCAAAGCTGGTGTTGGCAGCAACGCTCATTCCATCCAATCTTGAAGGCTTTAACCAGATTCTCCCTTATCCGTCGCACAACCACCCTAATTTTAGACACATCGGACATTGTTTCCTTAGTAATAGCATGAATAACATCCACAGTCGAATGTGTGGCAAATAGAAGAGTCTTGATATTTGAGAGTTGAGAGTCAATGGAGCTAAGCTTTTCATTTAGGTCTGCAGAAATGAGAGAGGGAAGAACAGCTGATGGAGGCTTGGTTTCCACGGGAGTAGGATTTGCATCACTATCACCCTTTTTGACCCAGACACCCTTGATACTCACATACCCCATACTTGAGAAGGCTCTAGAGTTATAACATTTGTTCACAGGAACGAAGGGGTAGTCTCAAAGCGGATTTTGATGAGCTTCCAAAATGTGGGTGATGGCCATACCATAGAGAAGAATGGTTTGATCTTCAGCACTCTTAATCATAAAATTTATGACCTAGGAGGACAACTTGATTTTGAAGTTTGAGATAAGATAGTAGACAAAGAAGGAATCTCGTTGAGAGAGGGTTGAAAAGGAACCAGTTTTCGGAGGAGTGTGGTGGCAAAAATGTGGGCAAGAACTCTAGTTTCAAAGCTAACATAACTAGGCCCTAATTGATTTGGAAGGGTTTCATAGAGATGTTCTGCAATACACTATTTAGCATGATCAAAGGTGATTTCAAAATCCCCAGGCCTGACATTATTAAAGACAGTTGGGAAACCAGAGCAAGGACAGAGAAAGAGGGAGTCAAACAAACCATAAGCAAGAACAATGCGTTTACTAAGAAAAAGAGTTTCAAGCCTATCAGGTTTACTAGAGTGAAGATTTGCATAAAACATACGAACAAGGGTTCATACACGGTAGGCGGAGAAATATAGAGAAAATTTTCCCACCCTTGATACACGAAAAGATTATTTACCTTACAGTTAAGAGACTCCATAAGATCAAGATCTACTACTCTTCCATGGGCGATGGGATTGTCCTTAAGAGAAATAAAGAAATCCCTATATGGGGTGACCCAGAAATTTAGGTCTTATTCTAGAGAGGCAGAGAAATCGAACTTTGATTTCTTTGGAGTAGAAGCAGGATGATCATCCATGGGACGCTTTCCAGAGTCTTTGTAACGTAAATGTTGGGAGTGCTCAGAGAACCCTCCTTGAGAGGAGGAACAACCCTTAAAACAATCAAACCCCAAGTCTACTTGGTTAGGCGGCGCAGAAGAGGGTTTTGCTTTTGAGCGGGGTACTTTCCTGGTGGAAGCAGAGGGAGTTTTTGGAGGATTTTGCCATGGGAGAAGAGAGATGTGGCAAAGTTTGAAAAGGGAGTTGGTAGAGGATGAGGGATATGGTTGAGATAAAAGAGACGGAAAAGGACTAACTTAAAGAGAGAAGATTTGATGGTTGAGTACATAAAAGGAAGGGGTGGAAGATGAATCAATATGATGATTGGTTTTCCAACTTTGACTGCAAACTGATGGAATAAGGCTAAAAAGAGAGGCAAAAGACCGACGACATAATTAATACACTGAAAAGAGCAATTATAACAATCTTTTGAAAAGTAACACTTTATCTTAAGAATTTTTAGAAAAATAAATATTGCCAAGTAATTCTCTCAAAGAACAAAATCTATCTTCCAACAATGGTTTAGTAAAGATACCAGCTAATTGGGCAGATGTGCCAACGAATGCTAGTTCTATATCACCTTTAAGAACATGATCTCTAATAAAATGATGTTTAATGTCTATATGCTTTTCCCTAGAGTGATGCACATGATTTTCCAAAAGACAAACTGCAGTAGAATTATCACAAAAGATTTGTATAGGCTTAAATGAAAGTTCATAGTCACCCAACTGATGGGACATCCAAAGTAGTTGTGCACAACAATGATGAACTGCTATGTGTTCAGGTCCAGTAGTTGACAAAGCGACTGGTGCTTGCTTTTTACTGTTCTAGGATATTAAGGCCTTTCCTAGTAATAGACAAGTGCCACTTGTGCTCTTTCTGTGTTGTTTATCACCTGCTAAATCTGCATCTGAAAAACCTTCTAATTTAAAGGAGTTAGAGCGAGGATATCACAATCCATGAGATACTATGCCAATAAGATATAGAATAATTCTTTTTACAGCAGTTAGATGTGACTTCTTGGGAGCCTGCTGAAACATGGCACATTTACAATTGCTGAACAAAATATCTGGTCGACTAGCGGTCAGATACAGTAGAGATCCAATCATTCCCCTGTATTTGGTTTCATCAACTAGAGTACCATATTCGTCTTTATCTAAATTTGGATTTGTACTCATAGGAGTCCCAATTGATTTTTCATAGCTTATGCCAAACAACTCCTTGGTATATTTAGTTTGGCAGATGAAAGTTCCCTCTTTAGATTGATGAATTGAAGTCCAAAGAAAAATGTGAGTTCACTTTGCATGAGGTTTGCAAATTCCTTGCACGTAACATAGTTAGCACTACCAAAAATAATATCATCAACATAAATTTGAATGATGAGATTACCTTCTGTTGAACGTTTATAAATAGAGTAATATCAATTTTACCTCTGGTGAACCTATGATCAACAAGGAAGGTACTTAACCTGTCATACCAAGCACGTGGAGCTTGTTTCAGTCCGTATAGTGCCTTGGTAAGCTTGTACACACGATAAGGAAATTTTTAGTCTTCAAATCCTGGGGGTTGTTTCACAAAAACTTCTTCTTCAATTCCATTTAGAAAAGCATTTTTGACATCCATTTGAAACAACATGAATCCTTTAAATGATGCATATGCTAACAGGATTCATATAGACTCTAGTCGAGCTGCTGGAGCAAAAGTTTCATCGTAGTTCCTTCTACTTGAAAATAGCCTTGAACAACTAATCTGGTTTTGTTCCTTATCACTTGTCCTTCTTCGTTCAATTTGTTCCTGAACACCCATTTTGTTCGAATGACAGAAATATTTTCCGGTCGGGGTATCAATTTCCATACTTGATCTTGCTGAATTGATCTAATTCCTCTTGCATGGCTTTCACCCAGCTTGAGTCCTTAAAAGCTTCTTCTACCTTTTTTGGCTCTATTTAAGAAACTAGAGCAATGTTTGCTTTCTTTTTAAAGGCAGCTCTGGTCTTTATTCCTTCATTTGGACCCCCTATGATATATTTCTGTGGGTATCTAGTTTCATTTCTCCATTATTTAGTCGAGTAGTGCTAGTAGTCGACTCCAAACGTTGTTCCGGAGTGTTGTTGCTAGTTTGTTCAGTTGAGTCGACTACATTTGTGGGACTAGTTGATTCCTGTGATTTTCCTTTATCCAAAACTTCTTGAGTTTGATGTTCATCACCTGCATTAATGCTTTCCTCGACCAAGGGATTATTTTCATCGAAAATAACACAAACTGATTCTTCAAAGCACAGAGTACATTTATTAATAACTCTAAAAAATCTTCTATTTAAAGAATAACCAAGAAAAATATCTTCGTCACTTCTTGGATCAATTTTTCCAAGATTGTCCTTACCATTGTTGTGAATGAAACACTTGCTTCCAAATGGATGAAAGTAACTGATATTAGGACGCTTACCCTTCCAGAGATTATACAGAGTCTTCTTCAAGATGGGCCTAATGAGACATCAGGTGAGAATGTAGCATGCAATACTCACACCTTCAGCCCAGAAATGATTTGGCAGATAGTGTTCTAACAGCATGGTTATTGCCATGTCTTGAAGAACTCTATTTTTTCTTCCCACAACTCCGTTTTGTTGAGATGAGAGAGGAGCAGAGAAATAGTGAGTGTAACCTTGATCATTACAGAAATCTTCAAATGCATTGCTTTCAAAATCACCTCCATGATCACTTTGGATTATGGAGATTTGATAACCTTTTTTTCTTTCAATCCTTTTGCAGAAAACTTCAAAGTTTCTCAAAGGCTTCATCTTAGTGAGATAGAAAAAGTACCAAGTAAAACGTGAAAAGTCATCAACAATAACAAATTCATATTTCTTGCCACCTATGCTATCAGTTCTAGTAGGTCCAAATAAATCTATATGAAGTAATTGCAACGGTTTTGAAGTGGACACTGTCTTTGTTATTGAAAGAGTTTCTAGTTTGCTTACCCATCTGACATGCATCACAAATATGAGTCCTAGAAAAATTCATATAGGTAACCCAATGACTAGATCATGTTTGGCTAGTTTCTCAATTAAATTCATACTAGATTTATCGATTCGATTTTGACCCTTATCGATAATAACTTATCAATTATCGATTTGTATATATGCTTATCGTTATCGTTTCAATAAAGTTTCGATTTTTTCGATTTCGATTTATCGATTTTGGGGGCTTATTGATTCGGTTATCGATTACACCAATAAGAAAATTTGCGAGATTCCACGAAAAGTATATCGCTATAAACGCGCCTAACTTATATGGACAAAAAGAAGCTAAACTAAGACGAACATCATTTATAACATAAAATTGTATCAACAAGCACATGAAACAAAACTAAAGTATGGGATCAAAATGTATGTCGCCAACACTCCAATGGTATAAAAAAACAAAATACATCATCACGGCTAATTTTGTTTTTCATTACCTTGAACTTCATTCACTTTATTTTTAAATATGATCATTCCTTAAATGTGGTAGAGGAAATAATAGGGTAAGAGACTTAGGGTAAAAGAAAGGGTATAGATTAGGGAAAATAATATTGTATAGCCGCTTTCAAAATTGTAGCAGAATATATATACATTCTGTATGTTGTATTAATCTACACAAATAGGTAATTACTCATTTTATAAGTGTCTACACTCTAGGGCTGTGCATTCGATTTATCGATTCGATTTTGACCCTTATCGATAATTACTTATCGATTATCGATTTGTACATATGCTAATCGTTATCGTTTCACTAACGTTTTGATTTTTTCGATTTTGATTTTTTCGATTTCGATAACAAATATCGATTCGATTTATCGATAAACCGATTCGAATGCACACCCCTACTAGCATGACCTAATCTTCTGTGCCATAACCAGGGATCATCAGACATAGAGGTTAGACATATGTGACCATCTAAATTTTCGAAATCATCAATTATATAAACATTTCCATACCTTTTTACAGGAAGAATATTTTACATGATTCTTCTTTAATAGCACATATAGTTCTTTTAATTTTTACCTCATATCCTGAATCAAAGAGTTGACTTATGCTGAGGAGATTGTAGTTAAATCCATCAACCAGATATACTTCGGTAATGTCGCATCTATTGTTGCAAGGTATTTTTCCAGTGCCAACTATTTTGCCTTTTGAATCATATCCAAATTTGGCGTTCCCACTATCAATATTTGTAACTTCCTTAAACAGGCTTTTGTCACCTGTCATGTGATTAGAACACGCACTATCTAGATAACATTTTGCTTTGCTCTTCACTCTGTGGTGTTCCTGGAATACAAATTAATTACTTTCTTTTAGGTACGCAAGCTTGCTTTGGTCCTAGTGAGTTAGTGTTACTGGTTTCGGAGTTCTTAGGTTTCCAAATCCATCCGGACATATGAGATTTACGAAACTGACAATCAGAATATCTATGCCAATTTCTGTTACAATAGTGACATTTAACTCCTGACATATATTTTTAGGTCTTTCACAAAAGTTGGAATTAGCAGTCATAGGATTTGTTGGTTCCTTCCAGTAGACTTGTAAGTTGACTCATTCGATCTAGCTCAGATTGGTTCTTTTCCAGTTGACTTAAATGTCGTCTGGTTTGTCCTAACAGATATGTGGCTGGTGGATTTGCGCAAGCTGTTAAACTGTATTTGCAATTCCTCTATCTCTTCTTGAAGTGCATCTTTTTAAATTTCACATTCTTCAAGCTTGGGTTTCCAGTCTTTGACTTCCCTGGTGAGTAGGGGTGTGCATTCGAATCAGTTTATCGATAAATTGAATCGATTATTTGTTATCGGTTTATCGATTTATTGATTTGGATTTCGAAATTTTCCTTCTCAAGTTACCGATTTCGATTTCGATTTTGTCCTTTTGGTTTATCTGTTTATCGATAAACCAATAAAATATACTAAAAAGACAGATATTTTATAATAATAGTATACTACCCTTGCCCTTCACTTAAATTCCTAACCAGATTACTCTATTTTCCTCACTTCTTCAACACCGATTCTCTTCAGTCTTCTCTGTGGCTAGACCCAAAACGGGTGCTCGATCAGGATTTGACTGTTTTACAATTTCTTGTTGTGGACATTAATAATAATGGATTCGTGAGGTAAAGGTTGTCTTTTCCTCTTGAAATTATTGCTATTTGTCTTTAAACTAACTTCATATGTTTTTACTCTATTTGCTGATACTTGCCAAGTCATTATCAACAATTAAATCATCTGATAGTGGCATTACATCATATTTAATTCTCCTATATATAAAGTTCCTAAGGAACATATTTTGCTGACAGGAATTTGGCGGCATGCCAGTTAAACTTTCATATTTTGTCCTTGATTTTCAGTATTATAACGTTTGTTGCCATCGAATAATTTGGTAAATGAAGGGAACTTCGTAGGCATTTTCAAAGCCCAACATATTCATAGTCAAATCATTTTTTATTACTGTCACAGGGACATACGTGAAGAGCTAAATGAAACAATGAACCCATTTGTCTAGGTGTGTTCCCGAGATATATACTTTATTACTAACATTATACGCCTCTTTCATCTTTATTTTTGCTGATCCCCGCGGGCAAAATCATCTTCTGCTAAGGGTTAAAATATTACAAAAATTATATTATATTTATAAGTAAAATATTAAATTTTAAATGTAACAAAAGATTACACTGTCACTTGGGAATAGCTAACAAAAGATTTGTTGTACTTACTGTCAATAGGCAAGTTGCCATGGTCAAACTCATGGAATCTGTAGCTGAGATATATGCTTGGATTTTACCATAAGTTTTTATTGGTGTTATCGATAACCGAATCGATAAGCCTCAAAAATCGATAAATTAAAATCGAAAAAATCGAAACCTTATTGAAAGGATAACGATAAACATATCTACAAATCGATAATCAATAAGTAATTATCGATAAGGGCCAAAATAGAATCGATAAATCGAATGCACACCCCTACTGGTAAGTCTCCTAAGTTCATTCATCATCTTTTGAGACTCTTTTATGGTGAATTAAAGAATGACTTGTAATTTATTGCATCTTTCACCGTCATAAGATCTTACCTCGATAGTTTCTCCTCTTGCCACAAAGCAGTTTTCATTATTTGAATCATCTTCGTCTGTCCAGCACCCTGAAGTTTTGTTGATTTTGTTTTCTAGAATTTTCATGAAGCAGAGATTTGCTATTGCTTCATGGTATGAGTCATCCTCATCACTCCAGCTTCCAAATGATCTGATTTTGTTGAATCCTCTAGATATCTTTCTCTTCAGTTCTTGACACTCCTCTTGGATGTACCCAAACATTCTACATTCATAGAATTTTCTATCGTTCTTGTCTTGTTCATTGTATTGTCTAGATCGTCTTGGTGGAAATCTTCCCTTATTTGTATTTATATATTTTCTCATTAATCCATCCATGTTTCTAGTCATCATAGCGATTTCTTCTTCTAGAACTTCAGGATTATAAATTTCATTCTGAGCAGTTTCAGTAGTAGTTTTGAAAGCAACAATTTTCTTCTTTTCTTCTTCATTTATCTTCTTCAGATGCGTTCTTTTGAGATCAACGAGTTCTTCTCGAAGATCATCATATGATAGCTTGTTAAAGTATTGAGATTCTAAAGTGACCACTTTAGTCAGCCAGGTGGTTGGTAGGCTTCTAAGAATTTTCCTAAATTGATCACCACTTGCTAAGAGCTTTCAAATCACTGATTATTTTACTGAATCGGGCAAACATTTCTTCGATGGATTCTCCTTCCTTCATTGAGAATAGTTCATAGTCGTGAACTAGCATATTTATGTGAGTTTCCTTTACTTTGCTGGTATCTTCATAGGTAACTTTGAGTTTGTCCCACATTTTTTTGACAGTATCACAACTAGAAATCTTCTCATATTTTTTACCACTTATTGCATTGTGAAGGAGATTCCTTGTCTTCTTGTTTTTCTGTACAACTTCAAATTTCTCCTTTGAGTATGAGTTTATATCATCAAGATCATCGAACGGTGGAGAGCTGGAAAGCTATGGATAGTTTCCCTTCTTCATGACCCTCCATACTTTGACATCGTATGCTTTGGTGAAGATTTCCGTGCGGATTTTCCAGTTCAAGAAGTGTTTTCTATTGAAGTATGGCGGTCTTACTTGAGAAGTTCCTTCCTGAAATAGAGCTCCAACAATAACCTGATTTGCCATGATTTACTTTCTCACAAACGCTTAAGCAAAAAAGCTAAAGTGTGAGCCTGACTCTGATACCAATTGAAAGTACAAGAGGGGGGTGAGTTGTATATAGTTTAAAATTAATCGTAATAAGTTGACTAAAAACTTTAGAAGTCGACTGAATATGGCGATCTTGCAGATAGAGAAATTCGAAGTAGTAAGCAGAAAGTAAATGCAGAAATTAAAGACACCAGGAATTTTATACTGGTTCGTATTCAATGAGAATCCTTATCCAGTCCTCTTGGGTTGCAAGGAATTTCTCTTCAAGCAAATGAGTTCTTTTCGAGTACATATTCGTTGTTTGTCACTCAGATTTCTAGAACTTGTTTGATATAACGCCTCACCAGTTGTAAGCTCTCTTTCTATCCCTGACTTGTTACACAACGGAACTATATGGGCTACTATATTTGTTTGCAGTAAATTGAAGATAGTTGTTGTGGTTCGATCAAACTATGCTAAGTCTGGGGTTGCACTAAGAATTTAAACAAAAATGGATGGTGAAGGCTTGACAACCCAAGTGTTTTGATCCTTGGAGAGTTGATTCTTTCCAAGAATAAAATACTAGCCGTTGCATCTCTTCAGATCTTTTTCCTTTGGCACATGGCGAGATTGATAGAAATCTTCTTTGATTTTTGGACCTTCTGATCTTGATTGCTGTCATCATTAATTGGTCTTCAGTAATTGATCCTTTAGCATTAATTGGTCTTCAGTAATTGATCCATTAGTATTAATTGGTCTTCAGTAATTTGATTTGACTCGTCAATCACAGATTGTGCGAAATCTGGGTTCCATTAGGGCTTGATCTAATTTCCCAGAATCATGGAGATAATCTCATTTTGCTGATGAAGAGTTGATTCTTTCATTGAGTACTGAGAGAATTTAGTTCAGCTTCCTTTGAGAAGGATGTTCTTCTATGTTTGGTATAGCTCCTTTGAACTCCTGGACATGCATATTAATTTGCATCACTAAAATATGTCTTAACAGATCGGCTACTGGCTGTCCCCTACCTCTGGTGGTCCGAGCTCCACCTCTATGACCTCTATGAAATACAAGGGGGTGTGTGTGAATTGTTGATAATTAAAATTAATCGTTAACAAGTTGACTTAACTCTTAAGTAGTCGACTAAATGTGGCAATCTTGCAGATATGGTAATTTGAGGTAATAAGCCGAAAGTAAATGCAGAAATTAAAGACAACAGGAATTTTTATACTGGTTCAGATTCAATGTGAATCCTAATCCAGTCGCCTTGGGTTTCAAGGGGTTTCTCTTCAAGTAAATGGGTTTTCTTGCGAGTACAGATTTGACGTATGTCGCTCATAGCACTCGTTTGATACAATGCCTCACCAGTTGTATGCCTTTCTATCCCTGACTTGTTACACAACAGATCTATATAGGCTACAATGCTTGTTTGCAGTAGAATGAAGAGAGTTATTTTGGTTCAATCAAAGTATACTAAGGATGGGGTTACACTGTGAATTTATACAATGATGAATGGTGAAGGCTTGTCAACCCAAGGGTTTTGATCCTTGGAAAGAGTTGATTCTTTCCAGGAATAAAAAACTATCTGTTGCTTCTCTTCAGATCTTTTCATTTGACAGATAACGAGTTTGACAAGATTCTTCCTTGATTGTTGCACTTTCCAATCTCGATCGTTGTCCGGATCGTCTAGCTTTAATTGCTTTTCAGCTATTTGATCTGACTCATCAATCATTGATTGCATTAAATCTTTATTCCGTCATGTCATATTTGACTTCCCAAAATCATGGAGCTAATATTGATTTGTTGATGTAGTATTGTTTCTTTCCTTGTACATCGTAAGTATTTCAGGCGGCTTCCATTGTGAATGATTTCCTTCCTTATTCGACATAGCCTTTCCAATAGTTCCTTTTACGTCTTTGAACTTCTGCACATGCGTATTAATTATATCATTAAAATATGATCTAAGAATCTCCCCCTATTTGATGATGGAAAAATAATATACGTAGACTTAAGGATGTAAACAATAGTTGACTTCCCTATTTATTACTAGTCGACTTGGATCCCCCTGATGTGTGTAGTCAACTGAACTTGATCTCCCCCTCAATATGTGCAGTCGACTTGTACCTATATAGTATTGTCTATGAATGTGCATCATAGTTGACTTAACCTGTTCAAAGAATAAGAAGTACTGTCTATGCATGTAGCATAGTCGACTTAACTTGTATAACAAATAAAGAATTCATATGTGTACCCTGCACATAATTTGTTAAAAATTCAGAAGATATATATATTCTCCCCCGTTTTGACATCAGCAAAGAGGGATTAGCATGTACTAGCAAAAATATTATCCACATAAGCAGAAGAAGAAACATAACATCCACGGGAACATCCAAACCACAGACAAAACAATTTTAAAGCAAAAAAATTACCTGTAATACACATCCATCTCAGCGACGCACAAAGTAAGTAAGAGTGTTGCAGACACCTCCTTCAACTGTTCAAAGCTGGTGTTGGCAGCGATGCTCATTCCATCCAGCCTGTTGTGCACCTCCTTAAAGGCTTTATCTACATTTTCCCTTACCCTTTGCACATCTACCCTGATTTTAGACACATCTAACCTTGTTTCCTTCGAAATAGCATGAATAGCATCCAAAGTCGATTTTGTGGCGGACAAAAGAGTCATGATGTCTAATAGTTTGGAGTCAATGGAGCTGACCTTTTCACTTAGGTCGAAAGTAATGGGAGAGGGCGGAACATCAGACAAAGGCTTGGTATCAACGGGATTTTGCTTTGCGTCACTTTCACCCTTCTTAACCCAGTCAACTTTGACATTCACATACTCCATACTAGAGAAAGCTCTAGAATTGTAGCACTCGGAGACATGAGTAATGGGGTTGTCTGAAAGCGGAATTTGATAAGCTTGCAGAATGTCGGTGATAGACACACCGAAAGGAAGACTGGTTGGATCTTCAATACTCTCAATCATAAAATTTATGACCTAGGAGGACAACCTTATTTTGAGTTAAGAGATAAGACAGTAGACAAAGAAGGTTTTCCTTTGAGAGATGGTTGAGAAGGAATCAGTTCTGGGGAGAAGAGTGGTTGCAACAATGTGGGCAAGAACCCTAGTTTCAAAGTTCACATCACTGTGTCATAATTGATTGGGAAGCGTTAGAGGGATTTTCAGCAATACACTGTTTAGCCTGGTCAAAAGTGATTTCAAAATTCTCAGGCCAGACATTCTTAAAGAGAGAAAGGAAACTAGAGCAATGACTGAGTAAAAGAGAATCGAACAGACCACAATCAAGAACAAAAGTTTCAAGCCTATCATGTTTACTAGAGTGAAGATTAGCAAAAAACATACGGACAAGGGGTTATACACTTTAGGCGGAGAAATAGAGAGAAAGTTTTCCCACCCTTGATACTCAAAAAGATCCTTTATCTGGAAATTGAGGGACTCCATATCATCAAGATCCACAATTCCTCCATGGGCGATGGGCTTTTCCTTGGGAGAGATAAAAAGATCCATACTTTGGGTATCCCAGAAATTTAGGTTGGGATCGAGTGAGGCAGAGAAATCGGACTTCGATTTCTTTGGATTGGAAGAGACAGGTGGATCCTCCATGGGACACTTACCAGAGGTTTTTTCTCCTAAAATTTGTGAGTGTTCAGAGTATGCTCTTTGAGAAGAGGCACAACCCTCAGATTGATCAAACCCTTGGTCTACTTTCTCAGGAGGCACAGAAGAGGACTTTGCCTTTGAGCAGGGTATTTTTTCTGGTGGATGCAGAGGGGTTTTCAGAATATTTTGCTATGGAAGAAGGGAGGGTTGGCAAAGGTTGACGAGATAAGGTGTAGATGAAAGATACTGAAAAAGGCTTAACATAAAAAGAAGAGATTTGACAGTTGAGTACAGAAAAGGAAGGTCTGTCAGTTGAAGCTACGTGATGATTGGCTTTCAAACTTCAATTGCAAATTGATGTGAAAAGACATCAACAATAAAAAAAGCATATTTGTTTCCTCCTATGGTAGCAGTTGTAGTAGGTCCAAATAAATCTATATGAAGTAATTGCAACGGTTTTGATGTGGACACTATGTCTTTATTTTTGAAAGAGTTTCTACTTGGCTTACCCATCTGGCATGCGTCACAAATATAAGTTCTAGAGAAATTCAGTTTAGGTAAACCAATAACTAAATCATGTTTGGATAATTTTTCAATCAAATGTATGCTGGCATGTCATAGTCTTCTATGCCACAACCAGGGATCATCAGATATAAAAGTTAGGCAAATGTGACCATCTATATTTTCAAATCCATCAAGTATGTGAATATTTTCGTACCTTTTTCCACGAAGACTTATTTTACCTGATTCGTCTTCTATGGCACAACCTGTTCTCTTAAACTTTACCTCATATCCTAAGTCACAAAGTTGACTTATACTGAGGAGGTTGTAATTTAGTCCATCAACAAGATGTACCTCAGAAATTGTCACAGTTGTTGTTAAAAGAAATTGTCCCACTTCCAACTATTTTGCCTCTTGAGTCATCTCCAAATTTAGCATTTCCTCCATCAATCTTTGTAACCTCCTTGAAAAGATTTTTGTCACATGTCATGTGACTAGAACACACACTATCTAGGTACCATTTCCGTTTGCGATGTATTTTGTGGTGTTCCTGCAATATATAATAATTACTTTCTTTTAGGTACCCAATCTTTCTTGGGTCCAGATGAGTTAATGTTACTGGGTTAAGAATATTTAGGTTTCCAAACCCATCTAGACATATGATGTTTACGAAATTGACAACCAGAATATTTATGCCCACTTTTGTTACAGTAGTGACATTTTGCCACAAACATGTTTTCAGGTCTTTCGTAAGCGTTGGAACTAGCTATCATTAGATTAGTTGATTCTGTTCCAGTCGACTTGTAAGTAGACTGGTCAGATCGACTAGTTAATTTAGTTCTGATTGGTTCCTTTCCCATTGACTTGTAAGTCGTCTGGTTTGACCTAACAGAATTATAACTAGTGGATTTGAGCAAGATGTTAAGCTGCATTTGCAATTCCTCAAACTACTCTTGAAGTACATCCTTTTCAATTTCACATAATTCATGTTTGTGTTTCAAGCCTTTGATTTCCATAGTGAGTCTCTAAAGTTCATTCGTCAATCATTTTTTGAGACTCTTTTAAGGTGGAATCAAGAATATCCAGCAATTCATTACATCTATCACACTCATAAGATCTTACCTCGCTAATTTCTCCTCTTGTCATAAAATAGTTTTTATTGTCTGAATCATCTTCATCTGTCCAACATCCCAAAGTTTTGTTAATATCATTTTCTAGGATTTTCATTCTGCAGCGATTTGCTATTTCTTCACGGTCTGAGTCATCCTCATTGCTCCAGCTTCCAAATAATTTGTTTTTGTTGAATCCTTTAGAGATCTTCTTTCTCCGTTCTGGACATTCTTCTTGGATGTATCCAAATTTTCTATATTCGTAGCATTTTCCATCATTCTTATCTTGTTCGCTGTATTGCCTAGATCTTCTTGGTGGAAATCTTCCTTTCTTTGAAATTCTATATATTCTCATTAGTCCATCCATGTTTCTAGACATCATAGAAAATTCTTCTTGTATGGCTTTAGGATCATTAATTTCATTTTCAGCTGCTTCAGTAGTGGTTTTGAATGCAACAATTTTCTTTTTCTCCTCTTGATTTGTCTTTTTCACGTGTGTTCTTTCAAACACAATGAGCTCTCCTCGAAGTTCATCATATGATAACTTGTTAAGATCTTGAGATTCCAGGGTGACCACTTTAGTCTGTCAGGTGGTTGGTGGATATTCGAAAATTTTCCTAACCTGACCACCACTAGTATAAGGTTTACCAAACGCATTCAAGTCATTGATTATCTTACTGAACCTGGCAAACATTTATTGGATGGATTCTCCTTCCTTCATTGAGAACAATTCATAGTCGTGAACTAGCATATTTATGTGAGTTCCCTTTACTTTGCTGTTACCTTCATAGGCAACCTCAAGTTTGTCTCACATCTCTTTGGATGTATCACAGCTAGATATTTTCTCATATTCTTCATCACTTGTCGCATTGTGAAACAGATTTCTTGACTTGTGATTTATTTGGACACAACAGATCTATATAGGCTACTATGCTTGTTTGCAATAGAATAAAGAGAGTTATTTTGGTTCGATCAAAGAATAGTAAATATGGGGTTACACTGTGAATTTATATTATGATGAATGGTCAAGGCTTGTAAATCCAACGATTTTGATCCTTGGAAAGAGTTGATTCTTTCCAAGAACAAAAAAAACTATCTGTTACTTCTCTCTAGATAATTTCCTTTGGCAAATAATGGGTTTGACAGTATTCTTTCTTGATTGTTAGACTTTACAATCTTGAACGTTGTCCGGATCGTCTAGCTTTAACTGCTTTTCAGTGATTTGATTTGACTCATCAATCACAAATTGCGTTAAATCTTTATTCTAATATGGCAGATTTGATTTCCCAGAATCATGGAGCTAATCCTGATTTGCTGATGTAGTACTGTTTCTTTCCATGTACATTGTAAGTATTTTAGCCAGATTCCCTTGTGAATAATTTCCTTCCTCGTTCGACATAGTCGTTCCAATAGTTCCTTTTACTTCTTTCAACTTCTCCACATGCGTATTAATTGCATCATTAAAATACGATCTAACACTTCATCCCCGATTCAAGCTGACTGGGCGGCCTGTGGAACCTCTAGTTCATGAATCATAGCACAAGAACCCTGCTGCTTAGACTGTGCAACCCACAACCTCGGGCAAGCCTTCCTAGTGTGACCAAACTCACTACACTTATAGCACCCGCCTGAATGCTGCAGCTGAGAGGACTGGGATTGACCATGTCGACTTGAATGACCACCTCGAAAGCTCTAAAGCGGTAGTGCACTGATAGACTGCTAATCAAAATAATGCGGCCGGTAACCACGATCACCCGAAGTACCATAAAAGACCTAGAGAGCTGGCTAAAAGTGCCTATGAGGATGGCCTCTACCATAAGAATCTCTAACTCTACACAAGGTACCACTGAATCTACCTGCATGACGGGGCATCTTATCAGACCCATGACCGCCTCCCTGTGATTAATCCATCTCAACTCTACGGGCCACATTGGCCGCCTCCTGAAAATAAATCTCTCTCCCGGCTCCCTAGCCATCTGGAGATGGATCCACTGAATCAAACCATCAATAAACCTATGCACCCTCTCCCTCTCTCTCAGCGGGGAGTATAATAATATAATGGCATTCTAGATCAATAAACTGAGTCTCATAGTGAGTGATTGTCATGGAGCCCTAATGAAGGCACTCAAACTGCCTACGAAGAGCATCTCGCTGAGTAACTGGGAGAAACTTCTCCATAAAAAACTCTGCAAACTGGTCCCAAGTTAAGGGTGGAAACCCTGTGGGTCATCTCAACAATAGTCCCTCCACTAAGTCTTGGCGAATCCAGATAGGCGAAAGTTGGCGAAGTCGACCCCATTGGTCTCCACAATACCAAGAGTCCGAAGAACCTCATGGCAGCTATATAAGAAATCTTAGGGGTCCTATGAAAGAGAATCGCTGAATGTGGTGGTGAAGAGCTTTGTGAACCTATACAACGTCCAAATAGCATCTGCGAACATAGTCGCTCCATCGCCAGTCCGAGTCACATTACCCGGTTGAAATGTCACAGCTTGCTGAACCACTTGAAGTTGAGCCTGGGGAGCTACCTGCTCCGAAGTATGTGTAGCAGGAGTCTAAACTCCTCCTCCTTCATGAGAAATGACTAGTGCTACTGGAAGCAAACCCGCTAGAGAAACGGTCTCCATAAAGCCTACCAACATGACCAAAGAGTCCTGAAGAACTGGGGTGGCTATGAACCCCTCTGGCACTTGAGCTGGGCCTACAGGATCTGCTGGGGATGGAACCTCCTCATTATAATCAACCTGATGCTCCATCTCTGGGACTGCTACTCGGGGCTGAGCACAGCCCCTACCTCGGCCTCTGGCACAGCCTTGGCCTCGCCTTTTGTCCCTCGTGGGAGCTGTGGCTGGGGGCTTGGGCTGCTGAGCGGTAGAAGAAGAAGAACATTTTCTTGCCATCTGCGAAAGAACATAGTAGAAAGACAATCAGTGTTTGAGAAACAAAATCGCACGACAAGAAAGAACAAAGTGAAAATTTTCCTAACTTTGTAGCCTCTAGGTATAAATATAGACCTCTCCATATTGATCCCTCAGACTCTACTGAGTTTGTCCGTGAGTTTCGATACCCATGAAACCTAGTGCTCTAATACCAACTTTTCACGATCCGAATTTTTCATCCTCGAAAGTCGTGGTGGCGCCTACTAATATGAGCTAGGAAAGCCAACTTAAATTTCTTCTTTTAGCAATTATCGGCCATGTAATAAAAATGAAGCATAATATGATAATCGCAAATCTCAAATATAATTAAATGAATGAAATGGGAAAGTTTAACAAAATTCTTTACCCAAGATTAGTGTCATGATACTCACGAACGTCTAGAGCATACTAAATACAAGGTTTGAATAAAGGCATAAAACTGTCGGTAATGGTACAAGAGATAACATAATAAAGTAAGATAGAAGGGACTCCGTGCCTGCGGACATTAGCGAGAATACCTCGATGTCCCTGGACTGAAGGTCAGCTCCCAAATCCACTACTGCTGTCCAAAAGCTGCTACTTCGGCACTATGATCTAGGCAAAAAGATGCACAGAGTGTAGCATCAGCATAACCCCCCCATGTGCTGGTAAGTGCCCAACCTAACCTCGACAAAGTGGTGACGAGGTTGGACCAGACGACAATATAAAATTGTACAGTTATGAAATATATATTGCGAAAAATAAATAGGAAAATAAGAAGTCTATTAAGGGGGGGAAACATGCTGCGGGTAGGCAATAGTTATAACCAAGAAGGCTAAATTCAAAGATAGAACAACCAACAGAACTTAAATGCAGAATATACATACTTAATCTATAATTTGTTGAGGCGCGCAACCCGATCCAATCATGTAACCATACTGTTGCGGCGTGCAACCCAATCCTCAATCATCATTGTTGCGGCGTGCTACCCGATCCATATCTTTTAGTGTTTTTGCAGCTTGCAACCCCATCCATATATATATACATATATACCTCCCCAAGACAACAACCACAAATAAAAGGTAAGGGAATAATAACTAGTGAAATAGATCTTGGAAAGGGAATGCAACAACACAACTAAATCTCGACAAGGGAGAAAATCTACAAAACCAATTAAATATCCCGTAAAGCGAATAACCATCGCCTTTTTCTCTTTCTTACACTTCTCACTCTATAATTCACCTTATCATTCAAGCCATCGCTCCAAACAGTCATTTCATATCATATACCTTCTCAGTCCGTTACACAACTTGAGCCAATGCTTCACGAAGATAAAAAATCATAATCTCTTCTCATGCTCCTTAAAGTACATAGAAATCATCAAATAAGCATGGAAGAATCACAACAATTCAGAGTAAATCAGAATATAAGGACACACAGTCATGCTTGACACCAGTGTAAAGATACTCGTCACCATGCCTATACACCGTACTCGCCAATTAGCAATTAGAAAATAAGACTTTACTCCTATTACCTCAAGCTAAAGTTAGATCAAACACTTACTTCGAATGCTCCAAACTCATCTCAAGCCTCTAGTACAGCTTAACCCCTCGAATTCACCATACAACCGCTCGAATCTAGACACAAACTACTTGAATGTATCAACAAATGCTAATTGAATCAATTTGAATGCATAAGAATAAATTTTCCAACGTTTCGCTAAAAAATTCCTAAAATACCCCTAGGCCCACGTGGCCAAAACCCAGTTACCCATTCCCTCACAAATTCATATCTACAATTAGTTTTGAAATCAAATCTAAAACTGAGACCCAAATCCCCAATTTTAAGAAAACCTAAGTTCTACCCAAAATCCCCATTTTCACCCATGAAATTTATTGATTTTAAGATAAAGACATATACAATGATGTTAAAGATTGGAAAAAATAAGTAAATGTTGATTAACAAACGATTTGGGGAAGAAATATTTCTTGGAAAATCGTTTATGGGTGTTTAAATTTGAAAGAATGTGAAAAATGAAGCTTAAAATTGTCAAAGTATGAAAAATGCAAGCCTCATATGTGGGAATTGTAAATTTGGGTTCGCAAACAGCCTTGGAAATTACGAGTAACCTTTCTGTATTTGTGAATAATGAAGGAAACTGAAGGTTCGCATTTGCGAACCATAAGGTCGCTTTTGTGGAACCTGGCCTTCGCATTTGCGAGGTCTACATCGCATTTGAGATGATCTCAGGCCGACACATTCCTCGCATTCGCGAGATGACCTTTTGCATTTGCGAGCTTGCATTTGCGGGATGCGAAGCTTGCAGGTCAGATATGGCTGCATTTTTTTCCAAGGTTCAAAATGCAATTTGACACCTATCTAAAACTCACCCGAGTCCTCGGGGCTCCAACCGAAACATACACACAACCTCAAAAACATCCTACAGACTAATTCGTGTGATCAAATCACAAAAATAACACCGTATACATAGAATCAAGTCTCAAAACTCAAGATTTCTTTCAACTTTCAAAAAATATAAATTTTCCATTTTAAGTCCGAAATACATCAAATGACATCCGTTTTCATCAAAACTTAATAGAAAACACTTAAACCACCTATAAGACATGTACAAGGCGTCAGAACAAAAATACGGGCCCGATACAAACACTTTATAATCAATTTTTATTTTAAATTTCTATATTAATTTCAGACATTAATTTCTTTTAAAAATTTATTTCTCGGGCTTGGGACTTCAAAATTCGATTCCTGGCATACGCCCAAGTCCCATATTTTCCTACGCACCCTCCTAGACCGTTAAACTACGGGTCCGGGTCCATTTACCTAAAATATTGATCAAAGTCATCTTTAATCATATTAATATCAAAATTCATCATTTTTCACTCAAAATTCATATTTTTGCATTTCGGCTACGCGCCCGGACTACACACGCAAATCGAAGCAACCCTAAATGAGGTTTCCAAGACCTCAAAGACAAAACATGAGCGAGAAAATAGGTAATGCCCCTTTGGATCATCACAAGAAATAACAGAAATTCCTAGGGGATTCGTCATCGGGCTAGGCAAATTCTTGGATCCAATTCCCCAACGCCGCAGCCTGTACATCAGTGGTCATCTCCTGGCCATATAAAAATACCGACCGACATTGTTTCTTCACGTATGGTATCACTGACAATAAATCTGCAAGATTATGTCGAAACATTTAAGGATAAAGCGACTTCCAAAATTTATAAGAAAAAATGCAGGGAAATGAGAGAGGATGACCCCAAGTTCATAGTTGAATTTGACGATGTGCTAAATTTTGTTATCTACGTTCTTGTTTTCCTTTTTAGATCAATGGAAGCATGATTTTTTTTATTTATCCAAGATTTTGATTTTCGATACTACATATTTGTTTTTCATCGTGACTGTACTGGACGAAATTGGATTTATTCTCTCTGGGTTGGTTGATATATAGTGCACTCACAGGAAAATACAAATTTTTAGATGAAAGCAGGCTTATCTTGGGGGCTGAGTTGAAAGACCTCGTCTGTTTCAAGAAGTTGAGGAAGGGTTTGGCTTTTTTTAGAAAAGTGAATCTCCATATCAACTTAACTGAAAAGCCACTAGCTTCGGCAAAGAGCCTATGGTACAAATATGCAAGCTTTCTGCTTGTACTAGTTTCTTTGATATCTACAGTGGCTAGCTGTATTGATGCCTTTTGTGCTTTATGTTAGGTATCTTGTTTACTATTCTTACTGCTTTAATTTGGTACTTTTTTCCCCTTCAGTTCTTTGCTAGCTGATACTGTTTGTCTTAGGTCGCTGATGAAGACATGCCGCTAAAGATTTAAACCTTACTTAAGAAGAATTTTAAATTATTTTAGATGTATGGTCTAGCTAAGAATATTTGTTATCAACATTTTGAAATTTTCTTTAACTCTTAAGATGTATAACTTATATTCTGGGCCAAATGTTTAACTCTTATGGATATTATTAAGTTGTTGGACAATTTGGATTATGAATAGTTCTATGACTAAAAGTTTACCTAGTTGGTGCAACAGATTTTTTGGCACTCGAACCCAGGACCTAACAGTTATGAATGGAGGTGCTTTTACCAACTAAGCAAGACTCACTTATCATGAGTAATATTATTTTTATACTGGGAGGATTAGTTTAAGTTAATAAGATATTAACCATGTATTTGTAATACATTTCGTTGAATCTTGTTGTAAATGACATTATTTAATAAAATAAAACATTGAGTAATTTATTTCAAAGTTATAAAATATTACTATTGTTAAAAAATAGCTAGTCTTTGTATCTTACTTAATACAAATTTATACCTTTTTTATGAATTTCAATATTGTCTAAGATAAAATAGAATAAAAAAATCTATTCGTACAATATTTGGGCCCCAAAATTTTGAACACCTAAAGAGAAGGGAAAGTTACACAAATGTCCTAAATAAATCTCAACTTACCAACCTCTAGCCACTAGTCATAGACTTACCAAAACCAACCCATAAAAATTGAAAAATTAAATAATAGGGTTCTTTCTCTCAAAGAATCACATGCAAAAATCACCTTTCATATTTTTATGCGTGATTAGCAACATTAGATATAAGACGGAAAGGAAATTTCATAGACGGGGCAGCAAACAGGTGATGAAATACAAAAATCTATACAATATTTCAAAAGTATAAACAAAAAGGAACCTTTTCAATGAGTATAGTTGAAATTCATTGAAAATATATAAATAAGTCAATATACAAAATTTGAGAAAGAGTGGAGGTGATTTTGACTGCTTTTGTATCAAAATTCGTAATTAAATCAAGTTCAAAAAAGTCTTCTACGATACATGTATCACGCATGTATCTCACACACGGGTATACATGAATATACATGTCATACACAATTAGTACAAATATTATACATATGTGATACATAAATAATACACACAGTGATACACATATCATTTTTTTCATGTTCAACTTTTACTTTAAATTTTCAATTTAAACCACCTTAAACTTTACCAAATTATTCAAAAACTGAGATTCAAGCTCCTTATGTTGTGCATAATCTATTCTAATACCATCCATTCAAAACAAAGCAAAACTTTGATATTTTTTTTTGCTGCAAATAACTAATTGGCTAGTTTGACTAATGTATGGGTCATAATAAAATCCGTGGTAATTAGCGCGTCTAACTACCTCTTAATCTTGTTTGGGCTAATAAAAGGTATAATCATTCGCTGACCAAAGTATTCCGAGGTTACTCAACCTAATTAACGAGACCACAGCCTACTCAGTGCTCACGGACGTCCCTTCGATGCGGCCATGGCCGTCCCTCGCCAGCTGGCAAGATGCATAGCTATTAATACTAAGAGAAAGAACCCTAAAAAGGGGGTTGATTCTTCTTGTTCTTCTTCTTCTTCTTCACATCTACTTCTAAGAGAAGAGAATATACATCATTGTAACGCTCCAAACCTCACCATGGAGAGACAGACCAAATCGATATCATTAATAAGAGATCTCTACTCTCCTTCCCTTAACCAATAACTACTGTCTCTTACATTTGATTTATTTGGTCTTTTGATTTTTTACGATCTGCAATGATTGGCCCTCCATTGATTTTAATTGATTTATGCTTATAAGTATATGAGAATTTTGAGCTAAAATAATTTGGCACCGTCAGTGGGGATCTCATAGCAGAATCGCGTGGTTTACCCTTAGACCAAAAAAAGAAAAGAAAACAACCCAGCTCGAACAAGCTAAAGCGTCATGTCAAATCAAAAGAAGTCAAGAGCCTCCAGACGAGCTTGCTTCCACATCCCGCGTCTCCGAGCGAGGGGAAGAAGAAGAAGAAGTAGATCCCCCATCCCTATGGGAAAAATGCACATAAGGTACCTCGCCCCCTTTTCACACGGGATCCTGCAAAAAAGGAGGAAAGCACAAAAGCATCTCTAATCGAGATCTCTAACGGGGTGACCTGTGCAAACCAGTCGAGAAGACTACAAGCACGAGCTAGGAAAGATGCGAAACCAGAGGCAAATCCCAACGCCCAACATGAAGCGGCTTAGTGGGAAAACAAAGGGTTCAACTACGGTTGTAGTGGGGCTCGGGCTATATGCCTTCGACATCAAAATATTACAAAGGGTTCAACTACGGTTGAACTGGTACGCAGGCTATGTGCCTTCAACATCAAAATTCCAAAGGGTTCAACTACGGTTGAACTGCGACTCAGGATAAGTGCCTTCGACATCAAAAAATTATAAAAATTTCAACTACGGTTGAACCACTCATGTTACATGCCCTCGCCCAAAAGTTGAACTACGGTTGCACTGGGAATCAGGCTACGTGCCCTCGCCCAAAAGTTCAACTACGGTTGCTATGGGATTCAGGCGAAGTGCCTTCGCGATTTAGAATTACAAAAATTTCAACTACGGCTAAAGGAAAACTCAGGCTACGTGCCCTCGCCCAAAAGATCAACTACGGTTGAACTGGGACTCAAGCTATGTGCCTTCGATATCAAAAACTCGGGTTCAACTATGGTTGATATGTGACTCAGGCTATGCGCCTTCTCCATTAAGATTAGAAAAAGTTCAAATACGGTTGAACCACTCAGGCTACGTGCCCTCGCCCAAAAAGTTCAACTACAAGTAGAACTAGGACTCTGGCTACACACCTCTGTCAAAAGAGTCACAAACTCAACCACAGACGAATTAAAGCCAAGAATGCACGTCACCGCGGCCACGAGCCGGGCCACGAACTGGCAAGGCCGAACGCCTCCAAATATTCAACCAGGGTCGAACCTTAGGTCGGGCCAAGGGCCCCCGCCATTCAACTAAGAACGACTAACTTTACACTACAATTTCAGCCCGCGTAAAGTTCGGCCCAAGTCAAACTACAAGGCTGTGCTTTTCATTACCACGACCAGTAGTCTGACTAAGCCCGAATTGGGACTAAGACTATGTGCCGCCACTGCCCAAACACGGGTAAAACCCACCCCCACAAAGTGGAGTAAGGTGACGACCAAAAACGTCTGTCTATGGCCAAACCATCTACACCGTTTTTTCCTTAAAGCAAGGTACCAATCCAACAATGGTCGAAATCAGCAAACCGGTCGAGACCATTAGTATGCTCACTAGAAAAGCTCTAAGGCAAGGCCCTCTCAAACGAGCACAAAAAAAAAACACACGAAATTGATACAAAACAAATAGAGAGGAAGAAAGCCACATATATTTACAATATTTTCAATATTTACAATGGGTTACCCCCAATTACATTAGCCCAGGGCCGGCAAAAAAAAAGAGAGGAGACAACCACATAGCAACAAACAAAAGAGAAAAAGAGAATGAAAACTAAACAAATATTACAAATATTTGTTCACCCGTCGCCACCAGCGCCCTCTTCAACATTGTAAACGCCCCCGGCACCATCATCAACCCCGGGCGTAGACGGGTCAAAACCGCAGTCGAGGCGGGCATCATGATCCTTTTGGCGTGCCTGCTCATAGGTGGCCTCAGACACAAGGCCAGATTCCCACAACCTCCAATACACGTCGAGCAGAGCCTCAGCGTACGTCCAAAGCTCATGAGCAGGACCGAAAGAAGCGGCCTGATTCCTCAGGTGCTGGTTCCCATCCTCAAAGGCCGCAATCCGGTCCGCCACAGTACGAGAGTTCTGCTCACAAACAGTAATGTGCCCGTCCAACGCCCTCTCTCGAAAAGTAGCGGCGGCCTTCTCCAATCGACGTTTCCTTTCTTGGGAGCGGTTGGTCGCCTGCAACATTTCGACCCTCGCCAGGGTGTCCTCCGCTTGCTTCCTCAAAGCACCAGTCTCGATCTCTAGGGCAGCTACCTGCCTAGTCAAAGCCTTAAGTGGCCTCTGCTGCCGTAGCCCGATTTTGGCTCTATCTCTTAGTGGATGCCCTCCTTTCAGCGTCCATCTCCTCGTCTATTTGACGGAGCCACCCCTTAAGAGCATTTACCTTGTTAAGGATCTGTTGCATATGAAGTTCCCTCTGCGCCAGATCTTCTGCCAGCTCCCAGTTTCGCGAGTCATTCCTTAAGCGTTCACGCAAATCACGGCATCGGTCCCGATAGAGACAGTACTTCTCTAACAACCGCGCAAAGACAACCGAGCAGACATTGGCCCGACGAACGCTCTCCACCTTCAACAAGAATGACTGCGGCAAGCAGGACAACAGTTAATATAAGAACATACACTAAGGAAAGAAATAGACTAAGACTTCACACGTACCTTTATACTTAGAGCGGCCACCTCGCCCATCAACCCAACAACTGAGATGCCTCTAAAAGACGTGCTCTCCACCTCTGAGCACATAACCTCGAACAACGTCACTAGATTCTCCTCCTCGAGCAGCAGATTCTGCTAATTAGGAATCTCCACATAAAGGTAGTCCCCTTCAGCCCGCACCACTGGGTAGGTATAACCCTCCTGAAACAGACAAACATCCTCAGGATTCATGTCGGACTCAGAATCATCCCCCTCTCCCCTCTCGTAGCAAGGATGATGTCAACAAAGTGAGGAATGTCACACTGATCCTTCAGTCGGGCGATGCCTACCTCCCCTATCAATAGGGCTTCATCCACTTGGTCCTCTCCTTCATAATCGGTGAAATCGATCGTCGAATTGCCGGAACGACATCAACGACGGGAGCCTGTCAATACCCGCCGAATCGATGGTTCTCACCACTATAGATGGACCATCAACCGCCAGAACCACCACCGGAGCAATATTGGAACGTGAACTACTCGCCATTGTCAATATATCAAAAGAAAGTGAGCAGAGTTCATCGGAAAACCGAAGGGAGATGAATATCTGACGATAAATGACAGAGAATAAAGTAACAAGGAATAGAAGATGAAGCAATTCTAGAATAAAAAGAGTTATCTCTCTCAAAATTTCACTTGAGCAAATACCGGAAAAGTAAGAATTAAATTATACAACCATTTATTTATAGACAAAGAATAAATGGCAATCACAAATATTAAAGGCCACCATTAACTGCATGACCAACCGCAAAACGGATAAGATCTACAGTAACGGGAATCATTATGACAAATACCGTGGAATAACCATTCAACCGTCAGTCGGCATATCACCCTCGAAAATTGTTGTAACGGTCCCAAGACAGCAAAAGCACGTCCCATGCGTCACTAAGCGTATAACACCTTCCCTATACGAAGCAAGCCTGATCGTATCCCTGCCAAACGTGCGTAATCGGCTACCGCCGTCTCTAGATCAATAGTGGCTACGACTATCCTCAAAATAATTCAGACCAGGACCACTTCCGAAAGTATTATTGATTACAGCCATCTCTTAAGAGACAACGACCACTGCCATATCTTGAATACAGAATCATTACGCCCCCCCAGTAAGGGCGGCTACGGCCCTCTCCAAGCAACGAACGGTTATCTCCATCTCGCAAAAATAAGTGACTATGACCTTCAACCCCAAAGAGAGTACATACGAACAGAAGGCCACGACCGTTTTAGATATATGAACAGCAACAGCCAATCACTCGTATGAAAACCAAACAAAGAATTGCGACCACGATCGTTGATTGTAATTCACTTAACAAACAGCTCCATTGCAGTGAAGGATTGTCCGCACAAAATGGCTACGACCATCTCCCAAAATATAAATGGCTACGGCAATCTCCCAAAAAATAAATTGGTATGGCCATCTTCCAAAAAATAAACGGCTACGGCCATCTTCAAAGAATAAATGGCTACGGCCATCTTCAAGGAAAAAGTGGCTATGACCATCTCTAAAGCATAAACGGCTACGACTACCAGCAAACTCAGCTCATCGATCTCGGCCGGATCCCGACTACCATAAGCGGAGGGACTATCTATATGGGTCAGAATTAGATCCGTGGTAATTAGCGCGTCTAACTACCTCTGAAGGTTGTTCTGGCTAATAAAAGGTATAATCATTCGCTGACCAAAGTATTCCGAGGTTACTCAACCTAATTAACGAGACCACAGCCTACTAAGTGCTCACAGACGTCCCTTTGACGCGACCACGGCTGTCCCTCGCCACCTACCAAGATTCATAGCTATAAATACTAAGAGAAAGAACCCTGAAAAGGGGGCTGCTTCTTCTTCACATCTACTTCTAAGAGAAGAGAATATACCTCATTGTAAGGCTCTAAACCTCTCCATGGAGAGGCAGACCAAATCGATATCATTAATAAGAGATCTCTACTCTCTTCCCCTTAACCAATTACTACCGTCTATTACATTTTATTCATTTCGTCTTTTGATTTATTACGATCAGCTATGATAAATTTAATTGATTTATGCTTATAATGCATATGAGAACTTTGAGCTAAAACAACTAATTTTAGTCATATTTTATCAATTGACCAATTTTTATAATAAGCTACTTCTAAATGAACATATTTGATAATTTCTCCGAAGAAGATGCTTTACTCCTCTCACCCTTTTATGCCACTCCATTCCGTAAATTTGAACCGACGATCAACTGAAATTCAATAAAAAAGGATATAAATCTTATCAGCAGATTCCACCTGGGAAGTTTAAAAGTCACTTTGTATTTTTAGGGTTAATTAAATATTATTTTTTGTTGATGTGATATTTTTTTTATAATTAACTATTTAAAAATATAACATATCCAATAAACCATTTTGCCACTGAAAAACCATTTTGCCACTGAACTTCACCAACAGATACGGGTAGCTATTTAATTTTTTGCATATTGTGTTTTAGTGTTTTAATCTTATTTCATTGTACTCGTAAAATGCTGATAATGTTTGTGTGTGTGTGGGGGGGCGGGGGGATAAGGTATTTATAATTACATCTTAAATAAATAAAAACCATATAAGCTTTTGTTCCGGAATAGTAAAAGAAATAAAATCTGATTTTGCTATGGTATTTCAAATTTTTAAGACCGGCTTTTGCGTAGCTACTAGCTACAGTAACTTGGGGCTTCACGTGAAACGGCAAAACTCTGCAGGTAGTCTACGTGAAAATATTCATGCGGATTATCGAAGCAATTTTTTTCGTTCGCTTTCCTGTGCATTTACCTGCGAGGCTGCGAACATGGTATATGTTAGATTTAATTATGTTTGACTCAAAAGTTGTAAAATACTTTTTAAGCAAGTCAATCAATGAGAACAAAGGGAAATCATAGTCAATCCTAATTCACAATGGATAAAACAGACTTGAAACATAGAGGAAAATGAAGCGATAACATTTTGGGAGTTTTATTGATCATAGAAACATGCCCTGTCTCTCCTTGGAGAGGTTCAGAGAATTACAATCACATTGCTCCTTATGTTAGTCGAAAGAATCAAGTTCTCCTTGCTCGTAGGTTCAAGGTCCTATTCATGGAGTTGTGCTATCCCCCTTTTAGGGGTATCAGAGTGATGAAGAGGAAGGCAGGGGCCAGAGACCCTTTTTCAGCAGTTCCACTTTGTATTTATAGTCGAAAAAGGAGACCCCTTGTGCTTTTCATGATTTTCATGGCCAGGTAGAAGAGACGTTATCTTACCATGGAGAGGATATAGCCTCGTCGCTTGTTTTGGGAATAGTCATAGCGAGTCAGAGTCAGTTTTGATGACTAATCTCGCGGGCTAATTAGGACAGGGTCGTCAACGTCGTGGTCATAAGGTAAGATTTTAGAACAATACAGTTAGTCCCTCCGTTCGTCGTAGTTGTGCCTTGCTGACCTCAGCGAACGGATCATATGAGTGACGTGGTCGGGAGGAGTTAGACTCGCCTGTTATTCCTTAGTCGCATTATAAATCTCGAATTTGCTAAAGGGCGTCTTTCTGGCATTCTTGTACCGTCACGTCGGTTTTGATGCTGGAGTGCATGTTGGTAAACAAAATATTGCTTCGCGCAAACGGCCATAATGGCGCACGTTTCATATGTAGAACTGTTTCGCAACTGGTCATGTTCTAATGGCTGCTGTTGGGTTTCGTGCTTACAGAATTTATGTCTTATAAATCGGAGGGATATCTCATTTGCTGTTCATATTGCATCGCTCATCTTTGAGAGAATTTATTGAATACCTTCCGTTGTGCTAATTTGAGCATTTATTTACTCCCTTACTTGATAATCTTCAATTTTCTTACTTTTCCCACAAAGTGCCCTTTCCTCTTGTTCATGGATTAAAAATGGCAGGAACTTCCTCCCGTGATAACCTCTCGGCTACCCCTGTGGCAACTGAGAACCCTGCTCCAGCAGTCGGAGACACGGAACCGGTGGAGACCAAAGATGTTCCTTCGGTAGATGATATTTTATCCTGCCCATGAAGGGCCGTGATAGATTTTAACGCTGATGGCGGCGAGGAGGAGGTGGACATTCCTCCCTTCATAGGAGATGTCGGGACAGCGGATTTATGGGAATGATGGGGCATTCTCAATTATGTTGATTTGGTACTGGCAGGTAGAGACTATAGGGTCCAAATCGACCACCCAGGGTTCTGCATTTGTACGCTTATCCTTTCATCATGGGATACACTCCAACTTCCCATGTTGGTGGTCGTCTTCTGCCGCTTTTACGAGGTGTGTCCTGCACAACTCTATCCTTAACTGTACAAACTTTTCCTCATGATTATCAGGTACACAGAATTGGGAGGTCGAGGTCACTCTAAGACACGTGTTCAGTCTGTTCGCTCCTGAAAAGATTCGAGGCACTATGATCCATGCGCGTCCCCGAGGGTCGAGAGGACTGATGGTCAAGATGGACGACAGAACCAACCGTTATTTTTTTACAACTTTTTCTATGTGCGGACCAAGCATCTCGTGGCGGAACAAAACAAATTTCCCGAAATGTTGAATTTTGCTCGTAAGCCTTTGTTCCCAATTAGCGGAACTCATTTTTGTCCTTGTCCTTTTTGTATCTTATATTGTAAATGTTGATCTACTTTGCCATCTTGCAGACGAGAAGCTACCCCCGCCTCCAAAAGATAATAGGTCGAGGCTGTCCTTTTCCATACCGCAAGGTTTCACACGTGGGCGACGTTTTATGAGAAATACGGGCGTAGGCCCCTTATGGGTAAGATACCGCACTTATATTCCGCGTGTCTTCATTTGTTTTGATCTCACTATTGAATATTTATTCGCCCTGATCAGGGAGAGTTCGTAGAGTCGGGGCTCCTCAGCTAGCATTCCATCGGCCGGCTGCATCTGCTCGCCTCAGCGCGATACGTGCTGCCCGTCCTACATCGAGGGTCGCCTTGGTCTTATCTATGGCCTTGCCTACTCTGACCCGGGCGGTTTCCCAGGAGAGGTCCCCTCTAGTGCTGTTCGTCCTTCAAAATGATTCGCCGTCGAATAGGGAGGAGGATGGGCGTTGAAGAGGCGAAGGGTCGGGTTCGAGATGGCACCCCCGACTGTGATAAATTTGGACCCTCCGCCAGGGGGGCCCGAAGGAAAATATTGTTGCACCGTCTTGCCCACATGGTTGGAACGGGTAGATACTATTAATACTGGTGTTCAGAGCCAGGAAACTGTAGCTGTTATGGCAGTTTGATCTGGCACTGCGGATGGCGTAGGGCGTTCTGCCGGAGTTGGGGTCCATCCTCTAGTGTGCCTGTTATGGCTTCAAGTGCGGCCATTCAAGTGTGCATTCTTCATCTGCGATGGGTCGTGTTCCCCCCGGTGGCTGAAAGAGGGAAGAGCGTTGTGGTTGATGAGTATGAGTCGAAATCCGACCTGGACCCCGATGATGTTCGGATGTTCGACGAGGGTATTACTCACTTAGTGGTCCATGTGGGGGGAACGCCCCACGTGATCGAGATCCCTTCCGATTTGAACCTTTTGGTGCCGGGGGGGGGGGGGAACTTGGTACCGCAAGTTAGACTGCTGTGTTCGGAGGCTGAGAACGAATCCCTGCGGGACATCGCGAACGCCGAAGTGAGCGATGAAGCTGCTCTGATGGGTTTGCAGGAACGTCATCTCTGATTGTTCTTGCTTTTTTCTTTTTTGCAAAGTGCATTATTTTAACTACTTCCGCTTTTTCCTTTTCCAGACGTGACTGTTGGAGGTGGAGAACATCCGTAGGGATAATATAAGGTCGAGGATCTTTTTGCAGATGTTAGGCAAGTATCGTCGCTACAGCGAAAAGAGCCGCGAGTTGCACGAGAGGTTGAGGATGGATCCCCACAACCGAGCTCTAGGCGAAGAACTAGAGAGGAGGGATCGCAAGCTAATGCAGACGATTCGCACCAAGAGCGAGCTCGAACAACAACTTCACCTTAAAGATGAGGAACTTGAGCGGGGAAAGAGGGCTTCCACCGAATGCGAGCACTTGCAGGGTGAGCTGAACGAGACGCGGTTGGAGGTAGATCGGCATCGGGCCCACTTTGAAGAAGTGAGCGCCGAGTGGAGAAGGAAGCTTTCTGCGATGGAGGGCAAGGTCGCCGATGTGGGGTGTATTGAGAGAGCCTGGTCTGAGACCCTATCGAAGACAACGGCTCTGGAAGAAAACTATCCGCGTACTCCAATCCCAGCAAGAAACGAGAGAGGGCCTGGGGCCCTTATGGAAGAAAGGCTCAAGGAGCATATAAGCGCACTTGGCGCCAAGGCAGTCACACTGGCAGATCAAGTGGCAACCTTAGAGGTAGAGAACCAGCAACTGAGGGCCAGGCTGGACCGTCTTGTGCAACTATCCCTTGCCAGACTCACGAGCTATGGATCTATGCCGAAATCCCAGAGGAACATATTCAAGAGCTTATGGGAGACGAGTACCGTGACAAATGCCGCTTATGGATAGGCACGAACAAAGGCTCGCGAAGCCCGTGCTAATTATGGGTATGACGCGACACCCGAGGATGGTGAGGATGCACGTGATAATGATGAAGAGCCCTACAGGGATGGCGGTGACAACGGCGGTGATGGCACCGAGTGAAAGAAAAAATTATTCCTTATTTTTCTCCTTGTTCTGTTCGCCGATTGGCGAAGTGCCTTACAGTTCGAATGACATCAAACATATCAATCTTTTGATGGAGAATGAGTTTGGCCTTAGTCCCGGTTCAAACGAGGTCAAACCTGTCAATGTTTTATAGCGAAGACACTTAGCCTTATAGTTCGACCGAGGCCGAACATATCAATCCTTCGATGGCGCAGGCACTTGGCCTTATGACCGGTTCGAACGAGGTCGAACCTGTTAATATTTAATGGTGAAGGCACTTAGCCTTATAGCTCGAACAATGGAGAAGATATAAATCCTTTGATGGCGAAGGCACTTAGCCTTATAGTTCGAACGAGGTTGAACATATATGAACTTTGATGGAGAAGGCACTTAGATTTATAGTTCGAACGAGCTCGACCATATCAATCTTTTGGTGGATAAGGCACTATACCTTAGTCCCGATTCGAACGAGGTCAAACCTTTTGAATCTTTTATGGCGAAGGCACTAAGCCCTATAGTTCGACCGAGGTCGAACATATCAATCCTTGATAGTGAAGGCACTTGGCTTATCCCGGTTCGACTGAGGTCGAACCTATCAATCTTTGATGGCGAAGGCATTTAGCCTTTTATTTCGAACGAGCTCAAACATATTTGAGCATTGATGGGGAAGGAACTTAGCCTTATAGTTCGAACGAGGTCGAACATAACAATATTTTGATGGAGAAGACGTTTTGACTTAGTCCTAGTTTGAACAAGGTCGAACTTGTCAATCATTTATGGCAAAGGCACTTAGCCCTATAGTTTGATTGAGGTCGAACATATCAATCCTTTGAGGTCAAACCTATCAATCCTTTGACGGCAAAAGCACTTGGCCGTATTCCCGGTTCGAACGAAGTCGAACCTGTCAATTTTTTATGGCGTAGGCACTTATCATTATAGTTCGAACGAGGTCGAACATATCAATCTTTTGATGGCGAAGGCACTTAGAATTATAGTTTGATGGCCTTAGACATTAGGATGTTACTTCGACTGTCGTCAAAGTAGTATCTATCGTGGTTCGAACGAGGTCGAACTCATTAAAGATCATGTTCCATAATTTTGCTCCGTGACCGAAAGGGAAAAAGGGAAGGACATATTGCATCACTTCTCACCTTGTTTGAGCTGTCCGGGATTAACGGGGCGGGAGATTTCGACTTTTGTTGATGCATTTTTATTTTTCTCTCTTCGATGTGCTGCCATTGACTCTGGCTTGAGTTGAGTCTCCTTTTTGGTGTTTCTATGGTTTTGATCCGGGAAGAACTAGGTGTTTTCTCTAGAAAATTCACACTGACGGCACCAAACTATTGAAAAGTTGTAAAATACTTATAAGCAAATCAATCAAAAGAGATAAAGGGGTAAATCATAATCAATCCTAATTCACGATGGATAAAACAGACTTGAAACATAGAAGATAATGAAGCGATAACATTTGAGAGTTCTATTGATCATAGAAATATGCCCTACTTCTCCTTGGAAAGGTTCAGGGAATTACAATCATATTGCTCCTCATAGTAGTCGAAAAGATCAATTTCTCTTTGCGCGTAGGTTCAAGGTCTTCTTCATGGATTTGTGCTATCCCCCTTTTAGGGGTATCTGAGTGCCGAAGCCCCTTTTTTCAGCTCTCCCACTTCGTATTTATAGTCGAAAAAGGAAATCCCTTGAGCTTATCATGATTTTCATGGCCATGTGGAAGAGACATTATGTTGCCGTGGAGAAGCACTGGCCCGTCGCTTGTTTTGGTAATAGTCATAACGAGTCGGAGTCGGTTTCGATGAATACTCTCGCAAGCTAATTAGAACGGAGTCGACACCGTCATGGTCATATGGTCAGATTTTAGACCAAATACAACTTCCCAACTAATGCTCCAAGCGTTATTTTCGCGCTAGATGGCGCTAACTATACCTGCAGAATTTCCTGAGAATCTCCTTTTCACAAGTACAATATTATTCTTATATTTTAGAATTTTAGATTTTCCCATGAAAAACCGTATGTACTTGCAGATTCCCATATAAAATCCCCATGTAAATGACAGTTTCCTTGTAGTGGCATATTTGTAAAATGTTATAAGCAGTGCCTGAGTTTTTTCTAGTGCTAGTAATCGTGTGTGTGTATATATAATCGTTTGGTTATTTTCTAGAGGCTAGCATCTATTCTGGTGAAATTGAAGCATCCCTCCTTTATCCTCTCGTGAATAATCACACTTAATGACATGAAAAACACTTTCCGTGCGAGCTTAATTGTTGTTGTCATCAATGTGATAGGTTTAATAATGCGTGTTTCAAAGCACTACGGATTTTATACATGCTCTAAAATTATCGGTTCATACACTGGCATAAACTCACTGGCTGATCAATACATATTCTTGTTTTTCCCCAGAAATAGAATAGAGAAAGTGAGCAACGGTTTTTTCACATATCGAATTGAAAATAGAACAAGAATTGAGGATCTGATTACTCTATCAATTGGTCAATTACTCCACTACACCCTTTGGCTGAACCCAAAAAATCCATACTTATGTAGAATGTCTTTTCAGATAAGAACGAACTACTGATAATAGCATAAGATTTTTTTTTTCTGGCTAATGCATACGAATTTTTAATACATCATTTCAACGATAAAATACTGATCGTTTTTGTATAGTAACAAAATATTGAACTTCTATTTTTAATTGATATATTAAATGCAACTTAAAAACTACCATATGCAAATTCGGACTACTTCCGCTTTTCAACGGACCAAGCCATGTAGTATAACGCCATATCCCCGATTTTATGTTTCCATCACCAAAGAAGGAAAATTTTAATAAAACTAAAAACAAAGCAAAATTTTACCACAGATTTTTTTTCTGACACGTGCTAAGCCGGCCGGTGTAGGTCGGGCATATCAATTAATTCGACAAGTGAGTTTTTACACACCGAGAGTTGATACACACTCCTTAGCGAATTTCGACCACCTTCCTGAATTCTTTCTTTATTTACCGATCGCAATAAAGTAAAGTGAAAATATAAAGGAAATAGTGACTGATATGAAAATATGATACTTCAAGTTTTTGACAGAGACATGATTAAAAGAAAAGGAAAAAAATTTAACTATAGTTACATGCCTAAGTTATCTACTTACGAGTATCCTCAGGACGAACAATACCACTGGCAATCTTAGTAGCATCCCTAGCAGCATCTTCTGGTTTCTTCTTCATGTACATCATGTAGTACCAAATTCCGCCAACGATGATGGCGCTGCCGACCGCTATGGTGCCTGGGCTATAAGGCAGATTTCGCAACCGATTCATACCACCACCAGTCATTTCTTCTATTGAGAATTGAGTTTTTTTTTTAATCCCTTTAGCGATAAACCCTAATAAGGTTTTCTTTATTTGGTGATCAAGTCTTTTGTGTTTGATGTTTGAGTAGGTGTATAGACGTGGGCTTAGACACGTTCCTCTTTTGTGTCAAGTTAGGAGAAGTTGCATGTATTTTGGAACATAGATGTGGCATTTTCTTGCTTTGGTTTTCTTGGGTATTTTGTACAGGATAAGTGCTGGCATATGGCGAGCCGCCGCCTTACGTGTTTAAAGTAGGAGTGTTTAATATGGTGCAATAAGTTGTAAAAACATTTATTTACCATCTTTGATAGCCGTAATAGAGATAAAAGATTAATATTCTAGTAATTTCCTTATTCTTTTATTGAACTCCAACATTTTGTATTCGTTTTCAATTTTGACTTTGGACTTGTTTTTCTGTTTTTTCTAAATTGATAATCTTTTTTTTTTTGGTTCGAAAAAATAATGTATGCATTAAATTAAAAGTTGAGCGTACAGAGTGTTGTGCTCGTGTTGTACCATATTACAAGTTATAGTATTACTAATAGTTACCGTGTTTATGATATTACTAACGGATCTATCATCATAACACCCAAAGTTAGTAGAAACTATCTCCGCTACAGCATGATTTTCAGCATTTGACTCCAGGTTGCTTCACAAAACAGGTATTGCTGCATGGTCTTCAACTGCCACGGTTGTTGTAGATGGAACTATTCTTGTAGTAGTTGTTACTTGCTTATCTCCTTCAAAATGTTGGATCACAAAAGGTGCTGGTATTGCAAAAACTTGTAGCGTACGATTACTTGCCAGACTGCTGCCCTATTTTGCTAGTGTCACGATCCCAAATTGGCTCGATCATGATGGCGCCTCTCGTGAAGACAAGGCCAGCCGACACAACACTTGTATCAATCATTCTCCAATTAAAGTTGCATTTATACCATTTATAAAACCAATACTTTCATAATGAACAATTAAAAGAAAAATTGCAGAATAATTATACAAGCCCAACATCGGAGTGTCACTACCCACGGGTGTATTGGGAAAAAATTGAATTCGTATTAAAGACGACGTGGCATGACACATGGATTGGTCAAATGGTACAAACGTAACAATTGATTAAGAGGCACGAGTGATAACAGATATGGGAAGAGAAAGTTAAACAGGCAAGAGATGTAGTTCAAATACGAGTCTCGTACCAATTCAAGTCATTTAAAGCCAACGGATTAGAAGGCATTGTAAAAAGGGATCTGATGACAAAAAGGAGTCCAAATTCAGTATTAAATACCTGATACATTAGAGAATTGATATTTAATAGGAATGATTGTGTAACGGCTTATTTAATGTCATTTATTGCTCATAAGTGTCTCATTAAAACTGAGATTCATTCCTTTACCTAGAATCAACTTTAAAAGGAAGATGCCTCATCATTTGTAAAGACACGAAATATCATTGATATTATATTGAAATACAAACTTATTTACTGCCTTATTCTTATTCTCAGAAAGCTTATTATTCTTTTTTGATCTTTTGATTATCAGTAACCCGAATTTTTATCTAGCTTTGACCGAAATATTATTTTTTGGTTAAACAAATTGGTTTCGTTACCGGAAAACTGATAATCTATTCTTTTTAAGATTACACTCTACTCATTGTTACCATCATGTCAAACAATAACGATAACAACAATCAAGAAAATTAAATCCATCAAGTGGTGGGAGATGAACACGGTGATCCTCTTCCTCAAGATTATCCATGTGGATCTCTAGAAGGAACTCCTAATGATCTATCAGAACATGCTGATGGAGGAGTTGAAAAAGAGGGTTGAGCTTCTACAAAAATAATTGATGCACGAATTGGCAGAGCTTTGGAAGCTTTAGTTAGTCAATTGCCTGCTACACCAATAACGGCGAATAATAATACGTTGGAAAACCCCCGCTCTGGTCTAGTCAACTCTGGTAATGGGGAAACCCCTAGTAATTCACAAGAAGGAGAACCAGATAACTGAGATATTTCTTATTTTCAAAATTTAGTATTAACCTTGCAGAAACAGCTCAAGGAACAAAATGAGCGCATTAAACAAATTGCTGGAGTTCCACCTATAATCAAAGGAGTGGATATAGACAAGTACTCGCAACAACCTTGGAAGTCAACTGCTGCTCCTCTACCAATTCCTAAGAAGTTCAAAATGCAAGACATTCAAAAATATGATGGTACAACCGATCCACGTGACCATGTCATTGCGTTTATAACTGGCGTAAAAGGCAACAAATTGATCAAACAAGAAATTGAATTAGTGTTGGTCAAGAAATTTGGAGAAACTCTCACCAAGGGAGCATTAACTTGGTATTCTCTTTTACCTGAAAATTCTATAAATTCTTTTGCTGAGCTTGAAGATTCTTTTATTAAAGCACACTCGGGAGCTCAAAAGGTTGAGAAAAGAATGGAGGATATCTTCAAAATCAAACAAGTTAACTTAGAACTGCTCAGAGATTTTGTTGATAGATTCCAACGTCAAAGAATGACTCTATCCTGTGTTCCAGACAATTGGACAGCGATTGCTTTTGCAAGCAATTTGAATGAAAAAAAGTTCAGAAGACAAGAGAAGGCTTAAGGAAATCTCTGTGCATTTTTTGCAACCACTTGGAATGATGTTTATAATAGGTACAGTACAATAGGATACTGTACCTCTGTACCATCGTGAAGAAATGAACGGGTCCAGGAGGTCAGAAGTTAAAAAAAGATCAGGTAAGAATAGATATGATCCATATATGAGACCTGCAGAAAAAGATTCATGATCAAAACAGGATAACCAACGATATGATCAAAGGCCAAGAAATAGGGAGACCAGGTCTTCATCCACGTTCAGAGGTGACCGAAGAAATCAAGAGCTACGAGATAACAAGAGGAATTTAATGGCACGATTTGGTGGCTATAATTTTAACATAACTAATTCTGAGCTCGTAGCTGTTCTTAGGAGTATGGGAGACAAGGTACGGTGGCCAAAAGAGATGCGCTCAAATCCAAATAGGCATAATTCGGACCATTGGTGCGAATTCCACAACGACTACATGTATAAAACATGAGAATACGGATTTATACAAAGTTAAGTGGACCATCTATTGAAGCAAGGATATCTCACTGAGTAATTTAGTGAGAATGGAAAACAAGCTTATATGAAAAATAAGCAGGATCCACTAAACCACCATCACATAAGAGAAATGTGAACGTCATCAGTGGAGGAGATTATATTTATGGAGTAAAGTATACAACTTAAAATAAGGTTTTCAAAGTAACGATCACATACGGGAAACGAGTACGGCAGACCTTAGAGCACGAAAGCATAAACTTTGATGACACAGATACAGAAGGCATGATTACTCCTCCCAATGATGCACTAGTAATATCTTTACTTGTACATGAAAATAGTGTAAAACGAGTTTTGATTGATCCAGGGAGTTCTGGAAATATCATCCTACTAAGGGTATTACGCGAAATGCAAGCTGAAGAAAAGATGATACCCAAGGCGCATACCTTGTCAGGCTTTGATATTTCAAGCGTGGTAACAAAAGGAGAGGTAATTCTAAACACTTTTGCTGCATGTGTTGTTAAAGAAACTAAATTCCAGGTAGCTGATATGGACTTGGCCTACAATATAATCATGGAGAGACCATGATCCATGATATGGATGTTGTTCCATCAACTTTGCATCAAGTTATTAAGTTTCCGTCACCGTGGGCAATTTGTCGAATTCGAGGGGATCACCAAGCAGCCAGGAGTATCAACACCGTAACATATATGAACGCCGTAAGTAAAGAGAAATAACAATTATAGGAAAAAATTGAGGGTGTCAACAATCAAACTTCAATTGGAAAAAAAAAATAGACTTAGACTCGAGACCTGATGTGATTCAAGAACCTGAAGGAAACGAGAACATTAAAATAATAATAGAGGAGCTCAAGGCTGTGGTGCTATTTGAGCAATGGCCTGAATGAAAGGTTTATGTAGGGGCCAATCTAAATCCCGACATGCGAGGTATGTTAATTGAGTTTTTAAAAGCTAACGTGGACTGTTTTGCTTGGTCCCACACTGGTATGACAGGGATACCACCGGATGTGATGACTCATAAACTCAGCGAAGACCCATCTTTCACACCAATAAAGCAAAAAAAAAGAAAGCAGGGGACGTTCAAGAACCAAGTAATTCAAGATGAGGTCCAAAAATTATTAAAGATTGGGTCAATCCGCGAGGTAAAGTATCCTAATTGGTTAGCTAACACGGTGGTCGTACCTAAGAAAAATGGTAAGTGGCGCATTTGTGTGAATTATACTGATCTAAAAAAATCTTGCCCAAAAGACTCTTTTACTTTATCGCATATAGATCAATTAATAGGCGCAACTGAAGGTCACGAACTTTTAAGCTTTTTAGATGCATAATCTGGGTATAATCAAATTAAAATGGATCACGGTGATGAGGAAAAAACTTCTTTCATCACATACGGGGGAATAACTATTATAAATTAATGCCCTACGGTCTCAAGAATGCTGAAGCAACCTATCAAAGGTTGGTTACCAAAATATTTCAAGAACATTTAGGAAAAACTATAGAGGTATGTATAGACGATGTGCTCCTTAAAACCCAGCATTCGCACGATCATATTTCTCATTTATCTATTACATTTGAAATTTTACAAAAATTTAATATGAAACTCAATCTAGAAAAGTGTGCATTCGGAGTTCCCTGAGGTAAAATTTTGGGTTTTCTTGTTTCTAATCGTGGCATTGACGTAAATCCTTCTCATATCAAAGGGATCGAAGAAATCCCTGATATCTTTACCAATAAGAAGAAGGTTCAAATATTAATGGGAAGAATCGCAACCCTGGGAAGATTTATTTCTAAATCTTCAGGAAAATATTTTAAGTTCTTCTTTGCACTAAAAAAGAAATACCATTTTAAATAGAACGAAGATTGTAAACAATCCCTTAGGAACTTGAAAGCTTACTTATGAAATCCTCCGCTGTTGGCAAAACCAAAGAAACGTGAAATCCTGCTCATGTATTTAGCAGTATAAGAAGTCGCGATAAGTGTTGTTTGGTATGAGAGGACCAAGGTAAGCAATATCATATTTATTAGGTAAGAAAATATTTATTAGATGCTGAAACACGTTATCCACAACTAGAAAAGTTGGCACTAGCTTTGATCATGGCATCTAGAAAATTAAGACATTATTTTCAATGTCATCCTACTGTCGTAGTTACTGCTTTTCCATTACAAAATATTTTGCATAAACATGAATTATCAGGAAGATTAGCAAAATGGGCTATAAAACTAAGTGAATATGAAATCATTTATCAGCCTAGGAATGTTATAAAATCAAAAGTTCTCGCTGATTCGTAGCAGATTTTAGTCAAGGAACACATTTAGAAGCAGAAAAGGAAATACAAGTTTTTAATGGCGCAAACCCGTGGACTTGGATTTTATTTACTAATGGTTCATCTAATGTAAAGGGAGAAGATCTAGGAATTTTTCTTATACCATCTACGGGTGAGACCATTAGACAAGCTATGAAATGTTACCCTGTAACCAACAATGAAGCAAAGTATGAGGCTGTAATTACAGGTTTAGAATTAGCACGAGAGCTTGGCATAGCACAAATCATAATCAAGAGTGATTCTCAACTTGTGGTCAATCAAATGCTGGGGACTTATATAGCCAAGGGAATGAGAATGCAAGAATAACTTGAAAGGTACGGGAACTGATAAAGCTGTTTCAAACTTGGAAGGTAATGCAAATTCCAAGAGATGAAAATGCGGAGGCGGATGCTTTAGCTAATCTTGCATCTGCGGCACACATAGCAAATGATGCAAATGCTTCAATCAGACATCTATTTCATTTCGTTCTCGAAACTGACTAGAATGAGGTAAATTTTAATCATTTCACATGGGATTGGAGAAACGAAATAGTTGCTTTTTTTGCAGCAAGGAACCATTCCCGATGATAAAAAAAAGGCTCATGCACTTCGTAAGAAAGCTTCTTGCTATTGTTTACATCAAAGTAACCTTTACCGAAAAATATATGGTGCACCATTATCAAGGTGTCTCGGACCTTCCCAAACAGAGTATGTAATAAGAGAAGTACATGAAGGACATTGTGAAAATCATGTAGGAGGCAGGTCACTAGTAAAAATATTGATTCGAGCAGGGTACAATTGGCCTAAGATGGAAAATGAAGAAAATGATTTCATGTCTAAGTGTGATAAATGCCAAAGATACAACAATAATATGCATAGAAAAGCCGAATTATTACACCATGTTTTAACTCCGTGGCCCTTCATAAAATGGTGAATGGACATCGTAGGTCCATTAGTACAAGCAAAAGGTCAGGTAAATTTTCTACTTGTACTTACTGATTATTTTACAAAATGGGTAGAAGCAGGGGCATTCAAACAGGCACGAGTGAAAGAAATCAAAGATTTCATTTGGAGGAACATAATATGCCGCTTTGGGGTACAAAAGAAAATCGTATGTGATAATGGCCCACAATTCATAGGAGCATATATCACGGAATTCTTTCATAGTTGGCAGATTAAAAGGATAACATCAACACCCTAATATCTGGTAGGCAATGGAAAAGCGAAATCCACAAACAAGGTCATATTCAATAATTGAAAGAAAAAATTACAAGATTCAGAAGGTATTTGGCCTGAGGTGTTACCTGTTGGAAACACGTTCTTAATGCAATATACTAAAACGTGTGTTCTTTTGTATAGGTTTTGATGAATGACAAACGAAGCAAAAATTGATATATGACGAAGTTCAAGAAACAAGCGCACAATTGATATACAACGAGATTCAAGCTCAAGACAAAGTTTTATAGTTTAATTGAGTCATTCTTAATTGTGATCTTGATCCTACAACTTGACTCGTAACATGGCTTCTCTCATAAAACTATTTTCCAAAATCATGCATATTTAATTTAATGTCAAATAATTTTAAATCATGCATATTTACAGTAGTCAAAATAATTTTTAGACATGCCTTAAAAATCTGGACTAAGATAATCGATTATGTACTTATGATAATCGATTGTTTTAAGCCAAGACTGCATGACAATCGATTGTGAACTAATGACAATCGATTGTGAGTAAGACAGTGAGCATCAGGTTTTTCAAACCTGCATGACAATCGATTGTGAACTAATGACAATCGATTGTGACCGAGGCAGTGTCCATCAAAGTTTTTCAAAACTCAGAATAATCGATTATGAACTAATGGTAATCGATTATGTTGAGACAGTGTCTTCCAGTGATTTTCAAATTTATTGAATAATCGATGGTTACATTGGACAATCGATTGTCAAAGAGACAGTGTCTAAAATGTTTTTCAAAAACTGATAAATAATCGATTGTTGACTTTGTGCAATCGATTGTGAAGCTGACCGTTGTCGTAAAGTTTTTAATTACCGTCAGGTAATCGATTATTGATTCTGTATAATCGATTGTTTTGATTAAAATCTGGAAAAGATTTTTTGAACGTTATTGGGTAATCGATTATTGATTCAGTATAATCGATTGTTTTGATTAAAATCCGGAAAAGATTTTTTGAACGTTGCTGAGTAATCGATTGTTGATTCTGGACAATCGATTGTTTGTGGTAAAATCTGGAAAGGATTTTTTGAACGTTGCCAGTAATCGATTATGGATTGAAAGTAATCGAATATCAAGCGTAAAATCTGGGATTGAATTTTGATCTGACTGGCAGACAATCAATTGTTGGGGTTTGACAATCGATTGTCAGTGAGTAAAATCAGCAACTCTTAATTGGCAATTAGGCAACGGTAATGCCAAGTTTTTCAACTATAAATACAGCTTCATTTCAGTGTTTTAAACACAACAACATACTACAACTGATCATTATATTGCTATAAGCTTGCATACTTTTGTTTATCATTTTATATTCAATTTCATAAAGCTTTTGAGAGCCATATTCTTGTCCAAAGTTGTTGTGATCTAGAGCTTACTTCTTTTACTCATATCTACTCATTAAGGAGTATTTTGTTTGAGTGTTTAGTGTTTTATACACTTGTAGAGAATTGTGATTCTCTTGTTGTAAGGAACTTGTGTTTCCTTGGTTGAAGTCTTGGAGTGTTGTATCTCCGAGCAAAGGTGTTAAGGCTTGTGTCCTTAAGTTGTAAAGGTTTGTTGAGCACCCGTAAGCTTAACAACTTAGTGGAAAATCTCGAGAGAGTCTCTCGGGGACTGGACTAGCCACGTGTTGTGGCGAACCAGAATATATCGGTGCGTTCTTTCCTTTTTGTTTATTTAACGCACTTATTTATTTCCTGAAAATTTTAATTTCCGCAAGTTTACGCTAATTTTTAGTATAACGCTATTCACCCCCCCTCTAGCGTTAAGTGCTTTATCTAACAATTGGTATCAGAGCCCAACTCTCTGAAAACTTAACAGTTTGAGAGAACCATCCATGGCTTCTACTCGTGATTCTTTTGCTGGAATTGATGAAGGACAGTGCTCCACACGACCACCTCTATTCAACGGTACAAATTACACGTACTGGAAGGAGAGGATGAAGATCTTCGTTCAGTCCAACAGCTTTCACCTTTGGAAGGTGCTAATGAAGGGAAACCAAATTCCAACAAAGAAGGTGGAAAACGAATGGGTTCCCAAGTCCGAGGATGAGCATGACGCGGATGACATCCGAAAGGTTCAAAATAATGATAAAGCGATTAATTTATTATATTGTGCTGTTAATGCTGACGATTATAGAAAAATATCGTGTTGCACAACGGCAAAGGAGATGTGGGACAAGCTAGAAGTTACATACGAAGGTACGGACCAGGTAAGGGAAGCAAAAAATGATTTCCTAACCAATTCTTATGAATTATTTCACATGAAGGAAGGTGAAAAGGTGGACGAAATGTTTGAGCGATTTTCAATAATCGTAAATGACCTACATGCTCTCAAGAAAACATTCACGGATAGAGAGCTCGTTCGAAAAATTCTTAGAAGTCTCACACCGGCATGGAGATCAAAGGCCGATGCAATTCAAGAATCCATTGGTGTTTCAAACGTCACCATCGACGCACTAAGAGGTAACCTTAAGACCTATGAATCTTCTATTCTTAACCCTTTTGTTGATGATCAAAGGAGGCAAAGAATAGCTCTAAAGGCGAGCACAAGCCAACCGCAAATTGATGAGGAAGGAGACAACGAGTTTGGACTCGTTATCAAAAGATTTCAAAAGTTCATGCGCAAGGAGTATGAACGCAAGGGAAAAAAGCAAGGCGAACAAATCAAGTGCTATGAATGTGGTGAAATCGGGCACATCAAATCAAATTGCCCAAACATCAAAAAGGAGAAGAAACCTCTTAAAAAGCAACGTGCATACATTTCTTGGGGAGGCAACTCCGGAGATGAGTCAAGCGAAGGAGAAGAAGACGAAGCAGCAAATCTTTGCCTTATGGCACAAGAAGACAACAAAGATGAGGTATGTCAAATTTCGTCTAAAAACTTCTTTACTCTTGAAGAAATGCGAACAGCTTTTGATGAATTATATGCTGAGTTTATTAAGACTTCAAAAACTGTTAAGGGCATAAAAGAAAATGCTTCATTAAAAGGAAAGGATTTTCAAAAACAGCTTTCTTTGAAAGAAAAGGATTTAGAAAAACTGGTTTTAGAAAATGAAAAGCTGAAAGAGGAAAACAAGTTTTTTGGAAAAAGAAGCGCCGATAAGCCCGAAAGTTCTACTAAACATTGTTCTTCTTGCTTGCATCTCAAAAATGAGGTAGATAGACTCAAAGGTACCTTAGATAAGTTTAATTCTTCCCACAAGAATTTGAATGAGATCCTTGTTAATTTGAAATCAACCAAGCATGGCATAGGATTTAAGAATGAGGTTAAAGAAAAGGTTGAAGCCAAACCCCAACCACCTAAGGCTCAACCTAGGACTAATAAAACAAATGCTTATCCTAGAAATAGCAATCCTAGAACCAATATGCATGCTAGACAAAATGTTGAACATTTTAGGAGACCTAGAAATGACTTACCACGTAGAAATAGTTACCCTAGAAATGATGCATATTTTAGGCCAAATGTTGAACCTTTGAGAAGACCTAGAAATGGCCTTCAACCGAGAAACAATCACTCTAGAAATGCTGCCCATCCTAGAGCTCATAGTAGGAGAAATAATTCTCATGAAATGCGAAATAGTCATAGTGTATGAAATTTTCATCCGTCTAGTTACTATGAACCTAGAAGGATGTATAACCCAAATGTGACTTGTCATTACTGTAGACGTATTGGTCATATTGCTCCTGCATGCTTTACACTTCATAGACATATTACTCAATCGCATCATTATAATATGCCTAACCCCCAAGGACCCAAGATGGCATGGGTACCTAAAGAACATTAATTTGTTTTGTAGGTGTGCTTGAAGGGATCAAGTGTACTATGGTACCTTGATAGTGGATGCTCCAAGCATATGACGGGAGATGAATCCAAATTCCTTCAATTAGAGCACAAAGAAGGAGGAAGTGTTATCTTCGGTGATAACAATAAAGGAAAGATCATCAGCATTGGCTCGGTCGGATTCCGGTTTTGATCTTGCAGGTATCTTAGATAGCTTGAAAGACAAAATACAAGAGGAACCACCCAAGGAAAATAAAGATGAAACTGAGGAACAACTAACGGAAGAAGCGCCACAATTGGAAAAAGAAACAAAAGTACCAAATGAGTGGAGGACGATCAAAGATCACCCTCTTGAACAGGTAATTGGCAACGTTGGAGACAAGGTAAGTACCCGAAACTCTCTCAAAAATACCTTAGAACATACTGCTTTTGTTTCTCAAATTGAACCCAAAACCATCTCAGAAGCAATTGGGGATGAATTTTGGACCTTGGCAATGCAAGAGGAGCTTAACCAATTCGAACGCAATGACGTTTGGGATTTGGTGCCAAGACCCGAAGTTCATACCATAATTGGTACGAAATGGGTTTTTCACAATAAACTAGATGAAAATGGTATAATCACTAGAAACAAAGCTAGGCTTGTAGCAAAAGGCTATAATCAAGAAGAGGGTATTGACTATGAGGAAACATATGCTCCCGTAGCTAGATTAGAAGCCATTCGCTTATTGCTTGCATTTGCCTCTTCTATGAATTTCAATTTATATCAAATGGATGTGAAAAGTGCTTTTCTAAACAGTTTTATTCAAGAAGAAGTTTATGTTGAACAACCCCCCGGTTTTGAAGATTTTAAATCTCCCGATCATGTTTTCAAACTCAAAAAGGCTCTTTATGGCTTAAAACAAGCTCCCCGAGCTTGGTATGAAAGATTGAGTAAGTTTCTTTTGAGAAATGATTTCATTAGGGGGAAAGTTGACACAACTCTCTTTGTTAAGCATAAAAACAATGATATTTTGTTAGTTCAAATATATGTAGATGATATTATATTTGGTGCTACTAACAATGTTTTATGCAAGGAATTTTCCGATTTAATGACAAGCGAATTTGAGATGTCTATGATGGGTGAGTTAACATTATTTTTGGGTTTACAAGTAAAGCAAATGAAAGAAGGTACATTCATTTGTCAAACCAAATATTGCAAAGAATTGCTGAAACGATTTGAGATGAACAATGCAAAAGTAATGGCAACTCCCATGAGCACATCCGATCATCTAGACAAAGATGAGAAAGGTAAGGAAGTCGACACCAAAAAGTATCGAGGTATGATTGGCTCTCTTCTTTATCTTACTGCTAGTCGTCCGGACATCATGTTTAGCGTGTGCTTATGCGCTCGTTATCAATCGTGTCCGAAGGAGTCTCACCTTACTGCGGTAAAACGGATTTTAAGGTATCTTGTTGGTACTACAAATGTGGGTCTATGGTACCCCAAAGGCTCTTCATGCCAACTTGTTGGCTATTCCGATTTCGATTTTGCTGGATGCAAATTGGACCACAAGAGCACGAGTGGCACTTGCCATTTGCTCGGTAGCTCTCTCGTTTCTTGGTTTAGCAAGAAACAAGTAAGTGTTGCGTTGTCCACAACCGAGGCTGAATATGTAGCCGCTGGGAGTTGTTGCGCTCAAATCCTATGGATGAAACAACAACTCTTGGACTATGGCCTAAGTCTTAATCATATCCCTCTTAGATGTGATAATACTAGTGCCATATGCTTGACGAAGAACCCCGTTCTTCATTCGCGAACGAAACACATTGAAATTAGACATCATTTTATTAGAGATCACGTTCTCAAAGGCGATGTCGAAATTGAATTTGTTGAAACCAAAAACCAATTGGCAGAATCTTTACAAAGCCTTTAGAGAAAGAGTCCTTCCGAATTCGCAGTGAACTCGGGATCCTTGACTCCACGTTGATCTAAGTCATGCATTGCATTTTTTTGTTACATGATTTCTAACTTGAGCGTCGGAGACGTCTAACGATTTTTGCAGGTATCGCCCCAAAGGAAAGGGGAATTATAAAGCAGGACGCGCATGAATCGAGTCTTCTTCAGAAAAATCTGTTTCCCTCATCTAATAATCGATTATCTCGTATCAATAATCGATTGTAATGCTATCATTTGAGCTATTATACTCTCTTTAAATAATCACACCTTCTTTCCAATAAATAAACAAGGTTTATTTCATCTTTGGCATCTTATTTTAATTTTTCTTTTTTGCTACTGGCAAAAGGGGGAAGATAACGGGTATGATGCACTCTCAAATTATAAGCTTAAATTGAGGGGAAATTCTCAAATTGAGGGGGAACAAATTGCATACTTGTTGCATGTATATACTTGTCTTGAATCGTCATTATAAATTGCTTGTCTTGCATATCCCGCTTAATGTTTGCCATTATCAAAAAGGGGGAAATTGTTGGAAACACGTTCTCAATGTAATATACTAAAACGTGTGTTCTTTTGTATAGGTTTTAATGAATGACAAACGAAGCGAAAATTGATATATGACGAAGTTCAAGAAACAAGCGCACAATTGATATACAACGAGATTCAAGCTCAAGACAAAGTTTTATAGTTTAATTGAGTCATTCTTAATTGTGATCTTGATCCTACAACTTGACTCGTAACATGGCTTCTCTCATAAAACTATTTTCCAAAATCATGCATATTTAATTTAATGTCAAATGATTTTAAATCATGCATATTTACAGTAGTCAAAATAATTTTTAGACATGCCTTAAAAATCTGGACTAAGATAATCGATTATGTACTTATGATAATCGATTGTTTTAAGCCAAGACTGCATGACAATCGATTGTGAACTAATGACAATCGATTGTGAGTAAGACAGTGAGCATCAGGTTTTTCAAACCTGCATGACAATCGATTGTGAACTAATGACAATCGATTGTGACTGAGGCAGTGTCCATCAAAGTTTTTCAAAACTCAGAATAATCGATTATGAACTAATGGTAATCGATTATGTTGAGACAGTGTCTTCCAGTGATTTTCAAATTTATTGAATAATCGATTGTTACATTGGACAATCGATTGTCAAAGAGACAGTGTCTAAAATGTTTTTCAAAAACTGATAAGTAATCGATTGTTGACTTTGTGCAATCGATTGTGAAGCTTACTGTTGTCATAAAGTTTTTAATTACCGTCAGGTAATCGATTATTGATTCTGTATAATCGATTGTTTTGATTAAAATCCGAAAAAGATTTTTTGAACGTTATTGGGTAATCGATTATTGATTCTGTATAATCGATTGTTTTGATTAAAATCCGGAAAAGATTTTTTGAACGTTGCTGAGTAATCGATTGTTGATTCTGGACAATCGATTGTTTTTGGTAAAATCTGGAAAGGATTTTTTGGACGTTGCCAGTAATCGATTATGGATTGAAAGTAATCGATTATGAAGCGTAAAATCTGGGATTGAATTTTGATCTGACTGGCAGACAATCGATTGTTGGGGTTTGACAATCGATTGTTAGTGAGTAACATCAGCAACTCTTAATTGGCAATTAGGCAACGGTAATGCCAAGTTTTTCAACTATAAATACAGCTTCATTTCAGTTTTTTAAACACAACAACATACTACAACTGATCATTGCATTGCTATAAGCTTGCATACTTTTGTTTATCATTTGCTATTCAATTTCATAAAGCTTTTGAGAGCCATATTCTTGTCCAAAGTTGTTGTGATCTAGAGCTTACTTCTTTTACTCATATATACTTATTAAGGAGTATTTTGTTTGAGTATTTAGTGTTTTATACACTTGTAAGAGAATTGTGATTCTCTTGTTGTAAGGAACTTGTGTTTCCTTGGTTGAAGTCTTGGAGTGTTGTATCTCCGAGCAAAGGTGTTAAGGCTTGTGTCCTTAAGTTGTAAAGGTTTGTTGAGCACCCGTAAGCTTAACAACTTAGTGGAAAATCTCGAGAGAGTCTCTCGGGGACTGGACTAGCCACGTGTTGTGGTGAACCAGAATATATCGGTGCGTTCTTTCCTTTTTGTTTATTTAACGGACTTATTTATTTCCTGCAAATTTTAATTTCCGCAAGTTTACGCTAAATTTTAGTATAACGCTATTCACCCCCCCTCTAGCGTTAAGCGCTTTATCTAACATTACCTGCAGTATTATGGGCGTATCGAACAATGGCGAAAAGAAGCACAAGAGAAACGCAATTTTCAATTGTTTATGGAGCAGAGGCCTTAATACCAGTTGAAATAGGGGAGCCAAAGAAACAATTCAAGCAACGAAAGACTCAAACAATGAAGAGTTACGGGTGAACCTTGATTTGCTCGAAGGAAGAAGAGAAGCTGCATTAATAAGGATGGCAGCTCAAAAGCAAGTAATTGAACGATACTATAATAGGAAAACATGTCTCAGGTTCTTCAAAATTGGGGACTTTGTGCTCAAAAAGATGATCAAATCTGAAGGCTTCTAACTCTGGAAAGATAAGTCCAACGTGGGAAGGACCCTACAGAATCTATGACATTGTAGGATAAGGAGCATACGAGTTGGAGACAATGGACGACAAAGTTTTACCTTCACATAGGAATGTTGTCCATCTAAATAGATGTTACTTCTAAGGGAGTGGCCACAGTCAGGTATCACCATGTTCAAAAAATTTTCTTTGAATTGTTAAAATTTTACTAACAATTTTAGATGTTAGGAAAAAACCGTAACTCGTGCCAATTGATGAGTCACAACCTGCATGAAAAAATAGAATACTCTTATATTTCAAGCCTAGGGTTGCATTAATCTGATGGAAATACACATGGGTTAGGCAGTCATTATCTATAATTAAACCTGTGAGTCCCGTATATTTTCCGTTTCCGGAAAAGGACCAAATTGAAAGAAAAAAACAAGTGCTCGAGGCTTCAAACTTCACCGCTCAAACACTTGGGGGACTACATATTATACACAGTTACATGCAGAAACAGATACGAATATCACAGATACGAATATTGAACAAAAGTTGATCAAAGTTTGGCAAGATTCAGCTATAAAAAGACAAGTGTTGAGAGGAAGTTACGAAGTCTTCAGCATTAAGCACAAAACATTCATCATAAAAATAACAGAGTCATCTCAAACTCACAAACGAAGACACTTCTCAAACCCTTCCTAAATATGTAAAGTTAGGGTCATGACTATGTATTGAAACAGGTTATAAACAAAAACCTTGTCGATTTTATATCATGTAAAAATCTATTACAAGAAAACAGTTACGAGAAAGTTATAGATGTATTTTAATACATGTAATAGTCAAAAAAACTTGTTAAGGTTCATGAATAAAAACTTATCAAAGTTGTTTCATACAAAACATGTGTATTTTTATTTCTTTCATCGTATTATAACACCATTATGAAGTTGAGACGTCTTCTTCATTAAGTTTCTATATAATAAAAGGGCCCTCTTTTATAAACCTCATGTTGATATTCCATGAGAAGAATCATAAAGCATTTTCAAAGGATAAAAATGCTAAGCTATTCTATAAGTCCTAAATAAAAGAATAGGCAAGAATAAAGTATATAGAAGTGTTGGTCCAAGTTCAGTTGAAGTGTTGAAGATTGACAATGAACTCACGGAAGGACCTGGTCCATCCTGGAAGACACAGTTAGTCATAAACATTGCACATGGAAGACACGTGAGGAAGATATGTATTGAACACTGTGCAACAAATATCTTCTGAATGAAATCAAAAAGGTTGCATTGATTTCTAAGGAGGACAGTCTCCTTATGACAAGAGAACACAATCTTAAGCTAGGATAAAGATGAGAGTTTGTATTGGTTAAGGACTAAAACGGACTAAGGAAATCATTAGAGTCTCGATCAAACTCTAACTGTTATCCTATTTAAATAACCAAGTTGTTCTCTTTTACAGGTAGTGCATATATGCAGAAGTTATGCTTATTTTTGCAAGCAACACATGCAAGTTACAAGTGTGCACGCCTAAAGCTACATGAACTAAGAGAGAAGAACCAGTTCCATCTGTGTGTTTATTTAGAGTTCAGTTGTAGTAGGTTTTCATATTGTACCTTTCAGCTTTACTAGAAGCAATTGTTTTAGGTACCTTGTGTAATCAAGTTAGAGTTAACTTGATAGTATCGCAGCAACTGAGGATGTGTGTTACACTAGGATTAGAGTTTAATCCTTAGGTTACATAGAGTCTTTGTAAATACTGTTTGGCTCATTGATTTTTGGTAGAGTTTGGAAAAATCCTACTGAGTAGTAGGTCATGGTTTTTTCACGTTTTGAGCTAGGTCTTTTTCACGTAAAAATCTCTGTGCACTTTACTTTCAGTTCTTATTATTCCGCAAACTTCTGTAGCTAGAACACTTAGAAGAACCAGGTTCTTCTACCGCAAAAATTAGGAACCACACAAATCACCCCCCTCTTGTACGGTATTGATGTTTATTAACATCAATTGGTATCAAAGCAGGTTATCCTTGAAGATGCTAACACCTTAGGAAAAGATCAACATGAGTGCACCACCTAGGAACTGGGAAGGGCAATCCACTACTAGGCCTTATCACTTCAATGGCCTCTACTACTCCTGGTTGAAAAATAGAATGAGGGACCACGTCATGGGTAAATACTATGAGCTTTGGGACATCATTACTGATGGTCCTTTAGCAACAACTAGAGCAGATTTCACTACTGAAGACCTCAAGAAGTGGGACAAAAATGGCAAAGCTAAGAAATGGCTAGTGTGTGTACTTGGTCCTGATGAGTACAGTATGATTTAAGGCTGTACTACTGCCAAGGAGATTTGGGACACTTTACAAGTGGCTCATGAAGGAATACCTCAGGTAAATAGGTCGAGAGGAACACTGCTGTATTCTCAGTATGAGAATTTTACACATTAAGGATGGAGAAATTATCCAACTTGAGTCTCTTGGAAGGGTTATTCTGGAAGAAGACAAGGTGGAGAAGATTCTAACTAGAGTTCTGCCGATCTTCTGTGAAAGGAAAACTACTACTATTCAGGAATCAAAAAACATTGCTACTTTGAAATTGGATGAAGTGATTGGACATCTGACTGCCTATGAATTGAGAAGGCAAACCATGAAGATGGACTCTCCAAAGAAAGAAAGAAGTCTGGCTCTCAGAATCTCAGAAGGATCAAATCTTGAAGATGGTGGAATGGCTATGATAACTAGAGATTTCAAGAAATATCTTATGAGATGAAAGGGTCCTTCAAGAGGAAAAACATTCAACAAACCTAGGGTTCCTGAGAAGAAGACAAATGATGGTCGCTTTAAGTCTGGAAAGACAAATCACATGATCAAAAACTGCCCTCAATGGGAAATTGAATAGAAGAAGGAAAGGGCGGACAGGAGGAACAGGAAGATCGAACAGGTTGGAGTTAAGGATGATTAAGATCACCTAAAAGGTCCAGTTCAGAATGCACAAGAAAAAAAATAAAAAATAAAAAAACATTTTTGGCTAGGAGTTTTTAATTTTTGTGAATATTAGACTAATTCCTACTTAGTCTCATACTGTAAATAGTATACTCCTGTGACATGTGTTTATGTGACTCACTAATCTCTTATAAAACTTCTATTTTGACATTTGAGGCATAATCCAAAGAAGTATCACTTGAAGAACCTGGTTCATCAAATTATGCTCATGAGAAAGTTCAGGTATGTTTCTATTCTTTGCACAATTAAAAAAATTTAATTTTCAATCATGAGCAAGAATACTAGATATACCAAACGTCCCAAATTTCTATCAGTTGGGGCTAATTGAACCAATTTCATTGAAACTAGAAGTCTACATATAACAGAATCCTTTCTTAATTTTCTGCGAGCCTAATTAATCACTAAGGCGACCGGAATTCCTATTTGATTATACTTCTACTGACTTCTGAAAAAGGCTGCCATCTCTGAAATAATCATTACCCCTCTTTAAAATCCCTCTAATCACTTCATAATCGTTAATCCATCATACAAACTTTTGATCATCTCTTTCGTCTCCAAAACCTCCAAAACTCTCCAAACATTCTCCTAAGCTTTCCAGAAATTCAAAATCATGACAAATCCCCAAGATAATCCTGGAACTCCACCTCGCGTTTCACCAAACTCCACCCCATCTGCTTCACCTCCCATAGAAACCCCAAAACCTAGATTCCGTCGCGAGAAAATGCTGGCAAGAAAAACTGTAGCTACTTGTTCCCTTAGGAAATCCTTGAATGCAAAACTACAGTCCAGTCAAAGGAAGCAACTGTCAGCAACAGAGACAAATTCAAACTCTGACTCCAATGATTTCCTCTATGCCAGTGAGGGAGATGAACCTGGGTCTTTTGACACTGTCACACATCAAGAAACACCAAAGGAGGTAAAAACTTGCTTTGTTCCTGTTGATGAAGTTCAAAGGGTAGAGAATATGTTTGTTCTGATAGGGGCTGCAAAAGATGTGTCTCAGACTGATGCAACCAAATTGAAGAAGAAAAGGAGGAAGGAGGTGTTATCTATTTGTGGAAATAGGGAAGAGGGGGTCTCTAAGTCAGGGGGGAAGTGAATCAAGGGAGGCTGCTGAAGGGCTAGTTGATTTAGGCAAACAACATGTAGAGGATACCTTGGTTGAGATGTTGAAACAAGATGGGGCAAGGTATGACCCCAAGAAACGCAAGGCCAGCTCTCAAATGATCCCTACTGCGTCCAAACAATCCATGAAAACCAAACCTTTATCACCCAAGTTTGCTTCTATGATTAGACTATGTCATAGAAGTTTCACCCTCGGAAGCTGGAATGGAAACTTAAACTACCTCAGTAGCTGCTTCAAAAATCAATAACTCTTCCATTCCAGGAACTTCTAGAGCTGGAGAAGGAGTTTCAATAGTTCCAAAAGAAGGAGAAGAAGTATCAGTAGGTTGTTGACTTCTCTCGATTGTGTCTAAGACTTTGGCTAATTTAGATCGCAAGTCGAAGTTTTCTTTTGTAGCCTCCATCAAAGCATCGCGGCGAGAATTTAGAAAACCCCAACTTACCTCTATGTTGAAGTTCTCTTCAAGAACACTATATTCCTTCTCTATAGCCTTATATTTCTTTTCCCACATAGCAAGATCATTTTTTGTTACCTAATGTTCAGCTAAGTGAGAATCCAGGGAAGCATCAAGAGAGGCATGAGAACTTTCTAAGGCACGAATTTTGTCAGAGGAAATCCTTAAGTCATTTTGAGCTTGAGTCAAGCTTTGAGCTAACTCCCCCGCGTATTCTTCTTTCTTTTTCATAAGTGCCTTAAGCTCTTCGATCTCTTCATTGTCTTTTGATAGGGAGCACTCCGAAAGCTCATTGTCCTTTTTAAGTTGGCTCGACGAAGCGTTGGCTATTGCTAGCTCAGAAGATAAGCCACGTTTTGTTGCTGCAGGTGAGCCTTACTTACCTGCAACTTCTCTATAGTCCCTTCGGCATTCTCAAATTGTTCTTTCCAGTTTGTTGCCTCAAGCACCGCATCCTCGGCTATTCTCCTAGCCTCAGAGATAGCCTTTGTGGACTCTCACTCCTTTTTTCTCTAACGTAGAGACTCTCCCCATCAACTCAGTTCCAATAAGATTAGCCTGTGATTATAAGGCATAGAAATAAGGATTTAGAAGGAAAAAGAGGGAAAACATTCAAGTTAAAGAAAATTACCTTTAATGTAGAATGAACTATGTCGTTTATTAGAGTATAAGAGCTATGGCTCTGCATCTTATTCTTCTCAATCTCTCCAATCAGAGGTTCGAGCAAAGTATTAGCTCCGCAAGACTTTCTTAATAGGCTATGTTTGGCAGGGACTTCAAGTGTTATATTTGTCATAGTCATGTCTCTATTGCTGGAACAAACCTCTATAGGCTGAATAAAGGAAGAGGGAAAAATGGAAGGAGGAGTAGTAGAAAAGATAAACACAATGAGAGTCGTAGGAGTTGAAGTAGGAAAGGTAGGAGCAGATGTAGAAACCAACACAGGAACGGAAGTAGGAGTTGTTAAAACTGGTAAAGGAATAGAAGCAGTCAACGCTGGCAAAGAAACACTTACGGTTGGCAAAATAGCAGAGGAAATAGGAACGAATGAGGAGAGAGGGGTTTCATCCAAAACAGGGCCTAGTTCGCCACTCTCAAAACCACTATCAAAAAGACGCTGGGTTGATTCATAGTGTCTTTTGGTACGGTGTCCTCATCAGAAGGAATCAAAACATGCTCAGTGGTTGAGGTTTGAGCAGGAGAATCCTCAAATTCCTCATCATTAATAACTCGTCTCCTGACTCTTGTCCTGTCTATTAAAGAGGTTCCTTCTTCTTCCTAATTCTCATAACCTTATCCTATAGCTTTTATTTTTGGAAGCAAGGCTCGAGCCTTATCCAATTGAAGTGAAGCATTCACAGACATGCGAATAGCATAACTACCTCAGCTGCCATTCCTCTAGCGCCAAATTATATCAAAAAGAAGGATACACAATCAACATTAAGGAAAAGGGGTTTTACGTTTGAAAAAATGTCTAATAAGTGTATACCGTGGGTTTTCACATTCCAGCCATGTAAAAGGGAAATTGATTTCCAAGTTCTTTGTTCCTTAGGAGCAATCTTTAAAATTGAGTCTACCTAACCATGAATGTTGGGAATAGGTTCCACATCTCCCATGGTTGCTACAAAAAACCAAAAAGAGACAAAGTTAGAAAAAGAATCAGAATTCTCAAAAAATAGGTACAGTAAATAAAAGAAAACTTACGTGCAAAGTTTCACTTCTTAGGGAAGGGAATATTTGTTTCACCCAACAAGTCCACCATACGTACATCAATGTAACGGGTATACCATACATGATCCTAGTCATCTTCAGGGCTTACCAAAACCTTCTTTCTTCTTGCAGTTAAGGTAAAAATCTCATAACGCATCAAATTAGGATGGAATAAGTGAATGAGGTGAGAAAACGTGAAATTGACATTGGCTTTCATAGATAAGTATCTCAAACAAGCCACAGCTCCCCAAACTATGGGAAAACCTTGAGCTAGATAGATTTTGAAGAAACGACAAAAATCAAGAATGACTGGGTAAATCGGAGGATTAAAACTCAAAGTAAAGGGGTAAGTATGAACAAAAGAGTACCCACTTCTAAAAGAATAAATTCTTTTATTTGGAGTAGGAATTGACATTCGAAGACTATTTTTCCAGTTACAATCTCTTCTGATATTAGGGATTGTAAGCTCGGTTACTAAAGAAGGATAGGTGTCAGCTTTTTCTAAATTTATAACTTTCTTTTGAAGAGACTTTCTATCACTCCCAAAAGACAAATCACTTGGTACGATTTCATCAATTAAAGGTTCTTCAGAAGGATCAGAAATCTCTTTTCCTTTTGAAGAAGGAGTTTTTAGGATAGAACATTTAGAAGTAGAACCAGAAGAGCCACCACGAGTAGACTCTAACCCCGTTTGAAGCCTACCTCCTTTGCCTCTCCTATGTCTTACATGGGCATTAGGGAACTAGTCTAGAATTGGAACTTTTTAAGGGTTAGGGTTTGGATATTATATTGTTGAGCAAGGATGAATTGAAAGAGGGCAAAAGTAAGAAATAAAATATTTGTTAAGAATTTATGAAGAAGAATACAAAGGAATAAAGGGTTAAGTATGTATATAATGCTAACCGTCAAACATAGAAGTGTAATGATGGAAAGCTGATAACAAAGGATACTATCACTTCATGAATAGTGGGAGTGATGAAGCCTTGAAAAGGGATGCAAAATAGCAAAACCAATCAGAAAGTGACACAAGGATAGAACATTAAATGGAAAAGACGATTGAGGCGTCAATATTGACATAAGCATTTATTATGGCAAAAATTTTCTTTTCTATGAAGATCCACTTCCCAATTATTTAATTGATAAACAAATGGAAAGTGGGAGGACTATCTCTATTAGGAAAAAAATAAATTCATATTAAAGACGACGTGACATGACACGTGGAATGGTCAAATTGTCAAAATGAAACAATTGATTATGAGGCACGAGTGGCGATAGATACGGGAAGAGAAAGTTAAACAGGCACAAGATGTAGTTCAAATACGAGTCTCATACCGATTCAAGTCATGTAAAGCCAACGGATTAGAAGGCATTTGAAGAAAGGGATCTGATGACAAAAATGAGTCCAAATTCAGTATAAATACCTTATACATTAAAGAATTGGTATTTAATAGGAATGATTGTGTAATGGCTTATTTAATATCATTTATTTCTCATAATTGTCTCATTAAAACTGAGATTTTATTCCTTTACCTTAAATCAACTATAAAAGAATGAGGTCATCATTTGTAAAGACATGAAATAACATTGATATTATATTGAAATACAAACTTGTTTACTGCGTTATTCTTATTCTCAGAAAACTTATTATTCTTTTTTGGTCTCTTGATTATCAGTAACAACCGACTTTTTATCTACCTTCGACCGAAATATTATTTTTTGGTTAAACAATGAGCATTTACCAAGGTCTGCATACCACGAAATAGTCAAAATATACTAAGTATAGAAATAAAAATGCGAAGAAGAGAGCAGTGCTGCGAACGTTGTGCATCCACCTTGCTAACTCTGATGACTCTGTGTCTGAGTAAACAACACCCGCTACCGGGTTCCAAAATATCTGAATCTACACACGACGTGCAGGGAGTAATGTGAGCACTCTAACTCAGTATGTAATAATAGTAAATAAAGATTGAGCAATAGGAAATAATAAATCCACATTTATGTTAAACTCAATAAGCACAACAGGCTTTCAAATCAGAATACCAGTCAATCGTCTCATTTAAAATCTAGCTTTTAGTACAAAATCATTTAAAATTACCTTCCAACAGTTTCAATTGGGTTTTAATAGCATTTATAATAAAATAGATGAAAATCATAATCGACCTCTCGGGAAAAACATAGTTCTTGAACAGCCTCTCGGGCAAAATAGTAGTCATAAACACCTCCTAACAAGAAAATCTCGGTGGAAATAACAAAAGCCAAATCAGTGATTAAGTTCTGAACATCTCATAAACCCCAGCTTAAATGAAAGTTGTTTAGAAATATTTATCGAACATTTTTGAAAGATACTCAGTATAAATATGAGTTAAAACAGTCATTAAATCAAAATATTCGATAGAAACTCACTCTAAAGAGAAGTGAAAATTAATAAGTTCATAATCAGGCCCTCAAACAAGCATCAATCATGTACATGTATAAATCTATCGCCCATCGGGCTAGCCTCTCGGTCACTCGTGATTCAACTCCTACCAACCAGCGCTCACACTCAAGCACTCACGCTCAATAGGTAATACATAGTAACCGCTGCGGTGTGCATCCCAATCCATATATTATTGCAGCCTGTAGCCCAATGCATATTCGTAGCCCGATCAATATACATATATATGCGACATACAACCCGATCAATAGATATATAATCCTCACAACCATGCCCTCGACCTCTCTCAGTCATTAACCTCACAATCTGACTCCCAGTTTATCTCATTCATCAACCTCACAATAAGACTCTCGGTCTATCTCAGTCATCAACTCACTATCACTCGGACCATCAGTAAAACAGGGAACCCAACCGAAATAGTATTCATATTGTTATGATATATAGTGATAAAAGCTGATTTAAACAATAACCTAGTAAACACATGTCTTAGGATATGCTTTCAAAATAAATAGAGTGAAGAAAAATAGTAAAAATACCCTTAATGGTCTCAACCGGTTGGCACAAGGCCCCAAACATGGCATACAACCAAAAATATAATATTAATGTCTAGAACATGGAATATCATACGGTTTCAAATCAAATATGAGACTTAACAAAGGGGATGGACCAAGTAACAATCCCCAATGGTGCATAACTCCATGCTCGTCATATAATATGTGCGTCACCTCAAAATAACACAACAATGTGTAATATTGGATCTCAAACCCTCAAGACAATCTTTACAATCATTACTTACCTCAAACTGGATAAATCTCTAGCTCGCAATGCCTTTGCCCCTCAAATCAGCCTTCACATGCGTCGAATCTATCCAAAATCAGAACGAGAACATCAAAATATGTTAAGGGAATGAAGCGCAAGCGAAAAAATCAATAAAGGGCACAAATCCCGAAATTAGCAAAATCCGAGCCCCATGCCTGCTTCTCGAAACTTGAAAAATTTTAAATTATTAGATTCCTTAACTCCCCACGAGTCTATGCATATCAAGAATATCAAAATCGGAGTCGAAATGACCCCTCAAATCCTCAATTTAAGGCCTCTTAAACTCAAACTCTAATCCTCCATTTTTAGCCCTTAAATTTCGTTAATTTCAGCCTTAATCCATAAAATATAATCATAGAAATGTGTCTTAGGTCCAAAATTCTTACCTTAATGAAGTTCTCCTGAAATTCCTCTTCCAAATCGTCCAAAAGCTCTCAAGCTGAAGTCAAAAAATGGTAGAATAACTCAAACTCCCAAAATGAAATAACTTATATGTTCTTCTAGGCCTTTCCACTTATGCGATACAATACCCTCTTCTACGGTATCGCATATATAGCCAAACCTCTGCTTCTGTAGTCCTTCACTTAAAACCCAAAATCACATCATCGGCTTCGTAGAAGCGGCCACTTGACCGCTTCTCCGTTAGCTGCACACCTGACCAACTTTCTCTTCTGCGTCCAACTCTCCGCTTATGCGGTGCTGCACCTGCGGTCCCCAAACCGAAATGTGCGAAAATACCAAAAGCAACAATATCAGTTGCTGTAACACAATTTCAATTTCTCTGTTAACCATTTGGAATCACCCCGAGGTCCCCGGGACCTCAACCAAAAGCACAAACAAGACGCAATACCTTATTCAAACTTGTTCCAATCATCAAAACACCTCAAACGACATCAAATCTACCAATTCACATCGGATTCATGCTTATGTTTCTAAAATCTTCTAAAATACGCTTTTGATAAAAAAAAACCCAACCAAAACCACGTTCGAATGACTTGATATTTTACACACACATACCAAAAGACACCACAAAGCTATTGCAACTCTTGGAATTTCATTCTGACCATTATATCAAAATCTCACATATCAACTGGAAAACACCGAAATATCAATTTCGCCAATTCAAGCCTACACTTTTTACGAACTTCGAAAATGCATTCCGATGACACTCCTAAGTCCTAAATCACCCAATGGAGCTAATCAAATTATAAAAATTACGATCCGAGATGATATACAAACAAGTCAAGTCTTTGTCAAACCTTTCAAATTTCAAGCTTCAAATTGAGAACTGTTCTTCCAAATTCATTTTGATTATCCTGAAAACGAAAATCAACGATTTAGATAAGACATAATACATCACACGGAGCAAGTCAAGCCCGAGAATTGGCGAGCTAAGTGTAAAAGCTCAAAACGACAGGTCGGATCATTACATCCTCCCCCACTTAAATATATGTTCGTCCTTGAACGTGCCTAGAGTTATTCTAAAAGCCAACCAATCGCTGAACAACCTCACCATGCATGTCACAACCCAAACAGATGGGCCACAACGGGCACCCAGCTCAACCGAGTACCAACGTATCGTCTCTTTATTATTACACATGCATATACACGTGACACAGGAGCCTAATGGGCCAACATAATCCTTTATAAACACATAGCATAGGCCGCCAAAGCCGAACAATCTTTCACATACAAGACATATTTCTACAAGCCTCTAAGAGTACACGAATATCATAAAAGATCGGGCAGAGTCGCATCATACCAAACAATAGACATCTAATCTAAGTTATAGTAACTTAATACGCAACTCCAAAGAAAATAGAGCGCACCGATATCTTCCGCTAAGCTGATAGCCTACTTGGAGGGCTCTCGACCTGTCGATCAAGACTAGTGGGCATGAAACGCAACGTTCCCAGGCAAAAGGGACGTCAGTACGAATAATGTACTGAGTATGTAAGGCACATAAATAGATAAATAGAAGACATGAAAGAAATATAGTGTACATGACTCAACCTGTAAGTCTAAATAACTTTTTAATTCATAAATTACCTTTTGCGTCATGCATATGCGTATGAATGTCATGTCGTGCATAGGTACATATTTTATAACATCATAGCTTCTAAGGGCATCTCATCATATCATATGGGCCACTGTGGGTGAAATCAGCATCATATACTAGTTGATCAGGTGGTGGTGCGTATGTAATGACATAACCTTTCCCATATCCTATATATATGCATATATATATATATATATATATATATATATATATATATATATATATATATATATATATATATATATATATATATATATATATATATATATATATATATATATATATATATATATATATATATATATATGCATATATAACACCATTTGAATACATACCCGTATATGCATATATAACGCCGTTTTAATCATATTTCAGCCACAGTGAACAATATCATCATCATATACCAGCTGATCAGGTGGTGGTGCGTATATAACGCCATAAACTTTTCCCATATACATATATATACTTACATATATATACATATATAATGTCGTCTGAGTCATGGGTCAATGTACATATAGAAATATATGAAATGCATATGAAATATAATAAAAAATCTCGATACGTCATATGAGCATTATACCTTTCATTAATATCGTAAAATCATTTTACGTATTTTCTGGGATCCATGAACAGATGATGGAATAATAAGACATATGTAAATTCATGAATGTAGGCACTTTTAATACTTCTATGAATAAAGTCATATATGGAATTCGTGCATTTGTACGTTTCGTTCGTATCATATACACCATGCCAAAAGAAATAAAGATAGCCTTAACATGTCTGAATCAATTCTCTTAAAAATTCCTTTAACATTCAATGATTAATGCAGGATTGGTATTAAGAAACAAGCTAAGCTGCTTAATATTGTTTGGTCATAATCCACAGTACATATTCCTATGCTTCATTATTTAGTAGGATTAAGCCTGCGGATCGACGGTGGGGGGTGGTACTCTGTGTTTGAAAATGGAAAATGTTTACTACAAGGCAATACAATAGTTGATTTTGCTTGTCAAATAAGGTAATGGATGAATAGTTTAGCAGAGAACCTGATACAGTTGTTGCCTCAATATCTAGAATACTACTCCTGCTTATGTAATTAAGATTCAAAATTTGACATGGTATATTAAGCTAAAACTAAAGAATACGATCTAATATAAGATTTAAATCATGACACTTTGTTATAAAATGAATGGGATAGTCTTGAAAGACAAGATAAAAGTGGCTAAGATAATCACTCTTATGTGTAGAAATTCCTTAAGGTTTGTTGTCCACGTGCCCACTAGTTGGCTTGTCTAAAGTCACGTCACTTAATTCTCCTTCAATTGCATCCACGTGGGGTAAGGGTGGGGTTTAATCTTATCCAAATATATTTTCAATTAATTAGGTAATGTTTTGTTACCGATAATTAATTAATTACGGTAAAATTATGAATTATTTTTACTTACTTAAAATTTTATTTATTTCAAAATATTTTATATATACTTCATATATTACACTATTATGGTCATATGGTACCTTTAATGATATTAGTTTGTAATTATCGGGTATTATCGCTTAACCCGTATTTTATCTTAATTTGGACACTTTCAAAGAAATCCCTTTTCTTTAATTCGTGTACATTCTTCATAGCACCTATTTTAATTCGTGTACGCCTTTATCCTTCATAACAATTATTTATCGCTTCTTATAAAAAGTGTAATACTTATAATCCCAAAATAAATCTCATTCCCAATTTATGTTGATTAATCTTACGACGAAGATTTAAAGTACGAAAATGCGAAATATAATATCTCATTTTTGGAATTTCATTACTTTACTTATGGTATATTTTCACGCACGAAAATCTGGGGTGTAACATCATTTCCCTATTTGGAACATTCATCCTTGAATGTTGACTCGTGCTCTTAATATTTTCGTAACATATGTCTTCTGAATACTTTGTACTGTTCTTTCCATCATGTCAACTGTTCTGTGAGTAAATCTATATACTGTGGCATCCCCCTTTAAGCCTCTTTTGCACACCACGACTCGTGGTCGGAATACGTCCAATCTTGTAACTGTTACTACCTTTTATCGTGCAACATGTACAACTTCTTCCTACTATGTACGCCTATGGGACTCTTTCCTTTAGATTTTATCCAATCACCTTTCCTTACCTTGGGAACATATAGAGAAATTGACAAGATGTCTCTTTCGGTATTTATAGGTGCACTAAAATTCTTTGTTCGATAATTTATAGAACTTGCAATATGGCCATATATTATTTCATAAATCTGGTTAACCATTCATATGAATTTACTATATTTACGTGGATAATACAATACCATACTTTTTTATTCAATCTACCCTTACTGAGGTATGCTTACCAAGCTTCCAGTTACTTTTGTTGCCTATCCTTTAGGTATAAATCTGAGTCCTTCAATGCTCCTTCATTACCGTCCGTTTTATGAATGGCGGCCTAATGTCATCTCATACTTTGTGGCTTTTGTCCATCCATTGTTGATTTGCCTCAATATTAATCTACAATATACCACTGGTAACTTGAAACTTCTTACGTCATACCTTGTCACTATGGCTTACGTTCCATCAAAAAATATTTGAAGTGATTTTCCACATCCACTTAGGGGTGATACTATACTTCAATGACCGTATTTTATGGCATCCCAATATGACTCACATATGTGGGTATTTTCATCTCGTCCATTCCATAGTAACCTATTGAAATCATTACTCACTCGAAGGCCTAAACGTCATGCTTTATCTTTCATAATTATACCCTCATTTCATTACTAGGTCAACATTTCATTCCTTCTAAATGCTATTAATCTTAGACTTCTTTGAGTACATTAATGCTATAGTGAGCTTTTTATTGCATAGAGAAATTGTATGCTCTTCTTGTTTTCATGGATTTTAATCCTATAGACTTATCCATTGTCGTCATTTCTTTTTTCACTTGCCTTTTCTCATCCTTAATCATATTTCCTTAAAACTTTGTCGCTCTAATATGCCTTAGCTTGCGACCCACACGTATTTATTAATACTACTCGTAACTTTGATTCAACTTGCTTGCACCATAGATTTTTTATGTTATTTTGGAATGTCAAGCGAGACATCACATCATTTCCAACTTTTCTATATTCTCTTAACTAAATCTCTTAATACTTAGAAACCATAGGCTGGAAGACATGCCACCAGAGATGCTGCTATCATTCCCGATTATTGGATCCCAGCACTTCTAGCCTTCTATCCAAAGTATGGACTATTCTCATATTATGCATTTGAGTATCTCGTACGTTGTTCACCTTTACCTTACTTACCTTAGAATCTCGCATCGTATCTTCTATCTCTTTCATGAACTCCCTTCCACATAGGTATCATTCATGTCCGTAACTTGAAGGTTTATTATAATTCTTACACCTCTGGTGCACACACAATCTAGCGGGAGGTTCATACTGACTTGTTATGAGGTTGGAGCTCTTCAGTTGGGTTCATCGTAGAGCTATTATAAAATATGGCTACTATTCTTTCTTTCTTATACCTCTGCTACTTAAAAGTGATCTTGAGGCCTATTATTCTTTTATCCCCTCCTTTATTTCTTAGTTAATGTGACTCTTTAGTCTCCTCTTATTTTTGATCAGCCTCTATGTAGGCTTATGATATCTTACGGCATACGACTCCTGATACTAGTTATTACTTTAGCCTTTCATATGCGCTGAGGGATATTTATGATAAGTTCATTTAACAATTCAATCCTTCATCTTTGATTTGGGCTAAACTCTTTCTATTAACGTATACTAGGATCTTCTACGGATGTATATGATGCAAGTATAAAACTCCAAGCTCTTATGTGCGTTCATAACGTTACCAACTCGGGATTATTTATCGAATTATTTCTTTCATTCTGTCTTAGCATTCTGCCAACGTAAGATATTATTTTTCGTGGTTTTTCTGCCCCTTGTTGTGTCAATACTTATCTTATCTTAGTGACCACACTTTCTAGAGTTTTCATTCAACTCATGTGATCTCGAATTTACTTTAAATTCTTACTTCCCATTCATTTGACATGGTAGGTGCCACTTTCTTTTCGAATACGTACAATGTTGTTGCGAGATTGTTGTTATACGACCATTTTCTCTTTAGGTCATTGTGCTTAGGTTGAAGACTTCTTTTTTATCTCCTTAGCTGGTCTTTCGTTGTAGTACTTAGGGAGAACCCTTGACTCTCATAAAGTTGTGAGCTTATTACAGACCTTTTGGATGTTCTTACTTGCCTATAATCATCCATAGTTGCTTACTTTCATGCCCTTGTGCTTGTATGGTTGCTTCTGAATTGATATTTTAACTGCCTTCGCACTGCCACTTTCTTTTATCCTTGTAACATTCATACGGTACCATTAAATACCCCGACGGTTGTTTGAATATATTTCAAGTATTAATATGATATTCTCCGAGGTTGAATTCTCCATATTGGGTTCTACTATTTTTATCTTACACGATCTGATGACGCGTGTGTAACCACCTGTTTAGCCATAACTGAGACTTTCCTTACCAATTACTAAATACTCATTGGTCCATTCTCATATCAATATTACTCGTAATCTTTCTAGGATTATTTGCTTTGTATTAACTTACGTCTTACATTGGATCCTTATTTATTACTAATAGCTCGGGGGAACCTTTACTTCCTCTCCTTTACGTCGTGCTTGCACAATATTCTTGAATAGTAGTGTATCTGTAAGATTTATATAAGTGCCATTTCATTTCTCTTTTGTTTATCACATTCTTCCTTTATCATTCCTTGTTTACTAGAATCACTTAGTTTTGACTTAATGCCATATCACTCTATATTCCCCCCTTTATGGGTGTACTAAAAGCTGAAGCCATGAGGATCTACCTATAGATGTTTTTACCTCTTCATCTTTGGTGTCTTTTCTCAACATCAATGTTCCTTACTTACTTTGCGGTAATACTTCCCTTACTTGCGAGGGTGACACTTAATGTAACTGGCACAAACATTCCTTTAAGCTTAACTTTGCTCCCCTTGTTTTCTTTAGAGAAGCTTTTTCTTGAATAACTATTCTCTGAGTTTCTCATGAATCTTCCTCTGTGGTCCATTCTATTATTGTCGGAAAGCAATATGAAGTTCTCATAATGCCGAGTATTTTCCAATCATTTAGTCCCTAATTCGTGTTTAGTTTATCTTGTTTACCAGTCAATGCCAATTTCTGCTACTCTAGGATTAACTATCCCCTCTAGTAGTGGCGTTGGAGTCACGAACTTATTTTTCAATATGAGGATATAAACTTATGGCCTATTCTCTTTCGTTGTCCTAAGGCCCATCACCTTTATTCTCTTTCTTCATTTGACTATAGGTTCAGTAACACTATACCGTTTTCATCCATGTATCACACCTTATTCATAACGCTTCCTTATCTCTCTTCTCATTATTCTGCTAATATTTCTACATACCCATTTTCTTGTGAAAATTTCAATATGACATCCCTTCGCTTTTAGCTTTTCTTTGCTCCATCTAGTGGCTCTTCAAGTTACTTAATGTTCTCGCCTTACTAGTGACACGAGCCAACCTAAGGTAGCATTTATCCCTACAAGGCTTATTGTTCATGTCTTTGTAGTAGTCATATATGGCTGCACTATTTTAGAGTGCACCATCGGGGTGTCTCATAAAGATATTATTAGCATATTTGCAATATCCTTCGAAAATTTCAACTGACGCAAATAATTCATCCATCATATCTTCTCATACAACTTTTAATCCCCATAGGGCATATCAGGAATGGGTGCTATTAATTGTATATACCTCTGTTACTATTGAATATAACTCAAAAGCTTATGTTCCTCAGCTCCAACTATAAACACGGTTAAGCTTCATTAATTGGATTCCTCGTACCCTTCTTCATCTTGCTTCTTTAACTTGTTGAAACTTATATTTATCTTCTTAATATCTCATCGTCTTTCACCATAAGGATGGATAGGAATTCTTGCCGTTAGGCTTCTTATCGGGAAGCTTACACCTTTCAGTAGACACATAATCTGCTAAAGACCTCACATTTATATATCGTAGGCATCATACAAAAATCCAATTCCTCTGGCTCAGCTCTTCCAGACCTATCTCTCTTTCCAACCTTCTTCCCGGATGTAGGCATCATCTTATTACGAATAAAATAGTATTTTGGAACTTGAGTTCTTATAAGTGAGCTCTACCACACAATCTAGAGTAAGAAGAAAGAGTGACAATCCTAAATGCCTAGTAGCCTCCTGCTTATAAATGTAGTGCACGACAAACTCATAAACAAGACTCTACTAGACACGGCTTGTGGACTCCCTAAGACAGAACTGCTGTGTTACCACTTTTGTCACGACCCAGACCGATGGGCCGCAACGGGCACCCAGTACTTTGCTCAACCGAGTACCAATATAACGTATCTTTCTTATTACACATTCATATACACGTGATAAAACAGGCGTAATAGGCCATCATAATCCATTATAAACTCATAACATAGGCCGACAAGGCCGTACAATCTTTCACATACAAGGCATATGTCTACAAGCCTCTAAGAGTACATGAATGTCATAAAAGATTGGGATTGAGCCCTGCCATGCCAAACAATATATGTCTAAATCATACTAACTAAATACAACCCTCCGAAGCAAATGGAGCGCACCAACATCTTTTGCTGAGCTGATAGCCTACTGGGAGGGCTCTCGACCTATCTATCAAGACCTGCTGGCACGGAATGCAGTGTCCCCAGGCAAAAGGGACGTCCGTACAAACAGTGTACCGAGTATGTAGGGCACATAAATAGATACATACAAGACATGAAAAAAATATAGAGTACATGACTCAACCTGTCAGTTTGAATAACATTGTAAATTATAAATTACCTTTAGCGTCATGCATATGCGTATGAATGTCACATCGTGCATAGACACATATTTCATAACATCATAACCTCTTAGTGCATCCCATCATATATTATAGGCCACTATGGGCAAAATCATTATCGCATACCAGCTGATCAGGTGGTGGTGAGTATATAATGCTATAAGCTTTCCCATATCCCATATACATATATATACATACATATATTCGCGTATATAACGCCGTTTGAACACAGAAATATATATGCGTATATAACGCCATTTGAATACATACACGTATATGTGTATATAACGCCATTTGAATCATATTTCTTCCACTGTGGGTGACATCACCATCATATGCTAATTGATCAGGTGGTGGTGCGTATATAACGTCGTAACCTTTCCCATATCCCATATATATATATATATATATATATAGCTCAATAAAAACTGAATCAACACATACCTCGCCAACAACAACTCGAAGTCAACAAGCCATCTCAATGTCGAACACATATCCATATAGCTCTATCGATGGACTACACATCAACTCTAGTTACCCACAATAGATAAATAATCCTTGAAGGTTCACAATGACTAAATCATAACACATACTAACATCTGACTAACTTACATATTTTGTCATTCACAACTACGAGCTAACCTGTATATGAGAACTTTCAGTCTCAAAGTCCATAAAATTCACGAATTACCATATCTGATAGCAATTTCGCCACTCGCATATATAACTCACCTCTAGTACTCAATCATTCAACGAGAGATACTCTAAGATTCTTCTGTTCTCCCAAAGAAACTCAAATATCAGTAGCCTATCTTACAAGAGGTACTGCAAGACTACCGAAGTGCCATAAACTTAATCACATTGCCTCTTTTTGAAACACATACCCTCGTAAAATCACCTCAATTAGCATTACCATTTCCTTAATCAAATGAAGATTATTTCTCAAATCATTTCAATATCATTTCTCTAATTATCTGAAATTGTCCGTGCTACCTATGAATTTATGACCTTCCATTCAAATCTGAACTGTAACCTGACACATGCCAATCTCCATCTTACAAAATATATCGCATGTGGCATTCCATCTTAGGATATTATGAGAACTTCATATCCCTTCCGAGCCACAAGTAACTATATACTCAACGAACTTAGAACTTTTCACTGATCCCATCTTGAAGAAAACTACTATAATCTCATGCGCCTCGTGCCAATAGGAAAAATATACCTCTTTAACTATGGTGGAAACATCTAGAACTCTCTGAATCCCATTTGGACAAATCTAAATCGTCAGGATTGAATCCTTCTAACTCGACCAAGTTATGCAGGTCACTAAAACCGAAGAGAATTGCCATGAAATACCTGTAGAAACTCATTATCTCGTAAGCATCCAAAGAACTAATCATATCCTTACAATTCCAACTCGACCTACTACCAAGCTATCCCATCTATCCGAATCCCCTTTTCATTTACGTTTAACTTGATACTCATTCTTGCGCTAACATCATGATTCCTCAACTCAGACTTACCACACAAGACCCAAGAACAAAACTACACCGCCTAAGACTCATAAGCCACTGAATACTCTTTTAAATATCCATTAAAGCACCACATTAAAAATAGTTTACTCGAAACAGACTTCCAACGAATCTAAATTCGTGACATTTACCTTCCTGATACGGATACATAGAATCCCACAATTTAGCGAAAATACCACAAGTCTTTACATCTTCCAATGAAAACTCAGTTTCTAGCCACACATATAACTTGAAAATATCCAATTGTTACATGTAAAATCTTGAGCACATTAGAACCATTCTCGAGAGTCAATAACTCTACTCAAACCACACTTAGCCGATCAAAATAATCGAAAAACATGTGCCTCATTAGCACTTCAGACGCTGCAGAATGCAACCTCATCCCAATACAACCAACGCAACTTCCTGCTCTATGCACCAAGCATCCTTTGCAAAAACAACTCAAGACATCCTCTGATTTTCATACATCTATGAATCATGACATAACCTTTGTCAATATGTTCATTTACTTGAGCCATCCTCAGTCTCAATCTCCGTAAGCCATAACTGATTCACTTGCATGCCTCTAACTGGAAAAAATATAGCACATAACTGTGCAATCAACTAATCAGTAGCAGACTCCCCCCACTTGGATCGAAGTCAAAGATCAACACACACTCATGACTCATAATGGATATACTCTATTGATGCCATATACCATAGTGAGATTAAACTCAAATCCTTTGTATGCTTGTGAAAACACAGAATATCTAGTACTTTGAATCTTCTGCCAATCTCTCATTCATCCTCGCAATAGTCAAGCACACTCTCTTAAGCGGCCAAAAAAGTAAACTTTTTTACCACTTACATTTCACTTGTACATAAGATCTTCTAACAGACACATAAGGATACACAACCTCAGAACACTTCGCAATAGATACCCCACCTACTTTGCCTTCAGTTAATATTTTTGTATGCCCTCCACTTTCATAAACTTCACGCGGTAACTTAGCCTTCCTAAGTATGAACTCATGCCGCAACATGAAATTTACTTCACTCCCAACTATGAAACATGAAAATATTCTTCACACGCCCATAACTCAGGTACCTCGAATCAAGATGGAATTCAAACACCTAATAGTTCCTCCATCCTCCAGCAAACTTTTCTCGTCGCTTCTAAATCATATGGATACATCTCGCAATGCTAACACACTCATCACATAGCCATCCAACTGTCGCCTCCACTATAGGGACAATACCAAACATATAAGCTCAAAGGACACTTTCTTACACAATCAGCACCTCGGTGCATAGCCATAGGCAAAAAACATCTAGCCTCAAGTCCTCGAGAGTAGCCCAGTATCAACTCACATAGATAACGTCTCGCCCCTCGATCAGGGAACAAGTCATTGTTGCATATCTGGTACTGAGAACTCATGCGCGCATATGAACGTGTGAAAGAAATTTTAAGAGTTACATTTCAAGTTTAACCAAGGATGCACGATAAGAATTCAAGAAAGTGAAGTTCTCCTAAAATTTTTGCAGCCTCTCGAGGATAAATACAGACGTCTCTATATCTATCCGTGAGAATCCTCTAAAATTGCTCATGACTCATGAGACCTATGTAACCTAGGCTTTGATACCAACTTGTCACGACCCCCAAACTATTTCGGTCTTGATGGTGCCTCTCGTGAAGACAAGGCCAGCCGACACAACACCTATATCTATCATTCCCCAATAAAAAATTTCTTTTATTCCTTTTATAAAACCAATACTCTCATAATAAAAATTTAAAAGAAAATTGTGGAATAATTACACACGCCCAATATCAGAGTATCACTAGCCATGAGAATCTACCAAGGTCAAAATACCATAAAACAGTCAAAATTTACTAAGTACAAAACTAAAAATGAGAAGAAGAGAGAAGTGCTACGAAAGTTTTGCGGCCACCTTGCTAACTCTGATGACTCCGTGTCTGTGCAACCAACACCCACTACCGGGTTCCAATATACCTGAATCAGCACGTGAGGTGCAGAGAGTAATGTGAGTACTCAAACCCAGTGAGTAATAAGAGTAAATAAAGATTGAGCAGTAGGAAACCATTAAATGAAAGTTGTTTAAAACCCCATTATTTAACATTTTCGATAGAGGCTCGGTATAAAGATGAGTGAAATCAGTCATTAAATCAACATATTCGATAAAAACACATTCTTAAAGGAAGTGAAAATCAATAAGGTCATAATCAGGTCCATCAGGAAAACATCTCTCATGTGCATGTATATATCTATCGCCCATCGGGCTAGCCTCTAGGCCACTCGTGACTCAACTCCTGCCAACCAGAACTCACACTCAGCACTCATTCTCAATAGATACCCTATATATATATATATATACGTATATATATATATATATATATATATATATATATATATATATATATATATATATATATATATATATATTGTTTCGGTGTGCAGCCCAATCCATAAATATATAATCCTCACATCTAGGCCCTCCGCCACTCTCAACCATTAACCTCACAATCAAACTCTCACTCTATCTTAATAATCAGCCTCTCAATCAGACCATCGGTCTATCTCAGTCATCAACCTCACAATCAACCCTCGATCTATCTCAGTCATCAACTCACGATCACTTGGACCACCAGTAAAACAAGGAACTGATAATAGGCGAAATCTAGGTGATTTAGCTATTGTTTGTGCTTCCACTTGATTATATTCCAATGTTATATTGTGATTAATAAATGAAGTATGTGATATAATAGTAATTGTATATATTATAGGTTACAAAGATTATATTATACAAGAAAATATGATTGGAACCATTCTGGAGAATAAAGACCCATCGAGACTAAGTATGGTTGAAGAAGAGGAAAAGAATCAAGCAAATTGGACAACTGGGCTAGCACACCGAAGTGCGTGCCCGCACTAAAACTAGCAAGTCCAAGTGAGAGAACTCAGCATACTAGTGCATCCAGATGCGCGACCACGCTACACCAAATTTTGAGAACGTTGTGTTAGGGGCAAAAGTGGAAATCTGGAGGAAAATTCACTTAACCTATATAAAGTCAAGCTCGCCCAAGGTCAATTCATTAAGGTTTTCACAGTCTAAAGCAAGAAATAGAGAAGCAAGAGGCAAGAAGGGATTTGGATCATCAAGCTCTTCTTTTCTTGTCTCTGTTTTTGTTAATTGTGATAAAATTGAACCTATTTGTGATGAAAAATAGTATGATTGGCTAAACCCATTGTCTTAGGGTCATGGGTAAAAGCATGAATGTTGTTGTTTGAAGTTTAATTCGACAAATTCGGTTTTTCATGTTGGGGTTTTTATTTAGTTCTATTCTTAATTATTTTGATGAGTAGCTAACAATGAATTATTATCTACGAATCTCTAGTTGAACTCTAAAGTGGGAACTTTAAATTACATATAGAGTTAAATAAAGCAAGTTCTTGAACCCGGGCCTTGAGGAACAGATTCGCAATTGGGATTGACATATACCCAATTACCTTGCTTGGTTGAAATACAAGAATTGTAAATGCGTTCTTGTTAATCTTGATTCCATATACATATAGGCATTGAGGTTATTCCATAGAAATCTAGGGAAAAAAATAATCTCCCTCAAAAACTTATGGACCCTGGCATCTTTACGATTCATGTCGTATTGGTAATATTGAAGTGGGTCGTGCTCTTTGTGGTCTGGGGAAAGCATAAATCTGATGCCCCTTTCTTTATTCAAACAATTGGTTCTAGGAGCTCCCAGGCAAACTACTGTGATGTTGCAACTGGCTTATAGGTCGATAGCACACCCTGAGAGGGTGATTGAAGATGTGTTGCTGCAGATCCGAAAATTTATCTTCCCGATGGATTTCATTATCCTCGATTTCGAGGCATATGAACTTGTACCAATCATATTGGGGAAACGTCTCTTGGCTACTGGTGATGCAATTATAAAAGTGAGAGAGGGAAAGATGATATTGAGGGTAGAGGATGAGGAAGCAATTTTCAATGTCTACAAAGCAACCCAACTTCCCCTCCACGATAAGGAGATCTCAATAATATCCGTCGTTGAGGTTGATGAGCAGATTCGTAATTCAAGTGTTTATCTAGACAATTCTCTAGAGAAAGCACATATGTTGTTTGATAGCATGGGGATTGATGAGGAGGTTGAGGAGATGATGCACATCCTTGATACATCTTGTGCATACAAGTAGGGGACACACCCCTTTGACCTCTGGAATAGACCAGAGAGACCTCCTTCAAATCCATCAATTGAGGAAGCCCCAAAATTTGAGCTTAAACCTCTTCCATCTCACATGCCATATGCTTATTTGGGTGACTCTGACAGCATACTTGTTATTGTTTCTTCTGGCTTGTCTAAATTGTAGGAAGAAGAGCTGTTGAGAGTGCTACGTGAGCACAAACGAGCTTTAGGGTGGACGATGTCTGAAAGGGAATTAATCCAGCCTTTTGGATGCACAAAATCCTTATGCAGGAGGCACATAAGCCCAATGTTGAGCAACAAGACCGACTCAATCCAATCATGAAAGAGGTGGTAAAAAAAGGGATTAAGTAGCTTGATGAAGGTATTGAATTTTCTATCTCTGACAGCAAATGGATAAGTCCCGTGTAACGTGTCCCAAAAAAGGGGGGATGACTGTGGTAGTAAGTGAAAATAATGATTTAATCCCAACAAGAACTGTCACCGCGGTGGAGAATTTGCATGGACTATAGAAAATTGAACAATGCCACCAGAAAGGACCACTTTCCCCTCCCCTTTATTGACCAAATGCTCGATAGATTGGCTGGCCAAGAGTACTACTTATTCCTGGATGGTTACTCGGGGTGTAATCAGATTTCTATAGCCCCGGGGACTAAGAAAAGACTACTTTTACGTGTCCTTATGGGACGTATGCGTTCAAGAGAATGCCCTTTGGTCTTTGTAATGCACCTGAGACTTTTCAAAGGTGTATGATGGCCATTTTCACTTACATGGTCGAGAAGTTTGTAGAAGTATTCATGGATGACTTTTCCGCTTTTGGATGCTCATTTGATAACTGCTTAATGAACCTCGATAAAGTACTTGCTCGGTGTGAAGAGACTAACTTGGTGCTAAACTGGGAAAAGTCTCATTTCATGGTACATGAAGGTATAGTTTTGGGACATAAGGTTTCCAAAGATTGTTTGCAAGTGGACAAAGGAAATGTGGAAGCAATTGAAAAGTTGCCCCCGCCGATATATGTCAAAGGCATCCGCAGCTTGTGGGCCAAGTATATAGTAATTTTCTTAAAGATTTATCGAAAAATTTCCCCTCCCTTGTGCAGGTTGCTTGAGAAAGATGTAGCCTTTAAATTTTATGATTTTTGTCTGAAGGCATTGGAGGAGCTGAAGGGAAGGCTGGTGACTCCACCGATCATAATTGCTCCGGATTGGGAGAAACTTTTGCATTGATGTACGACATGAGTGACTCGGCTATTGGATCTGTTTTGGGGCAAAGGAAAAAAATATCTTTCACTCCATCTACTATGAGAGAAAAACCCTGAATCTAGCTCGGATGAACTCCATCGTCACTTAAAAGGGTTGTTTGCAGTGGTATAGGTGTTTGACAAATTTTGATCATATCTTGTGAGGATCAAAGTCATCGTCTACGCAGATCATTCACCCATCATGTACTTGTTTGAGCAAAAGGATGCCAAGCCGAGATTGATTCAGTGGGTCCTACATATGTCAGAGTTTAATTTAGATATATGAGATCGTAATGGAAAAGAGAATCAAGTGGTTGATCACTTATCCAGATTAGAAAATTAAAACCATATGGCTGAAGTGGGTGAAATCAAAGAAACATTCCCTGAGCAGGAGTTATTGGCAATCACCTGAGGCATAGCTCCGTGGTATGCAAATTATGTGAACTTTGTTGCAAGTAGGGTGACACCATCAGAATTGACACCAGATAATAAAAAAAGGTTCTTGCATGACGTGAAGCTTGACATGTGGGATGAGCATTTCCTATATAGGCGTTGTGCAGATCAGTTAGTGTGGAGGTATGTCCCTGGGGAGGAAATGAGTTCCATATTTTGTAGATGTCAGGCCTCGACATATGGGGGTCATCATGGTGCAGATAAGACCGCTCATAAAGTGCTACAATTAGGTTTCTATTGGACGAAATTGTTTATGGATGCACATGCCTTTGTTAATATGTGAGACAGGTACCAAAAAACCGGAACGATAACGAAGAAGAATGCGATGCCGCTACAAAACATTTTGGTCATGGAACTTTTCAACGTTTGGGGAATCGACTTCATGGGACCGTTTCCACATTCTAACGGTTATTGGTACAACTTGGTAGCAGTCTACTATGTGTGTAAATGGGTGGAGGCCATTGCTATTCCCACTAATGATGCAAAGGTGGTGGTAAGCTTTGTCAAGAAGCACATCTACACCCATTTTGGAAGTCCCAACGTGTTGATCACTGATAGAGGTACACAAATCTACAATAAACTGTTGAACAATGTCCTTATAAAATACGGGGTCAAGCATAAGGTCTCCACTGCCTATCACCCACAAACGAGTGGTCAAGTGAAGGTTTCAAACAGAGAGGTCTAGCAAATTCTTTAGAAAACAGTGAGTGCAAATAGAAAGGATTGGGCTGGAAAGTTGGACGACACATTGTGGGCATATAGAACTGCATACAAGACTCCCATAGGTGTTGCTCCATATATTGGGCGATAAAGAAGTTGAATATGGATGGGGACTTAGTTGGGGAGAAGAGGTTGCTGCAACTAGATGAGCTCAAGGAGTTTCGATTAAACACATATGAAAATGCCAAATTATATAAAGAGAAAAACTAAGAGGTGGCATGACAAGCACATTCAAATTTGAGAGTTCGAGCTAGGGCAAGAGGTTCTTTTGTTCAATTCAAGGTTGAAGCTTTTCCCCGGAAAGCTTAAATCTCGTTGGTTGGCCCCTTTTGTTGTAGTAAGTGTGAAGCCTCATGGAGCTGTGGAACTGCGGGATATGAGTTCAAATGGCACCTTCTTAGTGAATGGTCAAAGGATAAAACATTCCTGGGGTGGTGACTTTGCACATCACAAGACCTCGGTGGACTTGAAGGATGCATGAGAACATGTTGAGTCATGTCGCGACATTTAATCAGGCACTGGATAGGAGGCAAGTTATTGAATTTTTGTAATCGTCATGCCGCGACATTAAATAAGGCGCTGGTTGGGCGGCAACCCAGCGATAGTCGTAGTGTTAACTTTGTGTTTTAGGAGGAAGCTAACTGTTGCAGGTGACAGAGGTAGGATGCTAAGGCCATTGAGCGAGGCAATAACGGGTGAAAATTTGAGAAAACAAAGTTGCCCAGGTACGCATCCGCGTACCTGGACGCGCACCTGGGCGTGCTAAAATGAAAACATTTTTTAGTGATGGCTGCACTAAAAAATGCGCGAGCGCGCACCTGGACGTGCACTATCATCACTGCACAGCTTACTGTGCATCTGGGCATGCTAGATGCTCAAACTTTCTGTGATGGCCGCGCTAAAAAAGCGCGTCCGCGCACCTGGGCGCGCATGTGTCGTAAAATTTTCGGCATTTTTTTAGTCTTTCATTTTTTTCCTTTTTTTTTTTAATTTACTTACCTTGCCCTGTAATAACATACCTCCATCTGAACCCCTCTCCTAAATTAAACAACGAACCTCCCCAACTTCCCCAGTCCCCATCAAACCTCCCCAGTCCCCATCGGACCTCCCCAGCCCTCATCGAACTTCACCAGACCCCCCTCTACAAAAACCCAAACGCTTCCGCATTTCAACTACTCAACTATCCATCTTCTTTCCCATTTCTACTCAACTATGTATGCAAATTACTTAGTTGTAGTAGTAAAATTACCTTTTATGTTGTGATTGTGGTGCTATATGTTGTGATGTAATAGATGATAGGTGTGGGGTGAAACCCCCTTGATTTAAGATGTTGGGGAATATGTGTGAGTGTCTTGTTATAACATGTTTTAATGTTGTAGTGAAGGCCTAATGCCCACAAGGTGTTAGTTGAAAAGCCTCAATGAACGTGAGTATGTAGTTGGTGACCTAGGATGCGTGTGAAGTCTGAGTAACCGCATTGCATCACTACTTTTTGTTGGATTGTGGTATTGTGTATTGTTTTACAGATATCATGACTACCTACAGGAAACGACGTGCCACATGTGCTTCGTCGAGCAGCCAGACTGGCTCGGCTAGGTTGAGAGGGGTTGCACCTACACCAACCTTTGATTCTACAAAGTTTGTATCGGCCAAAGCTCATGCCCAATTTGCGGCAAAGGCTTGTAAGAATCCAATTCTGTAGAGAGGAGTTGACATTATGAGGCTCCAGCGATTCTGCCCTCATATATACGATGAGTTGATGAGGCGGGGATTGCAAACATTCCTCAATGAACATGGTGAGGGCAATGCCATGGTTGTGATAGAGTTCTATGCAAATGTTCAAGAGCAAAATAATGGAATAGTCACGGTGCACCGATGAGCGGTGAATGCTTCGGTCAAGGAAATTTGGACCACTTACCAGCTGCCTGCACCACCAGTGGGGTATGATGACTTCTATGAATACGCCGCAACCCAACAGCCGAAAAATGGGCGACATTCATTGATTCTAATTGTGCACTAGGCAAAGAAGTGGCATAGATGGACCATGGGGAGAAGTTCCATTCCTCAGCACTCTCCTAGGAAGCCAAGTGTTGGTTGCACCTCAAAAATAACTGCGAGCACGTGATTTTTGCCCTATATATGAATTATTCCTAAAAAATTAAAACAAAGAGATATTTCCTTATTTTTATAAATTCTGTGAATTTAGGTGTTATTTTCTGTTAAATGTTTGCATTTTATTTGTGCATGTTAATTCATATGGAAATATTGTGCATTGAGGATCTAAGTTCACTTTTTAGGATTAATTCCTGATTAGGATATTCTACAACAAAAATAACAAAAATAGTCCATTTTCGTATTTTTTAATTTGTAATTGTTAAGTTTACATTTAAATAAAATTTAATAAATTTATTACGAATTAATTAAGCTTAATTTTAGATATAAAGTAGATTTAATTTTAATTTTTAAATTTTCATAAAATCAGGAAAATAAGAAAAATATACAAAATGAAATACAAAAAAGAAATAACAAAAAAAACAAAACAAAAAGAAAAGGAAGAACATGTGAGGACAGGGCTGCCCACGATTTGGGCCATGCCCAATGGAATACTTAGCCTTGTCCAATTCCAACCCATGCCCAGGCCCAGTACCCCTTCTATCCAGTCCGGTCCAGACAGACCTCAAACGACGTCGTTATTGGCGTAATTTATGGCCGTCGTTTGTTGATCCAATGGATAGAGACGTCCTAGGTTAGAAGTATAATAATGTCACATTAGCCCCCTCCCCCCCCCTCCAAACCATCATCCCCAAACCCTCAGAGAAGACCTGTGTAACGCCACCTTGAGCCACCGGAGGCGATGCTCTTTTTCCGGCCAAATTTACACCCTAGAACCATTTTTCTCTCCTCTTTTAAACCCCCAACTTAGTTTTCCTTGAATCCCACCCCATGCCGTCGAATCTTGAATCGAAATATTTCAGTTAAGACACAAAGTTGTCCAAATCCGACCAAATTTACACCATTGAATCGCCTTAACTTTCTCATCCCAAATACCCAAGCCATGTTCCTCAAATCTCACCGGAACTGTTCGAATTTGGATTTGAAATTTTCCGGCCCTAGTTTCTCTAAACCTTACCAAATTGGTGTCATGTGATGTGCCCGCCTTCCCCATGATATTTTGATCATTGTTGGTGTTCAAATATCACCAGAGTTCACTCAAGTTATGAATCTAAGGGAGGCAGTTAGATTATTGGTGAGTTCCTTCATTTTCCGTCCACTTCCTTCTTTTCCTTCTTGCATTAGTTCTAGTTAGGATTCCAAATTGATTTTCATTCATTTACGGCTGTTTGGTCGATATAGAGTTTACGTCTTTATGTATGGTTTGTTAAGTTAATTACTTGGATTTGCTTTCTTCTATATTGATCATGCTTTGATAATGGTAGTTATTAGTCTGAATTCAATAGCTTTAATGTTAGTTTAATTTGTGTTCGATTTATGTTTTGATTTTTCCAGGCGTGTTTATTTTTGTTCTTTTTCTTATTGTTTCTTACTTATTGGTGGATGATTCTGTGTTAGTTTGTTTCGTTTAGTCTATGTTAAAATTGATTGTTAATTTTGTTTCATTAATGGCTTGGTGAAGTATAAATTATGATTAAGTTGTAGTTTGATATTCAGCCTTATAATTTGTGGACCTGGTTGGATATAGCTGATTAACTCTTAGTGTGGTAGCCCATTGATTGTTGTTCAGTTAGAAGATAGTTTAGTAAGTAATATTAGAAGTATACAAGGGCAGTTTGGGCATTTAATAATTAGATAGAATGTTCTAAGTTAGAATAGAATTCTCTAGAATCTTCTAGAATAGGGTACAAGTGTAGATTTCAGTAATTGTCGTGCACTTTCTTGAGAAACAAGTCAGAAAATAGAGGGTTAAACAGAAATAAGTGAGGGACTATTATGTAAAAGAAGAAATCTAAAGTTTCTCCTTTTTGTGCCTATAAAAGGGCATTCTCATGCCTTGAAAAAAAAAGTTTGAGAGCCTAAAAATTTCCCAAAATACTCAACAAAAAAAAAACTTCACAGGTCTGAGAATGAAAATTTCACATTCAACTTCTTTTAGATCTTAGCATTCTTCACAAAAAAAACCAATAACAATGTAAAACTTCAGAAAACACAAAAGTAGAATTGTTCCATTAGAGAGTTCAAGTTAACTCCAATGTTTAGTTATTGATTTCCAATTATTAGTTCAATATTTGGGTGCTGAAGCTTCAGTGATTCACTGGTGGATTTTCGGTTGGTTTTGGGGCATTTCAAATTAGTTTTGAATCGATCTGTTGGCTCTGCTTGATTTTTAAATAATTTTGGATCTTTAAACTTATGCATAGGCTGTTCTGATCCCGTTGTTGCCTGTTATTAACTACGGTTGAATGTTGTTGTTCAAGCACTGTCGTAGCTGACCTCTTTTGTTTAATTTTTGTCCCAAATCCAGGTACACACTCAAATGTATTTAATGTAATCTTCCTGATTGAAATGGAAACACAATAGCAATACTGAAGCTTGTCGGACCATTTCACCTTGTCGAGTGCATTTATTAGTTTATATATAGCTGTTTAGTCTATTGTGTTTAAATTACTTTGAATCAAAGCTATCTAGTTCAAATTCCGTTTACTGAACTGGACTATGAAACCTGTGCCTATAGATAATATTGGATTGTTAATGTAGGCTGTGGACTGTAGATTGTTTTAAATTTTCAAACTTTGAAAATTTGAAGTTTTGGTTTTAGTTTAATCTCGTATACTTGTGTAGCTTCATTTTTGAAATACGAAAAATAGTTAAAACAAGAAATGGTTCTGATGAGCATAGCATGTTACCAAATAATTGCAGTAGTTCTCTTTAAAATTAGGAGTTGCTTGAGTTTTGATAATGTGTCCTTGAACAATTGAGTATTGATAGGACTTGCAGTAGTTAAAGTGGAATTGTTGAAATAGATGAATATTTCTGGTATTACCTTCAAGAGTTGTTAAGCTCAATCTCACATAGCTTTTGTTGAGACTCGATACCTCGTCCAACACACCCAAGTTCACAGCTACCAACTGGTCCATACATGGGAGGCCCAATCTCTGAAGTCTGCTATTTGTATAGTTTAAGCGGGGCTCCTGTCACAAGCCTGGTCCTTTGGGCCATCGACTTGGGAACATGAAACCCGGACGTTAATAATAAAAAAATAGGTTGTTTTATTTTTAGATACAACAATGAATGGAATAGTCTCTTTTAGGCTTGTCCTTTAAAATAATAAATGAGACGAGCCTCGCAAAATAATAAGTGAGACGAGACTTCGGGATGGGCCGTTTAGCGAATTCCACGGCCTTCCCCAAAATAATAATGCGCTAGACTCATTAATCACGACTTTAATAAATTTCATTTCTTAAACTCGGTTGCGTATTGATGCGACCCAAATTCAAATCTCAATGGAGTCAAGATTTGTTAACAACCACGGGTGAATTAATTGCGACATAGTTCGAGATGCATTTTTGTGACGTTGTAATTCCTTTAAAATAATAATAAAAGTTGTTTAAGAATAAAAGGTACATAAGCTACCATGTATTAAAATTAGGTAAAATCAAATATTACAGCTAAGTGACCGTGCTAGAACCACTTAACTCGGGAATGCCTAATTTCTTCTCCCGGGCTAACAGAATTCCTTATCCAGATTTCTGGTTCGCGGAATGTAATACAGAGTAATTTTTTTCCTCGGTTCGGGACTAAACCGGTGACTCGGGAAACCATTAACTTTTCAAGTGGAGACTCTGAATAATTAATAAATAAATCTCGTTTCGATTGTCCTTTATGTGGAAAAACTCCTTTACACCTTATGCGGGTGCGGTAAAAAAGGAGGTGTGACAACTCTGGCGACTCTGCTGGGGATGAGAACCCAGAACATTTTATCCAGGGTTCAGAATTCGAGCTTAGATAAATTGTTGTATTTAGATAGATCTGATTTTCCTACATGTTTTATGCTGTATGTGCTAAATGTTTACCGCCTTGATATTATCTGAACTGCATATAAACTGTGACAAAACCCTTCTCTTCTTACCTCCTGGGATGTGCTTACTGGTTGAGACTCCCTATTCTGTTTGTGTCATACCTTGAAAAAAAAAGAGGCTAGGATAAGTTACAAAACTGGACGATTTCGCGAGTCACCGGTACGCTGCCCCCTCCTCGACTCGAGTTGTCCGCTCGGGTACACTATTTAGGACACATACCCAGGCTTTTGAACCTAGAATAATGTGACTTCATGCCATATCCCTAGTAGGAGTGCTTATTTGCATCATGCTGCATTTGACTTACGGAACTCAACACAGGGGTTGGGTCCGTCTACGGCTAGCAACCCGAAATGAGAGGACCATCCTGATGCATCCTACTTGTTCTGTACATATATTTATTTCGAACTAGCATGTTGACTGGCTTTTGAATCTTGGGAATGTGGGAAATTGAGAAATTGAGAAAAGAGAGAAATAACAGTGTAGAGAGTTAATTGATTAGTCTTAGAAAATCAAACGCCCAAGTACTATCGAAACTCTGCCAAAATTTTGAGAAAATAAAAAAGAAAGTTGTTTTATTTCTAATAGTTTGTTTTACTAAAAAGCAAAAGAAAAAAAGAAAAAAAGTCTTTTAGTTTTAGAAAGTTGTCTGCTGAAAAATAAAAAGAAAAGAGTCTTTATTTTAGTTTGAAAAAGATATGTTGTTTTATTATTTGGCGAAAAAGAAAAATAAAAAAAGAGTCATTATTTTGTCTTGTTTTCAAAAATAGAAAAGGAAAAATAGTTTGTCTTGCCATGGAAAATGAAAAGAAAGAGTCTTTTTATAAAAATATAGTTAGTTTCTTTGCCCAAAATACGCAGGTTTGATTCTCACCGGATGTGAGATACGTAGGCAACCCTCATCGGGTCCAACCTCTCCTCTTGTAAAAATAGCCATATAAATGTCAACATATTAATTTTTGTCATAAATAAGTCGGGTGATGTCGTTTTTTGTCAAAAATAGCCGAATGTTCCCAAGAGGGACGCTGAAAAGCTAACTTTGCATAAGCAGCCACCTTTGGTCATTTTTAGATTTTTGGTTGGTTGACCCACACAACCTTAAAATTTTTGTCCCCGAGGTGCTAAAAGGTCGTGTTTGCAATACCGGGTCTTTATTTAAATTTAAAAAATAAGAAAAAGAGTCATAAATAAGTTAGGTGATGCCGTTTTTCGTCAAAAATAGCTGAATGTTCCCGAAAATGACATCGAAATGCTGACTTTACATACACGGTCACCTTTTTTCATTTATAGATTTTTGGCCGGTTAATCAATGCAGCCTTAAAATATTCGTCGCCAGTATGCTAAAAGGATGCATTTGGGAAACCAGGTCTTCTATTTTAATTTGAAAAAAAGAAACAAGAAAAAGAGTCATTGGTCAAGTGAATACAGTTTGGATTTTGTCAAAATAAGCTGATCCAGCTTTTGCGGTGTTTTAAACAATTCTTACCGAGATAGCCTTAGATTATCTTTCAGTTGTCGAAAGGTTATATTCATAAAAGAACGGACAAGTTTGTGAATTGCCAGAAAATAATCCTCCCCGGTCTAAAATTCATGTGAAATTGGGAAGGCGCCATATTTGTAAAAACAACCATTTGGTTAAAATTAGCATGTAGGGGAAAGAATCTGTCATTTGGTTCTTGTGTTTGTATTTTTTTATTAGAGTATGTAGGTTGTTTAATTTTCGAGTCTGTATCTCGTCTTTTCGTCAAAATCTTTTAGTTTTGGTTAAAGTTTTGTCAGTTTTGAAATCATTGCAATCAAAGTTGATTTTGTTATGAAATATCAAAAATTCAAGAAAAGGTGTCTTATTATTGTTTACTTTTTATCTGCAAGAATTACGCACGGTCTGATTCATGCGGGTTCATGATACGTAGGCAATCTCCATAAGATTCGACCACAACTAAAAAATGTAAAAGAAAAATTGAATTAAAAAATGGAAAAGATGTTGTTAATAATGATGACCAACTCAATCCATTCTAACATGTTTTGTTTTGAATTGTGAAAAAAGATGAGGTGGTCGGGTTATGGTAAGCTGGAAACACAAGATCTGAGGAAAACTGATAACTAACAACGAAGCTGTTGCAAGTGCTCAAGAGACTCGGGGATAGAGGGTTCAACTAGAGTCTACGGTATTTGAGGAAAATATAACACTGAAAAAGGAAATGACTGAAATACATCAAGCATAGGCCAATGGTCAGGGAGAGGCCCGTCATGAGTCACAATTTGCTAGACAGCAAGAGCACCACTCATACAGATTCGATCTTCATGCAAACATGGAGAATCCTGCCAGAACGAGAGTACATGAAGAAATAACCCAAAGTGTTAAAAGAATAAAAAACAATGGCTGAAAAACACACAAACAATGGCAGGTCAAAAGAGTGTTGCCTTCAGAGATTTATGTATGTTCTCCGATGTCCACTTGCCGCCTGGTTTCAAGATTCATTGAAAAGTACAATGGACATGAAGATCCCATAACCCACCTAAAAAGGTATTGCAATCAACTAAGAGGTTATGGGAAGAAATGAAGAATTACTAATAGCTTATTTTTGGGGAAAGACTCACGGGAGCAGCATCTGAATGGTTTTTGGACCAAGACGCATCTAGATGGTACGTCTAGAATTACATGGCACATGCATTTGTCAAACAGTTCTTATAAAACATTGACATTTCCCCAGGCCACATTTCCCTTTAAAACCTGAAGAAGAAACCAAGTGAAAGTTTCAGGGAATATGCCATTAAATGGAGACAACAAGCAGTTCGAGTTAAGCCACCATGGATGACCATGAGTTAGTCACTGTTTTTCTTCAGGCTCAAGAACCGCATTACTTTTAAAACATGATGTCCACAGTTGGTAAATACTTTTAAAAAGTAATCAAAATAGGAGAAATAGTAGAGAACGGTCTTAAGACACGCAGAATTATAATTCAAGCAGCTCTCTAAGATGCAGATCAAGCTGTCCAAATTGAATCTAGTGACGCGAACGGGAGGGATGAAGAATTCATAATGATATCAGGGTCGGGAAGAGGTCCTAGGAGAACATCTCTAAGGTATGTGCAACCTCATAAGGTTTTCCATGACCCCCCTAAGCATTACTATCCACCTCAGAATCTCTGTGGATCCATCCCAGTTTGTTGCTCAGCTATCAAATCACCCAAGAAAGCGAGAACGAACATCCTAAAATCCACACGAACATCCGCAAAATTTTTAAGTACCTTATAACCCACATTCATGCCAAGGGAATAGAAGGGAAAAAAGGTTGAAAGATAGTTTGACACCAATAGGATACTCCAATGCAAGCTTATTTGAGAAGTTAAAATAATATGACATGATTGCACCCATTCCTTAAAATCAGGTGGACCGACGTGCAAGAAGCTTTGAATCATCTAAAATGTGTGAGTACCCCTCCAATGCTTTGGGGCACAATATGGAAAATTATCGGAATTTGAAAATAGAAATAGAAAGGGTGATCCAGAAAATTTTGATTCAAGACAGTGGCACCCAGAATATCATGTTGCATCCTTTACATATGGAGGCACACTTGGTGGGGATGATGCCTGGTGACATGGGGTATGAGAATCCTCTTGGGAACTTGTTGACTAAAGTTGAAAATACTGAAGTAGATAGTGGTCATGTAAATATGGATGCAAAGCTTAGTGGCTAAAAATGTCGTGCTTGGTAATTGGAAAGATACTCCATTTCTGGGTTAGCCAGGAGGAGCTTTGGTGGTTCATTGTGTTGTCATTTCTATTGTTCGGGTTATTTCAGGGTTGTAATCTGGATATTGTCTTGTGACTCAAGCCCTTCTATCCTTTTATTTGTCTAGTATCTCATATGGTGTTGTCTAGGTTTGTTCTAGGGTTGTAACTGTTTGTTTTGTTGATTAAACATTTCACCGTTTGTCTAATACAAATTCATGTCTTTTGTTACCTTCGGTCATCTTCTTTGTCTAGTTCTTTTTATCTTTTCTTGTCTTTTGTTCAACGCCGGTTCTAGTGACATGACATGAGCCCACAGTTTAGGCCTAATCTTAAAAGTTAATCAAAAAGCCATTGGGAGATGATTGGGACATTTTTGAAAATAAGAAAAATTTTAGATCATTTGAAGCCCGAGCTATGTGAAATTGGGGCAAGTGAAACATAAAAAAACCGTAAATGCATGTTTGCCAAATTGATAGGGGGCCATTCGTGGTATTGAGAGTTAGAGTGTTGCCCAATAGTGCATTCTATTTAATAGATTAAGAACAAAAATGCGTGGATATGGTTATCAAGTCTAGCACAATCAGAAATGTTACGAATATTCGTGTAATTATGTTGTTTGTACTTGGCATATGTCGAATAAATACAGGTGCATTTCATGGTCATTAGAGTTGGTATCCTCATCTGATAGGTCTCTACTTCGTAGTTCCTTCGTCCTTCACTCCGTTCCACTGTTGTTATTCACTTCCTCTTTCTGACTTTGTTTGACCATAACAAGTGAGAAATGACTTCACAATTTGCCACCAGCTGTCCAATTTCACAAAATGGGGGCACAAGTCAGGAAAAATAACGAGAGCACTAAGCTGGTAATAATCAACATACTTTGGGATCCATATGAAACACAAAGGTTTGGTACATATCAAGTCATGGACAATGCAACGGGTGGAGGGTATTAGGTGAAAATACCAAATGTATCTTCCGTGGTAAGATTGACAAATATGGTTAACCAGCGACTAGAAAGATATTCCAAGCAGAAATCAGCTGTCATTGAAGATATCGGGGCTAGATAGAAGGGGTAAAATGTGGAAGTTTGTGAATAAGGAGTCGCCAAGAAGGTCGAAAGATATCAGCGAAGTCCCGAAGATGGTCAGACAACGCAAAGCAGGGAAAGGAGAAAAGGGAAGTCATCCCCAGCAGGAGTACCACAACCAACCACCGCACTCTAAACTGACAGAATTTTCTTTGATTTGAAATAGGGGCATGAAAATGTGACTGATGGCGGAAAGATATGCTACAGGAGGATTATTAAACTGGGGCGGAAAATTTTCTTTCTTGTTGAAAATTTTCTTTAAGGGGGGTACCCATCTGAAGAACATGAAGGTCAATACAAGTTTTTTTACAAAAAAAAAGGGAAGTAGTTTTCAAGAAACAAACACCAGTTTTAAGAAAAGTAATTTTTGGAGGAATGAAACACTAGTTTTTAGGGAAGTGGTTTTTGAAGGAGGACAACACCAGTTTTAGGGAAGCAGTTCTGAAGGAAGATAATTCAAGAAGGTAGATAAAACAAGTTTTGGAGGAAAATGGTTTATCGATAAAAATCTTAGTCTAATGAATTTTTCACCTAAGATAAAGAAATCTTCATCTGTTGAATCTTTCACCTAAGGTAAAAATCTTAGTCTAATGAATCTTTAACCTAAGATAAAGGTGGAAAACCTAGGTTGATGAATTTTCTCCTGGATAATTTGAAAAGAAAGGAAGTCATAATTTAAAAAGGGTAAGGAAGAAATTGGAAAAAAGAAAGGAAGGCATAATTTGGGAAAATGAAAAGAAGGCAGAATTTCAAAAAGAAAGAAAGGAATGTTTGAATTTGAAAGATTAAGAAAGTCTGGATTCGAAAATTGGACCTAGTTTGATGATTTATCTCCTAGGATAAAAATCTTAGTCTGTTGAATCTTTCACCAAAGATAGAGAAATCTTAGTCTGATGAACTTTTCACCTAAGATAAAAAAGAAAATCTTAGTCTGTTGAATCTTTCACCTAAGATAAACATAAGAATCTTAGTCTGTTGAATCTTTCACCTAAGATAAAATTCTTACTGTGATGAATTTTTCACCTAAGATAAAGATAAGAATCCTAGTCTGTTGAATCTTTCATATAAAATAAAAATCTTGATCAGTTGAATATTTCACCTAAGATAAAAATCTTTGTCTGATAAATTTTTCACCTAAGATAAGGATAAAAATCTTAGTCTGTCTAATCTTTCACCTAAGATAAAAATCTTACTCTGATGAATTTTTCACCTAGGATAATTTGATGTTGGGAGCCCGCCCATATAACAGAGGAATACATTTTAGTCTTTAGATTTTAATGTTTTGAAACATTTCAGTCTTTTCAAGTTTTGAGGTTGGGAGCACCCCCATATAACAGACGAATGCATTTCAGTCATTAAATTTTAAGTTTTGAAACATTTTAGTTTTAAAATTTTCAAGTTTTTAGGTTTGGAGCCCGCCAATATAACAAAGGAATACATTTCAGTCTTTAAATTTTAAATTTTGAAACATTTTCAGTCTTTAAAGTTTCAAGTATTGAGGTTGGGAGCCCACCCATATAATAGAGTAATACATTTCAGTCTTTAAATTTTAAAGTTACATTTCAGTCTTATCACAATTCAAGTTTTCGCTTTCAATTCTTATTGTATAGTGTAACAAGCACCCGGTTTGAAAAACTGCGGCAGAAAGATATCTTTGTTTTTTCTATTTTTGTGAAGTTGGGAGCCCGCCCATACAACAGAGAAACATGCTCAAGTTTATTCAAGTTCAGCAATTTGAAGAGAAGGACCAACATTTCATTTAGCAATTTGAAATAACAACAACGGATTTCACCAGGGGAACACAAGACAACAAGGAAGTACAAGAACAAGTTTGAAGAATTTAGATAGGACCTTTTGTAATTCAAAGTTCATAGTTTACGCTAGCTTCTTTTTATTTTTCCCACGGTGTAATAAGGGAGGTCAGCAAGCAGTAGCAGCAGCAAGCGTAGTTAAATCACAGTGTCATGACCCTAGTTCACCAATTGTGAACCTGTCATTATAGCACCTAGTCTTCACTACTAGGTAAACCTAACACATTTCGGAATTAACGCTTTTAACGAAAAATAATAATAGAATGCTGAATAACATAAAGGAAATGTATAAGTTTGCCACCTGGCACATACACCTTGATACAGAATATGGAATAACCACCAAGACCCGGAGACCCACGGGCAATATAGGCTAAAAGAAGTCATACAGGGTTCTGACCACCAGAGTAGTCTAATAGATTGAAATGACAGCTAACATCTATGGATAGAATGAGAAGTAGACTTTGCGGATCTGAGAACGTGGCAGATGTATACCTCAAGTCTCCAATAATGCTCCCTGACAGCTATTGGCGATATGCCTGCTCAGAAGTACCTGGATCTGCACATGAAAAACATGCGCAGAAGATGCGTGAGTACACCACAGCGGTACTCAGTAAGTGCCAAGCCTAACCTCGGTGGAGTAGTGACAAGGAAGGTCGAGGCCCTACTGAGGTAAACATAAAAATAAATATGAAGTGAATAGAAAGTAGGAGTAAAATAAATCTTGAGTATCCAATGAAAATAATATGTAGAACGGAAAACGGTTAAAATAACTACTACAATCTACGAATACAAGAACAATCACTACAGACTATTTATCATCGGGGATCTCCTGGTATCCGAGGATCTACTAGTATCCTCATCATATAGACAGGGGATCTCCATGTATCCCGAGGATATCCTAGTACCCTCCCTTTAAACAAGAGGGATATCCAAGTATCCCGAGGATCTCCTAGTATCGCCCAATTAATCAATCCTATGCCGGAGATCTCTTAGTATCCCCGCACTTCCAATCTCGGAACATAATACGTACAGGGAAACTTCCGGGATGTCGTCCTAGACCCATTCATAAACACATCAGAACAATTCAATATCTAACAGAAATAAGGTAAGTACAAACAACAAGTAAAAATCTAGAGTGTAGCATGCTCACAAAAAGGCAGATTTTGCAATTTACTAAATAGAGCAAATAGGTTACTAACATGCTTTCCCTAGCTAAAACAAGTGCAATTGCATTTTTAACAGTTAAGTACGTGAAGAAACACAGTCCAAATAGGTCAAGCAAGGTGAATTTACAACAACTAGCACAAGTACACACCCGTCACCTCGCGCACAAGGCATTTTAACAACAGTAAAGATATCCTAAGGGGAGAGGTCCCCCACACAAAGATAGACAAGCCATTACCTCGAACTGGTACAAAAATTACTAAGAAACGATGCCCTTGTCACGAGTATGCGACTACGAGTGGCCCAAATCTATTCAAACCAATTACATATTATAAATAACATCGCAAGTAACTAATTCCACTGCAAAAAATTTAAGCTAAGGCGCAAAATAGGTAAAATGACCAAAATGCCCCTCACGCCAACATCTCAAAATCGAAAAATTTTCACATTTTCAGAAATCTCGTACTCTCACGAGTCTAACCATATAAAAGATCTCCCAAATTGGAGGTCAAATGCCCCTTCAAAACTCAATCGTTTAGCCAAAGAAGTTTTACCCAAATTATCTAATTTTTTATCCTAAATTCGAATTTATATGATGGATTTAACCACAAAACGATGGAATATAACCTAAAAGGATCGTAGAAGCATTATCCAATAATTTCCTCTTCGAAACCCTCTCAAAATCGTCTTTGCCCGAGCATAAACACTATTTTTCAAACATTGAAATTAATCTTCGGATAAAACCCTTAACATTACAATGATTTCCGCTTTTGCGGATCCAAAGACCGCTTCCGCGGTCCCGCTTCTGCGGAGAAGCCAACCGCTTTTGCAGTTTTTCTTAAACTCCGACCTACTACTTCTGCGGTCCATCAATCACAGAAGCGAGTCCGCTTCTGCAGAAAAATATACGCTTATGCAGTTCCTAGCCTTGTGCCCAAATTCGCATCTGCGGTGCCCTAAGCCGCTTCTGTGGTTCCCAAGCTGCAAAAGCGAAAATACCATAAGTCTGAAGCCGTCAGCTGTTACACTTTAGAATTTTCTTCCATTAACAATCCAAAATCATCTCGAGGCCCTCAGGACCTCAACCAAAAGAACCAATACCACCTAATACCTCATTCAAACTTGCACCAATCCTTAAGACACCTAAACCAACACCGAAACCTCGATCAAATCAAAGATCTAATCCTAAGAACTTCAAGTTTGTCCAAACCACGCTTTTGATTCAAAACCTAATCAACACTCGTACGATTGACCTAAAATGACATAAAGGTGCTATAGCAACTTTAGGAATCCTATTCCGACCCTCGGATCAAAATTTCACCATCGCACCGAAAACATCAAAATTCTAACTTTTGGCATTTCTAACCTAAATGAGCTACAAACATCCAAAATACATCCCGAACACGCTCCCAAAATTGAAATCACCTAACAGAGCTAACGGAACCATCAGATTTCCATTTTGAGGTCGTTTTCACACTATTCTGAATACGGACCTCTTTCCAACACTTAAGCTCTCATTTAGGGACTAAGTGTCCCAAAACTCTCCGAATTGTCACACCAAACGTCCCGACAAACCAAAATAGCAGAAATTAACTTAGGGGAAACAGTTAATGGGGGAACATGGCATAAATTCCAAAGATGACCGGCCGGGTCGTCACATCCTCCTACACATAAACATTCATTCGTCCTCGAACGAGCATATAGAACATACTTGAAGTAGCAAAAAGATGATGGTATCGGCTGCGCATATCCCGTTCGGTCTCCCAAGTCACCTACTTGGCCGGCTGACCCCGCAACAGAACCTTTACTGAAGCTATATCCTTTGACCTGAGCTTTCGGACCTACCTGTCTAATATTTCCACTGGCTCTTCAAAATAGGACAAATCATTATCCAAATGGACAGAAATGAGCACCAACACGTGAGACGGGTCACCGTGATACCTCCAAAGCATGCAAAACATGAAATATCGGATGAACCCCGGCCAAACTGGGAGGTAAGGCAAGCTCAGAAGCAACCTATCCAACTCGCTTCAAAACCTCAAATGGGCCAATGAACCTCGGGCTCAATTTCCCTTTCTTTTCAAACCTCATGAAGCCTTTCATAGGCGAGACTCGAAGAAAAACCCGCTCACCAACCATAAAGAAAACATCACGAACCTTCACTTCCGCATAACCCTTTTGTTTGGGCTGGGCCTTACCGAGTCTATCCTGAATCGCCTTAACATTCTCGACCGCATCCTGAACCAAATCAGTGCCCAAATGCCTGGCCTCAACTAGCTCGAACCAACCTAACGGGGATCTGCATCTCCTACCATATAATGCCTCATACGGCGCCATCTGAATACTGGACTGATAACTGTTGTTGTACACAAACTCAGCAAGTGTCAAGAACTGATCCCAAGTCCCTATACTCAATCACTCACGCACGGAGCATATCCTCAAGAATCTGAATAGTGCGCTCGGACATTCCATCCGTCTAAGGGTTAAAAGATGTACTCTTCGTCACCTGGGTACCCAACTCGTGCTGGACGACCCTCCAGAACCGAGATGTAAGCAATGAACCCCTGTCTAAGATGGTAGAATGTCGTGTAGAGAGACGATCTCCTGATATAAATCCCTGTTAACCGCTCCGCTGAGAAAGAAGTACACACTGGAATGAAATGAGTGGACTTGGTCAGCTGATCCACAATAACCCACATAGAATCAAATTTCTTCGTCGTTAGAGGGAGACTAGTCAAAAAATCCATAGTGATCTTTTCCCATTTTCACTCCGGAATCTCCATCTGCTTGAGTAACCCTCCTGGTCTCTAGTGCTCAGCCTTTACCTGCTGACAGTTAAGGTATCTAGCTACAAACTATGCTATGTCCCTCTTCATATGCCTCCACTAGTAATGCTGCCTCAGATCCTGATACATCTTCGTGGCACCCGGATGGATGGAGTACCGCGAGCTATGGGCCTATGTCAATATCAACTCCCAAATATCATCAATATCGGGTACACAGATCCGACCATGCATCCTCAATACCCTGTCATCTCCAATAGTCACATCCCTAGCATTGCCATGTTGAACTATGTCCCTGAGGACAAGCAAATAAGGGTCATCATACTCGCGCTCCGTGATACCATCAAACAATGAAGACTGAGAAACCGCACAAGCTAGAATCGACTAGACTCCGAAAGGTCCAATATCAGAAACTGTCTGGCTAAAGCCTGAACATCCATCACCATAGGCCTCTCTAAAGCTGGTAAATACGCCAAACTCTCCAAAGTCTCTGCCCGACGACTCAAGGCATTGGCTACCATATTGGCCTTGCTCGGGTTATAAAGAATAGTGATATCATAATCCTTCAGTAGCTCCAACCATCTCCTCTGGCGAAATTTCAGATCCTTCAGGTTGAACAAGTGTTGCAAACTCTAATGATCCGTCTAAATCTCACAAGGCATGTCGTACAAATAATGATGTCATATCTTCAAGGCAAGAACAATAGCATCTAACTCAAGGTCACGGAAAGGATAGTTCTTTTCATGTACCTTCAACTGTCTGGATGCATAGGCAATCACCCTACCGTCCTGCATCAACATCGCTCCAAGTACGACTCGTGAGGCATCACAATAAATTTTATAGAACCCCAAACCAGTAGGCAAAATCAGAATAGGGGCTGAAGTCAAAGCCGTCTTGAGCTTTTGGAAGCTCGCCTCACACTCGTCTAACCACTGAAAAAAGCTCTCTTCTGGGTCAATCTAGTCATAGGCGATACAATCGATGAGAACCCCTCCACAAAACGCCTGTAATACCCCGCCAGGCCAAGGAAATTGCAGATCGTTCTAGCTGAGGAGGGCTTGGACCAACTCTGCCCGGCCTCCACCATCTTCAGATCTACCTGAATGCTTTCACTCGATACCACGTTGCCTGGGAATGCCACATAACTCAACCAAAACTAACATTTTGAGGACTTTGCATATAATTTATTTTCCCTTAGGGTCTGAAGAACTGTCCTCAGGTGCTGCTCATGTTCTTCCCGACTCCTAGAATATACGCGAATATCATCTATGAAAACAATGACAAACGAGTCGAGATAGGGCCTGAATACAGTGTGTATCAAATGCGTGAAAGCTGCTGGGGTGTTGGTCAGCCAAATGACATGACAAGGAACTCGTAATGACCATACTGAGTCCTGAAAGTAGCCTTCGGGATATCCGGCTCCCGAATCTTTAGCTGTTGATAACCTGAGTGCAACTGAATCTTAGAAAATACATGTGCCCTCTGAAGCTAGTCAAATAGATCATCGATACGAGGCAAAGGATATCGTTTCGTCACTTTGTTCAACTGACGATAATCGATACACATGTGCATAGAACCATCCTTTTTCTTTACGAAGAAGACAGGAGCACCCCACGGTGAAACATTGGGTCGAATAAAACCCTTATCAAGCAATTCCTATAATTGATCCTTCAACTTCTTCAACTCAGGAAGAGCCATACAGTAAGGAGGAATGGATATGGGCTTAGAACCTGGCAGCAAATCAATACCGATATCAATGTCCAGATCGGGTGGCATGCCTGGAAGATCAGCTGCAAACACATCGGAGAAATCCTGTACCACTGGAATAGAGTCAACGGAAGGGGTATCAGTACTGACATCTCTCATATAAGCTAATTATGTGGTGCACCCCTTATGAACCATACGCTGAGCCTAAAGAAAATATATAAGTCTACTGGGAATGTGATCAAAAGTACCACCTCACTCAATGCGTGGTATAGCTGGCATAGCCAACGCCGCGGTCTTAGCGTGAGAATCAAGAATAGCATACTGGTGCGAAAACCAGTCCATGCCCAAGATAATATTGAAATCAAGCATATCAAGTAATAAAGGTCTTCCCTGGTATCAAAACCACGAAAAGTAACCAAACATGACCAATATACGCGGTCTACAATAAGGAAATCTCCCACGGGAGTAAAAACATAAACAAGAGAGCTCAAGGTCTCTCAGGCTGACCTAAATGCGAGGCAAAATATGATGACACGTAAGAATAAGTAGAGCCTGGATCGAAAAGAACTTATGCCTTTATGTGACTAACCAATATGATAATAGAATCGGAGGCGACCCCCTCAGCACAATCAGGAATGGCGTAAAATCTGGCTTGGCCCCTCCCTCGAAGGCGAACCATATCGCCCCTTGCTGGCTGGGCAGGTGGGGTGGCAGACACAGCTGGAACAATGGCCTGAGACTCCCATTGGGTACGCTGGTGCTGAGAATGTTGTGGAGGTGCACTCCTCCCAAGCCTAGGGCAATCCCTCACTACATGGTTGGTATCCCCGTATTCATTACAAGTTCTAGGAGGGCACGGTGGCTGTGCCTGACTGGTCCCACCCCTGCTACACTGCTGGAGGTACTCCACGATGGAGGCACACTAGAAACCGGAGGTGCATAATAAGGCTCCTGAGATCTAGGAGGAGCTGGAGTACTGCAGGGTGAAGGAAGAGCTGAGTGAACTTGGCGACCCATATAGCCCCTACCATGACGTCCTGCTCCTGAAGTACGGGTAACAGAGTAATGACTTAACTCTCGAGACCTCTTGGCCTCTTTCTCCTCTCGCTCTCTGGCATGCATACGCTCTATTAACATGGCTATGCTCACTACATGCTGATAGGGTATATCCATCTCCACCTCTTGCGCAATGCCAAACCTGATGGAAGGAATAAGACCCTTGATAAGCTGGCGAACCCTCTCACAAACAGTAGCCACAAAAGCAGGCGCATGTCTGGCCAACCTAGTATAATGGATGGAATACACAGAGACAGTCATAGGGCCCTAGCGCAAATGCTTAAACTCCGTGCGCCATGAATCTTGGAGGCTCTAGGGAACAAACTCCCTCTGAAATATATTTTAAAATTGATTCCAAGTCAGGGAGGCAGCCTCCTCCAGACTGTCTAACTCAAAGGTGCACCACCAGTCATAGGCAGCTCCCCGAAATTGGAAAGTTGCGAAAGAAACCATGATCGAGGCATTAATACCCATGGGTATGAAAGATGCGGTGACAGTCCTCCAAAAACCCCCCAAAAAGCATCATCTGTTGCTACTTCGCTAAAAACAGGAGGGTCATAATTCTTGAACCTCTCCAATCTACGATGCTCATCCTCGAAAGAAGGTGCCCCCATCTTCGGGCTGAACCGGTACTACAGGCTAGAAATCAGAAACAATTGAAACAAGAAATGATTCTGATGAGCATTAGCATGTTACCAAATAATTTCAATAGTTCACTTTAAATTAGGAGTTTCTTGATTATTGATAATGTGTCCTTGAGCAATTGAGTATTGATAGGAGCTGCAGTAGTTAAATTGGAATTGTTGAAATAGCGGAATATTTCTGGTATTACCTTCAAGAGTTGCTAAGCTCAATCTCACATCCCTTTTGTTTAGACTCGATACCCCGTCCAACACTCCCAAGTACACGGCTACCAATTGGGCCTCACGTGGGAGGCCCAATCTCTAAAGTCTTCTATTTGTATAGTTTAAGTGGGAATCTTGTCACAGGCCTGGTCCTTTGGGCCATCGATTAGGGAACTTGAAACTCGAACGATAATAATAGTTAAATATGTCGTTATATTTTTAGAGACAACAATGAAAAGAGAATCATAGTCACTTTTAGGCTTGTCCTTTAAATAATAAGTGAGACGAGCCTCGGCAAACAAAATTACAAATTGTAGGGCCCTCAATAAACATTGCATTAACTTTTAGACTTCAGGATGGACCGTTTAGCGAATTCCATGGCCTTCCCCAAAATAATAATGCGCTAGAATCTTTAAGCACGACTTCAATAAAATTACTTTCTTAAACTCGAGTGTGAATAGATGCGATCCAAATCCAAATCTCAACGGAATCAAGATATGTTAACAACCACGGGTGAATTGATTGCGATGTGGTTTGAGACGTATTTTCACGACGTTGCAATTCTTTTAAAATAATAATAAAAGTGGTTTACAAATAAAAGTCACATAAGCTAGCATGTATTAAAATCAGATAAAATTAAATACAATAGTTACGCGACCGTGCTAGAACCACTGAGCTTGGGAATGCCTAATACCTTATCCCGGGTAAATAGAATTCCTTATCCAAATTTCTGGTTCGCGGATTGTAATACAGAGTCATTTATTTCCTCGGTTCAGGATTAATCTGGGGACTTGGGACCCATTAACTTCCCAAGTGGAGACCCTGAATAACTAATAACCAAATAATGTTCTGATTGTCCTTCAAGTAGAAAAACTCCTTTACACCTTATGCGGCTGTGGTGAAAAGAAGGTGTGACAATAATGGCCTAATACTGTCACACAACTTATAGCGGAGGTCAATGGACCTCGAGATGTTCTGATATGCTGCTTTGTAAATGGTCACGACTTTGATGTGGCTAAAGTTATGCGCGATTAGATGTTCGTTCGCAGCCAAGTAAAGAGGTATGAGTTATTTTTCCCTTCTTTAGTTACTAAGCTGTGTAGGGATGCCCACGTGCGAGAAAATATAGCTGTGGACGGGGTGGCAGAAAGGGACGGTAAGTTTCATGAGGATAAAGTGACAACAGGCACGGAGCCGGCAGTGATAGTGACAAGAAGCTCTGATGATGAGGATGACGATAAGGAGGCTGATGATGAGAACGTGGAAGCCGCACAACAAACTCAAGAGCATAATGTGGCAGGTGCAGTGCCTTCTGAAACTGCGACATCTTTAGGCACTGCCTGGGTTTCCCATTTTACTGACACGGAGCAGGAGATGGCTGGTATACTGACCTCCATGACTGATTTGTGCACCAGTGTGGACGTGATAGCTGACTAACAAGAAAAGTCGGAGAAGAAGTTTATGGGCTCGTTGCAAGCTTTGGGGCGTACATGCAACATAAACCTCGACACCGTCTCCGATCAGGAGTGACACTTCAGGGAAGTTCCTTTACATCACCGCTCTTTTACATTTTCAGCCATGGGAACATGTCTGAATCTTCAGTGTGGGGTGGAGGGAATTCTTCAGTGTATGTTGTATGTAGTTGTACAAATTAACTGTTTGTTTTGTTTGTCTCAAGTTGACATGATAGTTTTTGTTAAGTAGGAGTCGTTTGTTAGTTTATATAAATGGCTTTAGACAATGACGGATCCCTTTCGACGGAGTTCTTGAGGGACTAAGTCGAGAAAAAAAATTGTGGACTCTTCCTTATGACGGATTTTTCACACAATTTTTTTAGGGAAGTTAAGTGTAGAGAAAATATCAAAAAGATTTCTTTTTTTTTCTTATGTAGTGTAGCAATTCCCCCTTGGTTTTTTTAGGCCACGGTTCTTTTCCAAGGGTTTAACTTGAACCGGCTCTAGGTAGTTTTGTTTTTTTTATCTTGTTGTGGGTTAGGTTAATAGGCTACAAGCTAGACAACCAAAAGAGAACCCATAGCGTTGACACACCTGAACACAATAGACCCTTAGAGTGTAACGCTTAGTCTTATTTGTTAAATCTCACTAAAGTGCCTTAGTCTGTATGTTTGTTAGTGAATTGAATGCTAGTAACGTAGCATCTTGATAAGCTGATCATAATGAGTGATATGCCCTGCGTGGTGAGGATTTCTATAGTCCATCTCTTGTACTTGAGTCTATAACTTGCCCGGTATGTGATTCGAAGCGAAATCTTAGAAGAGGCTAGGTTTTAAAAATGATCTTAGGCTTTCTTTGACCTTTTTGAGCTTAATTTCTTATCACAAATAAAATTTATCCCTAGTTAATCATTTTGAGCCTATAGACTTGTGTTTGGAATCCACATTACAAGCCTATACCCTTTTGTTCTTAATTGATCTTATTTTGAACTCTTTACCTCTTGAAGAACTTTAAAGGTAAGATGCGCGCTAAAATAAGTAAGAAGGAATTAAGTGAGTGGTGTTTTTTGAGTGGAACCAATAGAAAAAAAAGGGAGTGCACTTGTTTCGTAAAAATTACACCACTAGCGGAAAGTGAAAGAAAAAGAAAAATAAACTGGGGAAAAAAGGGATGAATACATTATCTCTTATTTCTGCTAGTGGGTATAAATTAATATAGTGCTAATAGAAGAAGGGAACATTTTTTGGGTAATATCATTTGTGGAGTGAAGTGGGTTGAAGAATTTGCGCTCAAAAGTAATTACGTGATGTGTTAAAGTGCTTAGGAGGGTTAGTAACTATTCCTAATTATATCCTACCTGTCTCTTAGCCCACATTACATCCATGAAAAAGTCCTAATTGATTTTAGATCGAGCGAGACTAAATTAGAAGAGATTTACATTAAGGGCAAGCTTACGGTACCAATGACATTGCATGTGACTTTTGTTGTGAGGGTGAGTGATTTCTTGGATATAAGTGAGTACATAACTTGAATGTGTAGTTTGTTTTCAATTTTCGTCGATTTGATTGTGAGGGAATGTGATTCGTGTTGGAAAAAGCAAGTCTTGACTACTGTGTAGAGTATTTTGAGGAGGTGTAAATATTACATGGAACTTGAGAGTCATCTTTGATGCTAGGATTTTTCACTACGAGGCATAACGTATGTACATTGTTGTAGGTGTAATGTGTTAGGGAAATAGGTTGATTCAAGGAAGCTCTAAAGAGTATAGTTTGATTGCTCGATGACTAGCAATGAATTAAGTGTTGGGTGTTGATAATAGGAGAAATCTAGGTGATTTAGCTATTGTTTATGCTTCCGCTTGATTATATTCGAATGTCATATTGTGATTAATTGATGAAGTAAGGGATCTAATAGTGAATTGTATATATTTCAGGTTAAGGAGCTTATATTATGCAAGAAAATGTGATTGGAACCATTCTTGATGAATAAAGACCCATCGGGACTGAGTATGGTTAAAGAAAAGGAAAAGAATCAAGGAAATTGGACAATTGGGCTAGCGTGACCAGGTGTGCGCCTGCGCTAAAACTAGCGCGTCCAAGTCAGAGAACTCAGCATACTAGCGCGGCCAGATGCGCGCCCAGGTGCGCGGCCGCGCTAGACCAATGTTCCGGAACGTTTTGTTAGGGGAAAAAGTAGAAATCTAGGGGAAAATTCACTTAACCTATATAAATTCAAGCTCGCCCAAGGTCAATTCATTAAGGTTTTTATAGGCTAAAGCAAGAAATAGAGAGGCCAGAGGCAAGGAGGGATTTGGATCATCAAGATCTTCTTTTCTTCTCTCTATTTCTGTTAATTGTGATGAAATTGAACCTATTTGTGATGAACAATAGTATGATTGGCTTACCCATTTTTCTACGGTCATGGGTAAAAGCATGAATGTTGTTGTTTGAAGTTTAATTCGACAATGTCGGTTTATCATGTTGGGTTGTTTATTTAATTCTGTACTTAATTATTTTGTTGAGTAGCTAATAGTGAATTACTATCTACGAATCTCTAGTTGAATTAGAATGTGGCATCTTTAGATTGCATATAAAGCTAAATAGAGCAAGTTCTTGAACCCGGGCCTGGGGGAATGGATTCGCAATTGGGATAGACATATACCCAGTTGCCTTGCTTGGTTGAAATATAAGAATTGTAAATGTGTTCTAGTTAATCTTGATTCCATAGACATATAGGCATTGAGTTGACTTGAATAGACGAGTAAGAACTTGAAAGATTCTTATGAGTAACATCAACCTTGTTAATCAATAACCCAGATAAATTGAATAGTCATTTTAAGTTAAGAACACAATAGGATTATTAATTATGCCCGTGAACCTGGAATATCATACTCTAATGTTGGCTACCCGAGTTCACTATTTGTTTGGTTACCTACTTTAGCTAGATTAATTCTTTATCATTTAGTTATTAAAATAATTAAATCTTTCGTTTGTGAAAAATATCTTGGGTAGGTAAAGAAGTTGAGCTTTAATCAGTCATAATCTAATCATAAGTCTTCGTGTGGACAATACTCCACTCACTACTTTATTACTTGACGATCACGTACAATTGCATGAGTATTATTGGTCGCAACAGGAACCTAGCCCAAATAGTTTTCATATATTTAAGAAATAGTACTAAAACCAGATGTAAACAATAACCAGGTAAAAACATGATTGAGGATATGCTTTTAAAATAAATAGAGTGAGGAAAAATAGTAAAAATGCCCTTAAAGGTAACAACAGGTCGACATAAGGCCCTAAACATGGCATACAACCCCAAATATATTATCAACATCTAGAACATAGATATCATAAGGTTTCAAATCAAATATCGTACTTAATAATCGTACGGGATGGACCACGTTACAATCACCATCGGTGCACAACTCCACGCTCGTCATCTAGCGTGTGCGTCACCTCAAAAATACACAACGATGTGTAATCCAGGGTTTCAAACCCTTAGGACAGTATTTACAATCATTATTTACCTCGAACCGGCTAAATCTCTAGCTCCTGATGCCTTTGCCCCTGAAACCGGTCTCCACGCGTGTCAAATCTATCCAAAATCAGAATGAGAATATCAAAATATGCTAAGGGAACGAAGCCCAAGCAAAAACAATCAATAAATGGCACAAATCTCGAAATTAGCAAAACTCGAGCCTCACTCCTGCTTCTTGAAACTTAGAAAGTTTTACATCATTAGATTCCTTATGTCCCCGCGAGTCTATTCATATCAAGAATACAACATTCTGAGTCCAAATGACCCTTCAAATCCTCAATTTACGGCATGTTAAACTCAAGCCGTAATCCTCCATTTTTAGCCCTTAAATTCCTTTAATGTTAGTCTTAATCCGTGAAATATTACCATAGAAAATGTGTTTTAGGTCCAAAATTCTTACCTTAATGAAGTTCCCTTGAAATCCCTCATACAAATCGTCTAAAAGCTCCCAAGCCGGAGTCAAAAATGGTGGAATAACTCAAACTCGTGAAATGAAATAAACTTATATGCTCTGCCAGGCCTTTCTCCATCTGCGGTATAGTGCCCGCTTCTTCGCTACTACATGTGCGGCCAAACCACCGCTTCTGCTATCCTTAACTTAAAACCAAAAATCGCATCTAAGATAGGACTTCTGCGTACGTGGCTTCATAGATACAGCCACTCGACCGCTTCTGCGGCATCTGCACACATGACCAACTTTCTCTTCTGCAGCCAACTCTTTTCTTATGCGGCGCCGCACCTATCGACGTCCCATTTTTTCCGTCGAAAAAAGAAATTGGGTTTACGACATTATTGATGGAATGACTTTTTTATCCCCTTTTGGGGCAATTTGGTCTATGGAGATTGGAGAGTCGCCACCTATTGATTATAGTGTATTAGGACACTTTAAGAGAAAAGAATAAGGGTTTAAAGGAAAACCATAGTTTGAGTAAGGGCTTGAGATTATCTCGAGGGGAAGGTGTTAGGCACCCGTCAAGATCCCCTAGTGTGGTTCCCAGCCTTGCTTTGTTGTGACTTCAAGAAGAGTACGAGTATACAAGCAAAGTTTGCACATTAGAAATACAGGCAAGTTGACAATTTTCAAAGAATAAAGGCACAAGTAAAAAGAGAGCTTAGTTTGAAGAAAATATTAATTTTAAATAAAGGAAGAGCAAAGGAAAAGGGGTCCTAAGTTTGACAATAATATGGATCATTCGGTGCAATATTCCCGCACATATTCCTCAAAAAAAAGAGGGGTCGCCTTATGATATTAGCGCACCGTCATCATCTCCATATTCTACCCATCTCACCCGGTCAAATTATTTAAACGCGATTAGTCTCGTTTACTTATTGCATGCAAATACCCATCCTGACCTATCAGTCTCGGGGTATTTAGAATTCTAATCCAAAAAGGGAGAAAGAGAGGGGGCATATATGGAGTTTAAACGGATAAAATACTAAGGCATCAATCAAAACAAATAGAAAATATGTGGGGTCCCAATAAAACAATCAAAGGCTCATACAAAACCCCGTAGATCATAACAGCCATTAGCTTAGCATGACTTACACATACTGGATTGGTCTTTACTTAAGGAAATTAAGAGTCGGACGAATCAGTTTAACTCATACAGTTTGATAAAAAGTTTGCATCGATCCCATCAGGCCTAATTTGTTAGTTATTGAGGTCTTAATGCAGAATAGCTTAAAAGAAAGAAAAGCTGTAGTAACTTTAAAAAGATTTGAAATCAGCAGACCGTTTAAGTAAGGAAATGCAGCAGTTATGAAAGAATTTTTTAGAGACAGGAACATCTTAAGAAAAGAATGAGTTACAGGACAGTTTTTTAAAAGACAATTTCATGGACTGAGTAAAACATTATGCAGAATATTTGAAATAGTTTTTTAGAAACAAATATAGATTTAAAACGTTTTAAAAGCATACTGGTTTACAGGGGTTTCATTGCAACATTACACTAGGATATTAGTTACCAATTAGCGGACTGTTGTTGTTTAAAATGAATCAGACAAGTTGAGACGGAGTCCTATTGGCATGATATCTATATTGAATTCGTCTGATTCATTATTGCTTTTAAAACATTAAGGAAATGAGTAATTAATCGACCTACTATTTGCCTAGCGTTTTATGTGTGTCCTATAGGCTTGATTTCTATGTGCTTACAATACAATGTCCTACAGACATGATCTCTAAACGATCTGCAATATCAAAATCCTATACGCATGGTTCCAAAATGATTTGCAATATTTAAGTCCTATAGGCATTTTGTCTAGATGATTTACGATATCAAATTCATATAGGCATGGTTATTTGATGAAAGACCCTATGGGCATGATTTCTATATGACATGCAATATTAGCATCTTATAGGCGTAGTATCTAGATGATTAAAGAATAAAAGATCCTATAGACATGATATCTACCCGTTGACTTATGCAAGCAATATAAACCCAATCCCACACCTTTTACTAAAATTTCCCCGAGTTTTATTGCATAGTTATTACAAAAAAACTGGAAATAAAAAGACTAGAATAAGTACATCAAAACTAAAAGTAGTCCCGAGGAGGCTCAATGCAACCTTCAATATTCAACACATGTGTCTCACCAAATCCGGATTCCAGATTCCAAATCCTTCTCTTAGAGTGTTTCAAAGTTCCGAGGGTCTTTCAAGAATTCAAGCAATGCTTACACCTTAAAGATTGAATGTTGTAATAGAGTAATGCAATGTGTGGATTACCAGCCCTAAGGAATCCAAGTTCAGAGGGAACTCTAAGGTCCCTGAGCATGGCTTACCATAGGGGGCAGAACTTAAAGAACTAAGAATAAGTGTAAAGTGAGAGGACTAGGGAAACCAAAGTAAAGGGTGGTCATACCCAGCCATGGGTAAGACTGGCACACCCCTCATCCTCCACTTGGTTTAAACAGATAGAGAGCAGACATTAGAAGTCAGATAGGGGTCTGAGTAGTGATTAGGACACTTCCAGACCCTAGTCAAGGCTCAACACATAAAGAGGTTAAGGGAATGGCACTGATTTGAGTAAACGTTCAAGAGAACCTGGTCCCAGGTCAGGGATAGCAATATGGTGCTACCCCCAGCCTAGAACCAATACTCACACATAAAAGGGGTTTAAAGGGAATGAGATCACATGAAAGCATTAATATAAACATCAAGGGAGGATAAGAAATGCATAACAACACTTTAAAGGTGCAAAAGCATGAAGAAAGAACATAACATACTGATGTACAGTCACATCAAAGAAAGCTAAACATGTAGTGAGAGGTTATGTAAAGGGAGAAGTAAACACATAGTTTTGGAGAATAGTATTTAAATTATAGAGACATACCAGTTGCAAGTTTCAAATAGCATAATAAATAAAGCAGGAAATCAGCCAGAAAATTCACTCAAGCATCAGCAAATACTTGAGAAAACAAGAAGGATTTTATAGTCTAGCCTTGGCTTTCAGCCGGCTAGACACAAGCAGTAGTACTGGTAGCAGAGAAGAGAAGGGAGTTTTAAAGAGTGTGTGTGTTTTTGAACTCAACTGTTCGTCTTTAAAGAAGAAGGAGTGAGGGTATTAATAGTTTGGAAACATGCCAGTAAGTAAGGGAAAAAATAATTCAGTATCCATCATAATCAATTAGGAGAAAGGAACCCCTTTAAATAAAGAGTTCGAACTAGAATAATAAGAGCAGAGTTTTATTTAAGGAAAGAGAATCAAGTATCTTGTTATGAAATAAAGGGTAGATACATAAGAGAAGTTTTAAAGTACTCTGTTTAGGTATATAAGGTAAGAATAAAATCAATAATCACATAGTAAATCAAGGAATTAAAGATTTGAACTTAATAATGAATTAAGTTAGAAAATAGGTGCAAATCAGACAAGAAAAAAAATCAAATAATCTTACATATTGATTGTATGAAATAAACCCCCACAATTAGGGTTATTTTTAGAGAAAAAGGTTTGACTATAAAAGATGCATAAACTTAAACAAGCAAGACTAAGATTAAACAAACAGGGTAGTCGTGTATGTAAAAGTAGAAGAACATAGCCATGAGTGAAATCAAAAGTTCTTGCAAAGCTTAGCAAAAATCGGAGAACATGAGATGAACTTAGAAAATTAAGGTTTTGAAATCAATCAGGAAGGAAAACAATCACACACAGGTAGTTTGAAAAAAAACCCCAAAATCTAGGGTTTCTTCCATAGATCTAAGGTGTATAACGGAAGCATAGAGAATCAGGCAAAGCAACTCAGGAAAATTCAAAAGACAAAACAAATCATGGAAGACATAAGGAAAGAAAAGTGCAGTCAAGAAATTACTCGAAAATCCTAGAAAGAAAATACAATAAATAAAATACATAGAAATCATAACGAAAACACTCAGGAGTTACAGCAAAGTAGAAATAGTGTAAGAAATCACAGTAGAATAATTAAAAGTCAAGGAAACCCTAGGTTTTGAGAAGATGAACAGTTTTGAAAGCAAAAATCAAAAAAGACGTGGAAAATACTTTTAAAATATCATAAATGGCACAGATCCAAAGTAGATCTTAGAGAAAAACAAGAGCACCTCTAAGGCTTAGGGTTTCAGAGAAAACCCTAGAAGATGAGAAAGGCCTGAAAAGGGCTAGTCTTGAGTCGGATATGGACTCACAAGCTAGGATTTGCCGGAGATGAGCCGGAAGTTGCCATGGACATGAATCGGAGAATCTCTGAACAAGGGTCTTCAAGGTAAGACCTTGGATCTTCAAATAGAATGAGTATAAAGGTGAGTGGGGTGAGTACAGGTTATATAGGGCCTAAGAAGCCATGGTTTCCGATGAAATAAAGTCGGAGACCGGTCAAAAGGGGGCTAGGGTTTTGAAGGGTAGTTGAGAGAATTTTGAAAGACGAAAGGGATACATGGGCGGTTGTTTGGCATAATTGACTAGGGTTAGGGGGCTTGTGAGTTCAACTAAGGAAGGGCGGATGAGGACAGTTGATTAGAATAATCAACGGCCAAGATTAAAGAAGGGATCCAAGCAGGTTTATTAAATAGGTTCTGGGTCGGGTAATTTTTGAAATTGGGTCTTTTAATTAGGGGCGGAATGGGATTGAGATTGGGTTAAAATTGAAAGTAAAATGGTCTACAATTGAAATAGCCAGTTTTTCTATTTTGAATTTTTAAAAATAGTGAAAGATATTTAAAATTAGATTAAAAATACTGGGTTAATAAAAAATATGCAAGTATTAATTTAAAAATATTGAGAATAATTTTTTAATGGAAAATTCTATTAAATCGAGAAATAGGCTAAAATTGCAATTTCATGCAATTTTAGTTTAAAAATACCAAATGGACATGTAAAATTATGTAAAAATCATTTTAATTATATTTTGGTGTAAATATGAGAATAAAATAAATTATTCACTAAAATTACAAGTTTCGGGAATAATTGTGGGATTTTACAGTGCAAAATAGGCCATAAATTGGTTTTAAAAATCGTTAATAATTTGGGAAAAATACTAGAGCCTCTTCGGATGATTATATATGTATATACATGCTAGTTTGAAAGTATTTTAATTATAAAAAAAATACGTTGGTAAAAGTTGGGTATCAACAGCTGCCCTTTTTTTATCGGAAATGTCGATTGAAAGAGGATTCTGACCAAGCTATGGTTTCTGAGTTGCCTACATATCACTGGTTTTACAGGAATCAGGCCGTATGTAGTTCAGGAACTATTGAAGGAATATTCTGATGGAACTCCGGAAAGACGGACGCGATGGTTAGATCAGAGAGGGTGCTCGGAATCGGACAGGCTGTGGAATCTGGAGCAGGGTCGACTTCGGACGGTTAGGATGACGTCCTCAGCTATGATATCCTGGGCCATGAAGAGCATAAAAGTAAGGGTTCGCAGGCCATGAAATGATGTTCTCGGGCTATGTAGATGGTGCCTTTGAACTATGACGCCTTTGAACGAATTGGTGATCTTTCAGCCCATGAGGAGGTGGAAATCTTTCAGCCCAATGAATACGAAGGGTGACGATCTTTCAGCCAGATAAATGCAAAGGGTGGCGATCTTTTAGCTAGAGCAAGAATTTAAAAAGCGGGTGGGATTGTTTAGCCATTCGAAGAATACAACAGCGATATTTTAGCCATGCAGGGCGGAGACAATGCTTAGTGAAGGCAGATTGGTAGCCTTATGCGATGCCGGTGGAGACAGAACTTAGTCTTGAAAGGCAGATAAGTAGCCTTATGCTACATGGAGATAGAGCTTAGCCTCGGAGGGCAGAGAGTAGCCTTATGCAAAGTGCAGATGGAGACATAGCTTAGTCTCAAAAGGCAGATAGTAGCTCATGCAATATGGAGGTAGAGCTTAACCTTGGAAGGCAGAGAATAGCCTTATGCAAAATGCAGATGGAGACAGAGCTTAGTCTCAAAAGGCAAATAAGTAGCCTTATGCAACATGGAGGTGGAGCATAACCTCGGAAGGCAGAGAATATCCTTATGCAAAATGCAGATGGAGATAGAGCTTAGTCTCGAAAGTCAGATAAGTAGCCATATGCAATAGGGAGGTAGTGCTCAACCTCGGAAGGCAGAGAATAGCCCTATGCAAAATGCAGATGGAGACAGAGCTTAGTCTCGAAAGGTATATAGTATTATTATGCAATATGGAGGTAGAGCTTAACCTCAGAAGGCAGAGAAGAGCCTTATGCAAAATGCAGATGGAGACAGAGCTTAGTCTCGAAAGGAAGATAATAGTCTTATGCAGTATAGGAATGTAAAATAACGAATAGTAGTAAGTTTTCTTAGCAGGTACACGGTTTGCAATATTAGGACTGCTGGGGAGTGTTGGTATGGATAGTGACCCTCCGGAGAGTTTCGATTCTGAAGAGCAAATATAATTTGATTTGTAGCCTGAATTCCTGCATCCAAAGAAAAATTGTGAGTTTTGTAGAGGGGAGGTTAGTTCGTATCCTCCATCTTTTGGCGTCGCATATCACGGGGGTGGAGTTGCTAAACGGTGGTGATGAAAATGATATTTGTGCATTAGTAAATGCAAATACATATATATATATATATATATATATATATATATATATATATATATATATATAATGATTTTACTTTGGATGAACCAACGACTGCAATGTGGTTCCAGACGCGGTGACATTCCTTGCTCCGGAATATTGAGCGTCCTCCTAAAATTCTGCCCCAGTTTACTAGGCTGGCACTGCTGACGATTGTGCTGAACGCAGAAAGATTTTAGAATTTTGAGGGTCCTCCTCAAAATTCTGCCCCTCTTTACTGGATTGGTGGTGCTGAAAGGACTAAAACTTACTTCAGAATTTTGAGGGTCCTCCTCAAAATTCTTCCACAGTTTCGACTATGGGGGGAAGATGGAATTTTTATTAAAATGTGACCGAACCCATAAGGCTGCATACGTATCCCCTCTTAAATGGGAATTAGGTCAGGCATAGTTCAAATTACGTCACGAAAGAAAAAGCATATGATTAAATGTAGTATTTTTTTACTGCGTCTGAGTTGATTGGATTCGGCCAGACTTCTCCATCCATTTATGCGAGAAAGAGGGCTCCTCCAATTAGAACCCGATGAACCATGTACAGACCCTACCAACAGGGAGAGAATTTCCCTTTGGCTTTGTCTTTATACGGAAATGTTTTCTTCAATACCAGTTGTCCTGGCGTGAACTTCCTTGGCTTGACTCTCTTGTTGAAGGCTATGGACATTCTGTTCTGAAATAATTGACCGTGACAGATAGCATTCATTCTCTTTTCGTCTATGAGCTAATTGCTCGTGGCGACTCTTGACCCATTCTGCATCATCTAGCTCTGCTTCTTGTATGACCCTCAAGGAGGGAATTTCTACCTCGGCGGGAATGACCGCCTCTGTACCATAAACTAGCATGTAGGGAGTGGCCCCGGTTGATGTGTATTCTTATTGGATTCTTCTAAGCTCCATTCATCTGAGATCTGTAAGCCATAGAGATCTTGTGTTTAATCTTGAATGTTTCATGCATTGCCTTCATCAGGTCGCTTTTGAGATTAGAACCATTGCAGGTGATAATTGATTTCGCGAGCCCGACCGACAAACCATACGATCTCTGACGAAATCTGCTGTAACCTTTTTAGTCACTGCTTTGTAGGATGCTTCTTCAACCCATTTGGTGAAGTAATCAATTGCCACTAGGATGAACCTGTGCCCATTTGACGCGGCTGGTTCAATTGGTCCAATGACATTCATTCCCCAAACCGCAAACGGCCATGGTGAGCTTGTTGCAGTAAGCTTGTTAGGAGATACCTTTATCATATGTTTATGTATTTGACAACGGTGGCATTCTCGGATATACTGGATCCAGTCTGTTTCCATAGTCATCCAAAAATACCCTGCTCAGAGTATCTTCTTCGACAACAGAAAACAATTCATATGCGGTCCACAGGTTACTGCGTGCACTTCCTACAATAGTTCGGTTGCTTCTATTGCCTCGACACATCTTTATAATCCTAAATCAGGAGTCCTCCTATACAGGATTCCTTCGTTGTGAAAGAAGCAGTTGGATAATCTCCGAAATGTGTGTTTTTGAGTGGCATTGGCAAGTTCTGGGTGTTGTCCGGTATTCTCTCATATCATGAACCAAGGTTTCCCGTCATCTTCTTCCTGGAGATGAGCACAATAAGCTGGTTGGACGTGAATCTTAACCTAGATGGTGTCAATTAAATTTGTATCTGGATGCTGAATCATGGATGACAAAGTGGCAAGTGCATCGGAGAACTCATTTTGTATCCTCGAAACATGCTGGAATTCCGCTTTTCCAAACCACTTTCTCAACTCCTATATGTGGTGCAGATAAGGGAGTATCTTAGAATTCTTGGTAGGCCATTCTTCTCGAACCTGATGTATGAGAAGGTCTGAGTCTCCGATCACCAATAGTTCCTGAATGTTCATGTCAATTTCCAGTTTGAGCCCTAAGATGCAGTCATCGTACTGGTCCATATTGTTGGTGCACGGGAATCTGAGCTTGGCAGATAGTGAGTAATGCTGACAAATTTCTGATACCAAGACTGCTCCTATACCAACTCCTATTAAATTTGCGGCTCCGTCGAAAAATGTTTTCCAACCACCATAGGATTCTGCAATGTCTTCTCCTATTAAAGCTATATCTTCATCAGGAAAATATGTCTTTAGAGGTTCGTATTCTCCTCCTCCAGGATTCTCGGCAAGGTGATCTGTTAGAGCTTGTCCTTTGACTGCATTCTAGGAAACATAAACGATGTCGAACTCACTTAAAAGTATTTTCCACTTGGCGAGCTTGTCGGTAGGCATGGACTTCTGAAAGATATACTTCAATGTATCCATCCTAGATATGAGATAAGTGGTGTAAGCACATATATAGTGCCTCTATTTCTGAGCTACCCAGGTTAGAGCACAACAAGCGCCCGCTAATAAGGAATACCGAGCCATATACGGGGTAAACTTCTTGCTGGGATAGTAGATGGCTTGCTCCTTTCATCCTGTTTCATCATGGTATCCCAAAACACAACCAAACGCCCCATCCAATACTGCAAGATAAAGCAATAAAGGTCTCCCTGGCTAGGGTGGAACCAAGACTGGCGGCGTCGACAAGTATTCCATGACTCTTTCAAAATCCTTTTTACAATCCTCAGTCCATTTAGTGGTGGCATCCTTCTTTAGCATCTTGAAGATGGGTTCACAAATGACAGTGGACTGAACTATGAATCGGCTGATATAGTTGAGTCTTCCCATAAAACTCATCACGTCCTTCTTGCTCTTTGGCGGTGGCAACTCTTGAATGTCTATGACCTTTGACGGGTCCAATTCTATTCCCAGGTGACTCACAATGAAACGAAATAATTTTCCAGTGGGAACCCCGAAAGCATACTTGGTGGGATTCAGTTTCAAATGTATCTCCTCAGTTTGTTGAAGAATTTTCTCAAATCTCCCATGTGATCTACAGCTTTCCTGGATTTAATGATGACGTCATCCACATACACCTCGATCTCTTTATGTATCATATCATGAAAGATTATGGTTATGGCTCTCATGAAGGTAGCACCAGCGTCTTCAAACAAAACTGCATCATTCTGTAACAGTACATTCCCCACGGCGTGATATATGTCATTTTCTCCGCATCCTCTTCATCCATCCATATCTGATGGTATCGAGCAAAAAAATCTATGAACCATTGTAGCTCATGTTTGGCGCAATTATCAATTAATATATGTATATTTGGCAAAGGGAAATCATCCTTAGGACTGGACCAGTTGAGATCCCGTTAGTCGACACAGACTCTAACCTTTCCATCCTTCTTTGGCACCGGCACGGTGTTGGCTAACCATGTTGAATACTCTACCACTCTAAGAACCCTGGATTTGACTTTCTTAGTAACCTCTTCTTTGATTTTCAAACTCATGTCTGGATTGAACTTTTTGAGTCTCTATTTTACCGGTGGGCATGCTGGATCTGTCGGCAGCTTATTTGCCACAATGGATGTGCTGAGGCTGGTCATATCATCATACGACCATGCAAAGATGTCCTCATACTCTTTTAAGAACTCCGTGTACTCTTTCTTTTGTGATTGTGACAAGTGTACGTTGATACGTGTTTCCTTGACATTTTGTGCATCTCCCAAATTAACAACCTCAGTTTCGTCCAAGTTTGACTTAGGCCTGTTATCCAAATTCTCGACCTCCCCTACAACCTCTTCTGGTATTTTGTCCTCTTCAGGATATATGTCCGTTTGTCGCGTTGTCTCATTGCAAGTTACAGTCGTTGGTTCATCATTAAGATATGTAATAGTAATGTTGTGTAAAATAAAGTAAATGGTAGAGAAAATAAATGAGAGCGAGATATGGAGGTAAACATGAAAATGCTTTTGATTAAATTAATAACTGTTTGAAACATCGGAGCTCTTTTAAAAAGTAAAGACAATACGAAGAAGTAAAATACACTAAAAGTAAAATGCGATGCATATGTGTCGCTTAGCCTTACTACCCCGAGGCTCTCCGGACAGTGGTGGTCCTGATTTGCCAATTGGTGAGGTGTTCCCCTCGGATCACAACTTGAATGGAAGGGCCTTCCTCCCCTTCCTCTTCGAAGATAGCATAGCAATCCATATCATCATCTAGAAACATGTTTTTCATTGCTGCCAGTGTCTCATCCTCCTCTAATCCATATATGACATCAGCTGGCTGAAAAGTTTGCTCCAACTGAGGTAGAGGGTGCTCCAGTGGGTAGTAGGGACCACGCCATGGTGGCGACTAGTCGTTGAACTGCTCCTAAGTGTATTCATAACCTAGGCCAAAAGTAGTCCCATGCATCTTCAACTTGATAGGCTTGGTGATGCCCTGGAGATTCTTGCGAAGCCCCTTTCCGAGCTCGTATCCATCCAATTCAGAATGCTCTCAATTTTGTTATCCCACCACTTGCCTTTGTCTATGGCGTTGACTCGCTCGATGTGATGGTGTGTTTCTCCACTGATTTTCCTTCTACCTCCGATCATCGGGATGGCCTAGCGACTGTATATAGGGTTTCTACCGTCACCATGGATGATTACTTCCTAATGATTCCATTAAAATTTTACATCTTGATGCAAAGTTGACGCCATGGGCCAAGCGGCATGGATCCATGGTCTTCCCAGCAACAAATTGTAGGACGCTGGTACGTCAATGACTTGGAACTCAACATCAAACTAGGTGGGTCCAATCTGTAGGCATAGGCTAATATTTCCAATGGTGGACCTCTGAGATCCATCAAAATCATTGACACTGATAGCCCCGTCCTTGATCTCGTGCAACCCTTTACCTAATGTCCTGAGAGTTACCAATGGGCAAATGTTGAGGCTGGATCCCCCGTCGACTAGAATCCTGGTGATAATGTGATCCTCACATTGCGCAGTGATGTGCAATGCTTTGTTGTGACCAAGCCCTTCTGGCGGTAACTCATCTTTGTGGAAGGTGATCTTATGGATTTCCAGTAACTGACCCACCATGTTTTCCATTTCGCCTCTTGTTATGTTGCTGGGAAAATAAGCTTCACTCAGTACTTTCATTAAGGCTTTTTTATGTGCCTTGGAGCTTTGTAAAAGAGCCATAACAGAAATCTGTGCTGGCGTTTTCTTCATTTGCTCGATGATCGAGTACTCTTTGGCCTGTACCTTCCTCCAAAGGTTATCGAGTCCAGTTTCAATAGCCCATCCGGAGGCTTGCTAGCTGGACTCAGCCAAGTTCTCTGGGGTGTATACTTTACCTGTCCTTGTCATGCCCTGTACGGCAATTGCTTCCCCATTATACGCATTTCCTTTCTTTCTAGCCTAGCGGTGTAATCCCAAGATATAGCATTTGTCTTCAACGGGGTCATGTCTTTCATGAAGACTAGAATTGTTACCCTGGGAGGTAACACAGTAACTTCAAATGGTGTAGGCGCCTTTGGAACCCCGAACTCAACCTGAATTGGTTTTGGCGCCTTTGCAGAAAGTGCTTCAAACTCGAGTGGCACGGACACATTTACCACATCGCCCGTAGAGGGGTGAATCTGGACAATAATGGGATTAAGAGTAATTGTTGGCTTCTTGGGCTCGTCTCCTTCAACTATCGAACTGATTGACCCATTGGGGTCCCAATCATCTTCGATCTCGATCATGTGGATTCCTTCACCCTTGTGGTCAGGCAGAGGGTTGTTGCGGACATTAGGAGTGGGCTCCTTTACTATAATGATGTGGGTTAACACGTAGGTGGTGGTGGTGATTTGTAAGTAGGTGGTGGAATTTGGTAAGTGGGTGATGGTTCTTAGTAGTTTAGGGTAGGTTGATATGTAAGTGGAGTTGACGGATAGGTTTGGTACTTCATAAGGGAGTTGTTCCTTTGCGCAGCTATTACAAAATTCACATCTTTTTTCTTCGATGAGCCACCAGACTGTAAAGCCTTGTTGGTGGCTTGCAATGCCCCGAGGTTAGTGACCATACCATTTTTTATGCCTTCTTTGATCCTTTCTCCCAAATTGATGATGTCGGAAAACTTTTGGCCCTCTATTAGCATCAGCCTCTTGTAGGACTGCGGATCCTAAGCACGGACGAAGAACCTGTTCATTTGTTCTTCCTCCAAGACCGGTCTGACCTTAGTAGCTTCTGACCTCCAACGAGTAGCATACTCGCGAAAGGTCTCTGTGGGCTTCTTTTTGAGATTCTAGATATAGAACACATATGTTGCGTTCTCAGTGTTGAACCTAAACCGATCCATAAAGTCAGACGCCATGTTCACCTAACTAGTCCATTTCTTTGCATCCTGGCTAATATACCAGGATAAAGCATCACCCTTCAAACTCCTCATGAACAGCTTCATGTGGATCTTCTCGTCCCTTCTGACTCCTACCAACTTGTCACAATACATTCTCAAGTGGACCCTGGGATCACCTGTACCATCGAACATCTCGAACTTAGGAGATTTGTACCGCTCCGGGAGCTCAACATCTGGCTGAACACAGAGATCTTCGTAATTCAAACCTTCGACACCTTTGTTACCTTCAAAACCCTAAACCCGGCTAGTTAATTTCTTGATCCCAGTAGCCAAATTTTGAATGAGGGAATTCTTGTCATCTGACTCTGCTGCACTTGTGATTGGCTGACTGTAGCGTGGCATAGTGTCCATAAATATTGAAGTGCTATGGTCTTTTGAGGTGTTTTGTGGTTCAGGAATGAGCAATGGAGTGCTATGCATGGGTTGCATTGGAGGTTGTAGGATGTTTCGTGGAGGTGCGGGGTTCTGGGTATTGACATCAGGAGCGGGAAGAGTAATTGACAGGATTACCGGGTTTCTAACTTGGTCCAATTCCTGTCGGAATCTTAGCAAAGTTTGCTCCAGATTAGCAGCAGTCTCCTTAGTGATTGCAGCATTATGAAAAGTTTCTACAAGTTCCTTTCTAGCGCTTTTATCTCCCATTTTGCCTTTGTTCCTGTTTCTGGTAGGACTTGGAGGAGGAGGAGGTGGAGGACCCTTGGATCTTGTGGAGTATGCTGATGGTGTAAGAATGCACGAGCTAACCTTTGGGGAGAGGAATAAAAATGAAAGAAAAACAAAAGATAAAAAGTTAGTGCGGGTTCTGATAAACAATATTGTAATATTTAAACACATTGTTCGGGAATATAAATCACTTCCTAATGTGGGTGCCTCCTTGTGCCCGAGGTATGCCTAGCAACAAATTAAGAGAACTTATAATGCTAAATGCCTCATTTTATTGATAAAAACAAGACGAGTCTTAAAACAACTAAATTATAAAGACCTCAATAATGGCCAGTGGCCTTATTACATTAAGAAAAAAAAGCAAATAAAATCCTAACTACTTGGTCCCAGAACGACCTTCCCCATATTTGGTACTCTTGCCTCTCTCGTACAACTACATTAACTCGCGCATTCCTAACGGCATATAAGCTCGAGCCAAATGTCCGCCTGCACTTCCTTAAGCATTATGTCAATCCTCAATTCTTTTCAAAACTATCCTTCTAGCTCCACTATTCCTCACTCAGATATCCCAAACGGTTGTTGGCGTTGACGGCCATATCCTCCCACTCATTGATCAGCTTTTCGTGGGCTTCCTGTATTTTCCAAAGTTTATTCTCACATTCTCGTATTCTTTTGTGCAGTTGATTGTATTTTACTTGCGCTTCAGTTTTCTCATCAATAATCCTATGACCGTGGACGAACCCTAGACGACCCAAAACAGATGTGATCATCTTCCAACCAACCTGTGTAGTGCGGCACACACTCGGCATGATACCTATCTGGTTCAATAGACTCCCTTCCTAAGACTAGCTTGCAGTGCCACATATGTTGAGTGTGATACCTGTGCGGGATTTCATTATCTTGAAAGACAGCCCTGAAATGACTCAGTTTTTCTATCCTGGGTATGATTTGTTTCCTTCCGGCTTGCCTCATGACTCAGATGTGGACATAAGGATGAGTTCCCCTCAGACCAATGAGTATGAGAAATGGTGTGTCTCGAGAACAGAAAATGAATTCCCCTGTTGGGAGCCACTCGAACATCCACTGAACTTGCTCTTCTTTTAGATTATCGAACAACTCTACCCATCTACCGGCGTCCTCTGGCTGAGCGAACATGTTGGGCATGAAGTTCATTCGCTTTGGGTGATGAAAAGCAATATGGTCATCCCAATCCCTGCGTATGACTTCATGTCTGTAGTCTCCTTTATGAAGGTGTTCTATGAGCCAAATTTGAAGTAGCAAATTACAACCCTCGAAATTTGGAGCCCCTTGCTAATTCTTTCCCAAGGCTCGATAGATTTCAGCGATGATCATGGGAACTATGCTGAAAGACTTCCCGTCGATTCCTTCCATTTAGGTCTTTGTCACCATGGCTAGTCTGGTGTGGATCCTAGCCTTCTTCATAGGGAAAATTATCATGCCCAAGAAGTAAAACATGAACACAAACACCCTTCGATGTATATGTCCCAAAGAAGTAAGAGTGAATTCGTCCATGTAGGTGGGATAGGACTTGCTGTGGCCATATCTCTCCTACAAGAAGTCGAATGGTATGTAGGAGTCTTTTAAGCAAGAAAGATCAGGATTTTTCTTGAAAGCTATCATCTTAAGACAGCCTCTACTTTTGCAATTCTCTGGCATAAGCAAACCCGGAGTCTCCCAAGGGATACCAGCTAGGCCCCCCTATCTCTTTTAGCAAAGGGGTCATTTCCAAGTCTCCGAAATGGAACACTGATCGATCACTATCCCAAAACAAAATGGCAGCCTCAATGATCTTGTTATTGGGTTGGATTTCAAGAAGTGAGGGCAAATACCTAGAGGACGAGGGTTTGATCGCTTCCATGAAGATCTTCCCACCAGCTTAGCAACCTTGGGTGGATGTTGGATACCATACCAAATCTAGGGACCTCATGCCTCATTTTCTGTAAAACAAAGTGTTAGGCATTTAACCCCACCAGACTCGACTATTTAAATCAATAATTAGCAAAAGGCATTCAGTTCTCCAAATAAATGCACATAACTCGAAGGAGTCCATTTGGGTTTCAGGAAACCCGATGCACTTTTGTTTAGGCTATCTTAATGAGTCATTATGCGGACAACATAACTGACTCGGCTAGGCTTGACCATGATGCATGAACAGTTTAATGGAATGAGGTTTCTACTTTAATGTGCTAAACAAGGTACCCTTGAGCGGAAAACTCAAGAGGGAAAGGCGCAGAACCGTCGACTACACCGTTGATCGACTAGTTTTACCGCAAATATGCCTTTGCCACATTTAGGGGGTTTATAATATCGGAAGGGCACAACCACTCATTATAAGAGTTGCTATAGTATTTGTTTTGGTACGAGTGGAATAAAATGCTGAGGAATGCAGCTATAATAATGAAACAAATTACATGTATTATAACGTTCATAAGATAAATGATTACAATGATTGCTCGAAATTACAACACCATTGAACTAAAGCAATAATAAATTCAATTAAAGGAAAGAGAAGACATGAAGAGCTAAGTTAGTAATTATGATAAAATAAACAAGGACAAGAAATAAATGTGATTAAGTAAGCGATGAAGTCACATAAGCAAGTAATGGTAAAAGCCTAAAAGAATCCCCAGCAGAGTCTCCATGCTGTCGACGTTCCCTTTTTCCCAAGGAAAGGAAATTGGGTTTACGACATTATGGGTGGAATGACTCATTTATCCCCTTTTGGGTGAATTTAGGCTATGGAGTTTGGAGAGTCGTCACCTAATGATTAAAGTGCATTAGGACACTTTTAGAGAAAAGAACAAGAATTTGAAGGAAAACCAAAGTTTGGGTAAGGGCTTGAGATTATCTCGAGGGGAAGGTGTTAGGCGCCCCTCAAGATCCACTAGTTTGGTTCCCGGCCTTGCATAGCTATGACTTTAAGAAGAGTAGGAGTAGACAAGCAAAGTTTGCACATAAGAAATACAAGCAAGTTGACAATTTTGAAAGAAGAAAGGCAGAAGTAAAAAGAGAGCTTAGTTTGAAGTCAACATTAATTTGAAATAAAGGAAGAGCAAAGGAAAATGAGTCCTAAGTTTGACTATAATATGGATCATTCGGCGCAATATTCCCGCACATATTCCTTAAAAAAAGAGGGTCACTTTATGATATTAGCGCACCGTCATCATCTCCATATTCAAATCTTCTCACCCCGTCAAGGTATTTAAACGCGATTAGTCTCGTTTACTTATTGCATGCCAATACTCATCCCGACCTATCAGTCCCGAGGTATTTGGACTTCTAATCCTAAAAGGGAGAAAGGGATGGGGGCATATATGGAGTTTAAAGGGATAAAATACTAAAGCGTCAATCAAAACAAATAGCAAATAAGTGGGGTACCAATAAAACAATCAAAGGCTTGTACAAAAACCCTGTAGATCATAACACAAATTAGTTTAGCATGACTTACACAATACTGGTTTGGTCTTTACTTAAGGAAATAAGAGGCGGACGAACCAGTTTTACTCAAAAAGTTGGATAAAAAGTCTGCATCGAGCCCCTCGGGTCTGATTTTTTTGTTATTAAGGTCTTAATGCAGAAGAGTTTAAAAGAAAGTAAAATTGTAGTAAAGTTGTAAATAAATTTGAAATCAGCAGACCGTTTCAGTAGGGAAATGCAATAGTTATGAAAGAAATTTTTAGAGACAGGAACATCTTAAGAAAAGATTGAGTTACAGGACAGTTTTTTAAAAGACAACTTCATGGACTGAGTAAAACATTAGGCAGAATGTTTGAAATAGTTGTTTAGAAAAAAAAATACAGATTTGAAACGTTTTAAAAGCATATTGGTTTACAGGGGTTTCATTGAAACATTACATTAGGACATTAAAGACCAATTAGCGGACTGTTGTTGTTTAAAACGAATCAGACAAGTTGAGACGGAGTCCATAGGCATGATATCTATATTGAATTCATCTAATTTGTTACTGCTTTTAGAACATTAAGAAACTGAGTAATTAATAACCTACTATTTTCCTTGCATTTTATGTGTTTCCTATAGGCATGATTTCTATGTGCTTACAATGCAAAGTCCTACAGACATGATCTCTAAACGGCCTATAATATCAAAATACTATAGGTATGGTTCCTAAATGATTTGCAATATTAAAGTCATATAGGCATGGTATCTAGATGATTTACGATATCAAATTCCTATAGACATGATGAAAGACCCTATTGGATTTCTATATGACATGCAATATTAGCATCTTATAGGCGTAGTATCTAGATGATTAAATCATAAAAGATCCTATGGATATGATTTCTACCCGTTGACTTATGCAAGCAATATAAACCCATCCCACACCTTTTACTAAAATTTCCCCGAGTTTTATTGCATAGTTATTACAAAAAAATTGGAAAGAAAAAGACTAGAATAAGTACATCAAAACTAAAAGTAGACCCGAGGAGGCTCAATGCAACCTTCAATATTCAACACATGTGTCTCACCAAATCCGGATTCCAGATTCCAAATCCTTCTCTTAGAGTGTTTCAAAGTTCCGAGGGTCTTTCAAGAATTCAGGCAATGCTTACACCTTAAAGATTGAATGTTGTAATAGAGTAATGCAATGTGTGGATTACCAGCCCTAAGGAATCCAAGTTCAGAGGGAACTCTAAGGTCCCTGAGCATGGCTTACCATAGGGGGCAGAACTTAAAGAACTAAGAATAAGTGTAAAGTGAGAGGACTAGGGAAACCAAAGTAAAGGGTGGTCATACCCAGCCGTGGGTAAGACTGGCAAACCCCTGATCCTCCACTTGGTTTAAACAAATAGAGAGCAGACTTTAGAAGTCAGACAGGGGTCTGAGTAGTGATTAGGACACTTCCAGACCCTAGTCAAGGCTCAACACATAAAGAGGTTAAGGGAATGGCACTGATTTGAGTAAACGTTCAAGAGAACCTTGTCCCAGGTCAGGGATTGCAATATGGTGCTACCCCCAGCCTAGAACCAATACTCACACATAAAAGGAGTTTAAAGGGAATGAGATCACATGAAAGCATTAATATAAACATCAAGGGAGGATAAGAAAAGCATAACAACACTTTAAAGGTGCAGAAGCATGAAGAAAGAACATAACATACTGATGTACAGTCACATCAAAGAAAGCTAAACATGTAGTGAGAGGTTATGTAAAGGGAGAAGTAAACATATAGTTTTTGAGAATAGTATTTAAATTATAGAGACATACCAGTTGCAATATTCAAATAGCACAATAAATAATGCAGTAAATCAGCCAGAGAATTCATTCAAGCTTCAGCAAATACTTGAGAAAAAAAGAAGGATTTTATAGTCTAGCCTTGGCTTTCAGCCGGCTAGACACAAACAGTAGTACTGGTAGCAGAGAAGAGAAGAGAGTTTTAGAGTGTTTGTGTGTTTTTGAACTCAATTGTTCGTCTTTAAAGAAGAAGGAGTGGGGGTATTTATAGTTTGAAAATAGGCAAGTAAGTAAGGCGAAAAACTAATTCAATATCAATCATAATCAATCAGGAGAAGGGAACCCCTTTAATCAAGGAGTTCAAACTAGAATAATAAGGGCAGAGTTTTATTTAAGGAAAGAAAATCAAATATCTTGTTTTCAAATAAAGGGTAAATACATAAGAGAAATTATAAAGTACTTGGCTTAGGTAAATAATGTGAGAATAAAATCAATAATCACATAGTAAATCAAGGAATTCAAGATTCGAAATTAATAACGAATTAAGTCGAAAAATAGGTCCAAATTAGACAAGAAAAAAAAAATAAGCTTGCATAATGATTGTATGAAATCAACCCCCAAAATTAGGGTTATTTTGAGAGAAAAAGGTTTGACTATAAAAGATGCATAAACTTAAATGCAAGGCTAAGATTAAACAAACAGAGTAGTCGTGTAATCAAAAATAGAAGAACATAGCCATGAGTGAAATCAGAAGTTCTTGCAAAGCTTAGCAAGAATCGGAGAACATGAGATGAACTTAGAAAATTAGGGTTTTGAAATCAAACAAGAAGCAAAACAATCGCACACAGGTAGTTTGAAAAAACTCCCAAAATCTAGGGTTTCTTCCACAGATCTAAGGTGAAAAACGAAAGCATAGAGAATTAGGAAAAGCAACTCGGGAAAATTCAAAAGACCAAACATTTATTGGAAGACATAAGGAAAGAAAAGTACATTAAAGAAATTACACGGAAACCCTAGGAAGAAAATATAGTAATGAAACACATACAAATCATAACGAAAATACTCAGGAGTTACAGCAAAGTAGAAATAATGTAAGAAATCACAGTAGAACAAGTAAAAGTCAAGGAAACCCTAGGTTTTGAGAAGATGAATAGTTTTGAAAGCAAAAAACGGAAAAGGCGTGAAAAATGCTTTAAAAATATTAGAAATGGCACGGATTCAAAGTAGATCTTAGAGAAAAACAAGAGAACCTCGAAGGCTTCGGGTTTCAGAAAAAACCCTTGAATATGAGAAAGGCCTGGAAAGTGCTGGTCCTGAGCCGGAGATGGACTCACAAGGCTAGGATTCGCCAGAGATGGACCTAAATCGGAGAACCTCTGAATCAGGGTCTTCAACGTCAGACCTTGGATCTACGAATAGAAGGAGTATAAAGGTTAGAAGGGGTGAGTGCATGTTACATAGGGCCTGAGAGGCCATGGTTTTCGGTGAAATAAAGTCGGAGACCGGTGAAAAATGGGCTAGGGTTTCGGAGGGTAGTTGAGAGAATTTTGAGAAACGAAAGGGATAAAAGGTCGTTGCTTGGCGTAAATGACTAGGGTTAGGGGGGAATTGTGGGTTTAATTGAAGAAGGGCGGATGAGGTCGTTGATTATTCTAATCAACGGCCACGATTAAAGAAGGGATCCGGGAGGGTTTATTTAATAGGTTCTGGGTCGGGTAATTGTTTAAATTGGATCGTTTTATTAGTGGGGTGGATTGGGATTGAAATTGGGCAATAATTGAAAGTAAAATGGGCTACAATTGAAATAGCCACTTTTCCCATTTTAAATTTTAAAAATAGTAAAAGCAATCTAAAATCAGATTAAAAATATTGGGTTAATATAAAATATTTAAGTATTAATTTAAAAATATTGAGAATGATTTTCTCATGAAAAATGCTATTAAATCGAGAAATAAGCTAAAATTACAATTTCATGTAATTTTAGTTTAAAAATACCAAACGGACTTGTAAATTTATGTAAAAATCATGTAAATTATATTTTTGAGTAAATATAAGAATAAAATAAATTATTCACCAAAATGACAGGTTTTGAAAATAATTGTTGGATTTTATAATGTAAAATATGCCATAAATTGGTTTTAAAAATCTTAAAAATTTTGGAAAAAAGTACCAGAACTTTTAGGGATGCTTATATATGCATATACATGCTATTTTGAAAGTATTTATAGTATTAAAAATATATAGGAAAAAATTGGGTATCTACAGCACCTGCGGTCCCCAATTCGCAAGTGCCAAAATTCAAAAAGAAGCAATATCGACTGCTGCAACACAATTCCAGTTTCTCTGTTAATCATCCGAAATCACCCCGAGACCCCCGGGACCTCGACCAATAGTACAAAAATGACCCAATAACTTATTATAACTTGTTCCAATCATCAAAATACCTCAAACGATATCAAATATACCAAATAACATCGGATTCAAGCCTAAGTTTTCAAAATCTTCCGAAATACGCTTTTGTTCAAAAACCTAACCAAACCACGTCAGAATTACCTAAAATTTTGTGCACACATTGCAAATGACACCAAGAAGCTTCTGTAACTCTCAAAATATCATTTCGGCCACTATATCAAAATTTCACCTATCAACCGGAAAATGCCAAAATTTCAATTTCACCAATTCAAGCCTAAACCTTTCACAAATTTTCAAAATGCATGACGATCACGTGCCTAAGTCCCAAATCACCCAATGGTACTAACTAAATCATAAAATTATGATCTGAGATCATATACAAATAAGTCAAATCTTAGTCAAACCTTTGAAATTCAAGCTTCGAACTGAGAACTATTCTTCCAAATTCATTCTGATTATCCTAAAAACCAAAACCAACAATTTACATAAGTTATAATACATCACACAAGGCAAGTCATGCTCGAGAACTAGCGATCAAAGTGTAAAAGCTCAAAATGACCGGTCGGATCGTTACAACTAGTTGATCCGCTACTCTATTTTATTCTTTGTACGTATGTTGTACTCTTGGATTATGTAGATTGAGGAGGTACCTACAGCCAATAAGCATATTAGTGTGTAAAAATTTATTGTTAGCTAGCATAGTGATTACATCCATTGCATCTATTTCTACTTGCAGTGGTGTTAGATTTAGTTGACGAGCTACTTGAAGTCCTTGGATCAGTGCTTGAAGTTCTGCTGCAATAGAGTTGATTGTGGAATATTTCCTAAAAATACCACAATCCAGTCTCCTAGGTGGTTACGAATTACACCCTCGATGCAATCCATATTAGAAGTTAGTGAATGGGCCCCATCCGTATTTAACTTGTAATATTTGGTGCTGGAAGATTCCATTTAAGGGCATGTTTAATTTTCCTAGGTCTTGTGTGTTGTGGGGCTACCATGTAAGCATACTCTATGCTTTTTTGAATTGTTAGACTTTTGGTGACAGTGGCATGGTCTTGTTCGTAAATATTAGAGATAATATTGAAGATCATGATAGAATCCTAGATAAATATAAATTAGTTAGCTCTCCTACAAGTTAGGGATTTGTGTAAATCTTATTGTATTATAACTTGTATTTGTATCCTATATATATTCAATGAATGAGAGTCCACAAGTGTGTGGTGAAATTATTAAACTCTACATGGTATCAGCCTAAACCGATCCTCCCTAACCCTAATCGCCTTCTTCTTTCTTCTCTCCCATGGCTGCCGCTGTAAAAGCAACCGAAGGTACCCTCCCCTTGAACACCATTCTTCATATGTTGACAATTAAATTGTCGTCTTCTAATTACCTTCTCTGGCGCCATCAATTACTTCCTCTCCTTGCCTACCAGACGTTAACAGGTTACATTGATGGCACTCTTGTTAAGCCATCTGAAACGCTCACTGTTGGAGAAGTAACCTCTCCAAATCCAGCATATTCTCTATGGATGGAAGGTGAACAACGAGCACGAATTATTATTCAGTCTTCTCTATCAGAAGAAGCCATGGCTGTCATTCTTGGTCTCGATAATTCACATCAAATCTGGAAAGCTTTGGAGGAGTTTTACAGTCACGATTCCACTGAGAGAATGCACACTCTTCGCGACTCCTTGAGGCTACTCCAAAAAGGTACTTCTTCCGTCTCAGAATTTGGTCAGAAGTTTAAAAATATATGTGATCATCTTGCAGCCATAGGTCATCCTGTTGATGACCTTGATAAAAGTCACTGGTTTTTATGTTGCCTTGGTGGTTCCTTTGAAAACTTCTCAACCACTCAAAGAGCTATTCGTCCGAAACCTATTTTTCAGCAGCTTCTTTCTCAAGCAGAAGGCCATGAGATGTTTCTCAAATCTGTTACAAATTCAGCCCCTTCCACCGCAGCATTTGTTGCTCAACAGTCTGGTGGTCGTGGTCAGTCTAATCGTTCACAAGGTCGTGGTCGATCTGGTGGACGGTTCTCCTATGGGCGTGGCCGTGGTCGTCGTGCACCACACTGTCAATTATGCCGTACCGATGGCCACTATGCAAATCAATGCCCCGATTTGTCTTCTTTTGCTCATCGAGGACCGGCCATTGATGCGAACTTAGCCCAAGCTTTCCAAGCTCAATGTCATGTTACTAATGGCTCACCCAACTGGTATGTTGATTCTGGTGCATCCGCCCACATCTCCTCTTCATCTTCTAACCTGGATTCCGCTGCTCCTTATTCAGGTACTGAAAGGTCACCATTGGTAATGGTGCGACCCTACCTATTACTCATATCGGGTCTTCTTCAATTAACAAGGACATTCAACTTCTTGATGTTCTTGTCGTTCCATATATTACTAAAAATTTGTTATTTATTAGCAAACTTACCTCTGATAATCCTGTTGATGTTTTGCTCTCTGATAAGGTCTTCACTATCCACAATCGTCAAACAAAGGAAGTTCTAGCAACAGAGAGGCGCCATGATGACCTTTATGTTTTGGAACGTGGAAATAAAGCTTTCCTTGCTGCATTTCATTCTCATCGAACACATGGTTCTTATGAATTTTGGCACTCACGTTTGGGACATGTTCCTTTTTCTATTATTTCAGCTCTAAATAAACTAGGTCGGTTGTCTGTTACTTCATTGTTACCGAAACCTAGCATTTGTTCGTCATGTCAGCTTTCTAAAAGCAAACGTTTACCCTTTACTATTAATGAAAAACGTTCTTTGCATGTCTTGGACTTGATGCATTGTGATTTGTGGGGCCCCGCGCCTGTTGCTTCTACACATGGATTTCGTTATTATGCAATCTTCATAGATGATTTTTCTAGATTTACGTGGTTTTATCCACTTAAAACGAAATCTGATTTTGTTGGTGTGTTTATAGCATTTCTTCGACTTGTTCAAACTCAATTTTCTTGTAAGATGAAAGTATTTCAGAGTGATGGAGGCACTGAGTTTACTAATCACCAAGTTAGATCTCTTCTTACTGAGAATGGCACACACCACCGAATGTCATGTCCACATACGCCTCAGCAAAACGGGCGTGTTGAGAGGAAACATCGGCATCTTACTGAAACAGGATTGGCCATGTTATTTAATGCTCATGCTCCCGCATCTCTTTGGGTTGATGCGTTTAGTTCTGCTGCGTACATCATCAACCGAGTTCCTTCTCCTATTCTTGGTTCCAAGTCGCCATTTGAGATGCTTTACTTATCCTCACCAAATTATGATAATTTTCGGATATTTGGATGTCGTGTTTATCCTTACCTTCGGGATTATGCGCCACATAAGCTTGCACCTCGAAGCATTCCATGCATCTTTATTGGTTTCAGTACACAATACAAAGGGTATAGATGTCTTGATCCTTCTACTGGTCGAGTCTATATTACTCGCCATGCTCAATTCGATGAAGTTAGTTTTCCTTTTGCTGGAGCTTCGTCGTCCTCTGATTTAGCAACTCTCGTCTTCTCCACCTATGACGAGCCTGCTTTACCCATGCCGCCTGCTACTTTGCCTTCTACAGCTAAACTACCCGATTTATCTGCTCACCCAAGCAATGCCGATTGCTCTCTTTGCAATGAGCCATCAGCTGTGACGTCTATTACCCCAGCGGCTGCTATTCCAAGTCCACCTTCACCTGCAACACCTCCGCGTCCACCGTCACCTGCTGCACCTACGGGTCCTCCTCCTCCAGCTGCTACTTCATCAATTCATCCTATGACTACACGATCAAAGGCTGGTATTGTCAAGCCTCGTCATATTGTGGACTTAACTCACTTGTCTTTGCCTCGGCTGCATCATGCCTTGTTAACCACTACTGAACCGAAGGGATATAAAACAGCCCTTAAAGATCCATCTTGGACTGCTGCTATGCATGATGAACTACAAGCTTTAGCTAAAAACCACACGTGGGATTTGGTCCCACGCCCAATGAAGTCAAATATCGTTGGTTCCAAATGGGTATTCCGTACTAAGTTCAACTCTGATGGATCCGTGGATCGTCTTAAGGCGCGCCTTGTTGCGCAAGGCTTCTCGCAAATTCCTGGTTTGGACTACTCGGTTACTTTTAGTCCTGTTGTCAAAGCAGCTACCGTGCGGATTGTTTTATCTCTTGCCACTCTCTATAAATGGCCTCTTCATCAATTAGATGTCAAGAATGCATTTCTCAATGGTAATCTCACGGAAACTGTTTATATGGAGCAACCTCCTGGCTTCTCAAATCCTCGATTTCCTAATCATGTTTGCAAATTAAAAAAGGCTCTTTACGGTCTAAAGCAAGCTCCAAGAGCGTGGTTCCAACGCCTAAGTGATTTTTTGCTGCGACAAGGTTTTACATGTAGTCGTGCGGACCCCTCACTTTTTGTTTTCATACGTGGCTCGTGTGTTTTATATCTATTGGTCTACGTTGATGATATCATTCTCACTGGTAATCATGCTTCTACTATTCGCCAGTTTATTTCTTGTTTGCATAAAGAATTTGCGATTAAGGATCTTGGTCGTCTCAATTATTTTTTGGGGCTTGAGGTTACTTATACGCCTACTGGTTTATTTTTGAGCCAAACAAAATATGCTCATGATATTTTGTCCCGTGCTGCTATGCTTGATGCAAAACCGGTGGCCACTCCGCTTGCCACTTCGGACCATTTCACTACTGTTGGTGATGCTTTTCACGATCCAACTTTGTATCGCTCTATGGTTGGTGCGCTTCAGTATCTCACAATTACTCGACCTGATCTTTCCTTTGCAGAGAATCAGGTCAGTCAGTTTCTTCAGGCACCAACCACCATTCACTTTCAAGCTGTCAAACGTATCTTCCGATATGTTAAAGGTACATTGTCGTTTGGCTTATCCTTTCATCATTCGCCTACTACATCACTTCTTGGTTATTCGGATGCTGACTGGGCGCGATGTATTGAAACTCGTCGTTCCACATACGGGTACTCTGTTTTTCTTGGCGGAAATTTGGTTTCATGGAGTGCTAAGAAGCAACCAACTGTTGCACGTTCTAGCTGTGAGTCTGAATACCGAGCTCTGGCTAATACTGCTGCTGAAATACTCTGGATTACTCACTTACTGAAGGAACTTCACGTGCTTACCTCTGGCCGCCCAACCATACTATGCGATAATAAGAGTGCTCTCTTCTTAAGTCAAAATCCGGTATCCAACAAACGCTCCAAGCACATTGATATTGACTACCATTTTATCAGAGAGCTCATTGCCTCGGGACGTCTTCATACCAAGTTTGTGCCCACAACGCAGCAACTTGCTGATATTTTTACCAAGAGCTTACCTCGTCCTCTCTTTGACTCCTTTCGTACCAAGCTTCATGTTGGTCCACCACCAATTCGCTTGAGGGGGGGTATTAGAGATAATATTGAAGATCATGATAGAATCCTAGATAAATATAAATTAGTTAGCTCTCCTACAAGTTAGGGATTTGTGTAAATCTTATTGTATTATAACTTGTATTTGTATCCTATATATATTCAATGAATGAGAGTCCACAAGTGTGTGGTGAAATTATTAAACTCTACAGTAAAGTTCTCTATTACAAACGAGCCAATGTTCCACAGACTCAATGGAAGAAAAGTACGGGGATTAATCACATATGGTAGTTTTATTGTTTTCAGATTGATTAAGTTATGGAGTCATTGTTGTGGATGGTTCATCTGAGTGTCATTATATGCCTTTAAAGTCCTATTGATGCCCAATATGCTTTGGCATTGTGGCATTGTGGCATTGTTGGAAGATGTGTTGCAGATTCTCATCTCCACCTTGGTAGTAATGGCAGGTTGCAAGTGTGATAAAATTGATGGAGTTAAGAAAGAATAATGCCTTGAAGGCGTTAAAGACCAAAATGTGCGATCATGACCTTTGTGGAAACAGTAGATATAAAGGTAACTCAAAAGTGATATTAGCCCAATCCCATTTGTGTTTTTTTGTAGAGGGATGCAATTTTGATTTGTTGGTGTATTTGGGGTAAAGGTCCATGTAGAAGAGAGCAAAGCGTAGTGCCACCTTTAACCCCCGGATCGTGCCAAAAATTAATGTGATCACCGATCCCTATTATTCATTGTAAACCTAGCTGGCAGTGTTGCCATCCTTTGAGAATACTGCACCAGATTAGCGAGTGTTTTAGTGGTGAAGACGTAGTTAAGTACTTACTAAAGAGAGTTTTAGCCGAAAGACTTTGGGAGGAATTAAAAAAGTCTCCATGAGAGGCTTGCAAGTAAAGCATTGTTCTCTGGATTTAGCTTCTGAATACCTAGCCCTCCAAATTCTTTGAAGGTTGTAACTGTTTCCCATTTAAAAAGAGATACAATTTTTTCCTGGTTGTGGTACTTCCCCATTGGAAATTACAGTTGGTATTGTTCCATTTTATTAATAATAAATTATGTGATGGCTATATATTGCATAATATGATTTGGTATGGCATTTAGGGTGGATTTGATGAGAGTACTGCGATCCACGATAGTCATGAAGTTTGTTTTCAATCTGGAAAACCTACATTTAAAGTTATCAAGAAGAAATTGAAAATCAGTGTGTTTGGGATTTGAGTTAAACATACAAAACCTAGGTATTTCCCAAATGTAGTTCCTTCTGAAAAATCAAAAATAAAAATCTTGTTTGCTTAGGGGTAGTTTTAGGAAAAAAGATCTTTAGTTTTTGGAAATTAATCTTTTGTTCAGAGTAGTCGGTGAAATGATTTAGGATATCTATAATGGCGTGGAAACTTTTGGTGCTGACTTTGGCTAACAATATGATGTTGTCAGCGAAGAATAGATGGGATAGAAGCGAACCCGATTTGGATAATTTGATTGGTTGTCACTGAAGATAGTCCACAGGTAAGGAGATGATGTGTGATAGAATTTCCATACACATGATGAATTGATATGGTGACAAAGGGTCACTTTGACGGATTCCTCTAGAAGGACAAAACTAGGGCGTACGTGTACCGTTTATTAAAGTACAGGTTAATAATATTGTAATACAAGACATAATTAGCTTAATTATAGGAGTGGGAAATAGAAGAAGAGTAATATTTTCCTCACAAATGACCATTCTAGGTGGTCGAATGCTTTTTCAAGATCTAATTTTAAAAACATGTGACTAATTTTACCTCGTTTTTGCCCAAAGTGACTTGAGAATTTCTTGAACCAAGATGGCATTATCAAAAGCTCTCTTACCATGTTGGAAACTAGTTTGTGAGTGTCATATGATTTTGGAGATAATGGGCTTAATCCTATTGACGAGGATTTTTGTGATAATTTTGTATATTGTATTGCACATGCTGATTGGCCTATATTGATGAATTATGTATGCATTTTTAACCTTAGGAATTTGGCAGACATAGGATGTGTTGATCTCTTGTAGGGTAGACATGTTTTTAAATACTTGATAACAAAATGTATTCACCTTCGGGCCTACCTCATTTCAATATTTTTGGTAAAAATAAAAATACAAACGATCTGGTCCTGGTTCCTTTCGAGGTTTGAAAGAGTGGAGTGATTTAATAATTTTCGAGTCATGTAATGGTGCTACTAATGATTGTTAATCTTCATGACTAAGTGCATGTGTATTAGAATCTTGATGTATATAAGCAGAATGGGATTGTTCTGTGGTGAACAATGTTTGGTAATAGGCTTGAATGGAATTATGAATATCAATAGGATTAAAGCGCCAGTTGCCACCCGTATCTTTTAGGACAGTTATCCTTCTTCTCCTACGTCTTTATAGAGTTGACATATGAAAGAAATTAGTATTAGCATCACCATCATTTAGCCAAGTTATACAGGATTTTAGCTTCCAAAGTCTTCTTCTGATTGAAGAATATTATTATAATCTTTTGTAAGTTGTTGCTCTAGTGTTTGTGGGAATAAACTAGTGGTGTAATGTATAGAAAATTTGATACCTGCCGTTCAGGCTAGAATTTTATCTTAAATGATATTCATTTATTCAGAAACTATTCCCTTCCTTTCAATTTATATATGGCATAATTAATAACAACAACAACAACAATAACAATCCAGTATAATTCCACTTAGTGAGATCTGGGAAAGGTAGCGTGTACGCAGACCTTACCGTTACCTTAGGGTAGAAAGACTGTTCCAAATAGATCATCGGCATCCTTCCCTCCAAGAACTTCCTACCTTGATCTTGGGGAAACTCGAACTCACAATCTCTTGGTTTGAAGTGGAGGTTGCTTACCATCAGAGCAACCTCTCTTGTCAATATATATGGCATAGTCAGATTACACATAATATTTTATATTAAAAAATTTAATTTAAATTTAAACATTTGAAAAATTTTATATCGCTATAAAATCTATCATTAAGGATAAAATAAATATCTTAAATTAAATTACTATTCAAATTTAAAAAGATATCGTTACTTTGAGATTAATATTGGTGCCAAATCAGCTTAAATCTATAAATTTGGAAGGGAGTCAAACCAGATAATTTTGGTTCCACCACTATTATTTTTGGGTCATAAATAAGGTCTTCTCACATTCAATCCCCATTGAAGTGGTTTACGTAAATATTTTTCACTTTATTAATGCATAGAACTTGGGGAGAAATTCACAAATGCCTATAAACCTAAAATTTCTACCTGTCAATACTTATTTTCTCCTATCTATAATAGTATCCATTAAAATAATTACCATTTATATCTTTTTGATTTTTCTTTATTTTTAGTATATTTTTTATTTTTTTATTTTATTTATTGTTTCTATATCAATTATCAGAAAATAACTTACATAGTATACCTTTTCTCTTTGCTTCTTTTTTTTTATCGTTTTTTAAATATTTATTTTACAGTAAATGCTTCTACCATATATTATACCAACATAATATAGCAATATTATATATAGAAGTATCAGTATAATAAAATATATAATCGTGTCTAAGATAACAGTATCCCAAATAATGTATAAATATGCTAAATCAGTACATTACTATTATATGTGTACTGCTACACTTACTTTTGGTGTATTCAATAATACCTTCATAAAACTCCATCAAGTACCTTGTTTAGAGAAAAAAAAAATTAAAGAGCATGTGAACTCTATTGGAAAAATGAAATAGAATTCAGTTGAAAGTTTAAAAAATAAAAAAGAATCAATTGTATCCGTTGCGGCAAGCAACCCGATCCTCAAATATATCCGTTGCGGCGAGCAACCCGATCCTCAAATATATCCATTACGGCGAGCAACCCGATCCTCAAATATATCTATTGCGGCGAGCAACCCGATCCTCAAATATATCCGTTACGGCGAGCAACCCGATCCTCAAATATATATATTGCGGCGAGCAACTCGATCCTCAGATATATCCGTTGCGGCGAGCAACCCGATCCTCAAATATTTAATACCAAAAATTCATCCAACAACAATCGCAACTCAAGTGTGAGGGAAGTGACAACAAAACAAGGAGTCCCGACAAGTGAATGTCACTAACAACGCAAATATCCCGGCAATGGAGAATAGAATATTAACAGTCTACTCGTCCCGGCAATGGAATTATTTCAACACATTATCTTTAACTCATTTCCTTCTCAATTAATACTTTATATGGAATTTATCAATTAAACAAGACAGTTGTGTCACATCTTTCGAATTAAAAGCAATTACGACTCACGGTCATGATAGACACCGGTGTATAGATACTCGTCACCATGCCAATACACCGTACTCGATCATTTAATAATTAGAAAATTAAACACTCTAATCCTATTCCCTCAAGCCAAAGTTAAATCAAGCACGTACGTCGATCCAAGAATAGCAATCAGCTCTCCAATATCACCTTTCCTCTATAATCCAACTCCGAAACAATGGTATCTAGGCATGATCAATTTAATAGTATCAATAAAGGCCCAAAAACAAAATCCCATAGCCTAGAAATGAAATCCCTAGCATTCTTCCAAAAATACCAAAACTCAACCCCGGGCCCACATGGTCCAAACTCGAGGCTCAGACCAAAATCCGTTCACCCATAATCCCACGATTTTAAATACGCAAATTGTTTTAAGATTTGACCCCAAATTGAGGTTGAATCACCCAAAATTTTAAAAAACCCTAACTCTACCCAACAACCCTTAATTTCTACTTTAATTTCATGATTTAGGTTTAGGAATTTGATAATTGATGATAGAAAATGAAAAAAACGAGTTCACATTTACTAACCCAAAAGGTCTTGATGAAAAGGAGCTTCAATGGATACCTAAGTGTTGTAGAGAAGACACGGTTTATGAAATTTGGGAATAAATCCCGTAATGGTTCTATTTTTATGACTTAAAATCGCTGGGCGAAATTGCCCTATGTGTTCGCGATAGTAGGGTTGCGTTCGCGGTGAACAAAAATTGGCAAGCATCGCGTTCGCGGGCAAGGGATGTGAACGCGAAGAGAAAATATTGGGTGCCCGAAAAATTGGCCTACGCGAACGCGTTTTCCATCACGTGAACGCGATGAGGGGCGGCCTGAAGCTATGCGAATGCGTGGACTCAATCGAACACGAAGAAGGAATCATGGGAAGGTACGCGAACGCGTGCCAAAGGCCCCGAACGCGAAGAAGGAATTCCCTGGGCAAAAATTGCAGAAAAATCTGCTCCCATTCAAAGTGTGAAAACACCCCGAACCACCTCAAATCCACTCTCGAGCCCTCGAGGTTCCTAACCAATCACACACACTAACTCAATAACATCCTACGAACTTACTCGAGAGATTAAATCGCTAAAATATCATCAAAATCAATTATTCAAACCTCAAAATCCTCTTTTTCATTTCAAACTTCTTAAACTTCTAACTTTAGATATTTAGGTCCGAAACACGTCAAACGACGTCCGATTTCGACCAAAATTCACAAAAAGTGCTTAACGCATATTTAAGATCTGTACCGAGCGTCGGAACCGAAATACGGGCTCGATACCTATATTTTCTAACTCATTTTTATTTTAAATTTTCACATCATTTTCAGAAAAATAATTTCTTTCAAAATTTCTTTACTCGGGCTCGGGACCTCGGATTTCGGTTCCGGAAATACGCCCGATTCCCATATTTTTCTACCGAAGTCAACTTAACAATATTAACACCAAAATTCTTCAAATTTTACACATAATTCACACATTTCAACATAAAAGTTTTTCGGCTTCGCATCCGGGCTGCGCACGCAAATTGAGGTAACTAAACGCAAGATTTTTCAAGATCTCAGAAGCACGGAAAAAAGGAAGGATTAGGGTGATGACCCTTTGGGCCGTCACACGGGGTTTCCTGCTTAAAGGGAAAGAGAAGGATGGGTAGAATTTAATTATTTGTTAATATTTAAGATTTTGAAATCAACTAAAATTCTACTTATTAAATTGGAAAACTTACACAAATATCTTAAATGAATCTCAACTTACCAACCACTATCCATTAGTCATATACTTACCAAAACTAGCCAAGTACATATAAAAGTTGAAAAACCAAATAATTAATAAGGTTCTTTCTCTCAAAGAATCACATGAAAAAATCACATTCCATATTTTAAGCGTGATTAAACAATATTAGATGCAAGACGAAAAGGAAATTTCATGGATGAGGTAGCAAATAAAGTGATAAAATACAAAAGAAATATACAATATTCCAAAAATCTAAGCAAAAAGGAAAATTTTCAATTTCATTGAAAGCATATAAATAAGTCAATATATACAATTTGAGGAAGATTGGAGGTGGTTTAAACTGGTTTTATATCAAAATTTATAATTAAATCGAGTTCAAAAAATTCTTCTGCGACACATGTATCAACCATGTATTACATATCTATCTCACACACATGTATACATGAATATACATGCGATACACAACAACAACAACCCAGTATAATCCCACTTAGTGGGATCTGGAGAGGGTAGTATGTACGCAGACCTTACCCCTACCCATGGGATAGAGAGGCTGTTTCCAAATAGACCCCCGACATCCTTCCCTCCAAGAACTTCCCACCTTGCTCTTGGGGAGACTCGAACTCACAACCTCTCGGTTGGAAGTGGGGGTTGCTTACTATCAGAGCAACCCCTCTTGCCTCAATATGCGATACACAATTGATATAAATATGATACATATGTGATAAATAAATGATACACATAATATTTTTTTACATGTTCAGTTTTTACTTCGAATTTCCAATTCAAACCACCTCAAAACTTAACCAAATCATCTCAAAACAAAGATTCAAGCTCCTTAAGGTGTACCTAATATATTCTAATAACATCCACTCAAAAGAAAGCAAATTTGATATTTTTTTTGCTACAAATAGTTAATTGGTTAATATTAATAATATTTTATGAAGTGACCAATTTTTGTAATAAGATACTTATAAATGGACATAGCTGGTGGTTTTCCTATTAAATTTGGGACGGATTATAATTGATATGGACCAAATAGCCACGTGTACCAATCAAATCGTGACAACACATTAGAAAAAGGGACCACAGATGGCTCCGTTAGTTGGGGAGCAATTTCAGACCACAAGATAACGTTAGATGTATTTTAAGATCAATAGGTGGACGGAGCGTGATATTAAATCGTTTAGAATACTATAGGGGTATTTTAGCCGTTTTCCGTTTATTCTTTTGGAGAGTAATCAACATTCAATAAAAAGAGTTTTAATCAAGCTAAATGAGACTTCCTCCCCTTAAAGCCTTTGTGGATTCTGTTTGTATTATTGGCACTTCTCATCTGCACATCTTTTATTCTTCTTGACTTGATCCAAAGGGAAAGGGAAGAATGGGTAGTCGGGAAAAATAATTTGGGTAAATAGGTATAAAATGAAAGAGAAATACACATGGGTAGAACCGGGGTAATATAAATGGTTTGGATAGGAATTTTGTTTAATTTTTCCTAGAACTTAAAGTTTTTTTATATGAATGTGAATACTATGTAAATTCATTACCGCTATGTCACCAAAAGTAAGGTAAGAATTTCATCAATGCTCTTATTTTGTCGCTCTTATTTAATTTTTATTTATTTTGTAAGAAAAATTAATTAGTACGCAAAGTATATATAATTTCAGACCTCTTACTCCTCCTCTTCTTCACCTTCTTGGTAGATGTGAAAAAAAAGGTGACAGTGAATTTATGTAATAGTATTTATCAACATATTTTAAGGTGATTTATGGTATTTTATGGTAGTGAGTTATTTTGATGCTCCTCTCTACTGCTTAGGGTTTTCTCTTCTTCCTCTTAATTGCAAAATGAGTTTGTTAGATTTTTTGTTATTTTAACCAATTGACGATTGACATTTGTTCTTTATGATATTTAAAGTCATATTTCAAATTTGAGCTTGTTTGGAATAAATTTGGGTGTTGAATCGTGTTTTGGATTGTTAAAATTCGAAGAACAAGTTTCTATTTCTTGACAATTGCACTTCAAACTAAAAAGTTTAAGTGCATCTTAAGTGCAATTTTCTACTTCAGACAATTTCAAGTGCATGCAAATGTTAGCCGCACTTCAGACTTAAGAGTCTTAAGAACATCTTATGTTTGCAACTTCACACGTGAATATTTTCAACTACAGACTCGCTAGGTTTGAAGTTGATTCTTAAGCAGTCAAATATATAAATTTTTGTACAATACTGGTATAATTTTAATGGTAACTTCAAAATTGGGTATATATGCAAATCTCTTTAACCAGTGTATGCTAAGTAGTGGCAGTAAGAATCTGAACTTTCTGAAATTAGAACCAGAACTTGAATAGGAAAACAAGTGGACACACCTGCAAGGAGACCCATCTCGAAACCAGCGAGTTGCCTAAACCCTCCCTTGTTGTCTTGCTTATTATCGGATAAGAAAGACTTGCACTTTAACCCACCTTCCTAGATTTAGTTGCCTTAAAGCTTGTCTTTCTTTTAGAACCTTGTTACTTTTAAGCTGTTTTTTCCCCTGATTAAGTCACAGTCACTTGGGGGCATTTGCATCTATACCCCTTTTTTGTATCACATTTTAATTTGTGTCCGCTTTGCAAAAACATTACAAGTGTACCCGTTTTTGCGCATAACTTCAGCATACGGGGGTAAAGTAGCAAAGACAATAACGGAAACTACAGCATTCTAGCAGACGAACCTGAAGTTCAACTCTAGAGCTGAAATTTTGTGTTGTAACTGGAAAACTTCAGCTCTAGAGCTGAAGTTTTTTTACCATCTATTAATATTGCATACTAGAGCTGAAGTTTCCAGTTACAACATAAAAATTTCAGCTCTAGGGCTAAAGTTTTTGTGTTGTAACTGGGAAACATCACCTCTAGAGCTGAAGTTTGTTTACCACCTATTAATATTACATACTAGAGCTGAAGTTTTTCTTCACCACCTATTAATATTAAATACTAGAGTTGAAGTTTCCAGTTACAATACAAAAACTTCAGCTCTAGAGCTGAAGTTTTTGTCTTTGCAACCGGGTAACTTCAACTCTAGAGCTGAAGTTTTTGTCTTTATAATCGGAAAACTTCAATTCTAAAATTAACGTTTTTATCTTTGTAATAGAAAAATTTTATTTCTAGAACTAAAGTTTTCAGTTACACAACAAGATTCTTGATCTGCCAGTTATGTTGTTCAATGTATGATGAATCACGAGATGGAAACCATTCACATTTGCGAAAAGCAAGAAGAAATAGATAGTAGTATATAATAATGATGCCAAAATAGAAAAAGAAGAGGAATAATAAGTAGAAACAGTAAAGTACGAAGATCTCAGCGCCCCCATATTCTGTTAATTAAACTGTTGGGTTGTTATAATAACAACATATACTCGTAAGCCAAATGATTTCTATTACTATTGTTTTCTCGTGGGTACCATGAATAGGGGTGTTCATTGGGCGGACTGGGCGGCTTTTTACTTTAACGGTTTGGCTTAACGGTTATCAGCTTTTAAATGTATTCATCCGTTAGACACCCGATAAGATATCGGGCGGATTGGTATCGGGTTAGCTCTTATCGGGCGGTTACTGGATGGTTTATCGATTTAATACCTATGGGCTCAAATGTATTTTGTCCGCACAATACATTCAATTTATAATGCAAGCAGCAAGCTCAGTAGCTCACTGTCGAGTTTTTTTTAAACACAACGTATGCAAATAGTAAAACAATTAATTAGCTCATACATTCTCTATTCTGATTGCAACATTGAGGAAAAGCTTGACTGTTGGCTTCTATAAACTTCCAAACTCCTACACCATGAGGGCTGATCACTGCTTCTGTCCTACTGTCTCACAAATTCATTTCTCAAATTTTATAACTGATTTTCCAAAAAAATACTGGCAATAAAGCACCAAATGATAAATCATCAAAGTGAATCCATCGGGTTCCCTGGAAACCCGAACAAGAGTGTTGTGTTAAAGAAAAGGTACATCAACTGTAGTGCTAACCCCAAAGCTAACGCTTTCTTATATTTCATGGCTTTCCATGTAGCTTTCAAGCTTTGCCCTAACTGCCTCCTGCCACTAAAGTCCCCAACTCCTTGAAATAATTTATTTGTATCTCAAAAAAGTTAAAATCTACAATAAGCCGTCTCTAAATCATTTAGACGATGATAAGAAGAGTACCTAGAGAAGTGGAGAGACGAGATGGCGAGAGGAGGAGACCGACGACTGGTGGAAGTAGACGACGACGAGCGGAGGTGGAAAGGATTGGTGGCTACTAGGTACTGGCTGGCGGCTGCTGCTTTAGGTGTTAGGGTTTCAGTTCTCTCCTCTCTGTTCTCAGACCTCAGTCTCACTTTTCTGTCTTTATGTCTTTCTCTAGAATGAGAAATAGTAATTACTAATTAGGCATTAGAATATAAAAAAAAAATTTGTAGTTGAGTGAAGTGGAGAGCACCACCCGAGATAGTGAGTCAGTGAGTACTGAGTACACTGTACAGAACACTATACTTATTCTTTTTTTAAGGTTTTTAATTTTTTATATTTAATATATATAATTATATAAATAAAAATAAATTATATATATTTTTAACGGGTTAACGGATTACCCGTTAAGAAAATTGAATAATCTGCCCCCAATCCGATAAGCCGTTAATAAAAAAAATTTTAATCCGTTGCCCGTCCGTTAAGCCGTTAAGCCGTTACCACTAAGCCATTAAGCTTCGGTTTCGGATCGGTTTTCGGTTTCGGATCGGTTTTGAACACCTCTAACCATGAATGAGAAGGTCCAAGTTAAAAGAGTGTTGAAGTTATTCAAAAAGTGGGTACAAGTCAAAAGTTTTTTAAAAAAATAAGTATAAATTAAATAGGCAACCAAATAGGGTGCCCCGTGCAATTTGCACCTGTCACTTGTGAGCTTCATTCGGTTCTCGCTTTAGTTGGGTCAGGGAACAAAAGGGGGCATTTGCATCTATACCCGTTTTTTGTGCCACATTTTAACTTATGTCCGCTTTGTCTTTCTGTTTGCTAGCGTACCCCCTTTTTCACATAACTTCAGCCTACGCGGCTGAAGTTTTTCTTTTGTACTGGAAAACTTCAGCTAGCTTAAGTTTACTTAAGCAGTTTTCCAGCTTAAGTTTTTCAGCTATAAAATAAAAACTTAAGCCGTTTCCAGCTTAAGTTTTCCAGTTATAAAATAAAAATTTAAGCCGTTTCCAGCTTGAGATTTTCAGTTATAAAATAAAAATTTCTGTGTTGTAAGGAAAGCAAAAGGAAAACTGCAATTTTTAAAAAATGAATATGGACTATAGATTAAAAAGGGACGCACAAATAGAGCGCTCCGTGCAACTTTTCTACTAGAATGGATGAAGCCCAAAAAGATAATGGATAAAAGGCCAATAAAATTTTGACCGTTTCTTCTCTTTATTTTCACAAAACCCTTATTACCCTTAAGTTCATCACTCTAACGGCTAGTTTTCTTACCCCTTTAGCTGCATTATACTCTGAATTAACGGCTAGTTTTCTTTCTCCCTATATATAAATACGAAGAAACCTCTACACAACCATCATACATATTCTTAACTCAATCTCTCTCTCTCCCTATCTTCAATTCGTTGAAAAACAATAGAAGCTATTCAAGAAAGCTATTTATAAAATCAAAGAATTTATTTTTTTGAGAGCATTCATATCAAAATGGCTGGTTTTTCAAGAAATGTACTTTCTTCTTCTTCTTCAATAGTAGCTGTTCTCTTCTTCCTCCTCTTGAGCTTCTCAGAAGCCAGAGATCATTTGGTTGGTGGCAAAACGGATTCTTGGAAAATCCCATCTTCTGAATCAGATTCTCTCAATCGATGGGCTGAAAAATCTCGCTTCCTCATTGGAGATTCTCTTGGTATGTTATAATTATCTGAACTATATCTGTAATTTTATTTTCAGCTCAGACATACGTGTAAATGAATTTTTATACTACAAGTCACCTAAAATTATGTCATTACTGCTCACAGTAAATGAAACTAATTACCTTAACAATTAAAATACAAAATAAGCAACGTGTTATATTATATGTAAGGAAAGTTTCGAATAATATGTGCTATATGTTGGCGGCCTTAGGTAATGACAATTGCCTAAGAGGCATAACTATAGCTCATTGAGACCTTAGGTTCGCTACCACCAGTACTCTAGTCATTATTAATAAATAAATATCTTTATGCTAAAAAAAAAATTACATTTATTAGTTAGGGCTATATAATATAGAGGTATATAGGTAAAATCCCTTTGTTTGGAATGTTTTTAGGGAAATTACCAGCTATATCCATTTAGATGTAGCTCATTACAAAAATTGGTCAATTGATAAAATATTACTAATATTAGCCAAAATGACCAATTAACTATTTGTAGAAAAAGAAATCAAATTTTTAATTTGACATCAAATATTAAGGAACTTGAATCTCAGTTTAGGGATAATTTGGTGAAGTTTTGAGGTGGTTTGAATTGAAAATTCGAATTAAAAATTATATATGAAAAAAATGGTACCTGTAACACTCACATATGTATCATATTTGTATCGATTGTGTATCACATGTATATCCATGTATATTTGTGTGTGAGATACATGCGTGATACATGTATCACAGAAGAATTTTTTGACATCGATTTAATTATGAATTATGATACAAAACCAGTCCAAATCACCTCCAATCTTCCTCAAATATTGTATATTATGTTTTCAATGAATTTCGACTATACCCATTAAAAAATTTCTTGTTTGTTTGGTTGGTAATTTAAAACTTATATGTGACACTTTTGTAAAATTTTTTCTTTTTTTACTTAATTGTTTCATGTTTGAGCATCTTTAGGAAAATTCGCCATTATACATGAACACACACATAAGATATTCTGATGTGTCGATAACCAATTTTATTATATATTTTTTTTGTTTTGGCAGTTTGGAAGTATGATGGGAAAACAGACTCTGTTTTCGAAGTGAGCAAGAGGGATTATGTGACATGCAACACCTCAAGTCCAATAGCAGTACACAATGATGGGAATACAAAGATAGAGCTAACACATTCAGGAGCTTACTATTTTATTAGTGGAGCAAAAGGGCATTGTGAGCAAGGCCAAAAACTGATAGTGGTGACCTTATCTGAGAGCAACATGAGGAGATTCATGGGTGCACCTGCACCTTCTCAGACAGAGTTCGACGCTCCAGCTATGGCTCCTACTAGTAATTCTGCTACATTGAAGGCTGGTTTAGTTATGGCTTTTGGGGTTTTAATGGGGTTTTTTTTTTTAAATGAGGGATATTCTCATTGATAATGAAAGTTTAGATAGATGAGAGGGAGAGGATGAGAGGTGGTGGCTTTCTTTCTTGGTCATTCTTCTTAAATATTCTTTGATTCAATTTGTTCTTTAGCTTTAGGCATCCTTCGCTTTATTTGGAAGCAAAATGAAAAGCTTTTATTCAATCTATCTTTTTATATCAAGTTTAAAAAGAAAGATACTTGTTTACGAATTACGTGTCAACAGTCTCATTTCCCTTCCTGTGAGAACTACTGAACATGAAAAGTAGTAGTAATAATTGTGGTACAAACAGTCTCATTTCCCTTCCTGTGAGAACTACTGAACATGAAAAGTAGTAGTAATAATTGTGGTACAATGGTATTTTTGGTAACTTTATGAGCAAAACCTATAAAATCCAAACTTGTCAAATAATTTACTCTTCTGGTCCAATTGATTTATTTATTCAATATATTTAATTTATTCAGTATATTTCGTCATTTTACTGCTAAATTTAATTCTGGTTAATTAAGTTCGAGAATCTTTACATAAATTGCCTACTCTACTTGAATGGATGGGATTGGGCGTAATATAATAAGCATGTGTTGGTTTGGGATTAATTCAAAAAATGCCATTGAAGGAAGTTGTAGAGAAGAAGTGCACATTAGGTGTTCGATAAAATGCCTTAATGACCCAAAAACATGGAATTTCTTAGATTGAATTTATAGGTCTCTGGTGTACCAACTTAATCGGAAACCGTACAAAACCGCAAAGCTTGACAAACCGATTAAAAAATTCGATAAGGTTTAGTTTGATTTGGTTTGAATATCACTTTCTTATCAAGTGTTATTGAAATGCGTCAATTTTTTTGTTCTTCCATATTCATATGTTTGATCTATTAAATTTTTATCTCTTTTTCGAATTTAAAGTGTTTTGATAATTGAAAGTTAAATAGAAAATATGATTATTTAATGTTAATTTTTATATTTAATTATTAAATTCGGTTAACCGTGAAAATAGTGTACATGAACGAAAAGTTATTTGCCAGACGGCTAAAAAGTAACTATCATGTGCTAAGAAAATTTTCGCTTAAGATTATTTTAATTGATCATATGTTTGTAAATTTTTTTAATTTTTATTAAATATATATTTACTTATTAAAACATTAACAAAGTAAGATTGAATTTAAAACATTAACAAAGTAAGATTGAATTTATGTAACAAAAAAATCTATAAAACCGACTCATTTTATCGATATAGTTGGTTTGATATGTTTGCTAGAACCTTTTAGCTATAGAAATTCCATGCCTTCCAAACATGTTCACAAAGAACTTGCCTTCTTTTGCAAATGACAATCCGGGAAGAAATCCACCTTTCGAAGTACTAGCTCTCGTTTCATAGAAGAAATACTACGAAGAACTTAAACATATGTGTAGGGATGTACATCGGTCGAATTAATTCGGATTTTATAATTATTAAATTAAATCAATTGTGTCGGGTTATTAAATTTAAAGATTAAATCAAACAAATGAAACTCGGACTTTTCACTTTCGGGTTTTCAGGTTATTCGGGGCTTTAAGTTTTTTTTCGGGTAAAATCTTCGTAGAATAAAACATATAAATTGTGCTCAAAATATTTCTTTAGTCCTAGTAAGATACAACAATATAAAGTATTTTCAATGAAAATAATACAAAATATTTATGTTATGGGATTATTCTAAGTATTCAACAATAAAGACTTAAATTTATGTAATATAAATATCGCTAATTAAAAAGCCATGATAGAAATAAACATAATCTAAAAGTAATAAGTCATGATAAAATAAATACTCTAATAAGAAAATATTAATTATATAACTAAACGATAACGAAAAATAAAAATATGTTATGCATTTTTATCTAAATTAATGCAAAAAAAAAAATAGATATTCAATACATTCTTGTTCGTAATATTGAGTTGAATGTCTTTTGTTAGCATTAGAATTGATTTGATTTTTGATTTGGGCTTTTGCTAGCACTAACTAATTTACTAAGGGAATTTTTCATAAAGTACTATTTTTTTAGTCTAATTAGTCATTGATAGATACCATTTGCTATATTATGTGTTATAGATACCTTTTATATTTTTATATGATGTACTTGATGTATTTAAGCTATTGTATTCATGAATACAGTAGCAAAAATATGGGTGATTCAGGGAATTACAACTGGATATATTATTGTATTCGACTGTATTAACGGCGTGAAATAGGGGATTACATTGCTTTTAAATGGAAAGTGAATCAATCAATATAATACACTCCTAATATAATTAACAAACTCAATTATAACACACAAAATTTATATTTTCAGTTATAAAAAAGATTCTCAACAAAAAAAACCATAAAAAAATAGCAATCTTCAGAGAAATTATATAATACATCTGAATACATAAATTATATTAATTAAAAGAACTTATGAATATATTCATGGAATATAGCGAGACAGTGAAGATAATGAAATACATATAATACAGCAGGATACATTGAAATACAATGCGGAAAAAAGACGGTGAATACAATAAAATACATGGAATACAACGAGATATATTGAATTATAATGAAAAAAAGATAATGAATACAACGAAATACATGAAAATACATTGAAATATATTGTCCAAAAAATCAAGTTGCTCAGCCCCAAACTCCATCTTCTTTGTTCAAGAACATCCTTAATTTCCGACGAATTCGCCGTTCACCGGAAACCGATAGTGAGAAACCAACCAGATTAAAAGAGATAAGGAAGATCTTATATCCATGAACATCTACCTCGTCGAAAACAAGAGAGGAAGATTATTTTCCATTTTTCCAACACTACCCCTGTTAAAATTCTCATGGTAATTATTCAATCTTGTCGGCGGTAGCTGGTTACAAACCAATCAGAAATTTGGCAGATTGCAATTTCTTTAAAGAATGACTGAGTCGTTAATTGAGAATTGGATTAACTAATCAAGAGAATAGGGAGAGAATTGCAATTTGCTTGAAGAATGACTGAGTCGTTCATTGAAAATTGGATGAACTAATCAGGAGAATAGGAAAGAGAAAAGAAAATAGTATAATTGATTAGCGTATTTAATGGCTTAGGCTAGGAGGTAACCAAAAATAAAAATTTTGCTATAAATCTTAAAAGGTATTTATAGAATATAATTTTTTAAATGGTATTTATTTAAAATAAATAAGGTGTTAACCTTTGCAATAGGAGGTAAAAATTCCATTTACTAATGTTAATGGCTATAAAAATTATTGGAACATTCAAAAGTTCTAAGTTCAACCTTAAAATAATATATCAAAAGATAAAATTATGAAATCTTATAAGAAATATTTATAATCACATCATAATAAGCATATTTATTTATTAAATATCTAAAAATTCTATATATGTAATATCGGGTTGGTTTGGTTTCGATTTGACTTTCTTTAGTTAAAACCAAAACAAACCAAACCAATTATGGTGGGGTTTTCTTACCAACACCAAACCAAATCAATTATGGTGGGGTTTTTTTACCAACACCAAACCAAACCAAACCAAACCAAATCAAACCAAATCATACAACAAAAATCCATTATAATCCCGCTTAGTGGGGTATGGGGAGGGTAGTGTGTACGCAGACCTTACCCTTACCCTGGGACAGAGAGGCTGTTCTTAAATAGACCCCAGTATCCTTCCCTCCAGGAACTGCCCACTTTGCTCTTGGGGAGACTCGAACTCACAACCTCTCGGTTGGAAACGGAGGTTGTTTCAAACCAAATCATAATCGGGTTTTTTTTCTCGATTTGACACGGATTATCGGATTGGTGCGATTTGTTGGTTTTCTTTGTACACCCCTACATATGGGTATGACACTTTTTGGGTCAATCCGTGTCACGACCCGGATTTTTCCCACCATCAGAAGTCGTGGTGGCACCTACTATCGGAGCTAGACAAGCCAACCCTTTTAAAATATATCACAGAAATTTAATCTAAAATAATATAATAACTAAGATGATTAATTAAAAATGCACGAAAGACTTTTAACAAAAATAATAGCAAAGTTGCGGAAGATTATAACATGCCACTACCCAGTATCTGGTGTCACTACTCACATACTACTAAAAGAGTTCTACACATATCAGGCTGAAAGAAAAGTGCATAATAAGTCTAGTCTGATACAATAAAAACAAACGGAATGAAATAGATGAGACTCAGGGCCCGCGAACGCTAGCGAACTACCTCAGAGTCTCTGAACTGAAGGTTCGCTCCCAAGCTACTGCTGCGGTCTGTAAGTTGTATCCTGACTTGTGCATAAAAGGTCACAGAAGTGCAGCATCAGCACAACCGACCTCATGTGCTGGTCGGTGCTTGACCTAACCCCCGCGAAGTAGTGACGAGGATAGACCAGACCTACCATAATTAACCTGTACAGATATATGTATAATAAAGGAAAGATAATAAAATTTAAACAGCTAATGGGGAGGGGACATGCTAGGGGTTTAATAGTTCAATTATAAGTCCAACGAACAAGAAAAGGAAATTGAATAGTTAACATCAATTAAAGAAAGCCAGTGAAGCAACAACTGCACGGCACCAACTTTCGTGCTTTTATACTCAATTCTCACCAAAACTGTCAAATATAGTGCACGACATCACCCTTCATGCTTTCCACACCAAAACTGTCAAATATAGTGCACGACATTGTTGATACCTCACTTTTCCCTATATATTTTTGCACCCAAAATACTTTCAAAATAGTATATCTATACATATATAAGCATGCCGGGGAACTTTGGTATCTTTCTTTAATTTTTGAGGTCTTTCAAAATCAATTTATTGCTTATCTTTGACCGTACGAAGGCCAAAATTATTTTTCAAATTATTATTATTAGTGAATAATTTTCTTCACTCCCATATTTAAAACAAAATATTATTTATGGAATTGTTGCACATTTTTTACAAATTTATTTTGAATTTTTAAGGTTAATTGCACGAACTTATAATTATGGCCAATTTTGTAATTAACTATGTTTCATAGTTATCAAATCATTTCTATTTTTTTATATTAATATTTATATGTGATTAATTATTTCCATGTTTTAAGTTTTCTTTTAAAACTATTTTAGCTATTTTATAAAACTATTTGGGGAAAATTGGCTATTTAAACTATAGCCAGATTTATTTAAAATATAGCCTAATTCAACCCCCCTATTTCAGCCTAATTTTTTACCAAATTTGATAACCCATACCCGTCAATTTACCCGGTCCATCTTTGACTTGATCTGAGCCGTTGATCAAATGAGATCAACAGCCCAGATTAATTTGCCTTAATTAAATCTAACCTACCCCTCCCCAACCCTTCATTCTCACAGGCTCGTCTCTCTATCTCTCTAACAAGTGCTCTCCCTTATCTCTAGGACCTTCTGGTCCCTTCTTCTCCGATGAAGATTATCGCCTCTCCGGCCCTACTCCTCCATCACTTCTCTCGACCTCTAGTAGCCATGGAATCCTTGTATCATTGTTTTCTCTCTAAAGCTTCCGCCATGAAATACGATCACTAAAACTTCACTTGGGTCTGTTTCCGGCTTTTCTTCGATGGTTTTTGTCCGATGATGCCTTCTATGGCATTATATACGAGTTTCACGGCCAGGTTTCTCATTTTCCTAATTTATTTTGCAAACCCTAATTTTTTTCCTAAATCTCTTTGGTTTCTATCTTGTAAACGGTTTTCTTTTGGTTTAACCTTTGTCTTCTACACCTCCCATTACTTGATATCTTTAATATTCAAGTTATAAAAGTTGTGGTTCCTTTTATGAAGTTAGGGTTTCTTAACCCCTTTCGAAAACACTTTACTTTTCTGATTTTGAATACTAATCCGTAACTCTGAATACTACTTCTAAACATTTTGTTAAAGTCTGATGAAAACCCTAGCTCTACATATTTGTATATGTATTATCTGCTTTTTTGTGTGTTCCTCTAGGTTTTTGTTTGAGTTTCGTGCTCTTTACTTTGATTCTTGTTGCTAGTGTTTCATTCCCCTACCATGATGTGTTCTTCCCTTAAGGTTTCTGGCTATTTATATGGTAATTTTATACTGATTCTTAAAAGCTATTTTAATACTGTGATTACTAGCCTTAAATTGTGATTTTTTGTATTCTCCTTACAGTTTGGTATTAATTTCGAATTTCTTCCTCAATCAGTGGGATACATTCCTCAATTAATAACTGATCTCCTAAGTTTTCAATCTCGAAAACAATTTTCCAGAAATATAGTAGTATTTTTCCTTATATGTGTGCACAAGTATGTTGATTTATTTGCTTGACATGTTTCCCTGATTAAGTATCATGGACCTAGTCTTCATTGTATACCTTATACAATTTTTTTTCTCCTTATGTGACCACGCCATACTTTGTGATTCCGTTCCTTTTAAAATGACTGCTTATTACCATTAGACCTTGATTCCTTAATTAAAGGGGAGTCCATATGCTCATTTGATTAAGATTGATACTCAGTTTCTTAAATATGGATTGATATCTTATTTGCTTACTCGTTTTCAGTACTATAAATACTCCTCACCTTTCTCTTTGAACACACCAACACACACTGCTCTCACAACCTCAGACTCTCTGAATTCTCTCTTTCTCTGCTATTACTATACTCTCTCATTCTTTTATTTGAACACTCAATCGGCTAAAATCCAAGATTGAGTAGCCTGTGTAGATTACTTCTACACTATTGGGTTCTATTGTTTGTCTACTTAGGTCTGTTGTTGCTGCTATTCTCATATTGCTGTTGTTGTTCTCATATTGCTGCTGATATTCTCATACTGCTGTTATTCTCTGTGCTGCTTAGACTCTCTTCTCACTTTGTTCCTCTGTGCACTATTGTCATTGTGGTCTATTACTTGCAACGGGTATGTCACCCCTTTAATATACAGTTTCCACAACAACATGTTTCTATTAATTTTGCATTTCATAATGTTTCTTGTATGCTTTTTTCTTATGGTTTTGTTGCTCTTTTTGTTAGTAGCATGTTACTTACTAGTCTATTTGGTTCAGTTTAACATGCTCCCTTACCCCCTCCCCTATCTCAATGAATGTTTCCTTATGTACTACTACCACGCATCCATGTCTGTCTGGCTACTTGGTTAACCTAAAACCTCTGTTTGAAGCTAAGAGTATTAGAGTTTGGTACAGTAAGAACTAAACTCTTGTTTTTGCAACCATGTCTGGTTACTTTCTTCCAATGTGTTGCCGGTGTGAGTAGTTTACTTTGCTTATTTGTTCCTTTCCCATTTGCCCTCATTTGGATGATGCTCTGACTGGCTAGTCTAAATGATTTCAAAAGAACTTCTTCAACTCTTTCAACTATTTTCTTAAATTGTCTCAACTTTTCCAACTATTTAACTATTTTCTTAAACTGTCTCAACTTTTCCAACTCTTTCAACTATTTTCTTAAATTGTCTCAACTTTTGCAACTCTTTCAACTATTTTCTTAAACTGTCTCAACTTTTCCAACTCTTTCAACTATTTTCTGAAACTTTCTCAATTCTTTCAACTGCTTTCTTAAACTGTCTCTCAACTGTTTTTCAACTCTCTCAGTTCTAACCACAATCTCATTCTTAGAGCTTTAGGGTCTGCCCCCCAAAGTGTAAGCACTGTATTGGGAGCCTTGAGCACCAATGGAACTCTGATGCACAAGGCTGGCACTTCCATACTTGTACTTGTCCAATTGGGATATTTTGGGTGCTTGGTATTGGCCAGGGGTTCAAACGAACCCTCAGGGAACTTTGCCGCACCCAAGCCTTGGTAATGGCTGTGAAACTCGAAAGAAGTGAGGTTGGAGATCTTGGACCTGGCTCTAGGCTCCCTATAGAATAGCTTCTTCTTTTCTTTCACTGTTGTATTTTTAAATCACTTGGTCTATTATAACTTCTAAAGAACAATGGGGATTGTAGTGAAATTGGGAAGGGTTATGCATGATTATTGAGGGTATGGGTAGTTTACATGTTTATAGTATTTTACTTATCTATTTGCTTTATAGAAATTCTGTTCTTAGGTCTTTTACTTTCAGCTTGTTATTTTTAATCATAACCAGCTAATAATCAAATTACTGCCTTGCATTTTGATACCATGTTTTAGGGCCTTTATATGCGTTAGATATCATGTACTTAGGGTCTTTCTTCTTCTTTTATACAATTATTAAATGCCTTACTGATTTTGTTAAATAGACGTAAGACTGGTTAACAAACTCCTCGTTAAAACTAGAAACCATTGCATGCTCACCGTCTTTAATAACACCTAGGCAAGCCTTTGGCCAGATAAAAATAAAAGATGGCTAATCAGCTTTAAGTCGTGTTCAAATTAATTCGCCTCTGTCTGAATTCATTTCTTTCTAAAGCCCTCTCTATTTTTTACAAACTTCTGCCATATTTTTAAACCATCTATGCAAAAAGGTTTCTACTATATTTTCCTATCCAGATGTCACCACTATTTCAACTATATGAGTACTAATTTTCAAAAGCTCAAAAAGCCTGTATGTTTACTGTTTTTCTTTACGCTTCTGCAATAGTAAAATGCTTTCACGCTTGTTCTTTTACTCCGCCTGTCCAAAACTATGTTACTAGGCATTACAAATGTTTCTAAATGACTTCTGCAGATTTCTAAAAACTTATACTGCCTCTTTTAAGTTCTGAACGTTTTTCTCTTACGTTCCTTTTCTGCAAACTCTCTAACTTCTGTTTTAATTTATGCTCCAGCTTCCTTTTAAAAAAACTATCTTTTCCTTAGACCTTACATGCTTTTGAGACGTGCTAATTACGTGTTCGATTATGGAGGGATATTTGAGCCTTTTTATATGCCTTTATATGATTCCATTACGTGTAGCCCTACTTGTTTTGTATGTCGCGTAGTACTTTAAACTTAAAGGTTCAACCTAGTTCCTACCTTATAGGAATAATGATCCTAAATGCCCTCTAGGATCTATAGGACATGACATGTAATAACATGCAATAAGCATTCATGACAGACTCACACGCTTAAATAACCTCTACGGGGTGGGAAGGGTAGAATATGGAGATAATGACGATGCAATAATATCATAAAGCGACCCCTCTTTGGGAATATGTGGGGGATATTGCATCGAATGATCCATATTGTAGTTAAACCTAGGACCCTTCTCTCTTTTTGTTGGTTTATTTAAATGTTCTTCTATAGTAATGCCTTTTCAAATCAACCCTCTCTTTTATTTTGAATTTACGTCCTTCTTCCTTCTTTAAAGCTTTTCAAGTTGTATGAATGCTGCATTTGTGAACCTTACTTGTTTAACTGTTTCTTATTTTTATAAAGTTACGATTAACATGGCCGGGAACAACACTAGTGGATCTTGAGGGGTGCCTAACACCTTCCCCTCTTGATAATCTCAAGCCCTTACCCTAACTATGGTTTTCTTTTCCAAATAATCTCTCTTAAGTTTCCTAATGCACTATAATAATTAGGTGGCGACTATCCAAATTCCATAACCCAACTCCCAAACAGGAAATAGAGTTGTTTTGCCAATAATGTCGTGAAACCCGATTTCGCTTTTTTAGGGAAAAAGGGGGCGTCGACAGCATGGCGACTCTGCTGGGGAATTCTTTTTAGGCTTTTACCATACGTGTTTTGTGGCTTTATTACTTTCTTTAATACCTTTATTTATCGCTTTAATCATTTCTCCACAATTACTAACTTGTTTCTTCGTGTCTTTCTTTTCCTTTAACTGTTTTGCTGCTTTATTACCTTACTTTATTTCAACTCCGTCTTAAATTTCGAGCATTTATTTTAATCATTATTGTACGAACGTGAAAATACATATGTTTATTCCATTGTTGTAATTGCATCATTCAACATCATTTTCCACCCGTGCCAAACAAATGCTATTGCAACACATATAATGAGTTGTTGCGTTCTTCCATTATTACAAACCCCCTAAATTTGGCAAAGGCATATTTGCGGTAAAACAGTCGATCAACGGTGTAGTCGACGGTTCCGTGCCTTTAACTCTTGAGTTATCCACTCAAGGGTACCTTGTCTAGAACTTCAAAAATAGAAACTTTACTCTGTTTAAGTGTTCATGCATCATGGCCAAACTTAGCCGAGTCAGTTATGTCATACGCATAGTGTCTCGTTAGGATAGCCTAAACCAAAAGTCCATCGGGTTTCCTCGAAACCCAATCGGATATTCACGTATGTGCATCGATTTGGATAATTAAATGCCTTTTGCTAATTATTGATTTAAATAGTCAAGTCCGTTGGGGTTAAGGGCCTAGCTCTCTATTTTGTAGGAAAATAGGGCACGAGGTCCCCATATTCAGTATGGTATCAAACATTCATCTAAAGTTGCTAAGCTGGTGGGATGATTTGCATGGTAGTGATCAGGTTCTTGTCCACAAGCACTTAGGAAATCTTCCTTCACTCCTGGAAGTTAGGCCAGATAACAAGACTGTGGAAGCTGCTACTATGTTTTGGGATAGTGAACGGTCCGTCTTTCGCTTTGGGGATATTGAAGTGACGCCGCTATTGGAAAAAATTGGGGGTCTAGCCAGAACTCCGTGGGATAGCCTGGGGTTTCTTATGCCGGAAAACGGCAAAGGTAGAGGGTTCTTGAAAATGACGGGGCAAAAAAAGAATCCTAATCTGACAAGTCGGAAGGACTCCTACATATCCTTCGACTTCATGTATGAAAGGTTCAGACATAGCAAATCATACCGCACTTACATGGACGAGTTCGCCCTCACCTCTTTGGGGAACATACATAGGAGGGACTTTTTATTCATGTTCTATTTCCTGGGCATATAGTTTTTCGGATGAAGAAGGCTAGAATACATACAAGACTAGCCATGGTACCAAAGCAGTAATGGAGGGTATCGACGGGCATACATTCAGCATAGCACCCATGATCCTTGCCGAACTCTAACAAGCCTTAGAGAAATATCAATAAGGGGCACCGCACTTTTAAGGATGCAATTTGCTACTAAAACTCTGGCTCATTGAGAATCTTCAGAAAGGAGAGTATAGACAGGAGATCATACAATGATATTGGGATGACCATATCGCTTACCATCATCCAAAGTGAATGCACTTCATGCCGGATATGTTTGCTCACCCGTAAAACGCTAGTGGATGGGTGGAACTATTAGAGAATCTGAGAGAAGAGCAGGTAAAATGGTTGTACGAGTGGTTTCCAACAGGAGATTTTATCATTCGGTCAAGGGATGCATCATTCCTTGTACTCATCGGCTTAAGAGGAACTTACCCTTATGTCCCTTTCCGAGTCATGAAGCAAGCGGGAAGGAAGCAGATTATACCAAGGGTGGAAAAGATGATTCACTACAGGGCTGACTTCCAAGATGACGATAGCCCAAATAGGTGTCGGGCTCAGCATATGTGGCACTCCAAACTCATTTTGGAAAGGAAATCTATGGAGCCAGACAGGTATCTGGCGGGGCATGTGCCGCTTTATCCGGGGTGGCTAGAAGATGATCACATTGGCTTGGGAAAAACAGGTTTCGTCCATGGTCACAGGGTTATTGATGAGGAAGCTGCAGCAGAGGTTAAGTATCATCAGCTGCGCAAACGGATGTGAGAGTGTGAAAGTGAACACCAGGAAATTCTAGAGGCACAAGAAAAGGTAATCAATGAGTGAAAGACACGGCTGTCCGCAAAAACAACCGTTTAAGGTACTTGGAACGAGGTTTATTGGAGCTGGAAGGCAAGTTTCTGAAAAGGATCAACGACTATCAGGAAGCTGAAGGTAACGAAGGTGGGCACCTAGCTCAGGCTTACTTGTTATTGGGACTGCGCGAGCTGATGAAACAGTATGAGGGAGGCAAAGATGCCGAATCTGGGGACCAAGTAGTTAGGATTTTTACAGCTTTCTTGATGTAATAAGGCCTTTGGCCATTAGTGACAATTTCTCTTTATTTCAGTTTGTTTTGACTCGTTCTGTTTTCTATCGATAAATTGAGGCACATGGTGTTATAAATTCTCCAAATCATATTCGTCGCTAGGCCTACCTCGGGCACAATGAGGCACCCAAATAGGAAATGACTTATACTCTTGCAACAACGTGATTAAATACCGCAATTTGTTCTTTCCCGAAATCCGTACTAACTTGTTACCTTTTTTGTTTTTCTTCTATTTTTATTCCCCTGCTCAAAGGTTGGTTCGTGTATTCTGGCACCATCAGCATATTCAACAAGATCTAAGGGTCCCCCTCCTCCTCCTCATCCGAGTCCTCCCAGAAACAGTAACAAAGGAAAGGTGGGAGATAATGAAGTAAGAAAGGAAATTGAAGGAACTTCCCAGGGTACCCCGATCACCAAAGAAACTGCTGCTCACTTGGAGCAAACTTTGCTAAGGTTTCGAGAGGAACTAGACCAGGTACGAAGTTTGGCAAGTTTTTCTATCTCTCTTGCTGCTGCAGATGTCAACAATCAAGTCAATGCACCTCCACAGAATATCCCAACCCAAGCTCGCAAAAATGCTCCACCGCTCATCCTAGAGCCCCAGAATTCTCCAAATCATCAGGATACACCTATCTTTGTGGATTCTGTGCCATACTATACACAAACCATATACGATGTGTCAGAATCAGACTCACTTATGCAAAACTTGGATGATGAACTTATGAAACTCACTAGCAGGGTTCAAGGCGTGGAAGGTAATAAAGGTGTAGAGGGACTAATTATGAAGACCTTTGTGTTCAACCTGATGTCAAACTCCCAGAGGGGTACAGATGTTTCATGTTACAAGTGATCCCAGGGTTCACCTCAGGATGTATTGTGACAAGTTAGTGGGAGTTAGTAGAGATGAAAAGATCCGCATGAAACTGTTCATGAGGAGCTTGAGAGGTGATGCATTATCTTGGTATATCAGTCAAGATGCGAAGAAGTGGACTAGTTGGGTAACCATGGCGTCCGATTTCATGGACCGTTTCAGGTTCAACAATGAGAACGTGCCGGACGTGTTCTATTTCAAAAATTTGAAGAAGAAGCTCACCGAAATCTTTCGCGATTATGCTTCTCATTGGAGGCCGGAAGCGGCCAAGGTTAGGTCGTATTTGGAAGAAGAACAAATGAACAGTTTTTTCGTTCGTGCTCAGTACCTATAGTATTACGAGAGATTGATGCTGATAGAGGGGCAGAAGTTCGCTGATATCATCAAACTGGGAGAAAGAATTGAAGAGGGGATCATAAATGGTATGGTTACTAACCTTGAGGCACTGCAGGCCACAAACAAAGCCTTGCAATCTTGTGGTACATCGAAGAAAAAGGATGTAAACTCCGTAATTTCTACACAAAGAAACCACTCTCCCATGAAATACCAACCCTACCCTCCGACTCCACTCCCACACCAGCCCTCTCTAAATTACCAGGCACCTTCACCTACCTATCAAAACCCACATCCCGTCTACCAAACATCTCCATCATCAACATATCAGCCCACCTCGCCAGGATATTCCCAACCCGCACCCGTATGCCAAGCTTACAACTCCCAACCTCCTCACTATGCATCACCACCTTCCCGCCAAAACTTCCAACGACCAAGACCAAACTTTAACCGCAAACCGTCCAGACAGTACACTGCTATTGCTGAACCCATTGACCAACTGTATGAGAAGCTCAAAGCCACTGGATATGTTACACCCATCGCAGCCATAACCCCAGAAAACCCCTCCCAATGGATCAACCAAAATAAAACCTGCGCATACCATTCGAGAATTAAGGGCCATACGATCAACGAGTACCGCTCGTTGAAGGACAAAATTCAAACCTTAATTGACAACAAGGTCATCATAGCTAAGGAGCCTTCTCCTAATGTTCATAACAACCCTCTACCAGACCACAAAGGTGGGGGCATCTGCATGATTGAGGTTGAGGACGACTGGGATCCGAAGGATCAATCGGTTTGATATCTGAAGGAGATGAGCCCAAGAAACTGGTGGTCACTCTTAATCCTATTGTTGTGCAAATTCAGCCATCTGAGGGCAAGGTGGTGAATATATCTATTCCATTTGAGTTCGAGCCACCTCCTACAAAAGTACCAAAACCAATTGAAGTGGAGTTCGGGAATCCAAAGGCGCCTGCACCAATTGAAGTTGCTATGTTGCCCACAAGGGTGCCCATTCCGGTCACCATGTCAGACATAGCCCCATTTCAGTCAAATGCCATACCCTGGGACTACATAGCCGAGGAGAGAAGGAAAGGAAAAGCATGCACAAGTGAAGCTGTCGCCACGGAAGGTATGACTAGAACATGAATGGTTTACACACCAGAGCACCTAGCTGAGTCCAGCAAGCAGGCCTCTGGACGTCCCATTGAAACTGGACCTGATGATCTCTGGAGAAAGATACATGCTAAGGAATATTCAGTTGTTGAACTGCTAAATAAGACTCCGGTACAGATTTCCATCTTAGCATTGCTGCAGAGTTCCGAGGCGCATATGAATGCCTTGATGAAGATATTAAGCGAGGCTTATGTCTCGAGCAAGACAACATGATGAGAAATAGAAAACATGATAGGGCAGGTATTGGAAATTCACAAAATCACTTTCCACGAGGACGAATTGCCACCTAAATGCCTCTGTCATAACAAAGCATTGCACATCACTGTGCAATGTGAGGATCATTTCATCACCAGGATCTTAGTCGACGGAGGTTCTAGTCTCAACATTTGTCATTAATCTCCCTCAAGAAGTTAGGCAAAGGTTTTCTCGAGATACAAGATGGGGCTATTAACGTTAAGGCTTTTGATGGTTCTCAGAGGTCCACTCTAGGGGGGATTAGCATGTGTTTGCAAATGGGCCCCACTTTGTTTGATGTCGACTTCCAAGTCATCGACGTACCAACATCTTACAACTTACTTCTGGGATGACCCTGGATCCACGCCGCTGGGGTTATGGCATCCACCTTGTATCAGGCGGTGAAATTCCAATGGAACCACCAGGAAGTAATCATCCATCACGACAGTAACAACCCCATATACAGTCGCCAGACCATTCCAATGATCGGAGGCAAAAGAAGAATAGGCGGAGAAACATATCATCATATTGAGAGGGTCAGCGCAGTGGCCGAGGACAAATGGTGGAGCAACAAGGTCGAGAGCACTCTAAATTGGATTGGGTATGAACCAGAGAAAGGACTTGGTAAGAATCTTCAAAGTATCACAAAACCTATCCAGTTGAAGAAACATAGAACTACCTTCGGACTGGGGTACAAATACACTTGGCAGGAATTCAAAAACTGGTCACCACCATGGCGAGGCCTACATTACCCATTTGAACGCCCCATGCCTCAGTTGGAGCAGACATTTCAGCCAGTCAACACTCTCTACGGGATAGAAGAAGACGAGGCTCTTGCGGTGATGAAAAAACTATTTCTGGAGGGCATGGACTGTTTTGTGATTTTTGAAGAGGAACGGGAGGAAGGCCCTTCCATTCATGATGTGAAACGAGGGGCGTGCCTCACCAACTGGTCAATCAGGACCACCATCGCCCGGAAACCTTTGGGGTAGCAAGGTTGAACAAGCATCATGCATCTTTGTTTTAGTTGTTTTCTTTATTTATGCATTTGTCTTTACTTTCCAAAAGATCTCCAATGTTTTGAACATTTATAAATTTAATCAAAAGCATTTCAGTTTATCAAATATCTCGCTATTCATTACTTTTTCTCTGCTATTTATTTTATTTCCATACATCATTACTATTACGTTTCTTGATGATGAACCAACAATTGTAACTTGCAACGAGGCTACACAACAAACAGACATAGACTCAGAGGAAGATGATATACCCGAAGAGGTTGTCAGAGAGGCCGAGAATTTTGAGAATATACCTAAGTCCAACTTGGATGAAACTGAAGTCGTCAATTTGGGAGATACAGAGAATGTCAAAGAAACGTGCATCAGTGTGCACTTATCACAGACAGAGAAAGAGGAATATACAGAGTTCTTAAGGGAATATGAGGATATCTTTGCATGGTCTTACGACGATATGACTGGCCTAAGCACATCCATCATCGCTCACAAGTTGCCGACAGATCCTACATGTCTGCCAGTAAAACAGAAGCTAAGAAAATTCAAGCCAGATATGAGTTTAAAAATCAAAGAAGAGGTTACCAAGCAGGTCAAAGCCATAGTTCTTCAAGTGGTAGAATATCCAACTTGGTTAGCTAATATTGTGCCAGTACCGAAGAAGGACGAGAAAGTTAGAGTCTGTGTCGACTACCGGGATTTCAACTGGGCCAGTCCCAAAGACGATTTCCCCTTGCCAAACATACACATTCTGATCGACAACTGCGCCAAACATGAGTTACAATCATTCGTTGATTGCTTTGCGGGGTACCATCAGATATGGATGGATATGGAAGCTACAGAGAAAACGACGTTTATCACGCCTTGGGAAATGTCTTTCCATAGAATGATGCCATTCGGATTGAAGAATACAGGAGGTACTTACATGAGGGCGATGAATACCCTCTTTCATGACATGATACATAAAGAGATTGAGCTATATGTGGACGACATCATCGTTAAGTCGAAGAAGGCTGCAGATCACATAGAGGACCTCCGAAAGTTTTTCAACATACTAAAGAGATATAACTTGAAACTGAATTCCGCTAAGTGTGCATTTGGGGTCCCTGCGGGAAAGTTATTGGGTTTCATCATAAGTTGTCGAGGAATAGAGCTGGATCCATCAAAGGTCAAATCTATTAAGGAGTTGCCACCGCCGAATTACAAGAAAGAGGTAATGAGTTTCCTGTGGAGACTCAACTATATCAGCCGGTTCATTGCTCAGTCTATCGTCATCTGTGAACCTATCTTTAAGATGCTGAATAAGGATGCCGCCACCAAATGGACCAATGAATGTCAAAAGGATTTTGACAGGATCAAGGAATACTTGTCTACGCCTCCAGTCCTAGTTCTTCCTGAGCCAGGGAGGCCCTAATTGCTCTATCTCGTAGTTTTGATGGAGCATTTGGTTGTCTTGGGACAACATGATCAGACGGGAAGAAAGGAGCAAGCTATTTACTACCTCAGCAAGAAATTTACCACGTACGAGGCTCGGTAATCCTTGCTAGAACACACCTGTTGGGCTTTGACTTGGATAGATCAGAAGTTGAGGCATTATTACTATGCTTACACTACCTACCTTGTATCAAGAATGGATCCACTAAATTATATTTTTCAGAATCCCATGCCCACTGGAAAGCTCTCCAAGTGGAAAATATTGTTGAATCAATTTGACATTGTCTATGTCACCCAGAAGGCAGTTAAAGGACAGGCTTTGGCACATTATCTCGTAGAAAATCTGGTAGGACAGGAGTACAAACCATTGAAGACGTATTTTCCTGACGAGGAAGTAACTTTCATAGAAGATGATATTCCAGAATCCTATGACGGTTGGAGGATGTTTTTTGACGGAGCCGCAAATTTCAAAGGAGTTGGTATCGAGCAGTCCTCGTATCAGAAACCGGTCAAAATTATCCTGTATCCGCCAAGCTCAAGTTCCGATGCACCAATAATATGGCCGAGTACGAAGCTTGCATCTTGGGTCTTAAACTGGCAATTGATATGAACATCCAGGAGCTGCTAGTGATTGAGGATTCAGACCTACTCATACACCAGGTTCGAGAAGAATGGGTTACAAAGAATTCCAAGATACTCCCGTATCTGCATCACATACAAGAGTTGAGATAGAGTTTCAGAAAAATGGAATTTCAGCATGTTCCAAGAATACAGAATGAGTTCGCAGATGCGCTTGCCACTTTTTCATCCTTGATTCATCATCCAGATACAAACTTCATCGACCCTATCCAGGTCAAGATTAACGATCAACTTGCATATTGTGCACATGTTGAGAAAGAAGCCGACGGAAAACCCTGGTTCCACGACATCAAAGAGTACCTGACAACAGGGTAATATCCAGAGCTTTCTAATGCTACTCAGAAGCGCACGCTTCGAAGGTTGTCGAACAATTTCTTTCACAACGGAGGAATCCTGTATAGGAGGACTCCCAATTTGGTATTATTAAGGTGTGTCGATGCGATAGAAGCAACAAAGTTATTGGAGGAAGTGCACTGAGGAACTTGTGGACCGCACATGAACGGTTTTGTTCTAGCAATGAAGATACTCAGGGCAGGATATTTCTGGATGACTATGGAAACAGATTGCATTTAGTATGTCCGGAAGTGTCACCGCTGTCAGATACATGCGGATATGATAAAGGTACCTCCGAACGAGCTCACTACAACAAGCTCACCTTGGTCGTTCGCTACTTGGGGAATGGATATTTATCGGACCAATGAAGCATGTCACATCAAATGGACACATGTTCATCTTAGTGGCAATTGATTAATTTACTAAATGGGTCGAAGCAGCATCATACAAAGCAGTAACCAAGAAAGTCGTGGCAGATTTTGTCCGAGATCGTATTGTCTGTCGGTTCGATGTTCCAGAATCGATCATCACTGATAACGGTTCCAATCTCAACAGCGACTTTATGTAAGCGATGTGTGAAACTTTCAAGATAAGACACAGAAACTCTACAGCTTATAGACCTTAGATGAATGGAGCCGTGGAAGTAGCCAACAAGAACATCAAGAAAATACTAAGGAAAATGATCGAAAGTCATAAGCAGTGGCATGAGAAGTTGTCATTCACTTTATTGGGTTATCGTACTACAGTTCGCACATCAACCGGGGCAACTCCCTACATGTTGGTTGATGGTACAGAAGAGGTAATTCCCGCCGAGGTAGAAATTCCCTCCTTGAGAATCATGCAAGAAGCTGAGCTAGAGGACGCAAAGTGGGTCAAGGTTCGCTACGAGCAGTTAGCCCTTATAGACGGAAAGAAAATGAACGTTGTTTGTCATGGTCAGTTATATCAGAACAGAATGTCCAGAGCCTTCAACAAGAGGGTTCGACCAAAGAAGTTTACACCAGGGCAGCTGGTGTTGAAGAAGATATTTTGCATATCAAGATGAGACCAAAGGGAAGTTCTCTCTCAACTGGAAATGTCCGTACATGGTTCACCGGGTTCTAACTGGAGGAGCCCTTATTCTTGCAGAAATGGATAGAGAAATCTAGACAAAATCGATCAACTCAGATGCAGTGAAGAGATACTACATTTAATCAGTATGCTTTTTCTTTATGATGTCATTTGAACTACGTTTGACCTGATTCCCGTTTAAGAGGGGATAGGTAGGCAGCCCTATGGGCTCGGTCACATCTTTAATAAACTTCCATTTTCCGCCGCATTCGAAACTAGGGCAGAATTTTGAGGAGGACCCTCAAAATTCCGAATTCAGTTTATTAGTTCCCACATCAGCATTGACCCAGTAAACTTGGGCAGAATTTTGAGGAGGACCCTCAAAATTCTAAGGTCAATCCGCTTTCAGTCACTCAGCACCACCATCAACAGCGCCAGCCTAGTAAAATGGGGCAGCATTTTGAGGAGGACCCAAAACATTCCTGAACCAGTGAGGTTGTCGTGCCTTGAACCACGTTGCAGTTGTGGTTCATCATAGAACAAAAACTATCTTTTGCTTTACATATATATATACATTTGCATCATATTTGTCAAATTTTGCATAAAATCATTTGGATCATTATCGTTCAGCAACGCTACCCCAAATGGTACAAAACGCCATAAGTCGAGGGAAATATTGCCACCTTCTCATGGGCTGAAATATCGCCAACTTATTCAAAGGAGTCATAGTTCAGAGGCACCATCCGCGTAGCCCGAGGACACCATTTCATGGCCTACGAATCTTTACTTTAACGCTCTTCATAGCCCGGGACATCTTAGTCTGAGGATACCATCCTAATCGTCCGAAGACAGCATTCATGGTCCAAGTGGGAACTTGCATCACATATAAATTATGCAATATCCGTACATCATTCATTTTCAGGTACACCGGCTGGCATGTCCGTCTCAGCGGGAGCAATCCTTCTCCAGTTCTCCGCACCTCATCCAATCTCCGAACCGTTGCCAAATCTCAAACTCCGCTGCGTCCGCCTCTTCAAAAATTTTCATTGGCATATTCCGGCAATGGCTCCTGAACTACATAAGGCTTGATTCCTTTAAAGCTAGGGATATGTAGGCAGCTCAGAAGCTAGAGCGCAGTCAAAATCCTTTTACAATCGCTAATTCCAGTTAAAATTGGTCATCTTATCTTTACCCGACAATTGTTTCATCCTCCTCGGGTAAAGTGGGGCAACTATTCATACCCAATTTTCCCCTATATATTTTTGCACCCAAAATACTTTCAAAAGAGTATATGTATGCATATATAAGTAGGCGTGGGAACTTTGATATTTTTCTTTAATTTTTGAGGTCTTTCAAAATCAATTTATTACTTATCTTTGACAGTACGAAGGCCAAAATTATTTTGCAAATTATTATTTTTAGTTAATAATTTTCTTCACTCCCATATTTATAACAAAATATAATTCATGAAATTTTTGCACAATTTTTACAAATTTATTTTGAATTTCTAAGGTTAATTGCACGAAATTATAATTATGGTCAATTTCATAATTAACTATGTTTCATATTATTAAAATCATTTCTATTATTTTTATATTAATATTTATATGTGATAAATTAATTCCATATTTTAATTTTGATTATTAAACCATTTTAGCTATTTTATAAAATTATTCGGGAAAATATTAGCTATTTAAACTATAGGTAGATTTATTTAAAATATAGCCCAATTCAACCCCCCTATTTTCAGCCCAATTTTTAACCCAAATTGATAACCCATACCCGTCAATTTTTACCCGGTCCATCTTTGATTTGATTCGAGCCGTTGATCAAATGTGATCAACGGCCCAAATTAATTTACCTTAATTAAATCTAACCTACTCCTCCCCAACCCTTCATTCTCACAGTCCCGTCTATCTAACTCTCTAACAAGTGCTCTCCCTTCTCTCTAGGACCTTCTAGTTCCTTCTTCTCCGATGAAGATCATCGCCTCTCAGGCCCTACTCCTCCCTCACTTCTCTCGACCTCTATTAGCCATGGAATATATCGTTGTTTCGCTCTAAAGCTTGAAGCCCAGCAGCTTCCGCCATGAAAGACAGTCACTGAAGCTTCACTTGGGTCTATTTCCGGCTTTTCTCCAATGGTCTTTGTACGATGATGCCTTCTATGGCATTATATACGAGTTTCACGACCAGGTTTCTCATTTTCCTAATTTATTTTGCAAACCCTAATTTTTTTCCTAAATCTCTTTTTTTTTCTTCTTTTAAATGATTTAATTTTGGTTTAACCTTTGTCTTGTACACCCCCTATTACTTGATATCTTTTATTATTCAAGTTCTAAACGTTTTGGTTCCTTTTCTGAAATTAGGGTTTCTTAACCCCTTTCGAAAACACTTTGCTTTCATGATTTTGAGTACTAATCTGTAACTGTTAGTACTACTTCAAATCATTTTGTTAAAGTCTGATGAAAACCCTAGCTCTACGTGTTTGTATATGTATTATCTGCTTGTTTACGTGTTCCTCTTGGTTCTTCTTTGAGTTACGTGCTCTTTACTTTGATTCTTGTTGCTAGTGTTTCATTCCCCTACCATGTTGTGTTCTTCTCTTATGGTTTCTGGCTGTTTATATGGTGATTTTATACCAATTCTTAAAAGCTCTCTTTAAGATTGTGATTACTATCCTTAAATTGTAATTTTGTGTATTATCCTTACAGTTTGGTAATGATTTCGAATTTCTTCCTCAATCAGTGGGATACATTCCTAATTTAATAACTGATCTTCTAAGTTTTTAATCTCGAAAACTATTTTCCAGAATTAAAGTGGTATTTTTCCTTATATGTGTGCACAAGTATGTTGATTTATTTGCTTGACATGTTTCCCTGGTTAAGTATCATGAACCTAGTCTTCATTGTATACCTTATGCTATTTTTGTTTCCTTATGTCACCATGACATTCGTTGTGATTCATTTCCATTAAAAATGACTGCTTATTATCATTTGACTTTGATTCCTTTATTAAGGGGAGCCCATATGCTTATTTGATTATAATTGATACTCAATTCCTTAAATATGGATTGATACCTTATTTGTTTACTCGTTTTCAGTACTATAGATACTCCTCACCTTTCTCTTTGAACACACCAACACACACTGCTCTCACAACCTCAGACTCTCTGAGTTATCTCTTTCTCTGCTATTACTATACTCTCTCAATATCTTATTTGAACACTCAATCGGCTAAAAGCCAAGATTGAGTAGTCGGGGTTGATTACTTCTACACTACTAGGTCATATTGTTTGTCTACTGGGGTCTGTTGCTGCTGCTATTCTCATATTGTTGCTGTGGTTCTCATATTGCTTCTGCTATTCTCATACTGCTGTTATTCAGTCTGCTGCTTACACTCTCTCCTCACTTTGTTTTTCTGTGCACTATTGTCATTGTGGTCTACTACTTGCAATGGGTATTTCACCCCTTTAAGATACAGTTTCCACAATAACATGTTTCTATTAATTTTGCATTTCATAATGTTTATTGTATGCTTTTACTTATGGTTATGTTGTTCTTTTTGTCACTAGCATGTTACTTACTAGTCTATTTGGTTCTGTTTAACAAGCTCCCTTACCCCCTCCCCTGTATCAAACGTTTCCTTATGTACTACTACCATGCATCCATGTCTGTCTGGCTACTTGGTTAACCTAAAACCTCTATTTGAAGCTAAGTGTATTAGAGTTTGGTACAGTAAGAACTAAACTCTTGTTTTTGCAACCATGTCTGGTTACTTTCTTCCAATGTGTTGCCTGTATGAGTAGTTCACTTATTTGTTCCCTTCCCCTTTGCCCTCATTTGTGTGATGCTCTGTTGTTCTAAAACTGGTCAGTCTAAATGATTTCAGAAGAACTTCTTCAACTTGTTAAACTATTTTCTTAAACTGTCTCAACTTTTCCATCTCTTTCAACTATTTTCTTAAAATGTCTCAACTTTTCCAACTCTTTCAACTATTTTCTTAAACTCTCTAAATTCTTTCAACTGATTTCTTAAGCTGTCTCTCAACTGTTTTCAACCCTCTCAATTCTAATCACAATCTCATTCTTAGAGCTTTAGGGTCTTCCCCCCTTAGTGTATGCACAACCTTGGAAGCCTTGAGCACCCATGGAACTCTGATACACAACGCTGCCACTTCCATGCTTGCACTTGTCCAATTGAGATATTTTGGGTGCTTGGTATTGGCCAGTGGCTCAAATGAAACCTTAAGGAACTTTGCCGCACCCAAGCCTTGGTAATGGCTATGAAACTCGAAAGAAGTGAGGTTGGAGATCTTGGACCTGGCTGTAGGCTCCCTATAGAACTTCTTCTTTTCTTTCACTGTTGTATTTTTAAATCACTTGGTCTGTAATAACTTGTAAAGAACAATGGGGATTATAGTGAAATTGAGAAGGGTTATGCATGATTATTGAGGGTATGGGTAGAAAACATGTTTATAGGATTTTACTTATCTATTTTCGTAATAGAAACCATATATAGGACATACATCGTACATATAAAAATCCTGTTCTTAGGTCTTTTACTTTCAGCTTGTTATTTTTAATCACATTCAGTTAATACTCAAATTACTGCCTTGCATTTAGATACCATGTTTTAGGGTCTTTATATGCATTAGATATCATGTACTTAGGGTCTTTTTTTTACAACTTTTGAACGCCTCACTAGTATTGTTAAATAGACGTAAGAGTGGTTAATAAACTCCTCGTTAAAACTAGAAACCATTGCATGCTCATCGTCTTTAATAACGTCTAGGCAAGCCTTAGGCCAGATAAAAATAAAAATTGGCTAATCACATTCAAGCCGTGTTCAAATTAATTCTCCTCTGTCTGAATTCGTTTGTTTCTAAAGCCCTCTCTATTTTTTACAAACTTCTACCACATTTTTAAACCATCTATTCAAAAAGGTTTCTACTGTATTTTAATGTCCGGATTTGGACCAGTATTTCAATTATCTAAGTACTAATTTTCAAAACCTCAATAATCCTGTATGTTTATTGTTTTTCTTTACGCTTCTGCAATCTCAAAATGCTTTCACGCTTGTTCTTTTACTCCGCCTGTCCAAAACTATTTTACTAGGCATTCTAAATGTTTCTAAATAACTTCTGCAGATTTCTAAAAACTTATACTGCCTCTTTTAAGTTTTGAACGTTTTTCTCTTACGTTCCTTTTCTGCAAACTCTCCAACTTCTATTTTAATTTATGCTCCAACTTACTATTAAAAAAACTCTCTTTTCCTTAGCCCTTACATGTGTTTGAGACATGCTAATTACATGTTAGCTTATGGAGGGATATTTGAGCCTTCTTATATTCCTTTATATGATTCCATTACGTGTAGTCCTACTTGTTTTGTATGTCGCTTAGTACTGTTAACCTTTAAACTTAAGGGTTCTACCTAGTTCCTACCTTATAGGAATATTGATCCTAAATGCCCTTTAGGATCTATAGGACGGGACGGGTAATAGCACGCAATAAGCATTCATGATCGATTCACACACTTAAATATCCTCTAAGGGGCGGGAAGGGTAGAATATGGAGATGATAACGATGCGATAATATCATAAAGCGACCCCTATTAGGGAATATGTGCGGGACATTGCATCGAATGATCCATATTGTAGTTAAACCTAGGAACCTTCTCTCTTTTTCTTGCTTTGTTTAAATGTTCTTCTATAGTAATGTCTTTTCAAATCAACCCTCTCTTTTATTTTGAATTTACGTCCTTCTTTCTTCTTTAAAGCTTTTCAAGTTGAATGAATGCTATTTTTGTGAACCTTTTTTGTTTAATTGTTTCATCTTTTTATAAAGTCACTATTAACACGGCCGGGAACCACACTAGTGGATCTTGAGGGGTGCCTAACACCTTCCCCTCGAGATAATCTCAATCCCTTACCCGAACTCTGGTTTTCTTTTCAAAATAGTCTCTCTTATGTCTCCTAATGCACTATAATCATTACGTGGTGAATCTTCAAATTCCATAACCAACCTCCCAAATGGGAAATAGAGTTGTTTTGCCCATAATGTCGTGAAACTCGATTTCACTTTTTTTAGGGGAAAAATGGGGTATCGACAGGCATCACCCTTCGTGCTTTCCTCACATAACTCTCACATCAAGGCACAGAATGACCCTTTGTGCTCAAATTATCAAGAAACATGGCACGGAAGGACCCTTCGTGCATAATTATCAAAACACGGCATGGAAAGACTCTTCGTGCATAATTATGAAATCGTGGCACAAAAATACTCTTTATCTACAATCTCTCTTCCTCACCAAATCAATGCTCACAACCAATCAGGGAAAGGAATATGCAACAAGATTAATCATCCCGGCAAGGGAAAACAATATAACAATAAGTCACGGCAAGGGTAAACAATTCAACAAGGAGTCCCGGCAAGGGAAAACAATTTAACAAGTCCCGGAAAGGAAAAAGTACTACACTTCCCTCTTAAACTCATTTTCTTCTCAACTATCAGTTCATAATTCATTTAACAAGTAAGTAACTCAATTGTTTCACCTCTTTCGAATTTAAAAGCAATTGCGACTCACGGTCATGCTTGACTCGGGCGGATAGGTAACCATTACCATACCTATACACCGACTCCACATAGCACATAGCAAATATTGTCATAATCCTATTCCCTCAAGTCAAAGTTAGATCAAACACTTACCTTCAAAGCTTCCAAATCAACTCATGCCTCTAGGATAGCTTTACCCCTCGAATTCCCCTCAAAACCGATCGAATCTAACCATAATTTACTTAAATGTATCAACAAATGCTAGTTAAATCAATTTGAATGCATAAGAATGCAATTTCCAAAATTTTACCCAAAAATTTCCAAAATGCCCCCGGGCCCATCTGGTCAAAACTCGAGGTTCAAACCCAAATCGGGTTACCCATTCCCCCACGAGTTCATATATGTAATTTATTTTGAAATCGGACGCCAAATTGAGGTCCAAATCCTCAATTTGAAGAATACCTAGGTTCTACCCCAAATCCCCATTTTTACCCATTGAAAGCTTTGATTTTAAGATGAAATCAGGATAAAAGATGTTAAAGATTAAAGAAATTGAGTAAAAGCTGACTTAAAATTGAATTGGGAAAGAAGGAGTTGAGAGAAAATTGTTAATGGAGGTTTTGGTTTTGAAAATATGAAGAATGAGGGTTTAAAATCGTCTAAGTATAGAATGCACAGTCGCAGATATCTCAAATGCGAATATTTGTTCGCAATTGCGAAAAATGCAGAAAGAATGGCGAATGACGCAATTGCGAAGAATTGTTCGCAATTGCAAACAGGGCAGATTTTGGGCGGAACTCGCATTTGCGAGGGAAAGTTGGCATTTGCGAACTCATGGCTTAAGCTGGGACATCGCATTTGCGAAGATGTATTCATATTTGCGAAGACTGGGCTGTTAGAAGGGGGATCGCATTTGCGAGTTTTTCCTCACAATTGCGATAGGAGTATGCCAAGGGGAAATCTCGCATTTGCGAGGGTGGCTTTGCAAATGCGAAGCCTGCAGATACCAGCTGCTCCAACATGCTACAAAATGAATCTAACACCTATCCAAAAGTCACTCGAACCCTCGGGGCTCAAACCTAAACATGCAGACAACCTCAACGACATCCTACGGACTTGCTCGTGCGATCAAATCGCCAAAATAATATCATTCACATAGAATCAAGCCTCCAACTCATGATATTTCATTTCAAAGTTCATAACTTCCAAATTTTTCATTTTTAGTTTGAAACAGTTCAAATGACGTCCGTTTTCAACCAAACTTTACAGATAGCACTTAACGCTCATTTAAGACTCGTATCAGGCATCGGAACCAAAATATGAGCCCGTTACCATCTCTTTCTAACTCATTTTCATTTCAATTTCTCATATAAATTTCAAATAAACAATTTGTTTCAAAAATTCCGTACTCGGGCGCGGGACCTCGGATTTCGATTTCGAGAAAGCGCCCGGGTCCCATATTTCTCTACAGACCCACCGGGACCATCACATCAGGGTTCCGGGTCTGTTTACCCAAACTGTTGACCAAAGTCAACTATAGCAATATTATTATAAAAATTCATTGTTTCTAACACAGTTTCATATATTTCCACATAAAAAATCTTCCGGCTTTGCTCCCGGACTATGCATGCTAATCGAGGCAACCAAATAAGAGGTTTTCAAGGCCTTAGAAGCACAAGGAAAGAGAGAGTTATGGTGATGACCCTTTGGATCGTCACATCCTCCACCTCTAAAAGAATTGCTCGTCCTCGAACAGACAAAAAAAGAAGTACTTGAGTGAGAGAACATATGGGGATAAGGGCTCCGCATATCAGACTCGGACTCCCAGGTCAATGCCTCAGGAGGCCGACCTTTCCACTGAACACGCACTGAAGGAAAACTCTGCGACCTCAACTTTCGGACCTGTCAGTCCAAAATAGCCACCGACTCCTCCTTATATGACAGATCCTTGTCCAATTTGACAGTACTGAAATCTAACATGTGGGCGAGATCATCGTGATACTTCCGAAGCATGGATACGTGAAAACCGGATGCACGACTGACAAGCTAGGCGGCAAGGCAAGTCTATAAGCCACCTTCCCCACGTAGTCAAGAATCTAAAATAGGCCAATAAACCTTGGGCTAATCTTGCATTTCTTCCCGAATCTCACCATGCCCTTCATATGCGATACACGGAGAAACTCGTGATTGGTGTGGACGGGAAGATCTGTTTATCCGACAATTAAAAGAAAGGACAAGCTCAGACTCCCGGGGAACCCCTTCATTAAGAAGGAAGTGAAGGTGTGCCTCGCCAGAGATCCCCCAACTCAATTACATTTGGTCTCAAACAACTCTATTTTATCGAGTTTCAGGAAAATATAATAAAAGCACATAATAGAGTCGGCAGTGTTTTGCTGATGCCTCGAATCAAGATTTTATTGCGACATGCTATGCTTTCTCCCCCATTGCTAGTAGGTTGATGGGTCGCGCGCCCGGCACAACTCGCTCCTCAACCATGAAGGCAATATCCCTGACTTTACGATCTGCATAACTCTTCTACCTAGACTGAGCTGACAGAAGTCTGTCCTGAATGATCTTGACCTTATCCAAGGCATCCTGTACCAAATCTGTACCCAATAACCGAGCCTCTCCCGGCTCAAACAATCCAACTGGGGACCGACACCGCCTACCATACAATGCCTCATACAGAGCCATCTGAATACTTGAATGGTAGCTGTTGTTGTAGGCAAACTCAACTAAAGGCAAGAAATGGTCCCACGAGCCTCCAAAATCAATAACGTAGGCTCGGAGGACATCCTCAAGAATCTGAATAGTGCTCTTGGACTCACTGTCAGTTTGGGGTTTAAATGTTGTACTCAACTGAACCTGGATGCCCAACTCATGTTGTACCGCTCTCCAGAAATGCGAGGTAAACTACGGACCCCCGTCCGAAATAATAGATATGGGCACCCCATGAAGGCGAACGATCTCTCTGATATAAATCTTAGCATATCTCTCGGATGAATAGGTGGTGGCTACTGGAATGAAATGCGTTGACTTGGTCAGCCCATCGACAATAACCCATATAGCATCAAACTTCTTCCGAGTCATCGGAAGGCCAGTAACGAAATCCATGGTGATTCTCTCTCACTTCCAATCAGGAAGTTCAATCCCCTGAAATAACCCACCGGGCCTCTGGTGCTCGTACTTAACCCGCTGACAATTCAGACAACGAGCCACATATGCAACAATGTCTTTCTTCATTCCACGCCACCAATAATGTTGTCTCAAATCCTGATACATCTTCGCGACGCCCGGATGAATAGAAAATTGAGAACTGTGGGCCTCCGCTAGGATTGACTCCCGGACACCATCAACATTGGGCACAAACTCTCCCTTGCAATCTCAATACGCCTCATCTCCCAAAGTTATCTCCCTTGCACTTCCCCACTGCACCGTGTCTCTCAGAACACACAAATGGGGATCATCACACTGCGGCTCCTGACACGCTCCGTCAATAACGAACGGGCAACCGTGCAAGCCAACACCCTATTAGGCTTGGAAATATCCAATCTCACAAATTTATTGGCCAAGGCCTACACATCCAAGGAAAGCGGTATCTGGCTGACCGAAATATAGGCAAGACTACCCATGCTAGCAGACTTCCTACTCAATGCATCTTCCACCACACTGGCCTACCCCGGGTGACATAAGATAGAAACATCATAGTCTTTCAACAACTCCAACCACCTCAACTGTGGCTGAAGCTGGTCGAGGCCAGTTCTTGATTGCCTCTATCTTCTTCGGGTGCACCTGAATACCCTCATACGAAATGACCCAGGAATGCGACCGAACTCAACCAAAACTTACACTTACTTGGCGTACAACTGACTATCCTTCAGAGTCTTAAGAAGCACTCTTAGGTGATGCTCATGCTCCTCCTGACTGCGAGAGTATATCAAGATTTCATCAATGAATATAATCACACACAAATCCAAATAGGGCCTGAACACTCGGTTCATCAACTCCATGAATGTTGTCAGGTCATTGGTCAACCGAAACGACATGACCAAAAATTCACAATGCCTACACCGAGTACGAAATGCTATATTAGGGACATTAGACGCCCTAATCCTCACCTGATGATAACCAGACCTCAAATCTATCTTCGAGAACACCCTAGCACCCTGGAGCTGGTCGAACAAATCGTCAATCCTCGGCATTGGATACTTGTTCTTTATCGTCACCTTGCTCAACTACCGGTAATCATTGCACATCCTCATCGACCCATCCTTTTTCTTTACAAACAACACTGGTGCACTGTAACGACCCGATCGGTCGTTTTAAAAAATTAAGCTCCGTTCAGCGGAATAAGGTCTGGACCAGCTTTGTAACATTAGTATCGACTTGCATGCATGTTGGAATTCAGTTTTAGGATGGTTTGGAGTCAATTCTAGAGACGAAAACTTATCTTGGAAGTTACAACAGTGAAAATTTGACCGGAAATGGACTATTGGGTAATGGGTCGTGGATGATCTCAACATCTTCGTGTGGTGATTTTGGAGTTTGGAGCATGTCCGGATTCAAATTTGGAGGTCCGTAGAGTAAATTGAGGTATTTCGACGAAAGTTGAAGTTAGAAAAAGGAGAAGTTTGACTCACAATTGAGTTATGGAAAATCGGGGTATGAACGCAATTCCGAGAGTTGGAGCAGCTCCGTTATGTCATTTTGGACTTGTCTGCAAAAGTTGGCGTCATTCCGAGGTTAATTGATAGGTTTCGTCATGAGATTCGTTATTTGAAGATTTAGAAGTTCATAAACTTGATTTTTGGTATGATTCGTCGTTAGATGTTGTGTTATGTGATTTAGGACTACAATGAGTCCATAATAGGTTATATGAGACAGAGTCCCGGGAGCCTTGGGTGAATTTCGGATAGGTTTAGGCTATGTTGCACTTGTTTTAGATGCTTTGTCATCGTTTCATCAAGAAAAAATGATACCACCTTGAGCAAATGAGATCCAAATTAAGTTTTGTTTGAACCATTAGATCTGTATCGGAATTACGAAGCCATAGGAAAAAGAATTATCAAATTTCGATATCTTATGAGGAAGTTATGCTCCTTTTTGTGTCGGGAAAAGTGCTGGTTACTGGTGTGTTCGCTAATGTGAACTTTTTCGTCGCATTTGTGATGCCCAGTTTGCAAATGCAAACTTTTGGTCACAAATGTGACTTCTGACAGTCTTTTTTTGATTGCAATTTACAAGGGTTCGAAATTGCGAACCCTGCATCGCAAATGCGACATCTGAGACCTGTTAAATGAGGTTTTTGACAGGATTTTCACCCATTTTTCAATTTTCTCAAACCCTAAACCTCCATAGGTGATTTTCCAAAGACCAACACTTCTCCAAATCATTCGGTAACTGTCTCTAGTCCATTTTCAACTATAATTTGAGATTATATCTTAGATTTTACATTAAATTCATGAGAATCTAAAGGATAATTTTGGAAAAATTGTGAAATCTTTCAAAAATATAAAATGATGATTTGAATGACCAAATGGTATCGGAAAAAGTTATTTTTTGTATGGGTGAACTCGTGGCAGAATGGATGTTTGGTTTTTGTGAATTTTGTCGGGTTCCGAGGTGCGGTCCCGGGGAGTTGACTTTTGTTGACGTTTTGCAAATTACTTAAGGATCATAATTTTGTCAATTCGAATTGTTTTCTCTTGCATTGTTTGATGTGTTCAAGTTGTTTTTGGATAGATTGAGCCGAGCATTGAAGAATTGGTAAAGTAAAAAATATTCAGTATTGAATTGACCAGATTGAGGTATGTATCTTGCCTAACCTTGTGTGGGGAACTTCCCCTTAGGATTTGAGTCTTTCTCTGTTGATTGTTGTCTGTGTACGCGAGGTGATGAGTGCGTGCTCGGATTTATTTGTGGTAAATTTCTCTTTCTATGCTCTTGGACTTGTGAAATCACTGACTATGAAGATGATATTGATACGAACGAGTTCCCTATTATTAGTTTCACTTATTCATGTCTTATTTGATTTTTGTTTACAATTCTTGATTTATTCTTGCTATTTAATGGACTTTTAGCGTTTAACTGAAAACAATTAACCTTCTATGGTCACATTAACCGTCCTAACTACTCGCCTTTAGTGGAAATCATAAATATTACATCTCATGTAATTAATTGAACTAAAAGGAAAGAAGATAGATATATTATGCTTAGTTGTTATTTCCTTCAATTGTAATTATTTGATTCATGTTGACTTCTTACTGTTGGTTACCCTTTGATAGTAAGCTCATCTGTAACTTCGCAAAATTATGATACCTGTCCAACTGTTGTGGTATCAGTGTAGTTATTTTGCACTTATTATGTCTTGTTGTTGTTGAGGGTATTGTGTTTTTCCTAGGTGTTCTGTGGCCTTAGTATATATTGTCGATTTCCCTTGACGGAACGTTATTTGTTTCCGTTTTTGATTCCCTTACAGGGACGTTATTGTTTCTGTTATTGATTCCCTTGCCGGGACGTTATTGGTTCTGTTGTTGATTCCCTTGCCGGGACATTATCGTTTCCATTGTTGATTCCCCGGCTTTGCTCCTGTATATATGTATATTATCATTTATTGTGTGGCTGTTGGTACGTTGATTCATGAGGTCTCTGTCGTGCGGTTGTTGTTGGAGAGTTGCACGAGGTCTTTGCCGTGTTATTGTTGCTATTGATGTTTTTGCACATACGGCTTAATAAGGCGGGATATGTTATATGCTTATATGTGCATTGCACATGTGGAAGAATAAGGTGGGAATATTGTGAAACACGTGTGGAGAAATAAGGCGGTGATTATTATATTATTTTGGTTGCACACGTGGCAAAATAAGGTGGGCTATGTCATGGGCTGATTGTGATAAATTGTAAAGGCCGTGGGGGCATTGTTCCTATTTTTGTTTGCTATTGGTATTATGAACTACGGGTTCAATTCCCTGGAGATCCTCTGATATTGGTATGACGGACTACGAGTTCAATTCCTGGGAGATCCTCTGATATTGGTATGATGGACTATCCAATTCCTGGGAGATCCTCTGATATTGGTATGATGGACTATGTGTTCAATTCCCGGGAGATCCTCTGTTATTGGTATGAGGGACTACGGGTTAGATTCCCAAAAGATTCCCCTTAACTCATTATGTTCGAATTGATATTGTTTTCATTGATTCTACCCCGGTATGTACAAATCAGGTGCTAGTCGTTTCACTTTTCATACTTACTAGTTGGTGGGATTCCTGTTAGATACACTTGCACAAGCATACACGTAGTTGGACCCCCCTATTAGAGATGAATCCATTCTGATTTGACTAGGGGTAGGGTTATGCCCTCATTTACCCATTATATATGTGAGATTGACCCTAGTTGACTAGTTAGTGGTCAACATAACCGTGTGATTTATGGGGCAGAAGATGCCAAGTGTTAGACTTCAGAAGCTGGGTGTTTCATGAGTTGTGGATGGTCTAATATTTTGTGGTAGAATTATGGAGAGAGTTGGGAAGACCTTATGTAAGATCATTGCAGAATAATGAGTTAGTGACTTGTCTGTCCTTGTTGTGTTGTGACTTCAAGATTTGGATTGTAATGTCTACCGTCATTTTATTATCATCATTTGTTGTATTTCTCCTTATTACTTATTGTCCGTTAACCTTATTTTGATTGCAGAATTTTTAGTTATCCGTACAGTCTCTACATATTACATATCATCTCTATTATCTCTATTATATTGTTTATTGACCGCTAGGTGTCTCGACTTTTTCTTGTCACTACTCCATCGAGGTTAGTCTTAATACTTACTGGGCATCGCCGTGGTGTGCTCATGCTACTCTTCTGCACACTTTTTTTTGTGCAGATTCAGGTACTCCCATTCAGTTCTGCCGGCCTTGGAAGGAGGCGTATCGGTGGAGACTTCGAGGCATATCTGCTACGTCCGCAGACCGAGGAGTCCCTTTTCAGCTTTCTGTAATAAGTATAGTTCTTTCAGTATTTCTCTTTTGTATAGAGTTAGAGCCTCTTATGTATCCCTTAGCTTGTGATTTTGTGATATTCTGGGTTTTGGGAATTTTTATTTAGTTATGAGAGGTTTATATTGTATGTGCCAGGTGGCACCTTGATCATTCAATTATTTACTTGGTTCAGTTTAAATGTTTTCTTCCGCAATTGATTATATTTCTGCATTGTTAGGCTTACCTAGTCGTAGGGACAAGGTGCCGTCACGACTTGTTTACGGAGGGTGAACTGGGGTCGTGACATGCACCCTAAAGTGATACACTAGGTCTAATGAAACCCTTATCAAGCAAGTCCTGAAGCTGCTCCTTCAACTCTTTCAACTCTGGCAGGGCCATGCGATATGGTGGAATGAAAATAAGCTGGGTGCCAGGAGCCAGATCGATATATAAATCAATATCCCTATCGGGCGGCATACCCGGCAGGTCTGAAGGGAAAACTCCCGAACAATAGGAACATACTGCGCTGGAGTCGCGAACATACGCCAAATATGCTAGAAACCCCTTCTCGAAAATACGTTGAGCCTTGACATACGAAATAACACTACGGGTGGCATGACCTGAGGTCTCCCTCCACTCAAGTCGGGGAAAATCTAGCAAGGCCAAAGTCACGGTCTTGGTGTAACAATCTAATATGGCATGATACGGGGACAACCTGTCTATCCCCAATATAACATCAAAGTCCACCATGTCTAAAAGCAATAAGTCGACACGGGTCTCAAGACCTCAAATACCATCACACAAGAACGATGCTCTCGGTCGACCACTATAGAATCACCAACCAGTGTGGACACATATATAGGAATACCTAAAGCCTCACTAGGCATGATAAAATAGGGTGCAAAATAGGACGACACATAAGAATACATAGATCCCGGATCAAATAATACTGAAGCATCTCTATCACAGACTAATATAGTACCTCTAATCACAGCATCTGAGGACTCGGCCTTCAGCCTGGCTTGCAATGCATAACAACGGGGCTGGCCCCTACCACCCTGAACAGTCTCTGGGATAATCTACTACGGGATGAACCATGGCTCTGCTGTCCAAGCTCTACCTCTACGGTCTCTCCCTCCACCTCTGTGATCCCTACCCTTGTCTATGGATCACCTGCTGCCTAAATCGTAGGGCAAGGACCTTGCTACTGTGAACTACTCGAGGCTCGAAAGCAAAACCTGACAATATGACCCGGGTCACCACAACCCTAACATGCCCTCGGCTTCTGAAACTGCTGGCCTTGTCGACCGGTATGTCCTCCCCTGAAGCTCTGAAGTGGCGGTGCACTGATAGGGGCTGGTGGTGCGCTGAAACTCTGCTGATCCGAATAATACTACTGAGGACCACCACCGCCTAGTGTTTCATGCAAAACCTGAAGTGCCGACTAGAAGGGCCTCTGAGAGTGGCCTCTGTCATATGCATCCCTACCTCCAGATGAGGTACCACTAAATCTCCCCGAATGTCGAGGCCTCTTGTCTGAACCCTGACTACCTCGTCGAACCAGTGCCATCTCTACACAGTGGTCTGCATTGGCCGCTTTTTGAAAGGAAATATAACTGACAACTCTCATAGCCATCTAAAGGTGATTCGGCTGAATCAATTCATCAATGAACCTTCGGACCCTCTCTCGCTCTGTAGGGAGTATCACAACTACATGGCGTACCAAATCAATAAATCTAGTCTCACACTGTGTAACTGTCATGGAGCCCTACTAGAGACACTCAAACTGTCTACGAAGTGCTCCCCGCTGAGTGATGGGGAGAAACTTCTCCAAAAATAACTCCACGAACAGATCTCATGTCAAAGATGGAGACCCTGTTGGTCTAGATAGGCAATAACCTCTCCACTAAGTCTTGATGGATCCTGCAAGCCTGAAGGTGCAAAAATAGACCCCATTGGTCTCCACTAAACCCATAGTCCTGAGGATCTCATAACAACTGAACAAAAAATCCTGGGGATCCTCTGATGTAGTACCGCAGAAAGTGGTGGTGAAAAGCTTGGAGAACGGATCAAGTCTCCACAAAGCACCCGAAGACATGGGCGTCTCATCTCCGGCCTGAGCTGTAATACCAGTCTGAGCTGCCACTGCGGGCTGAACCACTGGAACCTGAGTCTGGGGAGCTACCTGCTCCAGAGTACGTGTAGCAAGAGTCTGAACCCCTCCTCCAACCTGAGAAGTGGTTGGTGCTACTGACAGCAAACCCGCTCTAGCGGCACTGTCCATATATCGTGCTATATGGAGAAGAGCATCCTGGAGATCCGGGGAAAACATAACCCCTCCTGGGATATGAGCTGGGCCCACTGGAGCTGGTGGGACTGGAACCTCCTCATCAAAGTCAATATGAGGTTCTACCTCCGGATCTGCTGCCTAGGGCTGAGCTCTGCCCCTACCACGACCTCTAGCATGGCCTCGGCCACTGCCCCTCGTGGGAGCTGCTGTTGGGGGCTTGTGCTGCTGCGCAGTAGAAGAAGGCGCACGTGTTCTTGCGATCTGCAAAAGATCAGAGTAGAACGACAATCAATATTTGAGAAACAGAATCGCACGACAAGAATGAAAATATTTTCTAACTATGTAGCCTCTGGGGGATAAATACAAAAGACTCTGTACCGATCCCTTATATTCTATCGAGCTTATCCGTGAGTTGTGAGACCCAAGTAACCTAGTACTCTGATACCAACTTGTCACGACCCGGATCTTTTCCATCATCGGGAGTCGTGATGGTGCCTACTATCGGAGCTAGGCAAGCCAATGCTTTGAAAATATTCCACAAAACTTTAATCTAAAATAATATAATAAATTAGATGATTAATTAAAAAAGCGCGGAAGACTTTTAACAAAAATAATAGCAAAGTGCGGAAGATTATAACATGGCACTACCCAATATCTGGTGTCACTACTCACGTACTACTAAAAGAGTTCTACACATATCAGGCTGAAACAAAAATGCATAATAAGTCTGTTCCGATACAATGAAAACAAACGAAATCAATTTTTAAGAGAAAGAAATGCATCTATAGCGCATGCTAACAGAGCCGAGCAAAAATCTCGATGCATGATAGTAAGATCAACGTCGTGCCCGATCGATGGCTCGTCGCCGACGGAGTTTGGCTCCCACTACCACTCAAATCGTCACTCCTGCACATGGTATCACTAAGGAATTGGAACCTCTAACCATTGGAAATTTCCTTCCACAGAAATTCCAATCGCCAGAGAATGTGCATGCAGAAGCTGTTGCGTCTGTAAATCCACCTCCGATGGACAAAGTTGAAGTGACGGTTAGTCTCGCTGCTCGAAGACTGCAATTCTCTTAAACTAGTGGTTCTGCAACATCACTTCCGACTGCTGCTGAAGTTGTTCGAGGGAATCAAAATGCTCAAATGGGTAAGACGCTCTCATTTGTACCTCCGATTGAAAGAGATGGTCAGAAGGTTGTTAAAATTATTGAAGAGGATTTACAACCTCAGGTGGATTACTGGAGTAATGAATTAATTTGATATGTAATTGGTGATAATCCTTATGAGAAAATGATGGAGAATTTTGTGCTGCATGTCTGGAATTTTGTGTCCAAACCTCAGATTCTGATGTATTCTGAAGGTTACTGCATCTTTCGTTTCAATAGTGAAGAGGACAAAGAGCTAGTTATTCAGTCTGGGCCATACTCGTTCAGAAACAAACCTATGGTGTTGAAACCATGGGAGGTTGATTTTTCCTTTCAAAATGATGTACTCAGTCCTGTACCTGTATGGATTCGATTTCCTGGTCTTTTGGTGGGCTACTGGTCTATTGAAGTTCTAAGCAAACTGGCTAGTGCAGTGGGTAAGCCATTGTACACAGAAAAATTCACAGCTCACTATGAGAAGATCTCTTTTGCGCGAGTTCTAGTAGAGGTTGATGCTGCCCATCCCCTCCCTGATTAGATTGAAATTGAAACTCCTTTTGGTCCGAAAATCCAACAGATTGAATATGATTGGAAACCTAGTTTTTGCAACCATTGCTTGAAATTGGCCATGACTCTGTTGACTGCTGGTATAATGCAGGCAATGATGTAGAACAGGATATTGGTGAACAGGAGAAGAAAAGAAGACAGAGAACTAGAATGCAAAAACAGGTCAAAGTTACTAAACAAGAATGTATTCCTAAGACTTGTGCAGATACATTGGCAAGCATGCCACTTCAACCAGAGCATACCACTGAGAATATTTAGCTGGGGAATAGTATTATTGGGATTTCTATTCAACAGCATACCAGTGAGAATATGCAGCTGAGGAATAGTATTGGGGAACAACATGCACTGATTGGCTCTGATAGAATTACTGCAGCTATAAGTGAACCTATTGGGATCAATGAGGTTATGATTGACAAATCTAATAAGGGGAAGACTACTAATTATATCCTAGATGCTGGCAGAATGGGTCAACAGGTGGATCCGAGACCTTCTTGGAGCAGTTTTTCTAATGCTTCATGATTATTGTTACTTGAACATTAGAGGGCTTAATCAAGCCCATAAACAGAAAGAATTGAAAAGCTTTCTGTCTGTAAATAAAGTAGATGTCATGGGTGTTCTTGAAACTAGAGTGAAGGAGCATAAAGCTAAGAGGATCTTAGATAAGGTTGCTAAGGGATGGAAGGTTCAATGCAACTATGCAAAAGCTGTCAATGGAAGGATATGGCTTCTCTAGAAACCCCACATTCAGGTCCATATTTCTTGTGTGACTGACCAGGTTATTCAATGTCTCTTAGAAGAATCTCAAAGTAAGATCAGAACCCATATGAGTGTCATTTATGTTCATAATACTGCAAGCATTAGGGAAGAGTTGTGGAGTGATTTAAGGGCAGTCAATATTCCCAGTCAGGATTCTTGGGTACTGGGTGGGGATTTTAATACTGTATTATGTTCTTTAGATAGAATTGGTTCTCATGTCACTGATGCTAAAGTTAGAGGGTTCAAAGAGGTTATTACTGATCTCCAACTTACTCCCCTTAGAGCCAAAGGGTGGCATTATACTTGGACAAATAAGCAGGGTAATACCACTAGAGTCTATAGTAAGATTCATTGGGCCTTGAGTAATTTTCAGTGGGTTCAGCAGTATGGGCATCTTGAAGCTGATTTCATGAACCCTTCAGTTTCTGATCACTCCCCTATACTCATCAAATTTGGCAGTCAAAAACTTCTGCACCCCAAACCTTTCAGATTCTACACTGCAATTATGGAGGATCGTCAGTTTACTTCCATTCTGCAGCAAGCTTGGGCACAGAACTGTGAAGGATCACCTATGCAACAGGTATGGACCAAATTGAAGAACTAGAAGCAGCACTTAAAGGGGATTAATATCCAGATGGCTTCATACAAACAGAAGCTTATTCAATCTAGGGAGACACTGGATATTGTACAAAGTCAGTTGCAGCATAATCCACTTTCACAGAATTTGTTTAATGATGAGAAAGCAGCATTACATGAAATTGAGAAATAGAGCAAGGTGGAAGAGCAGATTATGAGGAAGAAATCCAAGGCTTGCTGGATTGACTGTGGAGATGCTAATACAAAGTATTTTCATGCTCAATGGAAGATCAGAACATGCCAGAATAATATTACTTCTATATATACTGACTCAGGTATAAAACAAAAAGATCCATTAGTTGGGTTCCGCAATTTATTAAGGTGTTCAAATCATTGATGGGAGAATGTGCTGAGGAACTGCCTTGTGTCAATATTGCTGTTATGAAAGAAGGACAATGTTTAACTTTATCACAGCAAAGAATGCTAATTCAAGAGGTAACATTGGAAGAAATTACAAAAGCTTTAAAGGAGATGCCTAAGGACAAAGCACCAGGTGTGGATGGGTTTCCTGTGGAGTTCTTTAATAGAAACTGGGAGATAGTAAAGGAAGATATACTTGATGCTACTAAGGACTTCTTCTCTACTTGCAATCTGCCTCACATGATCAATACTACAGCCATTGCACTTGTGCCTAAGGTTAGAACTCCTACAACTGTTAATGATTATAGATCTATTGCTTGCTTACCACTGTCTATAAAATAATTTCCAAAGTTATTACAAGGTGGATGAAAGCTGTTATTGGTGGTCCAGTTGGACAAGCTCAGTCAGCATTTATTGAAGGAAGAAGCATTATAGATAATATTTTGCTTAGTCATGAAATTTTTAAGGGATATTCAAGAAAGGGAGTATCCCCCAGATGTGTCCTCAAGGTGGATTTGAGGAAGTCCTATGACACTCTTGAATGGGGCTTTCTTAAATAGATTCTTATTGACCTTGGATTCCCTGCAAAGTTTCTTAACTGGATAATGGCTTGTGTTACTTCTGTTTCCTATTCCTTAGTACTGAATGGTGGTCTAACTAAGCCTTTCATTGCAAATAGGGGTATTAGACATGGTGATCCTATGTCACCTTATTTGTTTGTTCTTGCCATGGAGTATCTGAACAGGATATTGGGTCAGTTACACAGAAATGGAGATTTCAACTTTCATCCCAAATGCAGGAAACTAAACTGTGCACATGTTTGTTTTGCTGATGATCTTCATATGTTCTGTCGAGCTGATGTTATTTCTATCCAGATTCTACAAGAGGCTTTCCTTGTAAGCTAACATTAGCAAGAGTGCTGTTTATTTGGATGGTGTACAGCAGTCTGCCAGAGAAGAAATAATGGAAAAATTGGGGTTCATTGAGGGTCAGCTTCCTTTCAATTATTTAGGGATTCCACTTAACTCTAAAAAACTTGCTATCCATCATTACTTGCCACTGATTGAGATGATTACTGCCAAAATCACTTGGTGGTCAGCCAAAATGCTTTCTTATGCAGGAAGATATCAATTGATTAAAGCTGTTATCTTTGGTATTCAGACTTACTGGGCACAAGTATTCATATTTCCAAAGAATGTATTGAAAACCATTGAAGCAATATGCAGGTCTTTCCTGTGGACAAGCAGTGCTACTGTGTCTAGAAGGGCTTTGGTTGCATGGGAAAAGGTCTGTAAACCAATTTTCTGCTGAGGGACTCAACATTATTGATATGACTGTGTGGAATAAGGCAGCTGTCACTAATCTTCTTTGGGACTTGGCCAGGAAAAAAGATTGCCTTTGGATCAAATGGTTGCACTGTTACTACATCAAACAGTGTGATATTGGTTATATTCCTCTGCCTAAGACTGCTTCTTGGGTTGTTAGAAAGATTCTGGACTGCAGGACTGCAGTTATGGAGAACCAGCAGCTACAAGGGGATCTCTTTAACATGTTGAAAGCAATGTGCAGGCTAGCCAAATTCCAAATCCAAAAACTATACCTTGCAATGCTTCCTAGTTATAGTAAGGTAGTGTGGAAGAATTTGATGCTGACTACTAATGTGCAACCTAGACACAAATTCACTGTATGGCTAGCTGCTCAACACAGGTTGCCTACTATTGACAGATTGCAGAAGTATGGAATTCAAGTACCTGCTAACTGTGTGTTCTGCAATCAGCATGCTGAAAGCTTTGAACATTTGTTCTTTGACTGCCCTATCCCTAATCGACTATGGACCAGAATATGCTGTTGGTTGGGGTACAAAAGAACAGTTGGCAATTGGGAAGCTGAACTTCAATGGATCTACAGCAAAGCTAGGAGCAAAATATGGCACAAAACAATCACTGCTTCTGCCTTTGTGACTGTTGTTGCCCTTATTTGGAGAGAAAGAAATTGCATTCGTTTTGATGATAAGGCATTTGTAGAAGACCAGTTTTGTAGAGAAGTAGCATTGCTTATTCATATAGGAGGCAGAAACTGTAAAACATGGCAAGATGGTTTGCGGCAATACTTAGCTATAGTCTAACAGTTCCATACTAAGATAACTTTATTTTTAAATTTGTATTAGCTTAGTGATGTTTGTAAATGAGTAGTAGCTAATCAATGCTACTACTATAGAACTTACACTGTAAATCCTTTGATATCAATGAAATTAACAGTTAAAGATAAAAAACGGAATGAAATAGATGAGACTCAGGCCCCGCGAACGCTAGCGAACTACCTCGAAGTCTCTGGACTGAAGGTTCACTTCCAAGCTACTGCTCCGGTCCGTAAGATCTATCTTGACCTGTGCACAAAAGGGCATAGAAGTGTAGCATCAACACAACCAACCCCATGTGCTGGTAAGTTCCTGGCCTAATCCAGGCGAGGTAGTGACGAGGCTAGGCTGGACCTACCACAATCAACCTGTACAGATATAAACAGCTAATGGGGAGGGGACATGCTGGGGGGTGTAACAGTTCAATTATAAGTCTAACGAACAAGAAAAGGAAATTTAATATTTAACATAAATAAAAGAAATCCATTGAAGCAACAACTGCACGGCAACAACTACACGGCAACAACTACACGGCACACTTCTTCGTGCTTTTACTCTCAATTCTCACCAAAACTATCAAATATAGTGCACGACATCACTCTTCATGCTTTCCTCACCAAAACTGACAAATATAGGCACGGAATGACCCTTCGTGCTCAAATAATCAAGAAACATGGCACGGAAAGACCCTTCGTGCATTATTATCAAAACACGACACGGAAAGACTCTTCATGCATAATTATCAAAACTCGGCACGGAAAGACCCTTCGTGCATTATTATCAAAACGCGGCACGGAAAGAACCTTCGTGCACAATATCTCTTCCTCACCCAATCAACGGTCACAACCAATCTGGGAAAGGAATATGCAACAAGATTAATCATTCCGGCAAGGGAGAACAATATAACAATAAGTCCCGGCAAGGTGAACAATTCAACAATGAGTCCCGGCAAGGGAAAATAATTCAACAACAAGTCCCAGCAAGGAAAAAGTATCACACTTCCTTCTTTAATTCATTTGCTTCTCAACTATCACTTCATAATTTATTTAACAAGTAATTAACTCAATTGTTTCACCTATTTCGAATTTAAAAGCAATTATGACTAACGGTCATGCTTGACTCGGGCGCAGGTAACCGTCACCATACCTATACACCGACTCCACATAGCACATAGCAAATATTACCCTAATCCTTTGTCATCAAACCAAAGTTAGATCAAACACTTACCTCGAAAGCTTCCGAATCAACTCACGCCTCTAGGATAGCTTTACCCCTCGAATTTGCCTCAAAACCGGTCGAATCTAATCACAATTTACTCAAATGTATCAACAAATGCTAGTTCAATTAATTTGAATGCATAAGAATGAAATTTTCAAAGTTTTACCCCAAAATTTCCAAAATGCCCCTGGTCCCATGTAGTTAAAACTCGAGGTTCGTACCAAAACAGAGTTACCCATTCCCTCACGAGTTCATATATGCAATTTGTTTTGAAATCGGACCCAAATTGAGGTTCAAATCATCAATATGAAGAAAACCTAGGTTCTACCTGAAATCCCTATTTTTACCCATTGAAAACTTTGATTTTAAGATGAAATCATGATAAAAGATGATTAAGATTGAAGAAATTGAGTATAAGCTGACTTACAATTGAATTGGGACAGAAGGAGTTGAGAGAAAATCGCCAATGGAGGTTTGGATTTTGAAAATATAAAGAATGAGGCTTAAAATCGTCTAAGTATAGAATGCACAGTCGCAAATATCGCAATTGCGAAGATGTTTTCGCAATTGCGAATAATGTAGAAGGAATGACGGATGTCGCAATTTCGAAGAATTGTTCGCAATTGCAAACAGGGTAGATTTTGGGTGGAACTCGCATTTGCGAGGGAAAGTTCGCATTTGCGAACTCATGGTTTATGCTGGGCAATCGCATTTGCGAAGACTGGGCTGTTAGAAGGGGGATCGCATTTGCGAGTTTTTCCTCGCATTTGCGATAGGAGTAGGCCAAGGGAAAATCTGCATTTGCGAGGCTGGCTTCACAAATGTGAAGCTTGCAGATACCAGCTGCTCCAACATGCTACAAAATAAACCTAACACCTATCCAAAACTCATAGGAGCCCTCGGGGCTCCAACGCAAACATGCACACCACCTCAAAGACATCCTACATACTTACTCGTGCGATTAAATCGCCAAAATAATATCATTTACATAGAATCAAGCCTCTAAACTCATGATTTTTCATGTCACAATTCATAACTTCAAAATTTTTCATTTTTAGTCCGAAACACGTCAAATGACGTCCGCTTTCAACCAAACTTTACATATAGCGCTTAAGGCTCATTTAAGACTCGTACCGGACGTCGGAACCAAAATATGAGCCTGATACCATCACTTTCTAACTCATTTTCATTTCAATTTATCATATAAATTTCAGATAAACAATTTCTTTCAAAAATTCCATACTCGGGCCTGGGATCTCGGATTTCGATTACGATAATATGCCCGGGTCCCATATTTTTCTATAGAACCTCTGGACCGTCATATCACGGGTCCGGATCCGCTTACCTAAAATATTGATCAAAGTCAACTATAGCAATATTATTATCAAAATTCATAGTATTTAACACAGATTTCATATATTTCCACATAAAAAAAATTTCGGCTTTGCGCCCGGACTACGCACGCAAATCGAGACAACCAAATAAGAAATTTTTAAGGCCTCGGTGCACAAGAAAAAAAAATTACGGTGATAACCCTTTGGGTCGTCACAATCTAATTTCCATTAATCTCAAGCGTCGGATGCTATGTTAATTTGTTATGTTTCTCTGTGTTCTTCCTTTTCCTTGTTCTTATTATATTCAATAGGAAACTCAATCAAATAAATGAAGAATTGGTAGTACAAGTTGAATCCCCACCTAAATTATAGTAGGGTGTCTGGTAATCTGTTTGCCTAACAATCGAACGAATAAAGAACAAACCAGACTCAAAACTCTCGATATTCTCGAATAAAGGTATGACCCCCAAATTAATATTAAAGATGTATTGAATAAGAAATTTTGATAAAATTAATTGATTAAATGAGTTAACATTATAAAAGGGTAAATTAGTCAAATTCGTCTATATTAGTAATAAATAAGTAAAAAGATTACAAGAAAATAAAAGTAAGAGAGGTAATCGTAATATCCTAAAGCATGAGGAAAGTCAGTTAGGCTTGTGCATAATATTTAAATTACTACCAAAATCAAAAAATTTAGTATTTAATATTCGTTATTTTGGTATTTGAATTAAATTTTAAAAAAATTTTGTATTAGGTCCACCGAAATTATTTTATATATATATATATATATATATATATATATATATATGTGTGATGCAATGCACACATAATCGATTATAATATACTAAGTTACAATTTCTTTGGCATTCATATCAGTGGCGGTTCTACACTTCAAATTTGGGTGGTCGAGCACCCATTAACCTCGACGCAGAGTATGTATAATTATATAAAAAATTTGAGAAAACGTATAAAAATTTACAAAAGCACCCATTAATTTTATGTAAAAAAAATTTAGCACCCACAAACTTGAATTCATAGATCCGCCACTGATTCATATTGAGGTTGACAGCAAAAACTATGTACTTCTTTAGAAAAATGGAGGAACAAAGTAGGCCAATTTAACATAATATTTTTAAGGTTTTGCGGTATTTCTGACTCAGTTACTCGTGTATTATAATTATATTTATTGGATTTATCCTTGTTGTATTCTCTAAGCTCAACAACTAACACTAAGAAAGTAATAAGGCATTGAAAATAATCACATTTATTTATTTTTGTATCTTTTCGCTATGGGTTTGATGTTGGTGGTTTTGGACAAAATGTTTATCAACAGTCACATGAGCTTAGAGCATTTTAATTAAGAAAATTACAATTTATGCACTAATTAATATTCAAGTCGAACGAATTGAAGTTACCGGACGAAATAAATCAAAACAAAAAGAAACAAGCCGAACCATATCGAATTTAGTCAGATATGATATCGAAAAAATGAAATATCTAAAATACTAAATCGAAACGCTAAATGTCATACTATACCAACCGATTAATACATGTGAGTCAGTCTGATGAAGTAAAACTTGGAGGGAGGCTATGAAATTATCTGTATTATAGAAGCATAAATTTCCTTAGGAAATATCGTTTGTTCTTTTAACCTTTCAAAAATTAATTTTAATTATAGCAGACAAAACAATATTTACGTAGTTACCTAATATTTTGGGAATAAACATTTGATTACATACCTAATATCTATAACTACTTTCCATTCTTTTTAGATTTATAAATCACTTTAAAGTTTGGTAGCATACTAATTCCTTAAAAAATAGAATTATAAATAAAATATTTCTCTCTTGATATCGATTCAGTGTCAAAGCAAGCCCGTTGGCAGACCTTCTTCAGTTCTATGTCATTGCAAATTTCAGGTCCTACCTTTGACTTTCAAATTTATAATATAATTATATCTCTTTTGTTATCATTAAATCGTTAGTGTTTTAATTTGATTTTTGTATATGAAAAATAGGCTGCTGGAGTATTTATTCAACACCTCTATGAATTGCATTACTAGTTGGCTGAACAAAATTATCAACAGGTCAACTTCTCAAAAAGTCTTCCCATCTTCCTTTAATTCTATTTTAAGCAATACATTAATTCAGAGTGCTATTCTATTATTCCATGATATACATGTATGAACAATTGTATAGTTTGATTCAATTCTAGAAATCCAGTAAAAAATCATCAAAATTTAACGATTTTTGTCTGACAATCGTCGAAAATTAGCTTGTCAATAAATCTTTCCCCGGAAGGCGTCTATAATTTCTTACCATCAGTGTGGGAATTCTGAAATTCATTGAAATCTCAAAATATATATAAAATTATTTTATGCTAATTAAATTTTATACATCTTTCTTCTGCCATAACTGCCAAGTTCTCACAACCATTCACCTTCATATACTAGATCCAAGAAAATCAGAAGAAGTTGGAGTTTCATCATTTTTTCACTTCACTTTAGACCATGAAAAAATTAACAAAGACTTATTTACATTATTTAAATACAAATATATCTTTTTTTTATAAAAAGGAAGCAAAACCTTAAACTAACCAAATAAAATAAAAATAAGCCAAAAGAAAAAATTAAAAGAAATAAAAGACTTACCTCGCCAGTAAAGGAGGCCATATGTCATGACTTGGAATTCCTACCGTCGGAACCGTAATGTCGCCTAACATTTCACTTGATAGTCAAGCCAACGTTAGTAATATCTATAAACCATTTTAACAATTTCAAATTAAAGGACAACAACAAGACTGAATAGTCTGAAATGATATGATAAACTAATAACTGACGAAATCCAAATACAAATTCCGGAACCAGTATCAGAAAAAGATAAGCATTTAGAGTACTACAGATAATGGTCTAAAATAAATATAACTGTTTGAATCAAAAGAAACATCTAAATGATGAAGAATGGGACTTCTTGGTTGCGAACACCATGTAGCTTACCTTAAGTCTCCATTGATAGCTCGATCCGAGAAAACCTCACTCGGCGCAGCTGGGGCCAACCCCTATTTGCACAAAAAATATTGACTATAGTATGAGTACAATCAACCTCATATATATAGTCTGTAAGTGCCGAGCCTAACCTCGACGAAGAAGTGACGAGGCTAACACGGGTTACTTACAATAACCTGTACACAATAAAAATAATAAAAAAAGTCAGGAATTAATGGAAATGAAACAGTTAATTAATAACACCAAACTCAAAATTCAACTATTAGAGAGCCAAAATTAACAAGCCATGTAACTCATTTCAAATACCAAGGCCAATCCAAAAGTCACAAACAACTATAACTTTATACAATCTATTGCGGCTCGTAATCCGATCCCACCATATAATCATCTATTAATATCATAATCCGTCCTTATTCCGCCGTTTAAATCCATTACCTTTCAGTTTTTGTTGGGGCATGCAACCCCCCCCCCCCAAACAATTTCAATCAATAATAGTAAATCAACAACCAAAATTTACAATTAGCTCTATATGAAGAGAGTAAATATACGAGACAATGAAGGATCGCATAATACTTAAGGGATCACATAATACTTAAGGAATCTTAAATCACTCTAATGTCTCAACTCTTTACCAACTCATCGATAACTACTAATTAACAATTCATACACGTGAATCTACAATATAGAAAGCAATAAATTTTACAAAACTACAGGGCAAGCAAGACATAGGACAATTTAGATATAAGAAAAACAAATAGAGACAAGTAGCAAATAAGCATGGAGTTATGAAAGGAATGGATAATTTAATACATAAATGACTAAATGACAAGTAACAATCATGGCATGGAAGTCAAATAAGCATATAGCAATCAAGGCATCTAACAAAGTATATTAAAAAGTAAAGAAAATATAGAAGCGAGAAACACAACGACACATATACACTTGTCACCCATATATGCCATTTCACACGTAATTCACATAACATGTAGTTTAATGGTTCCTAATTCTCTCAAATCAAGGTTAGACCCAACACTTACCTCACTCCGCAACTCAAGTAATTAATCAATCATGACCCTTCCTTTTGAAGAAGCCTCCAAACCAACCAAATTTAGCAAATTATTGACCAAATGATTCAAAATAAGCTTTAGCAACTGCCCACTAAGGGAAAATGTTGAATTTAGATAATTTTTAAAAACTCAACAAATGTCTTCTTGGTAAAAATCAATATTCAAACCAAAACCCGATAATCCATTCACTCCCAAGCCCGGTTATATGATTTGCTTCATAATTTGACCCTAATTCCAGATCTAAATCTTAATTTAGCAAAAATCTCCAATTCAATCCAAATTCCTAATTCTCTGCCATGAAAATCATAAAATTGAAATTGAAATCTCATGAAACATAACAGGTAATTGAAAAAAAGGATTAAAGTCACTTACCAATGAATTTAGGAATACAAATCTCTTGAAAAATCACCTCTAGGGTGTTTAGGGTTGATATATTGTGAGAAACGAGTTAAGTCTCACAATTGCAAACACCGCAAATACGTTACAAGGGTCATAAATGCGAATCTCTCACAAAAGAAAAAATATTGCAAATGCAAATTTTTGGTCGCAAATAATAACTCATAACCATTGCAAAGGCGACTAAAACCTTCGCAAAAGCAAAACAGTACTCTAGTTGTCAATGATCGCAATTGCGACCACTTCCTTTGCAAATACGAAGGTCCACAATATGCAAATGCGAACAAATTCTCGCAAATGCGAAGTTCACCCAGCCCAACTCATGTTTGGAAATCGAAAACATTATTCGCAAAAGAGAGAACTGTAATTGCGAACTAGACCTAGCAGTTGCGTGATCTAAAATAGAGCACTAGAACTGTATTGCACAAACAGTCCTAGCATTAGCCAAACTCCTTAGAAACACGTTCGAAACTCACTTGAGCCCCTCGGGCTCTATACCACACATGCACACAAGTGTAATAACATCATACGAATTTTCTCACACAGTAAAATCACCAAACTAACATCTAAATCTATGAATCAATCCTCAAAACAAATGAACTTTCAAAGTGAAACATGAAGAATACTAGAATCACATTTAAGCCTCTGAATCATGTCAACTATTTCTTAATTGAACAAACTTTTTCAGACAAGTTTCAAATAGCAATATAGAACTATTCAAAGTTTAACATTAAAACAGTTAGCTAAGAAGTCAACTTAAGGTCAAACTTAGTAATTTATAATATTTAAAAATGCTAGTTTTCGGCAAAAGGACTGAGAACAAGTTAGGGACTTTGGATTTCAATTCCGTGCATACGCCCAAATCTTAAATCACAATCTCATTGAGATCTCCAAAATACCAATTCGGGTCTGTTTACATAAAACATTGGTTGTAGTCAACTCAAACCATTTTAAAAGGTAAAATTCATATTTTCTTCAAATTTTCATATAAAGACTTTTTGGAATAAGATACGGACTATGCATGCAAATTGAAAAATGCTAAATAGAGCTAATCGAGTTCTCAGAATATGGAAATGGCTAAATCTCAAAATGACTTATTCGTTCATCAGATTCTCCACATCTAAAACAATATCCGTCCTCAGACGGACATAGAAAAATAACTGGACTGGTGAAAAGGTATGGATATCTACTCTACCTATCAGACTTGGACTCCCATGTAGCTACCTTGATCGGCTGACGTCTCCACTGCACTCGAACTAAAGGACAACTCATAGACCTCAGCTTTCGGACCTGCCATGCTAGAATGGACACCAGCTCCTCTTTGTAAGTCAAATCCTTATCCAATTGGACTGAGCTAAAATCTAACACATGGGACAAATCACTGTGATACTTCTGGAGCATGGACACATGGAACACTAGATGGACTGGTGATAAATTAGGTGGAAACGTACACTTGTAGGCCGCCTCACTGACACTCTCAAGAATCTTATAAGGCCTGATATACCTAAAGATCAACTTGCTTTTCCTTCCGAACCTCATCACACCTTTCATCGGTGAAACCCAGAGCAGAACCATCTCGCCAACCATGAATGCAACATCACGAACTCTACGATCTGCATAACTCTTCTGCCTAGACTGAGCTGTGCAAAGTCAATCGTGAATCATTTTAATCTTTTTCAAGGCATCCTAAACCAAATCGGTACCCAATAATCAAGCTTCTCCTCGATCAAACGAACAAATTTGAGAATGGCACCGCCTACCATATAGTGCCTTATAGGTAACATATGAGTAGTCGATTGGTAGTTGTAGGAAAACTCTGCAAGTGGAAAGAACTGATCCCAATAATCCCTGAAATCCATAACGGGGGTGCGAAACATATCCTCCAAAATCTGAATGATGTGCTCGGACTGTTCGTCCGTACGGGGGTGAAATGATGTACTCAAATAAACTCATGTGCCTAACTAAAAATGTATGACCTTCCAGAAGGGCGATATGAAGTGCGTGCTCCGATCAAAAACTATGGACATTGGCATACCGTGCAGACAGACAATTTCGTAGATATAGATCTCAACTAACCGCTCTAAAGAATAGCTAACGTATACTAGAATGAAATGCTCCAACTTGGTTAAACTGTCCATAACTACAAATATCGCATCAAATTTCTTTCGAGTCCGTTGTAGCCCAACAACAAAATCCATGGTAATATGCTCCCGCTACAACTTAGAAATCTCAAGCCTCAAAAGCAAACCACAAGGACTCTGATTCTTGTACTTTACTTGCTGAAAGCTTAAACACTGAGCTACATATGCAACTATATCATTTTTCCTCCTTCTCCACCAATAATGCCACCTCAAATCCTGATACATCTTGGTGGCACCCAAAAGAATAGAGTACCGACTGTGGGCCTCCTCAAGAATCATCTCATGAAGACCATCCATGTTGGGCATACAAATCCGGCCCTGCATCCGCATAATACCATCATCCCCAATAGAAACCTACTTGTTATCACCGTGTTGTACCGTGTACTTAAGGTATAACAAATAGGGGTCGTCATATTGACGCTCTCTAATGTGCTCGTACAAAGAAGACTGAGAAACTGTGCCAGCTAGAACCTGATTGGACTCGAAAACATCTTACCTCATGAACTGATTGGCCAAAGCCTGTGCATCTGATGCTAAACATATCTCACCAACTGGAATATACAAAAGTCTACCCATACTTATACCTTTCCTACTCAAGGCAGCAACCACCATATTGGCTTTCCTGGGATGATACAAAATGGTGATATTATAGTCTTCTAATAGCTCTAACCACCTCAATTTGAGATCTTTTTTCTCGAAAAAATACAATAGACTTCGATGATCTATGAATAACTCACATGACATGCCATTGAGTTAATGCCTCCAAATCTTCGATGCTTGAACAATGGGTACCAACTCCAAGTCTTCTCATGAACCTTCTACTGGTGCGACGCGTATGTCATCACACTGCCATCCTACATCAATACTGCACTGATCCCAACACATGATGCATCTGAGTACACAGCATAGGGTCCTGAAGTTGTAGGTAATACCAATACTGGAGGTGTAGTTAAGGCAGTCTTGAGCTTCTTAAAGCTCAACTCACACTCATCTGACCACTTCAACTTCAACCTAATCAATAGGGGTACGATGGATGAAAACCCCTCCACGAATCGACGATAATACCTTGTCAAACCTATAAAGCTCTAAATCTTTGTAGCTGATGTAGGACCAGGTCAGTTTTGAACCGCCTCGATCTTCTTATGATCCACTTTAATGCCCTATGCACATACAACATGCTCCAAAAAGGCGACCGAGTCCAACCAAAACTCATACTTTAAAAACTTGGCATATAATTGACTATCTCTCAAAGTTTGAAGTACAACTCAAAGGTGTTGCTCGTGCTCCTCTGTACTGCGAGACTCTATCAAGATATCACCGAATTTTCCAAATAGGGTTTAAATACCTAATTCATCAAATCCATAAAATGTTGTTGGTCATTTGTCAAGACAAATGACATCACCAGGAACTCATAATTTTCATACCAAGTCTGGAAAATTGTCTTAAGGATATCTGAATCCCTAATCTTCAACTGATGGTAGCCAGACCTAAATCAATCTTCAAACACACCTTGACACCCTGAAGCTGATCAACTAAGTCACCAATTATCGCTAAGGGATACTTGTTATTGTTGATGACTTTGTTCAACTTCCAATAGTCTATACATATTCTCATCGAACCATCATTCTTATTCATGAACAAGACATATGCACCCAAGGAGAGATACTAGGTCTAATTAATCCCTTATCAAGCAAATCATGAAACTTCTCTTTCAGTTCCATTAACTAAGGTGGCACCATACGAAATGGTAGAATAGAAATGGACTGAGTGCCTGAATATAAGTCAATACCAAAATCAATATTCCTATCGGGTGGCATCCCTAACAGATATGTAAAAAACACTCTAGAAACTCACGCACAATCGGTATTGAATCCATGGACGGAACCTCTGATCTAGAATCACTAAGATAGGCTAAATAGGCTAGACACCTCTTCTCGACCATATGTATAGCCTTTTCATAAGAAATAACCTTGCTAGCAGAATGGTCCGGAGTCCCCCCTCCACTCTAATTGGGGCAATCACGATATGTTTAAGGTCACCATCTTAGCGTGACAATACAATATAGCATGATAAGGGCAACCAATACATGCCCAAAATAACATTAAAATCCACCATATCAAGAAGTACGAGATCTACACTAGTTTCAAGACTCCAAATAAAAACCACACACGAGTGATAAACATGATCTACAATAATAGAATCTCCTGTAGGTATGGACACATATACAGGAGTACTCAAAAAATCACGAAGCACGATCAAATATAAAGAAAAATAGGATGACACATAGGAATAGGTAAAGCCTAGATAAAAAAGAACTGAAGCATCTTTATGGAAAACCGAAATAATGACACCATATGAATATGCTTCAAGTCTAGCTGGGAATGCATAAAAATAGGGTTGGGCCCCACCACTGTAACCTCCACCCTTTGGGTGACCATCAACTGGCTGGCCTCTACCTCTAATTGCCTGACCTCCAACTCTAACAATCTGACCCTCACCTCTAGCTGGTTGTGCCGCTAGTGGAGAAAGCTGTGCCGGCATGATGGCACGACAACCCCCCTGAGGTCTACAACTAGACAATCTAGGGCAATACCTCATAATGTAACATATGCCCCACACTCAAATCACTCTCTTGGCTGTTGAGGCTGACCTAAACAACCCGGATAGCCGCTTTAGTAACTCTAAAGTGGTGGTTCATTGGTAGGAGCTGTAGGTGTACTAAATGATGGTTGCTTAGGGCAAGACACATAAGAACCACGACCACTCGAAGCACTGTGGGCTACCTTAAGAGCTGACCTAATTAACCTAGCAAGATGGCCCCTACCAAAATAACCCATATCTCCAGATGAGGCACCACTAAAACAACCGAAATGGCAGGGCCTCTTCTCATATGTTGACCCTCTATCCTAACCACGAACCATCTCAATCCGTCTAGCAATCTCTACTGCCCTATAGAAAGAAATATCATCCCCTCTCTCCTTGGCCATTTGAAGCCTGATGGCAAAGGTAAGACCATCAATAAACCTCTTTACTCTCTCTCTCTATCTGTAGGAATCAACATAGCTGCATGACGGGCCAGGTCCACAAATTTGGCTTGTACTAGGTGACGGTCATACCACCATGCTGAAGGCTCTCAAACTACCTATGGTACTTCTCTCTCAAAGTGAAAGGAATAAACTTCTCCAAAAATAGATGTGAAAATAGATCCCAGGTAAGTACATTGAACCAACTGGTCTGGTCGGCTCAAAATCCTGTCACCACCTCTTGGAAGAGTTGGTCATTCGGAACACCAAAAATTCGACCTCATTAGTCTCAACAATACCCATGTTTCACAACGCCTTGTGGAAACGGTCTAAATAACATAAAAGATCTTGGTTAACTTGTCTGAGCTCATTAATCCCTCAGAAGAGATCGTGGGCCTCTCCTCAAGATGTGTAGCAACCAATGGCTAAACTATTCCAACTGCCATAGATACCGGAGTCTAATATAGGGGAGACACGTACTTTGGGGGTATGAGTAGCGGTAGTATGTTCTCCTTCCAAATCTAAGAGACAGTTGGTGCCACCAGAAATGCACCGGTCTAGGCCACACTCTCCATAAGGCCACCAAGTGGACTAGAGCGCCCTGAATATTGAAGTGATTATGAATCCCTCGGGGACCTGAGTTTGTCCGACATATGCGGTCTGAGCTGGGACATCCTCCTCATGATGAATATGAGGCTCCACTATTAGTGTTGTTGCTTGAGGTCTAGGATGAAACTCAGTCTCGGCCTTTAGCTCGACCTCGTCCTCATCCTCTTCCCTTAGTAGTATGTGCCACAGGGGGCTCTAGCTCTTGTCCGACTGCAGATGATGTGCGCTTTCTTGCCATATGCGAGAGAACAAGAATAGAATGGTTCAATCATCATTGATAGTGTGAAATCGCATGATAGAGAAATAAAAAAGTGAATTTTTTTAAAGTTCATAGCCCTTGCAAGATAAGTACAGATGTCTCCGTAATAATCCTCTATACTTTACTAAGCTTGGTTATGACTTGTGAGACCTATGCAACCTAAGGCTCTGAAACCAACTTGTCACGAACTGAAATTTCAACCGTCAGGACTGTGATGACACCTAACATTTCATTTGCTAGGAAAGCCAATGTTAGCTATATTTATTAACCATTTTAGCAATTCCAAATTAAAAGACAACAACACGAATGAATAGTCTGAAATGAGGTGATAAACTAATAAGTGACAAAATCCAAATGCAAATTCTAGAACTCATATCACGAATACATAAGCGTCTAGAGTACCACATATAATAGTCTAAAATAAGCATAACTGTCTTAATAAAAATAAACAGCTAAATAATGTTGAAGACTTCATAGGTTGCGTACTCTGTGCAGCTACACCTCAAAAATCCACTGATAGCTAGATCCGAGCAAACCTTAGTCAGCATAGCTGGGACCAACCCCGATATTTGTACAAAAAGTGCAGAGTGTAGTATTAGTACAACCAATCCAATGTGCTCTATAAGTTCAGAGACTAACCTCGACGAATTAGTGACGAGGCTAAGGCGGGTCACTTACAATAAATAGTACACAATAATAACAAAAAAGATATGAATGGAAATGAAACAGTTAATTCGTAACAACGAACTCAAAATCCAACTACTAGAGAGCCCAGAATAACAAGTCATATAACTCATTTCAAATACCAATGCCAATTCAACAGTCACAAACAAATATAACTTTATACAATTCGTCATGCCGCGCAATCCGATCCCACCATATCATTATCTATCAATATTATAATCCGTCCTTATTCTGTCGTTTCAATCCATTAACTTTTAATTTTTGTTGCGGCATGCAGCCCGCAACCCAAATAATTTAATCAATAATAGCAAATCAACAACCAAAATTTACAAGAAGCTCTACATCAAGAGAGTAAATATACGAGACAGTGAAGGATCACATAATACTAAAGGAATTTCAAATCACTTGAATGCGTCAACTCAACCAACTCATCGATAACTACCAATTAACAATTCATACACGTGAATCTACTTTATAGAAGGCAATACATTTTACAAAACTATAGGACAAGCAAGATATAGGACAATTTAAATATGCATGAAAAACAAATAGAGACAAGTAGAAAATAAGTATGGAACTACGGAAGGAATGGACAATATAATACATGGATGAATAATGACATGGAAGTCAAATAAGCATATAGCAATTAAGGCATGTAAGAAGGTATACTAAAAAATAACAAAAATATGGAAGCAAGTAACACTATAATATGTACACTCGGAACCTCGCATATACACAATTTCACATGTAATTCACGTAACATGTAGTTCAAGGGTTCCTAATTCCTTCAAAATCATGTTTAGACCCAACACTTACCTTACTGTGCAACTCAAGTAATCAATCAATCATGGACTTGCCTTTTGAACAAGCCTCCAAGCAACCAAATCTAATAAATTATTGTTTAAATGATTCAAAATAAGCTTTAGAAACTACCTACAAAAGGGAAGAAGTTCAATTTAGATCATTTATGAAAAAAAATCAACCTCACACTTGCCTTGTCAAAATCGAGATTCGGACCATAACCCGATTAGTCATTCACCCCCGATCCCGGTTATCTGATTTATTTCGAAATTCAATCTCAATTCGGGGTCTAAATCTCAATTTTACAAAAATCTCAATTCTACCCAAATTCCTAATTTCTACCATAAAAATCTTAAATTTGATGTTGAAATCTCATGAAATATAATGAGTAATTCAAAAGCAAAATGGATTGAAGTAACTTACTAATGAATTTAGAAAGAAAAATCTTTTAAAAAAATCATCTCTAGGTTATTTCGGATTGAGAAATTGTGAGAAATGAGCTAAGTCTCGTTTTCCCCCTCTTTTATCAAGTTGTAGATGCTACATTTGCGAACATCGCAATTGCAAGACAAGGGTCGCAAATGCGAACCCTGTCGCAGAAGAGCAAAAGTTGCAAATACTACATTTAGGTCTCCAATGCGAACCGAGAACCATCACAAATGTGACCAAAAACTTCGCAAAGGCGAAGCAGTACTCCCGTGGTCAGTGATCGCAATTACGACCACTTTCTTAGCAAATGTGAAGGTCCACAATTCACAAATGGGAATAAACTATCGAAAATTTGAGGTTCCCCCAGCTCGGCCATGCTTGCAATGCAAACCATTATTCGCCAAAGTGAGGCTCGTAATTGCGAACTAGACCTCGCAATTGCGAGATCTGCAATAGAGCACCAACATTGGTATTGAACCAGTAGTCCTAGCATTAGCCAAACTCACCCGAGTCCCTCTGGCTTAAAATCAAATATGCACACATGTCTAATAATATCATAAGAAGTTGCTCGCTCCATCAAATTACCAAAATAACATCTAAATCTACGAATCAATCCTCAAACAAATGAACATTTAAGCATCTGAATCATGTCAAATAAATTCCGAATTGGACCAAATTTTGAAGACAAATTTCAAATAGCAATACGGAACTATTTCAATTTTTAACATTAAAATCCGAACCCGTTAGCTAAGAAGTCAACTTATGGTCAAATGTAGAAATTTCCAACTTTCAACTTTCAATTCCGGGCAAACGCCCAAGTCCGAAATAACGATAAGCACCCATCGGAATAGCCAAAATACTGATCCAGATCGTTTACATAAAATATTGATCGTATTCGACTCAAATTATTTTAAAAATAAAAAATTCATATTTTCTTTAATTTTTCAAATAAAGACATTCCGGAATAAGATACAAACTGCACAAACGAATCATAAAATGCTAAACAGAGTTAATAGAGTCTAAACATAAAATGTCCTATCCGGTCATCACACCATGATGATGTAATTTTGCCTGTGAAGAATATGTAGTGAAAAACTCGCCAAAAGATGGAGAGGGGGAGGGTAGAAAATGAGAGAAAATAGTGAGAATATGAGAATGAAATGAGAGAAAATAGTGAGAATATGAGAATGGGAAGAACACTATAGTGTAACATATATAAATTCAAATTACCGACAACGTCCATCGCAATGCTAGTCGGATTTCACATCTAATTAGCATGCTAGCCCCCATTTTTCACCCCATATTTCCTATGAAATTCGCGAAAAATTAAAACATAAATTAACTTAGTTAAATTATTGACATTTGAGAATTCGTCAATAAATTTAAAATAATTTATTTATTTTTAAACTATTTTTTCAATTTCTTCGATCGAAAACTTACACTTTTTTTTTCTTTTCTAACGGCATCTATCGAACATTAATACTGTTGGTGTTTCGGCGAATATTTACGACGAAAATTCCATAAAAAATGTTAAAAAATTAAAAGAATATTGATATTCTTTGCTCCATCGAAAGGTTATCGAAAATATAATCGATGTTCCACCGAAAAACTAGTCTGTGAAATTTAGCTTTTTCCAAAATGAGAAATATAATGTTTTTCTAATCTTATTGGAAATAATACATATAGTATTTCTGATTGTTTAAAGAAATAGAACAATTTGCATTTTGCCCGTAAGAAAAAGAATATTTTCTATCCATTAGGTGAAGCTTCGGGTTCAACTGAACTCATAATTTTTTATACGGAGTACGAATTTATATGTAAAAAACCTACAAAAATCTCAAAAAGTATTAGATTTGAACCTATAATATTATAATTATAACGAGTTCAATGCTAAAAAGCTTAAAACCTAACCCATTAAATTTAAATTATGGATCTGCTTTGTTTCTATCAGTTTGTGTTGAGTTGTCCCACGTCGGAGAGATTTGAGGTCCTTGGTCTCCTTATATGGCTTGGACAATCCTCACCTCATAAGCTAGCTTTTGGGGTTGAGTTAGGCCCAATGTACATTCTTTTCATGGTATCAGAGCCAGACCCATCACAATTATTGTTACCGATGTTGGGCCCCCATTTATGTTGTCCACGCTCCAGAGATCTGGGCGTGAGCGGGGAGGGGGGGGGGGCTATTGAGTTGTCCCACATCGGAGGGATTTGAGGTTCTTGGTCTCCTTATATGACTTGGACAATCCTCACCTCATAAGCTAGCTTTTGGGGTTGAGTTAGGCCCAAGGTCCATGCTTATCAGTTTACTAACCGTGCTTGTGTTTCATAGAATGAACATGAGAATAGAAGAAAAACATTAGCTTATCAGTTTGCCAATCGTGCTTGTGTTTCATAGAATGAACATGAGAATAGAAGAAAAACATTAATTTCTTTTTAAACTTTCATGGTTTTATGTGTGATTGTTGAAGCTGAAATAAAGCATGATGACTTATGAAGATAGAGTTATGAACTTATATAAAAGGAAAATGATAAAGTTGAATATACTGACTGATGATTTAGAACTTCTTTTGGGCAGTTTCTTCTTTTGATTAGTTAAGTATATATGATCTACATTCATCGTTTTCAGAAATATACATCTTTATTTTGTAATTAAAAAACAATATTTTATACAATATTTTTTCGATTTTTTTAATTTTTTAATTTTTTTTCTTGTGTACATATGACTAGTTTGATACTCTATACATTTTATTTTTGCTCTTGCCTCACTCCGGACAATGTGAACGAATCAAGAAACTCTTTTTTTTTTCTCAAAGAAAAGAAAACAATGCACTGGGAGGAGTCCTTAGGACACGTTTGTCCATAGATTTTTTTTTTCTAAATTTGTTTCCTTAAAATGTATTTGTCCCTGAATTTGCAAAATTTTTGAGATTTACGATAAAGTTCTTTGAAGCTCAACATACAAAACTGTAATATTTTATCAAATAAAATGGATGTCGAAATATAATTTCAAATTTTAAATACTTCACTCCACGTACTACTTTTTTTAATAATTCACAATTTTTATGTCCAAACGTCTTTTAAATGCAGTATGTTGTATACATGAACTATATAGTTATCTAATCTTCTTTTTGAGGCATGACTCTTCTTTTCTCCTACCAAACTTCAGATAATAGTTTTCTATCAAGGCTTCTCTATAATGGAAGAATATAAGTAAGTATTCTTGATCTTTGATCATTATGTTTCCTTCTAATTAGTATTATATTGTTATTTTTTCTGTTGGAATACTTATTTCTTGCTTCAAGTTTTTCTCCTAGAATTGTTTGTAAACTTTTGTTGTACTTTTTCGTTTATAATGAGAATATTAGAAACACAAGGAGTATATTCAACGTTCACTTATTATAGTTACTTATTCGTGTTTCTAGTTTTAGTGAATATAATAACTACTGCTCCATCCGTTTCATATTGTTTGAGATAGTTTGACTCGGTACGGAGTTTAAGAAAAAAGAAGATGACTTTTAAAACTTGTGGTCTTAAAAAATTTAGGGGTAAAAGGTTTGTGGGGCCATACCATTTGTGTGGCTATAAAAGCTTCTCACTAAGGGCAAAAAGGGTAAAATGAAGAGTTTATAGTTGAATTATTTCCAAATTTAGAAATATGTCATTTATTTTTTAACATAATAAAAAGGAAAGTATTTCAAACAATATAAAACGGAGGGAGTATACTATTTACATCTCCTCGTCATTAAATTAACTTTGTTTGTACTTGCCATATCTATCAGTGTTGACCATCATATATTACTAATACTAATATGAACATATTACAATATATTTTTGATTTCTTATCCGGTGTTCGGTACATATATTGGGGCCCAACTAAATCCGAATTCGTGCCAGAAAATCCCATATTGGGCGGTAAAGCACTCCCTAACAAAGGCGACTCTGTACACAGGAACTCGAACCCGAGACCTTTAGTTAAGGATGAAGGATTACTTACCATTCCACCGCAACCCTTGTTGCTGCATATTAAAATATTTGTTATTATGCTTTTAGCTGTTTGGAGTGTAGTATTTGAAAGTGAAACTATATCTTTATGGTTGGTTTGTTGAATTTCTATCTGATTGTATTCCTTTTGATGTTAATTTGTCTGATATCAAAAGCAACAACAACAAAGAAGAGCATTTAAGAGAAGAAGCATGTTCAGAAAAGAAACAAAAACTTCAAAACTGTTTATTGTCAATAAGATCATGGCGTGATTTGCCTTCAGAACTTTTAAGTGAGATAGCAAACAGCTTGGGAATTTTTGATCTTCTTGGTTTTCGTGGAGTATGCAATGGCTGGCGCTCTTCTTCAATAACAGCTTCTGCAGCCATAGAATCTGCTCCTGGAACTCAACCTTATTTCCTACTCTACAGCGATAACGATGACAAATGCATCCTCTTTAACCCAACCAACAACAAACAGTACACTATCAATATCCCCGAATTGAACGATACTACTTGCCTTGCTTCAAGTCATGGTTGGTTACTGTTATCTCAAAATGGTCTCGTTTTCTTCTTCTGCCCTTTCTCTCGTGCAAGAATTGACCTTCCGCCTTTTCAAGAAACAAAAATATTTGAAGGGGCTGCGGCATTTACTTCTCCTCCTTTGTCAATTGATTGTGTTACGGCTATCATTTGTCGAAAAAATTATCATATTTTGGAAGTATATGTGCTAGAACGTGGAGTTAGCTTGTGGGTGAAATATGAATTTGATCTTGGAAACAAAGTTTTTGGGATGGTTAGGGGTGCTACTTTTGCTGATGGTTGTTTCCATATCTTGGATGACGAGAAGGGGCTAGTGACATTCGATCTGAAAAATAACCATTTTAAGATTTACAAATTAGTTGTTGGAGGAGGTAATTATCCAAGTGCAGAAAGCCTGCAATTTTTGTACAAGGAGAAATATTTCAGAAGGAATGGTTTGAGAAAAAGGATGAAACTTGGGAAAGATGTTACCATTTCTGCTTGTGCTGCCTCTTACGCTGGAAGTGATGATTCTGTAATTCTTATCAAGAATGAAGAAATTAAGGCCAAGGAAGAATTTGAAACTCGCGATTACAAAGGAATTTGGATTCAGCCAAGGTTCTTTCAACTCCCTCCAAATTACTGTTGGGTGAAAACAACCACAAGCAATATATACGACAAGGTAACAATGGAACAATACTCAAGTCTAAAACTTTTCAATCTATTTGAACCAAGAAAACATAATAAACTATAACACTAACTGAATATGCGCAGTAATGTATCAACCAATAAAATATTTGTCAAGGTTGGAATGTAGACACATAATTTTCATGTCTACATTAATCGTGGAACAAGAAAATTTAATTTCTAAAATTGATTACTTTCTTTACTTACTCTTGACCATGTTTGTTTGATGATATGGAAGACCTTCAATATTTGGCATGAATATAATTTATATTTTAAAATCGATTACCACTCACTTTTAGTGCTTTTTGTGTGGATTACTGTTAACATATCCACTTAGCTCTAACTATGATTTTTTTTATGTTTAGGAAGCCAACAATGTGAATGGAAGCAAATTAGGATGATTTTTTGACTGAATTTTAAAGAAACTAAAGATGTCTCGTGCTTATGCCCGAATGACAAAATTGTCCACATGATGATTTTGAGTATAAATTTTGCTTGGAAAGAAGAGTTCATATTGCAGAGGCAGAGGCAAGTTCGAAAGAGTGTTTGAATCCTGTTTTTCTTCTATATTGAGGAGTTTTTCATAAATATTCTTCTTTTATAGATTCTATTTTTTTTCTCTATTTTGGATTTTGTTGAGTTTTTCATAAATATTCGTCTTTTATGAATTCTACCTTGTTCTATGTTTAATGTTTTGTTTGTAGAATTGTTTTATCAAACTGCAACAAATATGACGATAATAAATTTTTTTATCCAAAACATAAAATGACAGGAATACAATATGAGGAAATAAATTTTCAACTATATTTTCAACATTCATGTTATTGCATCTATAAACCAAAAGTCATTTATAACTCATGCTTGCTTTTAACGCAAGAACTTCACTTTTAACCCTGCTCACTTTTAACGCAACGCTCCATTTTTATTCCTATTCACCTTTACTATATTTGTTAATCATGTCCAACCATGCACAATAAAAATACTAGCGACTGTTACTAATATAATTCAATTTAAGATTCCGGAGTGAATTCCATAAGGAACTAACCTATCAATCACAACTATTCAAACAATATGGATTCAATAAAATTGCTACGACCCAAAATTCAACTAGTCGCGATGGCACCTAATCTAACCTGCTAGCTAAGCCAAGTAACATTTAACACAACTCATATGAGAATAATAAGAGTATATAAGTAAAATAACTGAATTTCTATACAACTTTTAAAGATTGATAGTATAAGTCATTAGCTTCTATGGCTTAGGATTTACAAAAATGGTACGAAATAAAAATACCATTTGTTCGAAGGACTAGTGGCAGCTATTTCCGTAATGTACCTAAATCTTTAATGCCAGTTTCTGCCATACACGGTAACACCAGCTCCAACAACTGCACACCAGGTGCAGAAATGTAGTATAAGTACAACTGACCCAATATACTTAATAAGTAACAAACCTAACCTCAGGATAAAAGCAGTGAAAATCTTAGAAGAAGGTTAGTATCCAATATCAATAACTAATAACAGTTCATAATAGCAAAGACAATAAAAGTATATATAACTTAGAAGATGTAATGCTCAGTTCGTTCACCGATACGGAAAAGTAGATATGCTTTTCAAGTATAAAAGTTCAAGTCTAATCTTACCACTGAAATCAATTAGACATGAGTATATCAAAAGAACTGTATTTTTTCCAATTTACAACATCAGATAAGACTTCTCATTTATCGGTAGCATGAGGAAAATATATCTATATACCTACATGTCAAGTAATCAGATGTCATAACATTATCTAGTAATAGGAAGGTACATCTCCCTGCCTACATGTCATATATGCATGTCAAGTAATCCAATGTCCTGTCATTGTCTAGTATAAGGGAAGTACATTATCGCGACCCAAAATTCTGACATGTAGTGAAGGCGCCTGACACACTTGTTAGGTAATCCAAACATAACAATAAAAAACCAAATAATGGAATTTTAAAAAAAAGATAGGTCTGAAACTTCAATATAGCAAAATACTTCTAGTACATAATAAATTCCTCAAAGACTGGTAAATACATAGTCATGAGCTCTAATATTGATTTACAAGTCTGAAATGACCAAGTACAATAATATCTAAATAATGACAACAATGCATAATAAAAGAGACGCAAGACTGCGATTAACAATGTAGTTCTACCTCGTACCTCAGCAATTAACTTTGCTACTAGCCTCAGCTGCTGATGACTAGGTCTGACATCTGGATCTGCACAATTAAGTGTAGAGTATAGCATGAGTACGATTGACCCATTGTACTCAATAAGTATCATAACTACCCCGATGAGGTAAAAGAAGAGAGAATTATAAATGATATTTGTTGTAACCTGTACAGTTTCATACATTCAACAAGTAGAGAACATCAATGTTATCAAGTATAAAGAACGGGAAAGAACTATGTGTGCACGTATGTACAATTTCTCAAGTAATTCGCTTAGTCAATGAAACTGTAGCAACCCAAAATCCAACCATTCGTGAAGGAACCTAACCCAACCGGCTAGGTAAGCCAATTAAAGATTATGCAATCGCAATGGTTTTTTATAAGACAATTAAGTGAAAGAAAATATCTGAATCTTATACATTTTCCAAAAACCGGTAGCACAAATCATGAGCTTCAAAGATTTAGAGTTTACAAAGATGGCATGAAATAAATACATCATCTGTTCGAAATGTACACAAATAGATTTTTATAATTCTAAGGCTACCATGAACAAGAGGCAGCTATAACCTGATGGCATGTGCATCTTTAAATCTAGCTCCAATCGAACAAAATAACATTAGCATCCAACATCTGCAAGTAAGGTGCAGAAGTGTATTATGAGTACAATCGACTACATATACTCAATAACTAATAAACCAAATATTAGGTTGAAAGTAGCAACAAACTAGAAGATTAGTCGGAGAGTCCAACACCAATAGCTAACAATAGTTCATAACAACATAACAAAAGTAATAAAAGAAGTAACTCAGAAGTAAAATGCTCAGATCGTTCACAGTTTCAGGAAATAGTTCTACTTTTCAAGTATATCAGTGAAAACCTAAATCTTTTACCGAAATCACCAAAAACATGAGTAAGTTTGAAAATTCTGATTTTTTCCAAAGGCTTTCAACAAGTAAATGTTTCTTTTTAAAAAGGCATGAGAAAAATACATCTCTATGCCTATAGATCAATGTATGCATGCCAATTGTAATACCACACCGTGGTACAACCATATGCATACTCACGGTGCATCAATGCACTCAATCCTCCGAATCACTCGGCATATGGCACTCGGTAGGTACCTGCGATCACTGCGGGATGTACAGACTTCGGAGAGGCTCCTTAAGCCCAAGAGATATAATAAGACAATCATGGCATAAATCTACAAAACATACGGTGGCGTGCAGCCCATTCCCATAAACACCCTTACCATCAGGCCCTCGGCCTCACTCAGCCATCAATCTTTCAAATCTCTTGAGCTCTCAATGTCATGAAAAATCAGCCAAAAAATATTGATGTGACGTATCAATAAATGGTAACAACGACTGAGATATGATATGCATATGAATGCGTATGACTGAGTATGTAAATGCAATGTAAGAAGATAACTCAACAACAGAAATGACCTCCGGAGGTCTCGGAAAAATAAACATGTAGCCTATATATGGTTTCTAACATAGGTCGAAACTCAATAGCTCTAGTACGTAGAGATTTCAAGGCTATAGATAAGATCAGGTAACTACACAGTGCCATAAAAATAACAGAGTCACAATTCACACGGTGCACACCCATATGCCCGTCACATAGCATGTGCGCCACCTCAACACTAGATATATAACACGTAATTTGGGGTTTCATACCCTCAGCACCAAGTTTAGAAGTGCTACTTACCTCGAAAAAGACAATACCAATACCGAGCAAACCCAGTGATGCTCCAAAAATGCCATTCGACGCGCACCGGCCTCCGAACGATTCAAAACTATCCAAAAGAAACTTAAGAACATCAAATAATGCCAAATAAAACAAACCTAATCGATAAAAGTAGAATCTTTAATCAAAGCCAAAAAATCTTCCCAAAAGTCCAACCCAGGCCAGCACCTCAGAACTCGATAAAACTCACAAAATCCAACAAACCATTCACTTACTAGTCCAACCATACTGGTTTCACTCAAATCCGACTACAAATCTATGTTCAAACTCAAAACTCACTCTATGAAACTTCAGGCTAAAACCCCCAATTTCCTCTTTAAAATTCATCAACCAATTGCCAAAAATGAAGATAGATTCATTAAATAAAATATAAAACAAGTGTAGAACACTTATCCCAATCTGTGTGATGAAATTTTCTTCAAAATTTGCCTCAATCTGAGTTCCTTATCTCAAAATATGACAAAAGAACCAAAACCTCAATTCTTACAGCTTTTGCTTAGCAGTGTTCGCATCTGCGAAGAAAACTGTTGTGTCTACGACGTCGCTTCTACGACAACATCACACTTCTGTGACTATGACTAACCATCTGACCCATAGCACATACAGAACAATTTATGCTTCTACGACGTCGCATGTGTGAGATCCTCTTTGCTCCTATGCAAAACCTTTTTCTAGGCCTAAATTATTTGCTTTTGTTTACACACAGGTGCGCCTCTTCCTCCACATCAGCGATGATCCCCAACCAAGATTGTTTGCACTCCTGTGACCAATTGTCTGCATCTGCGGACTCACATCTACTTCCATTCTTCCCCAGATGCTGAAGCACAGAACCAACATACATTGTGTAACAATCCGACTGATGAGGAAGACTACAGAAGAGGATTTTTTGAGCACCTACGTGCACACAGACGCGAGATTCGAAACGTAGGTACGAAACTCTTCGCAGAAGCAAAATTTGATATCTTCATGTGCGGAAGGGCTAGTCTCCATTGGCTTTGCAGATGCGAGGTTTCATCCGCAGAAGATCAGGTCGCAAATGCAACATTTAAACCACAAATGCGGAATTGCTGGGCAGACTGTTAAAAGTTTGAAAGTTGGTCATGTTTATCACATATCGAACTATGGACTTAAGAATGGAGCAATATATGGAGAAAATTGCATCACAAGGATTGGGGTAAGTGTTATCTACTCACTTTTGGTTATATTTCATGAATCTATCTTCGATTTAGCTTTTGGTTGATGAATTTTAAAGATTGAAAATTGGGGGTTTTGGACTAAAGTTGTATAATGTGAAGTTTTGAGTTTTGTACATCGATTCAGAGTCGGATTTGAGTGAAACTTGTATGGTTAGAATCGTAATTGAATGGGTTGTCGGATTTTATGAGTTTTATCGGGTTACGAGGCATGGTCCTAGGTGTGACTTTTGGCCAATTTTGGGTTTTGAATTAGGACTTGATCTTTATAATTTGTAATTATTTTTTTGGGTCTTTATTTGATGTATTTGAGTTCTTTTGCATAGATTTGATCCATTCAGAGGTCGGTACGTGCGTGAAGGCATTCTTGGAGCATCGCTTGTCTTGCTCGGTATTGGAATTGACTTGTTCGAGGTAATTAACTCTTATAAACTTAGTGCAGAGGGTATGAAACCCCAAATTACGTGCTATGTGATTGGTGTTGAGGTGACTGGCGTGTGCGCGTGTACCGTGTGAATTGTGACTCTATCATTTTTGTAGTACTATGTAGTTACCTGATATTGCTTGCAACCATGAAATTCATGTAATTGAGCTATTGAGCTGCGATCCATGCTACGCACCATGTCTAGGCTACATGCTTATCCTTTGGTACCTACTGAGGGTATTTCTGCTGTTGAGTTATTCCCTTTCATTTCTTTTTTATACGTATTCATATGCATATCATATCTCAATCTCCGTTGTTATTCATTGACACACGATATAATCATTTTTGGGCTAGTTTCATGACATTGTGAGCCCGAGAGAGAGAGAGAGATAGAGAGAGAGAGAGAGAGACTCCAGAGATTGATGACTGAGTGAGGTGGAGGGTTTGATTGTGAGAATATCAACACTATAGCATGTGAGTTGTCCATGCCGGATTTTGATATTGATACATTAGCACGTGAGTTGTTCGTGAAGATTATTACGTTTGTGATGTAAGAGCTCCTCCGTAGTCTGTACATATCCCCAGAGAGAGCGGTTGATAATATTGAGGGATGGATCTTCCTTGGACATGGATCTTGTTCGAAAGCATTTATATACCTAGATATAGATCATCTCCACTGGGACAGATTGGTGTTCTTCGGTACTGAGTGACTGGTGGTCCGTGGTGTGTGTATGTGCGTATGTGTGTATATTTATATATATATATATATATTTCGGGATGGAACTTCCCTAGGCTGTATAGGCCATATACAGTACTGAGTGGTTGAGCATGATGAGTAAACAATGTGAGATAGTGAGATGGAGTACTCTGAAACCGTGATTACATGATTCATCTTTGAGATATTTGGCATTAGCATGTACACATGACATACAGGCATAAAGATGCATTTTTCCTCATGCTATATGGTATCATGTCATTTATGACTTTTTACACACATTGATATGTGGGCATAGAGAGGTATTTTACATTTACTATCTGGAACAAAAATAAAACATCTTACTAATTGTGGAAAGGCTTTATGGAAAAATTACAGTTTTCAAACTATCTCATATTTTTTGATGATTTCGGTAGAAGATTTGGGTTTTCAATGTTATTCTTGAAAAGCGACACTATTTTCAGGCAGACTGTGAAAAAGCTGATCATTTTATCTCTGAGTCACTTCCTTAATTATATGCTCTATGTTGTTATGAATTGTTGTTGGCTACAGGTGTTGGACCCGACCGTGTTCCAGCTCGTCACTACTTTCAACCTAAGGTTAGGTTTGTTGCTTATTGAGTACATGAGATCTATTGTACTCATACTAAACTTTTGCACATTGCGTGCAGATATTGGCTGTTGTTGCTGTTGTGTTCGACGGGAGTTGGATTTGAAGGTGTACCTTAATCCCTATTGTATGTGCTTCTTGTTCATGGTAGCCTTAGATTATAAAACTCTATTTATCTACTTTTCAACTAGAAGATGTATTTACTTCATATGAGCTTTCTAAATTCTATTCTTAGAAGCTTATAATTTGTATTACTAGTTCTTGAGAAATGTATAAGATTCAAATAATTTCTTTTGTTTAATTGTCTTATTAAAGGTTATTAGAATTGGATAGTTATTAGTTGGTTTACCTAGCGGGTCGGGTTAGGTGCCATCACGACTAGTGGATTTTGGGTCGTGAATGCTTGGTATCAGAGCTCTAGGTTCATAAGTTTTACAAGTCATGAGCAAGTGCGTAGTATACTCTTGCGGATCGGTATGATGACGTTCATACCTATCTTCAAGAGCCTGCAAGGAATTTAAAATATACTTCCCATCTTTCGTTCCTTATCGTATGACATTGATTCATAGCATAATATATTAAATTCTTTCAGCGCATTCGTATACGCACATGAGCACTTGGTATCAACGATGCATCGACAACTTGTGATTTTATGGATGATGTGCGAGATGCAATTTTAGTTTGTTGGTGATGGGCCAGTCTGGAGGACTTGAGGTTGGGTTTTGTCTACACATTGAGCACAGAGATTTGATTGTGTGAGCACATGCTTTTGGATTTATATATTTGGTAGTGTCCCAATTAATGGAATTTGCGGTTAGATGGCTACATGATGAGCATGATGTGATTGCGTGAAGTGTTTAGATTGTTTGAATGCGACGAAAAGAGTTTTCTTGAGTTGTAAAAAAGGCTATTGGGTGCTTGATTTCCATCTTGATTTGGCGTATAGCCTTGAGTTATGACTATATTAAAGGATCTTTCATGTTGTTTAACTATGAAACAAATTTTGTTCTCATGCCTTGTTGGTGAGTTCAGACACATGAAGAATAAGTGATTGCATAGTAGTTCTGCTGTGAAAGGTTATAAAAAGATGTTTGTTTGAGGCAAAGTAAGTGGGTTATAACATGCGAGGTAATCTACGGATGCGTGATTTCTGATGTTGTGTGGAGGCTTTTTTTTCTTCTAGTGGCTTATATTTGTGCGATTTGAGGTTTATTATATAGTTTGTGTTACACGAGCTTATAAAGGATTTAGTTTAGTTTCATTGCAGGTTTTTGGTAGCAATACAACATGGGTATTGTAATTATTAGATGCTTTATTCCTTGGCTTTGAGCCAAGTGAGGGAGTCTACTGTCGACAAGTTGATTGCATGATTATATGTTGTATTGGTTTTAGTTTGAGGCATACCTGTGAATCAGTTATGACTTGTAGAGGTTGAGATCAAGGATGTCTCGTGTAAAAGAATTTCAAGATACGGGTTGTATTACGGTCACGACCCTAACCCCGAACCCGATCGTGATGGCGCCTTTCGTGACGACAAGGCCAGCAAAGTGAACCAAATTCTCAAATAGTTAAGTAACATAATACTGTATAAACATGGTTTAATTATACTGAATAGCGAAAAGTATCGATAAATATGCAGAAAATCCAACCTGACACAGCCCTAACCAGGGTGTCACGAGTCACAAGCACCTATAGGATATATTATAAGTTAGCTAATCCAGTAACTAGTACAAGTAATTGAGGAAAATAGAGATAACAAGATAATAGAGATACGGGGCTGCGGATGGTAATAACTACCTTGTAATCTCCGAAAACCGCCTGGAAATGGCGGAATCAGCACTCAGGAGCGGAACCAGCAATGCCTGAATCTGCACACACGGTGCAGGGAGTAATGTCAGTACTCCGACCTAGTGAGTAATAAATAAAAATAATGACTAAAGGTAAGAAACCACGTAAAAACACAAGAAATTCTACAATGAAGCAGTAAAACGTCATTTAAAATTGTAAATCAGTGAAAATCAAGCACTATCTCTTTTCAACAAGTAAAACACGCAATTGACAGGTATTTAATTTAAAGTAAACAGATAAAAGTTCGCCCCTCGGGCATAGTATCCACAAATCCGCCCCTCGGGCTAAATCTCGGTACAGCACTAACCCTTCGGTCTCAATCTCATATCACAAATGGGTACCCGCACTCACTGGGGGTGTATAGACTCCTGGAGGGGCCCCTTACGATCCAAGTGAAATAATAAGCCATCTCATGGCATCAAGTCTGGCCCTCAGCCTCATATCAGTCAAGCCACCTCGTGGCGTACATATCTCAAGCCCTCGGCCTCCAATCAGTATTAGTGTTTCCTCATAATATAGGCCATCGGCCTAACTCAGTCAAAAATTGTCAAAAACCTCTCGGGCAATAGTAAAAACAGTGTTTCTTAGCCCATACATCATAAGTCTTAAAACTGAGTAAACATGGCTGAGTATGAAAACAACGGAAAATAACATGACAGAGTTCAAGTAATAAGTCAAAATGGTGAGGAAATATCAATAAATAGCCTCGAAGGGTTCAAATAGTTGGCACTAGGCCCAAATATGGGATTCAGCTCAATAATTATGATATCAAATAGTTTTCAATCAAATACGTGGTAGAATAATCAATCGGGATCGACTAGGTCACAATCCCCAATAGTGCACGACCCCACGCTCGTCACTGGGCATGTGTCTCAGCTTAATATAGCACTATGATATGCAATCCAGGGTATCAAACCCTCAAAGCATCACTTACAATCATTACTCACCTCCAACCGGCTAAATCTCTAGCTCGCGATGCCCTTGCCCCTCGAATCGGCCTCCATGCACATAGAATCTATCTAAAACCAGAACGTATACGTCAAGATATGGTAATGGGACTAATTCCAAGCGATAACAATAGAAAAATATCAAAAATCCTGAAATTAACAAAAACCTAAGCCCCCGGCCCACTTCCCAAAACTTAGAAATTATTACATCAATAGATTCCTCGACTCCACATGAGTTCATACATATTGAGAGTACAAGAATCGGAGTCCAAATCACCCCTCAAATTCCCATTCAAAGTCCTCTTAAACTCAAGCCTTAAACTTCCATTTTTAGCCCTTTAATTCCTTTACTTTTAGTGTTAATCCATGTAATATTACAATAGAAGTGTGTTTTAGGTCCATAATCCTTACCTTAACGAAGCTCCCTTGACATCTCCCTTCGAAATCGCCAAAAGCTCCCAATTCCGAGTTCAAAAATGGTTAATCCCTTCAAAAATCGCGAAAGATGAAATATATACATTTTGCCCAGGCCTTTCACCATGTGCGGTCAAAAATCTGCTTCTGTGGTACCGCATTTGCGGTCAAACCTCTGCTTCTGCGGAAACTCATTAACTCAGCCCAAACTGTATCGCCGATCAACTCGTCGCATCTGCGACTCCGCAAGTGTATTTCCCATACCGCATCTGCGATTCATGGCTCTCCCTCACCATAGTGCATTTGCGCCTTCCCTTCCGCACGTGTGGCGCCGCACCTGCGGTCCCCAAACCGCAGGTGTCAAAACACCAGAAGCAACCATTTTCTGCAATCTCTCAAATCTCAATTCTTTCCGTTAACCATCCGATTTCACCTCGAGGCCCCGGGGACCTCAACCAAAAGCACCAAAAGATCCTAAAAACCTTATTCAAACTTGTTTCAATCATCGAAACACCTCAAACAACATCAAATCTACCAAATCACATCGAATCCAAGCCTAAGTTTCTAAAATCTTTCGAAATAAACTTTTGATAAACAAACCCAACCAAACCATGTTTGAATGACCTCAAATTGTACACATACATCTCAAATATCACAAAGAAGCTATTGCAACTCTCAGAATTCCATTCCGACCGTGTATCAAAATCTCACCTATCAATCGGAAATCGCCAAAATCTCAACTTTGCTAATTCAAGCATATTTCTTCTCTACACCTCCAAAACCCATTTCGATCACACTCCTAAGTCATATATCACTTCCCAAATCTAAGCGAACCATCGGAACTTTCCAAAGTTAAGCGAACCATCGAAACTTACATCCAAGACCTCGAACACATATGTCAATATCCGATTGACTTTTCCAACTTAAATCTTCTTAAAATAGACTGTCTCATTTCTTACCAACTCATCTCCAAACTTAAACTAATCAACTCGATCGCATAAAACATGGATAACAAAGCATAAGAAGCGGAAATGGGGGAAACAGAGTGATAACTTATGAGACGACTGGTCGGGTCGTCACATCCTCCCTAACTTAAACCAACGTTTGTCCTCAAACGAGTCAAGAAACATACCTGAAGCCTCAAATAGGTGAGGATATTTGCTCCACATCTCCCGCTCGGTCTCCTAGGTAGCCTTCTCCATGGACCGACCTCTCCACTGCACTTTCATTGAAGCAATATCCTTTGATCTCAATTTTCAAACCTGACGACCCAAAATAGCTACTGGATCCACATCATAGGTCAAATCATCATCCAACTGAACCATGATGAAATTAAAAATGTGAGACGGTTAGCCAATATACTTCCGGAGCATAGAAACATGAAATACCGGATGCATACTGGACAAGCTGGGTGGAAAATTAAGCTCATAAGCCACCTCCCCAATCCTCTGAAGCACCTCAAAAGGCCCAATGAACCGCGGACTCAACTTCCCTTTATTTCCAAATCTCATAACACCCTTCATAGGTGAAACCTTTAGCAAGACCTTCTCAGGAAACATATAGGGCATATCTCGAACCTTCCTATCAGCATAACTCTTCTATCTCGACTACGCCGTACGAAGCCTCTCCTGTATCACCTTCACCTTCTCTAAAGCATCCTAAACCAAGTGAGTCCCAAATAGCCTAGCCTCTCCGGGCTTGAACCAACCAACTGGAGATATACACCGCCGCCCATACAAAACTTCATATGAAGCCATCTGAATACTCGACTGATAACTGTTGTTGTAAGCAAACAACAAGAGTGATAGAAACTCATCCCATGACCTTCTGAAATCAATGAAGCAAGCACGTAATATGTACTCCAGTATCTGAATAGTACGCTTGGACTGCCCGTCCGTCTGAGGATGAAAAGATGTGCTCAACTCAACCTGAGTACCCAACTCTCGCTGCAAGGCACTCCAAAACTGCAAAGTAAAATGAGTACCTCTATCTAAAATGATGGAAACTCGAACACCATTCAACCAAACAATCTCTTGGATATCTATCCCTACCAACCGCTTTGAAGAATAGGTAGTACACATAGAATGAAGTGCACAGACATGGTCAGGCGATCCACAATCACCCAAATAGCATCGTACTTCTTCAAAATCCGAGGAAGTCCAACTACATAATCCATAGTGGCTCTCTCCCACTTCCACTTTGGAATATCCATCTGCTGAAGCAAGCCACCCGGTCTCTGATGCTCATATTTCACCTGCTGACAATTGAGACATCCAGCCACAGTCCCAGAATGTATTTGTTCATTCTTCTCCACCAATAGTGTTGTCTCAAAACTTTATACATCTTCACGGCACCCGGATGAATGGAATATCGCGAGCTATGAGCCTCCTCCAAAATCAACTCCTGAAGCCCATCCACATTGGGCACACAAATACGGCACTACATCATCAACACACCATCATCACCAATGGTCACATCTCTGGCATCATCACAATGAAATTTATCCTTGAGGAAAATCAAGTGCGGATCATCTTACTGGCACTCTCTGATGCGATCATATAAAAAAGACTGAGAAACAACACATGCCAATACCCGACTAGGCTCCGAAATATCCAACCTCACGAACTGATTGGCCAAATCCTGAAGATCAACTGCAAAGGGTCTCTCCCCAACTGGAATATATACAAAACTCTCCATACTCAGTGCCTTTCGGCTCAAAGCATCGGCCACCACATTGGCATTTCCCGTATTGTATAATATAATGATATCATAATCCTTAAGCAACTCCAACCATCTCCGCTGCCTCAAATTAAGATCCTTTTGCTTGAACAAATGATGAATACTGTGATGATCAGTGAATACCTCACAAGATAAGCCATACAATTAATGCATCCAAATCATCAATGGATGAACTATGGCGGCCAACTCCAAATCATGAACGGGATAGTTCTTCTCATGGTGCTTCAACTGACGAGAAGCATAACCAATAACTCTACCCTCCTGTATCAACATACAACCAATCCTAACTCTCGAAGCATCACAATGCACGGTACATGAACCTAAAGCTGATGGAAAAACTAACAGTAAAGCTTTGGTCAAAGTTGTCTTAAGCTTCTGAAAGCTCTCCTCACACTCGTCTGATCAAGCAATTGAAGCACCCTTCTGAGTTAACTTGGTTAAGGGCGATGCAACAGATGAAAATCCCTGAATAAACCAGCAATAATAACCCGCCAAACCAAGGAAGTTGTGAATCTCCATGTTTGAGGACGGTCTGGGCCAACTCTGAACATCCTCTATCTTCTTTAGAACAACCTTAATACCCTCGATGGACACCACGTGCCCCAAGAAAGACATTGAATTAAGCCAAAACTCACATTTGGAGAACTTTGCATAAAGCTTCTCCTCCATCTATCTCTGCAACACAACTCTCAAATGCTTCGCGTGCTCCTCCTGACTATGTGAGTACACTTGAATATCATCAATGAAGACGATCACAGACGAATCAACATAAGGCCAAAACATAATGTTCATCAAATGCATGAATGTTGCTCGAGCACTGGTTAGCCCGAAAGACATAACAAGGAACTCATAATGACCATATCTGGTCCTGAAGACACTCTTGAGAATATCCAAGTCCCTGATCTTCAACTGGTGATAACATAAACGGATATCAATCTTAGAGAACACTCTCGCTCCCTGAAGCTGGTGGAATCATCAATGCGAGGAAAATGATACTTTTTCTTCACTATCACCTTATTCGATCGCCTATAATCTATGCACATCCTCATCGTGCCATCCTTCTTCTTCACAAATAGAACCGGCGCACCCCAAGGTAACACACTCGGCAGAATGAACCCCTTATTTTAGGAGTTCTTAAAACTGCTTCTTTAGCTCTTTCAATTCTGCTGGTGCCATACGATACGACGAAATAGAAATGCGATGAGTGCCCGGCACCAGGTCAATGCCAAAATCAATATCCCTGTCCAATGGCATGCATGATAGGTCTACAGAAAAGACATCAGGATAATCCCTCACGTCTCGAACAGAATCAAAAATGGGAGTCTCAGCTCCGCCATCCCTCACAAATGCTATATATGAAAGAAAACCCTTCCCAACCATACGCCGGGCCTTTAAGAAAAAGATAACTCTACTAGGAACATAATCAGTCACACCTCGCCACTCGATCTGTGGCACACCCAGCATAGCCAATGTGATTGTCTTAGCATGACAGACTAGAATATCTCGACATCGAGATATCAAATACATGCCCAGAATGACATCAATAAACACCATACTCAAGAGCAATAGGTATACTCGGGTCTCCACCCCCAATAGTCACCACACACGACTAGTACACACGGTCTACAACTACAGTACCACCCACCTGGGTGGATACATGAAAAAGTAAAGAAAGAAACTCACGGAACGAGTAAAGTATGATGACACATAAGAAAAGGTGGAATCGGGGTCAAATAATACAGAGGCATCTCTGTGGTAGACTGAAACAATACCTGTGATAATAACATCTGAAGCAATAGAAATGGGTCTTCCTGGGAATGCATAGAAACGGGCCTGACCGCCCCTTAATGAACCATCCCCGCTAGGTAGACCCTTGGCTAACTGACCTCCACCTCTAGATTGCTGAGCGGGTGGTAGTGAAGAAACTGGTGCCGAAGCCGATAACTGACCCCTCTTCTGGGATGAACTAGCAACACGACAAGGACACTGCCTCCATATGTGACCTATATATCAGCACTCAAAAACAACTCCCAGTTGCTGAAGAAGGGGACTGAAGGGAACCCCTCGCACCAGGGTGACTAGCAGATGCACTCGGCATAGAAGAGCCCTGGACTTATGGAGCGCGGGATGAATTATAAGCTAGAAGGGCACTAAGTGATTACTGGACCTGATGAGAACTAAAAGAACCATGACCCGACCCAGCCCCATGATAACCTAGGCGAGCTGGCTGAGCAGGCCTGAATGGATGGCTTTTACCATGTTGAAACTGACCCTTCAAAGGACGACAACTGTAGCTACTAGAACCTCGAGGCCTCTTGGCCTCCCTCTCCTCTCGCTTTTGGCAACAAACAGAATCAATCTCATGAGCAATATCCACAACCTTCTCATAAGAAGCATGAGACACCCTCTCCTTGGTCATAAGAATACGAAGCTGATAAGTAAGACCATCTACAAATCTCCTGATCCTCTCTCGATTGTCGAAACCAAGTAGATGGCATGACGATCCAACTTAGAAAATCTAAACTCATATTGCGATACAATCATCTCACCCTGGAGCAACCACTTGAACTGCATGCACAACTCCTCTCTGCAGGACTGCGGCATATACTTTTCAAAACGGAGAGCGGACAACTGCTGCCAAGTAAGGGGTGCTAAACCAATAGGACTACGCTTCTCGAAATCCTCCCACCAAGTGAAAGCAGCTCCTGAAAATTGATAGGTGGTAAAAGTGACCCTGCTGGTCTCCAAAATACCTACAGTACGAAGCATCCTCTGACAGTTGTCCAGAAAACCCTGGGCATCCTCGCCTTTTGCGCCACTGAAGGTCGGAGGCAGCAATCTACCAAATCTCTCTTATTTGTATTGCTCATCCTCCGGCATAACAAAAACCATATAGTCCTGATTAGCTGCAACTGGCTGGGCTGGATGTGCCCCCGGCATCTAAAATCCCTGCATGACGTGCTTAGGTGTGCGAGTGGCGGGAGTCTGATTGCCTCCCCCGTCCTGTGAAGTAGCTGTGGCTGTAGTGGCTAAAACCGCCTGATTTAGGCCAGTTCAAATTGATAAGATCTGAGCCAAGGCCTCTTGAAGACCTGGAATCACAAAAGGCACAGCTGGTGCCTGAACTAGTGCGGCTGGAGGGTCCACAACTAAGACCTGATCCTGAAACGGGGCAGTTGGTGGATCTACAGGTGTTGCCCTCACTCCTCTGCCTCTACCACGACCAAGACCGCATCCATGGCCTCTGGTAGCATCAACTGGGGCACTGGTGGTCGTCCACCTCGTCTGGTAGCATGAGTCCTCACAATCTGTGAGAAAATAGATTAACAAAAGTTTAGTACTCGGAACAAAAAATTCACAGGACAAGAATTTCAAGAAGATAAAGTTTTCCCTAAAGGTTCTACAGCCTCTCGAGGATATATACAGATGTCTCCGTACCAGTCCACGAGACTCTACTAATATGCTCATGACTCATAAGACGGATGTAACCTAGGCTCTTATAGCAACTTATCACGTCCCTAACCCCAAACCCCATCGTGATGGCGCCTCTCGTAAAGACAAGTCCAGTCAAGTGAACCAAATTCTCAATTTAAACAGTTAAGTAAAATAAAATAGTTGAAACATGGTTTAGTAAAACTTAATAGAAAAAAGTATCGATAAATATGCGGAAAATCCAACCCGACACAGCCCTAACGGGGGTGTCACAAGTATCGAGCATCTATAAAATTTATTACAAGGATACTAGTCCAATAAGTAGCACAAGTGTTTGAGGAAAATTGAGATAACAAGATAATGGAGACACGGGGCTATGGAGGGCAACAACTACCTCGTAATCTCCGAAAACCGTCTGAAACTAGAGGAATTAGCACTCAGAAGCAGAACAAGCGACGCCTGAATCTGCACACATGGTGCATAGAGTAATGTGAGTACTCTGACCTAGTGAGTAATAAATATAAATAGTGACTAAAGGTAAGAAAACACGTAAAAACACAAGGCATTCTATAATAAAGCAGTAAAACGTCATTTAAAACAGTAAATCAATGAAAATCAAGTACATTCTCTTTTCAACAAGTAAAACAGGTAATGACAAGTATTTAATGTGAAGAAACAAATAGAAGTTCTCCCCTCAGGCACAGCATCAACAAATTCGCCCCTCGAGCAAAATCTCAATATAACATCAGCCCCTGGGGCTCAATCGCATATCACAAATGGGAACCCGCGCCCACTGGGGAATGTACGAACTCTTAGAGGGACCCCTTATGGCCCAAGCGCAATAATAAGCCATCTCGTGGCATCAAGTCTGGGCACTTGGCCTCATATTAATCAAGCCACCTCGTGGCATACATATCTCAAGCCCTGAGCCTCCAATTAGTATCATTGTTTCCTTACAATATAAGCTCTCGGCCTTACTCAGTCAAAAAATATTACAAGCCTCTCGGGCAATAGTAAAACCAGTTTTTCTAAGCCCAAACATCATTTTAAAATATCATTTAAGTCTTAAAACTGAGTAAACATGGCTAAGTATGAAAACAATGGAAAACAACATGACTGAGTTCAAGTAATAAGTCAAAACAGTTAGGAAATATCAACAAAATATCCCTGAAGGTTTCAAATAGTTCGCACTAGGCCCAAATATGGCGTTCATCCCAAATAATGATGATATCATATAGTTTTCAATCAAATACGCGGTAAAATCATCAATTGGGATGGACTAGATCACAATCCCCAACAGTACACGACCCCACGATCGTCACCGGGCGTGCGTGTCACCGCAATATAGCACTAAGATGTGCAATCCGGGGTTTCAAACCGTCAGAGCATCATTTACACTAATTACTCACCTCGAACCGGCTAAATCTCTAGCTTGCGATGCCCTTGCCCCTCGAATCAGCCTCCACACACGTCGAATCTATCCAAAACCAGAACGAATACATCAAGATATGCTAAGGGACAAAGACTAAGTGAAAACAATCAAAAAATATCAAAAATCGTGAAATGAGCCAAGACCCGAGCCCCAAGCCCACTTCTTGAAACTGAAAAATTATTACATCAATATATTCCTTGTCTCCCCACGAGTTCATATATATCAAGAATATAAGAACTGGAGTCCAAATCACCCCTCAATTCCCCATTCAAAGTCCTCTTAAACTCAAGCCCTAAACCTCTATTATTCGCCCTTTAATTCCTTTAATTTCAGTCTTAATCCATGTAATATTACCATAGAAGTGTGTTTTAGGTCCGCAATCCATACCGTAACGAAGTTCCCTTGAAATCTCCCTTAAAAATTTCCCAAAGCTCCAAATTTCGAGTTAAAAAATGGTTAAACCCTTCAAAAATCACGAAGGATGAGATATATAGATTCTGCCCAGGCCTTTCCGCATCTGCAGTACCGCATTTGCGGTCAAACCTCTACTTCTGCAGAAACTCATTAACTCAGCCCAAACTACATCGGCGGTTAACTCGTCGCATCTGCGACTCCATAGGTGCGGTAACCATACCGCATCTGTGGTTCCTGGCTCTCCCTCACCATACCGTATGCACCTTAACTTCTACATGTGCGGCGCCACACCTGCGGTCCCCAAACCGCAGGTGCGAAAACACCAGAAGCAACAATTTTTCGCAATCTCTCAAGTCTCAAATCTTCCCGTTAACCATACGATTTTGCCCCGAGGCCCCTGGGAACTTAACCTAAAGCACCAAAACATCTTAAAACCTTATTCAAACTTGTTCCAATCATCGAAAAACCTCAAACAACATCAAATCTACCATCCAAGCCTAAGTTTCTTAAATCTTCCGAAATACACTTCTAATCAAAAACCTAACCGAACCACTTCCGAATGACCTAATTTTACACACACATCCCAAATAACACAACAAAGCAATTATAACTCTCGAAATTCTGTTCCCACCCCTTTATTAAAATCTTGCCTATCAACTGGAAATCGCCAAAATCTCAACTTCACCAATTGAAGCCTAATTCTTCTCTACACCTCCAAACCCCTTTCCGATCACACGCCTAAGTCATAAATCACCTTCCGAAGCTAACCAAATCATCATAACTCACATGCGAGCCCTCGAACACATAAGTCAACATTCGGTTGGCTTTTCCAACTTAAACCTTCTGAAAAGAGATAAGTGTCTCATTTCTTACCAACTCCTCTCCGAACTTAATATAATCAACACGATCACATAAAACATGGATAACGAAGCATAAAGAAGCACAAATAAGGGAAATATAGCGGTAACTCATGAGATGACTGACCGGGTCATCACAATTACACTCTATGGGTATGTGAAAATCATAGAATGATTGAGTGGTTATTCGTGAATGATGTATTGAGCATGGAGTAGGAATTTGTTTGGCTACAGTGAGGTGGGGTTACTTCCTTGGGTGTTGGTATGCTAATTGGACATAAGTAATATGGTCCCTTTGGTCAGTTTAATTGAGATTTTGATCATAATGGAAGACTCAGGAGAATCATTCTAATGGATTCAAGATTTAAATGTTGCAATTGGGAATTTTCAGGATTGGTATATGGCTAGAAGCTGAGATTTTCATTAGAGGGTATCGAGACTTTCAATATTTTTATATAATTATAGATTCTATATTTCAGTATCAGGAAGGGGATATAGCATCTTTAGATTCATGGAAGTTCTCTTGAAAGTGGGTATCTCGCTTGTGGTACTTCTGGGGTGCTTAAGAGGGAATTAGATGGCTTATGAGCCTTAAGGTTGTGCGGTTAGATGATAGAGTTTGTGGGGGTGAGTTTTGGTTAAGGATCATGGTGTTCTACCAAGGAGAAGTATCAATTTGAAGGCTATTCGGGAGGAACTCAGAGAATTAGGACAATTTTGTAATGGGTTGGACAACGAGTTTTGTCAGGTTCCAAGGCTTGGGTCCGAGTGTGAACTTTTGGCTGGTTTTGGGTTTTGAATAAGGATTCTATCCTTATCATTTGGAATTATTTCCTTGGTTTTACTTGATGTATTTGAGTTGCTTTTGGCTAGTTCTGAGTTGTTTGGAGGTCGGTAAGCGTGATGGCATTCTTTGAGCATCGCTTGACTTACTCAATATTTGAATTGGCTTGTTCGACGTAAGTAACTTTTCTAAACTTATTGTTGAGGTTATGAAACCTCAAATTATGTGCTATGTGATTGGGTTGAGGCAACGCACATGCTAGGTGACAGACGTGTGGGCATGCACGTGTGAATTATAACTCTACAATTTCTATGGTACTATGTATATACCTAATCTTACCTGTAACCATGAAATATCTACGTAATTGAGCTATTGAGATATGATCCATGTTAGACACCATGTCTACGCTACATGTGTTATCCTGTTGGGACCCACTGAGGTCATTCCTACTATTGAGTTATTTGCTTTTGTTGCTTTATATAGTCAGTAATGCATATTCATATACATATCATATCTCAACCTCTATTGTTATTTTTTGATGCATTATATCATCATTTTGGGGCTAGTTTCATAACATTGTGATCCCTAAAGAGAGAGAGAGAAAGAGAGAGAGAGAGAGAGAGAGAGACTGGAGAGATTGATGACTGAGTGAGGCCGAACTTGATTGTGAGAATATCGACACCATAGCACATGAGTTGTTAGTGTGGTTTCTGATATTGATACGTTAGCACGTGAGTTTTTGGTGCATCAGTGAGTTATCCGTGCAGATTATGATATTGAAAGTATTGCACGTGAGTTTCTTGTGCATATTATAGCTCTTGGGCTGTAGGAACCCCTTCGGAGTCTATACACACCCCAGTGAGTGCAATTGATTATATTGAGGGATGGATCTTCCCTGGACATGGATCTTGTCTGAAGCTAATATATACCTGGAATTGATCCTCTCCATTGGGCCGAATTGGCCTTCTTTGGTACTGAGTGACTGATGGTCAGTCGTGTATATAAATATATTCTAGGATGGCTCTTCCTTGGGCCGTATGGCCATATACAATACCAAGTGGTTGAGCATGATGAATGAAAAGTGTGAGATAGTGAGATTGACTACTCTAAGAGTGTGAGTACATGATTCATCTCTGATATACATATCATTGGCATGAACACATGACATACAGGCATAGAGAAGCATTTTTTTTCATGTTGTACGCTATCACGTCACTCAAGAATTTTTACACACAATGATATGTGGGCGTAGAGAGGTATTTCACACTTGCTATCTGGAAAGAAAATGAAACATCTTATTTATTGTGAAAAGGATTTTTGGAAAAATTACAGTTTTCAAACTATCTCATATTCTCCGACGATTTCGATAAAATATTTGGGTTTTCATTGATATTCTTGAAAAGCCGAACTATTTTCGGAAAATTTTGTAAAAGCTAAGTGTTTTATCTCTGAGTCACTTTCTTATTTATATGATGTACGTTGTTATGAATTGTTTTTGGCTACTTGTGTTTGACCCGACCATGTTCCAGCTCGTCACCTCCTTCAACTTAAGGTTAGGTTTGTCACTTATTGAGTACAAGGGGTCGGTTGTACTCATACTACACTTATGGCCATTGCATTCAGATGTTTGCTGTTGTTGCTACTTCGTTTGATGGGAGCTGGATTTGAAGGTATACCTGTGTCCCTGTTATAGCTGCCTCTTATTCATGGTAGCCTTAGATTATAAAACTCTGTTTATCTAATTTTTAACCAGAAGATTTATTTACTTCATATTAGCTTTGTAAATTCTATTCGTAGTGGCTCATGATTTATACTACGAGTACTTAATAAATGTACAAGATTCAGATAATTTCTTTTTTTTATTGTCTCACTAAAGGATATTGGAATTGGATAGTTATTAATTGGCTTACCTAGCGGGTTGGGTTAGGTGCCATCACGACTAGTGGATTTTGCGTCGTGACACCTTGAGCAATGAAACATGAAATATAAATGATCCAAACCACATCCAAAACTTACCAAGGCCACTCGGGACCACATCCTAATACACTAACAAGTCCAATAATATAACACAGACCTACTCGAGACCTCAAATCACACCTAACAACATCGAAACGACGAATCACACCTCAAGTTAGACCTTATGGCCTATACTCTTTTGTTGTTTTAAGGCCCATCACATTTCGTCTCTTCCTTCATTTGACTATAGGTTCTGTAACACTCTACCATTTTTCTCCATGTATCATACCTTATTCATAATGCTTCCTTATCTCTTTTCTCATTACTCTGCTAATATTTCTGCATATCCCTTTTGCTTGTGAAAACTTTAATACGATATTCATTCGCTTTTAGCTTTCCTTTGCTCCATCCAGTGGCCCTTCAATTTTCTTAACATACTCTCTTTAATAGGGACGTGAGACACACTAAAGTAATATTTATCCCTTCAAGACTTATAGTGCATGTCTTTGTAGTACTCATATCTAGCTGCAATATTTTATAGTGCACCATCTGGGTGTCTCATAAAGAGATATATTAGAACTTTGTAATATACTTCAAAAAAGTCAACTGACGCAAACAATTCATCCATCATATCTTCTTATACTACTTCTGTTAACCCCCTTAGGGCATACCTAGAATAGGTGGCCAATTGTATATACCTTTGTTACTAACGAATATAACTCAAAAATCTTGTGTTCCTCTTCAACAACAACAACATCAAAAACTACCTAGTATAGTTACAACGTGACTTCTGGGGAGGGTAATATGTAGACAGGCCTAACCCCAACCCAAAAGGGCAGAGAGGCTATTTCTAATCCTCATCCGGCTTAGTGAAGTAAAGGAAAAGCAAATATAAAAACAAAAGCAAAAGAGCATTAGTAACTCCAACAAAAGCGCGTAAATAATTATCTAAACATAAAAACCATAAATAAAAAGTCATGCAATAATATCAAACATTAACTACCTAAAATCATCTATAGATACAGAAATCATCTAAGGATAGCCCTACCAAGCCTCACCCAACCCCGAGAAAGGAGTACGAAAAATTCTAATAGCCCCTATCCTACAACCCTAATACTAGACCTCCATAATTTCCTATCAAGTGCCATGTCCTTGAAAATCTGCAATCTAGCCATGTCATGCCTAATCACCTCTCCCAATACTTCTTAGGCCTTCCTCTGCCTCGCCTCACGCTGACCACAGCCAGCCGCTCACAACTTCGTACCGTGGTGTTTGGACTTCTCCTCCGCACATGCCCGAACCACCTAAGCCTCGCTTCTCGCATCTTCTCATCAACCGGGGCCACCGGCAACTTCCCTCGAATAACTTCATTCTTAATCTTATCTAACATGGTGAGCCCGCGCATCTACCTGAGCATCCTCATCTCCGCAAACTTCATTATCTAAACATGGGAGTTCTTCACCGGCCAGCACTCCGCCCCATACAACATGGCAGATTTAACAACTACTCTATAATATTTCCCCATGAGTTTCTGTGGCACTTTCTTGTCACACAGCACTTGTGATGCAACCCTATTCTTTGACCACTCCTCTCCTGTACGGTGAGTGACATCTCCGTCAAACTCTCCGTCCCTCTGAATAAAATACCCAAGATATTTGTAACTGTCTTTCTTGGCGATGACTTGAGATCCAATCTTCACTTCCCTACCTACTTCACTCGGCTCGGCGCTAAACCTGCACTCCAGGTATTATGTCTTAGATCTGCTTTTTTTGAAATCCTTAGACTCGAGAGTCTGTCTCCATACCTCTAGCCTCTCATAAACACCGGCCCTTGTCTCGTCAATGAAGACTATGTTATCAGCAAATAGCATACACCAAGATACATCCCCTTGAATATGACGGGTTAGAGCATCCATAACCAAGGCAAACAAGAGAGGGCTAAGAGCAAATCTTTGATGGAGTCCCATAACAACCGGAAAATGGTCTGAGTCGCCACCCACCATCCTAACCCTTATCTTAGCTCCATCGTACATGTCCTTGATAACTCTGATGTAGGCTTCCGACATGTTCTTCACCTCCAGGTACCTCCACAGCACCTCCCTTGGGACCTTGTCACACGCCTTCTCCAAGCCGATAAACACCATGTGCAGGTCATTCTTCTTATCCCTGAACTGTTCCACCAATCTCCTGACTAGGTGGATAGCTTCTGTAGTGGAGCGATCGGCATGAAACCGAACTGGTTCACAGATATAGATGTCATCTCACTCGCCCTCGCCTCGATCACCCGCTCCTAGACCTTCATGATGTAACTTATTAATTTGATATACCTATAGTTGTTGCAGCACTGGACATCCCCGTTGCTCTTATACAAGGGCACCACTGTAATCCACCTCCACTCCTTCGGCATCCTTTTGGTCCTGAAGATCGCATTGAACAACCTGGAGAGACACTCCACTACTGACCTACCCATGCATTTGCAAAACTCCACCGTGATCTCGTCAGGCCCGGTTGCTCGACCCCTACTCCTCCTACGCAAAGCCCCAACGACCTCCTCCACCCTAATGCGCCTGTATTACCCAAGGCTTGTGTTCCTCTTCCTCAATTATAAATGTTGTTAACCTTCATTAACTAGGTGCCTCATACCCTTGTTCATCTTGATTGTTTTGATTATTGAAGCTTGTATTTATCTTCTTAATCACTCATTTTATTTAACCATAGAGGTGGATAGCATTATTGCCTTAAGACTCCTTAAAAAGAGGCTTACACCTTTCAGTGCACACATGATCTACTGAAGACCTCATATTGACTTATCATAAGCACGATAAAAAGCTGAGTTCCTATAATTTAACACTTCCACAACTATATATCTTGTCGATCATCTTTCTGAACGTAGGCATCGTCTTATTATAAATAAAAATAGAATTTTGGAATTTTAATTCTTATAAGTAAGCTCTACCACACGATCTAGAGTAAGAAGAAAGAGCGACAATCCTAAACCATGTAGCCTCCTGCTTATAAGTGTGGTGCAAGACACACCCATAAATAAGACTACTTGACAAGGCTTGTAGACTCCCAATGATAGAACTGTTCTGATATAACTTTTGTCACACCCCAAACTTGGGGGGAGAGACCGGCACCGGTACCTTACTCAACCAAACACCAACTTGCAACTAAGGGATTCTGAACATATGATGTCATACTTTTGGCCATGGGCTACATTGCAAGACGACAGAGAATGCTGACTAAATATCAATGTAAAACTTGGCCGACAAGGTCGTCATATTTGTTATAGCTAACAAACTAACAAAATATACACATAAGGCCTAAAAGCCCAACATAATGCACTAACTGACAAGATATGTCTGCAAGTCCCTACCAATGGATATAGTGTGATCGGAACGATTATCGGACCTACTAATGACATATATATATATATACACAGATATACATATGGCTCTAGACCTCGAAAATCCGAAAGACAGAGAGCTTGCCGATCAAGATGAACTCGGGCAACACTTATTGAAGAGGCCTACTCGTCTGTCTGTCTGATCTGCACGCATGAAATGCAGCGCCCGCAAAAAAGGAACGTCAGTACGAAATAATGTACTGAGTATGTAAGGCAATATACTGAAAGCTGAAACTGAACTGATAATACAATAACTGCAAGTACTTGGAAGTCAAAGATAATATGAAGATATACCTGCTGATACTGACTCAATTCTCTCAATATAATAAGTAAAATAGCTGCCCATCCCTATAAGGCTCTGTATATATATATATATATATATATATATATATATATATATATATATATATATATATATATATATATATATATATATATATATATATATATATATATATATATATATATATATATATATATATATATATGTATATAATATAAAAGTAACTGCTCTGTCATAGTAGGCTCGCTTATAAGTGCTCGGTCATACTAGGCTTTGTGTCTCGACCAACTGGGCTCGCTAATAAGAAGAATATTATAACTTACAACACTAAAAAAATATATGCAATTTGCGAGACTAGCAAAATACACATAAATTCCGGGATATGAATATAATAACGATCTCATGCCAAACAAAAGAAGATCTTAGCCTTAATATACATGAAGTAAAAAAAATACGTAAAGGTTCGCACCGTATTCTTTTAGAATCACAAAATCCCGTTGCATCTTCACTTGTATTCTTGGACGCATCATTTTACTTCTGGTTTATATATAGAATTCATTAGTATGCTTAATATAATTCGTCTTAGCCATGGAAGAATACATAATTCCTTCAAACTTAATAGAGAAGACAAGTGACAAAAGTCTTCAAATAGGCAAAGTGGGAAATAACGTGATGGCATGGTCACTTTAATACTGTTATGAACTTGGTTTTTTATTGTAAGCTTCTAAATTTGATTTGGCAGAATCCTTCACGTTCGTGGAGTCCTTAGATGAATAAATTCATGTATTCCCTCTTCCATTATTTGAAAATGCAATTATTTACAATAGTTGGTCAAACAAATCCATGTTTGATTTAATGTGCCACCTCCTCCTTTAGGCTTGATTAGTTGGCTAATTGTTGTCACACTTATATATCCTCATATGTATAGTTGTCGCCTCATAATTATCCAATAAAATTTACTCAAATATTTATTTACTTATTAGTTAATTGTAATGTCCTATTACCCGGTAATTAATTAATTACCCGTAATATGAGAATTATTTCCACTTACTTGAAATATTATTCACTTTTCACCTACCTTATACACCTTTATTATAGTTATGTGGTACCTTGTATGGTACTAGTCCATAAATACCGAGTATTTTAACTCTAGCCGTATTTTATCCCAAAATACCAAATTTCAAAGAAATTCATTTTCTTCGACTTGCTTCCCCTATCACCTTCAGGAATTTATTCATCAGTTACAATCTTTATAATCCCCAAATAATCTTTTCATTGGACTGATATCAATTACCTTACAATAAATTCAACGTAAAATATTAAAGGGTGCAATATTGTCGTAACTTAATACTGCAAAGAACGTGAAATACTAAAGGGGCAATATTATCGTAACTTAATACTGCAAAGCATGACATCACCGTAATATTTTACTGGAGGACATAACACCATCGTAATATATTACTGCAGAGGGTAACACCATCGTAACATATTACTGTAGATCATAATATTGTCGTAATATAATACTGCAGGAGGTAATATTGGCGTAATATTGCGGGGCGTAACACCAAATTACATAACTAAGCTATTCAAATTCTCGGAACCATAATTTGAACCCGATATCTCAAAGTTAACTCTCAGTCAAACTTATGAATTTTCCAAACATTCAAATTTTCAATTTTAGCCAATTTGTGCTGAAACCTTCTAGAAACATCCAAACGCAAAGTTAGGCATACTCCCGAGTCCAAAATCACCATCCAGACCTAACGGAACCATTAAAACTCCAATCCAATGTCAAATACTAAAAAGTCAAACTTGGTCAACTTTTCCAATTAAAAGCTTCCTAGTTGAGAATTATTTTCCCGAATCAATTCGGAATAACCTAAAAACCTAAATCAACGATTCGTGCAAGTCATAATATATCATACAGTGCTACTCATGCCCGTAAACTATTGAGCAAAGTGCAAATACTCAAAATAACCAGTCAAATCATTACAGATACAACATATAAAGATGATATATAAATAAATCAGGTAATTAACCATGAAAATTGAAAGTACGGGTGAAATGAAAAATCCAAAATAAATGTTGGCCAAAATTTCCTCAGTATTCTCATATCCATACCAAACTACTAATCAGTTTTTCTCAAATCTGCGTGTACACCATTAAGAGAGAAATATGAGAGGGTGATCCTAGGGGGGTGTATCCATATACACATAATGCACAGACAACTCATGTGCTGCACGGGTAACTCACGTACTGATAATATCAAATGCATGGACAACTCATGTATTGCACGAATAATTCATATTCTAATTATATCAATATTTTGATCCACACGGATAACTCAGGTGTTGCATGGACAACTCGCATGCTAATTATATAAACCGCACAAACAATTCACGTGCCAACAATCACAATCCGCCTGGCATGGTCACACGCTACCAGTCTATATCATAACTTACAAACATCAAATATACGAGAATACATGTCAATGATTATTAAGTTTAATAATGCGGAATAGGTATACCTAACATAATATATTATAGGAATGTGCAATGTATGATATCACAATTATAAGAAATGATTTCATTATGAAATAGCAGTTTATAAGAGTCCATCAGGAGAATAACCTCAATGAAATCTCAAATATAGTACAAATAGCTCACAGAAGGGTACAAATAGGGAAAAAATCACAACTCGAAGCTTAGTAGTTAATTCAAGGCATATCATAGCATAAGCACTATCCCCGAGCATGACAATAATACTTCAGTTCACACATATGGGTTCAACCCCGCATATATACGCCACTCATAGCACATAGTATCACAAATAATTCAGGCAACTAGTGCCTCAACCAAGTTTAGGTAAGATATTTACTTGAAGCAAGCCAAATCACTCCTCTAACAAGCCCTTCTTGTGCGTATCAGGCTCCGGACGGCTCGAATCTAGCAAAAATAATACCATCAATGATAGCTATATGAAATAATTCCAAATGATAATGCTAAGGTTTTTAATCAAAAATCTAACAGTCAACTAGAAAGTTCAACCCCGGGCCCCCACCTCGGAACCCAACAAAATTCACAAATTTCGAACACCCATTCAATTACGAGTGTAGCCATACCAAAATCATTTAATTCCAACCATAAATCGATCCTTAAATTGTAAAATCTCACTCTCCAATAAGGTAGCCTAAAATCCCCCATAGAAACACAATCCAATTATATAATATAGAATAATACAATATGTCCCAAATACTGTTCAAACTCGTGTCACGTGCAAGGACACTAATAACATGTGCTACATCATATCAAAAGTGCATAGAGGCCGAGGTATAACATGCGGATATATCTATCATGACTAAAAATTATGATTATGATTAGGGAAAATAGCTCAAACGTGTTGAGAATAGCCCTACCATATCTCAAACAATTGAAGGGGTAGCATAAGCATGATTCTAGCATGAATAATATCACCTGTAGGCACATAAATGGAGAAAACATTATATCAAAGAAGAATGATAGCAAATAAGACATGTAATAGCCTAAGAACTACCCATATCATGAAGATATAGGTGCACGCACCTAGCACGTGCATCACGCCTAACCCATCTCAAATATCATAGTTCTCGGGGATAATACCCTCAAATCCAATATTGGATACGCTATTTACCTCAATAGAGTAAAATCAAATACGGAGCAAGCCGACCGATACTCTAGAGATGCCATCTCATGCAAATCAACATCTAAACGGCTCGAAACTTGCCAAAAGAAACTTAAAATCATCAAATAAAACCAAAGAAAATAAACCCAAATGATAAAGGTAGAATCTTTAATCAAAAACTGAAAATTAACCAAAAAGTCAAACCTAGGCTCGCACTTCGAAACTTGACAAAACTCGTAATTTATGTCAACACATTCACGTACAACTCAAACCATACTAATTTCACTCAAGTCCGACTCTGAATCGATGTTCCAATCTCAAATATTCACTTTGAAAATTTTTAGACAAAACCCCTCTATTTCTCATTGAAAATCATCAATCAAATGCCAAAATCGAAGATGGAATCATGAAATATAATCGAAAGCGAGTAAAAATACTTACCCGAATCCATGTGGTGAAATCGTCTCCAAAATTGCACAAATTTGAGCTTCGTAACTCAAAATATGATAAAACAACTCAAAGGTTTGAAATAGAGTTAGGCCTGCTCCAGGTATACTCTTCACGAACGTGAATAAACCCTCGCATTCATGATGAGCAAAAACTCACCCTACAAAATAACTCTACGGATTTGCTGTATAGTCCTCGCGAGCGCGATGAAGAAAAACTCACCGCTACAAAATAACTCTATTCGAGAACAAAATACCCAGCTCTAGAATTCCTCTACGCGATCGCGAGCTTAGCTCCGCAGTCGCTATCGCGATGCTCTCCAAACACACCAGCAATCAGGAATATACAATCCATCTGAAATGATCTGAACCATGTCTGAAACATGCATAAGCTCCTTGGGACCCCGTCTCAACATACCAACAAGTCCTATAACATATCACGGGGCTACTCGAGGCCTCAAATTATACATAACAACATCGACACGACAAATCATACCTAAATTCAATTTTGAATAACTTTTGAACTTTTAACTTCTAAAACTCGTGTCAAACTTTGTCAAATCAACTCACAAATTAAATTTTACTCACAAGATTAATATTCCATAACGAACCTATTCGAACTCTTGAACAACAATTCGAACCCGATATCATCAAAGTCAACTCCCAATCAAACCTATGAACTTTCTAAACCTTCAAATTACCAAATTTCACTTATTACTAAAAACACCTTCTGAAAATATCAAAATACAAATCTGGGAATATGACCTAGTCCAAAATCACCATATGGACTTAAGGAAACCATCAAAACTCCATTCCTTCTTCAATTACACCAAAGTCAAACTTGGTCAACTCTTCCAACTTAAAGCTCCTTAAACCGATAATGTACTCATCATTTTAAAGCTTCTAAAATTGATAATGCACTCAATCATAATATACCATATGAATATATTTATATCATCAAACCATCGAACTAAATGCAAATGCTCGAAATGACCCATCGGCTTATTACACAACCAACTTTTCGAATTAACAAATAATGATGTTAAGACCCAATTTACACCATAGGTCGTGATAGTGCTCAATAATATTGTTAGCACGCCAACGGTGAACCTCCAACTTAATTTAACTTTTAAAATCAGGAATTTCATTAAGTAAATGGAATTAAATTTAGAATAAACATTGAAAACATATGTTTCTTCTTACCAAGTCACGGAGTGCAAATAAAATATAAGCGAAGTAACAATAATAACATCGAGTACAACCGCGATCATCGACTAGAACCCCCAAAATTCAGTTTCTCAAGTACATGAGCAATATATTAAACTATACAAAACTACTATTGCTACTATCAGATATAAAACAGACAGAAATGATAAACATGACAAGAAGGGGACTCTAGGTGTTGCAGATCGAAGCAAGGAGAGCAGTTCACTGCTAAGTCCCCAGGCTAGCCCGTCTGCATACCCGAATGACCACCTGAAGTACTTGTCTCAGTACTTGGGCAGTTAGTACAGAAGTATAGTATGAGTATGTAAATTAACTCATACCCAATAAGCATCTAGTCTAACTTCGAAAAGGTAGTGATGAGGGATCGACTTTGACACTTACTAGAGGTCAAGTAATAAAGTACATAATGTAGATAGGTATGGAACACAAGACGCAGCAACAAGACAGATAATTATCAAAAATAAAATTTTCAGACAAGAATTGTTATGAGTTCACTAAATACCATAACCTCCCTTGAAAGTAAAAATTAACTAATACCAATACCAAATCAAATCCCAAGTATATGCACAAGTCTGTCTATGCGAACAACTCGATACCATAAGAACAATGTTACATGATACAGTCGAGGAAAACTGTCAGATCCCAAAAGTGTAACTCGTGATATTGCCGAAGTAAACGACCTGATTCTATAAGAGTAATTTATGATGCCGGCGAGGTGATTGTCACGATCCCATAAGAGTAAATCATGATACCGCCAAAGTTACCTTGTAGTCACAGAACACCATTATCTCCGATAGTATACTCCTTGGTATCACCTCGTAGCACCATATCTCTAAGGACTGGGAATTGTAGATCATTACATTGACACGCCATGATCCACACAAATAAAGAAGATTGAGCCACAACACATGCAAGAACCCCGGTTGGGCTCTGAAATATCCAGCTTCGTAAGTCAGTAGGTAAAGAATAAATGTCCAAGGCTAATGGCCTTTCCTTTGCTGAAATGAATGCCACTACTATACTTTTGGCCTATCAACTCAAGGCATCTGATATTCGGCCTTCCCGGATAATAGAGGATTGTAATATCATAATCCTTTAGTAAATCAAGTTAGATGTACCACCTCGGATTAATATCCCTCTACTTAAATAAATGTCGCAAACTAAGGTGATTAGTGTAGACCCCGTACAACATTTCATAAAGATAATTCCTCCAGATCTAAAGAGCATGAACTATCGCGGCCAAATCCAAATCGTGCATAGGGCATTTCTTCTCGCGGGGCCTTAATTGACATGAAGCATATGCAATAACTCGCCCCTCCTACATCAATAACAAGCCAAACCAATGTGTGAAACGTCACAATACATACTATACATCCCTAAACTGGAGAGCAAAACCAACATCGGTGTTGTAGTCAATGCAGTCTTGAGCTTCTGAAAGCTCGCCTCACAATCATTGGACCATCTGAACTAAACACCCTATTGGTTCAATCCAGTCAAAGGATTTGTAATAGACGAGAAGCTCTACACAAACCGACAATAATAACCTTCTAGCTCCAAGAAATTTCTTATCTTGGTCATTGTAGTAGGACAAGGCAAACTCTGAACTACCTCAATATTCTTGGGATCTGCCTTAATAACATCACCTGATACAAAATGCCCCAATAAAGCCACATAATCTATCTAGAACTCGTACTTGGAGAACATAGCATATAGCTTTTGTTTCTGCAACGTCTGAATCACTATCCTGAAATGTTGCATGTTTTCCTCCATACTACTCAAGTAGGTAAATATATAATCAATAAAGACAATGAAAATGAATCAAGATATTCCCCGAAAACCTGATTCATCAAATCCAAAAATCTTGCCAGGGCATTAGTAAACCCGAAGGACATCAATAGAAACTCAGTGTGCCCATATCTAGTCCGAAAATCTATCTTCGGAACATCTGAAGCACGAATCCTCGGCTAATGATACCAAGATTTCAAATTGATCTTCGAAAATAATCTAGCACCCTGTAGCTGATCAAACAAATCATCAATGTGCGGCAAAGGGTACTTATTATTGATGGAGACTTTGTTCAATTGGCGGTAATTAATGCACATACGCATACTCACATCTTTCTTCTTCACAAACATGACCGGTGCACTCCAAGGCGACACGCTCAGCCAGATGAATACCTTCTCAAACGATTCTTGAAGTTTCTCCTTCAATTCTCTCAACTCTACTAGAGCTTTGTGATAAAGTACAATAGAGATAGGTTGGGTGTCTTGTGTAAAATCAAAGCCGAAATTAATGTCACGTCTGGTGGCATGCCTGGTAAGTCAGCATAAAATACAACGGAGGCCTCCCGAACCACCGGTACTAAATCTATCATGGGAGTCTACAAAATAGTATTTCGAACAAAGGACAAATAGGCTAGATAATCCTTCTCGACCACATGTCCAGCCTTCAAGAAAGAAATAACATGTCTCGATGTACCAATATATGAACCTCCTAACTCTAACCTAGGCAACTCTGTCATCACCAAGGTAACTGTTTTGGCATGGAAATCGAGAATGGTATAGTATGAAGACAAGTAGTCCATGCCTAGGATAACATCAAATTCAATAAAATCAAGAAATAGAAAACCTTCTCTGGTCTCATATCCACAAAAAGACACAACGTCGGACCGGTAAAAATGATCTACAATAAAAAAAAATGACCCGTTAGTGTGAACACATACACAGGAACACCCAAGGACTCACAAAATACATCAAGATAAGGAGAAAATAGAGAAGACACATAGGAATAGGTAGACCGTACATCAAATAGTATGAAAGCATCTCTAGCCACACATAAATAATACATATGATCACTGTGTCAGAAGTGACTGCCTATGGTATGGTTGGGAAGGCATAAAAACTAGCTGGAGTGCCACCTGACTGGCCTCAACCTCTAGGGATACCCCTACCCACCTTCCATTTACCTCTGGACGGTAGAAGGGTAGTGCGCTAGCTGGTGCAATAATCATCGGCTAATGATCCTGATGCATTGCCTTGCCCTAAAGTTTGAGAAGAAACCTCTTCATGTTGCCCAACTACCAGTGCTCAAAACAACCGCTGTGAGTGGGAAGCTGTTGACTATCAGTCTGACCTTGATAACCTAAATACCGACTATACGAACCCTAAATAGCTAGCAGACGTTAAGTACTCTCTGAATGGCGCTGAAGTACGACCGGGCTGGATCACCCCGAGTATGTAGTGGTGTTGAATGCATGGGACTACTAGAATGGCCCCTCATGATCTGACCCCTAACCCCAAACGGGGCGCAAATGAATCCACTAAAATGACAAGGCTGATTATCCCTCGACATGAACTCTTTTCTCTGGTTGCGAATACGCTCGATTCATTGAACTACCTCTAAAATCTTGACGAATGGAGTCCACATCTCTCTTGGGCCAGAGAAACCAGATTCTCATGCTCCAAACTTGTAATAAACCTCTGCACTCTCTCTGTGCCTATGTGGCATATGATAGTTGCATACAAGTCATTGAATATCATCTCATAGTTGGTCAAAGACATCCGACCCAATTAGAGCCGCTTAAGCTGACCCTATAACTTCTCCCTCTATTAATGTGGAATATACTTCTAAAAAAAGAGGTGTGTGAATTGATCCCAAGACAAGGGAGGTAAACCGCCTGGCCTAGTGTAAAGATAAGACTACCACCATCTACAGCCCTCCCTTGTAGTTGAAATGTGGTGAAGTCCACCCTGTTGGACTTCATTAACCTCATTTTATACAGCCTCTCACTGAAATGGTCTATGAAATCCTCTTACTGCTCACCGCTAAGGACAAGCGTATGAAGACTATTCCATTTATCCAGTCGTTTGTACTCCTCAATGGTCGCGGTCGATCTAGTCTCTGCTCGAACTGCTGTAACCGGCTGAGTGTTTCCCGTAAGCAGTGCACCTAGGGTATGATAAACAATAGTTGCATGCCTGGGAACATGAGCGATAGGGGTATTTTCTCCCTCTCCTGCCTGAGTTGTGGCCGAATCTGCTGGGATAGTCCAGCCTGAGTTATAGAATATATGAACCACGACAGCCCATGACTTCCTGAATGTCCAGTGCGGTCATAAAATCTAGTGGCAGTGAATCGGCTGCATGTACCTCATCTTGCTCCTCAATAATAGGATCTTTCACCGGATCCACTAGTGGTACTACTCGGGCAACTCTAGGATGCCATCTTCTTCTAGCAGGAGTTATCGCCCTCCCTAAGCCTCTGACTCTACCCCTAACAACTAGAGGAGTATCCCCTCAGCCACCGGGTACTGTTTTCGCGCACAATATCACTATATATGAGATAATAAGAAAAAGATACATAGCATAACGTCAATTTAAAGATATGAGGTGAAGAAGGAGAAGTTTCATAACACCATATCACCTCTTGAAGAAAAGTACAAACATCTCTGCACCAACCCGCAACACTCTATTAGGTCTGCTCGTGACTCGTAAAATCTATATGAACCTAATGCTCTGATACCAAGTTGTCACGGTCCAATTTCCTCCATAGGCTATGATGACACCTAACTATGTTGTCAGGCAATCCAACAGTGAACCTCCAACTTAATTATCGATTTTTAACTTTCAAAATCAGGAATTTCATTATAATAACTAGTTCCAACCGTGATCATCTACTAGAACCCCCAAAATATGGTGTCATAAGTACATGATCAAACCATGACAAGAAGACTCTGGGTGCGTCAGATTATAGTAAGGAGAGCAGCTCACCACTAAGTCTCAGGGTAGTGCATCTACGCACCCGAATGACCACATGAAGTACCTATCTCATTACCTGCATAAATAGAGCTGAAGTAAAATATGAGTACATAAATAAATGCATACCAAGTAATTATCTAGTCGAATCTCGAAGAAGCAGTAACGAGGAGTTGACATTGGCAATTACTAGTGGTCAAACAATAAAGTACATAAAGTAGATTAGTACGGAACATAATAAGTAGGAACAATATAGATTAACATCAATAATAAATTCCCAAACAAGAATTATTATGAGTTCACTATATACCATAACCTATCTCCAAGGCACAAAATCAATTGATACCAATATCAAATAAAATTTCAAGAATACACAAGTCTAAAAAGGCAAATGGCTCGATCCCATATGAATAGTGTTACATGATATCGCCGAGGCGTATGAGCTAATCTCATAAGAATAACTTACAATATTGTCGAGACGAACGACCCGATCTCATAAGAGTAATTTACGATACTACCGAGACAGACGTCCCGATTCCATAAGAATAAATCATGATACTAGCGAGTAAATTGGCCCGATCCCGTAAGAGTGGTGTTACAATCCCGCCGAGGAAAACAGCCCGATCCCATAAGAGTAGAGAAGCTCTGTCACTCGTGAAGATACATGCGAGTCAAGAAGACACAGAACTAGGGCTCATCAATTATTTCACAAAATTCCCAAGTAAGATGCCCAGGCAATATATTTATTCTTGTCTCAATCTCAGTCATAAATTCAAATAATTAAACAAATAAGTTTAATTCAAATAGTGTATTTAAGGCATGGTGTGAATTTCACTTTACGCAGACAAAAGCATGAATCTAGCTACGTACGAACTCTGATCACCTCGTATATACATAGCACCTACAACAAGTAACACACAATAATTAAAGCACTTACGGGAATAATTCCTTCTGACAAGATTAGTCAAGAGACTTACCTCGCTTTCAAGCTTACTACTCGGCTCTCAAACCCCGCTAATCGGCTCAAATCGATGTTGAGAAACCCAAAACTAGACAAAGTCATGCAAACCAATCGATATATGCTCAAAAGTTAAAAATTTAACTATTAGAGTAATTATCCAACCCAAATTGAAAAGTTCACAAAAATCAACCCCGTGCCCAAATGCTTGGATTTCAAAAAGCAATTGAAGGTAAATTTTACCCATGATATTACCAACTAAAATATATAACTTTTTCTCAATTCCATAATATATTTCGTGGTCAAATTTCATTTTTATTAAACCTTGAGTTCTTCAAAAACAAATTCCAAAATTTCTATGTAAAAATTTATCCATAATTCATGTATTTAACTCGTAATTAGTAAAAATAACCTACCTAGTGATGGATGATGAATATTCCTTTCAAAAGAGCTCCAAAAATTGTCCAACCCAAGTGAAAAGTGAGAGAAATCAGCTTAAGTTCTGAAGTAAAATACATTTTTCCAAGGGATTTCTTCATCGCGGTCGCTGAAGGTCCTTTGCGATCAGGAAGACCAAACCGCCTAAACCTAGGTTTTCCTCTTTGCTTTTGCACCACCCAGATCGATATCGTGATGCAAAAGAACCCAGCACTCCTCGTTTGTGGTCCCACAATCGTGTTCGCTAAGGCTAACTTTCTTCTAGCCCCCCTCAGCCTCAGCCTTCATTGCATTCACGAAGATGGCTCTGCATTCGTAAAGAGAAGCCATCCATCGGGTTTGCGGGTACCTCCTCGAGTTCACAAAGAGAAAGACTCATACCCCTTCTCCAACCTCCTTCGCCATCTTGGAACTTCTTTCTCAGCCGCAAAGCATAACAGCACACAAACAAAATTTGCCAATTTCAACTTTGCTTTAGGTGATCTGAAACTCCCACGAGCCACCCGAGATCCCGTTCAAAATTTACCAACAAGTCCATATACATACTACGGGCCTACTCGAAGTCTTGAAATATGTAAAATAATATCGAAACTAACAATCTCACATCAACACCAAATTAATCAACTTTTAACATCAAACTAACTTCGAACGCTATGAATCATACTTAGACAACTCAGAATAACGCCAAATTTTACGCACAAGTCACAAATAACTACACGAACCTATCCCAAGGCTCAAAATTCTAGATGAACATCTATAACACCAAAGTCTACATCCATTCAAATTTATAAAATTCTAATATCTTCAAGACGCCAACTTCCAACAATAAGCGCTGAACTGCTCCAGTTCACCTGAAACTCAATCTGAACATACACTCAAATTTAAAATTATCATATAATCCTATTGTAACCTTCAAATCCCTATTCCATTATCATGTACTCAAAGTGTTGACTCAAAAGTCAAATTTGGCCATCTTAGGCCACTATTATAGCACTAACTACCTCGAGTTCAACACGAACCTTTTCTAAATCAAACCAACCATCCCAGCAAGTCCTATAACAAAAAAAGCACATACAAAAAGTCTTAAATAAGAGAACGAGGATTGCGAAAATAAAATAACAGGTCAGGTCGCTACGAATAATTTTATTTGCTTTTACCATGTTTGTGCATGGTAAAAATCTTCTTTTAAAACGGGTCATAGTAGAAGTCTTTTTGTAAGAAATTGAAATCCTCTGTTAAAAATTCTGGATGGCTAATGATTCCTAGATTTGTCATGGTTCTGCATACACATTTTTTAAAAATTTTATTTATGGTTTTTATACCCTACGTGAATATATTTCTTGGACTTTTGATGATACCTTTGTTCTCTGGTCTGAAGATGTTACTAAATTAAATATGGCAGTACTTTACGTGGGTTTCTATTAAGGATTTGGGTTAATTTTATTTACTTTTGGATATTAGTAATACCAAATTAATTCATGAGAAGAGATTTTGAGATTATTGCCGAGCACGAGGAAATAATATAATATCTTGGATTTCATGCGTCTATTGAAAGGATAATTTATCCATATGATAGTTATAAGGAGAATGGAAATTAAGATCGTATTTATTTTAATTTATAAAAATACCTAAAATGGTTAGGTCATAAATTTGATGAGCTCCGATTAGCCTAAAATTTAATAGGTCCATCAAAAACGACATCATGAGAAATACACATAGCCTTGCGATGAATCACGTCATTTTTGACATTTGAGGTCACGTGGATAGGCTATTAAGCAATTTATCGGTCTATTGAAAACAACTCAATGAGTAATATTCACTAATATGTAGTGATTAATGTTATTTTTATCATTTCAGGGCTTTTAGATAGACTTTTGTGTATTTTTTTCAAATTTTAAAAACTTAGTTCTCAGAGAAAATTATATGGTTGTGATCGAGTAGTGATAAGAATTAATCCATACAGTTATCATTATTATTTAAAGGTGAGATAGTAAATTTACACGTTGACTTTAGGCAGAGGAGGATCTAGAATTTTTAAATCATGGGTGCACCACTAAAGAAAGAATAAAAAATAATACGTGAGAAACCAATGGCATTTGACACGTATTAAGCTTCGCCCCTTGCGCATGGCACCTTGCAGCGCTACTTGCACGACACACCGTCGTTCCGTTGCCAAAAGCCACCAGCTGCCACGAGCGATGTCGTCACCCGATGTTGCTCGTCTGCATGTACTAAGCTTTACCGCATGCGCATGACACCTTACGACGCTACTTGCACGACACTCCAATATTTTATTTCCAAAAGCCATCAACTGCCATGAGTGATATCGCTACCCAATGATTCCCGTAACAACCGATGGCAATCGGCACATACAAAGCTTCGCCTCTTGCGCATGGCACCTTGCGACACTACTTGCACGACGCTCCGCCGTTCCGTTTCCAAAAGCGTTTTTTCTTTGGGTAAATAACTTAGAATTCAATCAAGTGTACCATCAAAGATTTTTGGAGCATATGGGCCAATAAATAGTATTAGATCAATTCTAAAAAATATATACGTAAAATATCTAGTATAATGAAGAGATCATTGATTGACGTGCCCCATAATTGGAATCTCACTAAATATAATTACTAGTTATTGATAATCTATATTAGCTTTCCATCCAGTTTTACACAATAAATTGAATTTGTAATTATATTGAATGGTAATGAAAACAAATTTGTATGGTCTTCTATTATTAATTTCAAGTGAGTAATAAATTTGTACGTTAGATTTTCGTTCTTTTGCCATATCATATAAATTTATCATAAGGTCATTATGTGATATTGTTAGCAATTAATGACATATACTTACTCACCATTAGAGTTTACATGCAGAATCAGCAGAACTAGAACTATTAATAATGATTTTCACTTGACTTTAGTTAACAATAATATAGAATTTAATTCTGACTTTACAGCGATGGGTCAAGGAGCACAACGAGTAAATCGGGCATATCCCATTAGTTATATTAATTATCAATTCATTGACATAAAAACTACTCTTAGCAGCCGATGAAGAGGAGTGTGGCCATACTATCGAACCTGAGACTCACATGACCGTGTCATAGCTTATATGACCAAAATAAAAGGGAACAATCTCATAAAGAAAGAAATCAAGTCTGTACTCATCATGAAGTTCGGAGATACTTTGACTGAAGGAGCTCTAACTTGGTAAAAACTCCATTAATTCTCTTGCTGAACTTGCAGAAACTTCTATCAATGTATACTCTTATGACGTCCACAACATAACTCAATAAGAGATATGATACGGTCATATATAATAACAATTACCCAACTATAAGTCGAGGTCGAATTCACTGAAAATTATGAGTGGTGTTAGCGGTATATATTTGAAGCAAGCAATTGGACTATCTAAGATTGTACTTCCACAACAGAATTGTGGTTTCTACTTCTACGGTTACTGTAATGACCGCAAGCTAAAGAAAATAGACTAGAGATAATGTTTTTGAGGGTATTTCTAAATAGTTTAAAGGCCTAGTGATGTGACCATAACCTAGGTGTTTTTCTAATGAGATAAAGACGTTATTGCTTGTTTTGTTGATTGGGTGTATTATAGCTCTCAATTCTATATTACCCACTCAATACGTCTCGGTCAAAGAGTGATTTTGTCCAATTAAGCTTTCTCAAGTCCAAATGAGTATCAATTATAATAGTTGATATGAGCTCAAGTCAGGTCCTTACTATCTCTAGTTTAAACTCTTTAATTAGGTTAATCAATCTCTCAATTAACTCAATTCCTTGTTAGCCAAGTTATCCTAGACTAGGTCCATCTTTCTCAAGTAGAGACCAAGTCAAATAGACATGAATCAATGTATGCAACCGATAATTCTAAAATTGTAAGCATAAACCAAGCTAAATAATCAACACCCTGTCATAAACAAGAATTAAATTAATTACTCATAAGGTTTATATACTAGGGTTGGGTGACAATTCTAGTAAAAGTCTAGATACTTAATGGAAATCGCAGAAAGTAGAGAAGAAAAACTAATTAAATTCATAATGAAATATTAAAATGATGAAATCTAATGTTAAAATACTCAAATAAGCTAAACAATTCCTAAAATAGTAAAAAAAATGGTTACAACACCTTTAAATGTTCAAACTTGACCTAATTTTGTGAAACTCGTCCATTTATATAGGGCCAAGAATCGCGGACAAAACTGCCCCTCGGGAGGTTCTGTTGCCGCAAAATTACATGTGCGGTCCGCATATTTCTTCACAGAAAGGAAGTGTCTACAGCTGCACATTTCCAAACTGCGGCTACGAAGCAACTTCTGCGGCCGCACAATTCTTGTGTGGTCCGCTCTTTTGCAAGGCATCAAGATTTGACTTCTGCACATTCTCTGTACTTGGAAATATTTATCAGTGCAAGACTAGTTTTGCGGCCGCATAATTCATGTGTGGTCCACATATTGCTGAAACTCCTATTGAACTATTTAGCTTGGGTTGCGGTTGCAGATGGAATTCTGTGGTCCCCAGTTTCTTATGCGGATCGCACATCTATGCTTTTGCATCATTTATTGCCTTGTGCTTCAGAACACTCCTTTATTAATCGAAATTGATCATGGGAACCAAACTTCCAACATTCTCGTAGTTTATTATTTTAATAGTTTTGAGAATACAATTCGATACTTTCGGACTAAGACTAGAGCAAAAAGGTTTTATAAGCGATCAAAATCTCTACTTAACATACTCCGTAGCACAAAAGGGTGGAAAGGCAAATGGAATAAATTTTCAAAATCCAATAAGGAGAACACGGAGCTGCTCCAAGACTTCATACATCGGTTCCAGAGAAAAGGATGTTACTTCCTGGAATTAGTTCCAGAGCTACAACAACGTTGAAAGACAGTCGGGAGTTTCAATCCAAGACATGGAATGGTGCGTATCACATGTACACCACGAAGCTTCGAATAGAAGAAGAACTCCCAATATTTCCCGGATTTGGAAATAGGGAGGCGAAGGTATACAGCCATCTACCGTACGCAAACAACAAGACCCAAATAACTGAGACTTCGGTACAAGCCCTGTTTCGGGGCCCTCAAATGAATAGTTTGGCCATATTAGATGAATCTTCTCCAAAGGTAGACTTTGGTTTTTGCTGACCCGTTTCAAACTTTTTGACGGTCCAGATTTTGTAAACACTAAAACAGTAATTATCTTGAATGATTTACATTGACAATTACGAGTGATATTTATAACATGTAAAAATAATATAAAGACTAAATTATCCTTCTAGCTATTCAAAATATATCTATCACTCCCCCTTGAGCGACATTGGGTCTTGACAAATGCCAAGCTTGTCAAGCAAGAATGAAAATCGAGGAAAGGGAAGATATTTTGTTAGTAAATTTGCAAGTTGGTCCGCACTTGGCACATAGCGAACCTGTAGTACACTGAATGCGACCATTTCTCAAACAAAATAAATGTCAATTTTAATATGTTTGGTGCGAGCGTGATGGACATGATTATGAGCTAAGTATATACTACTAATATTATCACAGTAGATTGTTGAAGGAGACTAGTGGAATATGGACATCATTAAGAAGTGAGAGCAACCATCATATTTCAGCAGTAGCATGGGCAACAAAATTATATTCTGCCTCAGCACTCGATCGTGATACAACACTTTGCTTCTTGGAAGACCAAGAATAAGATTATTGCCAAGAAAGATATAATATGCAGAGGTAGATCTGTGTGTGGTGGGGCAACCTACCCAATCTGCATCAGTATAACAAGTTAGCGAACCAACTGGACCACCTGGAATGAACAAACCATGATTTATAGAACCGCACAAGTGACATAAAATGCATTTTACTATTGTTAAATGAATGTCCAAGGGAGAGTGTATGACCTGGGCTACTTGACTAACATCGTAAGCAATATCTGGACGAGTAAAAGTTAAGTATTGAAATCCACCGACAAGACTACAATATAATGAAAGATCAAAAAATTGAGGAGAGGTATTAGAAGCAAGTAGAGATTTAGGAGAAAGAGGAGTATTAACTCATTCACAAGATAAGAGACTTGCATGTTCAAGAAGATCATGAATGTTCTTGGATTGGGTAACTGGGTAAGAAAATAACCATCCTTACATGTGGAAACAGAAATTCCAAGAAACAAATTGACTAAACCTAGATCCCTCATAGAGAATTCAAACATAAGGGTTTTAATTATATGTCATCCACATATAAAAGAAGAATGACTATGAAGAAGATTTGTAAATGAAGAGATAATTATCGGACAAACTATTTTTAAAATCATGTTTGAGAAGAAATGAGGTGAACCAATGAAACCATGCTCTTGGAGCCTGTTTTAAGCCATAAAAGGGCTTTGTTCAATTCGCAAACATGACGAGGAAATTGCGGATGAACAAAACCAATAAGCTATTTCATATATACCGGTTCATTTAGAATGCCATTTAAGAAGGCATTCTTAATGTCTAATTGATGAATTGCCCACCTTTTAGACACCGCTAAAGCAAAAACAATTCGAATGGTGACTTGTTTCACCACAAGACTAAATGTTTGGTCATAATCTAGTTCATATTTTGTATTTTAACATTGGGCAACTAAGCGAGCCTTATACCGGTCAAGGGAGCCATCAGATAATTTTAACAACCCGGCCGGTCGTTTCATGAGTTACCGCTATGTTTTCTCCATTTATGCTTCTTATTTCCTTGCTCAGCTGTATTTTATATTACCGGGTTGGTTGGTTCGGGTTCGGAGAGGCTTTAGTAAGGTTTGAGACACGTAGTCTCTTTTGAGGAAGCTTTGAAAAAGTCAATAGGACGTTGATTTATATGTTAAAGGGCTCGGATGTGAGGAAGGTTCAAATAGCTTCGGGAGCTGATTTGGGACTTAGGAGTGTGATCGGAATGTGTTCTGGAGATCCGAAGTGGATTTAGACTTGAATTGTCAGAATTGGAATTTTGGCGTTTTTTGGTTGACCGGTAAGATTTTGATATAATCGGAATGGAATTCCGGATGTTGCAGTCGGTCGTTGTGTTATTTGGGATGTGTGTGAAAAATATTAGGTCATTCAGACACGGCTTGATAGACTTTTTGATCGAAAGCAGAATTTAGAAGATTTTGGAATTTTTAGGCTTGAATTCGATGTGAATTTAGTGTTTAGATGATGTTCTGAGAATTCTAAAGGTTGGAACAAGTTTGAATGATGTTATGGGATACGTTAGCATATTTTGTTGAGGTCCCGAAGGCCTTGGGTGAGTTTCGAGTGGTCAAATGGACTATTTCATGTTATAGGAAGTTGCAGAAAATCTGCTGAAGTGTTGCAGACAGCAGCGCTTCGCGTTCGGGAGTGGACCCTCGCGTTTGCAAAGGGTTAGCATGTGAGGATGAAGATTTAGCCTTCACTTTCGCGAGAGGGGTTCTGTATTTACAAAGGGCTAGGGTCGTTGAGTTACGCGTTTGCGAGAGGAGCACCGTTAGCGAAGGGTTGGAGTCACGAGCATCGTATTCGTGAGAGAGCAGACACGTTCGCGAAGAAGGAAAATATGGTCAGCGTCAAGTTGTGCTTCGCGATTGCAAGGCTTTGACTGCGTTCGCGAAGAAGGTTTTGAATGCTTGAGTAGACTATTTAAATAGCCATTGTCCGCAATTTTGGGGCTAACTTTAATCCTTTTGGGCGCTTGAAACTTTTTAAAGAGAATGGAAGAGGGATTCAAGGGAGAATACTTGGAGGTAAGATTTATGGACTTAATACTTAATTGTAACATGAATTCTACCTAATTAATCATTGAAATTAAGCCTAATATTGAATAACTACGGCTTGTAATTGGTGACCTTAAATTATGGATTTGAGGGATCATTTGAGGTTTGATTTTGGTGATTTTGATATGAATGAACTTGGGGAGTGATAAGGAGTATATTTATACAATTTTTATCAGAATATGAGACGTGGGCCCAGGGGTCGGGTTTGGCCAATTTCAGGATTAGTGTTGTAATTTGATTTCTTTCGAGTGGTCTTTGTGTCACGACCCGAATATACCCACCATCGGGAGTCGTGATAGTGCCTAGTGTCGAAGCTAGGCAAGCCAACCTTTATAAATATTTTTACCAACTTAAATCTAAAACAAGTTAAATACTAAAACAATTAAATAAAACATGTGGAAGTCTTTTAACAACAATAACAAAAACAAGATGTGGAAAACTAACAATATGTCTCTACCCAGTATCAGGTGTGACTGCTCACGGACAACTAAAGAGTACCAAAACCAATAGTCGGAACTAAATACATAGCATGTCTGTTTGATACAATTAAACATACTGAAAGAAATAGATAGAGGAGACTCGGGGCCCGCGAACGCCAGCTAACTACCTCAGAGTCTCTGGACTGAAAGATCACTCCCGAACTATAGCTCCAGTCCGTAGGCTGCCTCCTGACATGTGCACAAAAAGGCACAGAAGCGTAGTACCAGCACAACCGACCCCATGTGCTGGTAAGTGCCCGGCCTACCACAACCAACTTGTACAGATATATGCAATTACATAAAAGAGAACAAGAATTTTAAACAAATAAAAGGGAAATGGGACATGCTGAGGGAGTAGCAGTTCAACAATAATTTCTACAATCAAGAGATGAAACTGAATAAATAATAATTAAATAAGAAAGACAATGGATCAACAACCGCACGACATCACCCTTCGTGCTTTTACTCTCATTCCTTACCAAAATAGTCAAATATAATGCACGGCATCACCCTTCGTTCTTTTACTTTCAGTTCTTACCAAGAATATCAAATACAAGGCACGGCATCACCCTTCGTGCTTTTACTCTCATTAAACAGTGCACGGCATCACCCTTCGTGGTTTTACTCTCAATAAACAGTGCACGACATCACCGTTCGTGCTTTTACTCTCAGTTATTACCAAGAATATCAAATACAAGGCACGGCATCAGCCTTCGTGCTATTACTCTCATTAAACAGTGCACGACATCACCCTTCGTGGTTTTACTCTCAATAAACAGTGCATGACATCACCCTTCGTGCTTTAACTCTCTATTTCTCTCCCAATCAATGGTCGCAGCCAAACGGGAACAAAAAAAACTTATATATCAAGGCAAAATATCCCGAGAAGGGAGAACAATTCAACAAATGGTCCCGGCAAGGGAAATACAACTCAAAAATAGGTCCCGGCAAGGGAATACAACTCAACAAATGGTCCCGGCAAGGGAAAAATACCAAAAATTCCTCTTTAGTTCATTTAATTCTCAACTTTCACTTCATAGTTCTTGTAACAAGTAATTATCACAATTGTTCACTTACTTCGCAATTTAATAGAAAATGTGACATCACGGTCATGCTTGACTCGGGCGCATAGGTAACCGTCACCATAGCTATATACCGACCCCACATAGCATATAACAAATAACAATCTAATCCTATTCCCTCAAGCCAAAGTTAGATTGAACACTTACCTCGAATTCGAAAATAGCAACTCAAAGCTCAACAATCGTCTTTCCTCTAGAATTCCACCCCAAATCAAAGATATCTAACATAATCAGGTTCAATATTATCAATAAGGATCCAAAAACACAATCTCATAGCCTAGAAATGCATTTACTAGATTACTTTTTCAAAATACTAAAATTTGACACCGGGCTCACGTGGTCCAAACACGAGGCTCGGACCAAAACCCAATCCCCCATAACCCCACGAGTTCAAATATATAATTAGATTTTAAATTCGACCTCAAATTGAGGGTGAAATACAAAATCCCATAAACCCTAACTAAACCCAAAACCCCTAAATTCTACTTTGAGTTCATGTTTTAGAGCGAGGAATTGAATGATTTGATGAAGAAGTAGTGAGGAAATAATGTTAGGATTACTTACCCAAAGAGATGGGAAGAAGGTAGAGCTTGAATCTCGTCAATGGAGGATTTTTCGAGAGATCGAATGAAAAATGGGTGAAATCCGGAGTGAACACTGTTTTGGAGCTTAAATATTTTCACTGGGCAATTACCCTTCGCGTTCGCGTGAATAGGGTCGCGTTCGCGAAGGGTTGGGCAGCTTGAGCATCGCGTTCGCATGGGAAGAATCGCGAACGTGTAGAATGAACAGGCCAGGCTCCGCGAATGCAGGAGCCTTCACGCGGACACGTAGAGGAAAAAGACAAAGCTCCAATTTTTTGTTATATGCAAACGCGATGGGTTAATCGCGAACGCAAAGGAGGGAAAAAAAGAGGGCATCGCGAACGTGAACACAATTTTTCTGCAATTTTTCTAAGTGTAAAACATCCCAAAGCACCCCCGAAAACACTCTCGAGCCCTTGGGGCTCCCAACCAACCATAAACACTAACTCAATATCATCCTACGGACTTACTCGAGCGATAAAATCGCCAAATTAACATCAAAATCAAAGAATCAACCCCCAAAACTCTCGATTTTCATTTCTAAGTTCAAAACTTTCAAATTTTCCACTTTTAGTCCCCAAAACACGTCAAACGATATTCGTTTTCAACCAAACTTTACAAATAGCTCTTAACGCCCATTCAAGACTTGTACCGGGCGTCGGAACCAAAATACGAGCCCGATACCATTATTTGTGATCAATTTCCGTTTTCATTTTTTCCTTAAGCATATTCATAAAACAATTTCATATAAAAGCTCTGAACTCGGGCCTAAGACCTCGGATTTTGATTCCGGGAATACGTCCGGGTGCCAAATTTCCTTACGGACCCTCCGGGACCATCACATCATGGGTCCGGGTCTGTTTACCCCAAACATTGACCAAAGTCAATTATAGCAATATTAGTATCAAAATTTATAGTTTTTAACGCAGAATTCAAATATTTTCACATAAAAATATTCTCGCTTTGCGTGCGGACTGTGTACACAAATAGAGGCAATCCAATAAGAGGTTTTCAAGGCCTCAAAAGCGCAAGAAAAGGGATAATTACGGTGATGACCCTTCGGGTCGTCGCATCCTCCACCTCTAAAACAATCGTTTGTCCTCGAACGAACAAAAGAAAGAAGTACCTGAGTCGGGGAATAGATGGGGATAATAGCTCCGCATATCATACTCGGACTCCCAGGTCGATGCCTCGGGAGGCTGACCTGCCCACTAAACACGCACTGAAGGAAAACTCCGCGACCTCAACTGTCGAACCTGCCGATCTAACATAGCCACCGGCTCCTCCTCATATGACAGATCCTTGTCCAATTGGACAGTACTGAAATCTAACACGTGGGTGGGATCACCCTTATACTTCCGAAGCATGGATACGTGCAAAAATGGATGCACGGCTAATTAGCTAGGCTGCAATGCAAGTCTATAAGCCACATTCCCCACACGGTCCAAAATCTAGAATGGGCCAATATACCTAGCGCTAAGCTTGCCCTTCTTCCCAAACCTCATCACGCCCTTCATACGCGATACACGGAGCAATACTGGCTCACCAACCATGAAAGAAACATCCGTGACCTTACGATCTGCAGGACTCTTCTGCCTAGACTGATCCGACCGAAGTCGTCTTGAATGATCTTGACCTTATCCAAGGCCTCCTGTACCAAGTTTGTACCTAATAGCCGAGCCTCTCCCGGCTCAAACCAACGGATCGGGGAACGACACCCCCGACCATACAATGCCTAATATGGGTCCATCTGAATACTGGGTAGTAGCTGTTGTTGTAGGCAAACTACGCTAAAGGCAAGAAATGGTCCAACGAGCCTCCCAAATCAATAACGCAGGCTCGGAGCATATCCTCAAGAATCTGAATGGTCCTCTCGGACTAACCATCTGTATGTGGGTGAAATGGTGTAGTTAACTAACCTAGGCACCCAACTCATGTTGCACTGCCCTCCAAAAATGTGAGGTAAACTGCGAACCCCGGTCCGAAATAATAGATATGGGCACCCCATGAAGCGAACGATCTCCCTGATATAAATATAAGCATACCTCTCGGATGAATATGTGGTGGCAACTGGGATGAAATGCACTGACTTAGTCATCCTATCAACAATAACCCATATAGCATCAAACATATTCCGAGTCATCGGAAGTCCAGTACAAAATCTATAGTGATCCTCTCCTACTTCCACTCGGGAAGCTCAATCCTCTCAAATAACCCACCACTCCTCTGATGCTCGCACTTAACCTGCTGACAATTTAGACAACGAGCCACATATGCAACTATGTCTTTCTTCATTCTACGCCACCAATAATGCTATCTCAAATCCTGATACATATTCGCGGCGCCCGGGTGAATAGAATACCGAGAATTGTGGGCCTCTGCTAAGATCTGCTAGGATTTATGCCCGTCACTAGAGGGTGGATGAATAGTGCGGCACGAGAATATTGATAAATATTGCGGAATTAAAAATTACAGGAATAAAATAAATTCGGTAATAAAAATAGCAAGGAAAGAACACACCGAATTTATCCTGGTTCACCACAACTTGTGGTTAGTCCACTCCACGAGAGACTCTCTCGAGATTCCACTAACTCCGTTAAGCTTACGGGTGCCTAACAAACCGTTACACTTGCTCGTAGATGTACACTCTACAAGACTTCAACTTGCTCGAGGATACCGCACCTCAAGACTTCACCTTGCTCGTGGATACTGCACCACAAGACTTCAACTACTAAGACTTAGGGTACTTAGCGAACCCGACAATCAATGAGAAGATATGTTCTTCTCAAACACCTTTCTCTTTTACAACAAAAACTCTCTCAAAAGAGTAGATAAAGAGATACAAATTTAGCTCTATGAACAACTCAAAGTTGTCTCTCAAATGGCTCAACAAAAGCTTTAAAATGATGCTCAAATAATGTCAATATGTATATCAATATTGGGAGATGTTGTGTGTTTAAAATCAGCTCAAAAGACCTCTTTTTATAGGGGTTAAAGGGTGGATGTCCGTTGCTTAATTGGCAATCAATTATGCTGATTTTATGCAAGGATAATAGATTATTTGATTTGCATAATCGATTATCCTTTTACCGTTACAAAATCGGAAGAGATTCTGCTCAAGAATAATCGATTTTTTGGATGGCATAATCGATTATTTTGTTCCAGTGTTCAAAACTTTGGCAACGGATGTATCGATTATTTAAGAATTATAATCGATTATATACCATTGATATACACTGTGTATACCACAAGTATACCAGAATCAAAGCTGGAGTATACCAAAATATACCAGAGTATACCAGAATCGAAAACTTACTTCAAAAACCATTTTGGTTAAAATGAAAACGTTAAAATCATTTTGTTTGAAGTATATTAAAAACTCTTGTGATATATATGGTTTAATAAATTGATTTTATGCATATTAATGATGACCTATGTAATATACCAGAATATACCAGAATTGAAAACTTTCTTCAAAAACCATTTTGGTTAAAATGAAAACGTTAAAATCATTTTGTTTGAAGTATTTAAAATATGTTTATGATAAATATGATTTGATAAAATGATTTTATGCATATTTATGATGACCTATGTTGAGCCAAAAGACGAGATAACTTTAAACGTTGCTCTTACGTTTGTTCTACCTAGCGACCTACGCCTTGGGTCTTTGGTCTTGAACTTTTGAACTCGTCTTTGGCTTGTCTATGCAATTCCGTCATCAATATGCTTCTTGACATTCACTCTTGATTGTTTGTCATATAATATCGTTGTTTGACACTTGACTTCATTGTTTGTCATTCATCAAAATCTATACCTGAACATCATGCTAATACAACCAAAGCGCACATATCATAGATAGAATGATTTTCTACAATTTTCCCCTTTTTGATAATGACAAACAACAGGAGATATGCATATTGGATTCCCCCTAAATTTATGCTATATCTCAACACACAATTCATGTAAACAATTTAATATAATTCCCCCTTAATTGAATATTTCCCCTCAATTAAAGCATACTAGAATGTGAAGACATTCCCCCTTATTCGATGCATATCGCCTAAATTCTTCCCCCTTTTGGCATTAGCAAAAAAAAGTATACCAATTGTTATTGAAACTATTGATGATACCAATTGTTAAAAAAAATCATATCAATATCAAATAATATCAAATGTTAGTAAAAGCATTCCAATCATAATAACGGTCATTTTTCGCAAATATACCAACTGTTATTTTTAAAAAAATATTCATCAAAACATGAATCAATCATTTAACAAAAAAATAATTGATACCACTTTGTTATTGAAAATAACACTTATCAAAACATGAATCAATAATTAATATCAATTGTTAGCACATATCAACTATTACGTTTTTATCAAAAATACGATAACTAACCGACTTTTCCCCTCGATGTAATAAGGTTTCGTGCTTGGTGCATCTACTACGATATTGTAGTCTTCAAGCACACCTGCAAAAGTACCTAAAATTAGGTTTTCGGTACCCAACTTCTTTTGGGTCCTTGGGGGTTAGGCAAATAATAATTATAATCAAAATATGAATCTCTATGTTTAGCAAAACATACGGGTGCAATGTGTCCTACCCGGTTACAATAATGACATATAACATTAGGGTTGTTCATATGTCTAGGTTGAGCCAAATGCTTTCTAGGTGATCTAAGGTCGTTATTCCTAGAAGCGTTGAAATTCCTAGAGTTATTTCTAGGTGATCTAAAATTATTCATTCTAAACTCATTAATAAAATTCCTAGACTTGTGTCTAGGTGTTCTAAAATGATTACTTTTAGACTTATTAACAAAATTCCTAGAGTCGTTTCTAGGTGGTTTAACCTCATTTCTATCATCCTCTTTAATTACTTCACTTGTTTTAGAATCATTTATACTACATTTTTCTAGTGTATTTCTAAGTTCTACGTTCTCTATTTTCAAAGAACTACAAGAAGAACAATTTGAATTTTGAATAATTAAAGAGGCTTCATTCATCTCCTTGATTTTATTCTTGAGATCGACATTGTCATTTTCCAAAAATCTATTTTCTTCTTCTAAAATTTGATTTTATTTTTAAGAACAGTATTGTCATTTTCTAAAAGATCATTTTCTTCTTTTAGTTTTTCATTGTCACAAGACAATTTTTCAAAAACTTTTTCTTTTAAAGAAGGTTGTTTTTCAGAATCTTTTTCTTGCAGAGAAAGTGTTTTCTCAAAATCTTTTTCTTGCAGAGAAAGTGTTTTCTCAAAATCTTTTTCTTGCAAAGAAAGTGTTTTCTTCAATTCTTTTATGGTTTTGGAAGCTTTAAAAAATTCACCATATAATTCATCATAGGCATTTTGCATTTCTTCAAAAGAGTAAGAATTAGAAGTGCTTACCTCTTCTTCTTCGTCGGCCATGAAGCATAGGGCAGTCGTTTCATCACACGAGCTGTCCGAGTCCCATGTCACATGCTTTTGGACTTGAGGCGTACCTTCATAAACGGCTTCAAGTTTATCCCGCATTTCTTTGGCGGTTGTGCAATAGGAAATCCTCCGATAGTCATTTGAATTCACCGCACAATATAACATATTTATGGCCTTGGCATTATATTCATTCTCCTCCTTTGGAACCATGGCTTCTCCAACTTTCTTTGTCGGTATACCGTTCTTAATGATTTGCCACAAACGAAAGTTATTTGATTTGATGAAGATTCTCATCCGCTCTTTCCAATATGTGTAATTTGTTCCATCAAATAGTGGAGACATAGTGGTGGAGTGACCTTCGCTCATCATTCCTGCGTTCAACATTCTCAACAAAAAAATATATATCGCTCTCAACCGGTTAAGGCTTTCAGAGAGTTAGGCTCTAATACCAATTGTTAGGATTTATGCCCGTCACTAGAGGGGGGGTGAATAGTGCGGCACGAGAATATTGATAAATATTGCGGAATTAAAAATTGCAGGAATAAAATAAATTCGGTAATAAAAATAGCAAGGAAAGAACACACCGAATTTATCCTGGTTCACCACAACTTGTGGTTAGTCCAGTCCCCGAGAGACTCTCTCGAGATTCCACTAACTCCGTTAAGCTTACGGGTGCCTAACAAACCGTTACACTTGCTCGTAGATGTATACTCTACAAGACTTCAACTTGCTCGAGGATACCGCACCTCAAGACTTCACCTTGCTCGTGGATACCGCACCACAAGACTTCAACCACTAAGACTTAGGGTACTTAGCGAACCCGACAATCAATGAGAAGATATGTTCTTCTCAAACACCTTTCTCTTTTACAACAAGAACTCTCTCAAAAGAGTAGATAAAGAGATACAAATTTAGCTCTATGAACAACTCAAAGTTGTCTCTCAAATGGCTCAACAAAAGCTCTAATATGATGCTCAAATAATGTCAATATGTATATCAATATTGGGAGGTGTTGTGTGTTTAAAATCAGCTCAAAAGACCTCTTTTTATAGGGGTTAAAGGGTGGATTTCCGTTGCTTAATTGGCAATCAATTATGCTGATTTTATGCAAGGATAATCGATTATTTGATTTGCATAATCGATTATCCTTTTACTGTTACAAAATCGGAAGATATTCTGCTCAAGAATAATCGATTTTTTGGATGGCATAATCGATTATTTTGTTCCAGTGTTCAAAACTTTGGCAACGGATGTATCGATTATTTAAGAATTATAATCGATTATATACTATTGATATACACTGTGTATACCACAAGTATACCAGAATCAAAGCTGGAGTATACCAAAATATACCAGAGTATACCAGAATCGAAAACTTACTTCAAAAACCATTTTGGTTAAAATGAAAACGTTAAAATCATTTTGTTTGAAGTATATTAAAAACTTTTGTGATATATATGATTTAATAAATTGATTTTATGCATATTAATGATGACCTATGTAATATACCAGAATATACCAGAATTGAAAACTTTCTTCAAAAACCATTTTGGTTAAAATGAAAACGTTAAAATCATTTTGTTTGAAGTATTTAAAATATGTTTATGATAAATATGATTTGATAAAATGATTTTATGCATATTTATGATGACCTATGTTGAGTCAAAAGACGAGATAACTTTAAACGTTGCTCTTACATTTGTTCTACCTAACGACCTACGCCTTGGGTCTTTGGTCTTGAACTTTTGAACTCGTCTTTGGCTTGTCTATGCAATTCCGTCATCAATATGCTTCTTGGCATTCACTCTTGATTGTTTGTCATATAATATCGTTGTTTGACACTTGAATTCATTGTTTGTCATTCATCAAAACCTATACCTGAAAATCATGCTAATACAACCAAAGCGCACATATCATAGATAGAATGATTTTCTACAAGATCGACTCTCGAATACCATCAACATTGGGCACACAAACTTTCTCATGCAACCTAAATATGCCATCATTTCCCAAAGTCATCTCCTTGGCACCTCCCCTCTATTTCGTTTCTCCCAAGACACACAAATGGGGATTATCAAACTGCCGCTCCCGGATACGCTCCATCAATGACGAGCGAGCAACCGTGCAAGATAACACCCTGTTGGCTAAGAAATATCCAATCTCACAAGTCAATTGGCTAAGGCCTTATCATCCAAGGCAAGCGGTCTCTGGCTGACCGGAATATATGCAAGACTACCCATGCTGGCGGACTTTCAACTCAATGCATCGGCCACCACATTGGCCTTCCTTGGGTGGTATAAAATAGAAACATCATAATCTTTTAACAACTCCAACCACCTCCGCTGTCTCAAATTCATCTCTTTCTGCTTGAACAAGTACTGAAGGCTCTTGTGATTTGTGCACACCTCACACGCCACACCATACAAATAATGCCTCCAGATCTTCAAGGTATGAACAATGGCTGCCAACTCTAGGTCGTGAATTGGATAATTCTTCTCGTGGATCTTCAACTGTCTCGAAGCATATTCTATTACCTTGCCAATCTGCATCAACACTGCACCAAGTCCGATGCGGGAAACATCATAATATATAGTATGAGGCCCAGATCCCGCGGGCAAGATCAATACCGGTGCCATGGTCAGAGCTGTCTTGAGCTTCTGGAAGCTCGCCTTGCACTCATCTGATCACCTGAACTAGGAACCCTTTTGAGTAAATCTAGTCATCGGGGCTGTGATAGATGAAAACCCTTCCACAAAACGTCTGTAGTAACCAGCTAACCCCAAGAAGCTCCGAATCTCTATAGCTGAAGCTGGTCGAGGCCGGTTCTTGACTGCCTCTCTCTTCTTCGGGTCTACCTGTATACCCTCTACTGAGATGACATGACCCAGGAAGGCTACTGAACTCAACCAAAATTCACACTTTGAAAATTTGGCGTACAATTGGCTATCCTTCAGAGTCTGAAGAACCACGTTGAGGTGCTTCTCATGCTCCTCCTGACTGCAGGAGTATACCAATATATCATTAATGAATACAATCACAAATGAATCCAAGTAAGGCATGAACACTCGGTTCATCAACTCCATGAATGTTGTCGGGGCATTGGTCAACCCAAACGACATGACCAAAAACTCATAATGCCCATACTGAGTATGAAAAGCTATTTTAGGGACATCAGATGCCCTAATCCTCAGCTGATGATAACCACACCTCAAATCTATCTTTAAAAACACCCTAGCACCCTGGAGATGGTCAAACAAATCGGCAATCCTCGGTAGTGCATACTTGTTCTTTATCGTCAACTTGTTCAACTACCGGTAATCAATGCACATCCTCATCGACCTGTCCTTTTTCATCGCAAACAACACTGCCGCACCCCAAGGTGATACACTGGGTCTAATGAAACCCTTATCACGCAAGTCCTGAAGCTGCTCTTTCAACTATTTCAACTCTACGGGGCCATGCAATATGGCGGAATAGAAATAGGCTGAGTTCCAGGAGCCAGATCAATACAGAAATCAATAACCCTGTCAGGCGGCATACCCGGCAGGTCTTAAGGAAAAACCTCGGGGAACTCTCGAATAATAGGAACAGAGTCGATAGATGGAACCTCTGTTCTGGAGTCACGAAATACGCCAAATATGCTAAACACCCCTTCTCGACCATACGTCGAGCCTTGACATACGAAATAACACTACGGGTGGCATGACTTGGAGTCCCTTTCCACTCAAGTAGGGTAAATCTGGCAAGGCCAAAGTCACTGTCTTGGCGTGACAATCCAAGATAGCATGATACGAGGACAACCAGTCCATCCCCAATATAATATCGAAGTCCACCATGTCTAGAAGCGATAAATCGACAGGGGTCTCAAGACCCTCAAATACCACAACACAAGAACGATGCACTAGGTCAACCACTATAGAATCACCAACCGGTGTGGACATATATACATGAATACCTAGAGCCTCACTAGGCATGATTAAATAGGGTGCAAAATAGGATGACACATAAGAATAAGTAGATCCCGGATCAAATAATACTGAAACACCCCGATCACATGCCTTCGGCGGCTGAGAATGCTAGCCCTATTGACCGATATGTCTTCCCCAGAAGCTCTGAAGTGGCAATGCACTAATGGGGGTGGGGCACTAAAAGACTGTTGATCTGAATAATACTGCTGGTGGCCACTCCCGCCTCGCATACCATGAGAAACCTGAAGTACCGACTGGAAAGGTCTCGGGGGATGGCCTCTGTCATGGAAATCCCTACCTCTAGATGAGGTACCACTAAATCTGCCAGAATGTTGGGGTCATTTGTCCGAACCCTGGCTACCTCATTGAGCCAATGCCATATCTACTGGGCAGGCCACATTAGCCGCCTCCTGAAAAGTAATATCACTTCCAACTCCCACAGCCATCTGTAGGTGAATGGGCTGAATCATTCCATTAATGAACCTCCGTACCCTCTCCCGATTTGTAGGAAGTATCACTACGACATGGCGAGACAAATCAAAATATTTGGTCTCATACTGTGTAACTGTCATGGAGCTCTGCTGAAGGTGCTCAAACTGTCTGCGAAGTGCCTCTCGCTGAGTGACGGGGATAAACTTCTCCAAAAATAACTCTGCGGACTGATCCCATGTCAAAGCTGGAGACCCTTCTTGTCTAGATAGACAATAATATCTCCACCAAGTCTTGGCAGACCCCACAAGTCTGAAAGTGCAAAAATCGACTCCATTGGTCTCTACTATCCCCATAGTCCTGAGGATCTCATGACAACTATATAGACAGTCCTGGTGATCCTCCGATGAAGCACCACTGAAAGTAGTAGTGAAAAGCTTGGAGAACCGATCAAGCCTCCACAAAGCATCCAAAAACATGGCCATTCCATCTCCGGCCTGAGCTGTAATGCCGGTCTGAGCTGCCACTGCGGGATGAACCAAGGGAACCTGAGTCTAGGGAGCTACCTGCTCTGGAGTACGTGTAACAGGAGTCTGAACCCCTCCTCCAACCTGAGAAGTAGCTGGAGCTACAGGCAGCAATCCCGCTCTAGCAACACTGTCCATAAAGTCTGCTATGCGGACAAAAGCATCCTAAAGATCCGAAGAAAACATCACTCCTCTTGGGACATGAGCTAGGCCCACTGGAGCTGGTGGAGCTGGAACCTCCTCATCAAAGTCAATATAAGGCTCCACCTCTAGAACTACTGCCTGGAACTGAGCTCTGTCCCTGCCACGGCCTCTGGCACGGCCTCGGCCCCTGCCCCTTGCGGGAGCTGCTACTGGGGGCTCGCGTTGCTTCGCGGAAGAAGAAGACACATGTGTTCTCGCCATCTGTGAAAGAACAAAGTAGAACGGCAAAATATTTGAGAACAGAATCGCACGACAAAAATGAACAAAGTGAAACTTTTCCTAACTCTGTAGCCTTTGGGGGATTAATAAGGACGTCTCTGTACCGATCCCTCAAACTCTACCGAGCTTGTCCGTGAGATATGAGACCCAAGTAACCTAGTGCTCTGATACCAACTTGTCAGGATCCGAATTTACCCACAATCGGGAGTCGTGATAACGCTTATTGTCAAAGCTAGGCAAGAAAACCTTTATAATCATTTTTACCAACTTAAATCTAAAACAAGTTAAATACTAAAACAATAAAATAAAACATGCGGAAGTCTTTTAACAACAATAACGAAAACAAGATGCGGAAAACAAACAACATGTCTCTACCCAGTATATGGTGACACTGCTCACGTACAACTAAAGAGTACTAAAAACAATAGTCTGAAGCAAATACATAGCATGTTTGTTTGATACAATTAAACAAACTAAAAGAAATAGATAGAGGAGACTCAGGGCCCGCGAACGCCAGCGAACTACATTAGTGTCTCTGGACTGAAGGATCACTCCCGAACTATAGATGCGGTCCGTAGGCTGTGTCCTGACCTGTGCACAAAAAGGCACAGAAGCGTAGTATCAGCACAACGACCCCATGTGCTGGTAAGTGCCCGGCCTAACCTCGGCGAGGTGGTGACGAGGCTAAACCAGACCTCCCACAACCAACTTGTACAGATATATGCAATAACAGAAAAGAGAACAAGAATTTTAAACAAATAAAAGGGAAATGGGACATGCTGGGGGAGTAGCAGTTCAACTATAATTTCTACAATCAAGAGATGAAACTGAATAAATAATAATTAAATAAGAAAGCCAATGGATCAACAACTGCACGAAATCACCCTTTGTGCTTTTATTCTCATTCCTTACCAAAATAGTCAAATATAATGCACGGCACCACCCTTCGTGCTTTTAATCTCATTTCTCACAAAGAATATCAAATACAAGGCACGACATCACCCTTTCTGCTTTTACTCTCAATAAACAGTGCACGGCATCACCCTTCGTACTTTTACTCTCAATAAAGAGTGCATGGCATCACCCTTCGTGTTTTAACTCTCAATTCCTCTCCCAATCAATGGACACACCCAAACGGGAACAATGAAATATATATATATATCAAGGCTAAATATCCTGGCAAGGGAGAATAATTCAACAAATGGTCCCGGCAAGGGAAATACAACTCAACAATAGGTCCCGGCAAGGGAATACAACTCAACAAATGGTACCGGCAAGGGAAAAGTACCAAAAATTCTTCGTTAGTTCATTTAATTCTCAACTTTCACTTCATAGTTCTTGTAGCAAGTAATTATCACAATTGTTCACTAACTTCACAATTTAATAGCAAATATGACATCACGGTCATGCTTGACTCGGGCGCATAGGTAACCGTCACCATACCTATACACCTACCTCACATAGCACATAAAAAATAACAATCTAATTCATCCATCAAGCCAAAGTTAGATCGAACACTTACCTCGAATCTGAAAATAGCAACTCAATGCTCAACAATCGCCTTTCCTCTAGAATTCGACCCGAACCAACAATATCTAACATAATCAGGTTCAATATTATCAATAAAGATCCAAAAACACAATCCCATAGCCTAGAAATGCATTTCCTAGCTTACTTTCAAAAATACTAAAATCTGACACCGGGCCCACTTGGTCCAAACTCGAGGCTTGGACCAAACTTCAATCCCCCATAACTCCACGAGTTTAAATATATAATTAGATCTTAAATTCCATCTCAAATTGAGGTTGAAATACTCAAAATCTCATAAACCCTAACTAAACCCAAAACCCTTAAATTCTACTTTGATTTCATGTTTTAAAGGTAGGAGTTTAATGATTTGATGAAGAAGTAGTGAGGAAATAATGTTAGGATTACCTACCCAAAGAGTTGGGAAGAAGTTAGAGCTTGAACCTCGTCAATGGAGGATTTTTGGAGAGAGTTCGAGTGAAAAATGGGTGAAATCCAGAGTGAACATTGTTTTGGAGTTTAAATATTTTCGCTGGGCAATTACCCTTAGCGTTCACGTGAACAGGGTCGCGTTCACGAAGGGTTGGGCAGGTTGAGCATCGCGTTCGCGTGGGAAGAATCGCGAACACGTAAAATGAACAGGCCAGGCTTCGCAAACGCGGGATCTTTCACGCAGATGCGTATGGGAAAAAGACAAAGTTCCAATTTTTGTTATATGCGAATGCGATGTGTTATCGCGAACGCGAAGGAGGGAAAAAAGGAGGGCATCGTGAACGTGACCAGAGGGACGCGAACGCGATGAAGAGAAACCTACTGCAACTTGTTTGCAATATTTCTAAGTGCAAAAAATCCCAACCACCCCCGAACCCTCGGGGCTCCCAACCAACCACACACACAAACTCAATATCATCCTACAAACTTATTCGAGTGATCAAATAGCCAAAATAACATCAAAATCAAAGAATCAACCCCCAAAACTCATGATTTTCATTTCTAAGTTCAAAACTTTCAAATTTTCCACTTTTAGTCTGAAACACGTCAAACGACGTCCGTTTTCAACCAATCTTTACAGATAGCGCTTAACGCCCATTTAAGACTTGTACCGGGCGTCAGAATCAAAATACGAGCCCGATTCCATTATTTGTCATCAATTTCCGTTTTCATTTTTTCCTTAAGCATATTCATCAAACAATTTCACAGAAAAGCTTCGAACTCTAGCCTGGGACCTCGGACTTCGCTTCCGGGAATACGCCCGGGTCTCAAATTTCCTTACGGACCCTCCGGGACCGTTACATCACGGGTCCGGGTCCGTTTACCCAAAACGTAGGCCAAAAGTCAACTATAGCAATATTTGTATTAAAATGCATAGTTTTTAACACATAATTCAAATATTTTCACATAAAAATGTTTCGACTTCGCACCCGGACTGTGCACGTAAATTGAGGCTACCCAATAAGAGGTTTTCAAGTCCACAGAAGTGCAAGGAAAGGAAGAATTACGGTAATGACCCTTTGGGTCGTCACACTTTTTTTCCTTAGCATATTTTGATGGCTTTGCACTATGTTTGGTAAGATTTGGTACATCTAATGGCCGATTCGAGAGGCAAAGGCCTCGCGGGCTAGAGATTTGAACCAGATAGAGGTGAGTAATTGTAATATTGTTCTGATGGTATGAAACCCCAAATTTCACATCGTTGTGCTATATTGAGGTGACGCACATGCTACATGACAAGCGTGGGGTCATGCACCATTGGGGATTGTGACTTAGTCCATCCCGAATTATTGCTTTACCTCGTAATTGATTGAAAAATGTTTGCTATCATCATGGTTTGAGTTGAATGCCATATTCGGGCCTTATGCCAACTATTTGGACCCTAAGGAGATTTTTACTACTATTTCCTCATTGTTTAGATTTTAATATATGTACTCAGTCATACTATATTACACAGTTTTCAAAACTCAGCCATGTTTACTCTATTTTAACATATTAGAAGACATTTAATGATATTTTGGGCTTAGCATCATGTTTTACTATTGCCCGAGTGGATTATGAGATTCTGACTGAGTAAGGTCGAGGGACGTGTTGTTAGGATACTTTTGGGCCGGGCTGCACGCCGCAAAACTGTTAAAACTAATTTATGATTTTGAGGTCGAAGGCTTGAGATTGTACACCAGAAGGTGGCTTGATATGATGTCGAGAGCCTATGGACTATGCCATGAGATGGCTTGATATTGTGCTTAGGCCGTAAGGGGACCCTCCAAGAGTCTGTACACCCTAGTAAGTGCGGGTACCCATTGTTATATGAGATATAGCTCGAGGAGCTGGTGTTGTTCCATGTTGTTGCCTGAGGGGTTGATTCTGTTGGTATTGTACCCGAGGGGCGATTTTTATATGTTTATCTCTTCTAGTTGCCAGTCATTTACTAATTTAACTGTTAAAAAGGTATTTTAAAAAAAGCTTATTCTGAACTAAAGCTACTTTATATGTTTTCACTGTTCTTTTTGGATTTTACTTTTTTTTACTCTACCTATGTATAGCATGGTGTTATGTTTTTACGTGATTTCTTCTCGCTCAGTCTTCATTTATTGTTATTACTCACTGAGTTAGAGTACTCACTTTACTCCCTGTACCCTGTGCGCATATTCAAGCTCTTCAGGTCCTACTAGTGAGGGTTGATAGCTTCCAGCAGAATTCTTGAAGTCCATTAGGCAGCTGCTCGATGTTCGTAGCATAGTGTCTCTCCCTCTTATCATTATTTCTTTCCCCTGTCCTAGTTATGTAGTAGATTGTGTAGACGCTTTTCGACTTGTAGATTTATGAAAGATGCTCATGACTGCTGACACCCCAATATCGGGCTGTAATGGTTTTATTCCAAAAATTGAACTGTTTCACTGTTTATTTTGGGATTATTTGTTACAGACTTAATTTTTGTATTTTAATAGTTAATATGAATTGGGTTTTGCGTCGGCTAGCCTTCTCTTCATGAGAGGTGCCATCACGACTGGGTCCGAGTTTAGGATTGTGATAAGTTGGTATCAGAGCCTAGGTTACATAGGTCTCACGGGTTATGAGAAGGTTTAGTAGAGACTCGCGAATCGGTATGAAGACTTCTGTATTTATCCTCGAGAGGATACAGAACCTTTATAAAAAACTTCGTATTCTTTAAATTCTTGTCGTGCGAATCTGTTGATCCAAGTACTAAACTTCTGTTATTTTATTCTCTCACAGATGGTGACGACACGCACTACCTGTCACACCTCCTTTTTCCGCAACCCGAGGGCGCAAGGGAGTTTTTCCAATTAAAGGACAATCGAAACGGGATTCATTTATTTAATTCAGAGCAGCAACTTGGGAGATTTGGTGTCCCAAGTTACCGGTTTAATCCCGAATCGCGAAAAATATTAACTCTGTTTAACAATCCGCGAACCAGAAATCTGAATAAGGAAATCTGTTAACCCGGGAGAAAGTGTTAGGCATTCCCGAGTTCCGTGGTTCTAGCACGGTCGCTCAACTGTTATATTCGGCTTATTTATCTCATTTTAACAATTATGTACTTAGTGCAAATTGTGACTTTTTACCACTTTTATCATTATTGTTGTTATTTTAGAAGAGAATTACAACGTCGTGAAAACGTATCTCGAACCACGTCACAACCACTATACGCATGGTTGTCGGCACATTTTGACTTCGTTGGGAATTGGATTTGGGTCACATCAATGTACACCCGAGTTTAAGGAGGTAATATTTAAAATATGCACCTAAAGAGTCTAGCGCGTTGTTACTTTGGGGAAGAACGTGCAATTCGCTAAACGACTCATCCCGAAATCTAAACAATTATTATATCTAATTATCAAGGGCCCCGCAACCTGTGCATTTTTATTTGGCGAGGCTCATCTCATTTATTTTAAAAAGATAATCCCAAAGTAACTGCATTTCTATTTTTTGTTTGTCTCTAAAATAAAATATAAAAAAATCCTAATTAATTTACATGCTTGGAAAGTTCGGGCCTCCTATTAGTGATTAGATTAAGGCGAACAAAAATTGCACTCGAGCTCGTAAAAATAGAGAATTATTTCATGCCTTATTCTACAAGTTAATATTACTACAGCTGGTAACTACATCCTAATAGTCATTATAATTATAACTTCAATTAATCAAAATAATACTGAATACCGTCTAGCTATACAAAGCTGGCAGAAATCTACATAACAACAGTATAAGAAATATTCTAAAATAAAATCATGTAAAGAAGAAAAGTTAAATCAAAACATCAAACTTCCATTTTTATATGTATTCATGTTTCTACATTTTTCAGCTTACAATAGACAGTGTTACAGTCGTGTACCTGGTATTTGGAAAGCAAACAAGAGGAAGAAGTCAGTAGTGCAGCAGTAGCACAACACAGCAACAACAGGTTCAGCAACCAAAGCAGTAACCAGTAATAAACAGTGCAGGAAGACCCCAGGAATAGATTTAAAAACCAAGCACAAAATCCAGCAATAACCGGTGAAGTAGTAACAGTACTAATTCTGATATTCAGCGGTAAAGAAAAGACCTCCTTTTTACTCTTAAGTTCTGAAATTTTTATCTCTAAAAATCAGTCCCCCTCTAAGTGTCAAATGACTCTTATTTTTATACCCAAAAGCAAGACTCTTTCCTCCTACCCTTTAATTATTATTCCTTCCCTTTTATAATTACCTACTATTTCTAATTCCCAATCAGCAAAAGCAGTCAAACTTGGACCACACAATCTACTTTCTTTTTACTTTAATCATTATGCTCCCCACATGTCTTGTCCCCTCTTTTTACTTTACATAATTATGTTCCCTAATATTTTTAAGCAATTCTTTATATTTTCAATTCCAAAAACACCCCCCAAATTATTAATATTACTACTTCACCCCTATCAGCTATAACTATTCACCTAAATCAATTAACAAAAATATAGCAAGTATAACCAATTCTTAATCAAATTCAACCAACAATTCAAACTAATTGATGAACTACAAAGAACAAAAATTTTATTGACTAAATAACATTATTAACAACAAATTTATTTTCAGATTCAACAACAATAACAAGCAAGTATATTCAAATCACTAAATTCAGATTCAAATTAAACTTAACTGATCAAACAAATAAATTCTAAACTCTAACTCATATCCGAATTTAGTCTTAACACAACAATAAAACAAATTCAAATCACCAAACTCAATAATCAATTGAACTTTAAATTATATCTAACAGTATTGCAACCAAGATGAAAGATTTATTAATCAAACACACTTCTATATCAAAACAAAATTCTTTTAAATGAATAAAAACAAACTGAAGAAATAAACAAGAAAATGATAATCAACGAAAATAATATACTGATTTTAGATCCGAAAATATCAAACAAAATACGGACAACATGAAACTTAGCAAAATCTCAATATTTATCAACACCTTAACTGACGGACAAATTGATACTAAATGAATGAATAAACACCGACCAAAATGTTAAAAAAAACACAAGAAATGACTGAATCATGATTATCTATGTCGAGAAAATTTACATAGCATAAAAATGATTTCAAACGAATTATTGTAGCGAGAAAAGGAACGAACCTTTCTTCGACCTCAACGCATAGGAGCTCGACGAACAACGACGAACAACGAACGACCTCAAACTAACCTCAACTCAGTTAAACTTTTGTCCGGAATTTGTCCTAAAAACTCGAGGAAACGGAGGAAGAAGAAGCGGATTGGACTGGCGTTCTGGCGGTGGGACGACGGGGAAGGATTCACGATGTGGAGGGATGAATGGTGGCTGTTCGTCAACTATGTGTGTGCGTGACTGTGTGCGTGACGACAGAGAGGGGGCTATGGATGTTGGTGGTGTGGTTGTTGGTCATTCATGGAGGAGAGGTTGACGGGGCTGGAGATGGGCAGAAGCAGTGGTGGTGGACTGTGTGTTACGGGTTAAATGGGGGGCAGCCATGGTGGTTCGATGATGGTTGCTTGTGAGGAATACGGAGGGGGAGCAGGGTTCGTTTGGGTGTGGCGGCTGGGGGGGTCTCCTAGGGTTTGGGAGTGGGGCGTTGTGAGGATGATGAAGAGAGGTGGTGTTTGTTTGGATGTGGCAACTGAAAATGTATGTTGTGTTTTAGTTCTAGGCTTAAATTTTAGGTGGGGAAATGGGTCGGGTTATGGTTATTGGATAGGGTTGTTGGGTGTTTTGGGTCATGGGGTGTGGAAATATTTTGGGCCTAATTTTAATTTCGAAAATTGGCCCAATTGTAGTTTGTTCTTCTTATTTCTAGCTCCCTTTTCCTTTAATTAATAAAACTAAAATTCTAAGTTAAGTTATAAGATAAATTAACTTAAAAATACTAAATAACTTCTAACAACAATTACCATACACAATTAAACACCAATAAAATAAAATTGCACAATCTTGACATTAAATGCTAAAAAATGTAAAAGATTTCTATTTTTGTGATTATCGTTTTGTAAAAATAAACTTGATTACTCCTAACTGTACAATTAAATCCTAAATGCAAATGCGACATATATTTTTATATTTTTTACTAATTTTAACGAATAAACATGCACAGATAAATGCAAATAATGCAAGAAAAAAACACAAAATTCACGACAATTGCAAGCAAACTAAAGATTATTTTATTTTGAATTTTTTGGGAGTAGCTCATATAAAGGGCAAAAAGCACGTGCTCACATCTGCCCCTCTTTGTCCGAAAGAACGAAGAGTTTAAGTGCAAAGATAAAGTGAGCAGACGAGCCATTTTTTCCTGTTCGAGTACTCCGTGTGAAGAGTTTGTTTGATATATTTAACCGAACCTTCGCTTCGAAGGTTTCCTACATATCCCTGGCTGAAAGGGAATCAGATCAATGTAGTTCGGAAAGTTTTGGCAGCTGGGACTACCATGGAACTGCGGTTCTGCTGTTACTGCTGTTATATGTTGTTACCACTGCTTTAACGATTTCCTTATTACACCGTGTCAAAAAGAAAACAAGAAGCTAGGTTGGACTACATATTACAAGATCTTAACTTTCTTCAACTTGTTCTTGTTGCTTTGCTTTCTTGTCGGCTTGTGTTTCCTCCGGTGCTTCTTTCTTCCAACACTGATGGGGATGACATTGGCCTTTTGCCTTTTCAAAACACAAATTTTATCATTTTATTCTGTCTGATGGGGATATTGCTTCCATCATCAAACTTGTTATGCTGGGGTATTTTGTTGTGACCCTCTGCATCATCGTCTTTTGACTTTGAAAATATTCCTTCGTATACAGGCGGGCTCCTGACTTCATCAACAACTTTAAAAATAAAATGCATTTGGCAATGATTTATGAAATATAGATTTTGGCAAGTTTATACAAGAAGGACAACTCGGGTCGAAACAAATTAAATGTTCTTTTAGGAAGGATTAGATTCAATATCCTATTTGAGGGTTGATAAACCCAAACTTATCATATTCGAAGGTGGATGATCCTGTAATATCCTATTCAAAGGTGGATGAACCTATGATATCCTATTCGAAGGTGGACATCCTATAATATCCTATTCGAAGGTGGATGAACCTATAATATCCTATTCAAAGGCTAATGAACCTATAATATCCTATCTGAAGGCAGATGAACCTATAATATCCTATTTCAAGGTGGATGAACCTATAATATCCTATTCGAAGGTGGAAAACTTATAATATCCTATTCGAAGGTGAATGAACCTATAATATCCTATTCGAAGGTGGACAACCTATAATATTGTATTTGAAGGTGGATGAACCTATAATGTCCTATTCGAAGGCGGATCAACCTATAATATCCTATTCGAAGGCGGATGAACCTATAATATCCTATTCGTGGGAGGATGAACCTATAATATCCTATTCGAAGGTGGATGAACCTACAATATCCTATTCAAAGGTGGACAACCTATAATATCCTATTCGAAGGCGGATGAACCCAAATAATATCCTATTCAAAGGTGGATGAACCTATAATATCCTATTCGAAGGCGGATGAACCTATTATATCCTATTCGAAGGCGGATGAGTCTATAATATCCTATTCATAGGCGGATGAACCTATAAGATCCTATTTGAAGGCGTATGAACCTATTATATCCTATTCGATGGTGGACAACCTATAATATCTTATTCGAAGGCGGATGAACCTATAATATGCTATTCGAAGGTGCATAGACCTATAATATCGTATTCGAAGGCGGACAAACCAACAGTATCCTGTTCGAAGGTGGAAAAACCTATAATATCCTATTCAAAGGCGGACAAACCTATATTATCCTATTCGAAGGCGGATGAAACTATTATATCCTATTCGAAGGCGGACAAACCTATAATATCCTATTCGAAGGTGGATGAACCTAAAATATCCTATTCAAAGGTGGACAAACCTATAGTATCCTATTCGAAGGAGGAGAAACCTATTATATCCTATTCGAAGGTGGACAACCTATAATATCCTATTCGAAGGTGGACAACCTATAATATCCTATTCGAAGGTGGATGAACCTAAAATATCCTATTCGAAGGTGGACAAACCTATAATATCCTATTCGAAGGCGGACAAACTTATAATATCCTATTCGAATATGGACAACCTATAATATCCTATTCGAAGGTGAACAACCTATTATATCCTATTCGAAGGCGGACAAACCTATCATATCCTATTCGAGGGAGGATAGACCCATCATATCCTATTTGAGGGCTGATACACCTATTTTCAAAACTTGAAATTTAATGAGTGAAATGTATACCTCAATTAAACGGGCTGGCTCCCGACTTCAAAACTTGAAATTATCTTACCTCCGACCATTTTTCTGAAAATTGTGTTGTCACGACCCAAATACGGTCGTGATGGCACCCAGCCCTAAAGCTAGGTAAGCTTGACCAACAATTACTTCCAACCAAATCATTTAAGTCTTAATACGAGAATTTAACAAAATAATAATCCAATAATATTAATAATGTAATATAGATAAGTACGAAAACCGAAAACACACCCATAAGATGTAGGGTCACGAGTCTAGATCCTCTAAACAAAACTGAGTAATAAAAATAGTATCTGAATATCAATATAAAAATCTGGGAAAGTATACAATAATAAAGAACTGATAAAATAATGAAGAGCAGCTAGGTCCTGCGAACGTCATGCAGCTACCTCAACGACTCTGGAAATATCTCTGGAGACTATGAGAATTAGTTAAGCCTCCGGTGTACCTGAATCTGCACACAAGATGCATGGAGTAGGGGTCAGTACTACCGACTCAGTGAATAATAAGTATAGAAAATGACTGAAAGTAAGAAATTCACGAAATGCCACAAAGCAAAGCTAAATCTAACAGTCTTATTCCTAGCTATTAGCTAACATCAAATCAGTATCAAATACAACAGTCAAGTATCAGATAAAGATGCAATGCAATGCACATGAATACGCTACGGAACGTGCAGCCCGATCCGTTTAACATCGACGGCGCTAACTGTGGGTGTGTACAGACTCCGGAGGGGCTCCTTCAGCCCAAGCGCAATATCAATATATATCCGATGTGGATCGTGCAGCCTGACCCAATGTATATAATCACTACGGCGTGTAGCCAGATCCATGCTCAGTCCACAGTATGCATGTAAGTCACATCACAGATTAAATCTGATTTCTTTGCCAGTTTCCAATTTATTAAGGTTAATACAGTTTAATTAGTCAATTTCAAAAATACAGTGACTTAGCATTTATTAACAGTGAATAACATAGGACTGAGATCAATGATTATGCAAATCATATTATCATACAGATATTCACCCTAGACGGGTATTACAGATCGGCACAAGGCCCCAAACATGGCATCAAGCCCAATTATCAACAACACAATGTGTGTATCAGACGCCAAGTATTCATACTCAGCTTTCGGGATGGACCAAGTCACAATCCCCAATCATTTACAATCCTGCACCTTCCATGGGGTGTGAGTCACGCCCTAATATAGCATCACGATGTGATAAACCGGGATTTCAAACCCTCAGGCCATCATCTATACAAACTACTCACCTTTAGCCGGCCATGGACTAGTCCGCAATGCCTTTTCCTCTTATATCGACCTTCTCGCGTGTCGAATCTGCCCAAAAATCACACAAACGTTGATAAAGTTCGATTTCTAAAAGACGGGGTTGTAACCCATATATATATATATATATATATATATATATATATATATATATATATATATATATATATATATATATATATATATATATATGATCCAATACAATTAGGTAACTTCAATCTACAATACAACATTCAAAAGGACCAATATCGGTAATAAACTCCTTAACTTATTCCATTTAGGCATATTATCAAACACATTGCAGGCATAGATATTTAAAGCTCCTAACTATAGTGTTGGTTCATCCAACTATCACGAATTTAACCAACACATTCACTCCATCATCATTCCTAACATATTTATAACTTCCAACAAAATATGTATGACCATTCATTCATAACCAACGATCAACCTCCTTATTTACACCATTTTTACAATCTCTACGACCAACACAACCTGGGTTAGGCAATTATATTTTTCCATCATCATCCCATGAGTTCTAATGAATATATCCTACATAAATAATCACCATAGAGTAGTTAGAAATGATAGATATACCTCTTGTAGTAAGAATCTTGAGAATCCAATTTGGAGTGTTCTTGAATCAATTAGGGATTAGAATGAAATCAAATAATTTTCAAGATCAATCCATGTTAATAAAAGTGATTAGGAGTAGTAATCAACTTAAAGTACTCCAAAAATCATACCTTGTATTATAGCAATGAAGTTTGGGACGAAATCCTTTTGAGAGAGCAAGCCTTAACCCCAAAAATGACTTGGGAACACTCTAGACCGGTCTTGAGGCATTTATAGGCCCGTCAGTAGCACGGCCCCGCAACTGGGCGCGCATCTGGGCGTGCTAGTTTGAAGCGTTCTGTCTTGGACGCGCACATTTTAACGCGGGCGCGCATCTGGGCGCGCTAGTGACACATGCCCAGTAAAATAGTCATAACGTTCTCTATGCACCTCCAAATGACGAACGGCTTGTTGAGTTGGAAGCTAGACTCAAAGGGGTTTAATTTTATAGGTTGTAGCTCAAATAAATCCTTATATAGCAGGAGATGTGATCGTCCAAAATAAGGTCTTGTGCACACTCATTTACAATTCCGTCTATTATAAAATTTTCTAACTTCGAAAGGTTCCCGTTAGCCATCCGAAATCACCCTGAGGCCCCCCGGGACCTCAATGAAACACTCAAACATATCTTAAAACATTATTGAAACTTTTTCCAATCATTAAAACACCTCAACAATATCAAAACCATCAAGTTACATCAAATTCACACCTAATTTCTTCCGAAACTTCCAAAATACGTATTATGATCAACAACCCGCAAAATCACCTCCGAATGACATGAAATTTTGCGCGCACATCTCAAATCACATAATAAAGCTACAAAAAGTTCTCGGAATTTCATTACAACCCTCATATCAAAAATCTCTCCAACCAACCGCATTTCGCAAAAATCCTAACTTTGCCAAAATAGGCTAACTTCTACACCGAACCTCCTAAATTACTTCCGGTTGTTCTCCTAAGCTGTAAATCATCCCCCAAAACTTACTGAATCATCAAAAATAAATTTCAAGCCCGCTAACTCACAAGTCAACATCCGATTAACTTTTCCAAACTAATTCTTCCTTAAAGAGACTAATTATCTTATTTCTAATAAAAATCACTCCAAATCAATTCTAACGCACCTCATACCGGTAATGAAACATAAGAAAGTATAAAATGGGAAGAACGGGGTAGTAAACAATTCTTTATATTTTCAATTCCAAAAACACCCCCGAAATTATTGAAATTACCACTCATGAGACAATCGCGGAAAACTTTCTGCCCCAGTTTTGGTGCTCTTCTTTGTGGCTTATTTTTTTTTTGCCATTAATAAGATTTCCTTTTCCTGCTTCAAAACAAAGAAAATTTATTAGTTTTAAAACATGGTGAGTGGTCGTGCCACTCCTGATAGGGATGGTTTTGTCCCTTTCTCCCTTCCCCGCTCTGTGTTTCATTGCGCTATCAAAGCTTGTTGGGGATTATTTTGCTAGGGATGAATTTTCCTTTTCGTCCTTCCCCACTCTCTGTTGTTTGACCCTCTTGGAACTTGGCCGAAAATCTGTTGGGTATGCTCCTACTTCTCGATGATTTGTTGGGAACCCTCTTGGAATTTGGTCCGCAATTTTCTCAACTGTTGTTTTCTATTTTTCTCCATACTTCCCTTGACATATTATTCGACCTTGCAACAAGCCTCTTTTTGCCTTGTCTCTGGCATGTCCTCTTCCCATTTTTCTTTGTACCATTTCGGCAACTAGTAGTAAGCTCTAAAAGATCTTTCTCAAAAATAAATTTATGTAAAAATTCTTTTAAACAAAGAAATGAAAAGAGAGAAAAAGAAAAATCGTTCTGAAGAAATGCTGGGGAAAAGAAAAGAAAGGAACTTATTTGGGTGTATAACCGATCCCAACAATCATGTCGTGCATTCCGGATTAATCGACCCGGTCTATTTATATCAATCAATATTTCTGGTGTCTTCGCTTGCTGGGGATAAACAGGTGCCCAACTCTACGCAAAATGCGGATCCTTTCCGCCAATCTTATCTCGTCGCCTCATAGTGCACTTCGAGGGGTTTTAACTAATAAGGCTCTCTCATTTTTCTTCTTTCAGCTTACGTCGCCTTATGGTGCCTGTGAAGGTTTCCACCGATAAGACTCTCTCGTTTATTTCTCTCGGCTTTCATCGCCTTATGGTGCCTATGAAGGTTTTCACCGATAAGCCTCTCTCATTATCTCAGCTGGGATTGGAGTGTTACCGATAAGATTCTCTTTGCTGGGATTTCTTTTGGCTATCAATTCTTTTCAGCTCATGATCCTTATTCAGTCGGGACCAGCGTGTTATTCTCGGCTTTCATTTGTGTGTCTTGGCACCTCTCGAATACTGATCGGGAAGTCTTTTTTTGGACATCAATATGGGTTTTATGTGGGGCTTAAAGAAAAAGGAGATAAAAATTCAAAATAACTTTGATGGGTAAAATGTTACAACTTTTGGAATCAAACCTCTTTTCAAAATTTAAAAACATAACTTCTGCCCCAGTTTTCTTGCTTGGGGGATTTCTATTTTCTTGTGACACTTTGTCACATTATGACCGAGGCGTGTGGCGCCTACGTATCCTCTTTATGGAATCAGTTCAAACGTAGTTCACTCAATTCCTTTGTTTTTCTTGTGATTTTTCTTTTGTTTTTGTTCTTATTATTTTTCTTTTCTTTTCTTTTCTTTTCTTCTTCTCTTCATTTTTTTTTTCATTATTCTTTTTCTTTTTTTATTTTTTTCTTTTCTTTTTTTTTCATCATTTTTTTCATTTTCATTAATGATTCCAAAAGAGGGGATGAAAGAATAAATAGGGTTCAAAAAGGGGGAATCAAAGGTTAAAGTGTTTGGATAGTAGAAAAAATTGCCTCTGTCATTTCATTCTCCGATCAATTCCAAGTACAAACAAACAAACAATTATAATCAAAGAAATCATACAAAATACCTCTTGACTGCGTCAAAATTGATATCCATGTCGATACATCTTCCCTCGACATCTGTCAAACATAAAGCTCTATTGGATGACACTCTGGTCGCAATGAATGGTCCTTGCCAGCTCGGGGCGAACTTGCCTTTTACTTCGGGTCGATGTGGAAGGGTTCGTTTCAACACTTGCTGCCCCGCTTCAAATTTCCTAGGACGCACATTCTTATTATTGCTCTTGCCATTTTCTTTTGATACAACTGGTCATGACATACTACTGCCAATCTCTTTTCATCAATTAAGCTCAAGTGCTCCAATCGGGCTTTGACCCATTCATCGTCATCAATCTCAGCCTCGACAAGAATTCAGAGAGGCGGAATTTCAACCTCTGCTGGTATCCCTATTTCAGTTTCGTATACCAACAGATAAGGAGTTGCACCTACTGAAGTAGGAACAGTAGTGTGATAACCCAACAATGCAAATGGTAGCTTTTCACGTCATTTCCTGGACCCTTCTACCATTTTCCTTAATATCTTCTTTATGTTATTGTTGGCAGCCTCAACTGCTCCATTCGGGTTTTGACCCACTCATTATCATCAATCTACTTCTTGTATTATTAGTTCATAATCACATTGATTTTTTTTAGACTGGGTTGAAGATACATCGTGCATGCCATGTTATTCGAACCAGTATAAAGAGAACTGGAGAAAGAGAAAATAAGAAAACAAATTAAAATAAAGTAAAAGTGAAATTGTTTTTTTTTAATTTTTGTAGAATAACGGGATAACAAAGTTTCAAACTTTGACAAGTGCAAAAATAAAAGAAACCGGATTACAACCCCGGAATAATCCAGAAAACAAGAAGGAAAATCAGAGCCCACTACCAAGACTCCCTCCAGCTGACGTAGACATGGAGCGTCTTTTCAATTAACAAGAACAACATTTTTAGTCATTGAGCTTCGCATCCATATTGTAAAGACGACTATTTGCTTCAAGATCTTCAAATTTAGTCAGTACATTCTCATACCCCGTGTCACCGGGCATCATCCCCACAACGTGTGCATCATCATGTGTATGTAAAGGATTCAACGTAATATTCTGGGTGTCCACTGTCTTGAATCAAATTTTCCTGGATCTTTTGCTTCCAACTTACCACAAACTGATCACTCCAGCTTTCTCAAAGTTCAAATCAAAATATGTTAGATGGACATAGTCGGTCCTCATTATTAACAACGTCTTTTGTTTCTTTCATTTCCACTATTTTCTCATTTTTTTAATTTTGTTTTTGGTTGTGCTCGAATCTAATGGAGATTGCCTACGTATCATGACCCCGCATGAATCAGACCGTGTGTAGTTCGGAGCAGTGCAAGGTAATAAAAAACAATAAAACATATTTTGGAATTCTCAATTTTTCACAGTAAAACACTCTTTGATTACAATGATTAAAAAAACAGAAAAGTTAGAACAAACTAGCAGACTCTGGTGAAAGAACTAACAGACTTGAACATTAAACAACCAACATACTCTAATCAAAGAGATACAAATTTAAAAACATACTGACAAATTCCTTCCCCTATCCAATTTTAACCAAATGGCTATTTTTTACAAAAATGGCCCCTTCTCAATTTCACACGAATTTTGAGGTTGGGAAGGATTTATTACAACCTCGTTCGTTCTTTTACAAAAAGAGCCTTTCGATAACTGAAAGATACTCTAAGGCTATCTTGGAAAGAAAGGTTTAAGACATTGCCAAAGCTGGCTTGGCTTATTTTGACCAAAGATTCAGACGACATTCACTTGCCTAATGATTTTTTTTCATATAAATAAAAGGCCAAATTTTGCAAAGACGGCCTTTCAGCACTTCGGGGACGAAAATTTTAAGGTTGTGTGGGTCAACTGGCCAAAAACTAAAAAATGACCCAAAGGTGGTTGCTTATGCAAAGTCAACCTTCTGACGTCCATTTCGAGAACATTCGGCTATGTCTGACAAAAGACAACGTCACCTGACTTCTTTATGATGAAAAATAAAAATTTTGACAGTTTTTTCTATTTTATTGCAAAGGGGAGGTTGGACATCACCCGACATATTTATGACAAAAATTAAAATTTTGGCATGTTTTGTTTTTGGCTATATTAGCGAAATGGGAGGTTGGACCCGATGAGAGCTGCCTACGTATCCCACACCCTGTGAGAATCAAACTGGCGTAGTTCGCCAAATTAACCGAACTATTTTAAAATAGGACTCTTCTTCATTTTCATTCCAGATTAGCTGAACTATTTTAAAACAGGACTCTTTTTCATTTTTATTTTTGGAATTTCATAAGCAAATAGAAAAACTATTTCAAAAAAAAAAACAAGACTCTTTTCATTTACATTTTTCATGGCAAAAAAACAATTTCCTTTTCTATTTTTTGAAACAAGACAAAATGATGACTCTTTTTTTTCCTTTTTATCTTCAACAAAACTAAAACAACCTATTTTTTCAAAATTAAAAACAAAGACTCTTTTTCTTTTTCAACAAATAATAAATCACCCTATTTTTTCAAGCTAAAAATAAAGACTCTTTTTTTTCTTTTGAAATAAATCAAAAAAACAACTTTTTTTAAAAAAGAAATCATAAATTTTGCAGAGTTTTGACACTACTTGGACATGGATTTTCTCTAAATAAAAAATTAGTTATCTCTCTGCTATTTTTCACGATTTTTTAGGATTCCTAATTTTACAAGCCGGTCAACACTACTTGCAAGATAGTCTTTTTGTTTTAGGTTGCTATTCCTAAACGGGCCCAAACCCTGCATTGAGCCCCCAAAGTCAAATGCAACGTGATGCAAATAAGCGTTTCCTACTAGGGATCCGGCATGAAGTTTTGTTGTTCTATGTTTCAAGCCAGGTCTTTGTTCTAGACCTGGCTAACCCGAGCAGACAACTCGGGCGAGGAGGGGGAAACTTACCGGGGACCCAAAGCATCGTGTGGCTTCGCAACTTGTCCGAGCCTCTTTCTTATTGGGTAACACTAACAGAATAGGGAGTCTCAAACCAGTGAGCAGCATCCCCGAAGGTAAGAAGAGAAAGGGTTCGGCACAATTTATATATACAGTCAAACAATATCAAAGAGGTAACAAACATCATTTTGCACATTAAGCACGTATAATATGGAAATATCAGATAATAAAGCCAAAAATATAACAATTCATCATAAGCTCGAATTTCTAACCCTGAACCAGTGGTTCTGGGTCTTTTCTCCCCAGTAGAGTCGCCAGAGCTGTCACACCTCCTTTTTCTGCACCCCGAGAGCGCAAGGAAATTTTTTCAATTAAAGGACAATCGAAATGGGATTCGCTTATTTAATTCTGAGCCGCCACTTGGGAGATTTATGGTGTCCCAAGTCACTAGTTTAATTCTGAATTGAGAAAATACTAACTTTGCCTAACAGTCCGCGAGCTAGAAATCTAAATAAGGAATTCTGTTAACCCAGGAGAAAGTGTTAGGCATTCTCGAGTTCCGTGGTTCTAGCACGGTCGCTCAAATGATATATTCGGCTTATTTATCTGATTTAACAATTATGTACTTAGTGCAAATTGTGACTTTTTACCGCTTTTATTATTATTGTTGTTATTTTAGAAGAGAATTACAATGTCGTGAAAATGTATCTCGAACCACGTCACAACCAGTGTATGCGTGGTTTTCGACACATTTTAACTTCGTTGGGATTTGGATTTGGGTCACATCAATGTACACCCGAGATTAGGGAGATAATAGTTAAAATATGCGCCAAAGGAGTCTAGCGGGTTGTTACTTTGAGGAAGACCGTGCAATTCGCGAAACGACTCATCCCGAAATCTAAACAATTATTATATCTAATTATTGAGGGCCCCGCAGCCTGTGCATTTTTATTTGGCGAGGCTCATCTCTTTATTTTAAAAAGATAATCCTAAAGTGACTACATTTCTACATTTCTATGTAAAGAAGAAAAGTTAAATCAAAACTTCAAACTTCCATTTTTATATGTATTCATGCTTCTACATTTTTCAGCTTACAATAGCAAGTGTTACAGCCGTGTACCTGGTATTTGGAAAGCAAAGAAGAGGAAAAAGTTAGTAATGCAGCAGTAGCACAACACAGCAACAACAGGTTCAGCAACCAAAGCAGTAAACCAGTAACAAACAATGCAGGAAGATCCCATGAATAGATTAAAAAACCAAGCGAAAAATCCAGCAATAACCAGTGAAGTAGTAACAGTACTAATTCGGATATTCCGCGGTAAAGAAAAGACTTCCCTTTTACTCTTAAGTTCTAAGAATTTATCTCTAAAAACAGTCCCCCTCTAAGTGTCAAATGACTCTTATTTATATACCCAAAAGCAAGACTATTTCCTCATACCCTTTAATTATTATTCCTCCCCTTTTATTATTACCTACAATTTCTAATTCCCAATTGGCAAAAGCAGTCAAACGTGGACCCCACCATCCACTCTCCTTTTATTTAAATCATTATGCTCCCCACATGTCTTGTCCTCTCTTTTTTACTTTACATAATTATGTTCCCTACTATTTTTAAACAATTCTTTATATTTTCAATTCCAAAAACACCCACGAAATTTCGACTGAATAACATTTTTAACAATAAATATATTCAGATTCAACAACAATAACAAGAAAGTATATTCAAATCACTAAATTCATATTCAAATTAAACTTAACAGATCAAACAAATAAATTCAAAACTGTAACCCATATCCGAATTTAGTCGTAACACAACAATAAAACAAATTCAAATCACCAAACTCAATAATTAATTGAAATTTAAATTAAATCAAACAGTATTGCAACCAAGATGAAACATTTATTAAACTAACACACTTCTATATTAAAACTAAATTCTTTTAAATGAATAAAAACAAACTGAGAAATAAACAAGAAAATGATAATCAATGAAAATAATATACAGATTTTAGATCCGAAAATATAAAAAAAATACGAACAACATGAAACTTAGCAAAATCTAAATATTTATCAACACCTCAACTGACGGACAAATTGATCCTAAATGAACGGATAAACAGCGACTAAAATGTAAAATAATAACACAAGAAATGACTGAATCATGATTATCTATGTCGAGCAAATGTACAGAGCATAAAAATGATTCCAAACGAATTATTGCAGCGAGAAAGGAATGGACCTTTCTTTGACCTCAACGTATAGGAGCTCGAACAACAACGACGAACAGCGGACGACCTCAATCTAACCTCAATTCAGTTAAACTTCTGTCCGGAATTTGTCCCAAAAACTCGAGGAAATAAAGGATAAAGAAGCGGACTGTACTGACGTTATGGCGGTAGGACGACGGGGAAGGGTTCACAATGTGGAGGGAGGACTGGTGGCTGTTCGTCGACTATGTGTGGTCGTGACTGTGTGCGTGACGACGGAGAGGGGGCTATGGCTGTTGGTGGTGAGGTTGTTGGTCGTTCATTGAGGCGAGGTCGTGAGGTTGACGGGGCTGGAGATGGGCAGAAGCAATGGTGGTGGACTGTTTCTGACGAGTTGGATGGGGGGCATCCATGGTGGTTCGACGATGGTTACTTGTGAGGAAGACGGAGGGGGAGCAGGGGTCGTTTAGATGTGGTGGCTGGGGGGGCTTTTAGGATGTGGCTGCTGAAAATGTATGTTGTGTTTTAGGTCTACGCTAAAATTTTAGGTGGTGAAATGGGTTGGGTTATAGGTTATTGGACAGGGTTGTTAGGTGTTTTGGGTCATGGGGTGTGGAAATGTTTTGCGCCTAATTTTAATTCGGAAAATTGGCCCAATACGAGTTTGTTTTCTTATTTCTTGCTCTCTTTTATTTTAATTAATAAAACTAAAATTCTATATTAAGTTATAAGCTAAATTAACTCAAAAATACTAATTAACTTCTAACAACAATTATCATACACAATTAAACACCAATAAAATAAAATTGCACAATCTTGACATTAAATGCTAAAAATGTACAAGATTTCTATTTTTGCGATTTTCATTTTGTAAAAACAAACTTGATTACTCCTAATAGTAGAATAACATCCTAAATGCAAATGCGACATATTTTTTTATATTTTTAATTAATTTAATATATAAACATGCACAGATAAATGCCAATAATACAAGAAAAATAACACAAAATTCACGACAATTGCAAGCAAACTAAAATTGTTTTATTTTGACTTTTTTGGGAGTAACTCATATTTAGGGCAAAAAATCACGTGCTCACAGCTGCCCCTCTTTTTCTGAAAGCACAAAGAGTTTTCGTGCAAAAATAAAGTGAGCGGATACGAGCGATTTGTGCCCATTCGAATACTCCGTGCGAAGCGTTTGTTTGAAAGATTTAACCAACCCTTCCTTCGAAGGTTTCCTACATAACCCTGGCTGAAAGGGAATCAGGCCAATGTAGTTCGGGAAGTTTTGGTAGCTGGGACTACCATGGAACTATGGTTCTGCTGTTACTAATGTTGTATATTACTACCACTGCTTTAATGATCTCCTTATTACACCGTGTCAAAAAGAAAACTAGAAGCTAGGCTAGACTACAGATTACAAGATCTTAACTATCTTCAACTTGTTCTTGTTGCTTTTCTTTCTTGTCGACTTGTGTTTCCTCCGGTGCTTCTTTCTTCAAAAACAGATGGGGATAACACTGGCCTTTTGCATTTTCAGAACACAAATTTCATCATTTTGTTCTGTCTCCAGGGGATATTTCTTCCTTCATCAAACTTGTTATACTGGGGTATTTTGTTGGTGACCCTCTGCATCATCGTCTTTTGACTTTGAAAATATTCCTCCAATATACAGGCGGGCTCCTGACATCATCAACAACTTTAAAAATAAAATGCATTTGGCAACGATTTATGAAATATAGATTTTGGCAATGTTTATACAAGCAGGACCACTCGTGTCGAAACAAATTAAATGTCCTTTTGAGGAAGGATTAGATTCAATATCCTTTTTGAGGGCGGATGAACTCACAATTATCCTACGCTTAACGCTAGAGGGGGGGTGAATAGCGTTTTAATGAAATTTAGCGTTTTCTTGCGGAATTTAAATTTTACAGGAAGTAAATAAGTGCAATAAAAATAACTTACACAAGGATATATCCTGGTTGGCCACAACAGTGGTTAGTCCAGTCCCCGAGAGACTCTCTCGAGATTTTCTACTAACTTGTTAAGCTTACGGGTGCTTAACAAACCTTTACAGTTGCTCGGAGATACAATCTCAAAGACTTCACTTGCTCGGAGGTTCCTCACCTCAAAGACTTCACTTGCTCGGGGATACAATCCCAAAGACTTCACTTGCTCGGGGATACAATCCCAAAGACTTCACTTGCTCGGGGATACAATCCCAAAGACTTCAACAGAGGAAGCACAAGTTCCTCAACACAAGAGAATCAAAATTCTCTTACAAGTATTTGAAATACTTGAACACTCACTTAACAAAGGTACTCCTTGATGAGTAGATATGAGTAAAATAATACGCTCAAGATCACAACAACTTTGAACAATAATATGGCTCTCAAAAGCTTTATGAAATGAGTAGAAAATGATGAACAATTGAATGAAAGCTTAAAGCAATGCAATGATCAGTTAGTGTATGTTGTTGTGTTTAAAACACTGAGTTGAAGCTGTATTTATAGGTGCAAAACTTGGTCTTACCGTTGTCTAATTGCCAATTAAGAATTGCTGAATTTACTCAGTGACAATCGATTGTCAAGACCAAACAATCGATTATCTGCCAGTCAAATCAAAAATCAATCCCAGATTTTACGCTTAATAATCGATTACTTACAATCCATAATCGATTACTGGCAAAATTCAAATTCAGATAATCGATTATACCAAATCTATAATCGATTACTTCAGCAACGTTCCAAAAATCATTTACAGATTTTAATCAAAAACATCGATTATAGCAAATCAATAATCGATTACCTCATTAACGTTTTAAAAATTATTTCCGGATTTTGAGCAAAACATCGATTACAGAAAACCAATAATCGATTACTTTGAGGTATTTGAAAATCATTTACAACGGTCAGCTTCAACAATCGATTGTCCCTTGCAACAATCGATTACTTGTCATTTTCTGAAAATCTCAAATCACACTGTTTCAAGCCAAAGTTTTTGCGACTAAGTATAAACTTTGACAATCGATTGTTGGACATAGACAATCGATTGTTAAACCCAGTTAACTCAACATAATCGATTACTATTAGTTACTAATCGATTACTTAAGTAATTTTAAAATCACTGGGAGACATCAACTCAACATAATCGATTACCATTAGTTCATAATCGATTATTCTGAGTATTGGAAAACTTTACCTCATCAATAATCGATTGTCATTAGTTCACAATCGATTATCTTGCAGATTTGGAAAAACCTGATGTTAACTGTCTTATTCACAATCGATTATCATTAGTTCATAATCGATTGTCATGCAGTCTTGGCTTATAAACAATCGATTATCATAAGTACATAATCGATTATTCTTAGCCCAGATTTCTGAGATATGTTTAGAAAACATTTTGTCTAATGTAAATATGCATCATTTGAAATCATTTGATACAGAAATAAGTATGCATGATTTTGGAAAATAGTTTTATGAGAGAAGCCATGTTATGGAGTCAAGTTATAGGATCAAGATCACATTTAAGAATAACTCAATAATAACAATTAAAAACAACGTCTTGAGCTTCAATCTCAACATTTGTGCTCTTGTACTTGAACTCCGTCATATATCAATTTGTGCTTTGTTTGTCATTCATCAAAACCTACAAAAGAATACACGTTTAGTATATCGCATTGAGAACGTGTTTCCAACAATTTCCCCCTTTTTGATAATGGCAAACATTAAGCGGGATATGCAATTTTGACAAATAATATTGACGATTCAAGACAAGTAACAAGTATGCATATTTGTTCTTGTTCCCCCTCAATTTAAGAATTCCCCCTCAATTTAAGCTTATAAGCAATTAAGCAATTTAGAGGTGGTGCAATTTAGCAATGTAGAGGTGGTGCATACCCGTTATCCCGTTATCTTCCCCCTTTTGCCATTAGCAAAAAAATAGTAAGGAAAGATACACAAAGACGAAATAAAACAAGGTTTATTTATTGAAAATTAAAGGGGTACAGCAGAGGGACATCCAACAATACAATTAAAAACAAAAGAAACAATACAATATCAATTATCTCCGTCACGATCCGCCTCGTCACCGGCGCAGCTTCAAAGGGAACGAGACCCGCATAGGGATAATGGACATGGTCAAAATAACCATGGATCTCATGTGTCAACTGAGAGAGCTGGTCGGATATAGTTTGGAGAGTGGGCTCCTGAGATGGACGAGCACGACGGGCAGGACGGGTAGGAGGAGGAGCTGGAGCATGATCACCATCATGATGGAAGGATGATTCCGAGATTTCCCAGATTTTGGTACTCCTTCTGAGAGGACCATTTTCAGTGACAAATCCGGATGCTTCAAGAAAATTCATGATGAGGAGAGAATACGGAAGGGGCATGTTATCGGCGACGGCATCGAGCATGTGCATTTTAATGAGCCGACACCAATTGATCTTGGCTCCAGTGACAATGGCATGTAAGAGCTTGGAGTCCTCTTGGGATATGGTGGTATGATTGTGCCTACGAGGTCTTAGGACACGGGTGATGAAGTAGAGGAGAAATCGATAATTTGGGTCCATGCCCGAGATGGTAGGACGACGAGAAGAAGCTTGATCATAAGAGATTCCGGCTTGGCGGAAAAGAATGGATTCATCAAAGAGAGAGCCGGCCTCATCAATATACCGGATAAGATCTTCACCATCGTTTGGAATGCGGGCGATGGTGTGAAGGTTCTCGTCAGAGAGGAGAATGTGAATGCCATTGATGGAGGTGACCACCTCACCATCTTCATCTTTGTGAAGATTTGAATAGAATGCTTCAACTAAAGTTGTGTTAATATGAGGATGGGTAAGGAGCAAGAAATCATAGAGTTGACACTCTTTGAGCATGTTGGCGGCAGGGGCGAAAGGTTCAAGGAGCTTGCTTGTTGAGAAGCGAGGAGGAAGAATAAATCGCTTCTCAAACTTGGAGAGAAACCTAGAAAGTTCAGCTTGAGTTTCGAATAACAAAACGGACCCGTCTTCATATGGGAAGTTTAGAGGAGGAGGGACTGTTGAGGCTGAGGCACCTTGCCTGGAACGAGAACGTTTGGAGGAGTGTCCAGACATATTGGAAAATTTTTACTGCTGAATTTTTGAGACTAAGATGCAAGGAATTGACCTTTGATTTTTAGAAATGGTGCTTGAGTGAGTGAGAATGATCCTATATGAGGGCTATTTATAGGAGAAAGAGTGATCAGCCATTTACTAAAGATACCTGCTGAAAATTGAAAGTTGGAACAGTCAAAAACGGTAAGAAATAAATTTACTGACCGTTAGATAATCGATTATTTGGCAGAGATAATCGATTGTATTTACTGTTGGATTGAATTTTGAAACTGACAAATCGATTTAAGAGACAAACGGTAAAAAAATTTGAATGAGATAATCGATTATCAACACAAAATAATCGATTATGGAGCATTTATGTCCTGACAGCAATCGATGTTGGAGCCAAACGGTAACAAAGTTTAAACAAGAAATAATCGATTGTCAATTTTGGTAATCGATTATTATTGAAATATGGTTGATACAGAGAACTCGGAGAATTTCTGAATATGACAACTAATCGATTATAGGAAGAAATAATCGATTGTCTAGAAAAGTATTGCTGAATGACTGAGACGAAAATCGATTATGCAATATAAGAAGTTAACAAATTAAACACATTTGCATAATAAAACTAATCAGTCGAAACAATCGATTATTGATACTGATAATCGATGTACTGCACAGTAGATAATCGATTATTTTCTTGGGATAATCGATTGCGGTGTGCTAAGACTTCATAATTTATCTTACCTTTGGGGAAGTACCTGCAAAATGGAATTAAACGTCTCCGACGCTCAAGTCAGTAATTTATAGTGACGTGAATAAATTACACTAGTGTTATCAAGTGATATCGTGAACTCTTAAGAATTGTGTCCTAGAGTGTTCTTAAGAGAGTTTCGGGTACTTACCTTTCCTCCGACGTCGCCAATTACCTGATCAAGAGGGTGATCTTTGATCGTCCTCCATTCATTTTGTTCTTTTGTTTCACTCCCCAAATGTGGAGCTTCTTCCGTTGATTGTTCCACAATTTCATCATTGATTTCCTTCGATGCCTTTTCTTGTATTTTGTTTTTCAAATTGCTTAACATATCAACCGATCTGAATATGATTGTTTCCAAATATGACGCTTCCTCCTTCTTTGTGCTCTAGTTGAAGGGATTTGGATTCATCTCCCGTCATGTGTTTGGAGCATCCACTATCAAGGTACCATAGTACGCTTGATCCCTTCAAGCACACCTACAAAACAAATTAATTTTCTTTGGGTACCCATGCCATCTTGGGTCCTTGAGGGTTAGGCATATTGTAATAATATGTTTGAGTAGCATGTCTATGACGAGTAAAACATGCGGGAGCAATATGACCAATGCGTCTACAATAATGACATGTCATATTCGGATTATGCATTCGTCTAGGTTCATAGTAGCTAGATGAATGAACGTTGCTTACCTTATTTTGAACGCTATCATTTCTCCTACTTTGATCTCTAGGATGGGTAGTGTTTCTAGAGTGATGATATCTAGGTTGAGGACCATTTTGGGGTCTTCTAGGAGGTTCACAATTTTGCCTAAAATATGCATCATGTCTATGGTGACTATTTCTAGGCGGAGGGTCATTTCTTGGTCTAGCATGCAAATTTGTTCTAGGATAGCTATTTCTAGGATACACATTTTTGTTGTTGTTCCTAGGTTGAGCTCTAGGTTTTTGAGGTTTAGCATCAACCTTTTCTTCATTTTTAAAACCTATTCCGTGCTTAGTTGATTTTAGGTTATCAAGAACAACATTCAAGTTTTTATGCGAGGAATTAAACTTATCTAGTGTGCCTTTAAGTCTACCTACTTCATTCTTAAGGTTCACACAAGAAACACAACTTTTAGTAGAACTTTCAGGTTTGTTGGCACTTCTCTTTCCATAAAACTTGTTTTGTTCGTGTAGCTTCTCATTTTCCAAAACCAGTTTTTCTAATTCCTTTTCTTTTAAAGAAATCTGTTTTTGAAAATCCGTTTCTTTTAGAGAAGCGTTTTCTCTTAAGCTAGTGACAGTTTTTGAAGCCTTTAAAAATTCAGTATATAACTCATCAAAAGCATTACGCATTTCATCAAGTGAAAAGTTTTCAAACGAAATTTGACGTACCTCATTTTGGTTGTCTTCTTGTGCCATGAGACAAAGGTTTGCAGCTTCGTCGTTTTCTTCTTCACTTGATTCATCTCCGGAGTCGCCTCCCCACGAGATATATGCCCGTTGCTTTTTAAAGGATTTCTTCTCCTTTTTGATGTTTGGGAATTTGTTTTGATGTGTCCAGTTTCTCCACATTCATAGCATTTTATTTGCTCACCTTGTTTTTTCCCTTTGCGCTCATATTCCTTGCGCATAAACTTTTGGAATCTTTTAATGACTAATCCAAACTCGTTGTCTTCTTCCTCTTCAATCTTTGGTTGGCTTGTGCTTGCTTTTAGAGCAATCTTTTGCCTTCTTTGATCATCAACAAACGGGTTAAGAATAGTAGATTCATAGGTTTTAAGATTACCTCTTAGTGCGTCGATGGTGACGTTTGAGACTCCAATTGATTCTTGGATAGCATCGGCTTTGGATCGCCATGCCGGTGTGAGGCTTCTAAGAACTTTTCGAACAAGTTCTCTATCCGTGAACGTCTTCTTGAGGACGTGTAGATCATTTACTATTGTTGAAAAGCGCTCAAACATCTCATCTACTTTTTCTCCTTCCTTCATATGAAACAATTCGTAAGCATGAGTAAGAAAATCAACTTTTGCTTCTCTTACCTGGTCAGTCCCTTCGTAAGTGACTTCTAATTTGTCCCACATTTCTTTTGCTGTTTTGCAACATGAAAGTTTCCTGTAATCGATAGCGTTAATAGCACAATACAATAAATTTACAGCTTTATAATTATTTTGAATCATTCTATTGTCCTCTGTGGTGTACTCCTCTTCGGATTTGGGAATCCATTCGCCTTCCACTTTCTTGACTGGAATTTCATTTCCCTTTGTGTACACCTTCCAAAGGTAGGGACAATTTGACCGAATGAAGATTTCCATCCTCTCCTTCCAATATGAGTAATTTGTGCCATTGAATAGAGGAGGTCGTGTAGGGCATTGTCCTTCTTCAATTCCTGCAAAAGAATCTAGAGTAGAAGCCATGGATGGTTCTCTCAAACTGTTAAGTTTTTCAGAGAGTTGGGCTCTGATACCAATTGTTAGAAACTACGCTTAACGCTAGAGGGGGGGTGAATAGCATTTTAATGAAATTTAGCGTTTTCTTGCGGAATTTAAATTTTACAGGAAGTAAATAAGTGCAATAAAAATAACTTACACAAGGATATATCCTGGTTGGCCACAACAGTGGTTAGTCCAGTCCCCGAGAGACTCTCTCGAGATTTTCTACTAACTTGTTAAGCTTACGGGTGCTTAACAAACCTTTACAGTTGCTCGGAGATACAATCTCAAAGACTTCACTTGCTCGGAGGTTCCTCACCTCAAAGACTTCACTTGCTCGGGGATACAATCCCAAAGACTTCACTTGCTCGGGGATACAATCCCAAAGACTTCACTTGCTCGGGGATACAATCCCAAAGACTTCAACAGAGGAAGCACAAGTTCCTCAACACAAGAGAATCAAAATTCTCTTACAAGTATTTGAAATACTTGAACACTCACTTAACAAAGGTACTCCTTGATGAGTAGATATGAGTAAAATAATACGCTCAAGATCACAACAACTTTGAACAATAATATGGCTCTCAAAAGCTTTATGAAATGAGTAGAAAATGATGAACAATTGAATGAAAGCTTAAAGCAATGCAATGATCAGTTAGTGTATGTTGTTGTGTTTAAAACACTGAGTTGAAGCTGTATTTATAGGTGCAAAACTTGGTCTTACCGTTGTCTAATTGCCAATTAAGAATTGCTGAATTTACTCAGTGACAATCGATTGTCAAGACCAAACAATCGATTATCTGCCAGTCAAATCAAAAATCAATCCCAGATTTTACGCTTAATAATCGATTACTTACAATCCATAATCGATTACTGGCAAAATTCAAATTCAGATAATCGATTATACCAAATCTATAATCGATTACTTCAGCAACGTTCCAAAAATCATTTACAGATTTTAATCAAAAACACGATTATAGCAAATCAATAATCGATTACCTCATTAACGTTTTAAAAATTATTTCCGGATTTTGAGCAAAACATCGATTACAGAAAACCAATAATCGATTACTTTGAGGTATTTGAAAATCATTTACAACGGTCAGCTTCAACAATCGATTGTCCCTTGCAACAATCGATTACTTGTCATTTTCTGAAAATCTCAAATCACACTGTTTCAAGCCAAAGTTTTTGCGACTAAGTATAAACTTTGACAATCGATTGTTGGACATAGACAATCGATTGTTAAACCCAGTTAACTCAACATAATCGATTACTATTAGTTACTAATCGATTACTTAAGTAATTTTAAAATCACTGGGAGACATCAACTCAACATAATCGATTACCATTAGTTCATAATCGATTATTCTGAGTATTGGAAAACTTTACCTCATCAATAATCGATTGTCATTAGTTCACAATCGATTATCTTGCAGATTTGGAAAAACCTGATGTTAACTGTCTTATTCACAATCGATTATCATTAGTTCATAATCGATTGTCATGCAGTCTTGGCTTATAAACAATCGATTATCATAAGTACATAATCGATTATTCTTAGCCCAGATTTCTGAGATATGTTTAGAAAACATTTTGTCTAATGTAAATATGCATCATTTGAAATCATTTGATACAGAAATAAGTATGCATGATTTTGGAAAATAGTTTTATGAGAGAAGCCATGTTATGGAGTCAAGTTATAGGATCAAGATCACATTTAAGAATAACTCAATAATAACAATTAAAAACAACGTCTTGAGCTTCAATCTCAACATTTGTGCTCTTGTACTTGAACTCCGTCATATATCAATTTGTGCTTTGTTTGTCATTCATCAAAACCTACAAAAGAATACACGTTTAGTATATCGCATTGAGAACGTGTTTCCAACATTATTTCCAGGAACCTTCGGAAATTGAAAAATAATATTCGAAATAAGGCACAAGTTGAAGGATCCATATGCAATGCGTATTTAGTTGAGGACGCTTCATCTTTTTGTTCACACTACTTTGAACCTCATGTTTACACAAGGCATAGGAAACTTCCACGGAATGATGATGGTGGTACAAGGGAAAGGGATGAGCGCGATAGTAATCTTTCTATATTTACCTATCCAGGTAAAGCATTTGGGAGATGTAAACCAAGATATATGACTTAAGAAGAACTTGATGCAGCTCATATTTATGTTTTATTAAATTGCCTAGAAGTACACCCATATATTGAGTAAGACTTCAAGCTTTTGTTTTCATTTGTAGATTAGCAAAATCATCAAAACCTTAATATAATATTTTCTTAGATGTGATTCAAAGGATTTTTATTGACTCCCTTCGTCAAAATTTCCCACAAATTACGGAGAAGGAAGTGGATAAGAAACTTGATGAAGATTTTGCATCATGGTTTAAAAGATATGTGAGTACTTGTACAATATCGTTCCACTTATACTTACATCACTTATGAGAAACTCTAATTATTTTTCTTTTATTGGCACGAGTCCATATAAATAATCAGTTCATCAAGGCCCTTGCAGAAGGTCCGTGTCGAACAGCACGACCATGGACTAGTTATACAGTCAACGGCTTTAAATTTCACACTAAATAACGCAGTTCTTCTAGATCATCTAACAACAGCAGTGTATGTATAAAAGGAACTAATTATTGTGCAGATGATAGTGACTACTATGGCGTGCTAACTGATATCCTTGAATTGGAGTACAAGGGTAGTGAGTATATAAAGAGAATTGTTTTATTTAAGTGCGGTTGGTTTGATCCCACACCAAAGGCAGGAATGAAGATTCACCCACAATATAAACTTGCGGATATCAACCATGAAAAGAAGTTAAAGAAGTATGAACCATTTGTTTTGGCAATGCAAGCAGCTCAAGTGTATTATACAACTTATCCTAGCTTACGGCGTGATAAGAGTGAGTGGTGGGCTGTGTGCAAAGTAAAGGCACAGGGTTTGGTGGACATTCCTCCATCATCTTCACAGTCAACTCCGACAGATGGTGTTGAGTCATTCCAATCTGAGGAAGATAGTTTAACATTTGATGTGGTACCTAACAATGAAATTGTTCTCTTGAGTGATCCAAATGGTGGATTCATAAACATAAGAGACGAGGATGATGATTTAGATGATGAGGTAGAACTTCATGTTGAATTTGGATCGGACGAAGATGGGGATAAGGATGAGGATGAGGATAATGAGGATGAAGAGCTATATGATGAAAATGACACTGAATAGAGTCAAAGTGCTTCAATCTCTTCAATTATAGAGTCTGAATGAATGAAACATAGTATATAATTTATTTAATTTTTATTTATTAAGAAAAAGTTCCTGCATTTCAGATTTTATGGATTCTTGATTTTTTTTAACTTAAGTAAATTTGTTCCTTTTTAGATGTTTTCTTTTGAAATACTTTATAAAGTATATTTGTTCCTTTTTAGATATTTGTCTTTTGAATATTCCATGTCTAAATTAATACCTGTATGCCTTATTTTTTTCAGAGCATTTTGTTCTTGGAGTAATGTATCATTTAATTACTCTTGGAATGATATATCAATTACTGTATCCAATCAGATTTGACCATGGTTCATTAATTATGTTATTATTTCATCTGCATCTGACTTTGGAATCGCAAATATGGCACCTAGGGGAGGTGGAGCACGTAGATATGCTGAAAACAGGAATGCAAACACACTGAGATCTCCTGAGATGTTGAGTCCAACATCTAATCAGTCACCTGAACCTGATCAGTCACCTGAACCTCCAGTTACAGAAACACCACATTTGGATGCAACTATAAACAGATCCTTACCATCTTCTTCTTCTGATCTTGGTACACCTGCAGATGAAATCCGATCAGCAAGTTCGTCAAACACAATTGGCGGCAACCGTATCCCAATTACAATCATCCCTGGAGGGTAAGAGTAAAAGTGTCACTTGTTTATATTTTTTTTATTTTTGTTTCTTGCTTATCTGGTGTGTATCAGTGCATCTCAAATGCTTCTTGAAAGAATATGAAAGCCTTAAATGGAATGGAGTAACAACATAATTCATTTCTTATTTACTTTAGCCAACTGGACCTGGGCAATGACGTTGCTCGGTCTGTCAAAAAATCTTCAAGGAGAAACTGGATCCTGAATGACATAATTGGAAGTCTGTTACACTAGAGACAAAAGACTTCTATTGGGAAGAGTTTAAGGTAAATTTATAGTATTATAAGATCGATAATATTTGGAGTTCCTTTATCTTTCTTGAGCCGAGGATTTACTACACTCGCTATAAGTTGTTTTTGTTGTTGTTGTTATCAATATCTTGTGTTATTTTCATTTGATCTTCTCAAACAGAAACGATTTCGGTGGGACACTACAATTGAAGGTTCCGTAAAGGATAAGTTTATGAGAAAATGTACAGAACAATGCAAGGGTATGTTATTTGAAGCAAGAAGTTGTGAGAAGAAGCGCAAAACTATTCCAGTATCTATTTGGGACAGCTGGAAGCCTCACCGGGAGACTGAGGCTTTTAAAGCCAAGTCCGCATAATGCTCAAGGAATCGGCTAAGTGAGAAAGGTGGTGAAGGGTATGGTCCCTCACGCCATACAGGAGGCTCCATAAGTCACCGAGAACATGCAAGACAAATGGTATATTCCTTTTTTTATTAGCCAAGTTATAATATCTCCAAAGCTAGTGATTATGTATTAATATAGTGAACGTGGTTTTCAATTCTAGGCTAAAGAACTAGGAAGATCAGCACATGAGCTTCTGAAGAAGACACATGTCAAGACGAACAAGGAGTTTGTGGACTAGAAATATAAGAGCACTTATGTAAGTTACTTCTCCCATTTTTGCTGTGACGTTTGCTACTTTGATTGCGATAGCCATTCAGTTTTAACATATATATCTATAGTAGTCAGTGTCACAATTTATAGGATTAGCACAAAGCATGCAAGATGTTACTTAAGAGTCAAAGAATTGATGATATTTAAATGTCATTTTCACGTGGAAAACATTCTTCTGATTTTGTGAATCTTCAATATTTTGTCTAAGGGTCCCTACTACAGGTTATATATACCACCTTTTACTTGCTCAATATTTTGATATGTCTTCACATGCTGTTTTTACGTTCTGGCAACTGGTTGTACCAGTGTTGTAAATAGCGCTCGCCTCAGCGCTAATAGCGTGAGGCGAGGCAAGGCGAGATGCCATCGGTATTTTACAGTGTGGCATAGCGTTTTCAAAAAAGCAAGCGCCTCTGCCTTTGTAGCGTGTGGCGACATGTAGCGTCCCTTTTTGCAAAAAAGAAAAGAACAAGGCAGTAGCAGCGATCTATTAAAACAAAAAATTAGGGCTCGCGATTTCTTTGCTCTTTCTCCTTCAAGTCGACATCAAACTATTGGTTTAAAGCATAGTAGAAGACATGTATCAAGATGATCTCCAAGGCAAGTAAAACTGATAGTTGTCTTGTGACTGTGACAGAAGTGATTGATCCTGAAGTTGCTTATGCTGCAAATGCTCATTTTCAGATACACTGGTCATTTATGGACAGTTGAGGTATCTGATGAATGCGCAAGACAGATTGTATGATTTCCTATATAACTGTTGTATTATGGTGGAACGTCCAGTTTGTTGTTGAGTGAAATTCTGCACTGATTCAGTGAGATTTGTTTACTGGAAGGAGGTGCAAATGTTCTGTATTGATGTTGGGACTGGTGGATCAGATTGCACTTTAGTGTACATGAACTGTAGAATAACCTGAAGCAACTGGCACAATTTCAACAAGAATGAGCACATAGAGTGCTGATACCACTTTTTGAAACTCCACTAGTTGTACAAGTGTATTCCAAATACCATGTGAGAATGAAATCTAGATAATAGAGCAATCAATAAGGATCCATCAGTTGAGTGAGTGGTTGTCTGCCCAGTTGAGTAAATAGGGGCATTGTTTGTTTGCTGGTGGTTGATGTGTCTCCAGTGAACTTCTCCTGCTGTTCTTCATGTCATCCATAAAGGTTGACTAGATAATGTTGTAGAAATTCCCATCTTGGAAGGCTCCATGAAGGTTGAATGTTGGTAGTGCACTACAGAATGTTTGTTTCTTAGGTTCCTTGAAACCACTGTTTAGTAGCTGTAATTCAAAGTAGTATCTGGTGAGATTGCTATGCTATTTCAGTAGTATTTTTGTATTCCTGGAGGCATGTATGGATGAATAATTGGTGCAAATGGTATGGTTTCATCAGAGTGAGCACATAAGTGCTAATACCATTGATGGAAACTACACCACTTGCAGAGTTAAACACCTTGTACCTGCAAAAATAGCATAATTATTAGATAAAATAGGGGTCGGCGCTGAATCCTGAATGGTCTGCATCCTGCTAGCTATGCCTTGGCTTTATAGTTCCAATATCCATCAGAAGTGAGCTGAACTTCTGTGTTGTGGGAAACCTGCAGATATGAGTATTATCATATGCAACTATACAGCATGACCAAATAGGCTTGCTTTTCTGTTCCTCAAGTAGTGGTTTTCTGTTGATCTCAAACTCTGTAGGTTGTTTCTGCATTGTGTAAAATGTGGTTGATGTTCTCCTGAAGCTCATAAGGTTATTAGCAATATCCAATTGAAGTGATTTCAATCTTGTTGGTACATAACACTTGCAGAGTTCTTGATACATATCACCTGCAAAAACCTACTAATTCACTTCAATTTCATTTTTTTGGTTGAGGTTAACTGAACCTCTAGTTCTATCGACTAGGAATTATTTCAGTTTAGCTCATTTATTGACATTTGAGTTTTTAGTTTTGTTACCTTTATGACTGTGTTCTTGATGTTTTCTCTGTCAAAGTTATTATTATAGAGTTTATATCATTTTCTTTTTGTCCAGGACGCCATAATGTCTAAAATTCTATCTGCGTCTCAGCCTGAAGATGGGTCCAGTGAGCCTCCTGAAGTTGATTCTCAAAAATTTATTTGAAGGAAGTCGATGTTAAGAAGATGCGCATTTATGGTCTTGGTTCTCAAGCTCCTTTCTATGGTCATGCTGGTGCTTCCTCCAGCTTGATATCTCCACCTCAAGATCTAGACTTCAATGCTCGGGTGAGTGACTGTGTAGGACATCATTTGCAAGAAATTAAGGAAGAGATGAAGCATGAGATGAGATCTGAGATCAGAGAAGAGATTAGACAAGAAATGAGAGAAGAAATGCGTGAAGAAATGAGACATGAAATGCAGCAAGTGGTGCGCGAGCAAGTTGATCAACTACTCCAAACCGTCTATCGGTCCTCATAGGTGACTTACCTACACTGCCTTCTCGTAGACACGACTCGTCGCCAAATGACACGAGTCGTACTTAGATTTATGTTAGCTTCTTTTATGTTAGACACGTCTTGGATTCTGCAACTTGTTGCCAAATGACAGGAGTCGCATTTAGATTTATGTTAGCTTCTTTTATGTTAGACACATCTTGGATTCTGCTTTCAACTTCATGATAGATATTATTAATTATAAAGTTTTAGTATGTTTTTTATTTTGTTTTCATTTTTTGGGATCTTTTAACGCTTTAAATTAGTATTAATACAATTATTATAACCATATTTGTTAACGAATTTGAAATTTTTTTGTAAATTGCCTACAATTTACTAAACAGAACTTTTCTATAGACAAAATTACCAACCAATTGCCAATGTATTTTTAAAAACATACTATTGGATTTACCAACCAAATTGGTATCCATTAGTATAGTTGCTAACAGAATACTAATGGAATTTTTCTTGTTACTATATTTACCAACCAGTTACAAACACAATTTAAATAATTAAAAACCAATTTTACTAACTTAATTTCTATATGTTAGTAAATTTACTAACGAACTTCCAACTGAAATTTTTGTTAGTAAATTTACCAACGAAAATCTTGAACTCAAGATTCAAAAATTGCCAACAAATTTTTTTGGTGTTTACTAACTAATTTTTAGCTGGTAAGTTTACCAACCATATTGATTGGTTGGTAAAATTTATCATCGAGCCTTTTAGCAACAGGTCAATATCCGTTAGTAATCTGTTCGTAATTCAAAATGCCAATCAATTTGATATATTTACTAACTTTTTTTTGGTTGGTAATTGGGTTTTTTTTGTAGTGAAAGCATATAGTTTTTGTAATCAAGAGTGGTAGGAATCACATATTTTATATTGGAAACAAAGACAACAGAATGCGTAACGGAAGGTGTAACTGGAAGATTAGCCATGGAAGAAGAGGAAGGAGAAAGGTTTGAGAACTGGATGTAGATGAAACCATGATGATACGGAGAAGAAGACTTGGAGAATATCCTGGATATCTGATACCATGAAACAATAATTATCTTGAATGATTTACATTGACAATTACAAGTGGTATTTGTAACATGTAATGATAATATAAAGACTAAATTATCCCTCTAGCTATACAAAATATATTTATCAAATACAAGCAGAGACCTCAATTTTCTTTAGTTTGGTAAAACTTGTACGGGGCGCCCTATTTGGCCGTCTCCTTCTCCTCCTTCAGTGAGAGACGGAAAAATTTGCAGTGTGACTTTCACCTGTAACAAAAATGATATCAAGTCTTTAGCGCCATCACTTTGCATGTTATAGTTGAAAATCTTTTCCCTTTTATATCTAAATAAAGGTCAATATATTGTATCTGGTGGCTGAACGTGGCCTTACTTTTTATCTGAAGGAAATATGAAGAGATTCGTCCTCTGCATGTTGAGGAGTGCTATTTTATCACTGTCAATACTTACACAAAAAGTGAGGTAGAATACTGCTCTTTCAAGTTTTGACTATTCAGGATCATGACAGTCAAAACACAATGATAACTTATCCATTTGTTATCATTTTTATTCGATTATCAATTAATGTTACCCGGTTACAACTAAATTAGTGAACTGGAGTAACTTATCCAGTTACAAACAAGAACTTCAGCTCTAGTATGTAATATTAATAGGTGGTAAAAAAATTTCAGTTTTAGAGCTGAAGTTTTCCAGTTACAACACAAAAACTTCAGCCCTAGAGTTGAAGTTTTTGTGTTGTGGTTGGAAACTTCAGCTCTAGTATATAATATTAATAGGGGGGCTGAAGTTCACCAGTTACAACACAAAAACTTCAGCTCTAGAGTTGAACTTCAGGCCCAGCTACTAGAATACTGAAATTTTGCATGATTACATTGCCCCGTATGCTAAAATTTTACTAAACGTGCACATACTAAAAAATGACATAAAAAACATGTATAGATACAAATGCCTCATTAGTTTGTGATGAACAAGACCCAACATACAATTTTTCCGGGTCGACTCTAACCGGTTGATGAATTGGTCTCCACAGACTCGCGTACCAAACTATACAGTTTCCAGATTTTTCTTTGCTCCTTGGACATTTGTGAAAAATAAAAATAAAAAGTTTTAACGTTTATAACCGTTGTTAACGTTAAAGCCAAAAAATTACAGATACCTAGGATACCACAAACCTTGGCTGCTTTATTCTAACGGCTAGTTTTCTTGCTTCACCCACTCCCACCTTACCTCGTCACTATATATACAGTAAACAACCTTTTAAAGCCCAAGTATGCATCTTTGTCTATCTCATTCTGACGGATTATAATAAGTCGCGGAAGTAATATTACTATCAAAATCATATGTAATCTAGACAACTAATATAAATAAGATTTCACGAGTTATTTCTTGAAGCGTGAATATATTTCTTTTACCACGTGAGCCTTCAGTTCCATAACTTCTCAACGGAATCTCCATCACCCGCACAATCGTGATCCTCGAACATTCCACGGTCTTCTACTTGTTACCCAGATAATACCGGAAATAACAATTTCACGTGGGCGAAATTTCCAGAAAAACTTTGCTGAAAATTTCAGCCACCATGTTTTTCTCCCTCTAGATTAAAGCTGTTAAACGGTTCAACCTGCCCGGGTCGGGTCGGGTTTTTTCAACCCGTCCGGGTTCCAATCCGCGCCGGGCCGGGTTGGTTCGGGTTAAAATTGAACCATACGGGTTACGGGTTGAAAGGGTCGGCCGGGTTTAGTATATTTTTAATTTTTTTTGAAATTAAGTATAACTATTAAGTTATAATTATATTAATACTTTGTATCGTAATAATTGAATGAATACAAGTATGATGGGAAAAAATTGTACTTATTACAAGTGTTACTTTATTTCTCAATTTCAAATTAATAAGTAGAAAATGAAATTTTTACATTTTTTCTAACAAGTAAAGTAGTAAACTAGTGAAGTAGTAATTTCAAATGTTTTGCATCGCCTTAGCAAGTTCATCATAATAAATATCTCCAAGTTAAAGTTCTTCGTCTTCTGGGCTATCAACATCTTCCTTTCCTTGATTTCTTCGTTCCGATATATCTAATCTAATCTCTAAAACATACTAAAACTTACAAATTATTGCTTCCCAACTGAAAGTCTGAAAATAAATCAAGGTCACTTTTAAAAATTATTGACCCATTCTATGGGATGGACATCTTTCATATGTCTTGTAAGTGTTCCAGTCCCTCCTAAATTTCCTTCGGTCAAATGTTGAAAAGTTTCGTTACAAAATTTGCACTTAACACTATTAGTACCTTCTATTATTTCAAAAAAATTCCATACCGGACTTCTTCTTTTACGATTAGAAGTCGGGTCATTACTATTACTACCAGAAGCTACAGGACTAGCATCTTTAAACATATTGTAAAAATGAAAATATAAGCTAAAATTAAATATGCAATTAAAGTATTAAATAAGAGAAAGAGTTGGAGGGAGTGCACCGAATTCGACAATAAATTGAGCACTTGATTACGCAAATCCGGTGTTACCACGAACAAACGACAAGCAAGTATTTCAATTTTGAACTTCAATTCAAGCTTCAAATTCCGAATGACAAATTGCGATAGGGAAAAGAGTGACAAATAAAATATGAAATCTTGCAAATTGAAGGGAAGAGAGATAGATTGATAATTTGAGAATTAAGATTGAGATAAGAATTTTGAGTGAAGAAATGAAGAAGAGATGAGGGTATTTATAGATTTTAAGAAGGGTTAATATTGTAAATTAATAAATATAAAAAAATAATGAAAAAATGGCCATTTTTGTAAAATTGTCCGTTGGCCAACGGTAATGTGTGCCCCACATATTCAAAAAACCAAAAAAAAAATAAAAATAAATAAATTTTACCGTTGAAAATGGCCGGTCCGGGCCGGTTCATATTCGCGGTACTGTTGACGATACCGGGTCGGTCCCGTCCGGTTCCGATACCAAAAAATCCTAACGGACCAACCCCCAACCCCCCTAGGACCCAGCCCAGCCCGGCCCCTGCTAACCGGTCCTGTCCGATCCCGATTTTTGCCGGTTCGGTCCGGGCCGATCCCGAGTCAACCCGGGCCGGTTGACACCTTTACTCTAGATGGTAAAACCTTATGTATTTATAGCACAAATTTTAAGGGTTAAGACCCTTTTTCCAAAACCTGTTGGGTTTTCTCTTCCACTAGAAAAATAATTCCTTTATTTCCTATTATTTAAGCACAGTATGGACCAGAGAATTTAATTAAAAGGCTCCAATTATGAAATTAATTTCTAATTTTCGAAATTAATATCTACTATAATTAATTACAACCACTAAAAATCCATAATTGCACTCATTATCCAATTTCGAAATTCATCCATTAAATCTTATTTAACTCCTCATGTTAAGACTCAGATACTATTCAAATAAATTAAATTGCTGACAATTTAATTTATTGATTATTTCCTTTAGACTTTCGCTTAACTTATTTCACGACAAAATCCACCGGCCGGGATTACACATGAAAACTTATAAGCTTTCATAAAGGTATATCATCAATCTCTAAACCAAGACATGGAATCCATCAACTAATTATTACTTCGCCAATGTACATTATTATTATCCAATTTTACCAGGCATATTGACCCACGAAAGAATCTCGCCTTTTAATAAATCAAAACAATAATAATATACACAGCTAATAATAATTATATCAAGATTAAGAGTATAAGTACATTTAATGGTTAGAGAGTTTATTTTATTAAGTCAGTATAAAATATTTATCTCTACCTGGTCCGTTCAATACATATAAAATGTACTTGCACAAGAAGTTGGAATTAAACCATTCCCATAATCAAAATAAATTATATTTAATCTTGTGCTACAATCATTCCTGGTGGTTTGTCCAATTCCATCATTAGATTGTGAACTCAAGCTTCATACTTATAAGAACCGATGATTTAATCTTTCGTGTATAAGCTAAACTCTATACATTAAATCATCTACTATATAAGCAAAGGACACGGACTAATATATGATCTATTTAAAACTTTATTAAAACTGAATAAACAGTTGTTTCATGATAAATACTATATCTAAACCAAACTCATGGTTAATAGTATATGTGAGCAACAATTCCTACCCTCCACTTCTCTTCAAAATACCAGCAAAGAATCTGTTTAAAATCAAACTTTAATTTTTTGAGCTTAATTATATCAAAATGGCTGGTTTTTCAAGAAATGTGCTTTTCACTAGTAGTTGTTCTCTTGTTCCTCATCTTGAGCTTCACAGAAACCAGAGACCATTTGGTTGGTGGAAAAACTGATTCTTGGAAAATCCCATCTTCTGAATCAGATTCTCTCAATCGATGGGCTGAAAATTCTCGCTTTCCCATTGGAGATTCTCTTGGTATGTTATAAATCTGAATTTATGTTCAAATTCTATTTTTAGTTCACAGTGGGGGGTTTAATTGAATCTCCTTCTTCGAAAATTTCTACTGTCTAGATAGGGTAAAAATACTTTTGTAAGAGTTATTGAATCCCCCTAGATATAAGAAAAGTATCTAGTTTAATGACATATTTGACTTTAATCCTTCAATTGTTCAAATTCTAAATGTGGTATTTCTTTTACTATTTTGAATTCCTTAGTGTTCTTGACTTTTACTTGAACAAAAACACTTGAAACTAAGACAAATTGATGTTCCTTTTTTTTAGGTACATCTAGTGAATATTTCTTGATATTGTTACTTCTGATTAATTTTTTATATACTTTTTTTATCTTTTGGCAGTGTGGAAGTATGAAGGAAAAGCAGATTCAGTTTTACAAGTGAGCAAGAGAGACTATGTAAGATGCAACACTTCAAGCCCAATAGCAGTACACAATGATGGGAATACAAAGATAGAGCTAACACATTCAGGAGCTTACTATTTTATTAGTGGAGCAAAAGGGCATTGTGAGCAAGGCCAGAAACTGATAGTGGTGACCTTATCTGAGAACAACATGAGGAGATTCATGGGTGCACCTGCACCTTCTCCGACAGAGTTTGACGCTCCAGCTATGGCTCCTACTAGTAATTCTGCTACATTGAAGGCTGGTTTAGTTATGGCTTTTGGGGTTTTAATGGGGTTTTTGTTTTGATGTCAACTCATGAGAGAGTTTTGCAGTGATTTTCATGGTAATTTGATAGACAGATAGATAGTCAAATGGTGAGAGGGAAAAGGAGGAAGATGAGGTTTTTAGTCTTTTTCCTTGGTCGATATTCTTTGATTCAATTGTTCTTTACTTTTCATTAAGTTAATTCATGCTTTATTATATTGTTCTGTATGGTAAATTGAACTTTCTCTCCCTTCCATTTCGTCTCTCTGGCGATTTTGAATACAAAAATTTGAGAGTAGCACATTTTTTTCTGTGTTTCCTGAAAACTAGAACAAATAAAGGAAAACAAAAAGAGAAAAATTACTATGTATGTACACTTGTACAGCCAAGCAGACACATGCTTGTTATCTCTTATATAGCCTAGCTGCTCCGTTTTTTGGAGCTCAACCCTAGGTAAGTCAAAAAATATATTTCTGGACAAATAAATGAACTTTACTCGGCTTGCCAACGATCAAGTCAAACTAGTAACCAAGTTCATGCCTCCGTACACGTACAGGATTTTAAGAAAGGAAAACTCAAATGTAATGAGATGAGTACTCTACACATTTTTTTAAAACCCCAAAAAAACCCGCAACCGTTACCGCCTCTACCCTTCGGGTGAGCACTCTATGCGCACTAGGACCCCTCACTGTGTAATAGCTGCATGCAAACCACACATGGGATATAAACCGCAGTAGGCAAGCTCTGTGCGACAAGCTCGACCTAGAAGGCATTGAGGGGGATAAATTCCAGGTCATCTGTATGGATGAATGCCCTCCAAACCTACTAGGCCGTCCCCGAAGGGGTCATACTCTATACACGAAACGTCCTAAAATGAAGATTTGTTGCATTTGTTTCTCGCGTATGTGTAATTAGATAACAGTAGTGCAGGGTCCAATAGATCCATCTAGAAAACAAGCGGGAGGCATAAACCAGGACTAAATGTCTAAGCAGAGAGAAGCAAAACAAGGCAGGACGAAGTTGAAAGAGAAGAAGGCGATGTGATCGATCCCAGGTCGTGCGACAGGCTCGACCCAGAAGGCATTGAGGGGGATCAATCTCAAGTCATCTGTATGGATGAATGCCCTCCAAACCAACTGGAGGGCATTCATCTGTATGCATGAATGCCCTCCAAACCTACTAGGCCGTCCCTGAAAGGGTCATACTCTATACACGAAACATCCTAAAATGAGATTTGTTGCATTTGTTTCTCAGGTATGTGTAATTAGTTAACAGTAGTGCAGGGTCCAATAGATCCATCTAGAAAACAAGCGGGAGGCATAAACAAGGACTAAATGCCTAAGCAGAGAGAAGCAAAACAAGGCAGGACGAAGTTGAAAGAGAAGAAGGTGATGTGATCGATCCCAAGTCGTGCGACATGCTCGACCCAGAAGGCATTGAGGGGGATCACTCTCAAGTCATCTGTATGGATGAATGCCCTCCAACCTACTAGGCCGTTCCCGAAGGGGTCATACTCTATACACGAAACATCCTAAAATGAAGATTTGTTGCATTTGTTTCTCGGGTATGTCTAATTAGTTAACAGTAGTGCAGGGTCCAATAGATCAATCTAGAAAACAAGCGGGAGGCATAAACTAGGACTAAATGCCTACGCAGAGAGAAGCAAAACGAGAAGCAGGACAGAAGTTGAAAGAGAAGAAGGTCATGTGATGAGAAGTTGTATAAAGAGCCAGCCAATTATTTGCTCCTTTTAGCTTTACTGTGTTTACCACAATAAAAGAGTGTTACAGCAAACAAAGTGAAAATCTAAATTGGCAGCTCAAATAATTATTATCAGTGTAATACATTCCTCACAGTTAAACTTAATCGATAATGGTTAGTAGAACATTACTGTAAAGTATGTAAACAAAACTGGAGCCTCTTTCTGGGAACTCTATTACTTCATCCCTTCACTTAGTCCTGCCGGCATTCCTAAGCTCTGAGCAAGATTGTTCATTCTCTCCTTCATGGCCTACAATCCAAAGACATTATAATTTATGTGTAAAATCGTAGAATCAGGAAAGTGGATACCAGATGATCAAAGGCAACCATACGACAAGCTAGTTTTATAGTTCTCACCAGTACACTGTTCTGGTGTGCGTCCTTGTAGGCCTCTGTTACTAAGAGAGAGAGTTTCTGCATTCAATCAAAGTACAGCATGGTCAATAGAAGAACAAGACCAACAAGTTTCAGAGACTACAAAACTTTAGTTAACAGAGCTAGTTTTGACCAGGCCGAATCTAATTTTCTTCCTTTCATTTGATTTGTGGAAAGATGTTACAGAAAGCTTCCGCTTGAGTAGAATATGATTGTTAATACTGGTAGGTTTATTGACAAAACATTCTCTCAAGTAGACAGAGAATTTTTAAACAAGAGTATCAAGCAATATGCATGCAATAAAAGCATTAAAAGGTGTCTTCTGATGGTTTAATTTTCAAACAGCTGCCAAGGCTTTAATTTAGAAATAGTATAAAGTAAGCAACTGTTTACAATATGTACATATGATAAGAGTAAAGAGTCTAGTCATACAATCTGTTAAAACTAGCTCTGTTAACTAAATTATGATAGCAGCTTCATGCAGGTTCAACATAAAGCATAAATTATGATTATAGCATGGTAATGAAGTTGTAAGATAGAACATATAAACTTACTTCCGGTCCCAAGTCCATTGCAGCGTCAGTTATTTCAATGCGCACAGGCTGTTGGTTACCAGAAAGCGTTGCCTACAGAACAGCCCACATCAATATTTAAGCAATCACTAGACATCAAAGAGAAAAATCATTTCAAGCACGATTTTTAAATCATTGAAGGTGTATTGTGTCCATAATAGCCATCAAAATGTGGAGGGGTTAGGAGAGAAACTAAAAGCTATCTTCAGGAAAAGCATCAATACCTTTATAAGCTCACCTTCACAATAGCCATCGAACTCTGCACTGTAAATTAAGAAAATTAACAAATATATTTAGAGCACAGAGTAATGGAAGAGTGGCTGCAAATAATAAAACGAGTATGGAAATATTTATCAAGAGCACCTACGCTGCAAGTTCTTTCTGAACACGTACTGCCTCGACTTGAACAACCATTTGTGCCTTCTTTACAGTTTCATATAGATTTTGCATGTTTCCAAGTATTCCAGCCTGGATTCAGATTTGATGATCATGACAAAGAAACATGATGATTTCGATATTACCCGAGACCACTAATGACCAGTCTATGCTCGTTTTTTAAGGAAAATGACTATACATGAGCAGGAAGCTAGATAAAAAAAAACCTAAGAACACAATAATCTACAAATGGTCAGTAACTAGCATATATTCCATAGGAAATTGTTATGAAGATTAATAGAGAGACTGTACATAACTGCTACACAAATAACATCTTTCAAATGCATGGAAATCCATGTAGACGTAAAGAGATATATAAGCTAGGCTCAAAAGTCAAAACTATGAAAGAATTTGCCACGGAATACTTATTAATATTCTTCTTGATAAATGGAGTACCTTTTCCTTATTTTCATCAAGTCTTGCAGCAAGTAATCTTCTTAGTCTTTTGTCAGAAAATTGAAAGGGTGGTTAGAAAATATCAGACGATAGTAATGTTGGGAAACACTTGAAAAATTCTCTGTTTAAGTAATATAAGACATTCTCTTGATTAAATAGAAGTGCCATCTCTAATTATGTGCCATGGGAAATTTCTGTTTAAGTAAATTTGTGAGATATTCTCTAGAGTAAATTGGAGTGTCATTTTTGTACTCTCTGGTGTATATTTATGATACAAGGGAATTACTTGAAACAAAACCCATGCATTCCCTCATTGTATAAGCCTCAATCCTCAGCTCATTGTACTATCCTCAACACACTCTCTCTAACTTTATTAGCCTATTCTAATCTGTCCCCCCCCCCCCCCCCTCCTTTCTGACTGTCTTTTTAGGAGTTGATAACGTAGATCGTGTGCATTTAAGCTGGTCTACTTACATGGTCTACAGACTTCATGAATTGTTGTTCTTTCATGTTTGTCTGATGTGATTTAGGACTCTTCTCTGCACTTAATGCAACTGATTCTTCTTTTTCCCTTTCTTGTGTTAGCAATGAGAATGAGTGGTTTAATTTCAGTCAATTTATGGCTTATGCTATCATGGTTCATGGATGCCAGAAATTGGAAAAATGGGCAACATTGCTTAGGGTAGGAGATCCCACCTTCAATGATTGTTAGTGGTGCAAACTTCATTTGCTTGTCCTACACAAAACCTGACGATCTAAAGATACCTCAAAGTTGGGAGTTCATGACTCCTTATTGTTAAATTTGTCAGCTCCCTAGCTCATTTTAAACTTCTATTGGGCACTTTCTTTATCATCTATCCATGTCATGCCGAACACTCATCCCTGTCTATTAGTAGAAAGATCATTGTCAAACAGCTCCAGATCAAAATGATGCAGCAGAGAAAATAATAAACAAGGATACAACATGTCACATTTTAACCAAGGAAAACTAATTAGCTATATGCAATCCACACTTCTAGCTCTTTTAACCCCCAGTAAAAGTTAAACTTTGTACCATAGTCCATAACCCTCTTTAATTAAACTTAAAACAAGAAACACGATGAAATGACCTGGAAAAGCTTAGATACTGAGAGAAAACACTAACAACCTAATGGGAAACATTATCCAGGCGCATCTTATATTTCTATTCATACACCATTTAATTTTTATTCAGCAAATTTTATGTTTCTTATAAGAATTGGAAGTGTTTATACTCAAGATAATGGTAATCTAATTTCCCTCACTGGCTCCTGGCGGAACTATTACGTGTTGGGTTTAAAGAGACACTTTAAACCATTAAACTTCAAATGTACTCACCAGAAGGAAGTTTAAATTTGACTTTTGCACCTACAGGTGCACGGAAAGCACAAAATATCCACAGAGTAAGCCAAAATGGGTTATCCAGAATACTGTTGATAAAAAAAATGGGTTAACCAAAATACTATCAACCAATGGACTAATTATCGAACAAAGAGGCAAAGGAGATTGCAATACTGCGCCGACTCGTTTAATCATAAAGCTATGTAAGAATTCATATCCATGATGGGAGAGCTCACGTTCAAAATAACTAAAATCCTGCTAAGGATAGCATGGAGATCTCATTCAGGGTTGTCCGAGATATGGTTTAGCTCATAATTTACATAAGAATCAAGCAGACTCCAGCAAGAATTTTGCACAAATTATGTTTTTGTATCAATTAAAGAAGAGAATATTCTGCACCTTTGAGGAATTATCATCACTGTTACTATCTTTTTTGCCACCAAATAAGCCTTGAACATGGAAGGATCTCCTAGCTTTCTGCCCATCTCCTGATGATATACTTAAGGGGCCAATAGGTAGGGTACTTGAGTTTGATTTACCTAAAACATGATGAAGTTATGGCACATTAGAATCAATCCTCGAATTAATCAGAAACCGTGAAATAGCAATAAACATCATACTACAGTTTGAAAACTAATGGATTTGCGAGGATGAAAGGCATGTGAACACGAAGCATAAACGAGATAGACAAATATATTCTGCCTAATCTAATAAGACATTCTCCTAGGTAGCTGGCTAAACCATGGTAACTAAAAAGAAAAGACCAAGCTTTTCGCCCATCAGAATGATTTGAATCAGAACATGTAAAAGGCCAGTCCTGTGCACTAAGCTCTCGCTATGCGCGGGTCTGGGAAAGGGCCGAACTGCAGCCTTAGCCTGCATTTCTGCTGGATCAGAACAAGTAACATTACAAATCACTTTCATTCAACTTGGTAAAATGAAATAGTAAAATGGCTAAAATTTGAGACTTTTTTAGGTATAGAGGTTTAGTATAAGATTACCCATTGAATTTCTGGTAATAACCCCATAATTACAAAAGTAATTGTAATTTTAAAAATGAATCACCAAAGAACCCAAAAGAAAAAGAAAAAATCCCCAAGTTGCATACTGTAAGCACTAACACATCAAATTTCAAAAAGCAATAAAGTAACCAAAAAGATAGGATTCCACACAAGATAACCCGTATAAAGAATTTATATTTGTTAATTCAATCAATTACACGTAAATCGTAATATTCTTCACTAAATTAAGGTGATCTGAACACTAATTTGCTAAAACAAGATAAGGAGATGAGCTTACGGAAAGAGAATGAAGAAGAGGAGGGCAATTTATGGTCAATTGATGTTCTGTGACAATTGGGGAATTGAGGTGTTAAGGTTGCACTTGCAGAAATCGCCATTAATGCTGAACAACGAGCAAAAAACAGAGCTACAAAAGATATAGGTTGGGCAAAAAGATTAAGCTTTTGAGAACTACACTTCTTTTCAAGCTGACCCAAAGATGATTTTGCTCGTGCTTTTTTTTTCCCAGAGTAGGTCAGATATTATATATTTTTTTCCTCTATTTTTGCTAGGAGGATGACATAAAAGGACAAGCATTATTGCATGTGGTACAATACAGGTACTGCACCGCCAAAATCATATGCTAGTAGAGTACGTCCCTTTCTATTTTATAATATAAATTTGGTCACTATACTTTCTTTCTTTGTTTTCTTTTTCGGTAGGAAAGATAAGTACTAAAGTTGTTATGCTTATGCATCATATTACAGGTGATAGAGCTAGCTAAACTAATGGGCATACTATCCGTACATACATTTTTTATCGTCTCTAGAGGAATCAAAATTAATAGTAGGTGTCTCCTTGGGTGCATGATCAGCAACAAAATATCTGTTACTGTTTTTATCATTCAGATGTTGTACTGCTGTAGGTGGAATCATGCGTTGGGACGTAAATTCTTTCTGGTTTTACAACAGTTGATAACACAAAAAGGTGGTTCAGCAAAGATACACAATGCAGCATCGTGTGGCATCCGACTTCCTAGCTTTGCAAGATTATCTTCTATACAATTTTGTTCCATATATGCATGGGTGACTACAGGATCGTGTAGCGTCCCCATGAGGAACCTCAATCCAAAATTAAGTTAGAAAACCTTGAATTTGGATTATTCAAAAATATAATGACCTCTTTTGCATCTATTTCCACTTGAAGTGGTAGCAGGCTCAGTTGTGCTGCTAGATTTAAACCTTTGATAAGAGCTTGTATTTCAATAGATAGACAGTTCGTATGAGAAACTGGACCGGCAAATCCCACCATCCATTCGCCTTTGTGATTTCTAATAACCCCTCAAATTCCATCCCTGTCATCCTCGAACGATGTTGTTCCATCCGTATTTAATTTGTAAAAATATATTGTTGGAGGATTCCATCTTAGATGTACCGAAACTCTATTAGAAAGCATATAAGTTGAGCTTACCAGGTAGTCATGTTTTATTGCTAGATTTAAAACATTAAAGGGATTTGGTTGTTGGTCTTTATGCTCAAAAATGCATTTATTACGAGTAGTCCAAAGGTGCAAAAGACTAAGAGCCAAAAAAGTTCTAGAGTTAACTTTATGTGAAAAATTAGCCCCCTTGTAATTAACGAGCTTTTTCAACCAATGGATAGGGGAAGAATTAGATGGTACATTATGGGTTATTCTTTGTAAACGAATGACATCTCAGCAATGAGCTGCACAAGAGAAGTGGAGTAGAATATGACTTATCGATTCATTGCTAGCTTGGCACTTTGAGCAAATGGAACTTACTGGAATGCCTATGTAGTTTAGATATTATAGGTTCGGTAGCTATTATGGAGAACCAACCATAAAAAGCTTCTAATCTTTGGTTGCACGGGTAGTTTTCATATCCAATTGAATTCAATGCAAGAGGTAATTGAATAATTGCCTATATCAGTAAGTTCTTTATACATTGTTTGCACAGTGAAAAGTTCATTAGTCGTTAGGCCCCATTGAAGTTGATCATGGTGTGGTGCACAGATGGAAAGATATTGCTTGTTTATAATTGTTGCTATCCCACTAGGAATTTCAAAGTTGAAACTCTTCCAGTCCTAAATATTATTATTAAGAAAAGTAGAAACTATGTGAGTGTCATGTGATTTGGGTAATGGACCTTGGAGTTGTACTCGTCCTAAGCCATGAGTCAAACCATAGCTTAATGTGAGTCCATGCTTCTATCCTCCAGTAAATACCCTGTTGACAGTGATGCCAACCCGTGATTATATTACGCCACGTTAAAGAAGTAGCATAGCCATGTATTTGATGAACGTACTTATTGAGGAGGGTCATTGCCCAAAGATATCCTGGATTATAAAAAGTTCTCCAAGCTAAGCTTGCAAACAAAGCATAATTTTTGGTACGCAAGTTTTGGATCCCTAAACCTCCTTGTATTGTAGGTGTTGTAATTTGCTCCACCTTTAGAAGATGCAATCTCTTTCTTGTGTCATTAGTACCCCAAAGAAAGTTCTTTTAATAATGATTTAGTTTATTAATGACAGTGTTCGATATATGAACATATTGCATGATATGATCAGGAAGAGAATTTAGTGTTAACTTAATAAGAGTAGTTTTGCCTGCGAGAGTTCAAAACTTAGTTTTTCATCCTGCTAATCTATTTTTAAAATTGTCTAGTAGGAATTGGAAGTCACTGTTTCAAGGTCGTCCATTAAAAATTGGAAAGCCTAAATATTTCCCAAATGATTAACCCTCATTTATTGCAAAAGCTTGTAGCACAAAACTTTTATTGGAAGGAGAGCAATTTTTTTAGAAAAATATTTTTGATTTTTCAAGATTAATTTTTGATCAGAAATGTCATTGAAGCAATTAAGAACATCAATAATTGCATGAATGTTCTTAATTGCATGACAACTTTGAGTAGTGACTTTTGATAGCAAAATTATATCATCCGCAAAAAAAAGGTGGGAAAGATCAGGACCCTTTTTAGAAATTCTAATAGGTTGCCAATTTAGATAGTCTACTGATTGATTAATCATACGAGATAGTATTTCCATACACATTATGAATAAGTATGGATCTAGACCATCCGGACCAGGTGCCTTATAGGATTTGAATCCCTTCAAGGCTTGAGTAATTTCAATATCTGAAGAAATAGCTTGAAGGACTTGACAGTAAAAATTCCCCATGACATTAGAAGGGGCAACCTGAACATTAGAGGTGGAGAGTATATGATCTGTGGCAAATAAGTGTTAATAGTAATCAAATATTTGCCTATGAATGTCATCAGTGTTAAAAGTCCAATTGCCCACCGTATCTTGTAAGGCAGTAATTCTATTTTTTTTCTTCTTCGCTGGAGAGTAGTCATATGGAAAAACTTAGTATTTGCATCTCCCTCATTTAGCCAAGTAATCCTAAATTTAAGCTTCCAAAAATCTTCTTCTAAGCAAAGAATGCTACTATAATCAAGTGTTAGTTGTTGTTCTAGATTTTGAAGGAAAGTACTCGTAGGGTAATGAACAGAAGATTGAATACCTATAAGTCGAGCTAGCAACTTTGGTTTATGGGAGAATACATTTCCAAAAGTATACTTATTCCAGTGAATAGCAGCCTCTTGGAAATGGTTAGTGGTTTTTAGGAGATCATCATTAGTATCCCAAATTTGATGTACTAAATGGTGAAACTGAAGATGTGTTGTCCATACTGTTTCAAACCGATATATTTTCTTATAAAAAGGTCCTCTACATGCTAATGTTAATAATAGAGGACAAATGGTCCGAGTAAGTACGAGGTAAGTGCTGGACCGATACCTCAGGATATAAATTAAGCCATTCATAATTTGCAAAAATACGATCTAGGCGTTCTAAAATTGTATCTCCATTATGACGTTTATTGGCCCAAGTGTACCTGCTACCCCTAAGCCGTAAATCCAACAAGTTATAATTATTAATAAAATTATTAAACTTATCCGCTCTATTATTACTTATGGGCAGGCCTCCAAACTTTTCTCGCGCATTAAGTAATTCATTAAAGTCCCGAAATTCTTCCTTTTTTTCTATGTTTCCGAGACCGTAAAAAACTATACCTTTAGTTGCCTCGATTTGCGTTCAAAGTCCAAGCTTGAAGCCGGAAAGCTCTTATGTTAAAATATGAGAATTATGTGAAAACTTTAAAGAATTTCGATATTAATATTGTTAAAGATGACTTCGGTCAATATTTTGGATAAACGGACCCGGACCCGTAATATGACGGTCCCGAAGGGTCCATAGAAAAATATGGGATTCGGGCACATTCTCAGAATCGAAATCCGAGGCCCCGAGCCCAAGAAATAAATTTTTGAAATAAATTATTTTTCTAAAAATGATATGGAAATTTGAAACGAAAATGAGTTATAAAATATTCGTATCGGGCCCATATTTTGGTTTTGTGCCCAGTACAAGTCTTAAATACAGAAAAACCAAGGCCTCACTAGGCATAACCAAATGGGGTATAGAAATAGGACGATACATATGAATACGTAAATTCAGGGTCAAATAGCATTGAAGCATCTCTAATACAAATCAGAACAGTACTTGTAATGTCTGCACCTGAAGTCTCAACCTCCAAACTAGCCGCTAGCTGATCTCTACTGCTGGCGGTCAGGACTCCACCTTTAAAACCTCTACCCCCGCCTCTAGCCGGCTGGGTAGGCTGTGGAACCTCCAGTTCCCAGAGCCAAGCACGATAACTCCGATACTGAGAGCTGCTCAGAGCTCTAGGGAAAAATCTGACCATGTGCCTCGGATCACCAAGAAGTATGGCAGAACCTCAACTGCTGCGGCTGAGCAAGCGTCAGCTCGGGCAGTCCCCCCTGAGGTGACCATACTCGCCGCACTCATAACTTCTACACACACCCTGCAACTGAGGAAACTGACGTTATACCTGTCGACCTGAACGATCACCTGAGGTACCATGTGTGACAAGGGAAGCCGACTGAAAGGGACTAGAAGGATGGCCTCTACCATAATAACCTCTCCCTCCAGAAGATGTACCACTGAATCTGCCAGCATGATGGGGCCTCTTATCCGATCGATGACCGCCTCCCTGTGGCAGTACCACCTAAACTCCACGGCCCTCACTGGCGGTCTCCTGAAAAGGGACATCACTCCCAGTCTAAGTTGCTGCACCCGGCTGACCTACTACCACTGGTTGAGACCTTAGAAGCAAACCCGCTCGAATAACACCATCTACAAGATTCACTAATCTGACTAAAGCATCTTGAAGAACTGGGGTGGCTATGAACCCCTCTGGGACCTGAGCTGGGACCACCGGAACGGCTGGAGCTGGAACCTCTTCATCGTAGTCAACATGAGGCTCCACCTCTAGAACTGCTGCTCGGGGCTGAGCTCTGACCGGGCCTCGGCCTCGCCCTGTACCCATTATAGGAGCTGCTGCTGGAGACTCGGGCTACTGCGTGGTAGAAGAGGAAGCACGTGTTCTCGCCATCTCCGAAAGAATTGAGTAGAAATACAATAGGTGTTTGAGGAACGGAAATGCATGACAAGAAAGAACAAAGTGAAATTTTCCTAACTCTGTAGCCTCTGGGGGATCAATAGAGACGTCTCTGTACTGATCCCTCAGACTTTACCGAGTTTGTCCGTGAGTTGTGAGACCCAAAGTAACATAGTGCTCTGATACCAACTTGTCATGACCCGAATTTCCCACCATCGGGAGTTGTAATGGCGCCTACAGTTAGAGCTAGACAAGCCGAACGTTTAACAACACATCACTGATTGTATTCAAAACCATCAAAAAAATATGGAAACATTAAAATAAAACAGAAGACTTTAAAATACTTGATAACTGGAAACTGAAATACATAACTCCAACTTACACTTCTACCCAGAAACTGATATCACTACTCACAGACTACAATAGAATACTGAAATGAGGGTCTGAAAAAAATACAGATAGCAATTTTTTCTGATTACATGGAATAACATGATAAAGAAAGGATAGAGAAGACGTCGGGCATGTGGACGCCTGCAAGCTACCTCGGTGTCTCCCAGATCAGAATGCTAACACATGCGATGCTGCTGCTACTGCTGATCGAATCCTGTATCTTCACAAAAGAGCCCAGAGTGTAGAGTCAGCACAACCGACCCCATGTGCTGGTAAGTGCCTAGCCTAACCCCGGCAAAGTAGTGATGAGGCTAGACAGGACTACCACATAAACCTGTGCATTTCAGCATATATAGGCAATAGAAGAGGATACTGAAATTTAGACAATTAAGACGGGGGGAGCATGCTATGGGGGTGAAGCAGCTCAGATATAAAATCAACAGTTAAAAAGAAAATGAAACTATACAACAAAAACAATCCACAGAAGTAGAATAATCAACAGTTACACCACACCGCCCATCGTGTTTTTACTCTTGCTCTCACCAAAATAATCATTTATAGTGCACGGCATCACCCATCGTCCTTTATCACTCTTCCTCTCCCAATCAATGGTATAAAGTAAATCTATGGTTAGACGGCATCACCCATCGTGCCTCACCCAGGCAATAATATAGAGTAAATCAGTGGTTGCATGGCATTATTCATCGTGCTTTATCACTCTTCCTCACCCAATCAATGGTATAAAGTAAATCCATGGTTACACGGTACTACCCTTCGTGCTTTATCGCTCAGCTTCACCCAAGCAATAATCACAAACAATAGAGCGAGGGTATAAACAAAACTGTAATAGTAACCCCAGCAAGGGGAACACAAACAACAGATGAGTCCAGGCAAGGGTTCAACTAATAGCTCAAATATTCCGGCAAGGGAGAATTCAATAAATACTTAAATCCCAGCAAGGGAATGATCACAGTACTCTCGCTTTTAAGCACTTAGCTTCCAACAAGTTCTAAGTCGAGCCAATGCTCCAAAATTTCACAAAAATCACTATTTATCCTCAACCGTTCATATCATGTGAACTAAATCAATTCAAACAAGAAACCGAAAAATATTATTAGAAATAAAGGCAATTAAGACCCATAGTCATGCTAGACCCAGGTGCATAGGTAGCCGTCACCGTGCCTATACACCTACTCCACACTTAGCACGTAGCAAGCAAATAATATCCTAATCATATTCCCTCACGCCAAGTTATAACAAACACTTACCTTGGTCCAAAAATAGCGATCAAAGCTCTAAAATCGCATTCTCTTTAGAATCCAGCTTCTAAACAATGATATCTAGGCATAATTAGGTTCAGTATTATCAATAATAACCCAAGGACACAATTCCACAGCTTAGAAATGAATTTCCTAATATTCTTTCAAAATTACCAAAATTCGACACCGGGCCCACATGGTCCAAACTCGAGGCTCGGACCAAATTCCAATCACTCATAACCCCATGAGTTCAAATATATGATGTATTCTTAAGTTCAACAACAAAACAAAGTCTAAATCACAAATTATTTGAAAATTCTAACTACACTCATTTCTCTAATTTTTCTACCCATTTTTACATGTTTAGGCCTAAGAATTTGAATAATATTAATTGAAGATGAAGAAAATGAGTCAAGGATCACTTACCTAAGGAGTTTGATGAGAATCGCCCAAGAATCTCTCAAAAATAATGTTGGAGAAGAGAGAGTTGAGAAATGGGATGAAAATTCCGTAAGTGTTATGTTTCTCGGAACTTAAAATCACTGGGCGTATTTTGTTCATCGCGTTCACGACACAGGGTCGCGTCCGCAAAGGGTTGGATTTTCAGGGCATCGCGTCCGCGATGTAGTCACGCGAACGCGTAGAGGAAAACCGGGGGAATCACAAAATGGCCTACGCGAACGCGTAGGGAAAAGGGCAAGGGTCCTGGGCAGGCTTACACGCAAATGCAAAGGGCGTCCGCGAACGCGAAGAAGAGGGGCAGGCTGAGCATCGCGAACGCGAGGCATGGCCGCTTTCGCGAAGAAGGAGAAGCCTGTGCAAAAATTGCAGCAAATATGTCCAATTTTCTTAGTCCAAAACACCTCGAACCACCCCTAAGATTACTCCCGAGCCTTCAGGGCTCCCAACCAAACACACACACTACCTCAATATAATCCTACGAACTTAGTCGAGCGATCAAATCGCCAAAGTAACATCAGATTCAATAAATCAAATCCCAAAATTCCCATTTTTCATTTTAAAGTTCATCAACCTTTAGCTTTAGATTTCTAGGTCCGAAACATGTCAAACGACGTCCGATTTTTACCAAATTTTACAGGAAGCGCTTAAACCACATATATGACCTGTACCGAGCGTCAAAACCAAAATACAAGCCCGATACCATTACTTTTTGATCAAATTTTATTTTTATTTTCCTTAAATATTTTCAAAAAATAATTTCACGGAAAAATTATTTTCTCGGGCCTGCGACCTCGGATTTCGATTCCGGGAATACGCCCGAGTCCCATATTTTCCGACGGACTCTTTGGGACCATCACATCACGGGTCCGTTTACCTAAAGTATTGACCTAAGTCAACTATATCAATATTATTATCAAAATTCATAGTTTTTAACATAAAATTCTTATATTTTAATATAAAAAATTTTCCGGATTCAAGTCTGGACTGCGCACGCAAATCGAGACAACTAAAAGCGAGGTTTTCAAGGCCTCGGAAGTACGAGGAAAGGGAGAATTATGGTGATGACACTTTGGGTCGTCACATCAATCTCCTTCTTTCTATGTTGCACCCATTTTTTGGTGATGTAATTATGGTAGATCCGATTTGATTTTCTTCATATCTTAGATTTTTCGCTCTCTGCAATTTTCCTCTTGCTAAGCTACTTCAAGGGGTTTGAGTTTTCTCCTCTCTTTTTTTTTAGTTTCATGGATTCGGTCTCTTTCTAATTTTATCACTTGCTTGACTCTAATCTTCTAGCCTCTGTTGTGTTTGTTTTACATTCTTTTGAATAATTTCTTACTAGATCTACATATATGCCAGAAGTTCTATCTAATTTTCATGTGCATGTTTTGAAATAAATACTTAGGTGCGTGTTTTTTGTTTCTAATTTTGTCTGTGTAACGGTGAAATTTTATTATTTGAAGTTGCCTATTGAAGGTGAATTCAAAAAGTTTGTTTTTTTTTTCCTCAGATTTGATTTCTACATTCTTAAAAAAGTGGATTGAGATGCTTCTGTTTGACTATTATTGAGCTCAACTCATGATTGATACACATAGGGGGATCACTCTTCTGAATGTGGCAATGGCACTTGTGCATCCGCACACCTTTGATTTAATTTACAACTTCTATTTGTCTTCTTTGGAGAGTTTGGGTAATGTGAATTCCTTTTTAAATTGGTTTACCTCTTCAGACAAAATATTTGAATTAAAGCATAACTTAATCATTTGCAGGTTGATTATATCGGACTTAGAACCTCAAGAGTGCTAATATTCTAAAGATGCAGTTGGAAAACAAGTGGAATAAGGGTAACTAAAGCATATCAAATGCCTTGACCGTTGCTGCTTCAACATAGGGCTGTCAAATTTGGCCCAAACACAAATGACTCGCCTAACCCGTTCAAGGTTGGGTTAGTTATTGACCTGCCTATTTATTGAACTTAACCCATTTTAACCCAACCCATTTCAGCCCATTTAAAGTTGGGCTAATTTTTAGTCCAAATTGATCCATGAGTAAGTTTATCAAAATATATTTGAAATAATTTTATTTTTGTTTAATATTTTAAATATGACCATAACAAAAGAAAAAAAAACCTTATTTAGTAATTATACGATTTATGAGAAAATAACACATATTAATCAAAGTTTAATACGAGTTGGACGGGTTGGGTTATGACCCGAATTACGGGGTTTTGACACAGTTACCCACTAAATTAGAACTATTTACCCTTGTCTACCTATTTGTTTTTCTACCCATAAACTATTTACCGTATGTAAATTCGGATGCATGATAGACATCGGTACTCCAGTGCATTTCTCCGTTTGAATCAGAATAAATATGTTTTCAAACCTTCTCTTTAAAATTCAAAGTGGATATTCCTGCACGAATCTCAGCAATTACCCATAATAATTTTTGTAGGGAGTTTTTTTCTTTATTCTCCCCAATGTGGGTACCAAGAGACTATATCGAGAAATAAAAGAGCGAGTGTTTTAGGAATTAAATGTTTTTTCTCTGTATCAATTGTATTTTCTTTTATTTTTTCCTTTCCCTCATTATGAACATTTATTTGTTAGATTCTTGTCCCAATGTGTACAAGATGATAGGGAAAGTAACCAATAACTTTGTACTACACTAAATAACTTAAATGGTATAGCGTATTACATTTTGAAGAATTAATCCAAAAGATTTTTTGTGGCGTCTTTTTTTTTTCCTTTTCTTGTAACTTCGTTATATGATATGTTAGAAACCACACCAAATTAAATCCAATTATTAAGCTGAAATAATATTAGTGGTCACTTGATCTAATACAGCTAATATCAAATCGACTACTACTAAGCACTATAAATTAAATAATCAGATTCTAAGAATTAACACGTGATTGCCATGCAAACCTTTATCTCCTTCCCTATAAATATCAATACACACTCGACCATTAGCAGTAATACAACCAGTTATAGAGCAAGAAAACACAATCTATGGCAACCAAAGCTCCATATATACTAATTAGAATAAAAATGATAATAAAATTTTAAAAAATACAACAAAAGTATAAGTAGCAAAAAAGACTTCTAGTACCATGTGATATCAACATGGTATATATGTATGCCAACAAATATGTTTCCTCTAGAATATTGCTACAACCATCTGCGACTATACTACTGTACAAAAACATTAAAAGACACAATAAAAGTATGAGAAAATTACATGCTCGTATTGCAAGCTAAATATTCACAAAATAACTTGCTCATTTCGTATGCTAAGAGAGTATATAATTGTATGGGGTTGTTCCAACAAGTGCCTATAACTATAAAAACTATATACTCTCTTAGCATACGAAATGAGCAAGTTATTTTGTTAATATTTAGCTTGCAATAATTTATATTCATCGGCACACAAAAACTTTAGCATTGCAACTCATGTTGATATAAATAATTTCATTATAGAATTAAGTTAAAATGCAACTAAAATCGCCTCATAATATAATTTCCTTGAAACAGCCTCTCTGCCCCCCAGGGTAGGGGAAAGGTCTGCGTACATATTACCCTCCCAGACGCTACTTGTGAATTTTATTGGGTTGTTGTTTTTGTTGTTGTTGTTGTTGTTGTTGTTGTTGTTGTTGTTGTTGCAGCTAAAACAACCAAAAAAATGTTCAAACTACCATATGATACCAATATGGCATATAATTATACCAACATCGTATACAGTTTCACTAGTTAATTCCCTGCTACTATATGACTATACTACTATTACATAACACACATGCATAAAGAGAAAAATAGAAAAAGGTAAATCACATATTAAAATAATAAGGTATTTTATGATATTGTATTATATTAAAATTACTAAAAGAAAATTAAATATTGTACCAATTAAATGCAGCTAATACAACCAAAAAATAATTCAACTAGCATATGATATCAATATAGTATATAGCTATACTAATAGGGTATATAGTTGGAATGAATTGTATATCAAAATGGTATATTTGTATACTATTGGGTATACAATACAAATTGGTCATCTTCTCTGGTTTAACTATATTTCAACCCAAATTTCTAAATCTACTACAAATTAAAATCTCCATCAAATTGACTAAAACTTTAGCTACAACCTCCAATCAACTTTCCAAACAAACCCATACAGGATCAGATCAAAATAATTAAAAATTCAAACAAATCAAGTTACGAGTTTCAAGTTTCAAGATCCTTCAATGATGGATTTAATTTTCTCACAATAAAATCTTTGAAAATTAGCATTAACATCATAATCAAAGACAATACCCAATAAATTCCAACAACAAGCACTTCAACACATATGAAAATTCAAATTTTAGTTATATAGTACATATTATTTCTTATTTTACTTTTAGAAGATAAAATAAACCATGGAGCACAAATAAAAAAGGGCAATGATAGTATAAAAAGGTACAATACTAACAACACTGTCCACTATTGAAAAAAGCTAATTATTCTTTGGCTTCTTTTTTAGGATTTACACTTTTGCTGCTTAAATTAAATATGTTACCGCAAGCAAAACTTGGGTTGGGCGGGTAATTAGTTGAAATAGAATAGGTATTGATGTAATTACTTTTAAAATGGGTAATTACGGGTAATTACTTTTGATTAGGTAGGTATATAGGGTAGTTTTTCCAATTTTAACTCCTTCTTGACCCAACCCATCTTTGCCCAAGAACTTTTGGACGGGTCACTGATTCAATCCATTTTGAACCGTCCAAAATTGATCCAACCTGTGCATTTGACACCCTACTTCAACATTTGCTGACTGATTAGCACAATTGTAGAAGACTTATCTTTACTAGCGACTTAGCATCTTAAAGTGTCTACCCTCAGAAGTTACATCGCCTGATCACCCTTAAAGATCTACTAATTGCTAGCATTCCAATGTACATAAGATTGAAGAGTTGCAGAATAAAATAATTGAATTTTTTCAAGCTCTCTTTTTGAAGAAAGAGGATAATGAACATATCTTTTAGCGGACATATAATGTATGACAAATAAATGTCGATATCACATTACTTTAAATATTTTTGGTGATGCAGAGTGTTATTATTTCGCTAGACTGGACTTCAAAATTTTCAAACAAGTCACCTTGAGTTGCATATCCGAGGTATCAAGTACCAAATTTTCAGATGGCACTCATATTTTCACTGCTCTGCTTGAGCTGTTAATAGTGAGTTGAAAGTTTAATGTAAAAACAAAATATCAATATTGAACGAGATATCGGGTATAGCCCGTGCATAGCACGGGCACGACCCGTCTAGTTTTATAGCTAAAATTGAGCTGAATATTACTATCAGAAAGGAAAGAGATTGTACTAAGATTCTCAAGAGCTGTGTTTCATAATCAAAATAAGCTAACTTTCAAAATACGATGAGTTAATTAGATATATACAACAACAATAACAACTCAGTATAAATAGATATATGAAGAAAAAAAATCAATCATACATAAAGTTATAGTAATATAAATTTATTGGAATTAAATTCATAAAATAATTGGGACTATATTTTAAAAGGGAAACACAAATGTCCCAATAAATCCCAACTTACCAACATTTATCCATTAATCATAGATTACCAAAACTAGCCAATAAAAAGTGAAAAACCAAATTATAGGGTCCTTTCGATCAAAGAATCACATGAAAAAATCACATTTCATATTTTTAAGCGTGACTAGCAACATTACATACAAGACGGAAAGGCAATTTCATGGACGGAGTAACGAATAAGGTGATGAAATATAAAAATCAATACAATATTTCAAAAATCTAAATAAAAAAGCAACGTTTTCAATGGGTATAGCTGTAATTCATTGAGAATATATAGATAAGTCGATATGCAAAATTTGAGGAAGATTGGAGGTGATTTGGACTGGTTTTGTATTACAATTCGTAAATCGAGTTCAAAAAAATTTTCTGCGACACATGTATCGCGCATGTATCTCACACACAGATACACATGGATATAAATGTGATATACAAATGATACAAATATGACACATATGGGATACAAAAATGATACACAGTGTGATACACATATCATTTTTTTCATGTTCAGCTTTTACTTCGAATTTTAAGTTCAAACCACCTCAAAACTTCACCAAACCATCCCAAAACTGAGATTCAAACTCCTTAAGTTGTGCCCAATCTATTCTAATAACACCCACCCAAAACAAAGCAAAAATTTGATATTATTTTTCTATAAATAGCTAATTGGCTAAGTTGGCTAATATTAGTAATATTATATCAATTGGTCAATTTTTATAATGAGTTACTTCTAAATGGACATAGCTGGAAATTTCCCATTTTAAAATACAAGATATATTAGTTCAAATAAATTTATTGGTTTAATATAATTGGATTAAATATAAACCCAATATATGTGTATTAAATAAATAAGTTTTAATTCATTGGGCTGGTCCATTTAATTGAGCTACAAATGATGAGCCCACTTCTTAGGCCCAATATGTCATCTTCCTAGGGGCCCGATTTGGTGTCACTTACCAAATGACGTGGCATGTCAAGCCACAGAGAAGAGCCAATGGAACAATGTCATGTGTCAAAATGACAAGGCATGCCAAATCAAATTAAAAGGCCAATGAAACCGTGTCACGTATGCAAGTGACATGTTCTACCCAATCAAATGCGGCCTTGTCACTCTTCAATTTGATTGGCCAGAAATAATTTGCTCTTGTCATAACGCTTCCCTTCCACAATTATAAATAGGGGTCTTCAAATCAGAAAAGACACCAGAAGTTATAACAAGAAGCAAAAAAGAGCCCGTGGATCAAATGCTGCAAATTCTTCCACAAGTTTCAAGCTTCAAGTTCAAGTTCAAGAAATCAAGTTCAAGCTCAAGAATGAAGAACAAATCAAGGTTCAAGGAGTATGAGTTCAAATCAAAGTTCGTGCTTGTTGAATTCAATATCATCATTCGTGGCAACAAATACATATTCAACATAAAGCTCAAAGTCCCTTGAATTTATTTACTATTGAAAAGAAAATCAGAAGATTCATAAATATTGTAACACTCATCTATTTAAAATAAAATACTATAATTATTGCGATATTTTTTTATTTTGATTTTATTTTTTCGACGCCAAATTTATTGTCTACTTACGAGCAGACAAAAATAATGAATCAGAAAATGTTAAATGACAAATGAAATACTACTACATTGGCAAATAAAGTTGATGTTCTGTTTATAAAAGGAGGATATTAGTATCTTCTTTCGCACTAAGCTATTTTGATTATCTCAAAATTTCTCTCTCACACACTACTAATACCACTGATCCTAATCAACGTTCTGAAGCTACCGACAACCTCTGCAAAGCTTTTTTCTATTATCACATGAGAAAAGGAAAAGGGTGTGGCGGTTTAATTAGAGGTATGGACGGTGAATACAGTACCCTCCCGAATTTTACTGTCTTTGCCGTGCATCAGAATATTAAAAAACTATTATTTATATATATATATATATATATATATATATATATATATATATATATATATATATATATATATATATATATATATATATATATATATATATATATATATATATATTATGGGTGGTGCAGGTTGTGAACCATGGCATACCAGAGAATTTAATTAAAGAAGTAATTGATGGAACACAAGAATTTTTCAACTTAGGAGAGGAAGAGAAGAAAGAGTTTGAAGGGAAGTATGTGTTGGATCCTATAAGGTGTGGCACCAGTTTCAATACCTCTAAGTAAAAATATCTCGTGTTTACGTGTGGCAGGAGGAAGGCCTGCATCCTATGGGGCGCGAGTGTGACGTAAACGATCTATTCTAATACAAACATTAATAGCAATCTTTATGATTAAACAGCTAACCTATAGGGCATACAACACATATTTTTGTCAACAAAAGAATATCACTTTCATGCTTGGCAATTCTATCTTCTAGCTCCCTCCTTCGAATGAATTGATGCTCGTAAAGTATTTATATATGTCTCAAATGTGTCCAATTTAATTCCTTGTTTTCTTTTCACTAATTTCTTTTGAGATTTACAGACCACAACTTCATTCCCTTATCCATATACTCGGGAACAGCTATTTCGATTGGACTTCTGGACAAGTTGGCAACTACTATATCGCAATTATACTAATCTCTTTATCTGAGGATGTTTGATTGCGCATAAGGATGAAAGATAGTGAAACTTACAATCCTAAACAAATTATTACATCTTTATGGCTATAAAAGTTTGCTATTAAGAATAAAATAAAAAGTTAAATCAAAATTATTTTTAAATATAAAAATAAATCATTCATTTTGGAATAAAAAAATAAGGTCGATTAAATCGAAATAGATGGAATAAAAAAAATCCTTTCAATGTAGGCTGGCTGAGAAAAGTCACAGTGCTATGCTCCATCACCTTGCTAGTTGGAACCGTACTTAGTTATCTGATAGTTGGCCACTTGTTGCCTGAATTGTTTCTATTACCATGCAATATAATTTGACTTACCATGAATTTCAAAAAGGAGGTCCGTTGCTATATGATAGAAAAGGATCTCACGATCCATTAAATAATATATTTATTTATATTTATATTATTATAAAAATACGAATATTGAAACGCTCATTATTGATTGATCAAAATATTTTTGAAATAATGACTGACTTTTATACCCTTTGAAAGCTAAATAATTTCTTCAAAAGATAATTTTATGGTGGATAGAATTGTATTTCTACCTTTGTCTTATACAAATTTTTCGGATCTCTAATCATACTCAATTTCTAACTTTTTAGTCGTTTGAGCTATTGTTGAAATTCTAAAGCATGATTTGAGAAGGACAAGAATTTATCTATATTCCCCGGTTGATGGCCACTTGATATAATAGGCTAAATCTAGAGCTTGATTATGTTTTAATGTCATAATATGGTAAATTTATGAAAAATGGACTCTACTTGTGAATTGTATACATTGCAGGACGAGGAGCCTATATGATGCCTTAAAGTTGTGATTGGAATTACTTTGGAGCAAGAAAGACCCCTCGGAGTTGAGTATGCACGAAGACGAGAAAAAGAATCGAGGAAATAACGAACTAGGCTAGCGCTCCCAGCAGCGCGATCGCGCTAGTCCATTAGCGTGCCCAGTACAGAATGACACCCAACTAGCGCGGCCATTAGCGCATTCAGTAGCGCGTTCGCTCTAGTCCCATTTCCGGAAAGGATTTTTCAGGGGCAGAATTGGAAGTCTAGAGGAATTTTTTCACTTAACATATATTAAGTTAAGCTCGCCCAAGGATTATTTATAAAGGTTTTCATAATCTAGTACAAGAATAGAGAGGCAAGAGACAAGGAGGAGATTTCATCATCAAGTTCTTCTTTTCTTCCTTTTGTTTTTACTCTTTGTGATGAAATTGAACCTATTTGTGATGAACACTAGTATGAGTGGCTAAAACCTACTGTTCTAAGTTCATGGGTGAAACATGAATGTTGTTGTTTGAAGTTTAATTCGACAAAGTTGATATTGTCATATTTGGGTTGTTTATCTAATTCTGTTTTTAATTATTTTACTGAGTAGCTAACAGTGAAATACTATCTACGAATCTAGAGTTGAACGCGAAAGTGAGAACATTAGATTGCATATGGAATTAAATAGAGCAAGTTCTTGAACCCGGGCATCGGGAAACATATTCGCAATTAGGATAGACATATACCTAATTGTCTTGCTTGGTTGAAATACATGAGTTATAAATGCATTCTTGTTAATCTTAGTTCCATAGACATATTGTTACGACCCTAGTTCCCCAATTGTGAACATGTCATGACGGCACCTAGTTTTCACGACTAGGTAAGCCTAACACATTGCGGAAGTAACAACATTTACGAAATTTATAACCCAAAAGCGAAATAACATGAATAATGTATATAGTTGCCTCCTAGCACATACACTTTAACACTTTATATTATGAAACTATCTCAAAGACCCTGAAACCCACAGACAACACAAGCTAAGAGAAACATAACATATGGCTCTAATATTCGGAAATGTCTACAACAACTGAATACATGAAATGGAACTGCTAACAAAAAGGTAGAGTAGAAGGAGACTCTTCGGTCTGTGGACGCGGCAAATATACCTAATGTCTCTGGATATAGATCGTGGATCAATGATAGTGTGCCTGACCGGAAGTACCTGGATCTGCACTTGAAAAAATATGCGCAGAAGAGGCGTGAGTACACCACCGTGGTACTCAGTAAGTGCCAAGCCTAACCTCGGTTGAGTAGCGATAAGGAATGTCAGGGTTCTACTGAGATAAAATATAATAATAAGCCTGACAACAGTATGAAATAAGCAAACATAATGATATACAACTATGAAATAAATTTGATTACACAACAACAATTAATCCGCAGAAAATAAGACAAATACGGAATAAATAGCTCAATACCAGTACAAATAATGAGGATCTCCCAGGATACTGTCATGTAGTCCATTTTATCAATCTGTACGAGGAGCTCGTGGTATACCGTCCCATAGTCCACCTTTTGAATATCTCTGAAGGATCTCCCGGGATACCATCCCGAAGTCCACTATCAATGTACATAGGAGTTTTTGGGATACCGTCCCGTAGTCCCATATATAAATACCCAGTACTGGGGAAATCTACCTGCTGCATTGCCGTAGTTTCATATAATCGTGCTGGGGGATCTCCCGAGAATCAAACCCGTGGTCCCAAATATAAATGTGCAGGGGGAGCTCCGGGAATCCAACATCCGTAGTCTCAAATAAACAAACAAGGGAGAACTCCCGGAATCCAACATCTGTGGTCCCAATTTAAATGCACAACCACAACAAAGAATCTACAGGAAATTAAATATGGAACACCAACGATTAGGTATAACTAACCTAGCATGCTTCACGTAGTATGACTTAGGAAAAATAAGCAATTAAGCAGTTAATTATATCTAATCATACGTTTCTAACTAACACAGATTAATATTGCATGAAATCAGTCAAATAAACAGAGAAGCACAAGTAAAGTGGATATTCAATAATTAACACAAGTACACGTTCGTTACCTCACACAAGGCCTCTAAATCAGCAAATAAGAAGTCCTAACGGGAGAGGTCATCCACACAAGGTTAGACAAGCCACTTACCTCGAACCGGGACAAAAATCAATAAGGAACGATGCCCTTGCCATGAGTATCCAACTCCGAATGGCCCAAATCTATTCAAACCAATTACATAATGTAAATAACATCAGGAGTAACTAATTCAACTATTAAAAGTAAAGCTAAGGCGCGAAAATAGGTAAAAGGACCAAAATGCCTCTCGGGCCAACGTCTCAGAATCGAATAATTTTTAAATTTTCAGAACTCTCGTACTCTCACGAGTTTACCCATATAAGATTCATCCAAGTCGGAGATCAAATTCCCCCTCAAAACTCAATAGTTTGGTCAATGAAGTTTCATCCAATTTTTCCCAAATTTGACCTTGAATTCAAATTTAAATGATGGATTAAACTACAAAATGATGGAATATAACTAGAAAGGATCATAGAAACATTACCCAATAATCTCATCTTCAAAATCATCTCAGAATCGCCCTTCCCCGAGCTCAATTTGATTTTCTTATCTATTGAAAACTAACCCTCGAATTTCCCTTATCTGAACAGTGATTTCCGCTTTTGCGGAGTACGGACCGCTTTTGCGGTCTCGCATATGCGAAAAAAGTATCCGCTTCTGCGGATTTCATTAAGGGGCCAGAGTCCACTTCTACGGAATTATAACCTTTTATGCGGCTCCGTCTTTGCGGATAACTGATTGCTTCTGCAGTCTCTGAGGAAAGGACCAACTCGTTTCTGCGATGTGAAGGCCGCTTATCCAGTGCGGCTTCTGCGGTTCCCAAGCCGCAGAAGTGGAAATACCAGAAGATGAAAAGTTCAGCCGTTGCACACTTAGGAAAATCAACCCGTCGTCCATCCAAAATCATGCTGAGATCTCAGCGACCCCAGCCAAAACAAAATTACCATCTAACGCCTTATTCGAACTTGTACCAATCCTTAAAACCTCCAAAACAACACCGAAAACCCGATTAAATCAAAGATTCAAGCCTAAGAACTTCAAATTCATCCAAAACACGCTTTCAATTCATTACATAAGCAACACTCGTCTGATTGGTCTGACATTTTGCACGCACGTCCCAAATGATATGACGGTGCTACAGAAACTTCCGAAATTTCATTCCGGCCCTTGTATCACAAATTCACTATCGGACCGGAAACCTCCATATTTTAACTTTTGGCATTTCTAGACTGAATAAGCTACAGACATCCAAAATACATTCCGAACACGCTCCTAACCTCAAAATAACATAACAGAGGTAACGAAACCATCAGATTCCCATTCCGAGACCGTCTTCACACTGTTCTAATTATGGACCACTATCCAACATTTACACTCAGATTTACGGAGTAAGTGTCCCAAAACACTTCGAATGCTAAAATCGAACGTCCCGACAAACCAAAATAGTAGAAATGAACTTACGGGAAGCAGTTAATGGGGAACGAGGCATAAATTCCAAAAACGACCGGCCAGGTCGTCACATCCTCCTACACTTAATCATTTGTTCGTCCTTGAACGAGCATAGAGAACATACCTGAAGTATCAAATAGATGAGGGTACGACTGTGAAAATCTCGCTCGATCTCCAAAGCTGCATCTTTAACCGACTGACCTCACAATTGAACTTTTACTGAGGCTATCTCCTTTGACCTGAGCTTTCGGGTCTGCCTGTCCAATTTTGTCACTGGCTCCTGAACAATGGACAAATCCTTCTTCAACTAGACTGAAGTAAACTCCAACACGAGAGATGGGTCACCGTGATACCTCCGAAGTATCGAGACATGAAATACCGGATGAACCCCGACCAAACTGGGAGGTAAGGCAAGCTCATAAGCAACCTCCCCAACTCGCTTCAAAATCTCAATGGGGCCAATAAACCTCAGACTCAACTTCTTTTTCTTCCCAAACCTCATGACGTCTTTCATAGGTGATACCCGAAGCAGAACCTGCTCACCAACTATAAATGAAACATCAGAAACCTTCCGGTCTGCGTAACTCTTCTGTCTGGATTGGGCCGTACGGAGTCTATCCTGAATCACCTTAACCTTCTCTACCGCATCCTAGACAAAAATCCGTGCCCAATAGCCTGACCTCACCCGGCTCGAACCGACCCACAGGGGATCTGCATCTCCTACCATATAATGCCTCGTATAATTGTTGTTCTACACAAACTAAGCCGATGGCGAGAACTGATCCCAAGACCCTCTAACCTCAATTACGCATGCACAGAGCATATCCTCAAGAATCTGAATGGTGCGCTTGGACTTCCCGTCCTCTGAGGGTAATAAGTTATACTCATAGTCACCTGGGTACTCAACTCCTGCTTGACGGCTCTCCAGAACCGTGAGGTAAACACTGAACCCCTTTGTGAGATGATAGAAAATGAAATGTCGTGCAGACAAACAATCTCCCTGATAGAAATCCCCACTAACCACTACATTGAGTAAGTAGTACACACTGGAATAAAATGAGCGGACTTGGTCAGCCGATCGACAACAACCCAAATAGAACCAAATTTCTTCGCAGTCAAAGGGAGGCCAGTTACAAAGTCCATTGTGATCTTCTCCCATTTCCACTCGGGAATTTCCATTTGCTGGAGGGACCCTCCTGGTCTAAGGTGCTCAGCCTTTGCCTGCTGACAGTTGAGGCATCTAGCTACAAAATCTACTATGTCCTTCTTTATCCGCCTCTACTAGTAATGTTGCCTGAGATCCTAATACATCTTCGCGGCACCCGGATGGATGGAGTGCCGCGAGCTATCGGCCTCTGTCAATGCTAACTCACGAATATCATCAACATCGGGTACACAGATCTGGCCCTGCATCCTCAGTACCCCATTATCTCCAATAGTCACATCCCTAGCATTGCCATGCTGAACTGTGTCCCTGAGGGTCATCATACTGCGGCTCCCTGATTCAATAGAACAATGAAGACCAAGAAACCATAAAGGCTAGAACCCGACTGGGTTCCGAAAGGTCCAATTGACTGGCTAAGGCCTGAACATCCATTGCCATGGGTCTCTCCAAAGCTGATAAATATGCCAAACTCCTGAAAAACTCCGCCCGGTGACTCAAGGCATCGATTACCAGATTGGCCTTTAACGGGTTATAAAGAATAGTAATATCATAATTCATTAGTAGCTCCAACCATCTCCTCTAGCGTAAGTTCAGATCTTTCTGCTTGAACAAGTGCTGTAAACTCCGATGCTCCGTGTAGATCTCACAAGGCACGACGTACAAATAATGACGCTAGACCTTCAAGGCATGAACAATAGAAACTAATTAAAGGTCATGGAAAGGGTAGTCGTTTTCATGTACCTTCAACTGTCTAGACGTGTAGGAAATCACCCTACTGTCCTGCACCAAACCGCTCCATGTACGACCCGTGAGGTATTGTAATAAATTGTATAGCACCCCGAACAAGCAGGTAATATCAAAATAGGGGCTGAAGTCAAAGCCATCTTGAGTTTCTGAAAGTTCGCCTCACACTTTTCTGTCCACTCAAAGGGAGCACCCTTCTTGGCCAATCTAGTCATATGGGCTGCAATCGATGAGAACCCTCTATAAAACGATGATAATACCCCGCCAGGCCAAGGAAACTCCGAATCTTTGTAGCTGAAAAGGGACTGGGCCAACTCTGCATGGTCTTCACCTTCTTCTGATCCACGCGAATGCCCTCACTCGATACCACTTGGCCTAGGAATGCCACAGAACTCATCCAAAACTCACATTTTGGGTACTTTGCATGTAATTGCTTTTCTCCCAAGGTCTGAAGCACTGTCCTCAGGTGCTGCTCATGATCTTCCTAACTCTGGGAGTATACAAGAATATCTTCTATAAAAATAATGACGAACGAGCCAAGATAAGGACTAAATACACTGTGAATCAAATGCATAAAAGTTGCTGGGGCGTTGGTAAACCCAAATGACATGACAAGGAACTCGTATTGACCATACCGAGTCCTGAAAGCAGTCTTCGGGATATCTGGCTCCGGATCTTTAACTGGTGATAACTTGAGCGAAAATAAATCTTAGAAAATAGCTATGCGCCCTGAAGCTGGTCAAATAGATCATCGATACGAGGCAAAAAATATCGGTTCTTCATTATAACCTTGTTCAACTGACGATAATCAATACACATGCGCATAGAACCACCCTTTATCTTCATGAACAAGACAGGAGCACCCCACAGTGAAACACTGGGTCGAATAGAACCCTTATCAAGCAGTTCATGTACCTTTTCCTACAACTTCTTCAACTCAGGAGGAGCCATACGGTAAGGAGGAATGGATCTGGGCTGAGTGCCCGGCAATAAATCAATAACAAAATTAATGTCTCGATCGGGAGGCATGCCTGAAAAATCAGCTGGAAACACATCGGGATAATCCCGTACCACTGGGACAGAATCAACAGAAGGGGTAGCAGCACTGACATCTCTCATATAAGCTAAATACACGGCGCACCCCTTCTCAACTATACTCTGAGCTTTAAGAAAAGATATAACTCAACTGGGAGTGTGATCAAAAGTACTACTCCACTCAATACGCAGAACACCTAGCATATCAAACATCACGGTCTTAGGGTGACAATCAAGAAACCGGGGTGACAACCAGCCCATGCCCATGATAATATCGAAATCAACCATATCGAGTAATAAAAGATCTATTCTGGTCTCGAAACCATGGATAGTAACCAAACACGACCGATAAATGCATCCCACAACAAAGGCATCTCCCACAGGAGTAGAAACATAATCAGGAGAACTAAAAGAATCTTGGGATACGCCCAAATATGGAGCAAAATAAGAAGACACATAAGAGTAAGTGAAGACTTGGCTGAATAGAATCGGCGTGCCTCTATAACAAACCATGAAAATATCTGTGGCAATCAAATTGGAGACAACATCTTCATTACAGTTAGGTGGGGTAGCATATGGGGCTGTAGCCATGGCCTGAGAACTCAGTGAGGAATGCTACCGACAATGATGTTGTGGAGGTGCACTCCTCCCAAGCCTAGGGCAATCCCTCACTACATGGCGGGTGTTCCCGCACTCATTACAAGCTCTGGGAGGGCGTGGCGGTGGGAACTGTACGCCACGGGTACTCCTAGACCACTGAACACCTGGAACCCTATGTGAAACCAAAGATGCAAACTGAACTGGCTGAGCCCAAAAACCTCTACCATGCCGTGCTTTTCTTCCAAAATAAGGGTTAGCGGGCCTGCAAGTCTACTCACTCCTTTGTACTCTCCTTCCTAACCTTGTCCATCCCTCTATTGGCGAGAGGCCGTAATCACCCGCTGAACTGGGACCACAAGTGGTGCTGCCCTGACAACCGAAACCTGACCAATAGGAACTCGTTGCTCTGAAGTGGGGGCGGCGGGAGTCTAGGCCCCTCCCCCGATCTGTGAAGTAGTCGGCATAACCTGAATTAATACCGCCCAGACCAATGTGCCAAACATGCTCAGGAACTGTACCAAAGTTCTCTGAAGGGCTGGAACAGCAGTATCTATCAGCATGATAGGTGCCTAAACTACGGCTGGATCTGCTGGTGATACCTCATTGGCAACTCGCGCAGGTGCTCTCGCCATGCCATGTGTGCATCCTCGGGATCTACCTTGGCCCCGGCCTCTGGCGGCTGCAATAGGAGGCGCGGGTGTCTAATCATCTCGAGTAGTGTGTGTCATCATCTGTGAGAGAATAGAAGTCAGAAGTTTAGACTTGTGATGTCAAAAATCTCGCACGACATGGAAGTCAAGTGAAGTTAAATTTTCCTACATAGTTACATAGCCCCTCATAGATAAGTACAGACGTCTGCGTACCGACCAACGAGAATCTAATAAACGCCTGTGTTGCGTTACTCTTATGAACCTAGAGCTCTAATACCAACTTGTCACGACCCTAGTTCACTAGTTGTGCACATGTCATGACGGCACCTAGTCTTCACTACTAGGTAAGCCTAACACATTGTGGAAGTAACAACATTTACGAAATTTATAACCCAAAAGCGAAATAACATGAATAATGTATATAGTTGCCTCCTGGCACATACAATTTAACACTTTACATTTGGAAACTATCCCAAAGACCCGGACGGGCAACACAGGCTAAGAGAAACATAAGATACGGCTCTAATATTCGCAAATGTCTACAACAAATGTATACATCAAATGGAATTGCTAACTACAAGGTAGAGTTGAAGGAGACTCTTGGGTCTGCGGAGGCGACGCATATACCTCAAGTCTCCTTGGATCACTGATAGTGCGCCTGAACGGAAGTACCTGGATCTGCACATCAAAAACATGCGCAGAAGAGGCGTGACTACACCACAACGGTACTCACTAAGTGCCAAGCCTAAACTCAGTTGAGTAGTGACGAGGAAGGTCAGGCTCTACTGAGATAAAATATAATAATAAGGATGACAACAATATGAACAAAGCAGACATAATGATCTACAACTATGAAATAAATCGTACTATACAACATCAATTAACCCGCAGAAAATAAGATAATGTGAAATAAACATCTCAATACCAGTACCAATAATTAGGATCTCCAGGATACCGTCATGTAGTCCATATTATCAATCTCTATGAGGAGCTCCCTGGATACTGTCCCGTAGACCACCATATGAATATCTCTGAATGATTTCTGGGGATACTATCCCTTAGTCCACTATCAATGTACATAGGAGATCCCGGGATATCGTCCCGTAGTCCCAAATATAAATACCCAGTACCGGGGGAATCTGCTGGCTGCATTGCAGTATTTCCATATAATCGTGCATGGGGATCTCCCGAGAATCGAACCCGCAGTTCCAAATATAAATGTGGAAGGGGAGCTCCCGGAATCCCGCATCCGTAGTCCCAAATAAACAAACAAGGGGGAACTCCTGGAATCCCACATCCGTAGTCCCAATTTAAATGCGCATCCACAACAAAGAATACACAGGAAAATCATATACGGAACACCAAAAATTAGGTATAACTAACCCAGCATGCTTCACGTAGTATGACATAGGCAAAATAAGCAATTAAGCAGTTAATTCAACCTAATAATGCTTTTCTAACTAACACTGATTATTCTTGCATTGAAATCAGTCAAATAAACAGAGAAACAGAGTTTACATAATTCAAGAAAAGTGTATTTTCAACAATTAGCACAAGTACATGCTCGTCTGCTCGTGCACAAGGACTCTAAATCAGCAAAGGTCCCCGACACAATGTTAGACAAGCCACTTACCTCGAACTGGTGCAAAAATCAATAAGGAATGTTGCCCTTGTCACGAGTATCCGACTTCAAATGTCCTAAATCTATTCAAACCAATTACATAATGTAAATAACATTGCTAATAACTAATTCAACTATTAAAAGCAAACCTAAGGCGCGAAAATAGGTAAAATGACCAAAACGCCCTTCCGACTAACGTCTCAAAATTAAATAATTTTCATATTTTCTGAATCCTCGTACTCTCACGAGTCTACCCATATAACATTCTTTTAAGTCGAATGTCAAATGCCCAATTAAAACTCAATAGTTTGGTCAATGAAGTTTCATCCAATTTTCCCCAAATTCGACCTTGAATTCAAATTTAAGTGATGGAAAAACTACAAAATGATGGAATATAACTAGAAAGGATCATAGAAACGTATCCCAATTATATCCTCTTCAAAATCCTCTCAGAATCGCCCTTCCCCGAGCTCAATTTGATTTTCTTAACTTTTGAAAACTAACACTCGAATTTCTCTTATCTGAACTACGTTTTTGCTTTTGAGGACAAGGGACCTATTTTGTGGTCCCGTACATGCTACCAGGTATCCACTTCTGCGGATTTCATTAAGGAGCCAGAGTCTGCTTTTGCAGACTTATAACCGCTTATGCGGCTCCGTCTTTGTGGATAACTGGCCGCTTCTGCGGTCTCTGAGGAAAAGGACCAACTCATTTCTGCAGTGCGAAGGCCGCTTATGCGTTGCCGCATCAGCGGTTCCCAAGCCACAGAAGCGGAAATACTAGAAGAATAAAATTTCAGCTATTGCACACTTAGGAAAATCAACCCGTCGGCCATCCGAAATCATCTCGATATCCCTGGGACCTCAACCAAAAACACAATTACCATCTAACACCTCATTCAAACTTATACCAATGCTTAAAACCTCCAAAAACAACACCGGAAACCCGATTAAATAAAAAATTCAAGCCTAAGAACTTCAAGTTCATCAAAACACACTTTCGAGTCAAAACCTAACCAACACTCATCCGATTGACCAGAAATTTTGCACCACGTACCAAATGATATGACGGTGCTACAGCAACTTCTGGAATCTCGTTCCGACCCTCGTATCAAAAATTCACCATCCGAGCAGAAACCTCCAAATTCTATGTTTTGATATTTCTAGCCTAAATGAGCTACGGACATCCAAACTGCATTTCGAACACGCTCCCCACCCCGAAGCCACCAAACAGGGCTAACGGAACCATCAGATTTCCATTCCGAGGTCATTTTCACACTGTTCCGATTATGGACCACTTTCCAACACGTACGATGTGATTTAGGCACTAAGTGTCTCAAAACACTCCAAATTCTAACACCAAACATCTTGGCAACCAAAATTGCAAAAATGAATTTAGGGGAAGCAGTTAATAGGGGAATGGGGAATACATTCCAAAGACGACCGGCCGGGTTGTCGCACATATCAGCATTAAGTTAACTTGAATAGGCGAGTAAGGACTCGACAGATTCTTATGAGCAATATCAACCATGTCAATCAATAGTCAAGATAAATCAATTAGTCATTTTAATCCATGAACTCAACACGATTGTTTGCTAGCCCGTGACCCTGGAATACCCTCTCCTACAGATTGTTAGTCGAAACTGCTATTTGTTTGGTTGATCAATCTAGTAAAATTAATATTTGATAGTTTAGGTAGTAAATTAGTTACATCTACATTTTGTGAAAAATATCTTCAATAGATAAGTTAATTGAGTTTGAATCACTTAGCAGTTAATCACAAGTCTTCATGGGACGATACTCTACTCACTACTTTATTACTTGACGATCACAAGCACTTGCTTGAGTGTTTTTGGTCGCAACAAGTTTTTGGCGCCATTCCCGAGGACTTAGAAATTAGCTACTTGACTGAATTAAACTTTTATTATCTATTTATTCAATTTTTCATTTTTAGTTCACTTTCTTTGTGCTAATACATGCTTTTCTCTTGAATGCGAAGGAGTAGAAGCACAAACAATCTCCTTCCACTTGATCTCAAAATTGAACGAACACTTTAAAAAGTGAGGAGGGAGGTGGACGCTTGAAACAAAATTCAGTGAGAGTTTGATATCGTAGTCCAACCACATCCAATAGATATGGAAGGTAATGAAAAGTGCGCGGTGATTGAAGCCGCAAGGCGAGGTTTGGCTAATATGACTCGGGCTATTGTGAAGTGTGATATCACAGAGCACTTTGAACTCAAACAATACATGGTGCAGTTGATCTAGTACACATGGCAATATGTGGTTTATCTCATGAAGACCCGCAGAGGCACATTCAGAATTTCTTGGAAATTACTGATACTTACAGTTATCCGAACATTTCCAAGGACTATGTAGAGCTGACACTTTTCCCTTTTTCACTTCTCGGTGAAGCTAAGGAATGGTTTCAGAAGGAGCCAGTAAATTCAATCCGCACTTGGGATGATCTGGCACGGAAATTCTTAATTAGGTTTTTCCCCACTAAGAAGAAAAGGTCATTGAGGAGTCATATTCTTGGGTTTGAATAATGGAATGACAAAACAGTTCGCCAAGCATAGGAAAGATACAAGAAGCTGCTCAAAGATTGTCCATATCATTGCCAGACGGACGAGATATTGGGTCACACTTTTGTGGGTGGTTTAGATGATGCATCAAAGATGAATCTTGATTCAGCTTGTGGAGGTAGTTGCATGGCCAGACCTTATAGTGAAAATCCAACTCTTGCTAAATAACTTCACTGCTAATGGTCATAATTGGAAAGATGATAGTGATTCATGAAAGACAATTAAGCAAAAAACATTCGGATTAATTGAGCTTGATGATGTTTTATCCATGAGAGCCGATATAGAAAAATTAGCAAATAAGATGAATAGAATGACAATGCAACAACCACAACAGATGCAACCTGTGCAACAAATATCTATTTGCTGCGAACTATGTGGCGACATCTATATGAGTGATACGTACTCCACGAATCCAGAATCCATATACTACGTGGGGTAGCAGAGTAGAGGTCCAACAAATCACCATGCACAATACCGGAATTCTTCTAATCCAAATTAGAGGAATCACCCCAACTTCTCATGGGGTGGAAATTAGCCGAATCCGAATCATTATAGACCTCAAGGGAATTTCAATAAACCTCAGAAGCTACCCTAACTAATGGAAGAGAGCACAAATGACTTGCTAAAGAAGTTGTTGCTTGACAATCAATAGCACAGGACCGATTTCAGAAACTTTGAGAGGCAAATGGGGAAGTTAGCAACAAATCAAAACACCAGACCTGCAAGCGCTCTGCTAATTGATACAGAGAAGAACCCTCTAGTGAATGCAGTTATCATTCAGAAATGGGAAGGGGTTAGAGGAAGTGCCAAAGAAGAGAAAAGACAGCCCATACCTGAAGGGGAGTTGATCCGTAAGGCGACTCACGAATCAAATAATAATTATGCCATTCCATAGTTGTGATGAACTGGCCGGTCTTCACGTGAGTTACTGTCCTATTTTCCCCATTTTATGATTCTATACGTTTCATTATACGTGTTGGTAAATTTGAAGTAATTCGAATAGAGTTCGGTTAGAAATGAGACAGTTATTCTCTTTAAGAGAAGGTTAGTTTGGAAAAGTCAACTGGATGTTGACTTATGATTTAGAGAGCTCGGAATGAATTTTTGACGATTCGAATAGTATTGGGTGATGATTTGTGACTTAGAAGTGCAATCAGAATTGAATTTGGAACTCCGGTGTAGAATTAGGCTTGAATTGGCTAAGTTTGAATTTTGGCGAATTTCGGTTGATAGGTGAGATTTTGACCGAGGGTTAGAATAAAATTTCGAGAGTTGTAGTAGCTCCGCTAGGTGATTTTGGATATGCGTACAAAGTTTCAGGTCATTTAGAGGTGTTTAGGTCGGGTGTTTAATCAAATGCAAGTTTCGGAATCTTGACTTAGGCTTGAATCCATGGTAATTTGATGATTTTGATGTATATAATAGCGTTTTTATGTTACGAGCAAGTTTAAATGAAGTAGTATAAAATATCCGTGCATTTGCTTGGGGTTTGGAGGGCCTCAGGATGATGTGGAATGGTTAAACAGCGAAGTTTGATAGTTGTTGCAGGTCTGGTGCACATGGCTTCTGGTATTTCCGCATCTGTGGAAAAGGAGCCGCAGAAGCAGTTCTGTAGACATAGCTAAGAGATTGCAAAAGCAGTCCATGAGGGACCGGGGAAATTCCGTAAAAGCGGAGGGGGTATCATTTCAGCGGGTCCGCAGAAGCGGAATGGTGCGATCCGCAGAAGCAGATGGTTGGTCGCAAAAGCGGAAGGCCAAGGATTTAATGAAAACCACAAAAGTGGTCATATGGTTGAAGAAGCGCTCCTGCAAAGGTGGTTACAGGACCGCAGAAGCGAAAATTGCTGAAGGGTTTAATGAAACAGTATTCGCGAATTTCAGAGGATAAGAAAAACATTTTAGACTTTGGGAAGAGGCGATTTGGGTGATCTTTAGGACAAATCGAAGGAGCTTCATCAGGTATGAACTATTAGCCTAGGAATATGTTATATTTTGGTGTTAAAACATTGATTAATGACGGAATTTCAAGGATTTAAGGGCTCAAAATGGATATTAGGGCTTGAAACCTAAGAGAGTTTAAATGTGAGTTTTGGAGGGGCAAACGAACTCCGATTTTGATAAAAAATATATGTACGGACTCGTGGCGAGATGGGGAATCCGTTGATGTAATTTTCATAATTGTTTTATAAGTGGTCCGGGGGCTCGAGTTTTACCAACTTCATGTTTTTAGTATTTTTTGACTAATTTCGATTGAGTTATGTTTCTTTAGCATATAATAATGTATTCATTGTGGATTTAACTAGATTCGACGCGCGAGGAGGTTGATTCCAAAGGAAAGGGCATTGCGGACTAGTCTACGATCGGCTTGAGGTTGGTAATAGATATAGATGATGACCTGAGGGTTTGAAACCTCGGTGTCTCACAAATGTGACGTTGTATTGAGGCGAGACATATACTTTACTATAAGTGCGGGGTCGTTTTTGGACGGGACTATGGCTAGGTCAATCCGAGAAATTTCTATACTGTGTTATATGCCTAGGAATTGGCTTGTAAACATCATACTTGGATTGTTATGAGCATATTTGGGTTGCGAGCCAACTATTTGGATCCCTTAGGGATTATTATCACTGTTTCCATGATATTGAGTATGTTCCCATGATATGTGTCCTGAGTTAAATATTGTCATAAAATGAGTAGAAGTTTTCTAAGGCTTTAATCATTAAAACTATAATACCTGTTAAATGGAATCGAAAATGGCAATTGATTGTGCCTGTGTGGCTTACTTGCATATATATATATATTTGGACTGATTGTGGACCGAGCTGCACGCCGCAGAGAATGCTACTATGTCATTGCACTTGGGAAGTACGAGCCCCTCTAGAGTCTTAACCACCACAGCGGTCGTGTGCATTGCATTGCATTCATTCATCGATATCTGTTTATCATTGATTAATTGTTATTTCATCGTAAAATGTGCTAAGAGGATAGTTACGGCTTCACATTGTGGTATTTCAGGATTTTTTTAAAAGTCGTTATACATGTCTCTTACCGCTGAGTTGGAAGTACTAACTTTACTCCCTGCACCTTGTGTGCATATTCAGGTGTTCCAGAGACTTAGCTGAACAGTCGTTGCCTTCCAAAGTTTGTTCAGAGTTATCGAGGTAGCTTCCTGGCATTCGTAGGACCCAACTTCTCCCCTTTTGTTCAGTTTTTTATTTCCATTTTCTAGACTTACACAAATTTCGAATATTGTTATTTAGTTTTTTAGAGGCTCTCAGCTACCGATTCAGGGAGTTATCTGTTGGATATTAGTATACTTTTTATCTATTTCGTATATCTTATATTTCCTATATTGATGATATTTTGTTATTTTATATTATGTTCTGTATTTATGTTATTTTAGTATGAGTGTATTGATAGTACTAACTTATCGTCTCTTGTTGATGTCTTGAGCCGAGGGTCTCGTGGAAATAGCCTCTCTGCCCTCCGGGGTAGGGGTAAGGTATGCATTCATATTACCCTCACCAGACCCCGCTTGTGGGGTTATACTGGGTTGTTGTTGCTGTTGTTGTAGTTGTTTAAAGGCTCTAGACTCGTGGCCCCATATTCAGCTAGGAGTGCTTTATCTGATATTTTGTTTTGTTCCAGATTGACTTTATTATAAACCTTGGAGTATTTTTTTTAAAATGTTAATTTCCCTTAAATTGTTGGAAATGAGTTATCAGGGGGTTTTTGTGAGGTAATTGGTCAGGCATGCCTATTTGTATGGTTGGACGCCATTACTACCGGGTTTGGGTCGTGACAACTTGGTCTCAAAGCCTAGGTCATTAGGCCTCACAAGCTATGAGCTGGTTAGTAGAGTCTCTTGGATCGGTATGTAGGCGTTCGAATCTATCCTCGGGAGGCTACAGAACCTTTAGGAAATACTTCACTTTCTTGAAATTCTTGTCGTGCGACTTTGTTGGTCTGAGAACTAAATTTCTGTATTCTATTCTCTCGCAGATAGTGAGAACCCGTGCTACCGGACGTGGCGGACGACCACCCTTGGCACCCTCTAGGTTCTATGGTTGCGGTCGTGGTAGAGGCGGACCAGCAGGGGTAGCACATGCAGATCCACCAGATGCCCAGGTCCAGGACCAGCCTCCAGCAGCACCTGTCTAGGCACCAACAGTGCCTATTGTGATTCCTGGGCTTCAGGAGGCTTTGGCTCATATCTTATCCGTCTACACTGGCCAAGTTCAGACTGTATCAGCCACCATTGTAGCAGCTACTTCTCAGACTGGGGGCGGTCAGCAGACCCCCGCTGCTCGCACACCCGAGCAAGGTGTTCAGGGGCTGCAGACACCGGGAGTTGCCCCAGTTGGACCAGCTGCAGTAGTTGCTCCAGTTGCACCAGTTGCACCAGATGCTCCTGTTGCACCAGTTGCACCAGTTTCCCCAGTTGCGCCATTCGCACCAGCTCCAGATTTTGTGTACTGGCTATGCTAGATGATGAGCAGTGTCGTTTGGAGATGTTCGATAGGCTTCAGCCTCCGACGTTCAGTGGTACAGAGAGCGAGGATGCCTAGGTATTTCTGGACAAGTGTCAGCGTATGCTTCACACTGCAGGGATATTGGAGTTGAGTGGAGTAGATTTTACTACTTTCTGGTTCTTCGGGACTGAATTTACTTGGTGGGAGGAGTTTGAGAGGCGTAGGCCTGTTGGAGTAGCGCCCCTTACTTGGCAGCAATTCTCCTCTCTCTTTCTTGAGAAGTATGTACCGCAGTTTTGCAGGAAGGAGCTGGGTCGTCAGTTTGAGTGGTTGGTTCAGGGGGACATGACTGTGACCCAATACGAGTCGAGGTTTACGCATCTAGCTTGTCATACTACTTGGATGATCCCGACTGATCGGGAAAGGATTAGGAGGTTCGTATATGGTCTCAACTATCCCATTCGTATCATGATGACTAGAGAGAGGGTTGTGGCCACCTCGTTTGAAGAGCTAGTTAATATGGCTTGTCAGATTGAGACAGATCATCGTCGGGAGCGCGAGGAGAGGGAGGCAAAGAGGCCTTGAGGTTTAGGTAGTTTCAGCGGGGCTGCGTTTAGGGGCCAATTCTACCGCAGCTGAGGTCGTTCTTTCAGACCTCCTCAGTAAGGTCGTACAGAGTCCAGTGGGGCTTCTTCAGGCCGTTGTCATCAGGTTTATCAGTAGGGCCAGTCTTCACTTAGCGTTCTTCCAGCTCAGAGTACTACTCCTGCTTCGTTAGCCCAGGGCTCATCTGCAGCGAGGAGTTCCCACCAGTCCCCTTCTCCAGCTCCAGGTCATAGTTACAAGTGAGGTGAGTTGGGTCATATGAGGAGACAGTGTCCTCGGCTCCGTAGTATACAGCCTCAGCAGAGGGATCAGCCCTCGTCATTTGCTCCTGTTTCATCAGCACCCACCCAGTCAGTTAGGAGTGGAGGTCGGGTAGCCAGAGGTTGCCCCAAAGGTGCGGACCGTACTGGCGGTTGTCAAAATCGATTCTATGCTCTTCCAGATAGTAGGGATGCCATCGCATCAGATGCTATCATCACCAGTATTATCTCAGTCTGCCACAAGGATGCTTCTGTCTTATTTGATCCTGGATCTCCCTATTCCTATGTATCTTTATGATTTTCTCATCATTTAGGTATGACCTCTAGTTGTCTTGCCTTACTTGTGCGCATATCTACCCTAGTGGGCGACACTATTATTGTGGATCACGTCTATCGATCGTGTCTAGTGACTATTGGGGGTCTGGAGACCCAATTTGACTTGTTATTATTAGGTGTGGTGGATTTCGACGTGATTCTAGCTATGGATTGGCTATCTCCATACCATGTTATTCTGGACTGTCATGCCAAGATAGTTATGTTGGCTATTCCAGGTATTTCGAGGATCGAGTGGCGAGGCATGACTGATTATGTGCCCAGTTGGTTGATTTCCTTATAAAATGCCCATTTGGGAAGGGTTATTTATCGTACTTGGATTTCGTCAGAGATATTGGAGCGAAGACCCCTAGTCTTGATTCGGTCCCTGTTGTGACGGATTTCCCTGATGTGTTTCCAGCGGATCTGCCGAGCATGCCGCCGGATAGGGACATTAAATTCGTTATTGTTCTAGTGGGGGGCACTCAGCCCATCTCTATTACTCCATATCATATGGAACCAGTAGAGCTAAAGGAGTTGAAGGAGCAGCTTCAGGAATTCCTAGATGAGGGGTTCATTCACCCAAGTGTGTCCCGTGGGGTGCACCAGTCTTACTTGTAAAGAAGAAGGATGGCACAATGAGAATGTGCATTGATTACAGACTGTTGAATAAGGTGACAGGGAAGAACAAGTACCCAGTACCCCGTATTGAGGATTTGTTTGATCAGCTTCAAAGAGAAAAGGTATTCTCTAAGATCGACCTTCGATCAGGCTATCACCAGCTAAAGATTAGGGATTCAAACATTATGAAAACGTCTTTCAGGACGAGATATGGGCACTACGAGTTTCTAGTGATGTCTTTCGGGCTGACTAATGCCCCAGCCGCATTCATGCACTTGATGAACAGTGCATTTCGGCCGTACCTAGATTCATTTGTGATTGTGTTTATTGATGACATCCTGGTGTACTCGCGTAGCCAGGAGGAGCACGCACAATACTTGAGGGTGATATTGCAGAGGTTGAGAGAGATGAAGCTTTATGCAAAGTTCTCCAAGTGTAAGTTTTGGCTTAGTACTGTGGTTTTTCTAGGACATGTGGTATCCAGTGATGGTATTTAGGTTGACCCAAAGAAGATTGAGGCGGTGCAGATCTGGCCCAGACCGTTCTCAGATACTGAGATTCATAGTTTCTTCGATTTTGCCGGTTATTACCCCAGGTTCGTTCAGGGCTTTTCATCTATTGCTTCACCTTTGACGAAGTTGATGTAGAAGAATAATCCATTTTTGTGGTCGGATGAATACGAGGAGAGCTTCCAGAAGCTCAAATCGGCTTTGACCATAGCTCCGGTACTAGTATTGCCATCAGCTTCAGGTTCTTACACAGTGTACTGTGATGCTTAGATAGTTGGGATCGGTTGTGTATTGATGCAGGAGGGTAGAGTTATTGCTTATGCTTCTCGTCAGTTAAAGCCCCATGAGAAGAACTACCATGTTCATGACTAGACGTGGCTGCTATTTTTTATGCATTGAAAATTTGAAGCATTATCTATAGGGCGTATTTTCTGAGGTATACACGGACCATCAAAGTCTTCAGCACTTGTTTAAGCAGATTGATCTTAGTTTGACGCAGCGGTGATGGCTTGAGTTACTCAAGCACTTTGATATTACCATTCTATTTCATCCGGGGAAGGCCAATATAGTCGTCGATGCTTTGAGCCGGAAGACGATTAGTATGGGTAGCTTGGCATATTTTCCAGTTGGGGAAAGGCCCCTTGCAGATGATGTTCACGCCTTGGCCTATCAGATGGTGAAGTTAGATATTTCTGAGCCTATTCGGGTGTTGGCTTGTGTGGTTTCCCGATCTTCTTTGTATGACCGCATCAGAGAGCGCTAGTATTATGACTCACATTTGCATGTTCTGAAGGACGGGTCCAACATGATGATTCCAGAGATATGACCATTGTAGATGATGGTGTGTTACGAATGCAGGGCTAGATTTGCGTGCCCAGTGTGGATGGGCTCCGGGAGTTGATATTAGAGGAGGCCCATAGCTCGCGGTATTCGATTCATCCGGGAGACGCAAAGATGTACCAGGATTTGAGACATCATTACTGGTGGAGGAGAATAAAAAAGGATATTTTGAATTAGTGGCTCGGTGTCTCAACTGTCATCAGGTCAAATATGAACACTAGAGACCCGCGAGTGTACTTCAGCGGATGGATATTTCAGTGTGGAAATGGGAGAAGATTACTATGGATTTTTTGAGTGGTCTGCCTCGTACCCCAAAGAAGTTTGATTCAATTTGGGTGATTGTGGATACTGACCAAGTCGTCGCACTTCATTCCGGTATGTACCACCTATTCTCAGAGAAATTAGCAAAGACTTTCATCTTGGAGATTGTATGATTGCTTGGTGACCCGGTTTCCATTGTCTCATATAGGGCTACTCAGTTTACTTCCCAGTTGAGCACGAAATTTTATCCTCAGACGGACAAACAGCCCGAGCGCACTATCCAAATGTTAGAGGACATGTTGCGTGCCTGTGTTTTTGAAATTGGAGGTTCTTGAGCTGAGTTGTCGCCACTTGAAGAGTTTGCTTATAAAAATATGTATTAATCCAGCATTCAGATGGCGCTGTATGAGGTCTTATATGGGAGATAATGTAGATCTCCGGTTGGTTGGTTTGAGCCCGGCGAGGCTAGATTATTGGGGACAGAGTTAGTTCAGGATGCCTTGGAGAAGGTGAAAGTGATCCAGGAGAGACTTCGTATAGCTTAGTCGCCTCAGAAGAGTTAAGCGGATTGGAAGGTTCGTGATGTATCTTATGCGGTGGGTGATAAGGTCTTGTTGAAGGTTTCTCCTATGAACGGCGTTATGAGGTTTGGAACGAAAGGGAAGCTGAGTCCACGATTCATTAAACCCTTTGAGATACTTAAGAGGATTGACGAGGTGGCCTATATGCTTGCTTTGCCACCTAGTTTGTCGGGAGTTCATCCGGTGTTAAATGTTTCTATGCTCCGGAAGTATGTTGGGGACCCGTCTCATGTATTAGACTTCACCATGATTTAATTGGATGATGACTTGACCTATGATGTGGAGCCGGTGGCTATTTTGCGATGTTAGGTTCGAAAGTTGAGATCAAAGGACATAGCTTCGGTGAAGGTGCAATGGAGAGGTCGGCCCATGGAGGAGGCCACTTGGGAGACTGAGGAGGAGATGCGGAGCAAATATCCTCAGTTGTTTGAGACTCCAGGCATGTTTCTTGACCCGTTCGAGGACGAGCATTTGTTTTAGTTTGGGAGTATGTGATGAACCGGCCCGTCATCACGTGAAATACCGCCCCATATTCCCTGTTTTATACTTCTATATGTTTCACTCTATGGTGTTAATGAATTTGAAGTAATTCAGATATAGTTCGGTTAGAAATGAGACAATTAGTCTCTTTAATAGAAGGTTAGTTTGGAAAAGTCAATAGGATGTTGACTTATGAGTTAGAGGGCAATAAATGAATTTCTGATGATTTGACTAGTTTCGGGTCATAATTTGTGACTTAGGAGTGCAATCGGAATTGAATTTGGAGGTCCGGTGTAGAATTAGGCTTAAATTGGCTAAGTTTGAATTTTAGCGAATTTCGGTTGATAGGTGAGAATTTGATTTGAGGGTCGGAATGGAATTATCAGAGTTGCAGTATCTCCGTTAGGTGATTTTGGATATGCGTGCAAAGTATTAGGTCATTCGGAGGTGTTTAGGTCGTGTTTGTGACCAAATGCAAGTTTCAGAAGTTTTAGCTTGACTTAAGCTTGAATCCGTGATAATTTGATGATTTTTACATTTATGACAACATCTTTACGTTACAAGCAAGTTTAAATGAAGTGGTAGGACATATCTGTGTGTTTGGTTGGGGTCCCGAGGGCCTCGGGGTGATGTTGGAAGGTTAAACGGAGAATTTTATGGTTGTTGCAGGTCTGGTGCACTTGGCTTATGGTATTTCTGCATCTGTGGAAAAGGAGCCGCAGAAGGAGTTCCACAGATGCGGCTAAGAGATCGCAAAAGCGGTCCATGAGGGACAGCGGAAATTCCGCAAAAGTCGACAAGGTATCGCTTCAGCGGGTCTGCAGAAGTGGAAATGAGGCCGCATAAGCGAAATGGTGTGATCCGCAAAAGCGGATGGTTGGTCGCAAAAGCGGAAGACCAAGGATTTAATGAAAATCGCAAAAGCAGTCATATGGACATAGAAACGGTCCTGCAAAGGCGGTTACGGGACCACAAAAGCGAAAATTGCTGAAGGGTTTAATGAAATAATGTTCGCGAATTTTAGAGTATAAGAAAATCATTTTAGACTTCGGGAAGAGGTGATTTGGGCGATCTTTAGGAGAAATCGAAGGAGCTTCACCAGGTATGAAGTATTAGCCTCGGAATATGTTATTTTGGTATAAAAACATTGATTGATCATGGAATTTCAAGGATGTAAGGGCTAAAAATGGAGGTTAGGGCTTGAAACCCAAGAGAGTTTAAATGTGAGTTTGGCGGGGCGACCAAACTCCAATTTTGATAAAATTATATGTACGGACTTGTGCCAATATGAGGAATCCGTTGATGTAATTTTGTAATTTTTCTATTAGTGGGCCCGGGCTCAGCTTTTACCAACTTCGTAATTTTCAATGTTTTTTGAGTAATTTCGATAAGGTTATGTTTCTTTTTAGCATATAATAACGTATTCGTTGTAGTTTTGACTAGATTTGACGCGAGAGGAGGTTGATTTTAAAGGAAAGGGCATTGCGGACTAGTCTACGACCGGCTTGGGTGGGTAATATATGTAGATGATGACCCGAGAGTTTGAAACCCCTATGTCTCACATTGTGATCCTTTATGATGCTGTGTTGAGGCGAGATACATACTCTACTATGAGTGGGGGTCGTTTGTGGACGGGACTATGGCTTAGTCCGTCCGAGCAATGTCTATACTATGTTATATGCCTAAGAATTGGCTAGTAAAACTCCTTCGTGGATTGTTATGAGCATATTTGGGCTGCGAGCCAATTATTTGGATCCGTTAGGGATTATTTTCACTTTTTCCATGATATTGAGCATGTCCCCATGATATCAGTCCCTAGTTGAAATCTTCTAAGGCTTTAATCACTTAAACTATAATACCTGTTAAATGGAATCAAAAATGGTAATTGATTATGCTCGTGAGGCTTGCTTGCATATATATTTGGACTTTTTGTGGATTTGGCTGCACACCGCAGCGAATGCTACTATGTCATTGCGCTCGGGCTATAGTAGCCCCTCCGGAGTCTGAACCCCCATAGTGAGCGCGGGTACCCAATGGATCGGGTTGTACGCTGCAGCGGTCGTATGCATTACATTGCATTCATATATCAATATATTTCTGTCATCAATTTATTTTTGTTTCATCGTAAAACGTGCTAAGAGGATAGTTTAAGGTTTACATTGTGGTATTTCAAGATTTCTTACTTTCAAGTCATTATACATGTCTCTTAACGCTGAGTTGGAAGTACTCACTTTACTCTCTGCACCTTGTGTGCAGATTCAAGTATTTCAGAGACTTAGCTGAGCAATTGTTGTCTTCCACTGTTTACTCAGAGTTGTCGAGGTAGCTGCCTTGCGTTCGCAGGACCAGACATCTCCCTTTTTGTTTAGTTTTATTTCCATTTTTTTATACTTACACATATTTTCGAATACAGTTATTCAGTTGTTTAGAGGCTCTAGACTCGTGACCCTAGATTCTGTTGGAGTGTTTTATCGGATATTTCGTTTTGTTCCAGATTGACTTTATTATAAACCTCAGAATATTATTTTAAAACTGTTAATTTCCCTTAAATTGTCAGAAATGAGTTATCAGGTTAGGTTCTTGAGATGTAATTGGTCAGGCTTGCCTAGCTTTATGGTTGGACGCCACCACAACCGGGTTTGGGTCATGACAAGAGCCAGTGGATGCCCCCACCACCTTTCCCCATATATTGCCGAAAAAGAATGATGATCGCATGTTCAGCAAATTTCTCTGTATATTGAGCCGCATTTTATTGAATATCCCACTCGCTGATGTACTTCGTGAAATTCCAAAGTATGCTAAGTACATAATGTAGAAAATCACTCTATCTATGATATGTGCGCTTTGGTTGTATGAGCATGATTTTCAGGTATAGGTTTTGATGAATGACAAACAATGAAGTCAAGTGTCAAACAACGATATAATATGACAAACAATCAAATGGCAAGAAGCATACTGATGACGAAATTGCATGAACAAGCCAAAGTCGAGCCAAAGAGTTCAAGACCGAAGACCCAAGACGTAGGTCATTTGGTAGAACCAATGTAAGAACAACGCTTAAGTTATCTCGTCTTTTGGCTCAACATTAGGTCATCATAAACATGCATAAAACACTTTATTAAATCTTATTTATCATAAACATGCATCTTTGTGTTAAACCAAAATGATTTGTATTTTAGTCAAAATGGTTTTTAAACATGTCTTTTAAATCTGGACCTAAACAATCGATTATATGCTCCTCACAATCGATTGTGTTTTTCAAAATAGCAAACAATCGATTATACAGTTTTAACTATCGATTGTATTAAGACAGTGTGATCTGAAGTTTTTCAAAATAGCAAACAATCGATTATATACTTCTAACAATCGATTGTATTGAGACAGTACTTAACTGAATTTTTCAATCAGCTAAATAATCGGTTATATGTTTTTAACAATCGATTATAATCAGAATAATCGATTATGGTTTTTATACAATCGATTATATTCAGACTGTTCCCACAGAATCCTAAATTGATTTTTGAACGTTGAAGAACAATCGATTATACAGGTTTTAAAATCGATTGTTTCCCTTAAAATCAGGAGTCTGTCTTTTGAACGGTCCTCAAACAATCGATTGTGTAGGTCAGACAATCGATTGTATGAGCAAAAATTCAGGGATTTTATTTGTCAATTAAGCAACGGTCAGCACTATTTTTCACCTATAAAATGAGGTCTTTTGAGCTGTTTTTAAACACACAACTCCTCCATACATTGATATACATATTGATCATTTTCAAGCATCATTTTAGAGCTTTTGTTGAGCCATTTGATAGACAACTTTGTGTTGTTCATAGAGCTATAATTGTATCTCTTTATCTACTCTTTTGAGAGAGTGCTTGTGTAAAAGAGAGTTGTTTGAGAAGAACATATATTCTCATTTGTCGGGTTTGCTAAGTACCCAAAGTCTTAGTGGTTGAAGTCTTGGGGAGAGGTATCCTCAAGCAAGTGAAGTCTTAAGGTGCGGTATCCTTGAGCAACTGTAACGGTTTGTTAAGCACCCGTAAGCTTGACGAAGATAGTGGAATCTCGAGAGAGTCTCTCGGGGACTTGACTAGCCACGGGTTGTGGTGAACCAGGATAAAATACGGTGTGTACTTTCTTGATTATTTCAGTTACCGTATTTACTTATTCCTGCAATTTTAAATTCCACAATATTTCAATATTCTCGTGCCTCACTATTCACCCCCCCTCTAGTGAACGGCATAAATACTAACAATTGGTATCAGAGCCTAACTCTCTGAAAGCCTTAACCGGTTGAGAGCGCTATATATTTTTTTGTTGAGAATATTGAACGCAGGAATAATGAGCGAAGGACAATCCCCCACTTGCCCTCCACTATTTGACGGAACAAACTATACATATTGGAAAGAGCGGATGAGTATCTTCCTCAAAGCAAACAGTTTTTGTTTGTGGCAAATCATCAAAAACGGTGAACCAATGGCGACAAAGAAAGTTGGAGAAACCACGGTTCCAAAGAAGGAAGATGAATATGATGCCGAGGACATCAAGAAAGTTGAAAATAATGCAAGGGCCATCTATGTATTATACTGTGTGGTGAATCCGGATGACTATCAAAAAATCTCTTGCTGCACAACCGCCAAGGAGATGTGGGATAAACTCGAGATCATTTATGAAGGTATGCCTCAAGTCCGAGAATCCAAAATTGATTTTCTAACACATAATTATGAAATCTTTAAAATGGAGAAGGAACCCATTGGTATTATGTTTGAACGATATTTAAGAATCGTCAACGATCTCCATGCTCTCGGGAAAGTTTACACGAACAAAGATCTTGTTCGAAAAGTCCTACGGAGTCTCACTCCCGAATGGCGTTCCAAAGCCAATGCAATCCAAGAGTCGATGGAATTCACGGATATCACAATTGATGGACTAAGAGGTAACCTCGAAACTTATGATAGCACAATTCTTAATCCTTATCTTAGAAGTAATTCAAATTTTGCCTTCAAAGCCTCATCCTCTAAACGAGAAGAGGCAAGTGATTCGGAAAGGGATGATGATAATATTTCAAATGATATAATTGAAAAGTCTTGTAAGTCTATAAAGAAGGATAAGAAAAAGAAGAAACACCATAGGCGCGTATCGCGGGATTCGGACAGCTTAGGCGATGAATCTGCCGCATTGTGTCTCATGGCAAACAAAGAAGAAGAGGTAAGTACATCTAACTCTCACTCGTTTGAAGAATTGCAAAATGCCTATGATGAATTGTATGGTGAATTTGTTAATGCTTCCAAAATGATAAAAGATTTGAAGAAAACACTCTCTTTGAAAAAAACACTTTCTTTGCAAGAAACAGATTTTCAGAAAACACTTTCTTTACAAGAAAAAGATTTTGAAAAATCCTCTTCTTTGAAAGAAATATATTTTGAAAAATTGACTAATGAAAATGGTGTTCTTAAAAATAAAATTGAAGTTTTAGAAAAAGAAAATAAATTTTTGGAAAATGACATTGTTGATTTTAAAAATAAGATCAAAGAATTGAATGAAGCCTCTTCTATTGATAAATGCTCAAATTGTTCTTCTTGTAGTTCTTTAAAAATAGAGAATATAGAACTTAGGAACGCACTAGAAAAATGTAGTGTTGATAGTCCTAAAATTGAAGTTGTTAAAAAGGATGAAAGTAATGAGGTTGGTCAATCTAGAAAGAATTCTAGGAACCTCACTAATGAGTCTAAGATTAATTGTTTTAGATCACCTAGAAACAACTCTAGGATCTTTGTAAATGAGTCTAGAATGAATAATTTTAGACCACCTAGAAATGACTCTAGGAATTTCAACGCTTCTAGGAATAACAAATTTAGATCACCTAGAACGCACTTGGCTCAACCTAGACATATGCACAATCCTAATGTTATATGTCATTATTGTAACCGGGTAGGACACATTGCACCCGTTTGTTTTGCTAAACATAGAGATTTATGTGTTGATTATAATTATTATTATCCTAACCCCCAAGGACCCAAAAGAAGTTGGGTACCAAAAACCTATTTTTAGGTTCTTTTTGCAGGTGTGCTTGAAGACTACAATATTGTAGTGGATGCACCAAGCACGAAACCTTAATGCATTAAGGGGGAACGTCGGTTAGTTATCATATTTTGAATAAAAACGTAATAGTTGATATGTGCTAATAATCAATATTATCTTTGTTTGATGCATGTCTTAGTAAGTTCTTTTTGAATAACAATTAGTATCAATTAGTTTTAAAATAATTGATTGATTCATGTTTTGATGAATATTCTTAGTTTAAAATAACAATTGGCATAGTTGAGAAAAATGACCGTTATTATTTGTATGCCATTTACTAACATTTGATATGATCTTGTTTATAACGATTGGTATCGTCAATGGTTTAAATAATTTTTGGTATAGTCTTTTTGCTAATGCCAAAAGGGGGAAGAATATAGGCGATATGCATGCCTTAATTGAGGGGGAATATTCAATTAAGGGGGAATTATATTGAATTGATTATATTGAATTGGTTGCATAAATTGTATGTTGAGATATAGCATAAATTTAGGGGGAATTCAATATGCATATCTTCCGTTGTTTGTCATTATCAAAAAGGGGGAAATTGTAGAAAATCACTCTATCTATGATATGTGCGCTTTGGTTGTATAAGCATGATTTTCAGGTATAGGTTTTGATGAATGACAAACAATGAAGTCAAGTGTCAAACAACGATATAATATGACAAACAATCAAATGACGAGAAGCATACTGATGACGAAATTGCATGAACAAGCCAAAGTCGAGCCAAAGAGTTCAAGACCGAAGACCCAAGACGTAGGTCGTTTGGTAGAGCCAATGTAAGAACAACGCTTAAGTTATCTCATCTTTTGGCTCAACATTAGGTCATCATAAACATGCATAAAACATTTTATTAAATCTTATTTATCATAAACATGCATCTTTGTGTTAAACCAAAATGATTTGTATTTTAGTCAAAATGGTTTTTAAACACGTCTTTTAAATCTGGACCTAAACAATCGATTATATGCTCCTTACAATCGATTGTGTTTTTCAAAATAGCAAACAATCGATTATACAGTTTTAACAATCGATTGTATTAAGACAGTGTGATATGAAGTTTTTCAAAATAGCAAACAATCGATTATATACTTCTAACAATCGATTGTATTGAGACAGCACTTAAACTGAATTTTTCAATCAGCTAAATAATCGATTATATGTTTTTAACAATCGATTATAATCAGAATAATCGATTATGGTTTTTATACAATCGATTATATTCAGACCATTCCCACAGAATCCTAAATTTATTTTTGAACGTTGAAGAACAATCGATTATACAGGTTTTAAAATCGATTGTTTCCCTTAAAATCAGGAGTCTGTCTTTTGAACGGTCCTCAAACAATCGATTGTGTAGGTCAGACAATCGATTGTATGAGCAAAAATTCAGGGATTTTATTTGTCAATTAAGCAACGGTCAGCACCATTTTTCACCTATAAAATGAGGTCTTTTGAGCTGTTTTTAAACACACAACTCCTCCATACATTGATATACATATTGATCATTTTCAAGCATCATTTTAGAGCTTTTGTTGAGCCATTTGATAGACAACTTTGTGTTGTTCATAGAGCTAAAATTGTATCTCTTTATCTACTCTTTTGAGAGAGTGCTTGTGTAAAAGAGAGTTGTTTGAGAAGAACATATCTTCTCATTTGTCGGGTTTGCTAAGTACCCAAAGTCTTAGTGGTTGAAGTCTTGGGGAGAGGTATCCTCAAGCAAGTGAACTCTTAAGGTGCGGTATCCTTGAGCAACTGTAACGGTTTGTTAAGCACCCGTAAGCTTGACGAAGATAGTGGAATCTCGAGAGAGTCTCTCGGGGACTGGACTAGCCACGGGTTGTGGTGAACCAGGATAAAATACGGTGTGTTCTTTCTTGATTATTTCAATTACCGTATTTACTTATTCCTGCAATTTTAAATTCCGCAATATTTCAATATTCTCGTGCCTCACTATTCACCCCCCCTCTAGTGAACGACATAAATACTAACACATAAAAGATATAGTGGCTCACAAGAGAATATTGATTGAATTTGAGAAAGTTGCACTTACTGAGGAGTGCGCTTCAATGCTCCAAAATAAGCTCCCTCTAAAGCTTAAGGATCCTGGAAGCTTTACCATCCATGTGCTAACTGGTAATATTACCGTGGGTCATGCTTTGCGATTTGGGGGTGAGCATAAATTTGATTCCCTTATCTTTGTTCAAGCAATTGGTCCTGGGAGCTCCAAGGCCAACTACTGTGATGGTGCAGCTACCTGATAGGTTGATAGCACACCCTAAGGGGTGATTAAAGACGTGTTGCTGCAAATTTGGAAATTTATCTTCCCTGCTGACTTCATTATCCTAGATTATAAGGCTGATGAATCGGTTCCAATCATATTGGGCCGACCTCTCTTCGCTACTGGTGATGCAATTATCAAAGTGAGAGAGGGAAAAATGATTTTGAGGGTAGATGACCAGGAAGCAGTTTTTAATGTCTACAAAGCAATCCAACTTCCCCACCACTATGAGGAGTTTTCAATGATATCTGTTGTTGAGGCTGATGAGCAAATTCATGATCTGAGTGTATATTTAGACAATTCTCTAGAGAAAGCACTTATGTTGTTTGATAGCCTGGGGAGTGATGATGAGGTTGAGGAGATGATGCACATCCTAGATACATCTTGTGCCTACATGCAGGGGATACACCCCTTTGAGCCTTTGAGTATGCCAGATGGGCCTCCTTCAAAGCCGTCAATTGAGGAAGCCCTAAAATTGGAGCTTAAGCCTCTACCACCTCACCTTCAATATGCTTATTTGGGTGACTCTGACACTTTACCTGTTATTGTGTCTTCTAAATTGTCTAAATTGCAGAAAGAGAAGTTGTTGAGAGTACGACGTGAGCACAAACGAGCACTTGGGTGGAAAATGTCTGACATTAAGAGCATTAGCCCAGCTTTTTGCAATAATAAAATCATTATGGAGGACAGATACAAGCCAAGCGTAAAGGAACAACGCTGGCTAAATCCAATCATGAAGAGATGGTAAGAAAAGAAGTGATTAAGTGGCTTGATGCAGGTATTATATTTCCAATCTCAGATAGCAAATAGGTAAGCCCCGTTCAATGTGTACCTAAGAAATAAGGGGGGGGGGGTGACTGTAGTGGTTAATAAAAATAATGATCTAATTCCCACAAAATATGTCACTGGGTGGAGGATTTGCGTAGATTACAGAAAATTGAACAATGCCACCCGAAATGACCACTTCCCCCTCCCCTTTATTGACCAAATGCTTGATAGATTAGCTGGCTAGGAGTACTACTATTTCTTAGATGGTTCGGTATAATCAGATTGCTATAGACCTAGAATACCAAGATAAAACCACATTTATGTGTCCTTATGGCACGTATGCATTCAAGAGAATGCCCTTTGGTCTTTATAATACACCTGTGACTTTTCAGAGGTGTATGATGGAATTTTTACTAACATGGTTGAAAGATTTGTGGAAGTGTTCATGGATGATTTTTCTTTGTTTGGATGTTCTTTTGATAATTGCTTGATGAATCTTGATAAAGTGCTTGCTAGGTGTGAAGAAATGATCTTGGTACTAAACTGGGAAAAGTGACATTTCATGGTACGTGAAAGTATTGTTTTGGGGCACAAGGTGTCCAAAAATGATTTGCAGGTGGACAAGGCAAAGGTGGAAGCAATTGAAAAGTTGCCCCTACCAACGTCTGTCAAAGGCATTCGCTGTTTCTTAGTCCATGCTGTTTTTTCTAGTCGTTTCATTAAAGATTTCTCAAAAATTCCTCTCCCTTGTGCAAGGTGCTTGAGAAAGATGTCTCCTTCATATTTGATGATGCCTATCTGAAAGCATTCGAGGAGCTGAAGGGAAAGCTAGTGACTGCACCAATTATCATTGATCTGGATTGGGAGCAGCCATTTGATTTGATGTGCGATGCGAGGACTTATCTATTGGAGTTTTTTTGGGGGTAAAGGAGAAATAAAATCTTTTAGTCCATCTACTTTGAGAGAAAAACTCTGAATCCAGCCTAGATGAACTACACAGTTACTGAAAAAGAGTTGTTTGCAGTGGTGTAGACGTTTGACAAGTTCAGATCATAAATAGTGGTGACCAATGTCCTCGTCTACACAGATCATTCAACTATCAGATACATTTTTAAGAAGAAAGACGCCAAGCCGAGGCTTATTCGGTGGGTCCTCCTCTTGCAAGAGTTTGACTTAGAGATCTGAGACCGCAAAGGGAAAGAGAATCAAGTGGCTGAACACTTGTCCAGAATAGAAAATCAGAGCCATGTAGCTGAAGGGGGTTGAATCAAAGAAACATTACCTGATGAGCAGTTATTGGTGATTACCTCAAGCAAAGCCCCGTAGTATGTAGATTATGTGAGTTTTATTCCAAGTAAGGTGACAACACCAGAATTGACATCCAATAATAGAATAAGGTTCCTGCATGATGTGAGACTCTACATGTGGGATGAACCATTCTTATATAGGCTCTGTGCAAATCATTTGGTGCGGAGATGTATTCCTGAGGAGGAGATGAATGCCATAGTTCATGATTGTCACGCTTCGCCATACAGAGGTCATCATGGTGGAGATAGAATCTCCCAGAAAGTTCTACAATCTGGTTTATATTGACCAAAATTATTTAACAATGCACATGCCTTTGTTAAAATGTGTGGCAGATGCCAAAGAACCGAAACAATCACAAAGAAGCACGAGATGCTGCTGCAAAACATTCTGGTAGTGGAGCTTTTTGACTTGTGGGGGATTTATTTCATGGGACCTTTTCCATACTCAAATAGTCATAGGTACATCTTGGTGGCTGTCGACTATGTGTCCAAGTGGGTGAAGGCCTTTGCTCTTCCCACTAATGATGCAAATATTTTGGTAAGCTTTGTCAAGAAGCACACCGTCACACGCTTTGGAACTCCAATAGTGTTGATAAGGGGTGGAGTAATGCATTTCTGCAACAAACTGCTGAATAATGTTCTTGCAAAATATGGAGTTAAGCACAAGGTTTCCACTGCCTATCACCCCCAGACGAGTGGTCAAGTGAAAGTTGCAAACAGAGAGGTAAGGCAGATTCTTGAGAAAATAGTGAGTGGAAATAGAATGGACTGGTCTGGGAAGTTAGATGATGCATTGTAGGCATGTCGAACTGCATACAAAACTCCTATAGGTGTTCCTATGTATAAATTAGTTTATGGGAAGGCATGTCACTTGCCCATCGAACTTGAACACGAGGCCTATTGGGCAATTAAAAAGCTGAATATAGATGGGGACTTAGCTGGTGAGAAGAGACTACTGCAACTGAACGAGCTTGATAAGTTTCGATTGCACGCATATGAAAATGCCAAATACATAAATAAAAGACTAAGAGGTGGCATGACAAGCACATCCAACATCGAGAGTTTGCGCCAGGGCAAGAAGTTCCTTTGTTCAATTCGAGGTTGAAGCTTTTTTCCCGGAAAGCTTAAGTCTCGTTGGTCAGGCCATTTCATTGTGGTAAGTGTGAAGCCTCATGGAAATGTTGAGTTGCATGATTTGAGTTCAACTGGCACTTTCTTGATTAATGTCCAGAGGATAAAATATTATTGGTGTGGTGACATTTCACGTCACAAGACCTCGGTGGACTTGACGGATGCTTGAGAACGTGTTGAGTCATGCCGCGATGTTAAATCACATGCTGGATGGAAGGCAATCTATTGAATAGTTGTAATTGTCGTGCCACGACATTAACTAAGGCGTTGGTTGTGAGGCAACTCAACGATAGTATTAGTTGTTAATTTGTGTTTTAGGAAGTGCTAACAAATGCAGATGACAACGGTCAAGTGCTAAGGCCATCGAACGTGGTAAGAACAAGTGAAAAATTTACATAACAATCACCCAGGTGCGCGCCCGCGCTACTGGACGCGCTATTGGGCATGCTAATTGGACATGTTTATGCCTGGGATGCGCTACTAGGCGCGCTACTAGTGCGACCGCGCTAGTGGGCCCGCTAATTGCTCAATGTTGTGTTTGGGCCGGGCTACGGGAGGCGCTTACGACCGCGCTATTCCCATAAAAAAACACCGTTTTTGTATATTTTATGTTTTTTTTATTTTTATTTTGTTTATGCTTTAGTCTACATTAAACCTCCCCCCTCTAATAACCACCCCTCCCCTCTAATTCCCCCGTTCAAACAAAAGAAACTGCAACCCCCTTCATGAAACCCCATTCAAACAAAAACAAAACCCCAGCCCCCATCCTTTCCCCATTCTCACGGATCCCTTCCCCCCAGGTTCTTCTCCACCTTCCATCTTCTCCACCTTCTTTCTCCACTTACCACCATCTACCACTACAGGTATGAGCCATGGTGGTTTTTTTAGATTTTTGACGTGTTTATATGCCCTTGTTATAGTGGTTCTTCTTTTATTTTGTGTAGAGAATTTGATAAAATATGCTATGGTGCTGGTAGGTGGTAAGCGTGGGGTGGGGTTACACTTGATTTGTGATATAGCTGAGATTATAAGGTTGATTCTTGTTCACCAAAGCTTAAAAGGGGTTGTGAAGGCCTAATGCCCACAATGTTTTTGTTGAAAGGCCCCAATGAACGTGATTATCTTGTTTGTGACCACTTATGTGTTTGAAGTCTGAGTAACCGCATTGCGTCATAAATTTTATGTATTGGGATGTGCTAATATGTTCCCGTTTTGCAGGTATAATGGTTCCACTAGGAAACGACGCGCCACAAGGGCCTCTTCGAGCAGCCAGGCTAGTTCGTCCAGGACACGAGGGGCTGCTCCTACACGTGATCGCTACCGACTTAACACTGCACAGATGTAGGTACAGCGGGCTGCTAACTACTTTTACCCGATGGTGGTTTCGAGTTCAATTTCCACAGGGAGCTAGAATGGGTGTTGGATTGTCTATTCGGCTTGGTGTTGTGCTTTAACTTCTAATTGCTCTTCTAATATTTTTTGATTTTTGTTTATCAACTACAAATTAAGCCTAGATTATTCTAAAGATAGAATTTCTAAGTTTTATTCAAGATAGAGAAAGGCACTAAGGTTATGGCAATTACCTAGGTGGTTATCTAACATGTAGAGATTCCTAATGCTAGATTAATGATTATGGGGCTTATGTTATAATCGTTGCACGCTTACACCCACTTTCACACCTCTCGGTAGAGAGAGTGATTTTGCCCAATTGGCTCTCTCGGGACCAATTGAGTAGGCCAATTTTCCCAAGCAACTTAGGGTTCAAGTTGGGTAATCACTCTCTCGAGGTTTAACCCGTTAATTGGGACTACCATTCTCATGGGTCCATCCCAAATCCTTGTTGGGTCAACTTTGGGGTCATAAACTCTCTTTCTCAAGAAGAGTCAAGATCCACTAAGCTAGAATCAATGTTTCAACTACCAATCCCTAATTTAATCATAAAACTAACCCAGATAACAAACACCCAACATCAATCTAGCATTAAATAGTCACACCCATCAATTACCCATACTAGAGTTGAGCCACAACCCTAGCTAATGGATTTAGCTAGACATAATAGAAAGAGATATTAAAGAAATAGAGGAAGAAACAACCATATTAATTAATTGCAAATATTAAACTACAATAATCTATGATGAAATAAGCTAAAATTCCCAAATAGGCTAAAACATATGCCCCGCGAGCGCAGCTGCTATTAGGTGTACAAAACTTCACCTAAAAATGGCAAATGTTCTATTTATAGTGGGCTGGAAAAACTGGACAAAAGTATCTCTACGGGATTAGTGCGGGCCGCACAAACATGGCCGTGGCCGCATCAGGTTGCTTGACTTCCAAATCTTGTTCTCTGAAGAAGTTGATGTGCACCACATAAAGTTGGCACGCGGCCGCATGAAGACCAACGCGGGTCGCATGAACTATTTGTGCGGCCGCATGAATGTTTTAGCATCTTTTCTGAACTCTTCTTGATGTGGGTTGCGTGACCAAAGTGTGCGGCCGCATGGAGTTGATGCGGATCGCATGAATTTAACTGTGGCTGCGTGGTCTGCTACTGGAAAATGACACATCTCTGAAGTTATTTGGTGCGACCGCAAGAAAAGATTGTGCGGCCGCTTGAGGAGAGCGCGAACCACATGAATTTGACCGCGGTCATGAGGTAAACAAGAGGTCAGCTGTCAGCTGACAGAGCTGGAAAACTTTGCTTCTTCTGGGAAAAGATGGAACTGTGAGGCTAATTCTCTTTCTCTTGATATCTTAGGTGCTGCATCAGCAATTGTAGCTTATGTTGAGGATAGTATTGAAATTCAGTAAAAGTGCACGTCAAAGTACTCAGTTCGAATGGTTACTGAGCACAAGAAGTCCAAACACAGTGAGTTGGAGAGGTCAAATAGTGTTGATGTATGTCATAGTGAAAGAGAAAGAGTGGCTGCTGATGTTTTGACTGGTATATGTTGTTCCTTATCATCAGAAGCTATGAGTTCCTACACTACAAGTTCAATTGATCCTGCAGAAGGAAACCAGGAATGGAAGCACCAGAAAGTGGGTTCATCAACCAGATTGCCCCTTACTCCAGAGGTTACCCAAAGTGTTGATGATGAAACCTGTTCAGATGAGAGCTGTGGCAAGATGGATCCTACTGATTCGACGGATGAAGATAAATCACTCTTCATCCAAGATGTGTCAGCTTATGGCAAAGATTTTGTTATGGTATCAAGATGTAAAGAAGCGCATCTTGCAAATTGGTTCTAAAATAAAGGAAAAAACTAAGACTTATGTCCAACATTTTCTCGGACCGTCATGCTTACTTTGCTAAACTAAAATCAAAATACGGGGAATTTCATGTTAGCAAATTCCCAATGATTGAACTATACATTCAATAGGAATTAGTCAATAAGAACATTTTAAATTTCTGACCTTAATCAAACCAGCTGTAAAAAGAACCGAAGAAGGGAACATCGTGCATGCTAATCCTAAGACTACATGGATTACATCTATTAATGCAGCTTCTACTGCCAAGTCTGTTGGTTTGTGTAATGTAAATCAGGAGGCTACAACACAATTAAGTAGGAAAGGTAGAAGCAGTTGTGAAGGCATCAAACAAAAATAAAACTTTGGAGGAAACTAAGTGGACTGATTGGAACACAGTGTTGTCTAAAAAAGAAGGTAACATATCAATTGTCTTCTCCAGATTTTAATAGAACACAATTTGATGGTCGAGTAACAGGTGTTAAGGAAATGTTTAGCAAAAATCTATATGATGTTCTATTATTAGTAATTTGCTACCATACATTAAAATATAAGACCACGAAGCGAATAACATTTCAAAAAACTATAAACAACCAATGCTTCTTATAAATACGTTACTAAATCCAACTCCATTAGATACATAAATAACCAGCAAACTAGAATCGTTGTGAACCAACAGTGCAATATAGTGCAAAATTTGACCTCAAATCTACGCGATTATACTGCTTGAACAATGCAAAACAGTCTAGACGATTGTCCAAAATACTCTAGGTGGTTGGCCTCATTTATTTCCCGAACTAGCTGGCTTCAACTGCTCAAACGAGCATAATTTTATGGAAGTGACAATATAGACAGATTTAGACTAACCAGCAAACCAGAATCGCTGTTAAGCAACAGTGCAATACAGTGCAGAATTTGAACTCAAAACCGGGCGATTCCGCTGCTTGAACAATGCAAAACATGGCAGATTTTCTAGGAGCCTAACAGTCCAGACGATTGTCTGAAATACTGTAAGTGGTTGGCTTCATTTATTTCCCAAACTGGCTGGCTTCAACGGCTCAAACAAGCATAATTTACAGAAGTGACAGTGCTGACAGATATTTGGACAACAGAATAAAAACTGAACAAATCTGAACACATTTATTTAGTGAAACAGTTTGATTCCGACACCATTTTTAAACCATGATCTGATAAGGAGAAACCATTGAGCAGCGTGCCAAATGCACCGATTAATTGCTTACGCCCAAATTCTAACGTGAAAAATCGACATTAAACAAGAGATATTAAAGGACATCCCTATTATATATTTCATGTCGAGCCTCTTTTAACCAAACATGAATACTTATGAAAAAAGCAAACGGGTACGAGTTTCATATGCTAATCTCAAAAATCAGTACTTAATCTCAAACGGACAAAAATCAAACAAGTTCCAAGTATTACAAACAGTAAAAGATTTCACTAAATTCATTTAGGGATATTCATCAAGTAAAAATTGGTAGAAGGCTTACGCACCTGTGAAATACTTCAGCTTGTACTTTGTTGACTTGCAGATGGTGCTGATGGAGGTTGATCAACCAGTAAGCTTATAAGACGATCATATTTAGACTCAAAGTCGTCCATATGTTTTTCCAAAGATTCTTTTGATTTTTGTAGTTGCATTTAGCTCGGCCTGTAGTGATTCTTTTTTTTTTCGAGTTGCATTCAGCTCAATCAGTATTGCAGCCTTTGAGGAGCTACCTCCTTTCAACTCCTCAGTGGTTATATCACCCCCTAATCAAACCACATGACTCCTGTTTTGAGGTCCAAAACACCTTTCTATTACCTCGATATTCATAAGAGCTGGCTCAGATTGTACCAGCTCTTGTATTTCAGCCTATAAAATACAAGAAAATTTGAAATAACAAAATACATAAAAATAAAATGAAGGATGTAAAATGAAGTTCATCAATAAACATACATATTTTTACTAGATTCAGGTTCTATGAACGTGTCGTCTTTCTTGTGAGTCTCAAAGAAGATAGTCGCCATGTTCGGTGGATTACCATCTTTGCCTCCCTTCACATTGAAATAAACAAGTCAAACAAAGACATTAAACACTGCCTGAAGATCCCCCCTTAGTTTGGAGAAAGTTGCATCGGCTGATGCAAGAATTATTAGTGAATATGAATCAGATTGCAATGTGCACTTACCAGCTCGTAAATAATTTCTCTAATCGGCTTGCTACCCATATGATGAGACATTCTCAACTTAGACCTATTAATCGAGTTTCTAATACTTGTTTCCTATATTAAGAACAAACCATTGAAACAAGAACCGTTATTTACAATAATAAGAAGTTAAAAAATAGTTATGAAATCTTACCTTAAATTTTTCACTTAAAAAATATTTCTTGACCAACCATTCTCAATCACTCTTGTCTACCTCCTTCGGGACATCTTTTAGAGCTTCATGCAATGGCTTAAATTTCACATACTTGTGCAATGATCCTCTCTAATTGGTCCATAACTTATTCATATGCTTTATGTCATGATCTCTTTAATGATTCATGTCACCACTGTCAAATTTGTCCTACAATATTTTGCAAAATCATCAAGCAAGTAAGGAAAAGACTTGAAAATTATCAAAAATGCAGATTAGTAATGAAACCACTTTGCCATGAATTAATAATATAAACTAAATATATATTGTAGCTCACCATAAAATCAACAAAGGTAATTAATGTGGTAAACATCTGATTATAGAATAGATCCATCGTTCGGTGTAAAAAATATTATAAGTACTCTTCTTAATTTGGTATATCTATATATTTTACTCAGGTAGCTGCGTACACAGTAATTGCAGAACAATCAGGAGCATTTGAAGCATCAGTAATAGCATTGGCTGTAGTGAGAAGTTTACAATGGATGAAAATGTGCAATAGACACAAAGTTCTGTATCCAAATTGGTTATTTTATTGGTTGTGGTCTCCTCACTTTCTGCCTTTTAATTAATCAGACTTTACTCACCTAAACACTTCCTTTAACTTAAGGGCAAAATAAATAATGATCATCTGCTTTTTATGTAAATTTTATTAATTATTGGAGCGTACTATATGTGAACATATATACACCTCATTGAGAAATATTTATTTTTATGTGTGCACAATTATATATCGTGTACAGAGAAAGCTAATGTTGTGAAACAAAGTTGATCATCTATATGTTTAACCAAAAAATATATTATTTGGTCAAAACTAGATCTTTGAGAGAAGAAATCGGATTACTGATAATCAAGAGACCAAAAAGAATAATAGACTTTTTGAGAATATAAATAAAGCAGTAAAAAGCTTGTATTTCAATATGATATAAAATGATTTTTCGTGTCCCTACAAATAATGGAACCTCTTCCTTTTTATAGTTAATAAGGAGTAACGGCTTAATCTAAATAATAAAGGACATTTAATGAGGCTTTGCACAATCATTGCTATTAAATATTGATCTCTAACGTATCAGGCATTTAATCATGAATTTAGACTACTTTTTGCCATCAGATTCTTGTCTTCATTGCTCTTCTTACCCGTTAGCATTAAATAACTTGAATTGGTATGAAACTTGTGTCTAAACTCCTTCCCGTACCTACTTAAATTTGTCTTCCCGTATCTTTCATCTCCCGCGCCTTTTGCTGAATTATTACACTTTGACTATTTGACCATCCCATGTGTCATGCCACATCATCTTTTATTTAAATTCAGTTTTTTCCAATATAGATAGTCCACCAACTTTCTATTTATTTATCAATTAAACAATTGGGAAGTGGATCCTCATAAAAAAAGGGAATTTTTGTCACAATTAATGCGTCTGACAATGTTGACGTCTCAGCTGTCTTTCCCATTAAATGCTTCACACACGTGTCATCCTTTGATTGGATTTGCATACACCCTTTTTCAAAGCTTCTTTACTCCACTATTCACGAAATGATAGTTAACTTCATTATAGGCTTTCCATCATTACACTTCTAAGTTTGACGGTTGTCATCGTATACATATTTAACTTTTTCTTCCTTTTTCTTCTTCTTCACAAACCTTTAGCAAATACTCTCTTCCTTACTTTTGCTTTCTTTCACCCCATCTTTGTACAACAATGGCATCTCCAAACCCTAACCCCAAAAGAGTTCCAATTTTAGACAAATTTCCCAATGCCCATGTTAGACATAGAAGAGACAGCAGACTTCAACCAGGGGTAGAATCTACTCGAGGCGGCTCTTCTAGTTCCTCTTCAAGGATTTCTATTTCAAAGATTCCTTCTCTAAAGGTAAAGAAATTTCTGACGCTTCTCGAGAACCTTTAGTGTATGAAATCGTACCCGGCGATTTATCTTTTATCAGTGATAGACAATCTCTTGGAAAGAAAGTTTCTGGTTTGGAAAAAGCCTATACTTATCATACTTTAGTGACCGAACTCACAATCCGTTCTATTAGAAGAGATTGTAACTGGAAAAACAGTCTCCGAATGTCTATTCCCACCCCAAATCAAAGAATTTCTTCTTTCGGGATTGGGTATTCTTTTGTTTATACTTACCTTTTTACTTTGGGCTTTAATCCTCCGATTGACATGGTTATTGTCAATTTTAGCCATTTCTTTAATATTTGTTTGGCAAAAGTTGGTCCCTTGGTATGGAGGACAGTGGCTTGTCTAAGATTTCTATCCACCAAAGCCAAAGTCAACTTCACTTTTTCTCACCTCATCCAGTTATACAATCCTAACTTAATACGCCATGGGGTTTTTACCATGAATGCGAGGATCAACAAGGTTTTAGTAAGCCCAGAAGACGACAAAGATCGTGGTTTGTATGCCCATTATGTTGCTGTTCGTACGATGGATTTGCTTGGTGAAACAAACATTCCCTTCCCTGAAAAGTGGAATTTTGCACGTAAGATTTTTTTATTCGACCGTACCAATTTTTTTAGAATTCCGATTCTGATTTCATCTCTTTTTGGTTGTTTGTAGCAACCATGGGAGAAGTGGAACCTGTTCCCAACTTCCGTGGTTAGGTAGATTCAATTTTGAAGATTGCTCCTAAGGAGTAAAGAACATGGAAATAAATTTTTGCCATACACGGCTGGAAAGTTAAAACACATTGTATCGTATTTTTTACACATATTTTTTACACCTTAAGCACCTTTTCCTTAATATTGATTGCATATCCTTCTTTTGATCAGGATTTGGTTACAAAGGAGTGTCATCCGAAGTAGTTATGGCCATTCGTATGTCTGGCAACGCTGCACTTGACTTGGACAAGGCTCGAGCCTTGCTTCAAAAAAGAAAAGCTATAGGAGAATGCACATAGAATGAAGAAGAGGAAGGTACCTCGCTAGTAGCCAGGCCAAGGGTTAGAAGAAAAGTCATCAATGATGAGGAAATTGAAGATATTCTTGGTCAACCTTCAACCACCGAGCCTGTTTTGATTCTTTCAGATGAGGATATCGTGCCAAAAGGTACAAGTGAACCACCTCAGCATCCCTTTGATAGTGGCTTTGGAGTGGCAAGCTCGAACCTGTTTTTGATGAAGCCCCTCTTTCTTCATTCGTTCCTACTTCCTCCATTCCTTTGCCAATTTAAGTGTTTCATCGTCACCATTGATTGCTTCTGTTCCTTCACCAGTTTTGACTACTTCCACTCCCGTTCCTGAGGCAATTTCTACTACTTCTCCTCCTGTTCCTGCTTCAATTCCTACGACTCCTGTAATGTTTACTTTTTCTACTACTTCCCCTTCTGTTGTTCCATTTTCATCTGTTCCTCCAATAGAGGTTAGTTCCATCAATAGAGGCGTGGCTATGAGGAGTGTCACCCTCGAAGTCCCTGCCAATAAGAGCCTTTTATGAAAATTTGGGGGGGGGGGGTAGATACTTGGCTCGAGCCTCTTATCATAGAGATTGAGAGGAACAAAATGCAGAGCCACAGTTGCTACACCTTGATGAATGACATAGTTCATTCAACTTCAAAGGTAATTTTCTTGACTTTGAATGTTTTTATTCTTTTCCTTTATCAGTCCTGACTTTTATGTTTTATAATCGTAGGCTGATCTTATTGGGACCGAGCTGATGGGGCGAGTGTCTTTGTTATAGAAAAAGGAGCGTGAGTCCACAAAGGCTATATCTGAAGCTAGGAAAATAGTTGAGGATGCCTTACTTGAAGAAGAAAACTGGAAGGATCAATTTGAGAGTGCTCAAGGGACAATAGAGGAATTACAGGACAACAGGGTTCATTTGGAGCAGCAGAATCGTTGTCTATATTCAGAGTTGGGAATTTCTAACGCCTCATGGGGTCATCTTAAAAAGGATAAAGAGCTTTTAGAATGCTCTTTATCTAAAGCCAATGATGAGGTTAAAGATCTCAAGGCTCTTATGGAGAAGAAGGAGGAATATGCAAGGGAGTTGGCAGAGAACCTAACTAATGCACAAAATGACATGAGGACTTCTTCAGAGAAAATTCGCACCTTGGAGAATTCCCACGCCTCTCTTAAAGCTTCATTGGATTCCCACCTAGTTGAGCACCAAATAGCAAAAAATGATATTGCTATGTGGGAAAAAGAATATAAGGCTTTGGAGAAGGAGTACAATGCCCTTGAAGAGAATTTTAACATAGAAGTGAGTTGGGATTTTCTCAATTCTCGTCGTGATGTCTTGATGGAGGCTACACAAGAAAATTTTGACCTGTAATCTGAACTGGCCAAAGTCATAGATACTATCGAGAAAAGCCAACAACTTGATGATACTCCTTCTCCTGCTCTTGGAAGTATTGGTACCCCTTCTCCAACACTTGAATCTCATGGAACAGATGATTTATTAAATTCAGAAGCAATCAATGAGGTGGCTGAAGCTATGATTCCAATTTCTGAAGGTGAAGCTTCTATGACACAACCTATGAGAATCGAAGTTCCTATGACTACTACTTCCCTTGCTGAAACTTCAGACTTGGCTAAATCCATACCTATTGCTGCTTCTTCAGAAGTTGTTACCATGCCTATTGTTGCCTCTCAAAGTGAGGTTACAACTTCTGAAGCCACAACTCCTTCAATGAACAATTAAGTTTTTGCTGTTTTTATTCTTTTTTTAATACTGTTGATGAAGGCATTTGTAAACACATATTTTTTGATGACTAAGTTTTTCTTTAGTCTTTTATGTTAAGAAGGTCTATGAGTACTTCTTCATATTCTTATCCTTGCCTATTTACTTACTTAGGACTTACAGAATAGTTTTTTAAGAATAGTTTTTTACTTACCATATTCTTGCCTATTTTTCTTTTTAGGACTTAGAGTATAGGTTAGCATTTTTATCTCTTTAGAAAATGCTTTTATTGATTCTTTTCAAGGATTATGATCATGAGGAAAATAAAAGAGGGCCCTTTTATTTATCGACACTTAATGAATAAGATGTCTCAACTTCATAATGGTGTTATACGATGAAAGAAATAGGAATATACATGTTTTGTATGAAATAACCTTTGACAAGTTTTTATTCATTAACTTTGACAAGTTTGAGTATTACATGTATTAAAGTACATCTACAACTTTCTTGTAACTGTTTTCTTTCAACAGATTTATAAAATAAACATGGTTTTTCGTATTCTGTTTTTAATACATAGTCATGACCCCATATTTACTTATTAGGAAGGGTTTGAGAAGTGACTTTGTTGCTTGATACCTGACTTCTTGTAGCTTGATTTTAAATCTTGCTCATCTTAAATCTTGGTCACTCATATCAATTCTTTTGCACATACTCGTGTGTATATAGTATAACCCCCCAAGTGCTTGAGCGGTGAAGTTTGAGACCTCGAGCACTTGTATGTTTTCTCCCAATTAGGTCCTTTTCCTGAAACAGAAAAATATGGGACTCGGAGGTGAGACTATAGATGAAGACTGCCTAACTCGTGTGTAATTCCATCAGATTAATGTAACCCTGGGTTGGGAATTTAAGAATTCCATTTTGCCGTGCAGGTCGTAACTCATCATTTGGAACGAGTTAAGGTTTTTACCTAGCATCCCAAATTGTTAGTAAAATAGTAACAAGTCAAAGAAAAAAGATTCTAACATGGCGATACCTGACTGTGGGTAATTCCTTAAAAAGAATATCTCTTTAAGTGAACGGCATTTCAATGTGAAAGTAAAACCTTACTATCCATTGTTTCCAACTCGTATGCTCATTTCCATGCAATTTCACAAACTCTATAAGGTCCTTCCCATGATGGACTTAGCTTTCCCGAATTAGCTGTCTTTGTAGATTGGAACACTTTTTTTAGCACGAAGTCCTCAATTTTAAAGAACTTGAGACGTGCCTTCATGTTGTAATATCGCTCAATTACTTGCCTTTGAGCTGCCATCCTTATTAACGCAGTTTCTCTTCTCCCTTCGAGTAGATTAAGATTTACTCGTAACTCTTCATTGTTTGAGTCCTCCTGTGCTTGAACACGACGTGTAATAGGTTCGCCTATTTCAACTGGTATTAAAGCTTCCGCACCATAAACCATTGAGAACGGTGTTTCTCCCGTACTTATTTTTGTCGTTGTTCGATATGCCCATTATACCGCTAGTAGAACTTTAGGCCAATTACCTTTTGAGTCTTGCAACCTTTTTTTAGGTTGTTAATGATCACTTTGTTTATAGATTCTGCTTGTCCATTACCCACTGGATAATATGGTGTTGACGTAATTCTTTTGATTTGCCAACTTTGAAAGAATTCTCTAACTCGTGCTCCTATAAATTGTTGTCCAGTATAGCACATGATCTCCTTTGGTACACCAAAGCGTAAAATTATATTTCTCCAAATGAAATCCTTAACTTCTTTCTCTCGTACCAATTTAAACGCCCCTGCTTCTATCCATTTAGTGAAATAATTAGTAAGCACGAGTAGAAACTTTACCTGACCTTTTGCCTAGGGTAATGGACCTACGATATCCATTCCCCATTTTATGAAAGGTCACGAAGCTATGACAGGATGTAATAACTCAACTGGTCTATGCATGTTATTGCCATAGCTCTGACATTTATCACATTTAGATACGAATTCATTTGCTTCTTCTTACATTTTAGGCCAATAATATCCTACTCGAATCAATGTCTTTACAAGTGATCTACCTCCTGCATGATTTCCACAATGTCCCAGGTGTATTTCCCTCATCACATATTCTGTTTGAGAAGGTCCGAGACACCTGGCTAATGGTCCACCAAACATTTTCCGATAAAGGTTCCCTTGATATAAGAAATAACGAGCAGCTTTCTTTCTAAGCGCATGAGCTTTTATTTTATCCTCAGTTACGGTTCCATGCTGCAAAAAAGATACAATTTCGTCTCTCCAATCCCATGTTAAGTGATTAAAGTTTACCTCATTTTTATCAGAGTCGAGAACGGAGTGGAGTAAATGTATGGCTGATGCATTTGCATCTTTCGCTATATCTGCTGAGGACGCAAGATTGGCTAAAGCATCTGCTTCAACATTCCCTTCTCTTGGGATTTGTATTACCTTCCAATTTTGGAACTGTCTTATCAGTTCTCGTACCTTTCCAAGATACTCTTGCATTTGAGTTTCCTTGGCCACGTAAGTCCCCAGCATTTGATTTACTACAAGATGTGAGTCACTTTTGATTAAGATTTGTATGATTCTGAGTTCCAGTGCTAACTCTAAGCCTGCATTCATAGCATTATACTCTGCTTCATTATTAGTTACAGGGTGACATTTTATAGCATGTCTAATTGTTTCACCTGTAGGTGGTACAAGAACAATTCCTAAGCATTCCTCCTTTACATTAGATGAACCATTAGTAAATAACGTCCAAGTCCCCGGATTAGCTCCATTAAAAATTTGTAACTCTTTTTCTGCTTCTAAATGCACTCCTTGACTAAAATCAACTACGAAATCGGCGAGTACTTGAGAATTAATAGAAGTTCGAGGTTGGTAAATTATTACATATTCACTTAACTCTATGGCCCATTTTACTAATCTTCCTGATAGTTCATGTTTATGCAAAATATTTCGCAATGGAAAAGTAACGACAACAATAGGGTGACATTGAAAATAAGGCCTTAATTTTCTAGATTCCATGATGAGAGCTAATTCTAACTTTTGTAGTTGCGGATACCTTGTCTTAGCTTCTAGTAGAGTTTTACTTACATAATAAATAGGAGATTGCTTACCTTGGTCCTCGAACTAAAACAGCACTTACCGCTACTTCTGAAACTGCCAAATAAATGAGTAGCTTTTCACCTTCCTTAGGTTTTGCCAGTAGAGGAGGGTTTGATAAGTACGCTTTCAAATTTTTAAGGGCTTGTAGACAATCTTCATTCCACTCGAAATGATCTTGCTTTTTGAGCGCAGAGAAAAATTTGAACCACTTTTCTGAAGATTTGGAAATAAATCTCCCTAAGGCCGCAATTCTTCCTGTTAATCTATGAACCTCCTTTTTACTGGTTAGGACATTAGGTATTTCTTCAATTGCTTTATTCTGAGAAGGATTTACCTCAATGCCACGGTTAGAAACGAGAAAAACTAAAAATTTACCTGAAGCAACTCCAAATGCACATTTTTCAGGGTTGAGTTTCATATTGAATTTTTGCAAAATTCCAAAGCTAATAGCTAAATGAAAGATACGATCATGAGAATGCTGGGTTTTGACGAGCATATCGTCTCTATACACCTCCATAGTTTTCCCTAAATATTCTTGAAATATTTTAGTGACTAACCTTTGATAGGTTTCCCCACATGTTTTGACCAAAGGGCATTACTTTATAACAGTAAGTCCCTCAGTCTGTGATGAGAGAAGTCTTTTCCTCGTCGCTGGGGTCCATTTTAATTTGGTTGTACCCCGAATATGCATCTAATAACTCAAAAGTTCATGGCCTGCAGTTGCATCAATAAATTGATCTATATGGGATAAAGGAAATGAATCTTTTGGAAAAGCTTTGATTATATCAGTATAATCTACACAAACTCTCCACTTACCGTTCTTCTTAGGTACGAACACCGTGTTAGCTTACCAATCAGGGTACCTTACCTCGCGAGTTGACCCAATTTTCAACAACTTTTGGACCTCATCCTGGATTACTTGATTTTTGAAAGCCCCTTGCTTTCTTTTATTTTGCTTTATTGGAATAAAGGATGGGTCTTTATTTAGTTTACGAGTCATCACATCCGGTGGAATACCTGTCATATCAGCGTAGGACCTGGCAAAACAGTCTATGTTAGTTTTTAAAAATTTAATTAACATACCTCGCATATCGGGATTTGGATTGGCTTCTATGTAAACTTTTCTTTCTGGCCATTGTTCGAATAGCACCACAGCCTCGAGTTCCTCTATTGTTGTTTTGATGTTCTCGTTTTCTTCAAGTTCTTTAATTACATCAGGGCTTGAATCTAAATCCGTTTTCTCAGTTGAAGTTTGATTGTTGACGCCTTCAACTGTTTCCTGTAATTGCTATTTCTCTTTACTCGCAGTACTCGTATCTATTACTGCGTTGATACTCCTGGCTGTTAGTTGATCCCCTCGATTTTGACATATTTCCCAAGGTGACGAAAATTTGATAACTTGGTGTAAAGTTGATGGAACAACATCCATATCATGGATCCATGGTCTCCCCATAATTATGATGTAAAGTTGATGGAACAACACCCATATTTGCTTCACTCGTTCCATCCTCGACTCAATTTCTACAACCAGAACTAATCCGCCAACATATCTCAAAATGGAACCAACATAGCACATAGCCGTGCAATCAGCTAATCAATAGCAACCTCCTCAACTTGGATCGAAGCCATAGACCAAAATATTTCAATAGCTCATAACACTTTTACTCCATTGATGACACAATAACATAGTGAGAACAAAACCCCAACCGTTTATAAGTTGTGAAACACAAATCTTCTAACATGCACACAAGGACCATACCACACTAGAAGACATCGCGGAGATAGCCCACCCGCTTATCCTAAACATAACATATCCATATACCTTCCACTGTCATACACCTTACACAGTCGACTAGTCATTCAGAGTCTGAACTTAAACCGCAACCTGCTATTTACTTCACTCCCAACCAGGAGACTTGGAAAGATTCTTCACGCACCCATAACTCGGGGAAACACATCCAATCACAATGGATATCAAACACTTAATGTTCATCTATCATCCAACAGACCTTCTTCGACACGTCCAAGTCATATAGGAATATATCGCTGTACCAACATACTCACCACATAGCTATCCAACCGCCATTCTCACAATTAGGGACAATACTGAACATATAAGTTCATAACACCAAAATTGGCACCTCGGTGCTCAAGCCATAAGCAAGGATCCAGCCTCAAGTCCTCCAGACTGGCCCAACATCAACTCATCAAAATCACATCTTGCCCTTCGATCGGGGAATCACAAGTCATCAAGGCACATCTTGTTGAAACACGTTCTCAAGGCACTAAACTAAACGTGTGCTCATATTTGTAGGTTTTGATAAATGACAAACGACGCGCAATTGACATATGACGAGGTCCAAGCACAAGCGCGCAATTGACACATAACGAGGTTCAAGCACAAGACGAACAAAGATCATGATCAAGCAAAGAAATAAAGTTATACATGAGTCGTTCTTGAATTGTGATCTTGATCCGACAATTAACTCAAGACTTGGCTTCTCTCGTAAAATCATTTTTATCAAATCATGCATATTTAATTAAAAGCAAAATGATTTTCAAATATTTTATTTTAGCCAAAATGATTTTTTAACATGCCTCTCAAATCTGGACAAAGATAATCGATTATGTACTTTATGATAATCGATTATGTTAAGACAATGTACACCAGATTTACAAAGCTGAACAATAATCGATTATGTACCTTATGATAATCGATTATGTTAAGGCAGTGCACATTAGAATTTTCAAAGCTACAAGATAATCGATTATGTACCTTATGATAATCGATTATGTTGAGATAGTGTCCATCAGATTTTTCAAAGCTATAAAATAATCGATTATGCACATTATGATAATCGATTATGTTGAGGCAGTGTCTATCAAATTTTACAAGAATGTAAAATAATCGATTATGTACTTTATGATAATCGATTATGTTAAGACAGTGTAGTCCGAAGTTTTCAAAATATAAAAGATAATCGATTATCCATATAGCATAATCGATTATGCAAATGACCGTTGCCAAAGTATTTTTAATCTCTGAAAGATAATCGATTATACACAATCTGATAATCGATTATGCTAAGTAAAATCTGAATATGATTCTTTGAACGTTGTCAGGTAATCGATTATACTTTTTGGATAATCGATTATTCTGCTCAAAATCTGGGAATGATTTTTGAACGATTGGAAAATAATCGATTATGCAAATCAGATAATCGATTATCTTAGCACAAAATCAGCAATTCTTGATTGGCAATTAGGCAACGGTTATGGGGGTTTTGAACACTATAAATACAACTCAAAATAAGTCTTCTAAGTACAACAACTGATTATATTCTTGCTAAAGCTTGCATACTCTCATATTCATCATTTTCTATTCATTCAATAAGTTTTTGAGAGCCAAACTCTTGACGAAAGTTGTTGTGTTCTTGAGCGTATTTATTATACTCATATCTACTCTTAAAGAAAGTCTTGTCTTGAGTGCTAAGTGTTTGTATACACTTGAAGGGAAGTGTTAATCCCTTGTTGTTGTAAGAAGGAACGTTTTCATTCCTTCGGTTGAAGTCTTGAAGTGTGGTATCTTCGAGCAAAGGTTGTTGAGGCTTGTGTGACTCAAGTTCTCAGTTTGTAACGGTTTGTTAAGCACCCGTAAGCTTAACGAAGTTAGTGGAATCTCGAGAGAGTCTCTCGGGGACTGGACTAGCCACAGGTTGTGGTGAACCAGGATAATTTCGGTGCGTTCGTTCCTTATTATTTACTTACTGCACTTATTTCAATCCTGCAATTTTTAATTCCGCAAGTTTATATTGTTTTTTATTATAATGCTATTCACCCCCCCCCCCTCTAGCGTTAAGCGTATATTCTAACAATTGGTATCACAGCCCAACTATCTGAAAGACTTAACCGTTTGAGAGAAACAATCCAATGCTTCTACTCGTGACTTTAATGCAGGAATAGGTGAAGGACAATGCTCCACCAGACCACCACTATTCGACGGCACAAACTATACGTACTGGAAGGAGAGGATGAGAATATTCATCCAATCGAATAATTTTCATCTACGGAAGGTAATAACAAAGGGAGAACAAATTCCAACCAAAAAGGTTGAAAATGAATGGGTTCCAAAATCCGAAGATGAATACGATGCGGATGATATCCGAAAAGTGCAGAACAACGCTAGGGCCATCAACTTATTATATTGTGCTGTAAACGCTGATGATTACAGAAAAATATCATGTTGCACAACGGCTAAGCAAATGTGGGACAAGCTGGAAATCACGTACGAAGGTACGGACCAGGTAAGAGAAGCTAAAATTGATTTTCTAACCCATGCATATGAACTGTTTCACATGAAGGAAAGCGAGAGGATCGATGACATGTTCAAACGATTTTCAAAAATCGTCAATGACCTACATGCTCTTAAGAAGACCTTCACGGATAAGGAACTTGTCCGAAAAATTCTCCGAAGTCTCACTCCAGAATGGCGCTCCAAGGCCGACGCAATTCAAGAGTCTATCGGCGTTTCAAATGTCACCATCGACGGACTAAGAGGTAATCATAAAACCTATGAATCTACTATACCTAACCTCCGTTCAATGATCAAAGGAAACAAAGAATCGCCCTCAAGGCAAGCACGACTCAACCTCAAAATGATGAGGACTCAAACAACGGAGATAACGAGTTCGGACTCGTTATTAAGAGGTTTCAAAAGTTCATGCGAAAAGAGTATGAACGAAAAGGCAAACAACAAGGAGATCAAGTAAAGTGCTATGGATGCGGAGAAATCGGGCACATTAAAACAAATTGCCCAAATGTCAAAAAGGAGAAGAAACCCTTCAAGAAACAACAAGCATACATATCTTGGGGAGGTGACTCCGGAGACGAATCAAGCGACAATGAAGAAGACGAAGCCGCAAATCTATGTCTCATGGCACACGAAGACAATCAAGAAGAGGTATGTCAAATTTCTTCAAAAAATTTCTTTTCTCTTGAGGAAATGCAAAATGCTTTTGATGAATTGTATAGTGAATTCATTAGAGCTTCCGAAACTGTTAGAGATGTAAAGAAAAATTCTTCTTTGAAAGAAATAGATTTTGAAAAACAACTCTCTTTGAAAGAAAAAGATTTGGAAAAATTGATTTTGGAAAATGAGAAGCTGAAAGAAGAAAACAAATTTTTCGGCAAGAGAAGCGCCGACAAACCCGAGAGTTCTAGTAAAAATTGTATTTCTTGCATGCATCTAAAAGATGAAGTAGAAAGACTTATGGGCACCCTAGATAAGTTCAATTCTTCTCATAAAAATTTGAATGATGTTCTTGTCAATTTGAAATCGACCAAACATGGCATAGGTTTCAAAAATGAGCCTAAAGGAAAAGTTGAAGCCATCCCCCAACAACCGAAGGCTCAACCTAGGATAAATAAAATAAACATTCATTCTAGAAATAACCATCCTAGAATCAACATGCATCCTAGACCAAACACTAGAAGAAACTTTGAACATTTTAGAACGCCTACAAATGGCCTTCAACAATCGCAACCTAGACATACTCGACCTAGAAACAATTATTCTAGAAATGCTGCATATCCTAGAACAAACAGTAGGAGAAATGATTTTCAAGGATTGCGCAATAGCCATATTGTAAAAAATAGAGCAAACGATTTTCGTACCTCCAACTACTACCAACCTAGAAGAATGCATAATCCTAATGTCATTTGTCACTATTGTAGTCGAATAGGACATATTGCTCCTGCTTTTTTTACTAGACACAGACACTTAACTACATGTCAAGCACAACAGCATTTTACACCTAACTCTCAAGGACCCAAAACAGCTTGGGTACCAAAAACTCATTGATTTGTCTTGTAGGTATGTTTGAAGGGATCAAGTGTACTTTGGTACCTTGATAGTGGATGCTCCAAACACATGACTGGAGACGCATCCAAGTTCCTTCAACTAGAACACAAGGAAGGAGGAAACGTTATTTTTGGAGATAACAACAAAGGAAAAATCATCGGCATTGGCTCGGTCGGTAAGAATGAATCTTCTTCCATTAAGCATATATTGCTAGTTAAAGGTCTAAAACATACTCTCTTGAGCATAAGTCAATTATGTGACAAGGGAAATCTTGTTTTGTTTGATTCGGAAGAATGCTTAGTTTTTCGTCGTAGTGATCTTAAAATTATCCTTCGTGGTTTTAGAATTGATAACATCTATATGGTTGATCTTGAAAACTCTTCATCAGAGTATGTGAATTGTCTTATGAGTAAAGAAGATGATATGTGGTTATGGCATCGTAGAGTAGCTCATATCAACATGCATCTTTTAAACAAATTGGTTTCACAAAATTTAGTTATTGGTCTTCCAAATTTGAAATTTGAAAATGACACTATTTGTGATTCTTGTCAAAAAGGGAAGCAAACAAAAGCATCTTTTAAATCTAAGAATATTGTTTCAACTACAAGACCTTTGCAACTTCTTCACATGGATCTCTTTGGACCATCTCGCATTGAAAGTCTTGGTAGAAATCGTTATGCTTTTGTTATCGTTGATGATTATTCTAGATTTACATGGACACTATTTCTTGCTCACAAAAGTGAGGCTTTTCAAAATTTTATATGTTTTCTTAAACGTGTTCAAAATGAAAAGAACACAACCGTCACTTCCATAAGAAGTGATCATGGGGGAGAGTTCAATCACAATCTCTTCACGGACTTTTGTGACGAACTCGGTATTGAGAACACCTTCTCTGCTCCACGTACACCACAACAAAATGGAGTGGTGGAACGGAAAAATAGGTGTCTCGAAGAGATGGCTGGAACCATGCTCGATGAGGCTACGATTCCCAAACAATTTTGGGCGGATGCCGTGAGTACAGCATGCTACGTTTTAAACAGAGTAGTCATAAGGCCAATACTCATGAAAACTCCCTATGAACTCTATAAGGGAAGGAAACCTAATCTCTCCCATCTTAGAGTATTCGGTTGTAAATGCTTTATTCATAACAACGGAAAAGATAATTTGGGAAAATTTGATGCCAAATCGGATGAAGGAATTTTTCTTGGTTATTCATCACGTAGCAAAGCACATAGAGTATTCAATAATAGAACCGAAACTGTTGAGGAATCCCCTCATATTGTGTTTTCCGAAAATAATGCTCGCTTGGCCAGAAAGGATTCTGGTTTTGATCTTGCAGGTATTTTAAACACAATAAGTCCTCAAGACAAAGTACAAGAGGAAAATCCAAAGGAAATTCAAGATGAAATCTTGGAACAATCATCGGAGGAAGCGCCACCACTGGAGAAAGAAACGAAACTGCCCAACGCGTGGAGGACAATCAAAGACCATCCTCTTGACAAGGTAATCGGCGACATTGAACAAAAGGTAAGTACTCGAAACAATCTTAAGAACACCTTAGGACATACTGCTTTCGTTTCTCAAATTGAACCCTCAACCATTTCCGAAGCAATTGGGGATGAGCATTGGACCTTGGCAATGCAAGAGGAGCTTAACCAATTCAAACGAAATGACGTTTGGGAATTGGTGCCAAGACCCGACAATCATACCATAATTGGTACGAAATGGGTTTTTCGAAATAAATTAGATGAAAATGGAGTAATCACTAGAAACAAAGCTAGGCTTGTAGCAAAAGGTTACAATCAAGAAGAAGGAATTGACTATGAAGAAACGTATGCACCCGTAGCAAGGTTAGAAGCTATTCGTTTATTACTTGCCTTTGCCTCTTCTATGAATTTCAATTTATTTCAAATGGATGTAAAGAGTGCTTTTCTAAATGGTTTTATTCAAGAAGAAGTTTATGTTGAACAACCCCCGGGCTTTGAAGATTTTAAATCTCCCGATCATGTTTTCAAACTTAAGAAAGCCCTTTATGGTCTTAAACAAGCTCCCCGAGCTTGGTATGAACGACTGAGCAAATTTCTTTTGGACAATGAGTTCATTAGGGGGAAAGTTGACACCACACTATTTATTAAGCATAAAAACAATAATATTTTATTAGTTCAAATCTATGTGGATGATATTATTTTTGGTGCTACTAACAATGCTTTGTGCAAGGAATTTTCTGATTTAATGACAAGCGAATTTGAGATGTCTATGATGGGTGAACTAACCTTATTCTTGGGGTTGCAAGTGAAACAAATGAAAGAAGGAACTTTCATTGTCAATCTAAATATTGCAAAGAGTTGCTAAAACGAATTGAAATGAGCAACGCCAAAGCAATGGCCACTCCAATGAGCACATCCGATCATCTTGACAAAGATGAGAAAGGTAAGGAAGTCGACACCAAGAAGTATCGAGGTATGATCGGATCCCTTCTTTATCTTATTGCTAGTAGACCGGACATAATGTTTAGCGTATGTTTATGTGCTCGATATCAATCATGTCCGAAGGAGTCGCACCTAGCTGCGGTTAAGCGGATGAAGTATCTTGTTGGTACTATAAATGTGGGACTATGGTATCCCAAAGGTTCTTCATGCCAACTTGTTGGCTATTCCGACTCCGATTTTGCGGGTTGCAAATTGGACCGCAAGAGCACTAGTGGCACTTGCCATTTGCTCGGTAGCTCTCTTGTCTCTTGGTTTAGTAAGAAACAGGTAAGTGTTGCGTTGTCCACAACCGAGGCTGAATATGTAGCCGCGGGGAGTTGTTGTGCTCAAATCCTTTGGATGAAACAACAACTCTCGGACTATGGACTAAGTATCGATCATATCCCTCTTAGATGTGATAATACTAGCGCCATAAGCTTGACGAAGAACCCCGTTCTTCATTCAAGAACAAAACACATTGAAATTAGGCACCACTTTATAAGAGATCACGTCCTCAAAGGTGATGTCGAAATTGAATTTGTTGAAACCAAATCTCAATTGGCCGACATTTTCACAAAGCCTTTAGAGAAAGAGTCCTTTTTCCGAATTCGTAGTGAACTCGGGATCCTTGACTCCACGTTGATCTAAGTCATGCATTGCATTTTGTTTGTTTTTCATTACTAACTTGAGCGTCGGAGGCGCCTAATTCTGTTTTGCAGGTATCGCCCCAAAGACAGGGGGAATTATAAAGCACTGGTGCAGAAAAATCGATCTCCTTTAAGAATAATCGATTTCTCTTATGTACATAATCGATTTCTCTTATGTACATAATCGATTATCAAGTATCAATAATCGATTATGTTGACATTATATTGTCCCTTTTATAATTGCGATTTTTGGTTAATCAATACACAAGTTATTTACTAATGTTTTTTTTGCTAATGTCAAAAGGAGGAAGAATAAGGGCTATGCACTTAATATTTATTGGCATAAATTGAGGGGGAATTCATATGTTGAGGGGGAACTAATTGCATATCTATATACTTGTCTTGGATCGTCATTATGAATTATCTAATATGCATATCCCGATATTGGTTTGCCATTATCAAAAAGGGGGAAATTGTTGAAACACGTTCTCAAGGCACTAAACTAAACGTGTGCTCATATTTGTAGGTTTTGATAAATGACAAACGACGCGCAATTGACATATGACGAGGTCCAAGCACAAGAGTGCAATTGACACATAACGAGGTTCAAGCACAAGACGAACAAAGATCATGATCAAGCAAAGAAATAAAGTTATACATGAGTCGTTCTTGAATTGTGATCTTGATCCGACAATTAACTCAAGACTTGGCTCCTCTCGTAAAATCATTTTTATCAAATCATGCATATTTAATTTAAAGAAATATGATTTTCAAACATTTTATTTTAGCCTAAATAATTTTTAAACATGCCTCTCAAATCTGGACAAAGATAATCGATTATGTACTTTATGATAATCGATTATGTTAAGACAATGTACACCAGATTTACAAAGCTGAACAATAATCGATTATGTACCTTATGATAATCGATTATGCTAAGGCAGTGTACATTAGATTTTTCAAAGCTACAAGATAATCCATTATGTACCTTATGATAATCGATTATGTTGAGGTAGTGTCCATCAGATTTTTCAAAGCTATAAAATAATCGATTATGCACATTATGATAATCGATTATGTTGAGGCAGTGTCTATCCAATTTTACAAGACTGTAAAATAATCGATTATGTACTTTATGATAATCGATTATGTTAAGACAGTGTAGTCCGAAGTTTTCAAAATATAAAAGATAATCGATTATCCTTATAGCATAAGCGATTATGCAAATGACCGTTGCCAAAGTATTTTTAAACTCAGAAAGATAATCGATTATACACAATCTGATAATCGATTATGCAAAGTAGAATCTGCATATGATTTTTTGAACGTTGTCAGGTAATCGATTATACACAATCTGATAATCGATTATGCTAAGTAAAATCTGAATATGATTTTTTGAACGTTGTCAGGTAATCGATTATACGTTTTGGATAATCGATTATTCTGCTTAAAATCTGGGAATGATTTTTGAATGATTGGAAAATAATCGATTATGCAAATCAGATAATCGATTATCTTAGCACAAATTAGCAATTCTTGATTGGCAATTACGCAACGGTTATGGGGGTTTTGAACACTATAAATACAACTCAAAATCAGTCTTCTAAGTACAACAACTGATTATATTCTTGCTAATGCTTGCATACTCTCATATTCATCATTTTCTATTCATTCAATAAGTTTTTGAGAGCCAAACTCTTGACGAAAGTTGTTGTGTTCTTGAGCGTATTTATTATACTCATATCTACTCTTAAAGAGAGTCTTGTCTTGAGTGCTAAGTGTTTGTATACACTTGAAGGGAAGTGTTAATCCCTTGTTGTAAGAAGGAACGTTTTCATTCCTTCGGTTGAAGTCTTGAAGTGTGGTATCTTCGAGCAAAGGTTGTTGAGGCTTGTGTGACTCAAGTTCTCAGTTTGTAACGGTTTGTTAAGCACCCGTAAGCTTAACGAAGTTAGTGGAATCTCGAGAGAGTCTCTCGGGGACTGGACTAGCCACAGGTTGTGGTGAACCAGGATAATTTCGGTGCGTTCGTTCCTTATTATTTACTTACCGCACTTATTTCAATCCTGCAATTTTTAGTTCCGCAAGTTTATATTATTTTTTATTATAACGCTATTCACCTCCCTCTAGCGTTAAGCGTATATTCTAACACATCTGATACTGAGCGCTCACTTACGCATATAATCACGTGTAAGGAATTTCAAGAGTTTTCTTTTCAAGCTGAATCAAGGACCACGAAATGATTTCAATAATGTGAAGTTTTCCTAAAGGTTCTGCAGTCTATCAAGTATAAATAAGACGTCTCCATACCGATCTGCAAGACTCTACTAGCCCTGCTCATGACTCGTGAGACCTAGTAACCTAGGCTCTGATACCAACTTGTCACTACCCAAAACCCATACCAGATCATGATGGCGCCTCTCATGAAACAAGGCTAGCCAAAAAATCAAACGCTTCCTTTTAACATTTAATTAACGTTTATAAAGCTAAAATACAATTAACAGTAACCAAATTACAGAAAATAATGATAACAAAAAGGAACTATCCTGCCACAGTCCTACATCAGGGTGTCACTAGTCATGAGCTACTACAGAGTCCATAAAGAGCTACGAGTCCGGAAATAGGAACAAATTTTGAAAGATAACATGGACAACATAAAACAAGGGAGAAGATTCGGTGCCACAGACGCTAGGGGTCACCTGGATCAACTATGATAGCAGATCTTCAATCAGCTAATAACCCGCTACTGGACGAACAATACCTGCAACTGCACCCGAGGTTCAGAGAGTAAAGTGAGTACTCCCAACTCAGCGGTAACAAGAGTAAATAATAAGTGAACGTAAGAAATCACGTAAGAGCACTCCACAATGAAATATGGGACAACACAACCATTTGAGAAAACAGTAAGTGCGGGAAAATCCTTTAGAAAATATCTGCCCAAGTTTAAAATCACTTTCGAAAATACCATTTTCCAATAATTAAGCAACTAAATCCAGGACAGGTAGTGTAAGTTAGCACGAAAGTCAGCCTCTCGGGCACAAGCTCGTATGTCTAATTGAACTCATAACTCGCCTTTCAGGCAATATTCTTACCTTTGGTCAGCCACTGTTACCTGACCCATATACATCATACACTATCATTCTTACCACTGTCTCAAATTTATCCACTTTGGAAAGTGATCAGACAATCTCAGAACAGCAAATAAATATCTCAAAAAATGACATATACAACAAATAGAGCACAGATGTATGATTGCAATGCAATGCATATGACGGTACACTCTGGTACCCACTGAGGCGTGCAGTCCGATCCATTTAATGTCGAAGGTGCTCACTGGGTGTGTACAGACTCTGGAGGGGCTCCTACAGCCCAAGCGCAATATTATCCAGGTATTGGCATAAAACAGGCTCTCGGCCTCAATATCAATATATATATATATCATTGCTGCGGCGTGCAGCCCGAGCCACCCATATATTCATAAATCACTGTGACACTGCTGCGGTACGCAGCCCAGTCCATGCTCAATTCAGAAATGCACATAAGCCACTTGGGCAATATTAACATGATAGTCCTCAGCTCAAACGTTGATAAAATATTGTTTAAGTTTCCAAATCTTATAATGTGACTGAGTATGCAAAACAATATTAAAACATTGGACCAATATCAAATAATATGAAGGTAATGCAAAAACATTAATATGAATCCCCGAAGGGTTCATATAGTCAAACATGACAATCAGCCCAAGTTATGATGATAACAAATAATTTCAGTCAAATACGCAGTAAAATCAATAACTTGGATGGACAAAGTCACATCCCCAATGGTGCTCTACCCCACGCTCATATCCGGCATGCAAGTCACCTCAATACAGCACTATGATGTGCAAATCCGGGGTTTCAAACCCTTAGGATATTATTTACAAGTATTACCCACCTCGAACCGATGAATTCTCTAGCCCGCGATGCCTCTGCTCCTCACCTTGGCCTCCACATCCGTCGAATCTATCAAAATTCAAACCGGATACATCACAATATGCTAAGGTAACAATACACAATCAAAAACAATCGAGAAATAGCACAAATCTCGAAACTAGAAAAACTCAAGCCTCGGGCCCGCTTCTCGAAAAATTACAAAACTCACAATACCGGATTCCTTATCTCGCTACGAGTCCATATATCACAAGGACTCACAAATCCGAGCTCAAATGACCTACCAAATCCCACTTTGAAATACCAAAAACTTAAGCCCTAGTTTCATCAATTTAGGCTAAATTTCCATGAATTCCTAGACCAATTTTACAATATAATCGAGTTTTGAGTTCAAAGATCTTACCTCCAATCAATCCTCTTTGAAACCCTCTTCATTTGCTCCCAAAAAGCTCTCAAAATCCTCAACAATGGTGGAACAATGACTTAAACTCGCGGATAAAATATTTAAAACCCTTATGTCCGCTACAGTATTTTCCTTCTATGCGATTGTGGACCAAGCCTTGCGATCGCAATGAACAAAATTTCACAACCTCAAAAATGCACTATGCGAACGCACCATAACCCATGCAAACAGAATGAACGACTGGCCAGATTTATGCGATCGCGGACCACCTGATGCGATTGCATAGGGTAACTCAACTAGGTCCTCACTTTCCCTTATGCGATCGCATTCCTGCTAGTGCGAATGCAAAGAACAAAAATCCAGCCTCACAAATTTCCACTATGCGATTGCAACATCTCCTATGCGATCGCATTGACCAATTTCGCTGCAACACCAAGCTGGAAAAATCTGCAACATCTCAATGCAAAAATTGGTCCCATTGACCAACCGAAAAACTCCCGAGACCCCCGGTACCTCAACCAAAAACACATACATGATCTACTACTTTATTCAAACTTGCTCGAATAATCAAAACGTTAACGTTAACTTCAAATCCTCAATTATGATCAAAACAAAGCCTAAATTTCTTAAAAATTTTTGAATTGCATATTTGATCAAAAATCCAACCAAACCATGTCCGAATGACCTGAAAATTGGCAGACATATCCAAAATCACCTAACGAAGCTACAAAACTCTTGGAATTCCATTCTGACCCTCAGATCAAAATCTCACCTATTAACCGGATTTCGCCAAAATCCTAACTTCGCCAAAATAGGCTAACTTCTACTGTGAGGCTCCAAATTTACTTTTGATTGTGCTCTTAAGCCTTATATCATCCCCTGAAACTAACCGAATCATTAGAAATTCATTCCGAGCCCTCTAACTTACAAGTTAACTTCCGGTTGACTTTTCCAAACTAACTTTCCCTTAAAGAGACTAAGTGTCTTATTTTACATAAATACTAATCCAAATCAACTCTAACACACCGCACACTGATAATGAAACAAGAAGAAGCATGAAATGGAAAAAATTGAGCAATAACACATGAGACGACGGTTCAGATTGCCACATGTATTTTATTATCGTTGATGCTCCTTGCCTGGATTTAATTATTAAATGTATTCTACCTTGCCGGGATAGTTGAGTTGTTAGTTGTACCCTTGCCGGGACCTATCTGCTGCTTTGTTCTCCCTTGCGGGGATGTTTACTATTATTTGTCTATCCCCTCGCCCCGTTTGGTTGTGACTCTCGATTGGGTGAGGAAGAATGATTATGCACGAAGGGTTATTTCGTGCCATGTTTGAATAGTTATGCACGAAGGGACATTCTATACCATGTTTTGAAATATTTATGCTCGAAGGGTCATTCCGTGCCATGTTTTAAATATGTATGCACGAAGGGTAATTCCGTATCATGTTTTGAATATTTATGCACGAAGGATCATTCTGTGCCTTGATATGAGAGTTTATGTAAGGAAAAAACACGAAGGTTAATACCGTGCACTTTATTTGACTGTTTTGGGTGAGAACTAGAGTAAAAGTACGATCGTTGGTGTCGTGCAATTGTTTGATTTATCTGTTCTCCTTTATTAATGTTATGGTATTGTTTCATTTCTGTATCGGTTGATTCTATATCACAACTGTTTCGCCCCCATAGCATTCTCCCCATCCCCTTAGCTGCTTAAATTCTGTATATTTTCCTTTTATTGCATATATCAAATTATTTTTGGTGGGTTCTGTCTAGCCTCGTAACTACTTCGCCGGAGTTAGGCCAGGCACTTACTAGTACATGGGGTCGATTGTGCTGATGCTATACTCTGTGCATCTTTTTGCACAGATACAAGAGCAACTTTAGGACCTCACCATCAGTATTGATCGGGAGCTGACTTAAGTCCCCAGGGACTTGCGAGATAGACTAGTTAATGTCCGCAGGCCGGAGTCTCTTTCTATGTTATTAGTTTGTTTTCCTTGTATCGAGATAAACATTGATGTATTTCTATTCAGACTTGTTTTTAGCACTCTTTAGCAGTTCATGAGTTAGTGACACCAAACTTTGGGTAGAGATGTATTTAGATTTTCTGCATTTATTTTCAGTTACTTAAGTTTTAAGACTTCCGCTTTGTTTTAAATTGTCTCATTTTATTTATATTGTTGAAGGTGTTATCAAAATGTTTAAATATTGGCTTGCCTAACTCCTAATAATTGGCGACATCACAACTCCCGACGGTGAAAAATCCGAGTCGTGATAATTTTTAACAAAAATTATAAAATGAAAGCTCACTAATTTACAAGCTAAGCCATACTCATTAATCCAATAAATAAAATACCCACATTTAGCACAATAAGACACTAGATTAATACTTTTAAATAAATATTATTAATATATAAAGCTTTAAAAATCTTCATATTAAACACAAATATCTTTGAAACCTTTTTTAAAATTTTTTTTATTGATTATATAAAAAAATATCAGTTTTGTTAAACAAATTTGTGTGCTTTTACTTCAAATAAATATTAAAAAATAAATATTTTATCACTTTTATATTTAAAATATGTTCATGTTTAAATATGATTAGACAAATTGAGTGCCATGAAAAATTTAAATGTATGGATATATTATAAATAATAAATAAATAATTAAAAATTATTTTAGTTATAAGTAAATATCTAGGTAAAGATATATTATATAGTATGTAGGCAACATAAAAGGTAATACACAAATGAGATGATTTATAATGTCAATGGTATAATCGGATTTTTAAATAAAAGTATTATAAAATCTGGCCAGAGTGACTTTTTTGATAAATAGAGCGAAGTAAAATAATTTTTGTGTAACACAAGAAAGAAAAATGATTTTTAAGTAATAAATATAAAGTTGAGTAATTTTTACATAGCAAAAAAATATATATTTATATTTACGTAATAAATATAAAGTTAAATGACCACCCATAAAATTTGCTTAATAGCCTCTATAGATTTTTTAATTTAAAATACGCTAAATAATGTAATACCATTAGAAAGGAAAGAGATAGTATACTAGTATTCTCAACAGCTGTGTTTCAAAACAAAAATAAGCCAACTTTCAAAATGCGATCAGTTAATTAGACACATGAAGAAAAAAAAATCATAGATAAAGTTTACAAGGAGGACATATAATAATGGATCAAAAAACGTTAAATGACAAATGAAATACTACACATTGGTGGGAAGTTGTTCTGATGGTAAGCAACCCCACTTCTAACCGAGAGGTTGTGAGAGTCTCCCCAAGAGCAAGGTGGGAAGTTCTTGGAGGGAAGGATGCCGGGAGTCTATTTGGAAACAGCCTCTCTACCCAAGGGTAAGGGTAAGGTTTGCGTACATACTACCCTTACCAGACCCCATTGTTGTTGTTGAAATACTACACATTGGCAAATAAAGTGGCTGTTCTGTTTATAAAAGGGGGATATTAGTATCTTCTTTCGCACCAAGCCATTTGATTATCTCAAAATTTCACACACACACGCACTCTACAAATGGCTCCAATTCAACCAGCGACAACTGTTAAAACTCTTTCTGAATCCCCTAATCTCAACTCTATTCCTTCTACTTATGTTAACTCTACTATTTATCCATCTGATTCCCCAGCATCTGATCCTAATCTTGATTCTTACTCCATTCCTACTATAGATTTTTCCTTACTCACTTCCGCTGATCCTAATCAACGCTCTGAAGCTATCGAAAACCTCAGCAAAGCTTGCCAGGACTGGGGATTTTTCATGGTATGTCGTATTTTTCTTTTATTACATGAGAAATGGAAAAGGGTGTGGCCGTTTAATTCGGGGTATGGACTGCGTACAAAGTATCCTTTGCAGACCCCATGTGTGAAACTTCACTGTGTTTGTTATTGTGCATCAGAAAATTAAAAATATTTTTTTTTAAAAACTTGTATGATATTATGGATGGTGCAGGTTGTGAACCATTGCATAGCAGAGAGTTTGATCAAGGCAGTGATTGATGGAACACAAGGATTTTTCAATTTAACAGAAGAAGAGAAGAAAGAGTTTGAAGGGAAGCATGTGTTGGATCCTATAAGGTGTGGAACAAGCTTCAATACCTCTAAGGAAAAAGCCTTCTTTTGGAGAGACTATCTTAAGGTCTTTGTGCATCCTCAATTTAACTTCCCTACCAATCCCAAAGGTTACAGGTACATTTTGCTCTCTAACAACTTGTCAACTAAGTTACATATGCTTATAATGTTATATATATCTAGTAAGTTATTTACCTTTTTTTGTTTAAATCTTTTATAGTGATATTGCATCGGAGTATTGCGAGAAAACTCGGGAAGTCGCGAAAAAATTACTTTCTGGGATATCGGAAGGACTAGGACTGGAAGAGTGTTATTTGGACAAAGCTCTAGACATGAAATTAGGGCTTCAGGTTTTCATTGCAAATTTATACCCGCGTTGTCCTCAGCCTGAACTTGCACTTGGAATGCCACCTCATTCAGATCATGGCCTGTTAACTCTTATTATCCAAAACCAAGTTGGAGGTCTCCAAGTTCAACATCAAGGCAAATGGATTCCTGTCAATGCCCTTCCCAATTCTCTCTTGGTCAATACTGGTGATCATCTTGAGGTATATCCCTTTGTTTAATACTTTCATATTATCTGTCTTTTAAGGTTTTCGCACATCTCTTAGCTGGTAAGAGATTCAATAGCTAATAATGAATATTTGTCTAGATTTTCAGCAATGGAAAGTACAAGAGCAATATACATAGGGTGGTCGTAAACAAAACAAGTCCAAGAATAACAGTAGCTGTTGCTAATGGTCCATCACTTGATGCAGTTGTAAGTCCTGCTTCTTCGTTGGTACAAAGTGAGAATAGACCTCCAGCTTATATACCAATGAAGTACAAGGACTATATGGAGTTGCAACAGAGCAACCAGCTTCACCAGAAATCAATCTTAGAGCAAGTTAAGATTCAAAGGAATTGAAATTTGTTTTCACTAGGGAGCTCTGTTGTCGTAGTGTTGAAATTGGCTTTGATAAATTTTCATGTTTATTAATGGAAGTATTTGTGTAATATAGTTGGAATTATGGCTTTTTAAACCGAACCGTAACCGTTAATTAACCAAATCGAAACAATGACTTATTAGTTTATTGGTATCGAATTATCAGGATAACGGTTGGTGAATGGATTGAAATTTTATAATTAATGGCTTCACGTTTTAGGGCTGGATTACTCAATTTCTTTATCGGATAAACCGGTAACTGTTAAAAGAATTTATATTTATACTTTTATCCATATTTATATAAAGTAATTTTACCCTAAGACCAAATAGTAAAACCTAAATCCCTAATTTATCAAATCTAAATCCCTCCTGCACCTACAGTGAGTCCTCTCTCTCTTTAGTAATGCACTTTATGTGTAATACTTTTGTGGTGAAGAACAAAAGAATCGGTACAAAACTTGCCATTCTCAGAGAGTGGCCGTGGGCACGGCTTGAGAATTCAAGAAAGAGCTAAGAGACCAAAAGAACTAGGGTTCAAAAAAATTCTATTTAATTTAGTCGATAAATTACTCGATAACCGCTTGATAATAGTTAATCCGATACCAATTCGTTCGTTGTAATTGGATGGCTAGCGAATTACTACATTTACAATCCGATAATCGATAAGCCGAACCATTAAGTGTAATAATCAGTCCAATCCGCCTGTGTGATGACCCAAAGGGTCATCACCTTTGTTCTTCTCATTTCGTGCTTTCGAGACCTTGAAAACCTCATTTTTAGTCACCTAGATTTGCGTGCGCCGTCCGGACATGTAGCCGGGAAGTTTAAATGCTAAATTATGTGAAAAATGTTAAAAGTTTGGTATTAAAATGAGTAAATTTGACTTTCATCAATATTTTAGGTAAACGTACCTGGACCCGTGATTCGATAGTTTTGGAGGGTCCATAAAAAATATGGGACTCGGGTGTATGCTCGTAATCCAAATCCGAGATTCCGAGCCCGAGAAATGAATTTTTAAAAGAAATTATTTTTCTGAAATTGTTAAGGAAATTTGAAATTAAATTTGATTAGAAGACTATGGTATCGGGCCCGTATTTTGGTTCTGGCACCCGCTTCAAGTCTTATATGTGTTTTAAGATCTTTCTGTAAAGTTTGGTTGAAAACGGACGTCGTTCGACATGTTTCGGACTTAAAATAAAAAACTGACGTTTTATGTAAGTTTGTAGAAAAACTAGCGATTTTGAGAATTGATTCATTATTTTTTATGTTATTTTGGCGAGTTGATTGCGGTTAAGTTTCCGGTTGATAGGTGAGATTTTGATCCGAGGGTCAAAATGGAATTCCGAGAGTTGCAGTAGCTTTGTTACGTGATTTGGGATGTGTATGCAAAATCTCATGTTATTCGGACGCCGTTTGATTGGGTTCTTGATCGAATGCGTATTACGGAAGTTTTAGAAGAACTTAGGCTTGAATTCAATGAAGATTGAGGATTCTTGTGTTGTTGGATGTGTTTTTATGATTGGAACAAACTTGAATAACGTGGTAGGATGCATTGGTATTTTTGGTTGAGGTCACGGGGGCCTCGGGATGAGTTCAGATGGTTAAACGGGTAGTTTTGGAAGATTTCATATCACTGAAGAGTTGCTGCAACTGGTATTTTCGCTCCTGCGGGTCTTGGACTGCAGAAGCGGTCCATGGTTCGGTAAGGTAGTTCCACCGAAGCGGAATATTCTTCGCATTAGTGGGTCCGCAGAAGCGGATCGGACGGGTAATCGCAGAAGCAATTTCGATCTTGAGAGGTAGTTCAGCAGACGTGAAAATTTAGCCGCGGAAGTCGGTTTTGGCTATTTAAATGAATATCCGCAAAAGCAGGATTTTGGTCGTAGAAGCGATCCCGCATAAGCAGAAGCAAGACCGCAGAAGCGAAGATCGTCCTGGGCATAAGGGTTTTATTTGAATATTTTCATCCGCGAGCTTGGGATATTTTCCACCATTATTTTGCGAACTTGAGAGCTTTTGGCGAGAATAAAAGAGAGCTTTTGACTGAGAATTGATTGGAAGTAAGTCACTTTGCTGAAATACACGAAATTATGATAAATCTAACATAGAAATTGGCTCAAATTCATCAAAAGGGGTAAAGCTGTGGCTTGAACGTTGGTAATTAAAAATGGACTTTGAAGGGTCAAATGGACTCCAATTTTGGTAAATTTGATATGTATGAAGTTGTGTGAAGACGAGGAATCTAAATATATATAAAAATTGAGTTTCGAGAAGTGGGCCAGGGCTCAGGTTTTGATAATTTCGGGATTTGTGCCCGTTCTTGATTTTTTTCGCTTGGGCTTTATTCTCTTAAAATATTGTGATCTATTCGCTCTGATTTTGGATAGATTCGATGCGCATGGTGGCTGATTCAAGGAGAAAAGGCATCGCGGGCTAGAGATTTTGCCGGTTCCAGGTGAGTAATGCTTGTAAATGATATCCTGAGGGTTTGAAACTCCAGATTTGACATCGTAATGCTATATTGAGGCGTGAAATGCATTCTATGATGAATGCGGGGTCGTTTGCTATTGGGGTCGTGACTTGATCTATCCCGAGTGTTATTTCTGCTATATCGTTGATTGAGACACATATTGTATTTTTGTTAATTGGGCTTGTTGCCATGTTTGGTGCCTTGTGCCGACCTATGGAATCCTTCGGGAATTGATGTTACTATATTAGCATATTTTGCATGTCATTTGGTCTCAATCAAAGGTTTTAAACATTGTTTTTTTTGCAAACTCACCCACACTTCTAACTTTTGAAAACTCAAATGATATTTCGGGCTGAGAACTACTATTTTATGAATATCCAAGGGGCTTATGATGATTTCTGTACTGAGCATGGATCGGGCTACGCACTACAGCAGTGATTTTGAAACAGTTGTAACAATGACACTATATGATGTGACTTGAAATAGTGGTAATAATGACACTGTATGATGTGACTTAAAATAGTGGTAACAATGATACTGTATGATGTGAGTTGGAATAGTGGTAACAATGACACTGCATGATGTGAGTTGAAACAGAAGTAACATTGACACTGTATGATGTAAATTGGTTAGGTAATAATGACTGACCGATCATATAACAATGACTGACCATGAATTTATTTCATGCCACGAGATGGCTTGATATTGCACTTGGGCTGCAGGAGCCCCTCCGGAGTCTATGCACACCCCTCAATGAGCGCTGTCGACGAAAAATAAATATGGATGGCTCGGGCTGCGCGCCGCAGTTGTAATATACCATCATGTGCATTGCATTCATGCATTTGTTCATTATTTGTTGTTGTGCTATTTCCTGAGATACTTATCTGTTGTTCTGGTATCATCTGATCACTCTTGAAGAGGATAAATATTAGACAGTTCTAACAACGGCACTGTATGATGTGTTTGGTCAAGTAACAATGGCTGCCCTGGAACAAGAATATGGCCCAGGGGCGAGTTTTTGTGCATAGTATCACTAATTATTGGAGATTATTTTTTCAACTATTGAAAGACCATTTTAAAAAGAGGTTTTATACTGAGCCAACATATTTCTAAAGATTTCACAGCTTTCACTGGCTTTCTCAATTTAAGGATTTTTCATTGCTTCTATACAACATGACGATATGTTATACGTAATTTCTCATCACTTAGTTGTTATTTACTTTTATTACTCACTGAGTTGAAGTACTCACTTTACACCATGCACCTCGTGTGCAGATGTACGTATGTTCTCACCTAGTAGGGTTCTGATGCTGATTGGGGATTTTTGTTATCGTAACTGAGCAAGGTAACCTCCAGCGATCGCGACACCAGATTTTCTTCCATTGATTTTTAATTATATTCTGTATATTATTGGTCTTGTACTTGTATTTGAACTCTTCTAGATGCTCGTGACTTGTAACACCCCAATTTGGGTTGTTTTTGGGTTGTACTTCCTCTAATTGTTATTTTTAAATCATAATTAGACTGTTTATTCATGTTTAACTATTGTTCAAAAAGGCACTTTGAGTTGGTTGGCTGGACCTTGTCTTCACGGGAGGCACCATCACGATTGTATGGGGTTTGGGTCGTGACAGTTCGCGTACGCAGGGCCGTGTTCACGTAGCCTTGCAAATTCTTTCATCGCGCTTGCGTGGTAGCTCACGCGTTCGCATAGCATAACTTCCTGACCCCAGCATCTTCCTTCGACGCGTTCGCGTTTGACTTTCCGCATTCGCGATTCTCTGTCCAGTTCACCATTTGCTAATGCGACCTCCTTCCCGCGAACGCGAAGGGCAAATTTTGCCCAGTTATATTTTAAAAATTACATAACAGTAGCTCGTGATTGTCACAGAAATACTCGAACCCCTTATTCTCCAAGGTCCTTAGACATCCATTGAAGCTCTCCTTCATCAACACTTTTTGGGTAAGTAAATCTCAACTTGTTTTCTTCATTTTTCATCATTATTTATCAAATTCCCAAGCTTAAATCATGTAATTTAGAGTGGAAATTGGAAAAATCGGGTAGAGTTAGGGCTTTTTAATTTTTCTTTATTTAGACCTCGTTTGGGGGTCGAATTTACAAATAAATTATATATTCGGACTCGTGGGGAAGTGTGTGGTATGAAATTGGTCCGAACCTGGTGTTTGAACCAAGCGGGCCCGGGGTCGATTTTTTAAATTTTGGGAAGAAAGCTTGGAAATCTATATTTCGGCATTGAGTTTGATTTGTTTAGCATATAATGATACTATGGAGTCATTATTGTATAGATTTGATTGAGCTGGAGACGAATTCTAGAGTGAAAGCGGTTGTTGTGGATTGAATTGACCATAAAGTTTGAGGTAAGTGTTCGGTCTAACCTTAGCTTGAGGGATTAGGAGTCGAGTCATATTTGCTATTTGTTATTTGTTGTGTACGACATATAAGCATGGTGACGAGTATCTATACGTTAGCATCGAGCATGACCGTGGGTCCTGAATTGCTAAATTGTTCTATTCTTAATTGATCCTCTATGAACTTGGTTAAAGATCTTTGTTACTGAGCAAGCATTTAGTTATGACTGAGTATTGGTGTTAATTGTGTTAAGTATAAATTGAATAAGGTTGGTTATAGCTGGATTTCTCTTGCTGGGATAGTTGATTTGATATTCTTGTTCCCTTGCCAGAAAATTCATTATGTTATCTTGTTCCCTTGCCGGGAAAAATCATTATATTATTTTGTTCCCTTGCTGGGATTGTCTTTGTAATACTGTATAGGATCGAAATTGGAGCGGGTGGTACGCCTAACGTAAGATTTATGAAATGGGAGAGGGTGGTACGCCTACCACAAGATTGATGAAATGGAAATGTGTGCTATGCGTACTACATAAAATTGATAAAATGGGAGCGGGTGCTACGCCTACCACGAAATATGAGAACTGAGATAGGGTTGCACGCCTGCAACAAGATGAGCTGAACATAACGTTGTCTTATTTCTTTAATCTATGTTAGAAGCTAGGATGCAGATGTTTACTCTATTATCCCTGATATTTTATTTTTATCTGCCATCCCTAATGCACGTTTCCCCTCCCAGCTTTAATTATTATTTCTGTTGTTTCTCCGTTGTATTTGTATATGTATATATCTGCACAGGTTTATCTGGAGTCTGGGTCTAGCCTCGTCACTACCTCGCCGGGGTTAGGCTAGACACTTACCAGCACATGGGGTCAGTTGTGCTGATGCTACACTCTGTCCTCTTTTGCACAGATCCAGGTGTCAAAGCAGCTTACGGTGCGCAATAGTAGCTAGTGAGCGGTCCTTCAGTCCACGAGATTCCCGAGGCAGTCCTGCAGGCGTCCGCATACCCGATATCTCTTCTGCCTTTTTCCTGCCATGTTTCCCTTGTACCGAGACAAAGTTTATTTACATTATTTCAGATGTTTGTATTTAGCATTCCTAGATAGTCCGTGAAATATTGTGACAACAGGTGCTGGGTAGAGACTTGTATTGATGTTTTAGACGTTGTTCTTACTTAAATTTAGACTTCCGCTATCTTTATTTAACCCTCGTCTTTTAATTGCTTATTCATCAGTTACTTAATGGTTTTAATCATGTATAAAAAGAGTTAGGATAATGTTTGTACATGTTCTTGGCTTGCCTAGCTTCCTCGAGTAGGCGCCATCACAACTGTTGAAGGTGAAAATTATGGATCGTGACAGCTTAATAAGCACCCCTAGTTAGAATCTAAGTGGACTGATAGTGTTTTTTTTTTCTCGAAAGAAAACTTGATTTTATATATCTTAATGGGCAATACATACTAATAAATACAAATTTATGAATATCTAGAGCCATTGGGTTCAGAATAAGTTTTGATCTTATTATATGCGTGCATTTTGAATTCGATGTTGTACATATTACAAAATAAGTAGATGGGAAATCTCGTTAGCTTGTGAGATAACTTGAATTAGGAATGCGGCTACGAACCATTATTACTTGTCAGACCTTCAAATATAATCGTAGAAATGACACTACATAGCCAACTTTTAGGACTGCGAGATAAAATAAATGTTGAGTAATCTTTAAATGGTATTTCTGAGAAAACCTAAAGTAGGTATATGTCACAAATATGTCACTAATCTCTTTTGAGATTCACAGACCACAGGTTCATTTCTTTGTCCATATACATACTTGGGAACAGCTATTTCAGTTGGACTTTTGGACAAGTTGGCAAGTCGTACATGTTGGCATGCATGTCAGCTAGAATTCTAATTTTAGTTCATAGAAAGATAATTCTTTCAACTCGTAAAAACATTTATAGGAATTAAGTTGGGAATCAATTGAGTGATGAACTTAAACCAATTTGTAAGTTGGACAAAGAATTTTAGGCCCCGTTTAGTTATGTATTTTTGCTAAAATAAAGTTGGAATTTATTTTTAAAATTCATGTTTGGCTATAAATTTTATTCATATTTTGGAAAATCTCAAACCCCAAGTCCCAAAATCAATCCAATTATCGATTTTGGGTCAAAATTTCAAAACTTAGGAATTATATACGTACTTTTTAAAAATAAAATTAAAAAATATATTTTAAAAATTTATGTCCAATAATATTTTCATCTTCAAACCAAACTTTACCCATATTAAATTTATCAAAACAAATTTAAAATTCATAGCCAAACGCTAGCTTAGTCAAAAAAGTGTTAGATGCAAGTTAATACTCGCCGCCTCACCAATTGCACACCTCAAATGCATATAATGGGTATCGTTTGGACGTATAAGAAAAAAGAAAGAAAAAGGGCGTACTGTTTGAATAACGATAAAGGCTAGTTGGCCGAATGTCGGTCCTTATTTGTAGCCGAATTTTTTTTTTGAAAAGAAAAGTATATATATATATATATATATATATATATATTATATAAGGCTAATTAGGGAGGATTGTCTCCTCCCTATAAATATTGTTTATACATGCATTACTTTTGCCAACTATTAGGCCATCTATGACACTAATATTTCCTAGAGCAGCTAGAGTTTCGTATTGTTTGGTACTACACGATCTTACATTGACATAGTCCTCCCTATCTCTTTCATAGAGATCGATTACAAAATTAGAAGGCTTAGCAAAAATACATAGTTTGTCAAAAGTCTTGTTTCTTAGAACTTCATTTGCCAAAGTGTGAACCACGCCATTTCCTTGTCTGAAGCTATGCATGAATGATATCCTCCCCTGCTTGGTTGCCTCCTCCACTAATGGTCTGCATTTAAAGGAAAGTTTTTCGTTAGTAAGAGTGTTATTGTATATTATGTTTAATATATCCGTTGCATCAGTTTCTACTTCCAGGGGGAAGAGGTCTTCCTTCATTATTAATTGAAGGTTGTGGCGTAGAGCCATGAGTTCAGTTTGTAATGGTGATGTTGCAAGAATTTTCATCGATGATCCTATACACCAGCGTCCTTTCGAGTCACGTATAGCAGTTCCAATGCCACCTTCCATTAGTTTTATGTCGAAGGCGCCATCAATATTTGCTTTGTACTACCCGAAGGGTGTTTTCATCCACTTTACTTGTAATAATATAGTCCTCTCCACTATCGCATTTTTATTAGTGTAAAAGTAATATTCATTTGTGTAATCAAACTTTTTTTAATATTGATAGGGTTGATATTATTATTAATATTATTTCGATTCCTGTTGTTCCAGATTTCCCAAATTATAAAAGGAAGTAATTGGTGTCAATGTACATATTTAGGGCTTATTTTTGGTTGAGTGTTCAAGAGGAAGTCCATCCAAGGTTTATTGCTAGGGTTGTCAATAGTGTTGATACCAAAGTTGTGCTAAAAGAGTTTGGCTATATGACATTCCCAAAATATGTGGCAAATAGTTTCCTTGTTATTTATACAACTTGGGCATAAATGATCAATATTTATACCAATTTTTGATAATAAGCTTTTTGTGGGAAGGCGTCCATTATATATTTTCCATAGGAGGAACTTAATTTTGTTAGGACATTGGAGCTTCCAGAACCAGATGCTATTTAAGGTGGTGTTGTTGTTATTATCAATTAGCTGGTAGGATGAAAATGTTGTAAACCGTTCATTTGAGGTGAGACCCCAACATACAATACTTAGGTCAATTGAGTTTTCATTATTACAGGGAATTGAATTGATACAATTCTTTATGGGGTTGGTAGTTCAAAGGTGATTTTTTCTAAGCACCAGGTCTTATTATCCTTAATATTTTTAATTTGATGTTTTTCCTCTCCTTTTGGAAGGGACCATGTATACTGCTTCTAAGGTTCTTATAATTAGGGATCCAATTCGTATCCCAAATGTTGTGATATGAGTTGTTATGAACATGCCATCTAATGCCTTTTTTTACAGATATTTCATCCTTCCAACAGACTTTTCCAAGTGATTGATGAGCCAATTGTTTTCTTTTTTCTCCCATAAATGCTAATTAGTACCTTTGCCCATAGGGAGTGAATATTGTTGATGATTCTCCAAGTTAGGCATGTGATTAGGGCTTGGTTTTTTGGTAGGCTTTTCTTATACCTAACCCCCCCCCCCCCTTTGGAAACTTCCTTAGTGACAGTGTCCCTGTTAATAAGGTGTAGTTTCTTTTGGTCCTGGGTGGTACCCCGTAAGAAATTCTTTTGGATTTTGTCGATTTCCTTTAACGTTTTTTTGGGAAGAATGGATGTTTGCATTAGGTGATTGGGAAGAGTGTTAAGGGTAGACTTCATGAGAGTACATCTACCAGCCATACTGATCCATTTAGCATTCCAGTTGTTGAGTTTAGCTCTCATTTTATCAAGAAGAGGAAGGTAGTCTGTATGCCTTGGGATGACATTTATCATGGGAAAGCCTAAGTAATTCCCAAAGCTAGTACTTGATGTTATTCCTAGAGTATATGTTAAAAGAGTCCTTATGTCATTGCAACAATTATTGGACACTATTAATTTAGATTTGGCTTTGTTTACTCTTAGGCCTGAAAGCTTACCAAAATTTTCTAGGCATTGGTTAATGCTGGTGATGGTCTTATAGTTTGTTTCTCCCATAAGAGTTATATCATCCGCGAAAAAAAGGTGGGATATACTAGGTGCCAAGGAGTTAAGTCTAAGTGGAGTCCAGTTCTTGATATCCACCTCATGCTTAATATTGTTAGATAACATATTCATACATAGAATAAAAAGGTAAGGGGATAGGGGGTCACCCTGCCGGATTCCTCGAGAAGGGGTAAATTCTTCAGTTTTATTTCCATTGACCAGGATTGAGAATGAGCTTGTTGTGACAGCATTCATTATGAGATTTATAATGTTTTTAGGGAAATTATAGTACCTAAGTGTTCGATAGATATATGACCACTAGAGCTCATCGAAGGCTTTCTCTAAATCAAGCTTTAGGATCATTTTTCCTTTTCCCTTACATTTGTTGAAGTATCTCAGGATTTCATGAATTATAACAACATTGTCACTTCCTCTCCTTCCCTTTACAAAACTGGATTGCTCAATGTTTATAAGGCGGTTTAGGAAGGGCTTTATTCTATTTGCAATTATCTTGGTAATGGTTTTGTAAATAACATTGCATAAACTTATATGACGAAAGTTTTTTAATATGTTAGCATTGTTTATTTTAGGGATTGTACGCGTGGTTCATCTCTGGAGGAATTTTGTTGGTAGAAAATATGCTGTGACAAAGCTTGATTATTTTCCCTCCTAATAGATGCCAAAATTTCTGGAAGAAGAAAGGATGAAAGTCATCCGGTCCTGGTGCTTTAAATGGTTTAAAAGAAAAGATAGTTTTTCTAATTTCGTGGTTTGTGAGGGGTCTATCAAGGATTCATAGGTCATAATTGTGCGAGTAATAAGCAGTGTCATTGCATTTGGATAGCACTCATGGGAGGTGGTGAATAACTTTTTAACGTAATTTGTGACATGATTTCTTATTAGTAAAGGGTTTTCTATCCATTTTCCTAAGTCATACTTAAAGAAGACTATGTTATTTCTTCGTCTTCTGTTTGTGGCCTTGATGTGGAAGAATCTAGTGTTAGCATCCCCTTCGCGTAACCAATCCACTCTTGATATTATTTTCCAATAGTCCTCCTCTAGTCTCAGGATTGAATTAAATTCCTCAACTAGTGGTTTCTAAATTCCTGAGGAAACTGCTTGTTTTGTAGTTTGGGGAATTTTGGATGCCATTGATTCTATTTAGGAACTTCTTTTTCCTAGTAAAGATGTTTCCAAAGGTTTGGTTTTTCCATTTATCACCATATCTCTGAAACTCTCCGAGCCTTCTAGTAAGTTTTTATCACCCCAATTGACGGATATTAAGTTGCTAAATTCTGGATGATTACACCAAAAACTTTCTAGCTGGAAGGGTTTATATCTAATGGAATTAATGGTGTTGTTCAAGTTTATCAAAATGGATTATGGTCCGAATGGAATTTAGGGAGGTGGGTGACAGTGGCGTTGGGGTAGGCTTCGAGCCAACCTTCATTTGAATAGACCCTATCAAGTCTTTCCATGATCAACCCATTATTATTTTTCCTAAAATTTTTCCAAGTATATTTGCACCCTTTAAAACCTAAATCTAATAGGTTACAATAGTCTAGGCAATTTCAGAGGGTTTTGCTCTCCTTTGATTAATAGACCTACTACCAAACTTATCCGATACGTTAGTAATTTCATTAAAATCCTCTCCTACTAGCCAAGGCCCTTTGTAACTATCGTACATTTTCCTTAGGTTATCCCAAAGCATATATCTATAATTAACATCATTACTAGAATATATAACACTAATTAGCCAAGATAAGTTTTTAGGTCTAACCTCAATCATGGCATGAATAAATGGTCCATTTCTATTGAAGGTTTTGACAGTGACCACCTCGTTGTTCCAAAAGATCACAAAACCTCCACTTTGTCCATTGGAAGGCACCTCTATCATCTCTGTAAAACTAAAAGCTTCCAATATTAAGAGGTGGCTTTCCATTCTTGTTTCTAGAAGAGCAACCAGACACGACCTATGTGAGTCCATTAGTTCCCTAAAGTTTCTGGTGAAATTTTCATTATTTGCACCTCTAACATTCCAAATGACTACGTTATTGGGTTGGTGCATGGGCATATTATTCGGTTGATTGGTGTTTTGCATCACTCTTTGGGATGGAATCATAATCACTACATTTTTTCCCATTGTTGGATCCTGAGGTGGACGGATGTCCAACGAGCACTTGTACAATGTCATCGTGCAGCTGAAGATATACTTCCTGTCGAGCATCTCCCTGAATATCAATATTTTTACCTCGTTTAGACTTGAAAGAGTCACAGCTGGTTCAAACAAGTGTGATAAGTCTTTCAATGCATCGTCTCCCTCTTGGTTCCCTATGTGATTTGGTACGTTCATTTGTTGAATTTGCTCTTCCATGGGATCTGGTTGTGGGTGTGGATGGTTGGGGAAGATTGGAGCATTCCATTAGATGAAGACTGGGTTGAGGAGCATCATGTCCTCCGGTGCAAAGAAGGGTAGATTGAGGGGAGGGTTCTGTAAGACTTGTTGGTTTGGGTGATGTGGAATGTTCCACAATTGCTGCATGTTGTTCACCAAGTTTTGGTTCATATTGGGAGCTAATGGTTGGAGTATATTGTTTAACCGCATTTAGTTCACATAATTGTTCATTGCTAAGTTCATACCTTCCGATATAAGTTGGTCAAGGAAGTGAGTGTTTTGTATTACTAGGATCGATTCCTGGCTATTGATTTCCATATTGAAAGTTACTGCATGGCCTTGAAGTCCAAATTCTATCCACGAGGTGATTTGGTGGTGTTGGTGGTTGGGCATAGATTGCCGAATTTTGTTGAGGATGGGGAGGGAAGTTAGAAAGGTTGTTCATATTTTGATTGCGTGATAGGCGGAATAGTTGGAAGAGTCGGTATCTTCTCCTGAGGGGTAGGGAGGTTCTGGCCATTTTTTGAAGATGGGATAGCGTTTATAGGGTGTGGAGTAGTGGATGAAGTATATGTAGTGCTAATGATTGGATCTATTTGTGATTGGGAGGTACATACTTGCGTGTTTCTTATAGAAAAATCTCCCATGGAGATGTCATTTGCCACTTGGCCTTGGAGATCATCCAGATGTTTGTCATTTGATTGGGTAGTGGTTAACGGACATGCATGCATGGGGTAAGATGATCCGTAGGAGATATATTAGTATTATTAGGGGTAATGATAGTGCTACTATCAATCTTATTGGATGGGTTGGGGGTGGCTTCTATTACCAAGTTATTAAGAATTTTCTTGTTAGACACTTTGTTAGCCGGGTGGGTGGGCATTCTTGTGCCATTTGTCACTTGACTTGCATGCAAAATATTATTATTATTTTTAAAAATTCCTTTGATTGTATTAATGTTTAACCAAACCTTGGGACTTTGGTCAAAGCTAGAAATTAAGAAGAATACAGATTACTGATAATCAAGAAATAAAGTAATAAGAAAAGACTTTGAGAGCAAATAGAAAGCAAAGAAATCAGATTATACTTAAGTAGTTTCTAAATAGTATTTCGTGTCCTTACAAATATTCAAACCCATTCTCTTATAGTCAATTCTAGGGGAATGTGTATTGCTTTTGTCTTAATAAGATAATTATGAGCAATAAATGGCATTAAAAGAAACGTTACTCAATCATTTACATGAAATATAAATTCTCTAACGTATTTGGCATTTATTATTGAATTTCTCTTCTGCGTTGTTAGATTCATTTCCTTGATTCTTCTTGATACTCGAGCTTTAAATGACTTGAATATGTACGTGCTTTGTGTTATTTGAACAACAACGCATGCCTCTTTAAGTGACTTCTCCCGTATCTGTTATTGCTCATACCCCGTGGTTGATTATAATTCTTTACCATTTGACTAATACATATGTCTTGACACGTCACCTTCAATGTATATTTAGTTTTTTTCCCAATACAATTACCTACTGGTAGGTTTGTATATTTGTTTCGGTTGTCAGGTATCGCCCCTCTTCTCTTGTCTTCTTGTGCTAAGAATCTACTGGAAATAACTTCTCTGCTTTCTTAAAGACAAGATTAAGGTTTGTGTGCACTTTATTCTTTACAAATTCTAGTTATAAGACTAGATTGGGTATAGTTGTTGTTATAGACATCTATATTTCAAACAGATACTATTGTTGAATTTTGTAACTAACAGGGGTAGACTTAGTGCATAGACTATGGGTTCCCGGGAACTCATTAACTCTTGTGTAGATTTTATATTTATATAAAAAAGTTCACTAACTATTATTCCATCTGTTTCAATTTATGCGAACTTATTTTCATTTTGGTACGCGTCAAAAAGAATGACTCATTTCCTTATTTGGAAATAATTTATCTTTATGCAATGATTTATAGTCACAAAAAATATATGTACCTCATTATACACCACAAGTTCAAAAGTCTTCTCTCTTTTCTTAAACCTCTTGCCCAATAAAATGGGTTTATATAAATAAAAACAGAGGGAGTAGTAAGTATCTAATTGTAAATCTAACTATTATTACATATTAATTTGAAATTGCGACAGGAATCCATAAGCCAGAGAAGTTTTATTTTGTGTCTCATACAACTTACATTAGTTGTATGAGGTTCCTTTTTGTCTTATAAATTTATGGACCCCAATCTTATATTTTTGGGTCCATAAATTTGTATGATAAAAAAAAGTCTTATACAACTAATATCAATTATATAAGATATAAAATAAAAATATTTCCATAAGCCATAAATTCTAAATCTGCATCTGATAACAAAAGCAGCATAGTAGAGGCTCCCTGTATAGTGTTTCAAGAAATTGAGTAGTTCAAGAAGTAATGAGTTAAAAGAACGCCTTAAAAATCAAAGATGAGTCGATTAGGTTCTCAGTTATCTAAAAGTTGCTTTACATATACTATGCCTTTCAAGGAAATTTAGTCATTTCAGGCGCAACGATAGTCGAATTGTCTATTACGTCCTTATGATGGTTAACGCACGCTGCTCAGAGTAGGATTCGATAGCCATTTCCATCTAGACAAGTGTTACGGGGCATTTTCAGTCCGTCGAAAATTCTGCCCGTCCGTGCGACAGCGAAGTCCCAACTTGACTTCAACCTTACTCGATTTTCTTTCGCTTTCGAGGTCTGCACTTAGAATTAATTTAAGGCAACAGAAATAAGAAGGAGACAAGCAAATGTACGGGAAACCCTTTTCCCAACCTTTTATAAAATCAATTACAAAATAAATTCTCGAGTTTGGCAAGGTGTTGCCACCCTTGGCCGCACCAACTCACAAAAAGCTGACAATTGCACGATTCTGCCTTATAAAAGACCCTCGCCTAAGGCCGTTCGTGCTGCCACTCGTTTGGCAAGGAAATGGCACACAATTTTCCATGCTCAAGCCATAAAATAGACAACCCTATGTCTACATAATAGACTATTTCCCTCCCTAGGTACTCTAGCCCGTTTTTTGATGCTACTAGCACACATATATATAGTGTAGTTAGCCCAAAGTTAGTTCCTATATTCAATTGACAATCCCCCAACTGATAGGACATGATCCCATGATCTAATAACGTGGAAACACTTAGCCTTAAAATCAGCAACTTCTGGACATGGGTAGTTGTAATCGCCCAACTTCATCATGTGCACAGCATGTGCAAGTAACCGCCTTTGACTTGGTCCATCACCTTGTTGCTTCCCCAATTTCGTGCTCAGCTTGGACCAGGCATCAATGCCATTGTATCAAGGTGCATTGTGCTCCAATTTGCCTTATCATTGCCCACGAACTTTGCCTGTTTGGCCGCAACTCGAACCAATGCCAAATCTGCCCGCAAACCGCCTTTCCGTCGCACATTTGCTTGCCTTAGACCATGTCAATCTGATTTTAGCATCAAGTCGCCAAGCCTTGATGCCCTTCCCTTAGCCAAGTCGTTTTCCCACACATTAATTTAGGTGTCAGCCCGCTCACCTAAGTCATGACAACATCACATTGTCAATGCCACTTCCATGACACTAAACTGCCCCAATTTGACGTCGAGGTCTTTCCCGTTTTGCCTTGTCAAACATCCGTCCAGCCCGCCTAGTTCCGTCAAGGTCTTGGCCTTTGATTGCAAACATCCCCTTTATATTTTTGATAAAGTCCGTCACACCAAAGCCCTCAAATAGAATCGTAGTCCGTCACACTTGCCCTTGCAATAGTTTGTTGCCATCGACAACACCCGCATTATCTTGCATGTTGATTTTCCCCGCGCATATGGCCAATGTCAAGGCCATCATATCAAATCCTCGCCACTGCCGCGCCGCTTGTCGATCAGCTTTGTCAAGATCTAACAACAAGCTATCGGCTTTCAATTACCGAGCTGACGCCTATTTGCTATTCTTTGATGTTTACGTTTCATCGACTATTTTGCATTTCTCCTCGTCCGCTGCAATTTGCACATTCCGGCGCTCAACAAACTGTAGTCCCCACTTGAAATTTTGATTTCACGCACTATGTTTAAGTTATATTGGAAAATTAGGGATCGCAAAATCGGATTAAACCGAAAGTTCAACCAAATTGATTAAAGATTTGAATTAGATTTAATTCGATTTAATTTGATATTGAGTAAGAAATTTTAAACAAATGAACATACAAATATGTATAATTTTTATATATACTTTTAAGGCTTTATGTAGAATTTTCTTTCTTAAGCATAATCATAACTCATAACTATCAAGGATGTGGCTTTTCGAGTCCAGAACCAAAGTACTCCCTCTGGTCCAAAATAAGTAATTTTTTGTATGTTTTCACACAAATTAAAAAACTCATCTTTTAGCGTTAATTAGCAATATAATTGATCATATTAACTTTTACTATCTCACATAAATACTCCTAACACATATTCCAACACTATTTACTCCAAGAACAATGTAAGAAAAAATAATTAATTCATTCTTGAAATCTGGAAAAATCACTTATTTTGGACTGCAAGAAAAAAGCCAAAAAATCACTTATTTTTGACCGGAAGGAGTATTATTTTTTGGGACTTAAAACAAGAAAATATATGAAAAAATTATATGATGGTAAATTTATGTTTAACGCGTGGGTTGAATGTGATATACCTTAACGACACGTTTATCTATTAAGGTATAGCGCATGACGCACATACGCTATATTTGAATTTTACTGGGCCATCAATAATTGAGGCTATGACGCAGGCATTTATAGCGCTCCATATATAACACGTATTATGAATGAGTTATACCCTCAGTTATTCTACCCCGCATTATTTTTTGCTTATTTAAGGCGTTTTATCCAGGTCTTCAACATTTCTTTTTATTTTCTTTTACTTATTCTAAAGTACTTATTTGCTTACTGATTGTGGGCTATAATTACGTATTTTAGTCACTTATTATACTCTAATTTACTATAATTTAATTGAGTTTGAGCTTTAATCGCTAGTGTTTTGCACTAATGGTGTGTTCTATGCATTGTAAGAGTGAGTCTGAGCTATGTTGATGTTATGGAATGTAATCAAATGATTTAGATCTTGAAGTATGATTAAAATCTCAAGAAATTATGAAGGGATCGTGTTTGGGGGTCAACGGATGATAGTTAGAGCGAACGAAGAATCAAGTAGGCATATTGCGCTCTGTCTAGTAAATATATATAACTTTTTACTCAGAACTCCATTTGGTCTCCAAAATATATGGTTGGAAAGCTAATTCAAATGGATACAACTTTCATGTTTTATGTTTTTTCAAATTTTAAGCACAATAGGGTAAAACGTGTGCGTCAAGAGTGCGGTCGCACTCAGGCTGTGCTCGTCAGGCAGAATATTGGGCAATATGCGCGGTCACGAGCGTGGCCGCGCTACTCAAACCCAAAAAAAGTGTCCGTTTTCACATTGGAGAATGCATAATTATTTGGGACCAACCCCACTAGGTATATATACATGAAAAACGGTATTTTGAGGAGTTGTATTTTGACACAGATTCGACCTAAGGAGGCAGAAATATAATAAGAGCAAGGAGGGAAATTCTACAACGAGTTTTTATCCTAATCCTATTTTTCATTGTTAGTTATAATTTTTAGTATTGTATTTTATATACTATTATAAATAGCTAATTTTTTATTTATGGTTTTGATAGAACCTTTTGTAGGATAAATTCTTGTTATGTTTTTATATACTTGAGTCGTTATATTTCTCTACTCGTTTAACTACGTGTTTATTGTTGTTGATTGAATGGCCATCAATTAACTGTGCCTATATATTATGTGTTTCTTGAGGAAGGATTCATATTTAGGTGGTTGTTGAACAATGTCACTCCTAACGTATGTGAGAAGTCAGTACAACGGGTCTAAAGACAGGTTTATAAATAACAAAGCCTTGACGTGCTCATAATGAGTGGTTAGATAAAGCTAACTAGCATAGTTCGAGACAATATGTCTAGTATATTGTTATAGTTGCTCGAGAAAGAACTACATAACCTAAAGTACTCACGATTAATAGAGAATACAATGGAAAAATAGTAGGGAACATAGATAGAAGGATATGGACAATTGGGAAAATCATAACTCTAGACCTTCTTAATTTAGTTTCTCGAACCCTTTTTCTCGTTAGTTGATTATTTTACCGTTTTCTAGTATTTGCTAATTAATTGGTTAGAAATATATATCTCAATCTTAATAATTAGAAAAATTGTTCAAATTTGTCTTTTTAGTGATATTAAACAGATATAGCTAAGCCTTAGTTCTCTGTGGGATTCGACTCTGGACTTTTAGACCAAATTATATTTGCATCGACCGCTTATCCTTCTTAGGACCAGAGGTGCGTGATCAAATTTTGACGTCGTTGTCGCGGAACTAACAGTGTAGTTGTAGATGTATATATTGCTAGGTTTCTTGTTTAAACTTTTATTTTGTATTGTTTTTTGTATTTTTTATTTTTTTTATAACCACTGACTTGAGAAACATGACATTTTGAAATTATGAGAATTTAGGTGAAGATAATTCTATTATTGATCTCCATATATATTGTGAAGGAAACCACCCGTGATAAAATTTTCAAAACGTTTATGAGAGATCAATCTTATTTGTTGAAGGTGTGTGATGTGTGTGGTGGTCAAAACGGTTACCTTCATGGTTGTGCTTATATTTTTTTATTTTCCCCCGACCCCTTACTATGATGGTTCTACCTTTTCTTGTGAAGTGAATAGGAAGAAAGAACCTAGGAATGCGGACTTGATGGAGTCCAAGGATATGTTAAAGCGCCTTCTAGTTCAAAATAATGAGAAACAACTGCACATAGAGAGTCAAGAGGCTACTATTCGCAACTTGGAGGCTAAATTGAGTCAAGTGGTTAGAGCTTAGCATGAATTTGAGGTGTTAATTAAGGAGGCCAGAGTAGAACAACAACAACCTAGCAAACTACAATTTGAGGAAGTCGATGTTGAAAAAGTGAGACTAGAGTCAGTCAAGCACACTGAGGATACAAGTTTTGTTGACTCTAGTATCATTGATGTTGAGGATGTTGAAAGTTCTGAGGTTCATGTGTTTGAGCGCATTGGTCTTCACTCCAAACATTTTTCCACATTGGTCTTCGATGATGATATGGAAATATAGTCATCTGAGCCGGTTGAGGAGTCAAGAAATGTGGAACAAGGTGGCCTACATTCTAGATTTTCTTGCTAGAAAGACAGGACTATATACCTCATCTAAAAGCCAAGTAGTGTAGTACAATGGTCGCTCGGGCCAACTAGATTTGTTCATCCCCCCCTGGAGCATAGCCGAAAACTTGATGCCTAATTGGGGGTTCAATTTATAAGCTCGAGGTGGAGGCAAAAAGTGATTCGCGTCATGACGCGATGTTAAATAAAGCGATTGTTGGGAGGCAACCCAACTTCATTGCTTTCTTTTATTTATTTTTTTATTGTATTATTTTTGTTATGTCAATTTTTTTATTTTTAGTAGCATGGAAATCAAAGGTATTGGAAGGATGCAATAGCAAACCAAATGGTCGGACTAAATGTGAGGTACCCGCACGAAGTATCAAGCCAGGGAGAATTCTAAGTATCCCATGAGCTGCTAGTGCTTAGGCCTTTGGCCTAACATGGAGTTTCTTTTACCCTCTTATTAGTATGGTACACATTAGGGACAATGCACAATTTTAAGTGTTGGGTGAGGAGATTGACTGGGTGACTTTATATGCTATTTTGGTTGTGTTAGTTTTATTGAATTTTTATTTTTTTATTTTTTTACAAAACAAAAAAAAAAATATGGGACTTTTCCCGACAATGGATATCCTAGACAATTTTCTTGAGGGATTTAAGTCTAATGAAAAAAAAAAATTTAGTAGGTAGTGTAGTAACTCTCCCTTGACTTTTTTTGTGCCGCGGTTCTTTTTCAAGTGTTTTATTTGAACCGGGTGTAGTTAGTGTTTTTAGGAGTAGGAGACATTGATTTGTGTTTGGAATTGAAAAAATATCTCTTGACTTTGTTATGCCTTGAGAATAGTGAGTTCTTTGGTCGTAACGCTTAAGCTCAATTTTTGACTCTTGTATAAGTACCTTAAATTATATGATCTTAGCTTTGCATAGCTGCTTTGATTGGAGTGTCTTGATGAGTCCAATCCTAAGAGAGTATGTGCCATGTGAGTGTGATGTTTGTATGTATTCACTGCACTACATTTGATGTCTAGAACTTGCACCGTGTGTTTGCAAAGCGAGATAGTAGTTTTTTCCAGTCTTGGAAGTGACATAGGCATTTCTTTGTTGCGCTATGTATATGCATACATACATATTACTTTAATTATTGTACTATTAGTGGAAATGCTTTTGATCAAGATTTAGGTAAAAAATTATTCAATAAATTACCAGGAGTCTTAAGAAGAGAAATAGAAGAACGATGGTATAAAAGAGAATGTGTAATACAAAATCCAAATACAACATGGTCAATAGGGAACAAAGTACAACATGTTACGTAAATATTACAAGAAAAATGTACAAACTTACAAATACAAAAACAGCTAAAATAGAACAATATGAGTTTCTGTAAATCAACAGTATATATAACACAAAGTTATGACAAAAATGAATACCAAAAGAAGAAATATAAATGATATAAACCCCAATACAATAAAGAATAAGAAAAATTATTATCTTAGAAAGTCATCAGCTAGAAAACCCTATTTAAATAGAAATAGGCATGTTAGAAAGCACAGAACAGATAGAAACTATTAAAACAAACTAGAATGTTTTACTTGTGGGAGTGTAGAACATTTAGCCAACACCTGCCCAAAAAGAAAAACCTGCAAGAGAGCGAGAAAGAAAGTTGTAAAAAATGTAAAGAGAACAAAACCTTCTATAGGACTAAAAAAGAATCAAAAAATTTAATATTAGAAGAAAATGAAGATAGAGATATAATAGAAAAGGACTATACATTAATAGACATCGAAATAGAATTATACAATTTCAAAACAGGATTACAAAAAAATAGGTTTAATAAAGAATAAAAAAGATCTAGAGAATATAATAAAAATTTTAGATGAGATAGAAATAATCGGAGAGAAACCTTTAAAGCACTGGGAAAATAATAAAGTGATGTGTAAATTAGACATAATAAACCCAGAATATATAATTAAAACGGCCTCTATAGAAGCTACAAATGAAGTCCTTGAATACTTTAAAACTCAAATTAAAGAACTTATGGACTTAGGTGTAATAAGGAGATCTACTTCTAAACATAGGTCATCAGCTTTAATGGTTAGAAAACACAACGAAATAATAAGAGGAAAAGCGAGAATGGTAATAAACTATAAAAGATTCAATGATAACACCAGAACAGATGGATATACGCTACCTGATAAAACAGAACTAATAAATAGAATACAAGGAAAAAAGATATTTAATAAATTTGATTGTAAATCAGGATATTGGCAAGTAAAACTGCATGAAGAAAGTATCGAGTGGGCAACATTTACTTCTCCAGAAGGGCATTTCGAATGGTTAGTAATGCCGTTTGGATTAAAAACAGCTCCACCAATTTTCCAAAAAAAATGGATAATATATTTGGAGAATATAAAAGGTTTGTGTTAGTATATGCAGATGATATATTAGTATTCAGTAAAGATATTAAAGAACACTTAGGACATCTACAGACAATATTTAGATTATCTGTAGATAATGAAATAATCATTAGTAAAAAGAAAATGGAATTATGTAAAAATTATATATACTTTTTAGGAGTAGTTCTAGGGGATGGGAAGATTAAGCTACAACCCCATATAGCTAAAAAAGTTTTAGAAATGCCTGATAAACTAGAAAATATTAGAACTACAAAAGTTTATAGGAATAGTAAATTATGCAAGAAATTATATAATAGACTTTGGGAAAAATAGCAGGACCATTATATGCTAAGACAGGGTCTACATGACAGAAATTTTTTTATACAGAAGATATTAAATTAGTAGAAAAATTAAAGAAAAAATAAACAATATTCCTGATCTAACTATGCCATTAGAAACTGACTATTTAATTATAGAAACAGATGGAAGTTTTGAGGAATGGGGAGCTGTTTTAAAAGGAAAACCAAATAAATATAGTGATAAGAATACAGAAAAAATACGTGCGTATCAAAGTGGCAAATATAAAGAGAAAGGAAATATGAGCAGTATAGACGCAGAAATTCTAGCTGTAATCTATGGATTAAATAGTTTTAAATTATATATATTAAACAAACAAGAAGTAATAATTAGAACTGATTGTGAAGCTATTGTCAAATTTTACCAAAAGATAAATTCAACAAATAGTAGTAGTAGAAGAAGATGATTAAATTTTATTGATACAATATCAATATATAATTTAGTTTTTGAACATATTAAAGGAAAAAATAATAATTTAGCAGATACTTTAACTAGGTTTAAAATTATTGTCAATTAATAAGAATATTTTACATGTACAGAATGAGACCAACAGTTCCCAAGACTGAATACAAGGGAAAAGGCGTTCAAGCCTCACCCTCAGACAAATACTTGCAGACAGTATTAGTTAACCTTCATTTTAAGCCACAACCCATTATAAAACAAAATAATATAGAAAGAATAAATTTTGGGAAGCATAATTTAATATTTTTCCACCATCGAATATGTTATTTAGAGTTTTACCAGAATGTGTTATAGATAGACCCCAGAGATGTTTAATTGATAACCTATGGATAACATATAATAAGAAAGACACTAAAATATTTTATAGCAGCTCTTATTGCCTTGGGCAATACTTTACAGACAAAAATCAACAAAAAAGGTTTAAATACTATGTGGTTGTAAATGGTAAGACAAATGGTATTTTACAAACGTTGAAAGAAGTATTAGACTCTATTAAAGACATAAAAAAAAACCATTTTGAAAGGTTTTTAATGATTTTACCGAAGCACTAGACTACGCAAGAGGAATACTAGGACCAAATTACTATATTTCCCAGCACTCAGACAAAACCCAGAAAAGATCCAATACAACATCCAAAATGACACAAATAAAATAATATTTTGTGACCACTGCTCTTCAATGACTGAAGCTTTCATAAGGCTAAACCAGAAGAATGAAATCTCAGAGAAAGAAAAACCAGACTTATGGAGCAGGTAAAGGTTTTAGAACAACGGCTGCATGCGTTAAAATTTTAAATAACGCAATCTCAGACTCAAGTGGTTCTTCAACATAGGGGTGTTCATCGGGCGGATTGGGCGGCTTTTTACTCTTAACGGTTTGGCTTAACGGTTTTCGGCTTTTAAATGTATTAATCCGTTAGCCACCCGATAAGATATCGGGCGGATTGGTATCGGGCTAGCTCTTATAGGGCGGTTATTGGGCGGCTTATCGGCCTAACATACATGTTTACTAAAATTTGATAGATCTCTTCAAGCAATTATAGATCAAACATCTATTCCACTATACCTTCATATGAGCTAGCTTGTTAATGTCTTTTCAGGGCATTCATTTTATCCCTGAGGTAGTATAGCTTTGCCCTCCTCACATTTTTCTTGTCCAGCACCTTCATCTCCTTTATGTTGGCGGAGTACGTGCAAATCATCTAGATCCCGAGATTTAAAATGCTTAGAAGTAGAAATAAACTTTTGTTAATCATTTTCAAGGGTTTTTGTTTTTTAATATTTAATATATATAAATAAAAATAAATTTTATATATATAATATATTTATATTTATATATATATATATATAATATATTTATATTCTTAACGGGTTAACGGATTAGCCGTTAAGAAAATTGAATAATCCATCCCCAAACCGATAAGCCGTTAATAAAAAAATTCAATCCGTTCCCCGTCCGTTAAGCCGTTACCAGTAAGCCGTTAAGCTTCGGTTTGGATCGATTTTCGGTTTCGGATCGGTTTTGAACACCCCTACTTCAACAAGATACGAGTTCTCCATCTCAAGAAAAAATGGATGAGAAGGGTGTGCATTCCCCAATGAATGCAGAAAAATCCACTGTATCGGATGATGATACAGCTAGTCCGGTTCAAACGGTGACCGGTAAAGACAAATCAAATCCGTTTATGGCTGTCACTTTGCCACAAAGTGAAGAAGAAGGATCATCAAGGCAAAGGCTACCTAGAACATTAACACACGGAGACATTAAAGAAAAAGAGTACAATTGTTAAAAAGAAAAATGAGAAAATAGAAGATGTAATTAAACAGACACTAGAGAATTTCTACTCAGGAAAAAGAAAAACAAGATAAACATATGATAAAAAATCCTAGTACCAATCCAGAGAGGTCAAGGTCCTGTCCAGAAAGGTCTCAAAGCTCAGGAGGAGACGATAATGAAGACCACCTAAATTATCAGGATGCTCAAGATCTATATGAAGACTACGATTCAGGGATGAGTTGTGATTCAATAGCACTACATAATTTAGACACATGAAAATAGGGTTATTCTTCATAAATAATGAATAAAGAAAGGACAAAGAACAATAATGGTGGAGACAACAAGTAGGGACCCGATGTGACATAAAGAGAGATGTATGTGGAAAACGTGGGCGACTAAAAGGAATATCTGCACAAGCCATGTTAAGATGGGGCCCAATGAAGAACCCTACAAGGGTAGAAGACAAAGATTTCTAAAAATATTTGAAGTCCATATTTCAAATCCGCTCGAAAGTTCAGCTATAAAAGTAAGACAAAGTAGAAGAAAAGATCATCGAGAAAAAAGAATAAAAACACTCTGAAAAAAGCCTACTCAACCAACTTTTCCATCAAACCAAAGTCCTTTCCCAAGCCACTTTTTAAAATATTTTCTATATGAATATCCTAGTAGTTCCTCCTCTAAGCTTGTAAGATAAATAAATATTGTATGCTTAGGTGTGATCGTTTTTAAATCTCGAAGTTCATAACTCTTTTCGGGTTTCCCGAAAGGGAAATCCCATCTCTTGTAAACATGTAAGTTACTTATGTTTATCTAAGTTATGTTCTAAGATATTACCCCTGTTTCCTTTTTATGGTTATGATATCTATTATGCATAGTTTTTGTCATTCTGTAAATAATTAAATATCACTCTTAGTATATGGTTATCTTTACAATTTCTTAACAATTTTGATGGATTTACCTGTAAATTCCCAGGAAACAACTGGTTAAGATAAATCAAGTGGTATGTGTTCTTAACCATGGCTAGGGTGAGGTTAAAGAAAAAAGAGTTACGAATGGATTTAAATCTATAAAGAATTGGAGAGAAGAGATGAATAGAGTAAATACAAATAAAGTATAAAATGGGTAATCTTAGTACATATTTATGATTACAATGTAACATTATAAGTTTACAAAAAAAGAGAGGGAGAGTACCGAGTAGGATTTTTACAACATAAAGTATAAAATATTTTTACTACATTGTTAATGTCTGGAAACCGTAATAACTATACCTACCCAGAAAGCTTTGCTAGAAGCCTTACTTCAAGTCGAGGAGAGTTTATTTTACACGTAGATACCGGATTTTACTCAATAGCAGACGACACTATGCATTTTATTTATATAACAGAAAATCATAGAATTTGCATACAATAAACAATTATTTCTTATAATCAGAATACTAGAAATTCATTTATCTAGTCTTTCTAGATATTACAATTTAAACTTAGAAAGAAGACAATAAGTAGTAGACATTTTTTATTTTATTTTTTTATTTTATTTTAGCTTTAATTTTTGTATCATAGTGAGAAGATTTTCGGACTTTAGAGTTTATGAAACAACATTATTTTGCTAAATATATAAGCTGTTATCATCATATAAACTATATAACCATCGAAAATTTAAAAAATCACAAAGAATATAAAAGACATTAGAACTACAACAAAGTAATTTTAATAAACTAGAATTAAGTGATTTAAACACAGATAATTTTAAAAACTTTCTTCTTTTTGAAATACAAAGAATTAATTTTGAAATAGAACAAGAAAAGATCTATCTTAGAATAATTAAGAATAAAATAAAATATATCCCATTAGGATGATATATATGTTAAAACAATATTCGTTAACTAAAGAAATCGCATTTTACTATTGGATTTTAAGAAGGGATCTAACGAGAAAGCAGGAATTAAAGAAAGTATTAAAAAAGACTAATACTCTATTAACATAAATTTTAGAATTAGCTAAAAAAATAGAAGAATTAGAATTAAAAATAGATAGAGAACCAAGTTGCATAGTAAAATATATTATTAGTCCAGGAAATATATCAGCTCTAGAGTGGGAAGTAAATATACGGAAGGACAAATATATTTCGAAAATCAAAGAATAAAGTGCTATAAGAATAAAAAATTTGGATAACTATTTTAGTTTTCTTTAACTAATTTTCTTGCTTCTTCTAACGCTATATCTACTTCGAATTCTTTTTTGTATCAATTCAATATTCATACATTTAGTTTATATATATATATATATATATATATATATATATATATATATATATATATATATATATATATATATATATATATATATATATATATATATATATATATATATATATATATATATATATATATATATATATATTACCCGCCTAATTGTTATGCATTGTAGTTAACCTCTTTGAGCCAACAGTCCTGTTTCTTTAGCAACCACATTACAATTCTTACCCCTTTATTTGAATTAACCATCTATTTGAACCTTTTCACGTCTCATGAGTTGAATTGTGATGATTTATGTAAAATTTAAAGTGTGGGGTGGTTGGTTTTGCTTTTGAGTGAAACTAATGAAATAAGGAGAAAGGTTCACTATTTTGTAAAAGTAGTAGCCACTTGAATTGAAAAAAAAATAGTTGCATTGTTGTGAAAAAAAAGTATTTCTTGATAAGTGGTAACTCTTAATGTAATTATGCTTAAAGAAGTATGGCGTAATAACATTGATGTGAAGGTGGAGTTTGGTTTGACATAAGTATGTAGTTTGAATGTTAAATTATATGTATTAAAGTGCTTAGGGAGGTGTAGTCACTCTTATATCTAAATGTATCCTACCTGTCCCGTAGCCTACATTACAACCAAATAAAGTCCTAATTGATCCTAGATTGAATGAGCTAGATTAGTGGAGTAGTACACTACGGGCAACTTATGGTTATATGAATGTTATTTCTGAGAGTGAGTGAATTCTTTTTATCTTGAGTTCCTAAGTGTTCTTAAATTTTATTATGTGGAACTACTCTCTTTTGTTGTGTGAGGACACTTGATTCATGAAGGAAAAGGTCATGTCAGTGGCCTGTATGTTAGAGTAATTGGGTGAGTTGTGAATAATGCGTGGTACTTGTTAGTCAATCTTGAGGTGAAGATGTTACGCTTTTGTGCTTAGTCTATTTTAAATACTCTTTGTGTGATGAGGTAGGAAAATTATTTGAAAAGGTCGTGTCTATAAAAAAAGTGCAGTTTGCTTGCTCGAGGGCGAGTAATGATTTATATTTGGGGTTTTGATGGTAGACTATAATAACATATTTTAGTCGCTTATTAAACTCTAATTTACTGCACTTTAATTGAGTTTGAACTTTAATCACTAGTATTTTGTACTAATGGTGTGCTTTATGCTTTGTAGGAGTGATTCTGAGCTTTGTAGATGTTATGGAATGAATTCAAGTAATTTAGAGCTTTGAAGTCTGAGTAAAATCTCAAGGAATTAAGCCGGGATCGTGTTTGGGGGTCAACAGATGATAGTTAGAGCGAACGATGAATCGAGTAGGCATATTGCGCACTGTCTAGTAAAATGGATATAACATTTTACTCAGAACTCCATTTGGTCTTAATAATATATGGTTGGAAACATAATTAAAAGGGATAAAATGTTCATGTTTTATGCTTTCCCAAATTCTAAGCGAAACAGGATGAAAAGTGCATTTCAATAGCACAGTTGAGCTCAGGCCGCGCTCGTCAGGCAGAATACTGGGCAGTATGCGCGGTCACGAGCGCGGCCGTGCTACTTTCTCACTTTGGACATTGTATAGCTGTTTGGGCCCAACCCTACTTGGTATATGTACATGGAAGATTGTATATTGAGGGATTTTGACATATTTTTTACGCAGATTCGACCTAAGGAGGCAGAGACCCAATAGGAGCAAGGAGGGGAATTCTTCGACGAGTTTTTACTTCCTCTTCCTATTTTTCATTGTTGGTTATTATTTTTAGTACTGTCGTTTTACATACTATTATTAATAGCTAATTTGTTATCTAAGGTTTTGATATAACCTTTTGTAGGATAAATTCTTGTTATGTTTTTATATAACTGAGCAGTTAGATTTCTCTATTTGTTCAACTATGTGTTTTATTGTTGTTGATTGAATGGCCATCGATTGACTGTGCCTATTTATTATGTGTTGCTTTAGGAAGGATACATATTTAGGTGGTTGTTGAACAATGTCACTCCTAACGTATGTGAGAAGTCAATACAACGGGTTTAAAGACAGGTTTATAAATAACAAAGCCTTGACGTACTCATAATGAGTGGTTAGATAATGCTAACTAGCATAGTTCGAGACAATATGTCTAGTAAATTGTTATAGTTGCTGGAGAGAGAACTACGAAACCTAAAGTACTCACGATCAATAGAGAATACATTGGCAAAATTGTAGGGAACATAGATAGAAGGATTTGGACAATTGGAGAAATAATAACTCTAGACCTCCTTAATTTAGTCTCCAACCCTTTGTCTCGTTAGTTGATAATTTTACCGTTTTATCGTATTTGCTAGTTAATTAGTTAGAAATATAAATCTCAATCTTTATAATTTAGAATATTGTTCAAACTTGTTTTTAGTGATATTAAACAGATATAGCTAAGCCTTAGTTCTCTGTGGAATTCGACTCTGGACTTTTATACCGTATTATATTTTCATCAACCGACTATCCTTTTTAGGACTAGAGTTGGGTGTGATCACTTAATTTTTTACATTTTGTCATAATGTTCGATGACAGATTTCACATAACGTTTTAGATTCAAAAATTTAGTGTGTTTTGGTTTATCCAGAAAGTTTAACCAACGACATACAATGGATGGTTTTTGAACAAGAAACGTTGACCAGGAACATCATTTAGGCGATAGAAGTCCTAGCTTGCTTCAACCTAACAAGCTCAAAACCCGATGAGAAATTTTATTGCCCACACATGCCAAGGGAGTGACGGAAACCACTTTGTTCGAAGTTGTGGCCTAAATAATATAATAAATATAATTGTTATAAAATTTTGGTATTAAGCTTATGTAACATAAACCATCTAATATCTCAAATCATATGCAAATCTCGCATTCACCCTTGTAACAGTCAAGCCAAATCTCATAAACGGTTCAAAGTCAAATTACAACACATATAATTCACTGGTAAAAGAGAACTTGCTATAAAACAACATAGGTGTCACGCCCCAAATCGAGGGGCATGACCGGCGCCCGAACGAGTAGCCCTAGTCAAGCGGACATGGTTACCTTTTTGTTCCCACGTGTTACCCTACAATTATTCATCATTAGTTAACCAATAATACTTGATGCAAATGAATATAAACGGAACTCCACTTTTTACAAAATATATACATGTTAATATTATTAGCTAGCGTAGTTTACATATTACAGCGGCCATTATGTACATATATATTACACTACTTCCATAACCCACATCATTTAGTCTACGGAGCCTCTAATATGAAGAAAATGATACAATACTTGCCGGCGACAAGGCCCCGGCTATACATTTACAAAAGAACACAAAACTCCAAGATACAACAAAAAGGGTGGCATGAGCCACACAAGGCCCCGGAAGGAAATGGGCTCACAAAGTACTAACGCGCTTACAAGGAAGGAGGAGGAGCTACGAACAGTGGACTAGAGTGCCTGCAGCGGACCCACCTATCATAACATGAATGTAGCGCCTCCGGCAAAAGGGACATCAATACATTTGAATTGTACTGGCATATGTGAACAAACTCTGTCCCAAGAAAACTCAAGCCGGAAATACATATACAAGTGGAAAGCTGAACAACAATAGCACAACAATGGAACAACAACCAAGAATTTCACAGCAAACAATTACTCAAACAAAAGGGCAATCAGTGTCCCACAGGTTACAAACTCTCCTGCTGTCTCCTTTCACAACTCCACATTGATCATTTCATGATTTATATACATTTCAATAGTGATATTGGATCACATTTTTCACCCTTATTACCTCGTCCACACTTATTACCTCGGCCACCCTTATCACCCCAACCCACACCTTATTTCACCGTGTTGCAGCATGCAACCTGACCCCGCCTGACAGTTTCAGTTCACAAACAGCATACAACACAACAAAAAATACAAGAAATTAGATATGGCACATTCTTAAGATAGAACCACAACAAGGATAATGTACATCCACAACAATTTCCTCATGTTCATCAATTTATACACATTCCGAGTTACCACAATGGATGTCCATAACCGACCATATATTGTTACCACATTAGTTTTGGTTTCACCATTCAAGAATTATTTCCATCACATATTCCTCAACCTTTGCCACAAGATGTTACCGCACAAGTTTAAATCACAAGAATTTCACAATGATCCCCCTGAATATCAATTATTAAGCAATTTCCCAAATCAACACAGGGCGATTTCACAAGGATCACAGTTAGCCATACATACCTGGAATTGAATATCTCTTTCTAACTTCCACTCCAATTCACCAAGAAATCAAGATGGGTCAATCTAGTTCATGATTAATACATAGACCTTTAGAATAGGAACTCATAATTTAATACCCAATTCCCTTTTTACAAGATTCTAGGGTTTTGAAGACATGCATGAAGGTTTTATCAAGAATTTTCATAATCTAGTGCATGTGGTTCCCTTCCCGAGCTTAGTTTTGAAAATTTAGGGAAAAGGGTTAGGGATTTTACCTGTGAAATTAGAAGTGAAGAAAATGCACAAAATTTCCCCGGGCTCCAATGATTTTGGAAGATCAATGGTTGAAGAAATAGTTTTATCTCTCAAGAACTCTCTCTTCCTCTCTCTTATTTTTTTTTTCATAAAATGGGTTAAAATGAGGGATGTGGTGTTTTATTAAAGAGGGGTCAGGCTCAGAATATTAGAAATATAACTGCGCGAGCTCAATCTGCGGCGCAATCTGCGATCGCAGAACTGACATGCTGTCGGCAGAATGGAGCGCAGATTGGTCCCAAGTTTTCGACCTCCCCGGGTTGGGAATGCGGTGGATATGCGGTCCGCGTTCGAGTTCTGCAGTGGTAGAATGCACCGCAGAACTAACCTTCGAATTTCTTCAGGGACCATATGCGTTCACTCTGCGGTCCGCATATTGATTATGCAACCGCCGATCTGACCACATTTTTAACATATAAAATTTGTTCTCTCTGGAAAATATTGCAACAGAAATGCGGTTCAAATTTTTGATCTGCAACCACATTATGGACCGCAGATTGGACCTTTTCTGGAAAAATTCGATTTTGTATTTTTAAGTGAAACACAGTAAAAAAAAATCTGATCCACGTAGGTAGACTCGACTCTATGAGTTGCTAACATCTTAGCACTCATTTTCAAGGGCCTTACATCTTCCCCCGCTAAAGATCATTCATCCTTGAATGAGGACTTGGGAACCAAACGAGTTTGAAAACATGAAATGCAAATTCTTACACTTTTATTAACTTTCAAGTTTGTTTTTAGAAAAAGAATTTCGCCAGAGTCTCCTTTGTAATATGGACATAACCACCTATGAGAGGGACCCCAAAACATATTCCCAAGCATTATTAGACAAACTTGCTACCTTTACAATAGTTATAAAATGCACGATCTTCATACTTGCACATATTCAACCTCGCGATACACTTTTAACCATTTTGGCACACTACATGTAATCAATTTAAGCATTAATCATCAGTACTATTAAATCCATTTACACGTCACATGGACACGACACGATTATTCATTTCAATACAAATCCTCCATGCAAAAACTTATCATTACTTGGTTTGGTACTCCCTATCAGTGCAAAATTAATCATTATTTCCTTACATTACCTTACCATGAGAGTACACAACTTCCATTACCTAGAAGGACTGCACATTGTTCATACAATCACAACACATCAATTTTGGGCATAACTTGGAGGAACTACAATAGTAAGGCACTTGGAAAGAGAAGGGATGTTTATTACTTCTAATGGAACAAAACACTAGACCTCTTAGGGACAAGATTCACACGATCATTTCTAGACTAGCTCAAATAGATGGGGGTATTTTATCTTCGTCTCATCTTCCACATCCCACGTGGCTTCCTCGACTTGTTGGTTTCGCCACGGCACCTTAATTGAAGCAATCTCCTTGTTCCGCAACTTTTAGACTTGTATATCCAGAATAGCAACCGGAATCTCCTCATATGATAACTCTTCTGTAACCTTGATGTCTTCAGCGGCACGATTTTAGACGGATCACCGACAACATTCCTCAACATGTATACATGAAACACCGGGTGCACCATGGACATTTCAGGGGGCAATTCAAACCTATACACAACTTGACCGATCCTTTGAGTGATTTGATAAGGCCCGACATACCTAGGGATTAGTTTTCCCTTCTTCCCAAAGTGCATGACTCCTTTCATAGGAGACACCCTCAAGAATACCCAATCTCCTTCATGAAACTTAAATTCCCTTCGACGCACATCCGCATAGGATTTATGGAAACTTTGAGCAGTCCTCATTCTCTCCTGAATGACTCTTTCCTCCTCCATGGTTTGATGCACGAGATCTGGCCCTATTAGTTCTACTTCACCAATCTCGAACCACCTGATCGGGGACCTACACCTTCTTTTGTACAATGATTCGAATGGGGCCATCCGGATGCTAGCATAGAAGCTGTTGTTATTAAATAACTATATAATGGGCAGGTGATCATCCCAACTACATTTGAAATCCAAGAGATATGCCTGTAACATATACTCGAGCGTCTGAATAGTCCATTCTGCTTGGGCTTCGATCTGCGGATGAAAAGTTGTGCTAAGATTCACTTGAGTGCCCAACCTTGCTGAAATTTCCTCCAGAAGTTAGCTGTAAACTGAGCTCCTCGATTCAAAATAATAGAAAGTGGCGTACTATGAAGCCTCACTATCTCCTTGATATACAATCGAGCATATAGTTCTGCAGTATCCCTGGACTTGACTTGAAAAAAGTGAGCTGATTTGGTGAGTGTATCCACTATTACCCAAATTGAGTCGAACTTGTGCTGAGTACGAGGTAGTCATGTCACGAAGTCCATATTGATCATTACCCATTTCCATATCGGTATTTTTATGAGCTGGGTCAACCCTCCCGGCCGCTGGTGCTCGGCTTTCACTTGCTGGCATTTTGGACACTTAGAGATGAAGTCCGCTATACTCTTCTTCATACCACTCCACCAATAGATATCCTTGAGATCGTGATACATCTTTGTAGAGCATGGGTGCACTAAATACCTTGAATGATGAGCCTCTGTCATTACCCTCTCCCGAAGATTATCCACATCCGGGACACATAACATGTCATGGAACCGTAGCACACCATCATTGCTGCCGAGTGAAAATGCTGAAATTTTGGTACTTAGAGCTGCCTCCTTAAATTGTGCAAATGCTGGATAAATAAACTGCTTTTCTTTGACCTCTGCCACGAGCGACGATTCTGCTGTATTATGCACCATGAGTTCCTCCTCATTTGGGGCCGAGATACAAACCCAAAGGCTGGCCAACTGGTGTACCTCTCGAGCTAGTAGCCTCTGATCCGCTCTCAAGAGAGCCAAGCTACCCATGGATTTCTGACTGAGGGCGTCGGCCACCATATTCGCCTTCCCTGGATGGTACAAGATGTCCATATAATAATCCTTAAGCAATTCTAACCACCGTCGCTGACTCAAATTGAGCTCCTTCTGCTTGAACAAATATTGGAGACTCTTGTGTTCTGAAAACAAATCTACATGAACACCAAAAAGAAAATGCCGCCATATTTTCAAGGCGAACACAACTGTTGCAAGCTCCAAATCATGTGCCGGATAATTCTTCTCGTGATTCTTGAGTTGCCTGGAAGCATATGCTCTGAACTTCCGGTGCTGCATCAGTACACACCCTAAACCGAACCTGGAGGAATCAAATTAAACCACAAACCCCTCTGTGCCTTCTGGAAAGGCCCATACTGGTGCCGAAGTCAACCTTGTCTTCAATTCCTGGAAAAGTTTCTCACAAGCATCTGACCACTGAAACTTGGCTGATTTCTAGGTCAATTTAGTCAAAGGGGAGGCGAGGGTGGAGAATCCCTCTACGAACATCCGATAATACCATACCAAACCCAAAAAGCTATGGATCTCTATCGGGGTCGTGGGCCTAGGCCAATTCTTCACCGTTGCAATCTTTTGGGGGTCCACCTGAATCCCCTTACTGGAAACAATATGGCTTAGAAAAGCAACGGATTCCAATCAAAATTCACATTTGGAAAACTTGGCATACAATTGGTGCTGATGTAGAGTCTGCAAAACCGCTCTGAGGTGATTGGCATGATCCTCCCTGCTCCGCGAGTATACGAGGATGTCTTCAATGAAAGCAATCACAAATGAGTCTAAAAATGACATGAAGACCCTATTCATAAGATCCATAAAAGCCGCCGGGGCGTTGGTTAGCCCAAAAGACATGGCCAAGAATTCAAAGTGGCCATAACGAGTTCTGAAAGCGGTCTTAGGAATATCCTGCTCCCTGATCTTCAATTGGTGGTACCCGGACCGCAAATCAATTTTGGAGAAGAACCTTTCACCTTGCAATTGGTCGAACAAATCATCTATCCGAGGCAAAGGGTACTTATTCTTGATGGTGACTTTATTAAGATGCCGATAATCGATACACATCCGAAGCAACCCATCCTTCTTTCTGACAAAAAGATCCGGAACACCCCACGGTGACACACTTGGCCTTATTAACCCCTTCTCCAATAGACCCTTCAACTGCTCCTTTAACTCCCACAATACTGATGGCGCCATTCTGTACGGTGGAATAGATATTGGCTGGGTATCTGGCAATACGTCAGTCCCGAAATAAATCTCTCTATCTAGCAAAATTCCTGGAAGCTCATATGGAAATCTCAAGAAACTCATTCACAACTGGCACGGACTCGGGGACAGGTACATTTGGAGTAGTGTCCACCACACTGACTAAATGATAGATGCACCCCTTTCTGATCATCTTTGATGCCTTAAGGTAGGAAATAAACCTATTGCTCGGCATAACACCAATTCCCTTCCATTCAATAACCGGCTCACTAGGGTACTCGAGTCTCATGACTCTCGTCCAGCAATGAAGTTTAGCGAAGCACAAATAGAGCCAATCCATTCCTAGGATTACATCAAAATCCAGCATCCCAAGCTCGATAAAGTCGCCCGTGGTAACACGACTAGCTACTATAACAACACAATTCCTATAGACCCGTGCGACTATAATAGAATCATCAACCAGAGTCGATACTGAGAATGACTCAAGAAGCTGTTCGGGTTCAATCCCAAAACTCGAAGAAACAAATGGAGTGATATAGGAAAAAAGAAGACCTCGGATCAATAAGAGCATCACAATCAATGGTCTTGACAGATATGATACCTGTGACAACATATATGGAGGCCTCAGCACTTTTACGTCCTCTCAATGCATAAAACCTGCTGGGTCCGCCCCTACCATATGCTTCACCTCTGGCTGCACCACACCCCTGGGGATGCAGGGTGCACCGATGGCGTAACAACTGATGAACTAGATTGTTGAGCACTACCCATGCCCTGTCTGGGCGCACAACAGTTGCGCTGTATGTGACTTCTCACCCCAAAATTGTAGCACATTGGAGCATCCACGTAACAGGCCTCTGTATAAAATCTTCAACACTTGGGACATATACCTCCCTACTGATGAGGTCTCATCCCCAAAGGACTGAACTGGCGGGACCTCCTTCTGTTAGAACCAGTCCTCGAAGGGCTACTCTACTGGTAACGGTGCACGGATGGCGATTCACTAGCTGAGGACTGAGCATAAGACTGAGATTGTCTTGATGACCCTCTCCCTGGAGCTGACCTCCCTGAGTGACCCATAGACAGGGAGTAAAGCCCACGATCTTTCCGTTGTTCATGTCTGAATGCAAAGCCGCTGTAGTAGCTTTATTTACCACCAAAGGGCTGAGACCCTGAACGAATCGCCAAAATCTGTCCTCCATAGTCGACACCAATTGAGGAGCATACTTGAACAACCTCACAAACTCCATGTGATACTCCCAAACACTCATGCTACCCTACCTAAGGACCTCAAACTAGGTGGCACGGGCTGCCATGGTCTCGACAGGCAAGAAGTTTTCCATGAAGGCATCTACGAACTCATCCCATCTAGCTGGAGGTCCTTCTCCTCACGGGAATCCTCCCACATCTCAAACCACGAACGTTGCGCTCCCTTCAACCCGTATGAAGTCAATTCTACCCTTCTATCTATGTAGCCTTCATCATTCGAAGGGTCTTGTACATCTTGTAAAGGAAATCATGCGGATCGGCCTCTGGGTCTATGCCTGAGAACTCTGGAGGGGACAATCGTAGAAACTAGTTAACTCTGGAGCTGGAGGAATCTCCCTGTCCGCTGGAGGACAAAGGGGCATCATGAGATCTCTAGGCCTGGGCGGCCACCAACTGGGTCAACATACGGATAGCTCCCCTAAGGTGTCCATCAAAAATCCCGAGATCGGAAACTGGAGCAACATTAGTATTACGAGCATTGGCTGGAGTGATAGTGGCACCCTGGGCCGCCGCTTGAACATGATCCTTGGGTTAGGAATGGATGGAGTAGGAAAATTCAGGATTGGGGAATCACCCTCACCCACGAAAGCCGGCACATGATCCACAGCCGCACTGGAAGTGGCGTTGGCCCCTAAGCCAAGTCTAGCTTTCTTCTTAGGTGCCATCACTGAAAATTCAAAATTGAGCACGAATTAGACACAATATCACTTCACCGCACGAACTTGGAATAACAAAGAAGAGGATAGCTTTTTCCTAAAAGCATGTATAGCCCCAAACTTATATATGTGGTTGACAACACACCGATAAGAAGGGATCTACTAGGCACGGCTCCGAGACATCCTATGACTTTTTAAGCCTTAGGCTCTGATACCAAGTTTGTCACGCCTCAAATCGAGGGGCATGACAGGCGCTTGACCGAGTATCCCCAGTCAAGCGGACCTGGTTACCTTTTTGTTCCCATATATTACCCCACAATTATTCATCATTAGTTAACCAATAATACTTGATGCAACTGAATATAAATGGAACTCCACTTTTTACAAAAGATATACATGTTAATATTATCAGCTAGTGTAGTTTACATATTACACTGCCCATTAAGTACACACATATTACACCACTTCCATAGCCCACATAATTCAGTCTACGGAGCCTCTAAGATGAAGAAAATGATACAATAGGCGATAAGTCCCTGGCTACCTTCACAAAAGGACACAAAACTGCAAGATACAACAACAAGGGTGGCATGAGCCACACAAGGCCCGGAAGAAAAAGGGCTCACGAAGTACTAACACTGCCGATAAGGAAGGAGAAGGAGCTACGAACAGTGGACTGGAGTGCCTACAGTGGACCCGCATACAATCATAACACGAATGTAGCACCCCCGGCAAAAGGGACGTCAATACATTTGAATTGTACTGGCATGTATGAACAAACTCTCTCCCAAGTAATCTCAAGCCGAAAATACATATACAAATGGAAAGTAGAACAACAATAGCACAACAATGGAACAAAAACCAAGCATTTCACAGCAAATAATACAATTAGTCAAACAAAGGGGCAATCAGTGCCCCATGGGTTAAAAACTCTCCTACTCTCTCCTTTCACAATTCCACATTGATCATTTCATGATTTATATACATTTCAATAGTGATACTGGATCACATTTTCCACCCTTATTACCTCGTCCACTCTTATTACCTCAGCCACCCTTATCACCCCAACCCACACCTTATTTCACCGTGTTGCGGCGCGTAACCCAACCCCGCCTGGCAGTTTCAGTTCACAAACAACATACAACGCAACAACAAATACAAGAAATCATCTACGACACATTGTTAAGATAGAACCACAACAAGGATAATGTACATCCACAACTAGAAACAACAACTTCCTCATGTTCATCAATTTTTACACATTCCGAGTTACCACAATGGATGTCCATAACGAACCATATATTGTTACCACATTAGTTTCGATTTAACAATTTAAGAATTATTTCCATCACAACTTCCTCAACCTTTGCCACAAGATGTTACCACAGAAGTGTAAATAACAAGAATTTCACAATGATCCCCTGAATATCAGTTATCAAGAAATTTCCCACACCAACACAGGGCGATTTCACAAGGATCACAGTTAGCCATACATACCTGGAATTGAATATCCCTTTCTAACTTCCACTCCAATTCACCAAGCAATCAAGATGGATCAATTTAGTTCATGATTAATACATAGACCTTTAGAATGGGAACCCACAATTTACTACCCAATTCCCTTTTTACAAGATTGTAGGGTTTTGAAACATGCATGAAGGTTTTATCAAGAAATTTCAAAATCTAATGAATGTCGTTCCCTTCCCAAGCTTAGCTTTGAAAATTTAGGAAAAAGGGTTAGGGATTTTACCTGTGAAATCAGAAGTGAAGATAATGCACAAAAATTCCCCAGGCTCCAATGACTTTGAAAGATCAATGGGTGAAGAAAGAGTTTTCTCTCTCAAGAACTCTCTCTTCCACTCTCTTATTTTGTTCAGAAAATGGGTTAAAAATGAGGGATGGGGTATTTTATTAAAGAGGGGTCGGGCTCAGAATTTTAGAAAATAACTGGGCGAGCTCAATCTGCGACGCAACTCTGCGATCGCAAAACTGACATGCGGTCAGAAGAACGGACAGCAGATCAGTCCCAAGTTTTTGACCTCCCCCGGTTGGGAATGCGGTGGATATGCGGTCCGCATTCGAGTTCTGCGCTCGCAGAATGCACCGCAGAACTGACCTTCGAATTTCTTCAGGGACCATATGAGATCACTCTGCGGTCCGCATATTGACTATGCGACCGAAGATCTGACCGCATTTTTAACATAATAAATTGGTTGCTCTCTCAAACCTTCTACGGCAAAAATGCAGTCCGGATTTCAGATCTGCGGCCGCATTCTAGACCGCAGATTAGACCTTTTCTAGAAAACTTTTGATTTCGCATTTATAAGTGCAACATAGTAAAAGAATCCGATCCATGTAGGTAGACTTGACTCTGTGAGTTTCTAACATCTGAGCACTCATGTTCGCGGGGCCTTACGATATGGATCACACAAAACTTAAGACATCTCGCCGGAGATTACCCACCTGCTTCGCGTCAAACCAACATCTCTTTATACCCTTCCACAGTCATAACTATTACGCAATCACTTTATCTTCCCAAGTTTGAACTCATATCACGACATGAAATCTACTTCATTCCTTAACTAAACAACATGAAACGATCCTTCAACCACCCATAACTCGAGACTATACATCAAATCAAGATGGAAATCAAGCACCCAATAGTTCTTCTACACCTCAAGCAAACCCTTCTCGTTACATTCAAATCAAATGAACACATCTTGAGTCACATCATACTCATCACGTAGCCATCCAGCCATAAATTCCACTAATAGGGACACCACTGGACATATGAATCCAAAAGCACGTGCTCACACAATCAACATCTCTATGCCCAAGCTACAGTCAAAACCCAGCCTCAAGTCCTCCAGACTAGCCCATCATCAACACACAAAAATCACATCTCGCACCTCATCCATGGAATCACAAGCCGTTGATACACAACTGATACCGAGCGCTCAAGTGCGGGGAAGGAATTCAAATGATTACGCTTGAAGATGAATCAATGGCGCATGACAAGGAAAGAAAGACAGGAAGTATATTCTAATTGCCCTGTAGCCTCACGAAGATAGGTATGGACATCATCATACCGATCTTTAATACTCTACTAGAAACTTGCTCATGACTTGTAGAACCTATGAACCTAGACCTCTGATACCAATTTGTCACGATCCAAAATCCGCTAGTCGTTATGGCACCTAACCCAACCCGCTAGGTAAGCTGATTAATAATTATCCATTTCATGTAAATTAATAAAACACTTAAATGGAACAAATTATCTGAAACATATACATTCCCCAAGAACTGATAGTACAAATCATGAACTTCTAAAAATAGATTTTGCAAAGCTGATATGATGTAAGCAAATCTTTTGTTTAAAAAGTACATAAACTGAGTTTTATTAATCTAAGGCTACTATTAATCAAGGACGCAGGATAAGAATTCAAGAATTTGAAGTTTTTGCTAAAGGTTCAATAGCCTCCCAAGGATACCTACAAATGTCTTTGTACCAATCCGCGACACTGTACTAAACTTACTCATGAATCGTGAGACTTATGTAACCTAGGCTTTGATACCAACTTGTTACGACCATAAAACTGACTCGGTCATGATGACACCTATCGTGAAACTAGGACAACCGACACAATTCCTGCATTAACCACTTAATCAATAAAAATGACTTTTAAGCCTTTAGTTAATCAAATATATCATAATATAAGTCTACTTAAAGAGTGAAAAACAAATACACAAGCCCGCCATTGGGATTTCACAAGTCACGATGTATTAATATTTCTTGAACGAGATTATGAGGTTCTGCTTGAGTTTCGAAGAACTATTTGGTGTGTGATTTCCATCTTGATTCGAGGTATAGCCTTGAGTTATGGGTGTGTGAATAATCTTATCATGTTTTCTAGTTGGGGAGTGAAGTAGATTTCACGTTGTGCTATAAGTTAGGACATAGGAAGATTAAGTGACTGTAATATTTATAACGGTGGAAGGGTATAAAGAGATGTTATTTTGGGCGAAGCAGGTGGGTTATCTCCTGCGGGGTGTTCTTAAGTTGTGTGATCCTTATGTGATTTGTTGGAAGATCTCTGTTACCAGGGAAATATATGTGTTGAAACTTTAATTTGGGTCACCTAAAAGAGTGGACTTGACTGCTAAGAGAGTGAATGCTAGATTTATAGAAGATTTAGTGTACTAGATTATCTATGTTTCACGAGCTTATGAAGTATGAAGTTTAATATCACTAGGGTATTTTGGAAGTAATAGATTGTACGCACTATGAGTTATTATGTCTTTTAATCTATGACTTTGAGCCAAGTGGGGGAGTTTGCTAGTGATTAGGTGTCGGTTCCAGTCTGAGGCGTATTGGTGAGTTAGTTATGACTTACAGAGGTTGAGACCGAGGATGGCTCCAGTAAAAGGAATTTTAATAAAGGTTATTTTATGCTTTATAGGTGTATGAGAATCATGGAATGATGTGACTTGTTATTGTTGAAGGATGTAAGGTGCATAGAACATGAAGTTACTTGGTTGCATTAAGGTGAGGTTTTGTTCTGCAGTGTCGGAGTGCTATTTGAGCTTCATAAAAGCCAACAATGGCCGGAAAGGGAGAAGCGAGGCTAAAGGCAATAGTGGGTGTCACAAACAACCTCCTGAATTCTCTCAACGAAGCCAGTGTGAAAGACAATGAAAATGCAATATCAAGTGTTACACCTGAGGGAGAGATCTCACCTCCCCCGCATGTGGATCTAACAATCTTGTGCGAGAGGGAAACCTCAACATTCGCAGCAGGAGAAGCGCTACCAGCTGTCAAGAGGCTACTAGAAGAATGGTTGGCAAGTACCTTGAGCAATATGATCGGGAAACCTGTTCAGATAGATATCGAAGATACGTTACTCGTATAAACTACAGCTTCTACCCACCACACATAAACTCATACGGACGGTTGCCCACGAATGGTATGACGATCTCCAAGACAATATCGTCTTTGATAAGTCAGATACCGATGATTTATGTTTCACTCACTATGATGCTTTAGTTATAACTATACGTATTACGGATATCGATGTAAAAAGAATAATGGTGGATGATGGAAGCAACACATGTATTGTTTACCCACGAGTTCTCACGCAGATGAGTCTCGAGGATAAAATAGTACCAAGTTGCATAAAAAAAACAGGCTTTAGTAATACAATGGAACAAACTTTTGGGGAAATAGTAATGCCTGTCCAGGCAGGAGGAGTCACCGTTGAAACGACATTCCTCGTCATGAACCAAGAAATAACCTACAATGCCATCATAGGACGACCATGGATGTGTCCATGCGCACCGTCCCATCAAGTTTATATCAAGGGATCAAATTCCCACCCCATGGGAGATATTCAGCATTCAAGTCAAGCCACACACCCAAGAATGATACAGAATAACCCAAGATTGCACACACACACCAAACAACTAGAAGGGGCAAGTGCGGAGGCATAAAAATCAGACATGTCGAGAACCAAACCCGATGCACATGTAGAAGCTATCAAAGAACCAACCGTCATAGAAGATTGCAAAGCAACCGTAGAAGATCTTGATCCTAATCAACTAGACAATATCGATAGAATGAAAAAGGTTTATATTGGACACAACCTCTCGGAACTAGGTAAATATCATCAGTTCTTAACTAACAATGCCGACTTGTTTACCTTTTCCCAGTAAGATAAGCTAGGAATCCAAACGGATATCGTCACGCACAGGTGTCGACGCCCCCTTTTTCAAAAGTGAAATCGGGTTTTACGACATTATGGGCAAAACAACTCTCATTCCCGTTTGAGAGTTGGGTCACAGATTTTGAAGAGCCGCCACTTAATGGTTATAGTGCATTAGGACACTTTTAAAGATAAGAGGAGTATTTTGAAAGAAAACCAGAGTTCGAGTAAGGGCTTGAGATTATCTTGAGGGGAAGGTGTTAGATACCCCTCAAGATCCACTAGTTTGGTTCCCGGCCGTGCTAATACGACTTTATGAGGAGATGAAGTAAATAGACAGATAAGATTCATTCATATAAACATTTGGACAACTTAAGAATTTTAAAAAGGGAAAGGCATAAGTTAAATAAACTATAAGAGAGAATGGATTTGAAAAGAAAGCATTACTTTAGAAAAACGTTTAAATAAAGCAAGCAAAGGAAAAAGGGGTCCTAGGTTTGATTATAATATGGATCACATCAATAAAATAATCCGCTCACACTCCTCAAAGAGGGGTCACATATGGCATTACCGCACCGGTCATCATCTCCATATTCTACCTTTCCCTCCCCGTTAAGGTTGAAATGCATTGGTATCATTTACTTATTGCATGCTAATACCCGTCCCAATCTGTTAGTCCTGAGGTATTAGGACTTCTAATCCTAAGAGGCGAGAGAGAGATAGGATATATATAGAGTTTTCAAAGATAAAAATACTGGAACGACAAGAAAAACAAATAGCACATAAGAGGTATGCAAATAAGACAGTCAAAGGCCCAAACAAAACCCCATAGCATAATAACAACTAGATTAGCATGACTTCAAATACTGATTTGGTCTTTTAAAGGAGGTTAGAAGAGCGGACAGATTAGTTGAACTCATAGAAGTTGGATAGAAAATCTGCTTTGCGCCCTCCGGGCCCATTGTTAGGAGTTGACAGGATCTAAAATCAGTAGTCTTTAGAGAAAGCATTGGTTTCAGACATAGGTCTGTTAAAGAGAAAATTAAAGTTTTGCAGAAAAAGCTCAGAAATGGCTTACAATTAGCCGAACTGCTCGAATAAAAGGGTGCAAGCAGAAAATTTTCAAAAGAACATTAAAGTATAAATTAAGGTAGGCAAAATAATTCAAATCCGCTGATTTAGTACTTCTAAAGATATTATAGGTTCAGAATAGTGCAAAAAGGGCATATCTGGGCCCTTAAAAAATAGACAGATTTAGGACGTACTGTACTAAAATATTGTGAACCTATTAAGCGAGTTTGAACCTTACAGGCACGATACTAATTTTGTATTACTTCTTTTATACGTTTTAGACGACCTATTGTTTGCCTAGCGTTTTATACAATTCCTATAGGCATGTTTTCTAGGTGAGATGCAACATTGAGACCCTATAGGCATGCTTTCTATACGAGATGTGATGTTGAAAGCAAATAGGCATGGTTTCTATATGAGATATAACATTGAAACCTATAGGCATAGTTTCTATATGAGATGCGATAATGTAAGCCCTATAGACATGGTATCCATATGAGATTGCGATAATGTACACCTATAGACATGGTATCGATATGAGATGCAGTATTGAAAACATATAGGAAGAATCTCTAAGTGAAATGCATCATGGAAAACCTATAGACATGGTATCCATATAATAAAGTACTATATGCATGCTTTCTATCATTAAATTGATGCACTAAAGTAAAACCCCTCCCATATCCCCTTTTACTATATCCTGAATTCTTTTATACAAATTACTCACAAAAAAGCTGAACAGAAAACAATAAAGGAAATAAGTAAATACATCAATACTGCAACAGGCTCGAAGAAGCGCAACACAACTTTAATGTCCAACATATGCCTTTTACCAAATTCGTGCTCCCAAATCCAAGGCTTTTTCTTTAGAGTGTTTCAGAGTTCCAAAGGTTTTCAAGGAAACCCAAGCAATGCTTACACCCCAAGCAATTAGAGTAGTGCAAAGTGTGGAATTACCAGCCCTAAGGCATCCAAGTTCAGAGGAGACTCCAGGGTCCCTAAGCATGGCTGACCAAAAGGGGGTAGGACTTAAAGAACTAAGAATAGGTGTATAAGTGATGAATTAGAGGAAAACGGGTACGAGTGGTGGTCATACCTAGCCATGAAGTGGCTGGCACACCCCCAACGTCTTGCATGGTTTAACAAGCAAGAGCAGACTTGCAAACAAGTCAGACTAAGGCCTGTATGGTGATTAGGGCACCAACAGTCCTGTGTAAAGGCTCAAACACATAGAATATGGATTAAGGAATGAGATTATTTGAGTATAGGTTGATAACAACCTTAATTCTAAACTAGGAGTGGCAATAAAATGCCACCCTAGCTCAAAACACACTCATATGCAAACATGAGTTAAAGGCAGTGGGATCACATAAGAATACTTGAAATAAACAGAATTAACTAAAGTGGTTTATTGAAAAGGATGTATAGGGGTGCATTCATAGAAGCAAACATCATTAGAATCATAAGGATATGGGTTAAGGGGGTTAGGCATGCTAGAAATTAAACTGAACCTCAACAAGTAAGGGAAAGGAATTAAACATGCTAGAACTTAAGCTGAGCATAAACAAGTAAGGAAAAGGAATTAAACAAGTAGCTTGGAGAACTAAGAAAGCAAATCAAAGACCTACCAGTTGCAAACTTGAGTAGCAAAGCAAGTAAAGCAGATGACACTTATTTATTTTGCCTTGGCTTTTAGCCGGCTAAGACTCTAGTAATAGAACAAGTAACAGAGAAGAACAGAAGAGAAGAGAGAGCTTTTAGTGAGTAAAATTAGGATTGTTCGTGTATCTGTGTGTGTTTGAAGTGAGGAGAGGTGGAGGGTATTTATAGTTTGAAAATAAGCAGCATTAAGGCAAGAAAATAATCTCAGTATCAATCACAATCAATTAGGGAAAGGGGTTTCCTCTAATTAAGGAACCAGCTTGAGGTAAATAAGCCTCAGTTTATTTTTGAATGAAAATCAATAACAAGTCATGAAACATAGGACAAATACGTACAAAGAGGTTTGAAATTCACACGGCTTAACATATAAGGTAAGTCAATCATATAGAGAATAAAGGAATTGAGACACTAATTGATTTTGAACTTAGCCAAAGAGCAGGTTCAAATTAGAGAATCAAACGAATTCATAAGAAATCAATTCCCCAAAATTAGGGTTATCAGAAAGGGGGATAAGACTATATAAAGAGAAGCACAAACTCGATCATGCAAGATTGGAATTAGTGGAACAATCATGTAACAGAAGCACTCAACTAAGAATTCAGAGGCGGGTAGGGTTTAAACATGGAGCGAATAAGTACACAGAGAAAAAACAAAAAAAGGAAAAACCCCTAATGTTTAGGGTTTTTGTCACATATAGAGTATAAAGAAGAACATAGATGAAGATGAACACAATGAGGAACAGAGAGCACAGTAAGCATATTAGCTCAGAAACCTTAAAATAACGTAGTAAAGAAACACTTAGGAGCCATGGTGGAAAATACTCAGAAAGCACAATAAGAACTAGAAGAAAACACAGTAGAGAAAAACAATGAAGGAAATCAGAGTAATCAAGGAAACCCTATTTTTTTTAGAAGACGAACATTTTGAAAACCAAATCGACAAAGAAAAATATGAGAAATACTTTGGAACTTTTAGAAAACACTAGGATCTAGAGGAGATTGTAAAAATAAATACTCAGAGAAAAGCATAGAGAGTTAGGGTTTTAGAGAAAGCACTATAGACAGCGAGAAAGCCTGGAACGGACTGGTTCGGAGTCGACGAATGACTCGCAGCCTTAAAGCTCGCCGAAAAGGCCGGACAGGGCTACACAACTCACGTCAAATGACCTCTGTTTTGACAACCTTCGAGATATGGTTCCGATCTTGGAACCCAAGAGCCATAAGAGGTGAGGAGTGGTGGATATAGGTGTTTTAAGGCTTGGGAAGCCATAAGCGCCGGTGAAACAGAGCCGAAGAAGTCTAGGGTTCAGAAGGTGCTAGAGAGCATTTTGGGGTAAGGGGATACAAGGGTGGCTGATTTGGTGTAAATGATTTAGGGTTAGGGGGATCTTTGGTTAAAAAAGGAAAGGGTGATCTTGGGCCGTTGATTCAAACAATCAACGGCCACGATTTAGAAGAGGGGCCGGGCGGGTTCGTTTAAATGGGTCTGGGTCGGGTAATTATGTAATTGGGAAGTGTAGTTGAGGGATTAAATTGGGTTGGGAATTGAGGTGAATTTGGACTATAATTGAAATCAAAAGAGGCTATAATTTGAATAGCCAATTTTTCCCATTTAATTTTATAAAATAGTAAATGGTGTTTAGAATCAAATTAAAAATACTGAATTAATAAACAATGCATTAAATTAAAAATGTTATAAATGATTTTGTAGCTAAAATGCTTATTAAATCGAGAAGTAGGCTAAAATTGCAATTTCATGCAGTTTTAGTTTAAAAATACCAAATGAACTTGTAAAATTATGCAAAAAAATCATGCAAATTATATTTTGATGTAGATGTGAGAGTGAAATGAATTATTCACCAAAATAATAAGTTTTGGAAATAAACTGGATTTCATAGTGCGAAATAAGTCATAACTTGATTTTAAAAATCATAAAAAAAGTGGAAAAATACCAAATCCTATGTGGATGCTTATATATGCATCCACATGCTATTTTGGGAGTATTTTGAGTATAGAAGTATATGGGAAAAAATTGGGTATCAACAGCAACCCCTCTTTACTCGAGGAGGATGAAAGAGTTGTCGGGTAAAGACAAGATGGTCAATTTTGACCGAAGACGGCGACTGTAAGAGAATTTTAACCGCGCTTTGGACTCTGAGCTGCCTACATATCTCTAGTTTTATAGGAATCAGGCCGTACGTAGTTCAGGAATCATTGGCAAGATATGCCAATGAAAATTTGGAAAAGGTGGATGCAACGCGGTTTGAGACTCGTCAAGGATTCGGAGATCGGACGGGCTGCGGAGAACTGGAGCGAGACCGCTCCTGCTGAGGTGGCCGTGCCAGCCGGTGTACCTGCAAATGAATGTTGTACGCATATATTGCATAATTTAAATGTGATGCAAGTTCCCATTGGACCATGAATGCTGTCTTCGGACGATTGGGATGGCGTCCTCAGACTATGATGTCCTGGGCTATAAAGAGCATAAAAGTAAAGATTCACAGGCCATGAAATGGTGTTCTCGGGCTATGCAGATGGTGCCTATGAAGTATGTCGCCTTTGAATAATTTGGCGATATTTTATCCCATGAAAAGGTGGCAATATTTCAGCCGAATGAATGCAAGGGGTGGCGATCTTTCAGCCGAGCTGGTATTTAAAATGCATGGCGGCGATATTTCAACAAAATGAACAAGGTGGCAATTTTTCAGTCGAAAATAAAAGAGGTAGAGCTTAACCTCGGAAGGTAGAGAATAGCCTTGTGCAATGCAAGATGGAGACAGAGCTTAGTCTCGAAAGGTAGAGAGCAGCCTTATGCAGGATGGAGGTAGAGCTTAACCTTGGTAGGCAGAGAATAGCCTTATGTAGGATGGAGGTAGAGCTATCCTCGGAAGGAATATAATATCCTTATGTAGAAATGCAGATGGAGACAGAGCGTAGTTTCAAAAGGCAGAAGATAGCCTTATGTAGGATGAATGTAGAGCTTAACCTCGGAAGGCAGATAATAGCCTTATGCAGGATGGAGGTAGAGCTTAACCTCGAAAGGCAGAGAATAGCCTTATGCAGAAATGCAGATAGAGAGAGAGAGCTTAGTCTCGAAAGGCAGACGATAGGTTTATGCAGGATGGAGGTAGATCATAACCTCGGAAGGCGGAGAATAGCCTTATGCAGTGCAGAAATATAAAGGAGAGGATGGTGGTGATTTTCTTAGCTGGTAGATGATTGCGATATCATGACTATTGGGGAACCGTTGTATGTAGATAGTAAACCTTTGCAAAGTAAGTAGTGGTTTCGGGAATTTCAGTTTTGTAAAGGCCATGTATCGCCTATTTGTATTCAAAATTAGTGCATTCAAAGAAAAATAGTGAGTTCGGTAAGGGAAAGGTTAGTTCACATCCCTGGACTCGTGGCGTCTTGTACCATTTGGGTAGCGCTGCTAAACGATAGTGATCTATACGATTATATGCAAATTTTGGCAATCATGATTCAAATGTGTATATATAAGTAAAGAAAAGATAGTTTTGTTTTATGATGAACCACAACTGCAACATGGTTCAAGGCATGGCAACCTTGCTGGCTCTGGAATTTTGAGGGCCCTCCTTATAATTCTAAGAGCTGTTGATGGCGGTGCTGATTGAGTGAAAACGGATCGACCTCGGAATTTTGAGGGTCCTCCGAAAAAATTCTGCCCCAGTTTACAGGTTGATGCTGATGCGGAAACTAACAAACTGACTTCGCAATTTTGAGGGTCCTCCTCAAAATTCTGCCCCAGTTCCAAGCGAAAGGGGTTGGGGGGTGGGAATGATATTTTATTAAAGATATGACCGAACCCATAGGGATGACTACGTATCCCCTCTTAAATGGGAATCAGGTCAGGCATAGTTCAAATTGCATCGTAGAGAAAAGAATACTGATTTAATGTAGTATCTCTTCACTGCATCTGAGTTGATCAGTTTTTGCCAAATTTCTCCGTCCATTTCAGTAGGAATAAAGGGCTCCTCCAGTTAGAACCCGGTGAACCATGTACGGACCTTGCCAGTTGGGAAAGAATTTCCCTTTGGCTTCATCTTGATGTGGGAATATCTTCTTTAACACCAGCTGTCCCGGTGTGAACTTCCTTGGTCGAACTCTCTTGTTGAAGGCTCTGGACATTCTGTTTTTATACAACTGACCGTAGAAAACCACATTCATTCTGTTTCCATCTATAAGGGCTAACTGCTAGTAGCGACCCTTGACCCATTTCTGCGTCATCTAGCTCACCTTCTTGTATGATTCTCAAGGATGGAATTTCTACCTTGGTGGGCCGCCTTTGTACCGTAAACCAGCATGTAGGGAGTTGCCCAGTTGATGTGCGAACTGTAGTATGATAACCCAATAAAGCGAATGACAACTTCTCATGCCACTTCTTATGCCTTTCAAACATTTTCCTTAGTATTTTCTTGATTTTGTTGTTGGCTGCTTCCACAGCTCAATTCATCTGAGGTCAATAAGCTATTGAATTTCTGTACCTGATTTTCAAAGTTTCACACATCTCTTTCATCAAGTCGTTGTTGAGATTGGAAACATTATCAGTGATGATTGACTCTAGGATACTGAACTGACAGACAATACGATCTCGGACAAAGTTTTCCACGACTTTCTTGGTTACTGCTTTGTATGAGGCTACTTTAACCCATTTAGTGAAGTAATCGATTGCCACTAAGATGAACTTGTGTCTGTTTGATGCGGCGGGCTTGATTGGTCCAATAATATCCATTCCTCAGGCGGCGAATGGCCACGGTGATCTCGTTGTAGTGAGCTCATATGGAGGTACCTTTATCATATCCGCATGTATCTGACATGGGTGACACTTTCGGACGTACTGAATATAGTCCGTCTCCATAGTAATCCAGAAATATCCTGCTCGGAGTATCTTCTTTTCTAGAACAAAACCGTTCATGTGTGGCCCACAAGTCCCTGAGTGCACTTCCTCCAATAACTTGGTTGCTTCTGTCGCATCGACACACCTTAATAGTCCCAAATCGGGGGTCCTCCTATACTTGATTCCTCCATTATGAAAGAAATTGTTGGACAAGCTTCGAAGCGTGCGCTTCTAAGTAGCGTTAGCAAGCTATAGATATTCCCCTATTGTCAGATACTCTTTGATGTCGTGGAACTAGGGTTTTCCGTCGACTTCTTCCTCAACATATGTACAATATGCCGGTGATCATGAATCTTGACCTGGATAGGGTCGTTGATGTTTGTATCTTCATGCTGAATCATGGATGATAAAGTGGTAGTCGCATCTGCGAACTCATTCTGCATTCTTGGAACATGCTGGAATTCCGTTTTTCTGAACCTCTTTCCAACTCCTGTATGCGGTGGAGATAAGGGAGTATCTTGGAATTCTTGGTTGCCCATTCTTCTCGAACCTGGTGTATAAGTAGGTCTAAATCCCCAATCAATGGCAGCTCCTGGATGTCCATATCAATGGCCACTTTAAGACCCAAGATGCATGCTTCGTACTTGGCCATATTATTGGTGCATGGGAACCTGAGCTTGGGGGATATAGGATAATGTTGACCGGCTTCTAATACCAGGACTTCTCCAATACCAACTTCTTTGAATTTTTGGCTCTGTCAAAAAAACATCCTCAAACCGTTATAGGATTCTACAATAATTTCTTCTATGAAAGCTACTTCCTCGTCGGGAAAATATGTTTTCAATGGTTCGTACTCCCCTTCCACAGGATTTTCTGCGAGATGATCTGCCAAGGCCAGTCCTTTAACTGCCTTTTAGGTGACATAGACAATGTCGGATTCACTCAATAAAATTTGCCACTTGGATAGCTTTCCAGTGGGCAAGGCTTCTGAAAAATATAGTTTAGCGCTTAATATAAGTTGGGTAATGTAAGCACAGAAATAATGCCTCAACTTCTTAGCTATCCAAGTTAAAGCACAACATGTGCGTTCTAGCAAGGAATACCGAGCCTCGTACAGGGTAAATTTATTGCTGAGGTAGTAAATAGCTTGCTCCTTTCTCCCTGTCTCATGATGTTGTCGCAAGACACAACCAAATGCTCCATCCAAAACTGCAAGATAGAGCAATAAAGGCCTCCCAGGCTCAGGCAGAACCAGGACTGGAGGCGTCGACAAGTATTCCTTGATCCTGTCAAAAACCTTTTGACATTCATCGGTCCATTTAGTGACGCCACCCTTCTTCAGCATCTTGAAGATAGGTTTGCAGAAGACGGTAGACTGAGCTATGAACCGACTGTTATAGTTGAGTCTCCCCAGGAGACACATTACCTATTTCTTGTTCTTCAGCGGTGGCAACGCTTGAATAGATTTGACTTTTGACGGATCCAGCTCTATTCCTTGGCAGATCACGATGAATCCCAATAACTTTCCCGTAGGGACCCCAAATGCACAGTTGGCGGGATTCAGTTTCAAGTTATACCTCCTTAGTCTTTTGAAAGAGGTTTGGAGGTCCTCCGTGTGATCTGCAACCTTCTTGGACTTAATGATGACGTCGTCTACATATAACTCAATCTCCTTATGTATCATGTCATGAAAGAGGGTAGTCATGGCCATCATATAAGTAGCTCCCACATTCTTCAATCCGAACGACATCATTCTGTAGCAAAACATTCCCCAAAGCGTGATAAACACCATTTTTTCTGCATCTTCTTCATCCATCCATATCTGATGTTACCCCGCAAAGCAATCGACGAATGACTGCAACTCATGCTTGGCGCAGTTGTCGATCAGAATGTGTATGTTTGGCAAGGGAAAATCGTCTTTGGGACTGGCCCGGTTGAGATCCCGGTTCGACGCAGACTCTGAGTTTCCCATCCTTCTTCGGTACTAGCACGATGTTAGCTAACCGGTCGGGTACTCTACCACTTGAAGAACTCTGGCTTTCACCTGCTGGGTGACCTCTTCTATGATTTTTAAACTCATATCTGGCTTGAATTTTCTGAGCTTCTATTTTACCAGCGGACATGCATGGTCTGTCGGCAACTTGTGAGCGACGATAGATGTGATAAGACCAATCATATCGTCGTAAGACCATGCGAAGATATCCTCATATTCCCTTAAGAACTAGGTATATGACTCTTTCTCCAATGTAATAAGTGCACACTGATGCGCGTTTCTTTGACATTCTCTTTATCTCCCAAATTGATGACCTCGGTTTCATCCAACTTGGACTTAGGTCTATTCTCAATATTCTCGACCCCTATGACATCTAGTATATCATCCTCCTATGAGTCTATGTCCGTTTGTTGCATAGCCTCGTTGCTAGTTTCAGTTATCGGTTCATCGTCAAGATACGTAATCGTAATGATGTGTGGAAAATAAAGTAGATAGCAGAGAAAAATAATGAACAGTGAGATATTTGATGAACTGAAAAAATGCTTTTGATTAAATTCATATATTTTCAAAACATCGGAGCTATTTCGGAAGGTGAAGACAATGCGGGAAGTAAAGAAAACAACTAAAATAAAGATGCATGATGCTTGTTCAGCCTTGCTACCCCGAAGAATTCCGGGCGATGGTGGTCCTGATTTACCAATTGGTGAGGTGCTCCCCTAGGTTTACAGCCTGAATGGAAGGATTTTCCTCCCCTTCCTTCTCCAAAGTCACACAACAGTCCATGTTCTCCTCCAGAAACAGGTTCTTCATTTCCGCAAAAGCCTCATGACCCGTAGGGAGTGTCGGCTGGCTGAAATGTCTGCTCCAACTGAGGTATGGGGTATTCCAATGGGTAATCTTGGACGCGCCATGGTGGTGACCAGTATTTGAATTCCTTCCAAGTGTACTCGTACCCTAGTCCGAAGGTAGTACCATAATTCTACAACTGGATAGGTTTGGTAATGCCCTGAAGGTTCTTACCAAGTCCTTTCCCTGGTTCATACCCACTCCAATTCAGAATGCTATCAACCTTGTTACTCCACTATTTTTCCTTGTCCGCTGTGTTGACTCGCTCAATATGATGATATGTTTCTCTACCTATTTTTCTTCTACCTCCAATCATTGGAATGGTCTGGCGACTGTAAATAGGATTTCTACCGTCGCCATGGTTCATCAATTCCTGATGGTTCCATTCGAACTTCACGGCCTGATGCAAGTTTGATGCCACAGACCCAGCGGCGTGGATCCAGGGTCGTCCCAGCAGTAAGTTGTAAGATGCTGGTATGTCAATGACTTGGAGATCAACTTCAAACTCATTTTCAAACAGAAGCTAATCTCCCCGAGGGTGGACCTCTGAGAACCATTAAAAGCCTTATCGTTAATATCCCCATCTTTTATCTTATGCAGTCCTTTTCCAACCTTCTTGAGGGTGATCAATGGACAAATGTTGAGGCTAGAACCTCTGTCGACTGATATCCTGGTTATAGCCAAGCCCTTCTGGTGGAAGTTCATCCTCGTGGAAAGTGATTTTTTGACTTTCCAATACCTGAGCTATCATGTTCGCCATCTCTACTCCTGCTATGTCGCCTGAGACATAAGTCTCACTCAATATCTTTATCAAGGCATTTTTATGCGCCTCGAAACTCTGCAGCAATGCCAAGATGTAAATCTGTGCCGGGGTCTTGTTTAGCTGTTCAACAACTGAATATTCTTTAGCTTGTATCTTCCTTCAAAGATTATCAAGTTCAGTTTCAATGGGACGTCCAGAGGCCTGCTTTCTTGACTCAGCTATGTGTTATGGTGTGTACACCTTGCCTGTTCTAGTCATACCTTGCACGGTAATTGCTTCGCCCGTGCGTGCCTTTCCCTTCCTTCTTGCCGTGGCTGTGTAGTTCCAAGGTATGGCATTTGACTGAAATGAGGTTATGTCTGACATGGTGACCGAAATGGGCATCCTTGGAGGCAACATAATAACTTCAATCGGTGCGGGCGCCTTTGAAGTCCCGAACTCCACCTTAATTGGCATTTTTGCAGGAGGTGCCTCAAACTCAAATGGTACAGATACATTCAGTACGTCGCCCTGAGATGGCCAGATTTGTACAACAATAGGATTAAGAGTGACCGCCAGATTCTTAGGCTCATCTCCTTCAGCTATTAAACCGATTGACCCTTTGGGATCCCAGTCGTCCCCAATCTCAATCATGTGGATGCCTCCACCCTTATGGTCCGGTAGAGGGTTGTTGCGAACATTGGGAGCAGGCTCCTTAGCTACAATGACATTGTTGTCAATTAAGGTCTGAATGTTGTCTTTCAACAAGCGGCACTCGTTGATGGTATGGCCCTTCATCCTCGAATGGCATGCGCATGTTTTATTTCGGTTGATCCATTGGGAAGGGTTTTCTGGGGTTATGGCTGGGATAGGTGTAACATATCCAGCAGCTCTGAGCTTCTCATACAGTTGGTCAATTGGTTCGGCAATAGCGGTGTATTGTCTGGAGGATTGCGGTCAAAGTTTGGTCTTGGTTGTGGGAAGTTTTGGCGGGTAGGTGGTGATGGATAGTGAGAAGGTTGGGAGTTGTAAGCTTGGTATATGGGTGCGGGTTGGGAATATCCTGGCGAGGTGGGGTGATATGTTGGTGATGGAGATGTTTGGTAGACAGGTGGTGGATTTTGATAGGTAGGTGAAGGTGCCTTGTAATTTACATATGGTTGGTATGTGAGTGGAGTTGGAGGGTAAGGTTGATATTTCATGGGAGAGTGGTTTCTCTGTGCAGCCATTACGGAGTTTACGTGCTTTTTCTTCGACGTACCACCAGATTGTAAGGCTTTGTTGGTGGCCTGCAGTGCCTCAAGGTTAGTAACCACATTATTTTTGATCCCCTCTTCGATCCTTTCTCCCAGTTTGATGATATTAGAGAACTTCTGCTCCTCTATTAGTATCAATCTCTCGTAGTACTGCGGATCCTGATCACAGACAAAAACCATGTTCATTTGTTCTTCTTCCAAAGCTGGTCTGACCTTGGCACCTACCGACCTCCAACGAGTAGCATACTCGCGAAAGGTTTCATTGGGCTTCTTCTTCAAATTCTTGATATAGAACACGTCTGGTGCATTCTCAATATTTAACCTGAAACGGTCCATGAAATCGGAAGCCATGTTTACCCAACTCGTCCACTTCTTCGCATCTTGGCTGATATACCAAGATAAAGCACTACCTTTTAATCTCCTCATGAACAGTTTAATGCAAATCTTTTCATCTCTACCAACTCCTACTAACTTGTCACAATACATCCTGAGGTGAACCCTGGGATCACCTGTTCCATCAAGCATTTCAAACTTAGGAGGTTTGTACCCCTCTGGAAGTTCGACATCAGGTTGAACATAAAGGTCTTCATAATTTAGACCCTCCACCCCTTATTACCTTCAATGCCTTGAACCCTGCTAGTGAGTTTCTTGAGTTCAACAGCCAATTTCGGAATGAGTGAGTCTGTTTCTGACACATATGATATGGGCTGTGTATAATACGACACCGTATCCACAGAGATAGGGGTATCTTGGTGGTTCGGAGCATTTTGGGGCTCAGGGATGAGCGGTGGAGCATTGTTGCGAGCTTAGGTCGGGGTCTTCTATGGAGGTGTAGGGACCTGATTATTGACATCTGCAGCGGCAAGGGAGATGGAAAAACTTGCCAAACTCCGGACCTGGTCTAGCTCCTCTCGAAACCTTAGCAAGGTTTGCTCCTAATGAGTAGCAGTCTCTTTGGTGATCTGGGTACCTTGGAAAGTTCCTTCAATTTTCTTTCTTGCTTCATTATCTCCCATCTTTCCTTTGTTCCTGTTTCTGGGGGTACTCGGCGGAGGAGTAGGAGGAGGACCCTTAGATCTTTTAGAGTATGTTGATGGTGCCATAATGTACAAACTAACATTTGGGGAGGGAAATAAAAAATAAAAGAAAAACAGAAAGGTAGAAAGTTAGTGCGGATTCTGAGAAAGAAGACATTGCGGTATTTAAACACGTTGTTGCAAGAATATAAGTCGTTTCCTATTTGAGTGCCTCGTTGTGCCCAGGTTGGCCTAGCGATAGATATGATTTGGAGAAAGTATAACACCAAGTGCCTCATTTTATTTATTTAAAATAGAACGAGTCAAAATAAACTGAAATAAAGAGAAATCATCACTAATGGCCAGTGGCCTTATTACATAAAAAAAGCAATAAAAATCCTAACTACTTGGTTCCAGAAGGACCTTCCCTAGATTCAGTATCTTGGCCTCCCTCGTACAGCTTCATCAACTCGCACAGTCCTAGCAACAAGTAAGCCGGAGCCATGTGCCCACCTTCGTTACCTTCAGCTTCCTGATAGTCGTTGATCCTTTTCAGAAACTTGCCTTCCATCTCCACTAAGCCCTATTTCAATTACCCTAAACAGTTGTTTGCACGGATAGCCATGTCCTTCCACTCATTTATTATCTTCTCTTACGCCTCTAATATTTCCCGATGCTCACTTTCACACTCTCACATCTATTTGCGTAGCTGATTGTACTTGACCTTTGCTACAGTATTCTCATTAATAACCATGTGACCATGGACGAAATCTATTTTTCCTAAGCCGATATGATCGTCTTCCAATCATCCTGGATAAAGCGGTGCATGCCTCGCCTGATACCTGTCTGGTTCCATATATTCTTTTTCCAAAATGAGTTTGGAATGCCACATATGCTGAGCCCGACACTTGTGTGGGCTATCTTCATATTGAAAGTTATCCCTGTAGTGACTCATCTTTTCTACCCTTGGTATAATTTGCTTTCTTCCAGCTTGCCTAATGACTCGGAAAGGGATGTAAGGGTAAGTTCCTCTTAAGACGATGCGTACAAGGAATGGCGCATCCCTAGACCAATTGATAAACTCCCAGTTGGAAACCACTCGTACATCCATTGTACCCACTCTTCTTTCAGATTCTCCAATAGATCCACCCATCCACTGGCATCTTCCGAGCGAGCGAACATATCCGGCATGAGGTTCATTCGTTTTGTTTGATGGAAAGTTATATGGTCATCCCAATCTCGGCGTATGATCTCTTGTTTATAATCTCCCTTCTGGAGATGTTCAATGAGCCACAGTTGTAGTAGCCAATTACACCTTTCAAAGTGTGGTTCCCCTTGATGACATTTCTCTAACGCTCGGTACTGTCCGACAAGGATCGTCAATGCTATGCTGAATTTCTGCCCCGTCGATGCCCTCTATTATGGCTTTGGTTACCATGGCTAGTCTTGTATGGATTCTAGCCTTCCTCATCAGAAAGTCTATCATGCCCAGGAAACAGAACATGAATACTAAGGCTCTCCTATGTATTGCCCCAAAGAGTTGAGGGCAAACTCGTCCATGTGAGTGCGGTAGGATTTGCTATGCCCGAACCTCTCATACATGAAGTCAAAGGATATGTAGGAGTCCTTTAGACTGGTCTGATTAGGATTCTATTTGAAGGCGTCATGTCAATATCCCCAAAGCGGAAGACAAACCGTTCTATCCCAGAACAGAGTAACAACTTCTACAATCTTGTTATCTAGCATAACTTCCAGGAGTGAAGGAAGAGTCCTTAAGTGCTTGCGGACAAAGACCCGATCACTACCACGCAAATCCTCCCACAAGATTAGTAACCTTGGGTGAATGTTTGATACCATACCGAATCTGGGGACCTCGTGCCTCATTTCCTGCAAAATAGAGTATTAGGACCTAACCCCACCGGACTCGACGATTTAAACCGATAATTAGCAAAAGGCTTTCAGCTCAACAAATCAATGCACATAACATGAAGGCGTCTATTTGGGTATCAAGGAAACCCGATGGACTTTTGGTTTAGACTACCTTTATGGGTCATTATGCGGACAACATAACTGACTCGTCTAAGTATTACCATGAAGCATGAACATTTAAACAGAGTAAGGTTTCTACTATTGAAGTGCTAGACAAGGTACCCTTGAGCGGCCAACTCAAGAGGGAAAGGCACGAAATTGTCGACTACAACATTGGTCGACTAGTTTTACCGCAAATATGCCTTTGCCAAATTTAAGGGGTTTGTAAATATTAGAAGAGCGCAACCACTCATTATAAGTGTTGCTATAGGATTTGTTTGGCACGAGTGGAAAATGTTGTCGAATGATGCAATTACAACAGTGAAATAAGTACATGTATCTTCACGTTTATACAATAATAATTACAATAGATGCTCGGAATTTAAGACGGAATTGAAATAGAGTAAAGGCAGTAAAGCAGTAAAGCAGTAAAGCAATTGAAAAAAGGAAGACATGAAGAAACAAGTTAGTAATTATGAAGAATTGATTAAAGAAATAAATAAAGGAAGTAAAGAAAGCAATAAAGTCACAAAACACGTAATGGTAAAAGCATTAAGGAAAACCTCCTCAACAGAGTCTCCATGCTGTCGACGCCCCCTTTTTCGAAAGCGAAATCAGGTTTTACGACATTATGGGTTAAACAACTCTCATTCCCGTTTGGGAGTTGGGCTATGGATTTTGAAGAGTCGCCACCTAATGATAATAGAGCATTAGGACACTTTTAAAGATAAGAGGAGTATCTTGAAAGAAAACCAGAGTTCGGGTAATGGCTTGAGATTATCTCGAGGGGAAGGTGTCAGGCACCCCTCAAGATCCACTAGTGTGGTTCCAAACAGTGCTAATGTGACTTTATGAAGAGATCAAGCAAATAGACAGATAAGATTCATTTATATAAACATTTGGACAACTTAATAATTTTGAAAAGGGAAAGACACAAGTTAAATAAAATAGAAGAGATAATGGATTTGAAAATAAAGCATTAGTTTAGAAAAACATTTAATAAAGCAAGCAAAGTAAAAGGGGGTCCTAGGTTTGATTATAATATGGATCACATCGGTACAATACTCCGCTCACACTCCTCAAACAGGGGTCGCATATGGCATTAGCGCACCGGTCATCATCTCCATATTCTACCGTTCCCTCCCCGTTAAAGTATTGAAACGTGTTGGTATCGTTTACTTATTGCATGCTAATACACGTCCTAACTTGTTAGCCCTGGGGTATTAGGACTTCTAATCCTAAGAGGGGAGAGAGAGAGAGATAGGATATATATGGAGTTTTCAAAAGTAAAAATACTAGAATGACAAGCAAAATAAATAGCACATAAGAGGTATGCAAATAAGACAAATAAAGGCCCAGACAAAACCCCATAACATAACAACAACTAGTTTAGCATGACTTCAAATATAAATTTGGTCTTTTAAAGGAGGTTAGAAGAGCGAACAGATTAGTTTAACGCATAGAAGTTGGATAGAAAATCTGCTTTGCACCCTCCGGGCCCGTTGTTAGGAGTTGACGGGATTTCAAACCAGTAGTCTTTGGAGAATGCATTGGTTTCAGACATAGGTATGTTAAAGAGAAAATTAAAGTTTTGCAGAAAAAGTTCAGAAATGGCTTACAATTAGCCGAACTGCTCGAATAAAAGGATGCAAGCAGAAAATTTTTAAAAGAACCTTAGAGTATAAACTTAGGCAAGATAAATAATTCAAAACCATTAATTTAGCACTTTTAAAGATATTATAGGCTAAGAATAGTGCAAAAAGGGCAGATCTGGGCCCTAAAAAAATAGACATTTAGGACGAACTGTACTGAAACGTTGTGAACCCATTAAGCGAGTTTGAACCTTACTGGAAAGATACTAATTTTGTATTAGTGCTCTTATACGTATTAGACGACCTACTGTTTACCTAGCGTTTTATACAAATCATATAGGCATTTGTTCTACGCGAGATGCAACATTGAAATCCAATAGGCATGATTTCTATACGAGACGCGATGTTGAAAGCTTATAGGTATGGTTTCTATATGAGATATGATATTTGAAACCTCTAGGCATGGTTTCTATATGAGATGCGATAATGTAAGCCATATAGACATGGTATCCATATGAGATTGCGATAAACTACACCAATAGAAATGGTATCTATATGAGATGCAGTATTGAAACCTTATAGGCAGAATCTCTAAGTGAAATGCAACATGGAAAACCTATAGACATTGTATCTATATAATAAAGTAAACCTATAGTCCTGCTTCTACGATTAAATTGATGCACTAAAGTAAAACCCCTCCCATATCCCCTTTTACTATATCCCCATGTTCTTTTATACAAATTACTCACAAAAAATCTGGACAAAAAATATTAAAGAAAATAAGTAAATACATCAATTCTACAACAGGCCCGAAGAAGCGTAAAGCATTTTTAATGTCCAACATATGCCCTTTACCAAATTCGGCCTCCCAAATCCGAGACTTTCTCTTTAGAGGCTTTCTATTTAGTTCCAAAGTATTTGAAGGAAACACAGGCAATGCATAGACCCCAAGAAATTAGAGTAGTGCAAAGTGTGGTATTACCAGCCCTAAGGCATCTAATTTCAGAGGAGACTCCAGGGTTGTTGATACCCAATTTTTCCCTCTATATTTATTGCACCAAAAATACTTTCAAAATAGTATATGTATGCATATATAAGCAGGAAGGGGAACTTTGGTATTTTTCTTTAATTTTTGAGATTTTTTAATATCAATTTACTGCTTATTTTTTACAGTACGAAGGCTAAATTATTTTTCACATTATTATTTTTAGTTAATAATGTGCTTCACTCCCATATTTATAGTAAAATATAATTTATTGAATTTATTCACATTTTTTACAAATTTATATGGAGTTATTAAGGTTAATTGCACAAAATTGTAATTATAGCTAATTTCATAATTAACAGTGCTTCATAATAATAAAATTATTTTTATTATTTTTTATGTTAATATTTAAATTTATTAATTAGTTCCATGTTTTAAGTTTGCTTTTAAGCGATTATTAGCTATTTTATAAAATTATTTTGGGAAATATTGGCTATTTAAACTATAGCCAGATTTATTTAAAATATAGCCCAAAAGCAACCCCCATTTCAGCCCAAATTTTTAACCCAATTCAATAATCCATATCCATTAATTTTTCCCGACCCGCCTCTGATTTAATCTGAGCCGTTGATCAAATAAGATCAACGGCCCAGATCTTATTACCTTAATTAAAATCAAATAACCCCCAACACTTCATTCTCACAAACTCATCTCTCTATCTCTCTAACGTATGCTCTACCATCTCTCTAGAACCTTTTGGTTCCTTCTTCTCCGATGAAGAGCATCGCCTCTCCGGCCCTACTCCTCCCTCACTTCTCTCGACCTCTAATAGCCATGGAGTCCTTGTATCGTTGTTTTCTGTCTAAAGCTTGAAACCCAAGAGCTTCAGCCATGAAATACGGTCACTGAAGCTTCACTTGGGTCTGTTTCTGGCTTTTCTCCGATGGTTTTTGCCTGATGATTCCTTCTAAGGCATTATATACGAGTTTCACTGCCAGGTTTCTCATTTTTTTAATTTATTTTGCAAACCCAAATTTTTCGTCTAAATCTCTTTGGTCTCTATCTTTTAAACTATTTCTTTTGGTTTAACCTTTTTCTTCTACACTTCCTATTACATGATATGTTTGATTATCTGAGATTAAACGTTTTGGTTCCTTTTCTGAAACTCCGGTTTCTTAACCCCTTTCGACAACACTTTACTTTTCTGATTTTGAGTTCTAATCAGTAACTCTCAGTAGTACTTTTAAGAATTTTGTTCAAATCTGAAGAAAACCATAACCCTACATGTTTGTATCTTTATTTGCCTGTTTGCATGTTCTTCTAGGTTCTTCTTTGAGTTCGGTGTTCTTTGCTTTAATTTTGTTGCTAGTATTTCATTTCCCCTAACATGCTTTATTCTTCTCTAAAGGTTTCTGGTTGTTTATATGGTGATTTTACAATGATTCTTAAAAGCTCTCTTTAAGACTGTGATTACTGGCCATAAATTGTGATTTTGTGTATTCTCCTTATAGTTTGGTATTGATTTCGAATTTTTTCCTAAATCACTGGGATACATTCCTCAATTTATAACTGATCTCCTATGTTTTCAATCTCGCTCATTAATTCGAAAATTATTTTCCAGAATTAAAGTGGTATTTTTCCTTATATGCATGCACAAGTGTATTGATTTATTTGCTTGACATGTTTCCCTGGTTATGTATCATGCACCTAGTCTTCATTGTATACCTTATTCTATTTTTGTTTCCTTATGTGACCATGCAATACTTTGTGATTCCCTTCCTTTTAAAATGACTGCTTATTACCGTTTGACTATGATTTCTTAATTAAATGGGAGTCCATATACTTATTTGATTATGACTGATACTCAGTTCCTTAAATATGGATTTATACCTTATTTGTTTACTCGTTTTAAGTGCTATATATACTCCTCACCTTTCTCTTTGAACACACCAACACACACTGCTCTCACAATCTCACACTCTTTGAATTCTCTCTTTCTCTTATTTGAAAACTCAATCGGCTGAAGCAAAGATTGAGGATCCTGGGTTGATTACTTTACACCACTGGGTCCAATTGTTTGTTTACTTGGGTCTGTTGCTGCTGCTATTCTGACATTGCTACTGATATTCCCACATTGTTGCTGCTATTTTTATACTGTTGTTATTCTCTCTGCTGCTTACACTCTCTGCTCACCTTGTTCCTCTGTGCATTACTGTTATTGAGGTCTATCACTTGCAACTGGTTTGTCACCCCTTTAAGATACAATTTCCACAACAACATATTTCTATTGGGTTTTCATTTCATAATGTTTCTTGTATGATTTTACTTATGGTTTTGTTTCTCTTTTTGTCACTAGCATGTCACTTACTAGTCTAATTGGTTCAGTTTAATATGACCCCTACCCCCTTTGTACTTCTCTCAATATATGTTTTCCTCTTCCATGTGCACTACTGCTTGGGTACTTAACAGCCCTTGAAACCTCTCCTTGAGGTTGATTATATTTAGAGTTTGGTACAATAAGAACTAAACCCTTGTTTTACAACCATGTATGATTACTTTTCCCCAACATGTTGCCTGCACACTTTACTTATTTGCTCTTTACTTATTTGCTCTCTTACCCCCTCCCAATGTCTCAATGAATGTTTACTTTTTCCTTGTGTGCTACTACCATGCACCATGTCTGCTTGACTACTTGGTTAACCTAAAACCCCTGTTTGAGGCTAAGTGTATTAGAGTTTGTTTAGTAAGAGCTGAACTCTTGTTTGCAACCATGTCTGGTTACTTTCATTATGTTGCCTGTGTAACTAAGTTTACTTTGCTTATTTTTCCCTCCCCCTTTGCCCTTAGTTGTGTGATGCCCTGTTATTCTAAGACTGATCAGTCTAAATGATTTCAGAAGAACTTTTCAAACTCCTTCAAATATTTTATTTACTGTCTCAAACTTCTCCAACTCTTTCAACTCTTTTCTTAAACTGTCTCAACATTTTTCAATTCTTCAACTGCTTTCTTAAACTGTCTCTCAATTGTTTTCAACTCTCTCAATTCTAATCACAATCTCATTCTTAGAGCTTTAGGGTCTGCCCTCTTAGTGTAAGCACTGCCTTGGGAGCCTTGAGCACCCTTGGAGCTCTGATGCACAAGGCTGGCACTTCCATGCTTGCATTTATCCAATTGGAATGTTTTGGGTGCTTGGTATTGGCTAGGGATTCAAACGAACCCTTTGGGAACTTTGCCGCACCCAAGCATTGGTAATGGCTGTGAAACTCAAAATAAGTGAGGTTGGAGATTCTTGGGCCTGACTGTAGGTTCCCTATAGAATAGCTTCTTCTTTTCTTTCACTGCTGTATTTTTTAACTCACTTGGTCCGTAATAACTAGTAAAGAACAATGGGGATTATAGTGAAATTAGGGAGGGTTATGCATGATTATTAAGGGTATGGGTAGAAAACATGTCTATAGGATTTTGCTTATCTATTTGGGTAATATAAACCATGTACAGGACATGCATCTAACATATAGAAATCCCGTTCTTTGGTCTTTTACTTTCAGCTTGTTATTTTTATAATCACAATCAGTTAATATTCAAATTACTTCTTTGCATTTAGATACCATGTTTTAGAGCCTCTATATGCATTAGATATCTTGTACTTAGGGTATTTTTATATTACAACTGTTGAATGCCTCACTAATTTTGTTAAATAGACACAAGACTGATTAACAAACCCTTCGTTAAAACTAGAAACCATTGCATGCTCACTTAATAACGCCTAAGCAAGCCTAAGGCAGGATAAAAATAAAATGGGCTATTCACCTTAAAATTAATTTGTCTCTTTCTGAATTTGTTTGTTTCTGAAGCCCTATCTATTTTTTTACAAAGTTCTGCCACATTTTTTAAACCATCTATGCAAAAAGGTTTCTACTGTATTTTCTTGTCAGATTTGGACCACTATTTCAACTATCTGAGTGCTAATTTTCAAAAGCTCAAAAAGCCTGTATGTTTGTTGTTTCTCTTTACGCTTCTGCAATCTCAAAATGCTTTCACGTTTGCTCATTTACTCTACCTGTCCAAACTGCTTTACTAGGCATTCCAAATGTTTCTAAATGACTTCTGCAGATTTCTAAAAACTTATACTGCCTCTTTTAAGTTCTGAGCGTTTTTCTCTTATGTACCTTTTCTGCAAACTCTCCTACTTCTATTTTAATTTATGCTACAGTTTCCTTTAAAAAAACTCTCTTTAGACCATACACGTGTTTGGGACGTGCTAATTACATGTTCGCTTATGGAGGGGTATTTGAGCCTTTTATATGTTTAAATGATTAATATGATCCCTTTATATGCAAGTCCTATTTGTTTTGTATGTCACTTAGTACTTTTAACCTTTAAACTTAAGGAATCAACCTAGTTCCTACCTTATAGGAATAACGATCCTGAATGCCGTCTAGGATCTATAGGACGTGATGGGTAATAGCACGCAATAAGCATTCGTGACCAATTTACACGCTTAAATAACCTCTAAGGGGTGGGAAGGGTAGAATATGAAGATGATGACGATGCGATAATATCATAAAGAGACCCCTCTTCGGGAATATATGCGGGATATTTCATCGAATGATCCATATTGTAGTTAAACGTAGGACCCTTCTCTCTTTTGGTTGCTTTATTTAAATGTTCTCCTATAGTAATGCTTTTTCAAATCAACCCTTCTTTTATTTTGAATTTACGCCCTTCTTTCTTCATTAAAGCTTTTCAAGTTGTATGAATGCTATATTTGTGAACCTTACTTGTTTAATTGTTTCATTTTTTTACAATGTCATGATTAACATGGCCGGGAACCACACTAGTCGATATTGAGGGGTGCCTAACACCTTCCCCTCGAAATAATCTCAAGACCTTACCCGAACTCTGGTTTTCTTTTCAAAATACTCTCTCTTAAGTGTCCTAATGAACAATAACCATTAGGTGGCGACTCTTCCAAGTCCATAACCCAATTCCCAAACGGGAAATATAGTTGTTTTGCCCATAATGTCGTAAAACCCGATTTTTCTTTTTTAGGGAAAAAGGGGGCGTCGACAGCATGGCGACTCTGCTGGGGAATTCTTTTTAGGCTTTTACCATTACGTGTTTCGTGATTTTATTGCTTTCTTTACTACCTTTATTTATCGCTATAATCATTTCTCCACAATTACTAACTTCTCTCTTTGTGTCTTTATTTTTTCTTTAACTGTTTTGCCGCTTTATTACCTCACTTTATTTCAATTTCGTCTTAAATTCCAAGCATCTATTGTAATCATTACTGTATGAATGTGAAAATACTTGTACTTATTTTATTGTTATAATTGCATCCTTCAACATCATTTTCCACTCGTGCCAAACAAATCCTATATCAACACTTATAAAGAGTGGTTGCACTCTTACATTATTACAAACCCCTTAAATTTGGCAAAGGCATATTTGCGGTAAAACCAATTGATCAACAGTGTAGTCAACGGTTCTGTGCTTTCCCTCTTGAGTTGTACACTCAAGGGCACCTTTTCTAGCACTTCAAATAGAAGCCTTACTCTGTTTAATTGTTCATTCATCATGGTCAAACATAGATGAGTCAGTTATGTTGTCTGCATAATGACTCATTAAACCAAAAGTCCATTGGTTTTCCCCGAAACCCAAACGGACATTCACGTTATGTACATTGAATCGGAGAATTATATGACTTTTGCGAATTATTTATTTAAATAGTCGAGTCCGATGTGGTTAAGGGCCTAACTCTCTATTCTACAGGAAAATGAGGCACGAGGTCCCCAGATTTGGTATGGTATCAAACATTCATCCAAAGTTGCTAAGCTGGTGGGATAATTTGCATGGTAATGGTCGGGTTCTTATCCGCAAGAACTTAGGAAATCTTCCTTCACTTCTGGAAGTTAGGCCAGATAACAAGATTGTGGAAGATGCTACTATGTATTGAGATAGTGAACGGTCCGTCTTCTGCTTTGGAGGTATTGAAATGACGCCGCTATTAGAAAAAATTGGGGGTCTAGTCGGGATTCCTTAGGATAGCCCGGGGTTGCTTATGCCGGAAAATCGCAAAGGTAGAGGGTTCTTGAAAATTATGATGCTAAAAAAGAATCCTAATTTGATCAGTATGAAGGACTCCTACATATTTTTCGACTTCATCTGTGAAAGGTTCGGACATAGCAAATCATACCGCACTAACATAGATGAGTTCGCCCTCACCTCTTTGGGTCACACACATAGGAGGGCCTTTGTATTCATGTTCTGTTTCCTGGGCATGATACTTTTTCCGATGAAGAAGGCTACAACCCATACAAGGCTAGCCATGGTAACCAAAGTTGTAATAGAGGGTATCGACGGGAAGACATTCAGCATAGCATCCATGATCCTCGCCGAACTGTACCGAGCCTTAGAAAAATGTCAATAAGGGGCACCGCACTTTGAAGGGTGCAATTTGCTACTACAACTGTGGCTCATTAAGCATCTTCAGAAAGGAGAGTATAGACAGGAGATCATACGAAGAGATTGGGATGACCATATCGCTTATCTACATCCAAAGCGAATGCACTTCATGCCGGATATGTTCGCTCACCCGGAAGACGCCAGTGGATGGGTGGAACTATTGGGGAATCTGAAAAAGAGCAGGTACAATATATGTACAAGTGGTTTCCATATGGAGAGTTTATCATTCGGTCTAGGGATGCACCATTCCATGTACTCATCGGCTTGAAAGGAACTTACCCTTATGTCCCTCTGCGAGTCATGAGGCAATGGGGAAGGAAGTAGATTATAACGAGGGTGGAAAAGATGAGTCACAATAGGGCTGACTTCCAAGATGACGATAGCTCACACAAGTGTCGGGCTCAGCATATGTGGCACTCCAAAATCATTTTGGAAAAGGAATCTATAGAGCTTGACACGTACCAGGTGGGGAATGCACAGCTTTATCCAGGGTGGTTAGAAGATGATCATATTGGCTTGGGAAAAACATTACCTTCCACGCCTTGAACCCTTCTAAAGAGGCTGCAGAACCTTTACAAAAGACTTCACATTTTTGAATTCTTATCGTGCGTCCTTGGTTCAGCTTGAAACTTAACTCTTTGAATTCATTCCACGTGTTCGTATGCCCACATGAGCACTCAGTATCAGATGTGCATCAATGGCATGTGATTTACCTTATCGAAGGGAGAGATGTGATTCTCGGTGTGTTGATGTTGGGTCAGTCTAAAGTACTTGAGGTTGGATTTTTGCCTATAGCTGGAGTACTGAGGTGCTGACTGTGTAAGCACGGGATTTTGTATTTGTATTGCCGATAGTGTCCCTATGCAGTCACTTAATCTTCTGTGTCTGATCTCATAACAGAACCTGAAATCGATTTCACTTCCCCCAACTAGAAAATATGGAAAGATATTTCACATACCCATAACTCGGGGCTATACTTCAAATCAAGATGGAAATCAAGCACTTAATAGTTTTCTATCCTCCACCAGACCCAGTCCCTATTAGTGGGAGTGATGACTGGATAGCGGTGTGATGAGTATGGCGTGACAGCGAGACTCTACTGGCTGCGGATCGCCTCAAGAAGTGCAGCTCACCTAAGTCTCTGTGTCATTCGTGCTGCTACACCCATTAGGCCACTAGAGATGCATATGTATGTGCAACAAAAATACACAAAAATGTAGTATGAGTACAAAAATAATGTATAACGAACGGGTATCTCGTGTAACCTCGAAGATGTAGAGACGAGATGGCGGGCTTCGACACTTAGTAATAGTCCAATGATGGTAAAAACATAATATGTTAAATAGTGAGTATTTATAAACATGATTATAATTCAATGGATTGAAGCAAATAAACAAATCTTTCTTTTATAGGAAATCATCTTTTTCATCATTTATACATATATTTTTAATCCAGAAAGAGGCAGCAACAACTTCAATAAGTTTCAGGGCAAGCAATACAAGCATGCGCAAATCATGCCGAGGTCGACGATCCACTCCAACAAAAATGTAAACAGTGCACTGCCGAGGGTCGAACGGCTCGAACCATTGATGTATCTATTACCCTGCTCGCGATTTATCGTGCGACGCAATCAACAAAAATAAACAAATACCCTTCTCGCGAATCATACGTGTGACGCAAGTACACATAGGAATACATGCTCAAACAGCCAATTAAGGATTTATCGGGGGACATTTATCCAAATAAAAGCCAATCCTCTTTTAGCAATTTAAGAAAATGAATTTTAACCCTTTTTGAAATTCATTTACTAATTCAATGTGATTTAAGCAATTCAAGTTGTCAATAAGTTTACAATTAATCCAGTATAGCATAATTTTTGGGTCATAAACTACCTAGACAATAGCACAATAGTAGCTACGCACGGACTCTCGTCACCTCGTGCATACGTAGCCCCCACAAATAGGATCAAATAACCAATTAACTCACCTATGGGGACAATTCACTCTTACAAGGTTAGAAAGGAGACTCACCTCTATTCGAAGATCCATAACTGGCATTTCGCGCCCTTCCGAAGACCCGAATCGATGCACAACGCTCCAAAACTAATATATTCTAAGGTAATCATTATAATCAAATTTTTAACAATTTCTAACCCCAATCAAAAAGTTAACCAAAATGCCCTGGGTCTTCCAAAATTTCTCAAAGAAAATGTTTATCCATGAACTCACAAACTCAAATATATGACTTTCTCCTAATTCCATACCTAAAATCAGGGTCAAAATCCAAGAATACTAATTTTCTAGGTTTTCATCAAATTTCCAAAATTTCTTCTAATTTAAATGATTTTCCATCTTAAAATCAGGATATAATCCAAGTAATTAACTTGCAATAGTTGGAATCACTTACCTTGACATGGATGATGAAAATGTAGCTCCAAAATCGCTCCTAGGTCGGCTCCCATGGAGAATATGAGATGAAACGAGCCAAATCAATTTCTTTACACTTATACACTTCCCGACAAGATTTCTTCGCGTTCGGGAGACCCCCATTGCGTTCGCGAAGAAGAAAATTCCCAAAATTCATTTTTCAAACTCTTCTCAGATAGCCTCTAGTAAAACGGTCATTACATCTTATACATAACTCAAAATTACAAATGGTTTAATGTTTTGAAAGCTAGAAACCAAGATCTACAATGTTTATGTTTTGGTTATCTCCAATTTCATATATTTTTTGAGATATAAGCTGCCAAAATTAGCCCTGTGCAATATAAATTTATTCTTTATCTTTTCGGATAGCCAATAGTGTACCAGCCCTAAATTTTTGTACACAAATCCAAATGCCAAATGGCTTTAGTTTTTGAAAACTAGACAAAAACGGCTACAACTTTCATTTTTGGATCATCTCAAATTCTTATAGATTGCGAGATTCAAGCCTCCGAAGTCAGACCAGTGCAGTAGAGATTTCCTTCTTCAGGAACGCGAAGAACAAAGACCCTGAGGACAAATTCTTCTACGCGAACACGAGAGGATCCTCGCGAACACGAAGAACAACACCTGATACCAGCATCAGCTGTTTGAAAACAGCCCGAAATGACCCGAAACACACTTGAGGCCCCAGGGGCCCATTCCAATAACTCAAACCAGTCCCATAACATAAGACGGACCTGCTCGAGGTCTCAAATCACATCAAGCAACGTTGAAATCATGAATCGCACCCCAAATCAACCATAATGAACTTTAGAACTTCAAACATCTACATTTGATGCCGAAACCTACCAAATCATATCCGATTGAACTCAAATCTTGCACACAAGTCATATTTGACATTAATCCAACTTCTGGAATTGGATTCCAAACAAGATAACAAAATGTCCACTTTCGGTCAAACTTCTCAAAACCTTCAAATTTCAATCTTTAGCCAAATGGCTTCGAAATGACCCACGGACCTTAGAATTCACTTCCGATCGCGCTCCCAACTCAAGAATCACCATTCAGAGCTACTCCCAGACTCGGAAGCCCAAACAGATATCAATTAAACTAAAATGCACTTCAAGCCAAACTTATAAAATTTTTTCCAAAATGCTAACTTCCTCAATAGGCGCCAAAAGGGTCCCATGTTATCCAAAACCCGATTCGGGCATATGCCCAAGTCTGTAATCATCATACGAACCTGTTGGAACCTTCAGATCCTGATTCCAAGGTTGTTTTCTCAAAATTCCAATCCTAGTTAATTCCTTCAACTTTAAGCTTCTGAAATCAGAATTCTCTTTTCAAATGAACTCTATCTTCCCGAAATTTAATTCCGACCACGCGTACAAGTCATGATACCTAAAATGAAGCTGCTCATGTCCTCAAACTGCTGAACGACGCGCTAGAGCCCAAAATGACCGGTCAGTTCATTAAATTCTCTCCCACTTAAACATTCTTTCGTCCTTGAACGTGTTGAGAACTACGCTGAAGTAGTCAAAAATCACTGTTTAACACCTCATGCACTTTCATCTGCCACCACAACTTAGTTTAGTGCATTAACTTGATCAATTTGGTTGATATTCCCTTTTATTCAAGAAAATAAGCCTTAGAGTTCAATTCCAAAATCCGGAATCCTCTGCCAAGCTTGATTCCAACATTGATCACCATATTAATCATTACACATTGTACCCAAACTTGTATCACTATGCTTACCGGAGCAAAATAACACTATCCGACAAACTTAGTCGAAATTCCACGAATTTGATGCTCCTATTGCACCTCATGACATACCTAGGTCTTACTCCAACTCTTACAATACCGCCACGACAGAAGAGATGCGCAGAAATCTATAACCAATTGCAGAATCAACAAATCATTGGTTCTATTCTCCTAGCAAGAACTATCACATCATCTTGAACCAAATAATGGTCTTAGATCCTTATTATACTTCATATAATTGGATTGCACTAATCCTAAATCCAACGATCTCGTCTCACCTAGAACGAATTGTTATGCAATAAGCCACCCCAAACGTGATCAAAAGTCTCATATAATACCACAATGTGCCAATAGGCTACCAATTAGAATGTGATACTAAAGGAAAACGAACTCTGAGAAGGAAGTTCAATTACCCCGCTCGTGAATCATGCATGAGATGCGGTCGACATACTAATATGAGCTTCCTCAGAAAATAGGAAACATAACACATAATAATAGATATAGTAAAGTGCATTGAGCATCACACTGTTGCGGCGCGCAACCCGATCCGAACAACATAACCATGGGCGGCATGCCACCTGATCCACACAGCTAACCAAGGCGGTGTGCCACCCAATCCAAATAACATACCAATGGAAGTGTGCCACCCGATCCACACATAGAACTCGTATAAGGAGATGCACATCGAGCTAAATTTTTTATTATAATAAAATATCGAATTTCAATGACGAGCATGCTATGTGCTTAATACCATCCCCGAGGAGACATATACCGCTAAAAGTCCCAAACTCGAGCACCAGTGTGGTGCGATATACGATCTGAATCTCAAGAGCCATCCTGCTCATATAACCTCACCTCTAACCTCAATATATAAGAAATTCACCAAGCCATCTCAAAACTAGCACGGTGCAATACATCATTACATGAAATAGCTGACAACAAAATAACACCCCGACTCCCTTCCAGAAGGAGCGTATTGTTGAGATGAACACATCTGGCATAATAGAAAGCACTTGTTCAAATTTAAATCAATCCACTGATCTCAAGCTGATTTCTGATTGCACCAACTAAGCTAATAACCTATCAAAGGTCCATAGTAACTCCCCTTCTCTCATAACACATAAGAACAACCCTCATAACTGGACTGAACCTCCACGGTCCATAACCCAATATACAAAGTGCCCTCGAGGCATATATTCTCAAATTACTGATATTACAACAATCCTCATACTTGGTTTAAATCTTTAATCAATAAAGTGACTACATGTCACACTTATACAATCTTCTTGTGGGACACGCTCCCACAACCTTATAAAACAAATATCGGGCCTGCACATCCAAACAACCGGCCGATTCAATCCTGAACCACCTTACCTCGCGATATCTAACAGTCACTTCTTCAATACTGACCCGCAATATCCTGCTCTAAAAACGAATTGTAAAAGATCATAACTCCGGCGAATATAGTACATTCAATAAGGACAACAACACCTAATCATAGAAGAAAGCTTCCACCACGCTAGAAACTATCGAGTCTCGATACCAAATCAACCCAAACCTGAACATTCTCTGCTTAATTGCCTTTCCCTCATCAGGAATAAAACACCGAATCTTAAGATCCTGCACTTAGTAAACCTCCCTTCAAGTTATTCACTGCCTCGACACCGAATCTCTAGATCATGCACTTAGTAAACCTCCCTTCAAGTTATTCACTGCATCGACACGCAGGCAAACATCCTGCCATCATAACAATACTGCAGAATAATCGTTCATAAGCATCATGGCAACACCTGCCTAGCCTTCAGGATCTAAGAAATACTTCTACTGAGCCGAAACAACAGAATATTCTTCCACAAGGCGGTGATAATAGCTCAAATAACCCCGCAGGGAGAAACACCCGCACCACATTCATAGTGCCAATAAAATTATTCAATTCTTGATTTATAACAAGCACTTCACATCGTATAAGATTGAGTAGGAAAGAACCAAAGGCAAGAGCCTCGCAGAAATCAAATCACACGATAAGGAATCAAGAAGGGAAGTACTCCTAACATCCTTGTAGCCTCCCGAATATAAGTACAAATGTCTCTGTACTGATCCCCGAGACTCTACTAGATTTTCTCATGACTCATGAGACCGACGGGAACCTAGTGCTCTGATACCATCATGTCACGACCCAAAATCCATCGAGGGTCGTGGTAGCGCCGGACACCGCTGTCAGGCAAGCCAACCAAAATACAAAATTAACTTCCATTTTTGGTATTTCTCTAAATTATTTTTCTTTATTCATTAAATAACGAATAATAAAATTTACAGAAATATCCGCAAAGTCTTTATCAAAACATAACATTTAATAATCCAAAAAAACCTCCCAGAACCTTGTGTCACGAATGCATGAGCGATTTCTAAGAAATGAACTAATACAACAATCATCTGGAATACAATATTGGACATAAATAAATATAAAAAACTGAAAGAGACTCTGCTGGCTACGGATCACCTCGAGAAGTGCAGCTCACCTAAGTCTCCGTGTCATTCGTGCTGCTACGCCCATTAGGCCACTAGAGATGCATATGCATGTGCAACAAAAATACACAGAATTGTAGTATGAGTACAAAAATAATGTATAACCAATGGGTATCTCGTGTAACCTCGAAGATGTAGAGACGAGATGGCGGACTTCGACACTTAGTAATAGTCCAATGATGGTACAAACATAATATGTTAAATAGTGAGTATTTATAAACATGATTATAATTCAATGGGTTGAAACAAATAAACAATTCTTTCGTTTATAGCTAATCATTCTTTTTCATCATTTATATATATATTCTTCATCCAGAGAGAGGCAGCAAAAACTTTAATAAGTATCAGGGAAAGCGATACAAGCATGCACAAATCATGCCGAGGTCGACGGCCCGCTCCAATAGAAATGTAAACTGTGCACTGCCGAGGGTCGAACGGCTCGAAAAATAGATTCATCTACTATCCTACTCGCGAACTATCCTATGACGCGGTCAACATAAAGTAAACAGATATCCTACTCGCGAATCATTTGTGCGACGTAGGTACACATCTAAATACAAGCTCAAGCAACCAATTAAGGATTTATCGGGGGAGATTTATCCAAATAAAAGCCAATCCTCTTTTAAAAATTTAAGAAAATGAAGTTTAACCCTTTTTGAAATTGATTTACTAATTAAATATAATATAAGCAACTCAAGCTATCAATAAGTTTACAATTAATCAAAGTATAGCATGCTTTTTGGGTCCTAGACTACCCGGACAATAGCATAATACTAGCTACGCACAGACTCTCTTCACCTCGTGCGTACGTAAGCCCCAGAAATAGGAGCATCTAACCAATTAACTCAGCTATGGGGACAATTCCCTCTTACAAGGTTAGAAAGGAGACTCATCTCACTACGAAGATCCATAATCGGCATTACGCGCCTTTGCGAATACCCAAATCGATGCACAAAGCTTCAAAACTAATAAATGCTAAGGTACTTATTATAATCCAATTTAAAACAATTTCTAACCCCGATCGAAAAGTTGACAAAAATGCCCTCGGGGCCACATGTTCGGATTTTGAAATTTCTCGAAGATAAAGTTTACCCATGATTTCACGAACTCAGATACATGATTTTACATATTTAAATTTATATATAATCCAAGTAATTAACTTGCAATAGGTGGGGATCACTTACCTTGAAATGGATGATGAAAATGGAGCTCCAAAATTGCTCCTACGTCGGCTCCTGTGGAAAAAATAAGATGAAATGAGCCAAACCCATTTCTTTGCACTTATACACTGCCCAGACGAGTCTTCTTCGCGTTCGCGAGACCCCCATCATGTTCGTAAAGAAGTAAATTCCCAAAATTCATTTTTCAAACTCTTCTTAGATAACCTCTTGAATAATGGTCATAACTTTCTATAAATAATCCAAATTACAAATTTTTAATGTTTTGAAAAATAGGAACCACGATATACAAATTTCATGTTTTGGTCATCTCCCAATTCTTTATATATTTTGAGATATAAGCTGCCAAAGTCAGCCCTGTGCAGTACAAATTTCTTCTTCATATTTTCGGACAGCCTATTGTGTACCAGCCATAACCTTAAGTACACAAATCCAAATGCCAAATGGCATAGATTTTCAAAAACTAGTCACAAAGGACTACAACTTTATTTTTGGATTATCTCCAAATTCCTTATAGATTACGAGATATGAGCCTCCAAAGTAAGACCTGTGCAACAGAGATTTTCTTCTTCGCGAACGCGAGAGCCTCTTCCCAAACGCGAAGAAAAGATTTCCCGAGGAAAAATCTTTCTTCGCGAATGGGAGAGGATCCTCGCGAACGCGAAGAACAAAATCAGATGCCAGCATCAACTATTTCAAAACAAACGAAATGACCCGGAACCACTCCAAAATACACCCGAGCCCCCCGGGCCCCCGTCCAATCGTACAAACCAGTCCCATAACATAACACATATCTTCTCGAGGTCTCAAATCACATCAAACAACATCAAAATCATGAATCACACCCCAATTCAAGCTTAATGAACTTTAGAACTTCAAACTTCTATATTCGATGATGAAACCAGTAAAATCATATCCGATTGATCTCAAATTTTGCACACAAGTTATATTTGATATTATGGATCTACTCCAAATTCCGGAATCGGATTCCGACCCCGAAATCAAAAAGTCCACTTCCGGTCAAACATCTCAAAACCTTCAAACTTATATCTTTAGCCAAATAGCTTCAAAATACTTACGGACTTCCGAATTCACTTTTGATTGCACTCCCAACTCAAAAATCACCATACAGAGCTAATCCCGGACTCAGAACTCCAAATGGACATCAATAAAATTAAAATGTACTTCAAGCCAAACTTTTGAAATTTTTTCCAAAATGTTAACTTCCAAAATATGTGCCAACATGCTTCCGAGTCATCCAAAACTCGATCTGGACATATGCCCAAGTCCGAAATCACTATACGAAACTGTTGGAACTATCAGATCCCGATTCAGAGGTTGTTTTCTCAAAATCCAAATCCTAGTTAATTCCTTCTACTTTAAGATTCCAAAATATGAATTCTCTTTCCAAATCAACTCTGAACTTCCCGAAATTCAACTCCGACCATGCGTACAAGTCATGATGCCTGCAATGAAGTTGCTCATGTCCTCAAGCTGCTGAGCGATGCGCTAGAGCCTAAAAGGAATGATCGGGTCGTTATAATAGTTGCCTGACGTTTGCAACACTATTTTCTCCCTCTTGATTTCATTAGACTATATCTGGTATATATTTTCTGACTTTCCATTGTATTTTGACCTTAGTAGATGATCATGATTTTTGACACCCGATGTCGGGCTGTATCTATTTCCGCACTTGTTCTGCTTTGCTAATTTATACTTTCTGGGGATTTATTCTTATAAATTGGCTTATTAAATTGTTAAAAATAAATTTGAAAATTATGTCGGCGGGCCTTGTCTTCATCGGGTCCAGTTTGGGGTCGTGATATTAACCTCGGGAGTGTTGTTGAATGGAAGATTGAGGAGTCCGTGAATAGAAAAATTTATATTTAGATATGTGTTCTGGTTATTTAGACCAGCCATTAATAATTTCGTGCATTGTCGGCCTATAATATCCATAGACGACACTTATGTCTATGAAAAATATGATATTAAATTGTTGATCGCCATGGCAGTAGATGCTAACCTTAAGCATATTTGGAGCATAATTGTAAATTAAAATTAAATCTTAGCTGAGCAAGTGAGAATCATATGATTTATCAAAACACCCTGGACAACCCGAAGCTCCTCTCTTAACCGCTTCTACAATAATAAGTAATATTAATTTTCCAAATTACTATCTTGATAGACTTATGTAATTTCTCGTCTTCTTGTGTGCTAACCTTTTTTTAATTCAATAACATAAAATATATTGTAAAATAATATTTGAATGTTCAGTTAGTTTTGACATATAATTTTTCAACTTCAACTTGAAATATTATTTACAGAATAATGTATGTGTTAATTTTTCGTTCGTTATTTATGATTCCAAGATTGAAATAGAGATTTTAGAATTAAAAATTTATTTGAAAAGTATTACACATCCTTTTTCCTACGCCCAGAAGGGTACAAGGGAGTTTTTTCTAATTTAAGCGACAATCGAAATGGGATTATTTAATTGAAATTCAGAGTCGCCTCTTGGTATAATTTATGGTATCCCAAGTCACCAGTTTCAAATCCCGAATCGAGAAAGCATTGACTATGTTTTACAGTTCGCGAACACAAAAATCAGGGTAAGGAATTCTATTAACCCGGGAAAAGGTGTTAGGCATTTCCGAGATCTGTGGTTCTAGTACGGTCGCTCAACTATTATTATTGGCCTAATTATGATTTTAAAATATTTTTGAACCTATGTGCATTTTTAACTGAAAAAAACCGCTATGAATTATTTTGAGGAAGATTTCAACGTCGTCTAAAATATATCTTTGAATCACGCCACATGAAATGCATCCACAATCCGAAACATATTTTATTCAGTATTGTTAATATTTGGATTTGGGTCACATGAAATGCGCACCTAAAGCAATACGGATTTTTTAGCTTTGCGAGGGCTATGAAAAATTTTCTAAACGGCACACCTCGAATTCTAAGGATTCAAAAGAGATAATTAAATGAGGGCCACACATTTTGAGATTTTATTTAGCATAGTGCACCTCAATTCAAATTTTAAAAGTGAATTCAAACTAAATTTCGGAAGGCCATAAACTATTTGTATTACCTAATATGGCACACCTCCAATCTACTTTTAAAAGAACCAGATTAATTAGCTAAGGGAAATTTGCGAAACTTCTACTTGTTTAAGCTAAGGGTTCTACATTACAAGCTTACTAAAACGCATTGTATTGGTGAATTAATGGTTCAAAGGGGAACTATTTCAACCATCACGGAACAGACCCCTTTTATAATGTCTTCAAGCTTTGAGCTCAAGCCAAGCCCAATTTATGATGAAGAAAGGTGCCCCGGTCTGATTGTGATTACTCTGCAGCTGGGCATGTGTTAGGACCAGCTTCCAAGCTCCAAATTATCATGCCATTCAAGAATGCCATTCAACTGATACCCGCAGGGATTTGAAATCGAATTAGCTAGTTTAAAAAAGATACAGAAAAATTGATACCAAATTAATTAAACTAAAGCTCTTATTTTATTTTTTCCTGCATGTTTTTTGACCAAGTCTGCTTCGTGAAATATCCAGCAATAACAGTATAAGCTACTGGGCTCAGCAGACGTCTAAAGCTCCATTGGCCAAAGACTTGCAAAGCCAAAATTGAAAATCAAGACTCAAGGTCGAGTTCTATCTAACACAAAAACCTCAACAGGCTCTTAGCTCACCCAACATATGTAACATCAAATGCACCGATAACAAACAACAAAGATTCATGCATGCATTTTAATTTCTCAACTAAACCCCGCAAACAAACCTAGGGAATTTAAGCTCACATAGACCATTTAAATTACAATTCTAACTATGTAAAATGCAAAATTTTCCAAGTTGTAAAGTAAGACCTTAAACTACCGTAACATTAACTTGACATATTCAAACAACATGTCTAAGAATCCACTCATATGATATGTTCCAACCCGTATTACAATACCAACATTTTGAGTTTAATATCTATTCTAATTAACCAACATAGCCTTAAACCAATAGCATGACCAAACAAACTAACACATGCAAGAAAACCAAGTTACTGCAGAGCATGGGGAATTTAATGACATAAAGTATCTAAATCTGCACTAATTACAATAAGAGATTGTGTTTTCATTTAAGTTCCAAATCAAGTACCTGGATCTTTACACGTATTCAAACGGGCTTCAGTTCCATCATAATTCAAGGGCGTACCTGGAAATTGAAAGGGAAAAAGAGGTGAAGAAGCAGTAGATAACGGGAAAACAAAAACACAGCAATATGGATGCAACAGTGACCCTACAGCAGCTTGAAACCCAGACTTTTAAAAACCAAAATCAAACCATTTCTCAATAATGGTTAAAGATGTGAAACTTTCAAAAGTTTTAACTAATGAAGAAGATTAGAAACCCCCAGCTAACACCGAATTTGATCAATTTTATCAAAGAAAAATGTTGGAAACTAGTGTAGTTTCAGAACTGTTCAGCCTTTTTGGTTTTCTCAGAACTTTTATCTCTTTATATCTGATTTGAGAGTCAAGTTAGGGTGCCTTTATAGGCAAGGCATTAGGGCAGCTATCAGATAGTCAGATTTGCACTTAGGACCTTCTGAAGTTTTCCTTATAGCTTAGGAGCACTTAGTTTTAAATTCAGAAATTCAGATAAGTCTCCTTCCCCATCTTCCTAGAAGCTTCTTAATCAGTTACCCATAGATTCCCTTATCCAATTTTTCCAATTTACCCCTATAACGCCTGAAAACAACCCCTGAAACCAGAACGGGCATGTGTAAACTTTGACCTAATGGTCCAGACACAAAATGATTCGGAATTGACCCAAACCCAACCCACAGGATCAAAAGTCCAAATTAGCAATTATCTAACTAACCAAATAACACATGCCGAAATGTTTCAACAAATAAGAATTTACCCTAAATGTTACTAACTAAAGTTAACCAAACTAATAGATTTACACTAATCTAATTACAAACTAACTACACTAATTAAGAAAATACTCACAATTACTCATGCATGACCCAATACCTCTGGAGCAAAATGAAAAAATAATCAAGAAGAGAAGAAGAAGCAGAAAAATAGAGAAAGAAAGAAAAATCGAAAAAAAAATAATAAAAGAAAAAGCAAAATACCTAAAAGCCTCTGACAATAAAAAGTTGTGACAAATCTTCAAATTCTCAGATTTTTCGACCAAACATGATGTTAATCGTGTGCTCTTACAAAAAACACACGAATAAAATCAGATTACACCCGGAAAAATACTGACGTGGGATTTTTTTGGTTTCATCTTCGATCTAAAATTTGAGAAGCTCCAGAAATATTTGAAGGGAACTAACCCGGGATTTGAGAAGAGGGGGTCGTGGGGCTTATGGGATACTTTTGGGAGGGATTGGAGCTGGCGCCGCGAATGGATTGTTGTGGGAAAAGGGGGAGGCTATTTGGGTTTTTGTTTGATCTCTGAATGTGAGCTGAGATGAGAGAGACGGGTCTGGGGGGGTACTGAGAGGACTAGGAGAGTTAAATATTATTGACACCCAGTTTTCGTCCATTGGATTAAAAGAAATCAGTGGCTCAAATCAAAGATGATTAAAACGGTGTCGTTTCGATTGTAAGGGGGATGGACCAGGTTGGGGATGGGTTCTAGGTCTCGAATCATTTGGGATTTGGGTAAATCAAGTTGGTCTGGCCCAAAACCAGCTCCTCTCACTCTTTCCCTTTCTTTTAATTCATTTTCCTTAAAAATTCCTTTCTTTTCTACTTTTTTTCTCAAAAATTGAAATGAAAAATAAACCTAAATTAATTCCTAATAAAATTATCCTACAAATTCAAATGATTAATAACAACACCATAATTAATTAAAAACCAAATTTAAAGGAAAAACTACCAAAATTCAAAATTAAATATAAAAAGTACGAAAATAAGTTATTTTTTCTGATATTCACCCTTTTTATAAAACAACTAATTTTCTAATTAATTCTAAAATTTAGAATTAAATCCTAAATGTAAATGCCACACATTTTTGTATTTTTTATTAATTAAACAAAATTAACATGCACAGACAAATGTAAGCAATTAACAAAAAATGCTACAAAAATCTACGAAATTGCAACTAATGAAAAAATTATTTTATCTTAAATTTGTGGGAGTAATTCATATATGGAAAAAATAACGTGCTAACAAGAAGTATCTCTCATTAAGTGAAGTTTATGTTCAAACATAATTTGAAGAAAAAAATGAATCTAACTTAAATAACAGAATTGAGACTAATAACTACATTATATGGAAATTTTACCTCCTATAGCAAACTATTACACTATTTATTATAAACCAAATAAATTTCAAAATATTATTACTTATATCTACCTTTTCTATTATACAGCAATATAGGTATTTATTTTATACCCTACCATTGAGGTACGAAATACGACAAAGGCTCTCTCTCTCTCTCTCTCTCTCTCTCTCTCTCTCTCTCTCTCTCTCTCTCTCTCTCTCTCTCTCTCTTTCTTTTGTTTCTCTCTCTATCAACAAGATTCTCAACACTCTCTCTTCTCTCTCTTCTCCCTCAAACATAGCATGACCTTTTTGACATATCAGATTCAGTTTGTTGTTAAACTTACCAAACTTCAAAACTAGAAGTGTCACAACCCAAAACTCAACATGTCATGATTGCGCCTATCACAAAACCTGGCAAGCCGAAAATTACAAATATTACATAAATTGAGTTGATAACATGATGAAATAAGTTTAACAGTGAGTTTTTTTGATAAATAACCGATAAGAAATATCGCGGCTCAATACAAAATCCTTCAAATTCGGTGTCACTATAAATGAGCTACTAAATATCAATATAGTTAAAACTTCTAATACAACTGTCTGGAAAGGTAGAAGAGTGCTAAATAAACAGGAAAGAAGGAGAGTTTAGGTCTGCGAACGCCAAACAGCTACCTCAAAAGTATTCAAGCAAGAAATGCTCCAAGTCTAGCAGCCACTATGCCCTAGAGTACCTGCATCTGCACCCAAAATGCATAGTGTAGTATGAGTACATGGACCAAATGTGCTCAATAAGTAATAGGGCTAACCTTGGGCTGAAAGCATCAATGAGCTCAGGTAGGTACAATCTAAATGAAGACAATGACGATATAGATATGACAGAAAAATGACAGTAATAACTCAAAGACAATCTCATAATCAGTGGTACACAGCACAAAAAAGTAGACATGCTTTCAAGTTCAACAGTTTGGGCTCAATACTGGTAAAATATGCCAAGTATAGCTATCATGAGGGAGATACATAGCTATGTCTATATGTCAATATGCATGTCCCCTATAATGCAACAACGTGATAAACTCATATACTCATGCTCTTGGAGTATTCAACCTCACTGAGCATGCTCAATTCCTCAGTAATCCCAATCACTCAATACTCTCAATCATTCGGCACTCGCACTCAGCACTCAACGGTACCTGTGCTCGCTGCTTGTATGTCAGACTTCAAAGGGTCGATCCTTCCTAAGTGCTAATATAAGCCAACATGGCATGCTGCGACGTGCAACCCGATCTCATAATATCACTCACAATCAAACCCCAAGCTTACTCAATAATCAATCTCTCCAGTCCCTCTGGCTCACAAATCTCATGACAATCAGCCTAAATAATAATAATATATTGTAACAATAAATGATAACAAAAGTTGAGATGTGATATGCAAATGATAGATATGATCGACCATACAATTGCGATTTAAGCAGTTAATGCAATAAAAGAAAGACCTCCGTGTGTTCGAAAAAAAATAAGCATATAGTCTAAACATGATTTCTAACATGGATTGCAGCTCAATTACTCTAGAAAGTAGGAATGCCATAAATATCAACAAGGGTTGATAACTACATGGTACAACGGAAGTAACCGAGTCACAATCACCATAGTGCACCCCCACATGCTTGTCACCTCGCATGTGTATCACCTTTACACCATCCACATAACATGTAGTTTGGGGATTCACACCTTCACTATCAAGTTTAGAAGTGTTACTTACCTGAAACCACGCAAACCTCTACTCCAACAAGGCTTTTTCCCGTGAATCAACCTTCAAATGACTGGAATCTAGCCAAAACAACTTAATACAATCAATACAAGCCCTAACAATTAATTCCATACGATAAAGCTAAGTTCTTTAGCAACAGACAAAAAGTCAATCAAAAAGCCAACCCAGGGCCCACGTCTCGGAATCTAATAAAATTTATAAAATCCGAAATTTCATTCAATAATGAGTCAAACCATACCAGTCATCCAATTCCGACAACAAATCATCACTCAAATACTCAAATCATACTCTCAATTTCCTAGTCAAAAATTCCCTAAATTCCACCCTAACAATACATTATTTAGGTGAGAAATTCAATGACTATTCAATATTAATGACTAAAAAAGATTAAAATTCGTTTACATCTTGAAATCTACTGAAACCCCTCTCAAAACTCGCCTCTAGTCGAGCTTGCAAAATCCACGATGAAGAAATCTCGGAATCATTTTGAATTAATACACTACTAGTGCTTTCGCACTGTGACGACACGACCATCCATCTCATGTGTTACACTCCATTTTCCCCATTTATTACTTCTTCATATTTCATTATCAGTGTTTGGTGTGTTAGAGTTGATTTGGATTGGTTTTGGTAGAAAATAAGACACTTAGTCTCTTTAAGGAAGGCTTAAGTTGGAAAAGTCAACTGAATATTGACTATTGAGTTAGAGGGATCGGATTGATTTCCAGTAATTCGGTTAGCTTCGGGGATTGATTTGTTGCGATCAGAATTGTTTTTGGAGGTCCAATGTAGAATTAGGCTTGAATTGGCGTAGTTAGTAATTTGGTGAATTCCAGTTGATGGGTGAGAATTTGAATCGAGAGTCAAATGGAATTCTGAGAGTTCCAGTAGCACCGTTAGGTGATTTTAGATTTTTGGGTAAAATTTCAGGTCACTTGGAGGTGTTTTGGTCAGGTTTTGATCGAATGTATTTTTCGGAAGTTTGAAGAAACTTATGCTTGAATCCATGGTTAATTGATAATTTTAATATTGTTTGATGTGTTTTGAGGATCAGAACAAGTTTGCATGATGATTTTGGATATGTTGGTGCTATTAGGTGAGGTCCGGGGGGCCTCGGGTGAGTTTTATGGTCAAACAAACCAATTCTAGCTTGCTAAAGTTAAAGATTTTCCAGCTAAAGTGTTGTAGCTTTTGCCCATCGCATTCGCGTGAAGGGAGTCGCGATAGCGTAGAAGGAATTTAAGGGCTAGGATTTATTTTCTTCGTGTCCGTGTTCGAGGCTTTGCGATCGCGTACAGTAAAATGGCCAAGCATCGCTTTCGCATGAGATTACTCACGTTCGCGTATAAGAACTGGGGTTCAGAAGCGAAGTGTTCTTCGCGTTCGCGATAATAATTATGTGTTCACGTAGGTTAGGGCCTGTAACCACCTGACCCGTTGTCTTGTGAATTATCTCCCCGTTATATGTTTCTATATGTTTAATTATATATGTTTGGAGAAATTGAAGAAATTCGGATGGAGTTTGGGTAGAAGTAAGACAATTAGGGTAGAAGTAAGACAATTAGTTTCTTTATGAGAGGGTTAGTTTGGAAAAGTCAACTAAATGTTGACTTATGAGTTAGAGGGTTCGAAATGGATTTCCGATGATTCAACTAGTTTCGGATGGTGATTTGTGACTTAGGAGCGAAATCAGAACTGAATTTGGAGGTCCGGTGTAGAATTAGGCTTGAATTGTCTAAGTTAGAAATTTGGCGAAGTCCGGTTGATAGGTGATATTTTGATCCAGGAGTCGGAATAAAATTCCAATAGTTGCAGTAGCTCCGTTAGGTGATTTTTTGCATGTGTGCAAATTTTCAAATCACTCGGAAGTGGTTAGGTCGGGTTTTGGAGCAAATGCAAGTTTCGGAAGTTTTAGTTTAACTTAGACTTGAATCCATGGAAATTGGGTGATGTTGATGTTTATGGTGGCGTTTTTATGCTACGAGCAAGTTTGAATGGAGTATTAGACACATCGGTGCTTTTGGTCGAGGTCTCGAGGGCCTCAGGGTGAATTCGTATGACCAACGGAGAGTTTAAACTTGGAAATGTGTAGCAGAAAATGTAGTAGCAGTGCATGCCTATTTTGGCCTTCGTGGTTGCGAAGGAAGGCTCCTGTTCGCATAGAGTGAATGGCCTAAAGCATCGCGATTGTGTACGGCTGATCGCGATCGCGTAGAAGGACCTGGGGCCCAGCCTTGTTTTTTCTATGCGTTCGCGAGGAGGGGGTCGCGTTCGCATAGTGATAGGACTCAGAACATCGCAATCGCTATAGTGCTGCCATATTCACAAGGGTAAATGGGGGTCGGTGGAAAGTTGTTCATCGCAAACGCGTGTCTTGGACCGCGTTCGCATACGGTAAAAGCTAGGCATCAGAAGGGCATTATTATGATATTTCATCCGTGACTTAAACATATTTTCCGCCATTGTTAAGCAACCAAGAGAGCTTTTTGAGCGATTTGAAGTGGGTTTTCAGCGGGTATCAATTGGAGGTTAGTCTTTCGGTTTAAAAACACCATTTTTAGGAAGAACCAACCCCAAATTCCATGAAATTGTGTAGAAACTGTGAAGAACTAGGGCTTAGTTTTTAGAAACGGACTTTGGGGATTTGAAGGGTCAAACAAACTCCGTTTCTAATGAACTTTATATGTACGGACGCGTGGAGAGACGAGGAATCCAAATATGTAATTTTTAGAATTTTTCGAGATGTGGGCCCGGGGCTCGGGTTTTACCAACTTCATGATTTTTAACGTTTTTCAAATAATTTCAATTGGGTTATGTTTATTTAGCCTATAATAACATATTCTTGTGTTTTTGAATAGATTTGACTTTCGTAGGAGAATATTTGAAGTGAAAAGGCATTGCAGACCAGGCTACGACCGGTTAGAGGTGAGTAGTTTGTATTGATGATGGCCTGAGGGTTTGAAATCCCAGTTTATCACATCGTGACGCTATATTAGGGCGTGACTCCAACCCCATGGCAGGTTCGGGGTTGTGAATGTTTGGGGATTGTGACATGGTCCATCCCGAGAGCTGAATAAATTATTGGCGTCTAATACGCACATTGTATAGTTGATAATTGGGCTTAATGCCATGTTTGGGGCCTTGCGCCGATCTGTAGTACCCGTCTAGGGTGAATATCTGTGTGATAACATGATTTGCATAATCATTGATCTCAGTCCTGTGTTTAATCACCGAAATGAAATGCTAAGTCACTTTTCTTTAAATTAAATAATTAAATTATGTTTGCCTTAATAATCAGAAAAATGGGAAATTAGCGCTCGTAGGAGAAGATTTGAAGGGAAAAGGCATTGCAGACCAGGCTACGATCGGTTGGAGGTTAGTAGTTTGTATAGATGATGGCCTGAGGATTTGAAACCCCGGTTTATCACATCGTGATGCTATGTTAGGGCGTGACTCGCACCCCATGGTAGGTGCGGGGTTGTAAATGATTGGGGATTGTGACTTGGTCTATCCCAAGAGCTGAATAAATTATTGGCGTATAATACGCACATTGTGTTGTTGATAATTGGGCTTAATTCCATGTTTGGGGCCTTGTGCCAATCTGTAGTACCCGCCTAGGGTGAATATCTGTGTGATAACATGATCTGCATAATTATTGATCTCAGTCCTGTGTTTAATCACCAAAATGAAATGCTAAGTCACTTTTCTTGAAATTGAATAATTACATTATATTTGCCTTCATAATCGGAAAAATCGAAAATTAGATTGAATCTGTTTATGTTACTCATATGCATATTGTGGACTGAGAATGGGTCGGGTTGCACGCCACAACGATGATATGATAATATTGCTCTTGGGCTGAAGTAGCCCCTCCAAGAGTCTGTACACACCACCAGTGACCACCATCGTCGTTAAATTGATCGGACTGCACATACCGCAGCGAATTCATGTTCATTGCATTGCATCTTTATCTGATACTTGGATGTTGTTGTGATACTGTTATGCTATTAGCCTGTAGCTAAGTTGTAGGACTGTTAGTTATAGCTTTGCGTTGTGGTTTTTCGTGGATTTCTTACTTTCAGTCATTTTTTATATTTATTATTCACTGAGTTGGTAGTACTCACCCCTACTCCCTGCACCCTGTGCGCCGATTCAGGTACACTAGAGGCTTAGCTGAGTCTCTTAGTCTTCACAGATATTACAGAGTCGTTGAGGTATCTGCTTGACGTTCGCAGGACCCGACTGCTCTTCATTAGTCTTCATTTTATTTTTATTATATACTTCCCCAGATTTTTGGTTTTGGTATTCCGATACTATTATTATCACTTAGTTTTTGTTTAGAGGCTCTAGACTCGTGACCCCCAGATCATATGGGTGTGTCTTCGATTTTCGTATTTACCAATATTACATTATTAATATTCTTGGATCATTATTTTGTTAAATTCTCGGTTTGAGACTTAGTATTAAAATGGAAGCGATTGTTGGTCAGGCTTATCGAGCTTTAGGGCTGGGTGCCATCACGACCGGGATTGGGTCGTGATAGGGCCTCATACCTTTGTGTTCGTGAAGGGTAATTTTGGGAAGTGGCATTTTGTTCATCGCAAACGCGAGAGGTCCCTCGCGTTCGCATAGAAAGAAATAGCTGGGTAGATAGGGTTGTTATTAAACATTTCATCCGAAACCTAATAATTATTTTCCTCCGTTATTGACAACCTCAAGAGATTTTTGGTAGAAATTGAAGAGGGTTTTGACGGGAAGTGATTGGAGGTAAGTCTCGTGACCTAGAAATACTATTTTATTGAAGAATCAACCTTTAATTCTTGGAAAATTAGGAGAGAAATTGAAGAACTAGGGCTTGGGTTTTGAAATGGAAATTTTGGTTTTGAAAGGGCATTTGAACTCTGATTTTGGTAAATTCTACATGTACGGACTCGTGACAAGACGAGAAATCCGGTAAAGTGAGTTATGTAATTTTTCTGAGAAGTGGGCTTGAGGCTCGGGTTTTGCCAACTATGTAATTTTTGGTATTTTTTCGAGTCTTTTCGATTGGGTTGTGCTCTATTAGCCAATTGTAACGTACTCGTTGTGCTTTTAGTTAGATTTGACGTTCGTGGAGGCCGGTTTGAGGGGAGAAAGTGTCGCAGGATAGAGATTTCACCGGTTCGAGGTGAGTAATACTTGTAAATGATATCCTGAGGGTTTGAAACCTCGGACTTGCATTTCATAGTGCTATATCGAGGTGACTTGCATACCAGATATGGGCGTGGGGTAGAGCACCATTGGGGATTGAGACTCAGTACATCCCGATTGATGGAATTACTACGTATTTGACTGAAACTGCTCTATATTATCATGATTTGGGCTGATTGCCATGTGTTGGGCTTTCTGCCAATTATTTGAATCCTTCACAGATTGATATCACTATTTTTGCATTACTCTTCATATTTTTTATATCGGTCCAAGGTTTTAAGTATTGTTTTGCAAACTCAGTCATCTTTCTATGATTTGAAAACTCAAAGGATATTATACCGATGTTTTGAGCTGAGAATATGATATTTTAGTATTGCCCAAGTGGCTTATGTGCATTTCTAGACTGAGAATAGATCGGGTTGCGCACCGCAAAAGTGTTGCATGTGCATTTTTGGACCGAGGATGGATTAGACTACACCCCGCAACGGTGTGATATTGATTTTGTGATTGGGCTGTAGAAGCCCCTCCGGAGTCTGAACCCCCACAGTGAGCATGGCTACCCAAATGGATCGGGTTGCACGCCGCAGCGGTCATGTGCATTGCGTTGCATTCACGCATTGGTTCCTATTTGTACTACGTGGCATGGTATTCAGCATTCTCTTATCATTGGCATCTATGCTATAGCTTGCACTGTGTACCAGATACCCTGGTTTTATTTGTTGATAGAGTGATGTGCCCGAGCGGCTGGTTTGTATGCGGACTTGCTCTACCTGATTTCGCATTTATATGTTTAACTGTTAAAAAGAGAAACAAGAAATATTTTCAAAAGAGGTTTAAAACTGATCCAGATATTTTCCAAAGGATTTTTCCCGGACTTACTGTTTTCTAAAAGGGTTGTGTTGTCCTGTATTGCATGTTAGAGTGCTCCTACGTGATTTCTTGCCGCTCAGTTATTATTTATTCTTATTACCACTGAGTTGGAAGTACTCACTTTGCTCCCTGCACCTCGCGTGCAGTTGCAGGCATTATTCACCCGGTAGTGGGTTCTTAGCGGACTGAAGGCCTTACTATGGTAGTTGAGCAAGGTGACCACCACCGTTCGCAGCACCGGACTTCATATTTGAATTTCGGTTTTTATCTTCTATATATAAATTATTTGCCCTATAGTAGTGTTGCTACTCCTTAGATGCTCGTGACTTGTAACACCCCAGTCGGGTTCTCTTGAGTGATAAATATCAGTTATTAATGCTAATAAGCCGTATTACACATTCATTATAGTTATAAATTGTTAAATAAAGCATTATTGTTCTATTGGCTCGCCTTGCCTTCACTAGAGGTGCCATTACGACCGGGTTTGGGAATTGGATCGTGACAAGTTTGTGTCAGATCCTAGGTTACTAGGTGTCACCAGTCATGAGCAGGTTAGTAGAGTCTCGTGGATTGGCACGGAGATGTCTGTATTTATCCTAGAGAGGTTTTAGAACCATTAGGAAAAACTTCACTTTCTTGGAATTCTTATCATGCATACTTTATTCAGCTTGAGGTATAACTCTTTAAACTGTTTCCGCACTTCTGTATACCCACGTGAGTGCTCAGTATTATATATGCGCCTAGATGGCTTGTGATTCCTGATCGAGGGGCGAAAGGTAATCATTGTGAGTATGTTGGGCCGCTCTGGAGGACTTGAAACCGAAACTTTGCCTATGGCTTGATCACCAAGGTGGTTATTATGTGAGCAAGTGTTTTGGATTTATATGTTCAGTATTGTCCATATTAGCTGGAATGGTGGCTACATATCCATGTGATGGGTATGTTAGTATTGCAAGGTGTATCTATGCGATGTGGTAGTGTATAAGAAGGTCTACTAAGTGATAGATGAATCATTAAGTGTTTCATTTATATTGTGATGTGTCGCCCCGAGTTTCATTTCAGTTCTTCCTAGTAGATTGTTTTGGGAATGTGGTGTTCCTGGGAATATTGGAGAGAGTATTCGGTGGCCTATGAGTCTCGAGGTGTAATATGTATTTATACTGCAGAATTTGGGATCAGGTACAGTAATTTGTGTGCTATGTAGAGCTGGAGACTGGGAGTTCTCATGTTCAGGCTATGTAGTGGTTCTGGATAGTGTATATTGGTTCCGTTAGCGGCTATTGGGGGTTTGGAAGCCCGAGTGGATCTTTCTTTGTTTGGTATATTAGATTCTGGATATGATATTGGGGTTATCCTTATTGTCTCAGTACTGGGTTATTCTAGAAGATTTGTGCTATGGATTATTTCGGAAAATACCACAGGTTGCGTGACGAGGTGCATCAGACTATGTTCTAGCTGAATGGTTGTATTCCAAAGACCACTGGACGGCTGGGAAGGTTTGCTTTCCTTAATTGGGTCTTCGAGGCGGATGTTACTGTAGAGGTTTCTACCATTGATTTAGTTTCGGTATTAAAGAACCTTTTTGGAGGAGTTTCTGGTGGCCAGGCATGTTGCCGGGCAAGATTATTGATTTCAGTATTGATATGGTGTCGGGCACTCTATCGTACGACTCTGGCATGATTTATAGTGGTGGAAGGAGCAGCTTCAGGCTTCTTGGTAATGAGTTTGTTGGTAAGCTGATTGGCTACGTGTTTAGCTTGAGGTTGCTTGGTTGGACCCGAATTGTACTGATGAAGGATAGGTTGATTCGATCGTTATTGAACCTGCTAGTGATCTGGGGAAATCAATGAGCTACTTTTCTGTGCTGTGAGGTATTATGATTTTCGGACGGTGGCACATATATTGCGGTGCTATTGAGATTCATAGTGGAAGTTGAGTTTTATAGCGTACAACGCAATAGATCTCATTATGCGCTTAGTATACTTACGACCGATACTCGGCATTTTGTTATTATGAGCAAATTTGGCTAGATGTGCATCTCCCTATGTGAGATATTGTGTGGATTCGGTGGAACGCCGCCACGGGTATGTTATTTGGATCAGTTGCACGCTGCAACAGTGTGATGTTGAGAAATGTTTTGCATATGTTACTTTGGATGCCTTGCCTCCTGGTTTCTGAGGAAAGACCGCATTGGGAGTTGCTTAGTGAATAGCGCGTTGGTTGTGTCCTTTCTGGATTGAATTGTGTATATTACTTCCTTCACCGTGGGTGTTATGGATTGCTTGGTTTCAGGCATCAATCTATGTGTGGCTGTCTACTTTGAGCATGGTGACTTGAGGTGCTTCATGTGTAATAGTGTTTGGATAGGATCGCGCGTTGTGGCGAATCCACGTGAAGTTATGAACTTTCAAGGAGGATTTAGGTATCCTATTCCTATGATGTGAGACGGGGTCTCCGCCTTGTGTTGTGATGGTATTGATGAGCTTGAGGTACAACTCTTTCGCTTGAATCATTTGCCATGATTTGAATATGTTTGGACCATTTCTTATTGGTGCGCATATGATGCAAGTTGTGGCTTAGACATGTTTTGAGGTGTCATATCACTAGAGTGATGTATTGGATTCGAGGGGATCATTGGACTCATTAATGAATACGAACAAATTTGATTTCAGCTGGTTAGAAGGATAATATCGAGGTTTGGCCCAAAAATCTGTTGTGCTTCTCGTCAAAAGAGAAGTGGTTTCATGTATGGATGATATGAGGAATGGCTACGGGTTATCGCGTGTTTTATTTATTGTTGGTAATATATGAACGTGTTGGAATAAGACTTTAGCTAATAAGAGGTTTCTATCGGTAATTGAGTATTTTGGGAAACTGCTGTGAATAGAGACTATCGTTTCGAGTGTTTGTTGTATATTGTATGATTTCACCTGAGGTCGCAGGTATGGGTTATTACAGCTTGTTCGGGTTTATTATAGGAATGATTTCGGGAAGTGTAATGTGGTTCTACGGTTTATGGTCTAAATGGACTGTGAAATTTCAGTTGTGTTGTATTATCGGACATATGTGAGATAGGGTGACGTGGGATCACCCCATTTATATGCTTCGTAAGGACATTCAGCTATTGGTTGGCTTCTAGTACAACTCTAGGTACGCTCGAGGATGAGCATTTGATTAAGTTGGGGAGGATGTGATGACCTAACCCCGTTTATTGCTCCTTCAAGTTATATTATCAGTGATTGGTGTGTTAGAGTTGATTTGGATTGGTTTTGGTAGAAAATGAGACACCAAGTCTTTTAAGGAAGGCTTAAGTTGGAAAAGTCAACCGAATATTGACTACTGAGTTAGAGGTCTCGGATGTGATTATCAGTTATTCGGTTAGATTCTGGGAATGATTTGCGACTTACGTGTGCGATCAGAATTGATTATGGAGGTCCGGTGTAGAATTAGGCTTGAATTGACGAAGTTATTATTTTGGCAAATTCTGGTTGATGGGTAAGAATTTGATCCGAAGTTCGGAATGAATTCCATGAGTTGCGGTAGCTCCCTTAGGTGATTTTGGATGTGCGGCTAAAATTTCAGGTCATTTGGAGGTGTTTTGGTCGAGTTTTGATTGAATGTGTTTTTTGGAAGTTTGAAGAAAACTTAGGCTTGAGTCCGTGGTGAATTGATTATTTTAGTGTTGTTTGATGTGTTTTGAGGATCGAACAAGTTCGTATGATTATTTGGGATATGTTGGTGCTTTTCGGTGAGGTCCCGGGGGCCTTGGGTGAGTTTTGGATGGTCAAACGGACAAATTCTAGCTTGGTAAAGTTGCATATTTTCCAGCTGAAGTGTTGCAGGTTTTTGCCCATCACGTTCGCGTGAAGGGAGCCGTGAATGCGTAGAAGGAATTTGAGGGCCAGGAGTTTTGTTCTTCGTGTCCGCATTCGAGCCTTCGCGATCGCGTACAGTTAGTGGCCAAGCATCTCGTTCGCGTATAAGGAATGGGGTTCAAAAGCGAAGTGTTCTTCGCGTTTGCGATAATAGTTATGCGTCCGCGTAGGTTAGGGGACCAGACCTTCGGATTTGCGAAGGTTAACTTTGGAAGTGGCATTTTGTTCATCGCGAACACGAGAGGTCCCTCGCGTTCGCATAGAAGAAATACCTGGGTAGAGAGGGTTGTTATTAAACATTTCATCTGCGACCCAATCATTATTTCCTATATTGTTGACCACTTCAAGATCTTTTCAGTAGAAGTTGAAGAGGGTTTTGACTGGAGCTGATTGAAGGTAAGTCTCGTGACCTAGAAACGCTATTTTTGTTGAAGAATCAACCTTTAATTCTGGGAAAATTGGGAGAAAAATTGAAGAACCAGCGCTTGGGTTTTGAAATGGAAATATGGGTTTGAAAGGGCATTTGAACTCCGATTTAGGTAAATTTGATATGTACGGACTTGTGTCGAGACGAAGAATCCAGTAATGTGAATTTTGTTATTTTTTGAGAAGTGGGCCCGGGGCACAGGTTTTGCCAACTTCGCGATTTTTGGTGTTTTTTCGAGTCTTTTCGATTGGGTTGTGTTCTATTAGCCTATTGTAACATCCTTGTTGTACTTTTTGTTAGATTCGACGTGCGTGGAGACCGGTTTGAGGGGAAAAGACATCACGGGCTAGAGATTTTACAAGTTCGAGGCGAGTAATACTTGTAAATAATATCCTAAGGGTGTGAAACCCCGAACTTGCACATCATAGTGTTGTATCGAGGTGACTTGCACGTCAATTATGGGCGTGGGATAGAGCACCATTGGGTATTGAGACTCGGTGCATCCCGATTGATGGAACTACTATGTATTTGACTTAAACTACTTGATATCATCATGATTTGGGATGATTGCCATGTGTTAAGCTTCGTGCCGATTATTTAAATCCTTCAGGGATTGATATCACTATTTTTGCATTACACTGCATATTATTTGATCTCAGTCCAGCGTTTTAAATGTTGTTTTGCAAACTCAGTCATCTTTCTAAGATTTGAAAACTCAAATGATGTTTTATCGATGTTGTGATCTGAGAACGTGATATTTTAGCATTGCCCAAGTGGCTTATGTGCATTTCTAGATTTAGCATAGATCGGGCTGCGGACCGCAGAAGTGTTGCATGTGATTTACTGGACCGAGGATAGATTGGGTTGCATGCCGCAGCGGTGTGATATTGATATTGCACTTGGGCTATAGGAGCCCTTCCGGAGTCTAAAACCCCACAGTGAGCGCGAGTACCCAAATAGGTTAGGCTGCGCGCCGCAGCGGTCATGTGCGTTGCATTCACACATTAGTTCCTATTTGTACTACGTGGCATAACATTCAGCACTCTCATATAATTGGCATCCATGCTATATCCTGCACTGTGTACCAGATACTCTGGTGTTATTTGTAAATAGAGTGTTGTGCCCGAGAGGCTTGTTTGTGTGTGGACTTGCACTACCTGATATCGCATTCATATGCTTAATTGTTAAGAAGAAAAGCAAAAGATATTTTCAAAACTGGTTTTAAACTGAGCCAGATATTTTCTAAAGGATTTTCCTGGACTTACTGTTTTTCTGAAAGGGTTGTCTGTCCCATATTGCATGTTGGAGTGCTTTTACGTGATTTCTTGCCGCTCAGTTATTATTTACTCTTATTACCACTAAGTTGAAAGTACTCACTTTACTCCCTACACCTCGCGTGCAGTTGCAGGTATTGTTCACCTGGTAGCGGGTTGTTAGCGGACTGAAGGCCTTACTATGGTAGTTGAGCAAGGTGACCCCTAGCGTTCGCAGCACCGCACTTCATCATGAATTCCGTTTTTTATCTTGTATATATAAATTATTTGCCCTATAATAGTGTTCCTATTCCTTAATGATAATAAGTGGTATTATACATTCATTATAGTTATAAATTTTTAAATAAGGCATTGTTGTTCTGTTGGCTAGCCTTGTCTTCACGGGAGGCGAAATCACGATCGGGTTTGGGAATTCGATCGTGACATGCACTTGTGGTCCATCGCCTGCATATGCAGAATTTCATCTGTAGTGAAAACTCCGAACTTGTGGACCTCACTTAAGTTCTATCACGATCCGGATTTACTCACCATCGGGAGTCGTGATGGCGCCTACTGTCGAAGCTAGGCAAGCCAACCTTTATAATCATTTTCACAATTTATATCTAAGACATTTAAATACCAGAATAACTAATTAAAGCATGCGGAAGTCTTTTAATAACAATAATAATAAAACAAGATGCGGAAACTGATAATCTGTCTCTACCCAGTATCTAGAGTAACAGCTGGACAGCTAAGGAATACTAAAAATAATAGTCTGAAAGAAAATACAACTGTAGTCTGTTTGATACAAATATAAAAACTAGAAAAAATCGAGGATACGAGGGGCCAACGAATGGCAGCGAACTACCTCAGAGCCTCTGGACTGAAGGATCACTCCCGGTCTAAATCTGCGGTCCTTAGCCTGGGTTCTGAACTGTGCAGAAAAAGCCACCGAATCGTAGTATCAATACAATCGACCCCATGTGCTGGTAAGTGCCCGGCCTAACCTCGGGGAGGTAGTGAAGAGGCTAAATCGGACTTATCGCAACCAACCTGTGCAGATATATGTAATAATAGGAAGAGAGCAAGAATTTAGGCAAAAAAAAAGGAAGGGAACATGCTGGGGGAGTAACAGTTCAATTATAACTTCTACAATCAAGAGATGAAACTGAATAAATAATAGTTAAACGACAAAGCCAATAAATCAACGGCTGCACGGCATCACCCTTCGTGCTTTTACTCTCATTCCTTACCAAAATAGTCAAATATAATGCACGACATTACCCTTCGTGCTTTTACTCTCATTTCTCACCAAGAATATCAAATACAAGGCACGCCATCATCCTTCGTGCTTTTACTCTCGATAAACAGTGCACGGCATCACCCTTCGTGCTTTTACTCTCATTTCTCACCAGGAGTATCAAATACAAGGCACGGCATCACTCTTCGTGCTTTTACTCTCGATAAACAGTGCACGGCATCACCCTTCGTGCTTTTACTCTCTCTTCCTATCCCAACCAATGGTCACAACCAAAAGGGAACAAGGAAATATATATATATATATATATATATATATATATATATATATATATATATATATATATATCAAGACAGAATATCCCGGCAAGGGAGAACAATACAACAAGTGATCTCGGCAAGGGAAATACAACTCAACACTATGTCCCGGCCAGGGAATACAACTCAACAAATTGTCCCGGCAAGGGAAAATTACCAAAAATGCCTCTGTAGTTCATTAAATCCTCAACTTTCACTTCATAGTTCTCGTAATAAGAAATCATCACAATTGATCATTTACATCATAATTTAATGGCAAAATACGACTTCACGGTCATGCTTGACTCGGGCGCATAGGTAACCGTCACCATACCTATACACCGATCCACATAGCATATAACAAATAACATTCTAATCCTAATCCCTCAGGCCAAAGTTAGATCGAAAACTTACCTCGACGGCTTCCAACTCAACTCACGCCTCTAGAATAGCTTTACCCCTCGAATTTGCTTCAAAATCGGCCGAATCTAACCACAATTTATTCAAATGTATTAGCAAATGCTAGTTAAATCAATTTGAATGCAAAAGAATGAAATTCCCTAAAGTTTTACGTAAAAATTCCCAAAATGCCCCGGGCCCACGTGGTCAAAACCCGAGGTTCGAACTAAAATTGGGTAACCCATTTCCCACGAGCTCATATCTATAACTAGAATGGAAATCGGACCTCAAATCGAGATCTAAAAGCTCAAATTATAGAAAATCTAAGTTCTACCCAAAATCTCAAATTCCCATTTTTGAAAATCTTTGATTGAAGTAGAAATTATGTCAAAAGATATTAAGGAGTAGGAAATTTAGGTTAGAAATCACTTACAAATCATTTTGGAGAAGAAAAATTGTTTAGAAAATTGCCTCTTAGGTTTTGGGTTTGTGAACAATGGAAAAATGGCTGAAATTTCGGATTTATAGGCCTTTCTGGGGCCCTGACATGGACCGCACAAAAATGGGTCGCGGCCGCACAGCTCCACACAGACCGCATAGAAATGACCGCGGTCGCGCGGCACCACGCGGACCGCATTGGAAAGGATCGCGGCCACACAGATCCACGCGGACCACACAGGAAGGGATGACGGCCGTGCAGCTCCACGCGGACATCACAGGAAGTGATGCGGCCGCGCGGCCCCCGGGTGGACCGCATGGAAATGGTATGCGTCCGCACTGGTGCCTGCAACCCTGAACCTGATATTTTTCCTAAGTTTAAAACATCCTGAACCACGTCTGAATCATCCTCGAGCCTTCGGGGCTCATAACCCAACACACACGCCGACTTAACAATATCCTACGAACTTATTCGTGCGATCAAATCGCCAAAATAACACCATTTACATAAATTAAGCCTCAAAATCATAATTTCACTCTTTAACACTTGGAACTCAAAATTTCCATTCAAGTAAAAAACATGTCAAACGACGTCCGATTCAAATGAGACTTCACAGATAGTGCTTGACAATTATTTATGACTTGTACCGGGCGTCGGAACCAAAATACGAGCCCGATATCATTACCTTTTGGCTCATTTTTCTAATTTATTTTCCTTAAACATTAAGAGAAATCAATTAAAATGAAAAATTATTTTTCTCCGCCCTGGGACCTCAGATTTTGATTCCGGGAATACGCCCGGGTCCCAAATTTAGTTACGGATCCTCCAGGACAGTCATATCACGGGTCCGGGTCCGTTTACCCAAAACGTTGACCAAAATCAACCATACAAATATTGGTATCAGAATTCATAGTTTTTAACACGGAATTCAAATATTTTCACATAAAAAATTTTCCGGCTTCGTGCCTGGAATGCGCATTTAAATCAAGGCAACCCAATAAGAGGTTCTCCAGGCCTCAGAAACACAAGGAAAGGGAAAATTATGGTGATTGCCCCTTTGGGTCATCACAACTTCTTTCACTCTGCTTGTGTGCCACCAAGATCACATCTGCGCACAAATGTTCGCTTTTGCGGAAGCACCTGGCCACCTCAAGCCTTACCAATTTTTGCTTCTGCGACCTTTCATCCACAGGAGCGACTCTTCTTTTGCGGACCACCTCTCACATATCTGGCCAAGCAGCCCCTTGATCTCCTTCGCACCTGCACATTGCCAGGGCACCTGTGGCCCATTTCTCGCAGGTGCAGTTGCACGAGACCTGATCACACCACCTCTAGCACAAGTCCAAACTTCAATCCGTTCTCAACGCAAATCACAACTGAGGCTCCACGAGATCTAATCTAAAAATACCAACAAGTCCTAAATTAAGATACAAACTTTGTCGAGGACTCAAATCATATCAAACAATATCAAAAGTATATATCCTACCTCAATTCAAGCGTAATAAAACTAATGAATTTCAACATCTACAATCGATGCCGAAACCTACCAAATCAACTCCGATTGACCTCAATTTTGTACAAAAGTCACAAATGACACCACGGGCCTATTCCAACTTCTGGAACAAAAATCGAGCCTGGTAACTACAAAGTGAACTCTCGGTCAAACATGTCACCTCTCCAAATTTCAACTTTTCTACTTTCGCCAACAAACAAAAATCATCTACAGACCTCCAAATCAATATCCATTCATACTCCTAAGTCCGACATTTCCATATGGAGCTATTATAACCATCAAAACTCCATTCTGGAGCGATTTACATATAAATCAACATCCGGTAAACTCTTTAAACTTAGGCGTCCAACCATAGGACTAAGTGTCCTAATGCATTCTGCAACACCCTCGGAACAAACAAAAAACCCCGGCAATTCACATATCAACAAATGAGCAAATAACAAGTAATAAATTGGGTAACGGGACTACAATACTCAAAATGACCGGTCAAGTTATTACAAGAAGAAAAAGTAATATTAGCGATGCTACTTTCATGCTAGGTTCTCAGATCAACATTCTCCATTAGGTTGCATTTAGGTGGCTTACTGACTGCAAGCAAAGAGATCTGGCCATGACTACGCCGAAGAAGATTTGAGGGTCCCATTTTGTTCGTCTCTATTTTTTGTTTTAATACAATGTATTGAGTATTTTGCTAGGCCGGAAAATGTCATCTCCGGTGAACTTGCTTATCTTCTTTGCTATCTAGACACATATGATTATACAAATACATTATATTCTATACAAATATACTCAAATACATTATTTTTGTATAAATAGATTATTTATTGCTTATATTTATGTATTCTGAAGGTCTATATTTTATACATATAGCAGAATATCATTGTTCTTGTGATTTTTTGTTATTTGAATACAGTCGAATTAAATACAGTGAATAAAATACAATATATAATAGTGAATAATGAATATATGTGAATCGAATACAATGTACACAATCGAGTTGAATAGAACGGTATACACCATATTTCTAGATTACCTCACTATATTTATAAATACGGTTGTGCGAATATATGAAATGCAGCGCGGTAGCAGTCAAATTTATGTAAATTTTGATTTTTTTGAGTTAAATTAGGAGTAATACATGCTAATTAATCCTCTTTCCGATATTAAAAAGCTGGACTCCCCTAGTTTTATGCGAATTCTGCTCTTGTATTCGTGAATAAAGTAGCGTGAATACAACAAATACAGTCGCACAGCTAGATCACTCTATTATTTAGGCAAATTTTGCTACTGTATTCATGAATACAATAGCACAAATACAATCGTGTAATAACAAAATAGTAACTATAGGAAGTGATTATGATACGGTAGCAATAGAAAGTTAATAGCCACTAAACAAGAAATCCTCTTAAATTTTTATCAGATAACACAATGTACCACAAATTATTGGGTCTGTGCTAGCACATGCCAATGGCAATAGTATTATTACGAATTGATCCTCTTGTCTATCACTTTTAATTAAACGATAAATTTCTATACATCTTTAGTTTTTTCTATTAGATTAACAGGTCGGGAGAAAGTATAAATCAATGGAAGCATTGACATTGAGTAAGCATACTTGTGTGGGAATCATCTTAGCAGAAGAATTGGTTTTAACACCCACATTTTTTATACAATCTGTCTTGGGGACCATCAAGCATATACGACAAGGATAAAAAGAAATCTCGTAGTTGCATGTAAGAAAAATGGAAGGCGTAACAGTTAGTGACTGGCAAGGAGTGATCCCTCTCTTATTCCCCCCCCCCCCCTTTTTAAATGATAAAGGAGACAATAAGCCCGCCAACGTCGAAGCTTTCGCTTTTGAAAGGCAAGCGATACCGTACGTAAGTCCTCACTTATATAGTGAGAGTTTGTTATGGTGAATCTGCAGATCATAAGAACCGGAACTCCTCAGCTTGAGCCAAGTGGGGCGGTGCTAGATCTTTATTGCTACCATTGACCAGAGATGCATGTGAGAGAAAGCGCTGAACAATTATTCAAAGGTTGAAGAGGCTTTGGCCGCTGGACTGTTGTCCTGACTTGACTCCCCATCCAATCACATTGGCGTATATTTCCGAATCAACTGCATCGTAAGATGTTGTAGCTCTTGCCAGCTATCCTAGAAATGAAAAATAAACTCTAACTTCTAGCCTTCTAATCCTTAGTTCATGGTGGCAACTAGACCCCGTGCATCCTTTTCTTGTGAGCCCCGCCTAGAGAGGTGCACCAAGGAAAGCTGCTGCAAGTTTTTGATGAGATTCTTATTAATATCTTAGAAAATTCATGATTTATTCAAATAGTTTTTTAAAAATAAATAAAAACAGATAAGATTTCCCGTTTGAAACTTCGGTTCAAATATTGAAATTCTTGGATAGTCACGAGAAATTGGCTTAATGCTTAAGACATGGAACTGAATGCTTCTTTACCCAAAAAGTCAATAAATAGCGGAGAATTTGATGTATTACATCTCCACAAATTCTATGTATCTAGTGGCAATATCGCAATTATATTAATCCTCGTTTATGTGAGGGTGTTTCACTGAGCGTAAAGTTTAAAAAAGAAAGATTTTGAAACATAAAGTCTTAGATAAATTATCACATTTTCATGACTATAAAAGTTTATTATTAAGAATAAAATGAAAATTTTAAATTATATTATTTATAAACATAAAAATTACTTAGAATAAAATATATATAAAAAAGGGATCATAAATCAAAATAGAGGAGTTGGCTAGCAGAGAAAAAGTCATAGTACTACTCTCCATCACCTTGCGAGTTTGAACAGCACGTAGTTATGTGATAGTTGGCTACTTGTTGCTTGATTTATTTCCATATAAGTAATATAACTTAACTCAGCATGGAATTCCAAAAAGGAAATCCGTTCCTATCCGACAGAAAAGAATTCCATGATCCACTTAATATACTCCCAATGGTCCACAATAAATAATTAATTTACTTTTTTTTGTCAAAAATAAGTATTCATTTATATCATTAAGAAAAAATTTAATATGTTTTTTTTAAAATTACTCTTATGTACGTATTCATATAAAGTTTTTTACTCCTCACATTAAATTACACTGTAATATTTAATTAAGGGTAATTTAGTCACAATAATTCTTTTTGTCTAGAATTTAGTATTTTTTTAGTGCGTGTGCCCAAGACAAATTGATCACTTACTGTGGATCGAAGGGAGTAAGTAAATAACTATCAAGACAACTTTTTGAAGTTTGTGAACATAAATAGATCATAAATTTTATCAATTGAGTACTAAATTTAATTTTTTACATGTTCCATATATTTTGTAATAAAAATATACTATTTGAGCAAAAGAAAATGGTTTTGATCGAATTTGTAATCTGGCTTCTAGCTCTATCTCTATGTGCTGATTGCAAACATACCATAATATTTGTGTGACTATACCCTTCACATTAAAAGTAAAATAAAAATTCTAAATTAAAGTATTTTTAAATATAATAATATGTTAATCTTGAAACAGAAAGAGGGAACTTGGTAAAATAGAAGTCATCTAGGTTTGTTTTTGTCACGACCTTGAATGCGATACATAATATAACAGCTCGATCGGTCGTTTTGAGCTCCAGCGCGTCGTTCGACGGCTTAAGGCCATGAGTACCTACACTTTAGGTATTATGACTTGCACGTGTCATCGGAATTGTATTTCAAAATTTCAGAGTTGATTTGGAAAGAATTTTTTTATTTCGGAAGCTTTAAGTTGGAAGAATTGACTAAGGTTTGATTTTTGAGTAAACGACCTAGGAATCTGGATTTGAAGATTTCTGCAGGTTTGTGTGGTGATTTTGGACTTGGGCGTATATTCGGGTTGGATTTGGATGACCTGGGAGCATTTCGATGCATATAATGGAGTTAGTATTTTTGAAGAATTTCATAAATTTGGGTTAAAGTGCATTTAAATGTTATTAATGTCCATTGGGGATTTTGAGTCTGGGAATAGCTCCGCATGGTTATTCTAGCATTGGGAGCGCGCCAAAAAGTGGATTCGCAGGTCTGTAGGTCATTTAGGGGTCATTTGGCGGAAGCTAGAAACTTAAATGTTTTTTAGGAGTTTGATCGGAAGTGGACTTTTTGATATCAGAGTCGGATTGAATCTTTAGATGTTGGAGTAGGTCCATAATGTTAATGTGTGTCAATTGAATGTGATTTTATAGGTTTCGGCATTGAATGTAGAAGTTTGAAGCTCTAAAGTTCATTAAACTTCAATCGGGGTGTGATTCATTATTTTAGCATTGTTTGTTGAGATTTGAAGGCTCGACTAAGTTCGTAATGTGTTTTGGGACATATTGGCATAGTTGGTTGAGGTCCCGAGGGCCTCGGGTTGAGGATGTCTATGTGGTGCAGCCAGAGCACCTGCATGAGCTGCTACAGAGATGCCACCAGTAGCTCTGGTCGGAGCGTTGGCACCTAAGACTCTTGTTACTACACCAACTCTTCAAAAGACCCTTGCACAGTTCTTGAGCATGTTCAACACCTTGGCTCAGTCTAGATTGATTCTACTTGCTCCCATCGCACGTGCCGTAGAGCAGCAAGTTCAGGTCGACCAAGTTCAACATATCATATCGATGTAGCCGACAGCTCCAGTTCAGCCCGAGGGTAGAGCAGCGGCATTTGAGGAGGAGGAGTTCCGGCTTGAGAGGTAATAAAGGTACCACCCTCCTACTTTCAGTAGATTGGAAACAAATGAAGTTTAGGGTTTTCTATAGGAGTGTCACCGCGTACTCCATACTATGGTTGTAGCGGAGTCGAGTGGAGTTTCTCTTTGTACATTCCAGCTTAGAATAGCAGCCTATCAGTGTTGGCGTGATTATAAATTGAGGGAGTATGTTCCTAAGAGTCTCAGAGACGTGTGGTTCGCAGAGTTTGAATAGATGTGATAGGGTGCTATGGCTATGTCCAAGTATGTTGTTCGCTTAAGTGATTTTTCCCAACATGCACCAAATTTGGTTGCCATGGTTTGAGAGAGGGTTCGTCAGTTTATTAAGGGACTCCACCCAGTGTAAAGCTTATCATGGCCCGATAGTTGGAGATGGATATATCTGTCCAGCAGGTTGTGAGTATTGCTAAGAAGTTGGTGGGTATGCTTGCTTGGGAGAGAGAGGCCAAGAGGTCTCGAGAGTCTGTCACCTATAGTGGTACTCGTGCTCCATCTGCAATTCATCATGGTAGGAGCTATGTGAGTCGCCCTGTTCATTGAACACTTCCAACAGCCAGTGGTATCCCAGCTACTCCTAGGCCCCATGATCATTATTATGCACCGTTAGTGTCTAATGTACCTCCTACATATGGTGCTTCCAGAACCACTTCAACAGACCAGGCTCGAGTCAGCCACAACAACCACGCCCTTCGAGAGCTTGTTTTGAGTGTGGCAAAACTCGCCATATGGTGAGGGTTGCGTTATACTTAGGAAGGGTGCATCTCCATAGACTTATCACGCACCGCGTTCTCCACCGGGCCATCAAGCTATGATTACAGCACCATATACCACTCCACCTTCTCAGCCAGCTCAAGGTGGAGGTCGGGGAGGTAGAGGTTGCTCTAGAGGGGAAGGCCATGCCAGATATTATGCTCTTCATGCTCGTATTGAGGCAATTGCTTCTGACTATATAATTTTACAAGTATTGTTCCAATCTGTCATAGAGATGCGTCAGTCTTATTTGATCCAGGCTCTACTTATTTCTATGTGTCCTCTTATTTTGCCACGTATTTGGCCAAATATCGTGATTCTATGAGTTCTCATTTATTATCTACACTCATGGGAGATTTTATTATTTTTGCTCGTGTGTATCGGTCGCGTTTGGTTGTTAGTAGTGGTTTTAGACCAGAGCCAATTTATTATTGTTCAGCATTGTAGACTTTGATATTATTTTTGGGCATTTACCGTATGCTATTCTTGATTGTCATGCTAAGACCGTGAAGCTGGCTACGCCAGGATTACCATGGTTAGAGTGGAGAGGTACCTTAGATTACACTCGCAACAATGTTTTTCCATTTCTTAAAGATCAGCGAATCGTTGAGAAGGGGTGTGATGCATATCTAGCTTATGTGAGAGATGTTAGTGTTAGTATTGATATCCCTACAGTTGAGTCAGTTCCAATAGCGAGAGATTTTCAGATGTATTTCCAGCTGATCTTGCTAGCATGCCGCCCGATAGAGATATTGATTTGTTGTCGGGTGCTCAGCCGATCTCTATTCCTTCTTATCGTATGGCTCCTCCTGATTTGAAGGAGTTGAAGGAGAAGTTACGTGAACAGCTTGATAAGGGCTTCATTCAGCCAGTGTGTCACCTTGGGGTAGGTGCTCCGGTCTTGTTTCTGAACAAAAAGGATGCTCCTATGCGTATATGCTTTGCTAGTTGAACAATGTTACAGTGAATAATAGGTATCCATTGCCTCGTATTGATGACCTATTTGATCAGCTACAGTGTTCCAGGGTTCTCCAAGATTGACTTGCATTCAAGCTATCATCAGTTGAAGATTCGGGAGCTAGATATCCCGAAGACTGCTTTTAGGACTCGGTATGGCCACTACGAGTTCCTTGTGATGTCATTTTGGCTGACCAACACCCCAGAAACATTTATGCAATTGATGAACAATGTGTTCCGGCCCAATCTTGACTCTTTCATCATTGTATTCATTAACGACATTCTGGTGGACTCTTGAACTTGGGAGGATCATGAGCAGTAGCTAAGGATTTTGCGATCCAAACCTTGAGATAAAAGAAGATATAATACAAATTTATGAAGTGTGAGTTTTTTCTAGACTCGGTGGAATTCTTGGGTCATGTAATATCGAGTGATAGGATCAATGTGGATCCGAAGAGGGTTAAAGCACTACAAAGTTTGCCCAGACCATCCTCAGCTACGGAAATCCGGAGTTTTCTTGTGTTGGCGGGGTATTACCGTCGATTTGTAGAGGGTTTTTTGACTATTGTTGCACCTAACCTAGAAGGGTGCTCTATTCACGTGGACAGAGGAGTGTGAGGAGAGCTTTCAAAAGCATAAGGCAGCTTTGACTACAGCCTTAGTATTGGTATTGCCTTCAGGTTCGGGGTCTTATACTGTATTTGTGATGCGTCGCGGGTTGGGTTTGGTGCGGTGTTGATGCAGCACCATAGGGTCATTGCCTACGTGTCCAGACAGATGAAGGTGCATGAAAAGAACTATCATATCCACGACCTTGAGTTAGTAGCTATTGTTCATGCCTTGAAGATTTGGCGGCACAATTTGTACGGTGTCCCTTGTGAGATCTACACCGATCACCGGAGTTTTACATCATCTGTTCAAGTATAAGGATCTTAACTTGCTTGAATGGACATGGTTAGAGTTGCATAAGGATTATGATATCACTATTCTATACCATCCCATAAGGCCAATGTAGTGGTCGATTCCTTGAGTCGTCGAGCGGAAAGTTTGGGGAGCTTAGCATATCTACCCAGCATAATAAGACCTTTAGCATTGGATGTTCAAGCCTTGGCCAACAAATTTCTTATATTGAATATTTCTTAGCCAAGTCGAGTGTTGGCTTGTGTGGTCTCTAACTCTTCTATTTATGATCGTATCAGGGAGAGTTAGTATCATAATCCCATTTGCTAGTTCTTAAGGATACGGTTAAGCGCGGAGATGCTAAGAGGTCACTATTGGAGATGATGATACTTTGAGGATGCAGGGTGGTCTATGTGTGCCCAATGTAGATGTTTTGCGTTAGTTAATTCTCTAGGAGGCTCACAGTTCACGGTACTCTATTCAATCCGGTGCCGCGAAGATGTATCAGGACTTGAGGCAGCATTACTCTTGGAGGAGAATGAAGAAGAACATAGTAGAATATGTAGCTCGGTGTCTAAATTGCCAACATGTGAAGTATGAGCATCAACAACCAGGTGGATTGCTTCAGAATTTAGAGATTCCAGAGTGGAAATGGGAGCGGACCACAATGAATTTCTTCGTTGGGCTTCCACAAACTCGGTAAAAGTTTGAGGTAGTTTGGGTGATTGTGGATAGGCTAATGAAGTCAGCTCATTTCATTCCTGTGATGACTACTTATTCTTCCGAGCAGCTGGCTCGAGTTTATATCCGAGAGATTGTCAGACTTCATGGTATGCCGGTATCTCTCATCTCTGACTGGCATACGTAGATTACATCATGGTTATGGATGGCCGTACAACATGAGTTAGGTACTCGGGTTGAGTTGAGCATAATATTTCACCCTCTGACGGACGGGGAGTCTGAGCGTACTATTCAGATATTAGAGGATATGCTTCGTGCGTGTATGATGGAGTTTGGAGATTTTTGGGATCAATTCTTGCCACGTGTAGAGTTTGCATACAACAACAATTACCAGTCAAGCATTCAGATGATACTGTATGAGACTCTATATGGTAGGCGGTGTCGATCTCTAGAGGGTTGGTTCGAGTCGGATGAGGCTATTTCATTAGGTACAGACTTTGTTCAGGATGATTTGGAGAAGGTTAAAGTGATTCAGGATTGACTTCACAAAACGCAATCCAGATAGAGGAGTTATGTGGGTCAGAAGGTTCTCAATGTTTCATTCATGGTTGGAGAGCGGGTCTTGCTCTGAGTGTCACCCATGAAGGGTGTTATGAGGTTCGGGAAGAAGTGCAAGTTTAGCTTAAGTTTATTGGTCCCATTGAGGTGTGCGGTGAGTAGGGGAGGTTTCTTATGAGTTTTCCTTGCCTCCCACTCTAATAGTAGTTCATCCGGTGTTCCATGTTTCTATGCTCTAGAAGTATCACGGTGACAAGTATCATGTGATAGATTTCAGCTCACTCCAGTTGGACAAGGATCTATCATATGTTGAGGAGTCGGCAACTATTTTGCACAAGTAGGTTCGGAAGCTGAGGTTAAATAACATTGTTTTAGTGAAGGTTCAATGGAGGGGTCAGCTAGTCGAGGGAGCGACTTGGGAGATCGAACATGATATGCGCAACCGTTATCCTCATCTTTTCACCACATTAGGTATGTCTCTATGTTTTTTCGAGGACGAATGATTGTTTTAAGAGGGGGGCAATGTAATGACCCGGCATGTCGTTTTAAGTATATTAGACCTGATCCCATATTTACTATTTTCCCTGTATCTTTTTCTGCTTATTTGACTTACTGGGAGGTTGTTGTTATGGTTTCAAAGTGATTTGGGATACTTAGTCCATAAAACGGAAGCTTAAGTCTTAGGATTTCGGCGATAGTTGGAATTGTGTGAAGACGACTCCAGAATAGAGTTTCATCAGTTCTATTAGTTGAATGTACAAAGGGGGCAGTGAATTGTCAATTATTGAAATTAATTGTTAGTGCGTTGACATTAAAATTTTGTAGTCGACTAAATATGGCAATCTCGCAGATATAATAATTAGAGGTAATATGCAGAAAGTAGATGCAGAAATTAAAGACGCCGGTAATTTTTATACTGGTTCAGATTCAATGTGAATCCTAATCCAGTCCTCTTAGGTTTCAAGGGATTTCTCTTCAAGTAAATGAGTTTTCTTTCGAGTACAGTTTTGATGTAAATCGCTCAGGTTCTCTAGCACTCGTTTGATACAATGCCACACTAGTTGTATACCTTCTTTCTGTCGTTGACTTATTACATAGCAGATCTATATAGGCTACTATGCTTGTTTGCAGTAGAATGAACAGAGTTCTTTTGGTTCGATCAAAGTATACTAAGGATAGTGTTACACAGTAAATTTATACAAGAATTAAAGGTGAATGCTTGTCAACCCAAGGGTTTTGATCCTTGGAAATAATTTATTCTTTCCAAGAATATGGAACTAGTCGTTGCTTCTCTTAAGATATTTTCCTTCGGCAGATAATGGTTTCAACAAGATTCCTCCTTGATTGTTGGACCTTCCAATCTTGACCATTGTCCGGATCTTCTAGCTTTTATTGTTCTTCAGTGATTTGATCTAATTCGTCAATCACATATCACATCGAATCTTTACTCCATTATGGCTGATTTGATTTCCCAAATTTACGGAGCTAATCCTGATTTGGTGATGTTGAATTGTAGCTTTCCTTGTACACCGTGAGTATTTCAGGCAGCTTCCCATGTGAGTGATTTCCTTCCTTGTTCAAGATAGCCATTTGAATAGTTTTGCTTTACTTCTTTGAACTCCTGAACATGCATATTAATTGCATCATAAAAATATGATTTAACAATCTCTCCCTTTTTAATGATGGCAAAATAATATACGTAGATTTAAAGAAGTAAACAACAGTTGACTTCCCTGTTTGTTACTAGCCGACTTGGCTCCCCCTCAATGTGTATAGTCAACTGGACTTAATCTCCCCCTCAATGTGTGCAGTCAACTTGTACATGTGCAATACATATAAAGTACCGTCTATGCACGTATCATAGTCGACTTAACCTGTTAAAAGAATAAAAAGTACCGTCTATGCATGTAGCATAGTCCACTTAACCTGTTCAACGAATAAAAGAGTAAATATGTATACTCTATGTATGCATAGTTGACTTGAACCTACACATATATCGTTAATAGAACAAGAAGATATATATTCTACCCCTTTTTGACATCAGCAAAGAGGGATTAGCAGGCAAAAAATAATATCCACATAGGCAAAAAAACATCCAGGGGCACAGCCCAAACCAAAACAAGTTTGAAACAAAAAAAAAGTTGTTTGTAAAACACATCCAAATCAGTGACACAGGAACTATGTAAGAGTGTTACAGATCGCCTCCTTCAATTGTTCAAAGCTGGTGTTTGCAGCAATGCTTATCCCATCCAGCCTGTCGTGTACCTCCTTGCAAGCTTTAACTGCATTCTCACATACCTTTTGCACAACCACCCTGATTTTAGACACATCAGGCCCAGTTTCCTTTGAAATAGAATGAATAACATCCACATTCGAGTAAGTAGCAGACAGGAGAGTCTTGATGTCTAAGAGTTGGGAGTCAATGGAGTTGAGCTTCTCACTTAGGTCAGAACTAATGAGAGGGGCGGAATAGCAGATGAAGTCTTGGATTCCATAGGGGTTTATATTGTTTCATTTTCACCCTTCTTAACCCAGGCACCCTTGACACCTATATACGCCATACTAGAGAAGGCTCTAGAATTGTGGGACTTGTTAGCAGGAACAAAGGGGTAGTCAGAAAGCGGAATTTGATGGGCTTCCAGAATGTGGGTGATGGACATACCAAAAGTTAAACTGGTTGGATCTTCCACGATCTCAAACATAAAATTTATGACCCAGGAGGACAGCTTGAGTTTGAAGTTGGAGATGAGACAATATACAAAGAAAGTGTCCCTTTGAGAGAAGGCGAAGAAAGAACCAGTTCTGGGGAGAAGAGTGGTTGCAACAATGTGGGGGAGAACCCTAGTTTCAAAACTCACATCACTAGGCCCCAAATGATTGGGAATGGTTTTAGAGGGATTTCAGCAATGCACTATTTGGCCTGGTCAAAGGTAATTTCAAAGTTCTCAGGCCAAGCATTCTTAAAGAGAGTGAGGAAACCAGAACAACAATAGAGAAAAATAGAATCAAACAAAGCAAAGCCAAGAACAATGAATTTACCAAGAACAAGAGTTTCAAGCCTATCAGGTTTACTAGAGCGAAGATTATCATAAAACATACGGACTAAGGACTCATACACTTTAAGCGGAGAAATAGAGAGAAATTTTTCTCACCCTTGATACACAAAGAGATCCTTTACCTTGCAGTTTATAGACTCCATATCACCAAGATCCACAACTCTTCCATGGGCAATGGGCTTATCTTTGAGCGATATGAAAAAAATCCCTATTTAGGGTATCCCAGGAATTTAGGTCGGAATCGAGTGAAGCGGAGAAATCAAACTTTGATTTCTTTGGGGTGGAAGAGACAGAAGAATCCTCCATGGGATGCTTACTAGAAGCCTTTTCTCCTAAGAGTTGAGAGTGTTCAAAGTACGCTTCTTGAGAAGAGGTGAAGCCCTCAGAATGATCAGACCCTAAGTCGCATGGAAGAGGGTTTTGCCTTAGAGCGGGTGCTTTTTCTAGTGGAAGTGGAGGGATTTTTAGAGGTTTTCCCCATGGGAGAAGGGAAGGTTGCCATAGGTTGAAAAGAGACGGTGTATATGAGATTGACCCGAAAAGGCTTAACTTAAAGAGAAAAGATTTAACAGTTGAGTATAGAAAAGGAAAGGCTGTCAGTTGAAGCGATGTGATGATTCGCTTTCCAACTTCGACTACAAACTGATGTTAAACGGAATAGAAAGAGAGGGAAGGTAGTGACTACATAATTAATGCGCTGAAAATGAGTAATTATGACAAGGTTTTGAAAAAGAGCAATTAGGTCCTAGGAGTTTTTTGAAAAACAAATTATACCATGTAATTTTCTCAAAGAGAAAAATATTTCTTCCAACAAAGGTTTAGTAAAAATATCAGCTACTTGGGTAGAAGTGCCAACAAAAGCTAATCTATGTCACCCTTATGAACATGATCTCTAATAAAATGATGTTTAATGTCTATATGCTTTGCTCTAGAGTGATGTACAGGATTGTTTGAGAGACAAATTGCACTTGAATTATCACAATAGATTTGAATAGGTTTAAAAGATAGTTCATAGTCACCCAATTGATGAGACATCCACAGAAGTTGCGCACAACATTGACCAATGGCAATATATTCAGCTTTAGCAGTGGACAAGGCGACTGATGCTTGATTTTTACTATTCCAGGATATTAAAGCCTTTCCTAGTAATTGACAAGTGCCACTCGTGTTTTTCCTATCTTCTTTATCACCTGCTAAATCTGCATCTGAAAAACCTTCTAATTTAAACGAATTAGAGTGAGGGTACCATAATTCATGAGATACTGTGCCAATAAGGTATCGAATAATTCTTTTTACAGTAGTCAGATATGACTCATTGGGAGCCGACTGAAAGCTGACACATTTCCAAACACTGAACATAATATTTGTTCGACTTGCGGTCAGATATAGTGTTGATCCAATCATTCCTCTGTATTTGATTTCATCAACTAAAGTACCATGTTCGTCCTTATTGAAATTTGTAGCCGGACTCATAGGAGTTCCAATTGAATTAGCATTGCTCATGCTAAATTTTGTATCAATTCCTTTGTATATTTAGTCTGACAGATTAAGGTTCCTTCTTCAGTTTGATGAATTTGAAGCCCAAGGAAAAATGTGATTACACCCATCATGCTCATTTCGAACTTGCTTTTCATGAGGCTTGCAAATTCCTTGCGCACAATAGAGTTAGCACTACATAAGATAATGTCACCAACATAAATTTGAATGATAAGATTACCTTGTGTCGGTCGTTTAATGAATAGAGTAGTATCAATTTTACCTCTGGTGAACCCATGATCAACAAGGAAAGTACATAAATTGTCATACCAAGCACGTGGAGCCTGTTTCAGTCCATATAGGGCCTTAGTGAGCTTGTACATGTGGTATAGTAATTTTGAGTCTTCAAAGCCCGGAGGTTGTTTTACAATGACTTTCTCTTCGATGAATCCATTCAGAAAAGAGCTTTTGACATCAATTTGAAATAGTATGAATCTTTTAAATCATGTATAAGCTAACAAGATTCGTATAGACTCCAGCCGAGCTACTAGGCAAAGGTTTCATCATAGTCGACTCCTTCTTGTTTTGAATAGCCTTGAGCAACTAATCTGGCCTTGTTCCTTATGACTTGTCCCTCAACATTCAATTTATTTCTAAATACCCATTTTGTTCAGATGATGGATACATTTTCAGGTATGGGTGTTAACTTCCACACTTGATTCTTTCGGAAATGATTTAGTTCTTCTTGCATGGCTTTCACCCAACTTGAATCCTTCAATACTTCCTCTACCTTTTTTGGGTCTATTTGAGAGATCAAAGCAATATTTGCTTTCTTTTTTATGGAATCCATGGTTTACATTCCTTCATTTGGATCCCCTATGATATACTTCTATGGATATTCAGGTTCACTCCCCCATTCATTTAGTCGAAAAGTGCTTGTAGTCGACTCCGTACATTGTTGTGCAGAGTTATTGCAAACTTGTTCAGTTGACTCAATCACGTCTGCGATATTAGTTGACTCCTGTGATTTTCCTTCATCCTGAATTTCTTGAGTTTGATCTTCATCACCTGCATTAGTGCCTTTCTCGACCAAGGGATTATTTTCATCAAATATATTATGAACAGACTCTTCTAACAAAGTACGTTTACTAAAAACTCTAAATGATCTGCTATTTAAAGAATAGCTAGAAAAATACCTTCGTCACTTCTTGGATCAAATTCCAAGATTGTCCTTACCATTCTTATGAATGAAGCACTTGCTTCCAAATGTATGAAAATAACTGATATTAGGACGTTTACCTTTCCAAAGTTCATAAGAGTCTTTTTCAGAATGGGCCTTATGAGACAATGGTTGAGAATGTGACATGCAGAACTCACACCATCAGCCCAGAAATGATTTGGCAGAGAATGTTCTAACAACGTGGTTCTTGCCATGTCTTGAAGAATTCTATTCTTTCTCTCCACAACTCTATTTTGCTCTGGTGAGCATGGTGCAGAGAAATTATGAGTGTAATCTTGATCATTACAGAAGTCTTCAAAGGCCTTGCTCTTAAACTCGCCTCAATGATCACTTTGGATTGTTGAGATCGGATAACCCTTATCTCTTTCAATCCTTTTGCAGGAAACTTCAAAATTTCTTAAGGCTTCATCTTTATGAGACATGAAAATCACCCAGGTGAAACGTGAAAAGTCATCAACAATAACAAAAGCATATTTCTTGCCTCATATGCAAGCAGTTCTAGTAGATCCAAATAAGTCCATATGAAGTAATTGCAACGATTTTGAAGTAGACACCATGTCTTTATTTCTGAAAGAATTTCTAGTTTGCTTACTCATCTAACATGCATCACAAATATGAGCTCTAGAAAAATTCAGTTTAGGTAATCTAATAACTAAATCATGTTCGGATAAATTTTCAATCAAATGCATGCTGGCATGACCAAGTCTTATGTGCCACAGCCAGGGATCATAAGACATAGAAGTTAGGCAACTGTGACCATCTATATTATCGAATCCATCAAGTATGTAAACATTTTCGTACCTTTTTCTAGGAAAAATTATTTTACCTGATTTGTCTTTGATGGAACGGCCAGTTCTCTCAAATTTACCTCATATCCTGAGTCACAGAGTTGACTTATACTGAGAAGATTGTAGTTTAGTCCATCAAAATAATATACTTCAGTAATGTCACATTGGTTGTTGAAGGGAATAGTTCATGTGCCAACTATTTTTCCTCTTGAGACATCTCCAAATTTGACGCCTCCTCCATCAATCTTTGTAACCTCCTTAAACAGGTTTTTGTCACATGTCATGTGACTGGAACATGCACTATCTAGATACCATTTTTCGTTGTGGCTTACTCTGTGGTGTTCCTGCAATATAAAGTTATTACTTTCTTTTAGGTACCCAGGCTTTCTTGGGTCCTGGTAAGTTAGTTTTACTGGGTTCAGAATTCTTAGATTTCCAAACCCATCCAGAAATATGAGATTGATGAAAGTGACAACCAGAGTATTAATGCCCACTTTTGTTACAGTAATGAAATTTAGCGCGATACTTGTTTTCAGGTCTTCCATAAGAGTTGGAATTAGGTCCCATGAGATTAGTTGATTCCTTTCCAGTTGACTTGTAAGTCGACTGGTCGATTTAGTTCCGATTGGTTCTTTTCTAGTTGACTTGTAAGTTGTCTGGTTTGACTGAACAGAACGGTGACTGGTGGATTTGCCCAAGCTATTAAGCTGTATTTGCAATTCCTCAAACTCTTCTTGAAGTACGTCCTTTTTAATTAAGTTTCCAGTCTTTGATTTTCCTGGTGAGTCTCTTAAGTTCATTCATCATTTTTTTAGACTCTTTTAAGGTGGAATCAAGAATGTCGTGCAATTCATTGCATCTTTCACAGTCATAAGATCTTACCTCACTAGTTTCTCCTTTTACCATAAAATAATTTTCACTATTTGAATCATCTTCATCCGTCCCAAATCCTGAAGTTTTGTTGATCTCATTTTCTAGAATTTCCATGAATCAGAGATTTTCTACTTCTTTATAGTACGAGTCATCCTCATCGCTCCAGCTTCCAAATGATCTATTCTGGTTGAACCCTCTGGAGTTCTTTCATTTTAGTGCTGGACTCCGCTTGGATGTGCCCAAACTTTCCACATTCGTAGAATTTTCCATCGTTCTTGTCTTGTTCGTTGTATTACCTAGATCTTCTTGGAAGAAATCTTCCTTTCTTTGTATTTCTATTTCTTCTCATCAGTTCATCCATGTTTCTAGACATCATAGCAATCTCTTCTTGCAGGACTTCCAGATTATCAATTTCATTTTCAGTTGATTCAGTATTAATTTTGAATGGAACAATTTTCTTTTTCTCCTCTTGATTTGTCTTTTTCAGGTGTGTTCTTTCGAAATTAGTGAGCTCTCTGCGTAGTTAACTGTATGATAAGTTATTAGGATTTTGAGATTCCAAAGTGACAACTTTAGTCTGCCAAGTGGTTGGTAGACTTCTGAGAATATTTCTAACCTGATCGCCACTGGTGTAAGGTTTGCCAAAAGCTTTTAAGTCGCTGATTATATTCCTAAACCTGGTAACATTTCTTTGATGGATTCTCCTTCCATCATTGAGAAAGTTCATAGTCGTGAACTAGCATAATGATGTGAGTTTCCTTTACCTTGTGGGTAACTTCACAGGTAACCTCGAGTTTGTCCCACATTTCTTTGGTTTTTTCACAACTAAATATCTTCTCGTATTCTTCACCACTTATTGCATTGTTAAGAAGATTTCTTGCCTTGTGGTTTATTTGTATAGCTTCCAGTTGCTCTTTTTAGTATGAGTCTATATCATATTGGTAAGCGAGTGGTGGAGTGCTAGCAGGCAATGGGTAGTTTCCCTTCTTGATAACTCTCCATACTTTGACGTCGTATGCCTTGGTGAAGATTTCTATTCGGATTTTCCAGTCGGAGAAGTGTTGTCCACTGAAGTAAGGTGGTCTTACTTGTGAAGTTCCTTCCTGAAACAGAGCTCCTATGATAACCTGATTTGCCATGATCTTTTTCTCACAAGCTGTTAAGCAAAGACAAAAGTGTGAGCCTTGCTCTGATACCAATTGAAAGTACAATGGGAGGGTGAATTGTCAATAATTGAAATTAATCGTTAATGATTTGACTTAAAACTTTAGTAGTTGACTAAATATGGCAATCTTGTAGATATAATAATTAGAGGTAATATGCAGAAAGTAGATGCAGAAACCAAAGACACCAAGAATTTTTATATTGGTTCAGGTTCAATGTGAACCCCAATCCATTCCCCTTGGGTTGCAAGGGATTTCTCTTCAAGTAATTAAGTTTTCTTTCGAGTACAGATTTGATGTAAATCGCTCAGGTTCTCTAGAACTCATTTGATACAATGTCTCACCAGTTGTATGCCCTTTTTCTATCCCTGACTTGTTACACAACAGATCTATATAGGCTACTATGCTTGTTTACGGTAGAATGAAGAGATTTCTTTTAGTTCGATCAAAGTATACTAAGGATAGTGTTACATAGTAAATTTATCCAAGGATGAATGGTGAAGTCTTGTCAACCCAAGGGTTTTGATCCTTGGAAAGAATTGATTATTTCCAATAATAAGGAACTAGCCGTTGCTTCTCTTGAGATCTTTTGCTTCGGTAGATAATGGTTTCAACAAGATTCCTCCTTGATTATTGGACCTTCCAATCTTGACCATTGTCCGAATCATGTAGCTTTTATTGTTCTTTAGTGATTTGATCTGATTCGTCAATCACAGATCACCTCGAATCTTTAATTTATTATGGCTTATTTGATTTCCCAAATTCACGGAGCTAATCTTGATTTGCTAATGTAAAATGTATCTTTTCATGTACATCGTGAGTATTTCAGGCAGCTTCCCTTGTGAGTGATTTCCTTCCTTGTTCGACATAGACATTTCAATAGTTCTTATTTACTTCTCTGAACTCCTCCACATGCATATTAATTGCATCATTAAAATAAGAGCTAATATTATATCATATTTTAATGATACAAGCTTAATGAACTTGACTTGTGTTTGTGATGTTGAGGTTCTTGTCATTGATATATAAATATTGTGGTGCGTTATCGAGTTGAGGAAGCCACATGGAAAATGGAAGATGAAATGAAAGAAGAAATATCCCCATCTGTTTGAACAAGCCTGGCAGTAATCGTGCGAACTTTTATCTGTAAGCAAACTAATGTTGTGTTCCATTTGGTGCAAAGAAACCCCCATATCTCCCCTAAATGCTTCACTATTGTAACTCCTCAAGTTGTGCAAGAATCGTATATGTTGTAATTATTTGAGTCATGTGCAAACACTTTTTGGTAAATAAACGTTTGGTAAGAACTCTGATGATAAGTGAATGATTAATGGTAGTATAGATTGGTAATGATTAATTGAAATGTGTATAGTGTATTGGTTGAATTGTATGAGGCTCATTGAAGTGACCAAACTATGTGCTAAAAATGTGTCAAGTGATTGAATATGTGCAAATATTGAGAAAATAAATTGTATACATGTTGTACAGATGATAGGAGTTGTGTGATGGTTCTTGGAAATATGTTTCGAGGGGCTCTCTGACAGGTAGATATGTCCAAATTACAAAGGAAATTCTTGCGAAATGTGTTAGAAAAATATGTGAGTTAGTGAAAAATTTGAAAGCTTGCACATCATGTTTTTGTTTTTTTTTTCCAAACCTACTGATTTTTAAAATCTTCATTCGAGGATGAATGATCCTAAGGGGGGAGATTATAAGGCCCCGAAAAAAAAATTGCTATGTAACCTGGGATTTCGTGGTGCCACGTAGGCTGATTATAATATTTTATGTGCTATTAGCATGGTGTACATCAATTGTATTTTAAAAATATGTCAATAAGTGGTATGGTAAGTAATTTGGAGTCCAAGGAAACGCCTAAGTCTAAGAAATATTGGAAAAGTTAATAATAGGCTAAAATTCCAAATGAGCTTGCCCTAGTCCGTACTTTGAACAAGCACACCTAATTATGTATTAGGTTTTATATGGTGAATAGAATATAAACTGAAAGTTGTTTGAGTCTAGTTTTCAACGCTTCGAACTGTTCGTCATTTGGACGTTCCTACACAAAGTTATGATCAAATTACCAAAGACTGGAAAATGCAATCCTGTGTCAAATCTGCGACCGCATTCCTGTCGCATTTCTGACTTTGCGGTCGCAATCTTGTTGCAAATATGCGAACGCATTCTTGTCGCGACCGCCGGTGTAGCCCAGATTTGGGTGCCTATTTTGTGGTGCATTATGCGGCCAGTATTCTCATTCTGCGGTCCATTCTGCTATAGCAGACCCGACATTGAAGGGTTAATTTTCTAATTTTTATAACCCGATCCCATTTCAATATATAGGCTTTGTGGTTCATTTTGGGGTCATTTCTTACTTATTTTAGAGAGAGGTGAGAGAATATATAGAGAAAAAGGAGAGGGCTAGCTTCATAATCTCCAATCCTTTCATCAACCTTCAAGAATGAAAGAGCCCAATCATAAGTTCTTCATCTAAGAGGTAAGATTCTATACATTAGGCTTTAATTTCGAGTTTGGGGTATAAGATAGGGTATTGATGTATTATTCTTGGGTTTAATACAATTATGTATACATGCATGTACAAATTAGGTTTGTGGGAAGATTGTTTAACATAAATAAGTAAAAATTTGGTTGTGGAATGAAGAAAAACCTTGAAAAAGAGATTTGCGATTAGGATGCTCAACCAGTATTTGATAAAATGCTCAAACAAGCTGAAACCATGAATACCTTTCTAATTTGTGCTCAATTTTGTTATGTCTCATTGTATATTGGAATTGCTAGATTTTCTGGAATGTTTTAGTAACTTAAGGAAAGCTTAATCAAGGCATGTATGGCTAACTTTGACCTTTGTAGAGTCACTTTGTTTGGTGTACGACTATTTGATATGTGATATATATGTGGTCTATTTATGAAATTCTGTTGATTGGTTTGATTTGAGTTTTTGCGGTTAAGTCTCCGATATAATGGTGCAAGTAATTGGCAATAAACAAAATATGTGATTATGAAAGTGTTATGTGGTAAGAGCTGAGAAATAAATGATAGAAGGAAATCGTAAATGATGCAATTGGAACAACTGTGGTAATAACATATTTGGCTTGTTGTGGGTAATTATTGTTGTGACTTAAATTGCGTATGAATTGTTGAAAATGATGGAAAACGGTAATGATGGTTATAGAAATACTTGTAAATTGTTGTGGTTGTTCTTAAGAAGTGTTGTTGTTGATATTTGTGAATTGTTGATTGCTGTTGTGTTGTTTCTGAATTTTAACTGTACGGTGGTATCACGTTGCGCGCCGCAACATGAAGTTATAATGTGTGGGTTGTGGTAATAACAGTGGCTGAGGTAATAAGGGTGGCTGAGGTAATAAGGGTGAAAAGTGTTCGAAATCACTATTGAAATAAAAATATGAGCAAATTGTGAAATAACTGATGTGGAAATGTTGAAGGGGAAAAGGAGAGATTGTAAACTTGTTTGGCTTGATTTTTCCTTAAATGTGTATTCGATTGGTGATTCTGTTACTACTCATTACTTGTGTATTGTTTGAGTTTACTGAGGGAAAAGTTTTTTCATACATACAAGTACAATTAAAATGTACTGACGTCCCTTTTGTCGGGGACGCTACATTCGTATTATGATTGTAGGTGGATCAATAGCAGGTACTCTGGTCCACCGATCGTAGCTCCCCTTCACTTTCAGTTAGATGTATTGGTGAACCCTTTCCCTCTCGGAGCCTTACGTAGCTCATACAACTTTTATTTTGGAGTCTTGTTTTGGTTTTTAATGTAAGGTATAGCCAGAGCCTTGTTACCGGCAACTATTGTATCATCCTTCTGTATCCTTAGATGATCCGTAGACAGTAAATGTCGGTTGCGAACTTATGTAGGTATGTATTTTGTTTATTGGGCGATATAAGTTGTAAACCTCATTAAGTGATTCTGTACGTTTTGTCAAAAGGCATTTTAATTTTAAATGACAAATTCCTTTGATTAATGAGTAATGAGAATACTGGGTAATATGTGGGATAAGAAAGGCACCCAGGTCCGCTTCACTGGGGCTACCCGGTCAGGCGCCGCTCATGTCCCTCAATTTTGGGTGTGATAAACTTGGTATCAGAGCCTAAGGTTTTGAAGTGTCTCGGGATGTTTCGAAGCCGTATCTAGTAATGTCCTTCTTATAGGTGTGTTGTCGACCACATCTATAAGTTGGAGGCTATTCGGATATTTAGGAATTTCACCCTTCTTTGATACTCCAATCGTACGATAGAGCCCAAGTTAGGAAGCTAATTTCCTCTCTGAGTCTTATTCTCAAGATTGGTAACCTTGATACCATAACCCGCGAATTTGAAGAATGGAAGGAGGGATTGATCCCACCATTGATTCCGAGTGGATTGCCCAAGGAATTGTTGGGAGAATGTATTGACTTGTGGACGGATTGGTAAAACATATCGCTAAGAGGGGAGTGTCCTTGTCCCTATTGATGTCTCTGCACTATCAGATCATGTAGTATATTAGTACATTACCTACGTACGCTAGCGATGTGGAGTCTAGGGGTATCGATTAAGCTACTGCCCTATCAACTTAACGTCATTAAGGGAGTCAAATGAAAATTTCTACTCATTTTATATGTACGTCCATATTGAAGAATTCTCATGAACATGGTCTTAACGAGGTGTTGAATAACAAAACATTGCGTGTATCGACTCTTTGAACGAGACAAACTATTCGTGAATCCACTCTATTATAAATTCTCTTATTTACATTCTATTGGAATTAAGTTCTATAATTATGCCCTTGAAAATATTTATAGCTCTAGGATTGATACTTCCCACTTGCTTTTCCTAAATTCTCACCAAAGGACTATATCTGCTGAATTTCGTACAGAATCTTTTTATTGAAACTGACAAAATCTACTCTGTTGTGCGTATACCTGCACCGTCGTAAAGTTTACCTATGTGGTGTCAAGTTCCATGCAAAGCATCGCAGCGTTGCTATCCTTCTCGAGTCACTCTTTTACTCATTATGTATATGGCTTATATGGTTTGAACAGTCAATCTACTCTCTTGCGAATATCATCATGAAATCTTCTCACTGCCTAGTAACATAAGAGCATACCTTAACACCTCACATGTGTACATGTCAATCAAAATGGTCACCGTGTGAATAAAGTCTCTCTGAAAATTAAGACCCTCACATCCACGTCATAGGAAGATCCTGTGTCGCCATAACTTTTGTATCCACTTGGGACATCCTGTAATAAGTAGCTCACTTTGTCATACTATTATGGTTGCTCGTGGCATGGTCGTATATTGCAGTTGGGAGTTAATATAGCAGAAGCATGTCCAACTCATTGTTTACTTTCTCTTTACACCTTCATAACATGTGTTCATTATGTTCTTTAGTTAGTGAATTCATTGTGCTAGTTTTCCCACACTTGCTCGATAACCATGAGAGAACATATCCTTCAATGAGTAATTGCAACACTTTCTGTCTCATAAGGACCCTTACTAGGCTCTCCGCCAAGACCAAGCACACTTTTAGGGGTTATTATAGCACAACCCCTATTTCTCATATTCTTCTGTATTTTATTAGCATCTGAGTAGTTCTCAAGTTAAAATCCATGAAGAACTCATTATGAACATCTGCAAACCCTTCATGATTATTCTATACTATCTCATTGGGTTCTCATATCACTTCAAGTTCATCAAGGATTGATAGCAAGCCGCAATTACTGAAATTGAATCATCTCTTTTCGCTAATAGATTGTCTACACTCGTGCTAGTCTAACGATTTGCTTATCAGTCTAACTCACGCCTTTAGGTTTTGGTTTTACAAAGGAGAAGTACACCTAGTAACACATTCATATGTCAAAGCCTTTCTTTCTGTTAAGTCTTATAGCATCTCCCAATGTGGTTTGCAATAGCTGGTTGTGAAGAAGTGTGTTGTAGTGCTTCATTATGAAGCAAAGTTGCTAAACATAATTGTATTTATAATTCTAGAGCAATACATCACGTGAATTCATACAGAGATATTCTTTCAAAAAAATGTAGCTTCTAGTAATCTTTTTATATTATCACCATTCCTAGTGGATACAATGTAAAGGTTACCTCTATAAGGCTCTTTCACTTTCTTTTCATTTGTCTAGCATGGTGTGTTGTTTACCCGTAATCTTCAGTGCGATATTATCTCAATGTGTTGACTACTCATCCAACTATTCGATTCAATTAAATTCCCCCCATTTTTATACTCGACAAGTACCCTTTTATAAAAGGACACTGAAAGTAGGTGAATCCCCCTTTACTATGGACTTCTAATATCTTCGACTTAGTTTAAGCTTGTTGGTTCCAAATGGTGCTCATTAGTTTTGCTATACTACTATCTATTTCATCTGATATCTCTCATTATAAAATTCACTTACGTTTCATGGCATCAAATAGGATGTCTTGTAGCATTAAGGAAGGGGACATATTCCTTTAGTTGGAATAAATAAATACTGTTGGTGTTCTTTGTAGAGATTCTTCAAACAACCATTTACCTACTCTGCTTATCCATGTGACTAGATAGCCCAGGTTACTTCTCCTCGATAAATGCATTAAGATGTCTCACTCATTCAAACTTATCCATGTGGGCACATTGAGTCCTTGTTTCATACCAACTCGTAATGGTTTTGACTACTTTGTTGCCATTGTTGACAATTTTCTAGGACTACGAGGGCTTGTCTCTTAGATTTCCAAAAAAAGTAATGATTTTCCTTAAAGTTCGAGATTAAATTGCCATCATTTCAAACAAAAGTGTATACCTTTTCCAAAGTCTTAAATGGGTCGGATTGGATGGGTTACGTTGCTTTTTTCTCACTCGCCGTCTAGAATAATTGACTATATCATTGTCATGTGAGGGGAGTTTTGCTACAATTGTTATTCCCCCTCCTTTGGTGAATAAGAGTGTCATTAGTCTTTCTCCCCGGAGCATCATGTAAACCATTAAAAAATGCCTCTAACCAATATATGATTTCGTCCAAACATTTATTTGTCCTAGCTTTGTGGTTTTACTCGTGAAAGGGTGAGATTAGATGCCCTCAGATTTTTGCACATATCGTGATAATATTGATTTGAAAGACTAAGTTGGCGTATCTTTAGTTCTCTCATATAGGATCAACTATCATGGCGGGTTAAGTTGTTTGAGAATATGATGATCTCATAAGTGTACAACTTCTTTTCGTCCTTATGGGTTTATGGCATAGATACTGTGTGTTAGGTAATCGCTAACAGTGTAACTCAACTTCATATATTTTGAAACCCCAATCGCATTCAAGGTGCCAGAGTATTTTTATTCTTGATCAACGGATTTTCCCTTCACCCCAAGAAATGAATGGGTCATGTATTTGAATATTCCTCCTTAATGATTCCTATTGCCAATGTACTACTAACCCATATGCCTCATTTGTGTAATAATTAACGTCGTCACAGTGATTAACCATGTTAGTGTTGTTGGTTATAACTTTCGTGTTCCTTAGCATATAACCTCATAAAGTACTCTACTCAGCGCATTAATTGATTCCTGAATAACTCCAGCCTGGTCTTGAACTCTGTTGTTCCTCATTGTATTAGATCCATAGGGTATTGTAAGTTCAGACGGGTCAAATATGAAGCTTCACAGTGTGATCACATATATATTTGATAGATAGTTTTATGGTAATCTTATGATAGCACATCTTAGAGTAATTGTTGAAGGTCATCAAGGGTTTAGTGTGAGTGTTCGCCTAGAGATTTAGAGTTTGGAGGTGAGCAGGATATTCTCAATATTTTTCCCTAAAGATTTTATGTGAGTTAATAATAAAGGTTGCATAAGTGTATTCCACATTTGGCCGCACTAGGAGTATAAAGTGTCCCCGTTGTTGGTCGCCATATATTTTGTGGATTCTCATGTCTATGTCTAAAATAGTAGGTGGAGATCAATTATGTATCATTCTGGTGGAAATTATTGAAGGTGAAGCTAGTGTATAGATAGCTTATGCATGATATCTACTAGTTATCCTTGTTAAGTAAGTTAGGGGTCGAAACTGCTCCAGTGAATGTGTTTTGGCAAAGTATGTAGATATAAGAGGCCATTGAAGGGCGAGAGTGTTGTGAAAATAAAATATTTTTTCTTGATTGCATAGAAGTTAGTTTTGATTAGAAAGGTACCTTCTAGGTCATATGATTTAAAAATGTGTAGTCCATGCCCAGGTATCATCGTGATAAAGTAGTGTTTCTGATGCTGAGGTTCTTGTCACTGATAAATAAATATTGTGGTGCGTTATCGATTTGAGGAAGCCACATGGGAAACGGAAGATGAAACGAAAGAAAAAATATCCTCATGTGTTTGAACAAGTCTGGTAGTGATCGTGCGAACTTTTATCTCTAAGCAAACTGATGTTGTGTTCCATTTGGTGCAAAGACACCCCATATCTCCCCTAAATGCTTTACTATTGTAAATCCTCAAGATGTGCAAGAATCGTATTTGTTGTAATTATTTGAGTCATGTGCAAACACTTTTTGGTAAATAAAAGTTTGGTAAGAACTCTAGTGATAAGTGAATGATTAATGGTAGTATAGATTGGTAAGATTATTTGAAATGTGTATAGTGTATTGGTTGAAATTTATGAGGCTCATCGAAGTGACCAAACTATGTGTTAAAAATGTGTCAAGTGATTGAATATGTGCAAGTATTTAGAAAATAAATTGCATACCAATTGTACGGATGATAAGAGTTGTGTGATGGTTCTTGGAAATATGTTTCGGGGGGCTCTCTGACAGGTAGATATGTCCAAATTGCAAAGAAAATTCTTACAAAATATTTCAGAAAAATATGGGAGTTAGTTAAAAATTTGGAAGTTTGCATATCATGTTTTTGTTTTTTTTCAAAACATACTTATTTTCAAAATCCTCATTCGAGGACGAATGATCCTGGGGAGGGGGACACTGTAAGGCCCCGGAAAAACATTTGCTTAGTAACCTAGGATTTCGTGGTGCCACATAGTCTTATTATAATATTTTATGTGCTATTAACACGATGTGCATCAATTGTATTTTGTAAATATGTGTATAAGTCATATGGTAAGTAATTTGGGGTCCAAAGAAGGCCTAAGTCTAAGAAATATTGGAAAAGTTCATAATAAGGCTATAATTCCAAATGAGCTTGCACTAGTCCATACTTTGAAGAAGCACAGCTAATTAAGTATATGGTTGTATGTGGTAAATACCAAATGAAAGTCCTTTGAGTCTAGTTTCCAATGCTTCAAACCGTTCGTCATTTGGACATTCCTACACAAAGTTATGATCAAATTACCAAAGGCTGGAAAATGCAATCACGTGTCAAATTTGCAACCGCATTCCTATCGCTTTTTTGACATTGTGGTCGCATTCTGGTCTCAAACAGGGCCAGAGTAGCCCAGTTTTGGGTGCCGATTTTGCGATGCATTATGCGGCCAGCATTCTCATTCTGCGGTCCGTTCTACAATAGTAGACCCGACATCAGAGGATTAATATTTTAATTTTTATAACCCGACCACATTTCAATATATAGGCTTTGGGGTTCATTTTAGGGTCATTTCTTACTAATTTTAGAGATAGGTGAGAGCATATAGAGAGATAAAGGATGGGGCTAGCTTCATAATCATCCAAACCTTTCAACCTTTCATCAACCTTCAAGAATCAAAGAGTCCAATCATAAGTTCTTCATCTAAGAGGTAAGATTCTATACATTAGGCTTTAATTTCGAGTTTGGGGTATAAGATAGGGTATTGATGTATAATTCTTGGGTGTAATACTATTATGTATACATTCATTTACAAATTAGGTTTACGCAAAGATTTTTTAACATAAATAAGTAGAGATTTGGTTGGGGGATGAAGGAAAACCTTGAAAAGGAGATTGAGATTAAGATGTTCAACTAGTATTTGATAAAATGCTCAAACGAGCTGAAACCATGAATACCTTTCTAATTTGTGTTCAATTTTGTTATGTCTCGTATTAGATTGGAATTGCTAGAATTTCTGAAACATTGTAGTAACCTAAGTAAAGCTTAATCGAGGTATGTATGGCTAACTTTGACCTTTGTAGAGTCACTTTGTTTGGTGTACAACTATTTGGCATGTGATATCTATGCGGTCTATTTGTTAAATTCTTGTGATTAGTTTGATTTGAGTGTTTGTGGTTAATTCTTCCGATATAATGGTGCAAGTAATTGGTAATAAACTAAATGTGTAATTGTAAAAGTATTATGTGTTAAGAGATGAGAAATAAATGATGGAAGAAAATCGTAAATGATGCAATTGGAACCACTGTGAAAATAACATATTTGGCTTGTTGTGGGTAATTATTGTGGTGACTTAATTTGCATATGAATTGTTGAAAATGATGTAAAATGGTATTGATGGTTATGGAAATACTGTTAAATTGTTGTGGTTGTTCTTAATAAGTGTTGTTAATCTTTGTGAATTGTTGATTGTTGTTGTGTTGTTTGTGAATTGTACTGTATGGTGTGATCGGGTTGCGCCCCGCAACACGAAGATATAAGGTGTGGGTTGTGGTGATAAGGGTGTCCGAGATAATAAGGGTGGAAAGTGATCAAAATCACTATTAAAATGAAAATATGCGCAAATTGTGAAATCATTGATGTGGAAATGTTAAAGGGGGAGAGATTGTAAATTTGTTTGTCTTGATTGTCCCTTAAATGTGTATTCGATTGTTGATTCTGTTACTGCTCATTACTTGTGTATGGTTTGAGTTCACTTAGGACAAAGTTTGTTCATACATACCAGTACAATTCAAATGTACTGACATCCCTTTTGCAGGGGGCGCTACATTCGTGTTATGATTGTAGGTGGATCCATAGCAGGTACTCCAGTCCACCGACTGTAGCTCCCCTTCACTTTTCGTCAGATGTATTAGCGAACTCTTTTCCTCTCGAGGCCTTGCATGGCTCATGTCTCTTTTTATTTCGGAGTCTTGTTTTGGTTTTTAGTGTAAGGAATTGCCGGAGTCTTGTTACTGGCAAGTATTGTATCATCCTTCTGTGTCCTTAGAGGCTCCATAGATAGTAAATGTGGGTTGCAAACTTATGTAAATATGTATTTTGTATATTGTGCGATGTAAGTTGTAAACCTCATTAAGTGATTATGTATGTTTTGTAAAAATGTGATCTAATTATAAACAGAAAACTCCTTTGATTAATGAGTAATGAGAACACGGGGTAATATGTGGGATAAGAAAGGCACCGAGGTCCGCTTGACTGGGGCTACCCGATCGGGCGCCGGTCATGTCCTCAAATTTGAGGCGTGACACCGGGGTCCTCGGGTGAGTTTCGAATCGTTAATGGATTGGGAATTAATTTTGGAAGATGGTTGTTGTTCTGTGATCTGGTGCATCTTATTTCCTTATACGTTATCGCAAGAGATGGTTCGCGATCGTGTAGGCTAAACTAGGCTTAGGGAGGATTTTTTCTGTTGAGAACGCATGACTAAGTTTGCGCTCGTGTAGTGTTAAGGAGGCTAATGTTGTGTCACGCATTTTGCCCATTGTGAATGCGTAGGTACGTTCACGATTGGGTAAATATGAGGGTCAATGCATCGCGCTCGCATAGGCTTAAATTCAAGGGAAGCGGAGTTGTGATTCGTGATCGCGAGGCTATTTCCGCGATCGGGATTAAGGAATCATTGAGCAGAATACTACATTTAAATCGAGGGTTAGGCCATTTTTATCAAAACTTGAGATAGAAAGCTCGGATTTGGACTGGATTTTGAGGGATTTTCAGAGACATCGATTGGATATTCTACACTTCGTTTTTGTATATCCCACTTATTTATCATTAATTTCATCCTTTAATTTCGAATTCCCGATGAGAATTTTGTGAAAATAGGAGAAGTTCTTCAACTAAGATTTCAGATTTTAAGTGGGATTTTGTCATCAAATTTGGATAATTTTGGTACGTGTGATCTCGTGAGTGAATGAATTTTCATATTTTGCAACTTTTACCCGATCCCAAGACGTGGAACCGCGTCGAATTTTTGTGGCGATTTTCTAATTTCTTGCTTAAGCGTTGATTTCATGAATTAGATTAGTTTCTTATAGTTATATTTATGATATGTAATTGATTGTTGCTAGATTTGGGCCATTTGGATTTGGATATTCGTGGAAAAGGAATTGTTACAGATTGATTGAGCTTGGTTCAAGGTAAGCGGCTTGCCTAACCTTGTGTAGGGAAAACTCCACTTAGGATTTGATACTATTGTGATGTGTAAGCACCGTTTATGTGAAGTGACGAGTGTGAATACGAGTTATTTGTTGTAAATCCTAACTTTTACTGAATAATAATGTGTTCCACCTTAATTGAGTTATACTAGCATATGTAGTTATCTTGTTTAGCCTAAGATGTCATGTCTAAGTGTATTAAATGTTTAGTGGGTTCCCTGCCTTTTTCCTTGACTTTTACTTAGTCAAACTGTAGGATTTCGTACTGTAACTGGTATTTATATCGTTTTGGGTTGCGTATTTACTTTGGGACTAGTGGACGGTATCCTGGCAGATCCATTTGCATATTTACTTAGGGATTATGAGACGGTACTTCGAGAGATTTTCCTTCACATTTAATTTTGAGACTACGAGGCTGCACCTCGGGAGTTCTCCCAGTACATTTAATTTTGGGACTACGGGAGTGGTATCTCAGGAGATCCCCCGCTATTTATCCCTGTGTGTTGTACTGCTCTTTTCTGTGGATTTTCTTCCAGTCTTTATTACATTACAATTAATTTCCTTGCCTTAATTATTTTATATACACCAGTGGTTCCTGACCTGAACTCGTCACTACTCGACCGAGGTTAATCTTGGCACCTACTGGGTACCATTGTGGTGTACTCATACTACTATTCTGTACATATTTTCATGTGCGGAACCAAGTGCCTCCTAGCATCCCCGCTATTAGTCGCGTACCTACTGCTATTCAAGAGACTTCAAGGTACATCTGCATGCGTCCGCATATTTCGGAGTACCCCTCTATCCCTTTTATGTCATCTCTCCATTACTATTTATGGTTATTAACGTATAGAAACAATTAGACAAATTCTTTGAAGCTCGTAACTTATGATGTTCCGGGTCTTGGGAAAGTTTCATGTATATTTGAGAGTTGATTATTGTATATGCCAAGCGACATTTCAATCAGTTATTTAATTATATGTTGCTGTTAACGAGTCTGAGGGTTTAAAATTGAGCAGGTATAAGACGTAGTACTTCGAATGCAAGTTTAGCGTTGAGGGATGTAGGCGAGGATGTGAGGCTTGGGCCACAGGTCATCCCCAAGAGAGATAGCTTCAAGTACCTTGGGTTGATGATTCAGGGGGGCGGAGAGATCGACAAGGACGTCACTCACCGCATAGGGGAGGGCTGGATGAAATGGAGGCTTGCATCTGTAGTCTTGTGTGACACGAATGTGCCACCGATACTAAAAGGTAAGTTTTATAGAGTTGTAGTTAGATCGTCCATGTTGTTTGGGGTAGAGTGTTGGCCGGTTAAGAACTCTCATATCCAGAGGATAAAAGTAGAAGAGATGCGGATGCTGAGGTGGATGTGCGGGCACACTAGGATAGACAAGATTAGAAGATATTCGGAAGAAGGTGGGCGTCGCCCCTGTGGATGACAAGATTTGGAAATCAAGGCTCAAATGGTTTAGGCACGTGCAAAGGAGAAGCCTCAGTGCACCAGTGAGGAGGTGTGAGCGGTTGGCTGTGGTGGGTACGAGAAGAGGTAGAGGGAGATCTAAGAAGTATTGGGGAGAGGTGATCAGGTAGGACATGGCACGACTGCACATTTCCAAGGACATGGCCCTTGATAGGAAGGTCTGGAGGTCAATAATAAGGGTTGTAGGATAGAGGTAGTAAAGCTTTCCATACTTTATTCCATGGGTGAGGCGGGGTTGGATTAGGGTTAGTCTTAGATGGCTTGCAGTTCATGTTGGACCCACACTATTCTTGTTGTTCGTCTTAGCCCCGGGCCTTAGATTATGGTTACTTTTATTGCATGTCATTCATCTTTCGATTTCTATGTGTCTGTTACTATTACGATTCCCACTGGAGTTACTAATAATTTCTCTCCTCTTGTTTTTTTCTTACTTTATTTTCGTCCTTCTGAGAAGAGGGTCTATCGGAAACAGCCTTTCTGCCCCTATCTGGGCAGGGGTAAGGTCTACGTATACATTACCCTCCCTAGACCCCACTATTTGGGATTTTACTGGGTAGTTATTATTGTTGTTGTTGTTGTTGTTGGTGGTGCTGTTAGTTGTTAAGATTTATGCTTTCATTTTCTTTGTTCCGCAAATGTTAGACCTAGTCATAGAGATTAGGTGTCGTCACGACATCTCACGGAGGAAAGATTGGGTCTTGACACAAAGATATAAACATACCATAATTACTTGTGTGACTATATTAGTTGTGTCAAACCGGCCCAGGCCAATTGAAATGCGGACCGGACCGGCCCGGTACTTAGGAGGCCAAGTGGGCTGGCCTACTAGGGTTAGAGGGTTGACCCGTTCACTTTAATTCATATGCTTGACCGGATCAGTCAAACCAGGTCAACTAAAATTCCTGTAGAACCGGTTAACCGCCCCGGCCCAGACCGATTTAAAGGCTAGATTTCAATTTTTTTAAGGTTTTAGAGTCTAAGGCAATGCAAAACCTTTGAATTTACTCTTTTTTCGTTAATTTACTTGTTATTAAATGTAAACTTTTTAATTTATAAGCTTGAACTTTGAAATAAATGTAGCACTTGTAATTTATAAGTGCAATTTTTTCTATCTTCATAGTATTCTTTATATTTTTACTTTATATTAATATAAATTATAATAGTTATATAATCTACAAAAAAGAATTAATAAAAATACTAACTCGGCATGTCCCTGCCCCTTGGACCCCTAACCCTTACAGTTTATTTTTTTAACCTGGATGAACCCAAATCAGTTAAGCTCGGTAACCCCTACCCCCGTAACTGGCCCGCCTCGAAACCCGAATGTTTCAAATTTTTCCTAACCAGCCCGGCTCGGCCCACCTGTTTGACACCATTCGACTATACCCCTCACATTAAAGTAAAATAAAAAGTCTAAATTAAATTATTTGTAAATATAATAATATGTTACTCTTGAAACAGAAGGAGGGTACTTTGGTACTCCTATGATAAAATTCGGCTAGGTTCCTTTTTTTTGGCAGCACAGACGACGTGTCTGTTCAGTGTTGAAGTTTTCTCTTCCCAAGAGATTGAAGAGTTGTTGAAGTAACGAGTTAAAGTAAAGCTGGCAATTGAGCTTTTCAGATAATGAAAAGCTACTCTTGATGTGATATGGAAATATCTATTTAATTGAACGATTAATTCCGTTCCAACCCTTCTAGTTTGACGACTATTTCTCTATAAAAGCATTTATTTTTTCATTAGCAAAAAGGGTCACGAGAAAATGAACACCATCTTACCATACTAACAATGGCCGAGAAAATCAGTTTCAACTGCCATTGGTACTCCTCTCTCAAGGTGACGGTGATGAACTTCTCTAGAAATAATTGTGAGAACTGATCCCAGGTAAGTGCAGGTGACCTAGCTGGTCTAGTCAACATATAATCTCTCCATTATCTCCGGGCGAAACTAATCATCTGAAATGCTACAAAATCAACCCTATTGGTCTCAACTATACCCTTGTTGCGCAACACTTCGTGGGAACAGTCCAAAGAGCTTGGTGAACTTATCCAACCTTAACATAGCCTCAGAAGAAGTGAGACTGTCACTGCCTGTGCGCACACCAGCCAACTGAACTACCCTAATTGGTGGGGCTGCTGGAGTCTGAAATTGGGGAGCCACCTGCTACTGATTGTGTGTAGCGAGAGTTTGTGCTCCTCCCCTAGATCGAGAGATGGTTGGTTCCATTAGAAACGTACCGATCTTTTTTGCACTCTCTATAAGGCCCACCAAACGATCTAGAGAATCCTATAGTACTGGAGTGGCTATGAACCCCTCCAGAACCTGCGCTGGACGGGAATAGTCTGAGCTGGAACCTTCTCCTCCTAAAAATCCACATGGGACTCCACTGTAGGTGCTGCTGCTCGAGCTCTAGGCCGAGCTCTGCATCTGCCTATGCATCGGCTTCTGCCATGACCTTGGCCTCGACCTCTACCCCTAGTTGTAGCTTCCACAGAGGGCTCCGGCTCTTGTCTGACGGTAGATGTAGTGCGTGTTCTCGCGATCTATGAGAGAACAAAAATTGAAGAGTTCAATCATCAATGATAGAATAAAACCGCATGACAGAGTATAAAAGAAGTGACATTGTTTTTCCTAAACTCCACAGACTCTGGAAGATAAGTACAGACATCTCCATACCGATCCCCCAAACTCTACTAAGGTTGCTCGTGTCTCATGAGATCTAGTCAACCTAGTGCTATAATACTAACTAGCCACGACCCGAATATCCCACTCTCGGGACCGTGTTGGCACCTAATATTTCACTTGCTAGGTAAGCCAACGTTAGAATAGTTTATCTATTTTTAACAGTTCAGATTTAATAATAATAAAGAAACTGAAATAACTGAAATAAATCTGAAGTAAAGTGCAAAAAATCATAACAATAGAAATATCTAATATAACCCTGAATCTTGTGTCACAGGTGCACGTGCTACTAGAATTACACTGATAAGGGTCTGAATGAAAGAAATTTTATTTGAATGAAAATACACAACTAAAATAAAGCAGAAGGGGACATTAGGGTTGCAAACGCCGAGCAGTTGTACCTCAAGTCTCCATCCAATAGTCGACCCGAGCAATCTACTAACCTCCGTTGGGGCTGACTCCAAAATCTGCACATGAAGTGCAAAGTGTAGTATGAGTATAACTAATCCCATGTACTCTGTAAGTATTGAGCCTAACCTTAATGAATTAGTGACGAGACTAATGTGGGTCAATTATAATAACATATACGCAATATAAAATAATGACAGGAAAGGAATATGTGGAAAATAAATACGACAACTAACTCATGAAAATAACTCAATCCTCTAAGAAAATCAGTAAATTCCAGTATTACCAATCCTTGGAATCTCGTACAAAATTACCGAAGCCAACACAATACCATAAGGATTAGAAATAAAACACATAAATTGTTGCGGCACGCAACACGATCCCACCGTACAACACTATCCTCCCTCATTCTACCATATAAATATCAATAATAATAGAAATAATAATAAGTAAATCTATGTTGCGGCGCACAACCTGGTCCCACCATGTAATCAGAGTCAATATCATTATTCATCCTTATTTCACCATATCAATCCAGAATTATTTCACCTGTTACGGCATGCAACTCGATCCTACCCAATATAAATAAATCAATAAGTGCAGTCAATTTAACACTTCGAGTCACAAGATACTCTACGATTAATGAATACGAAAGCTATAGATCAAGAGGGAATCTCGTACCGAATCATGAAAGGCTACAATTAATACTGAGCAATGAGACAAGACAAATATATGAAAGTTAAAGGGAACAAGTAAGAAAATTAAGGCATGTATTAATTAAGCATGGGAGCATGGAAGAAATAAACATTTATAATGCGAGAGTAATAAATGATAAGTAGCAAGTTAAAGCATAAAACGCAATTAAGGAAAGTAACAATAAAGACATGAAATTCTATAATTAATAAAATACGGGTAGATATGAAAACAAGTAATTTTAGATGTATAGACACTTGTTACCTCGTCTATATGCCGCCATTCATGAAATTCACGTAGCACATAGCTCAAGAGTTGTTTATTTCCTTAAATCAAGGTTAGACCCAATACTTACCTCACTCTACAATCAACTCAAAATTCAACCACAGTCTTGAGTTTCGAACAAGCCTCCAAACCAAAAAAAATATAGCAACTTATTGACCAAACGATTCAAAATAAACTTTAAAAACTACTCATGAATGAAAGAGGTTCAATTTAGATCAATACTGAAAAAGTTAACAAAAGTCAACCCGGGTCCGCTTCGTCAAAACCAGAAGTTTGGAAAAAACCCCGATTACCCATTCACCCACGAACCCAATTATGCAATTCAATTCAAAATTTGACCTCAATTCGAGGTCTAAATCTCAATTTTACAAAATTTCTAATTCTAGTCAAATGCTTAATTTCTACCATGTCAATCTTAGATTTGATGTTGAAGTCTTATGAAATGTAACGGGTAATTGAAAAGATACGGATTAAAGCCACTTACCAATGAATTTAGGAAGAAAGGCTCTAGGAAAAATAGTCTCTAAGGTGTTTAGGGTTGAGAATTTGAAAGAACAAGCTGAAATCCCATTTTCTTAGCTTTTGTCCAGGCCTAGTAAATGTCGCAATTACGACCTGGGGTTCGCAATTGCAAATCCCAAAAATGTGAGAATTGCTTCGCAAATGCAAAGATACCTACATCTCTTCTATCATCACATTTGTGATAATTTGTTCGCAAATGTGAACTTTGGAATTTCACAAGTTCGACTACTTGATCGCAATTGCGATCTTTGCTGACCCAACCCCTTTTCCCAAATGCGAACCTGACAGAAAATTAAATATTCGCAAATACGAACACTGACACCTCATATGCAAGGTTAGAGACCTGCACCAAAAATAAATTTCAACATCTATTTTTACACATTTAATGAAGTTTATAATATAAATACACTATTTAAACAAAAGTTAATGCGTTTGAACAAATTAATAATCCATCTTCTAGCTCTGCCTCTGTGTGTGTCTATAAAATATTTAAAATGTGTGGTCATAAGTATGCCAAAATATTGCACACTATAGCCTTCACATTAAAGTTAAACAAATAGCATAAATTAAATTATTTTCAAATATAAAATCGTGTTGTTCTTGAAACGAACTAATAAGTAGAGGCAAAGCTATACTCTAATAAGGGTGGTCAATTCGTTGAACTAGGTAAAATATTATTCCATCCGTTCCAATTTACGTGAACCTGTTTGACTGGGCACAGAGTTAAAGAAAAAATAAAGTCTTTTAAAATTTGTGGTCCTAAACAAATTTGTGGTCCTTAAATTTGTGCTCAGAATATTGGTGTGGTTACAAAAGTTTCTCTAAAAAGGTAGAATTGTAAGTTTACGCTAAATTATTTTCAAATTTAGAAAGATGTCATTCTTTTTTTAATGGACCAAAAAGGAAATAGGTTCACATAAAATGGAACAGAGAGAGTAGGTTTTAAAGGTACATAACTGTAACGACCCGGTCGATCATTTTGAGAGTTGTATCCCGTTCCCCCTATTAAAGGTTCATTTTGTACGTTATAGTTGATATGTGACTTGCTGGAGTAGTTTGTTCTGGTCCAGAGGGATTTCAGAATGAATTAAGATACTTAGTCTCAAGGTTGAAAGCTTAAGTTAAAATGGTTGACCTGATATTGACTTATGTGTAAATGACTCCGAAATGAAGTTTTGATAGTTCTGTTAGCTCCGTTGGATAATTTTGGACATAAGAGCGTGTCTGCGTTGTAATTTTGAGATCCGTAGTAGAATTAGACTTGAACCGGCAAAAATTAAATTTTTTAAAAGTTTGAACGGGAGTGAAATTTTTTATATCGGGGTCGAATTCTGATTTCGAGAGTTAGAGTAGGTCTGTGGTGTCATTTTTTCTTGTGTACAAAATTTGAGGTCAATCGAACGTGATTTGATAGGTTTCGGCATTGTTTGTAAAAACTGAAATTCCTTAGTTTTAATAGGATTGAATTGGGGTATGATTCGTAGTTTTGAAGTGATTTGAAGGCTCGACTAAGTTCATATCGTGTTTTAGGACTTGCTGCTTAGTTTGGTTGAGGTCCCCGGGCCTCGGGCGAGTTTCGGATGGTTAGCATATCAATTTTTGACTTGGTATTATAGTTGATGTTTTCTAGTGTCTCTGGTCCAGTTTCCTCATACACGATCATGTGGGAAGGTCCGTGATCTTGTAGGTGATAACTAGGGATTTTGATGTATTTTATACTCCTTCTTACTGACGCTTTGAACATAAATTCATACAAAATAGTCCCAAAATGCTCATAAGTTGTGCTTGATTGTAGGTTTGATCAATAAAGTGACAAGATATCAAAGATCGGCTCGAAAGGAGTGAAACATGTACAAGTACCAAAGACAAGACATCACTCAGGAAAAGCACAACACTTTGTGCGGTCCACACTAGGAAGATTCAGAGAGTTGGATTCTCAGTCATCAAGGCAATGCGGCCACAGTAGATATTGTGCGGCCAGCACTAAAGGCACTGCGGCCGCACTACCATTCTGTGCGATCCGCAGAACCAACCTTCAGAAAGATGCCAAGTTTAGAAGATGAAGCATGTGCGGTCCGCAGTCCATTCTGTGCGGACCGCATTATAAGCCTCCGCGGACGCAGACCATTCTGCGCGGTCTGCGGAGCCTGGGTTCAGAGAGTTGTTTTTGCAGAGTCAAGAACCTAGTGCGGTCATACACCATTTTGTGTGGTCCGCACTAACCCCGCATGGGCATTTCTATCCAGTTTTTCCAGCTTAGTATAAATAGAACCTTTTTTCATTTTTAGGGCATCAAACATTTTAGAACTTCAGCTGCGCTCATGAGAAGACATTTTGTAGCCATTTTGGGCATTTTAACTTAGTTTTAATCATTGAATCTTTGTATTTACTTTAGCAATAAATTAATATGTCTTTATCTTTATCTATTTCTCTATTTTTCTCTTCAAGCATGAGTAGCTAGACCCATTAGCTAGGGTTGTGGCTCAATCCTAGTGTGGGTAATCGATGGCTGTTGCAATTAAGGGCTAGATTGACTATGGTTGTTTGTTATTTGAGTCAATTTTATGGTTTAATTTATGAATTTGTGGTTTCAAGCACTAATTTGTGCTAAGTTGACTTGGCCTCTTCTTGAAAAGAGAGAGCTTAAGTCTCCAAAATTGACCTATCAAGGAATTGGGATGGACTCAAGAGAATTTATAGTCCCAATTAAAGGGTTAAACCTCGAGAGAGTAATTACCCGATTTGAACCCTAGTTGCTCGAGCAAATTTTCCTACCTAATTGTCTTGAGAAAGTCAATTGTGCAAAATCACTCTCTCTACCGAGAGGTGTGAGAGGGTAAAAACGTGCAATCGTAATGACATATTTCCCCAATCATGTAATCGTACCTTAGATGCAATTACCCGTCAATTGTCCACCTAGGTGAAAGTCACTACCCTAGTGCCTTTTTTATCCATTTAGATACAACTTGTAGTAATTACTCTTAGCATAATCTAGTAGCAATTATAGCTTGTAGTTTGATATTAGTAGAAGTATAAAGAAAACCCAAAAATAATTGGAAGTGGTATTTGGAACCAATACGCAATCCAAAACTAAATAGATACTCGACTCCAATCGTAGCTCTCTATGGAAATCGATCCCGACCTATAAATCGGGTAAAAACTATTGCGACCTTCTCTCGCTAGTTTTTAGTGGTGCGGAGTTGGCAGCGATCAGTAGACTTAGTCGAATTGTGGAGATTTTTGTTCTATCTATTCGCGAGAAGGGGGATGTGGACGCGTAGTTGCGGGATATTGTGATACGAGAACACGTGGTTAAGGTCGCGTTCGTGTAGGGTACTGGAGGCAAAAGTTGGGGTTCACACATTTGTTCTTTGCAGTCGCATGAGGAAGGATGTTATCGCGTAGGTCTTGAGGAATCAATTGTACACTATTGCAGGTGTGGGAATGCGTTCGGGTTAAGGCTGTATCCGGTTCCAGTTCTGGGTCTATTTGGGTATGCGATTCAGGTTCTGGCGGTTTCGGTTCTGGCTGTTCCGGTTCTGGCGGTTCTGGCGGTTCCGGTTCTGGCGGTTCTGAATGTGGAACCGGCCCGTGACGGTTCTAGGTACCATGCGGTGCCGGTTCTGGCGGTTCCGGTTTCGGCGGTTCTGAATTTTTTTTTTAAATCAATATCTTGTATAGTAGTCATTAGTATATTGTAAAATATATTTTATATGGTGTACTATGTTATTAGTATAGTATATATTGTGTTTGGTAATTAGTATATATTGTGTATAAGTAGTGTATATTTTGTATATAAGCAGTATATATTGTATTTAAGTAGTATATATTGTATATAAGTAGTGTATATTGTGTTGTAGTTAGTAATTAGTATAAATTGTATATAAGTAGTATATATTGATAAAAGAATGTTGTAATTAGTATATTGTGTTGTATGTTATATATTGTATGTTATATAAATATTCAAGGATTGATATAGAAGTAAAGACAAAGAAATATTGAGACAAAAGATATTCAAGGATATGATAAAGAGCATATTTTGTTGACCAAAATGGCATATCTTTCTTAGTCTTCCTTCTCCCAATGGAATGAGCACAACATGGCATAATTGTGATGTAGACGAAGTAGGGGTTGGAATATTTGGCCTAGCATGCTCTAACGCCTGTTTATAAGCATTATAAACAGTTTGAGCATTAACTTTAATTGACGCTTCTGCATCAGCTAGTGTAGCAATTTCTACTTCTGAAAGATCTAAAGATCGATAAATAGTAGAATGCGAAAGTGAGCAACTCCTAATTTTATAGTTGGATTTAACATAGCAGACACACCAAAAATAGGAGGGATTAAAAAAAAAATTTAAACTTTTTTTTCATTTCAGTTATTGCAAGTTCATAAATGTCACCTCTCTCGCTGAAATCAACAAACAAATTAGCAAGTGCGGCAATATAAACAAAACAGTTAGAAATAGTCGGATAATATTGTCCTGAAAAAGCATTTGTAGCCACATAAAAATGTTCTAAAAAATCTAAAAGAATTTTAACATTAGTCCAATCTTGGGTAGTTAGCATTTCATCATCTTCCTCACCACAATCCCGAGAATCATACGTAGCATTAATTGGGTTTCTATATTCATACACTACTACTAAACTTTCGTACATGTAATTTCACCTAGTCGGGTAAGGTTTAGGAACCTTTCTTTCTCTAAGGCCATATTCGTCACATTTTTTAAAATATTCTCTAAGTCTACTTCTATGGTTTGAATAAAATAGCCAATAAAGAGCCATTTTCACCTTTTCAATTTCTATGTTTAATATTCGCATACCATCACCAACAATTAAATGACAAATATGACAAATACATCTACATGGAAAATACTAGTAAATGTAGGATTAAGTGTTCTTGTCAGCATGCCTATTGCACTAGTGTTGCTAGAAGCATTATCCATAGAAATTGACATTATTTTATCACTAAAGCAAAAATATATGCATACATCTGAAACAGTGTTAGCTATAAACCTACCCGTGTGCCGTAAATTAATTATTCTATATGCAATTATACGTTTTTGCATTCTCCAGTCTTCGTCTATCCAGTGACTTGTTACAGTTAGATAATTACAATCATTTCCACTTCTACCAATATCAGTTGTAATAGAAATACAATTAGTTATATGAGTAAATAAATAGCGCAAATATTGTTCATATTCATGCTTGTATTTTTTCCCCCCAGGATTTACACTTAGCCTTATACCTATGAACAAGTAATTTCCCACAAGATTTACACTTAGCCTTATTTTGTTCTCTTAGTTGAATAAAAAATTGCCAAACTAATGATGTTTCTGTACGGTTAGGAGGTTGTCTACTAAAAGCGGGAGTTTGTACAGGTGGGTGTGCCGGTTCATCACCTAAGTTATGAGCAGAACTAGTAGGTGTATCATCTAAATCTACTGGAGCTTGGGTTTCATCATCATCATTATCATCCTCATTTCCCTCTAGGATAGGTGCATTTGGATAAAGAGCATTCATAATATCATCGTCTATTCTATCACCTACTGCTACATCATGTAGAAAATCAATATCGCTAAATTGAAAACAAGGGTGATCACTATCGAGGATTCCGAAGGGTTCATTAGGACATCTAGGTTGCCTACTACTTTCAACTTGCTTATCTTTTTCAGGTCGGGGAGCCGTGGGAGGGGTAGTATTTTGGCCACTACTTTCACCGGTTTTAGCTTTTCCTTTACCGAACATTTTTTTCAACGAAAATGCCATAATAATTAGAATTAAGCAAACTAAAAACCCAAAAAATTACTATTAGCACGTAAGAGTAGAAACGAGTTTACCGGATTGATGAACAACTTCTTGAAAATTGAAAATCGTTGAACTTGAACACTTGAAAACTTCAATTCAACAACTTCACAATTTTTCACGAATTTGCAACAATAAATTAAGCACTTGCACTAGAAAGATTGAAAGAGAGCTTGAGAGAGATTGAGAGATATTGATGAATAAAAATTAAAGAATGTGGGAGTATTTATAGTTGAGAAATGAAAAAAGTGTAATTATATAAAGTTTGGGGTTAAATTAAAGTTTGGGGGCCAAATGACTATTTTTTAAACTTTCAAACGGCTACTTTTTGCAAAAAGTCGTTGCTGAAATAATTTTAAAAAAAAAATCTTGAAAAATGCCCGTTGGGAACCGGCAGAACCGTTTGGAACCGCCAGAACCGGTCCAGAACCGCGAGCCGATTCCGGTTCTGGCGGTTACGGTTCTAGCGGTTCCTACGGGTAGAACCGCCCCCCCCCTCCCCCACGGTTCCCTGGAACCGGTAAAATCGGAATCGCCGAAACCGACAGAATCGGTAGGGTCACGGTTCCGGTCCGGTTCCGATTCGGAACCGCGACACTAACAACCTTAGTTCGGGTAGGCTTAATTTTTTGTGCAGCTGAGCTGTGCTTCGCGGTTGGGAGACAAAAGTCGGCTAGATTTGTTTTTTTTCAGCGCAGAAGACGCACATGTTCAGTGTCAATTCAAAGCTGCTTTCCCAAGAGATTGAAAAGTTGTTGAAATAGCTGGAGCTGGCAATTGTGCTTTTGAAGATAATGAAAGCTACTGTTGATGTGATATATATGGAAATATCGATTTAATTAAACGATTAATTCCGTTCCAACCCTTTCGTTTGACGAAAATTTCTTTATAAAAGCCTTTATTTTTTCATTAGGCAGAAGGGTCACGAGAAACTGAACACCATCTTACCATACTAACAATGGCCTTCAACACTCAAATCTCCGGCAGAGTTCGCCTCGCCACAGAATCAGACGTGCCACATCTCCACAAACTCATGTATCAAATGGCAAAATATCACAACTATACTAAGGTCTTTAACGCTACTGAGACTTCCATCTCTACCAATCTTTTCAAATCCAATCCTTGCCCGCCTTTCTACTCAGTGACCACATTCATTCTTGAAGTCTCACCCAATAATCTTCCTAAAAAAACCACTAAAAATTCCATTTTCGACCCAATTCAGAAAACCATTAATCTTGACTCGCCTATAGTAGACCCAGAATCAGAACTGTTTAGAACCAATGAAGATGATATTTTCATAGCTGGCTATATCCTATTTTTTCCTAGCTATTCAGGTTACTTTGAAAAACCTGGTTTCTTTATTGAAAACATGTATGTTAGGGAGTGTTATCGAAAATATGGATTTGGGAAAATGTTGTTCTCTGCTGTGGCATCACAGGCGGCTAAAATGGGGTTCTCCACGGTTGATTGGCTTACAGTTGGGTGGAATGTTGATGCCATTGATTTTTATCTTGGAATGGGGGCTTATATTATGGCAGATGTTAAGCGTTTTAGGCTTTCTGGTGATGGGCTTGATGCATTTGCTTCAAGTGAGGATGCTGACAAGTTTAGATAAAAATATTTAATATAGCTTGTGACAAGTGAGCAACCCCATTTCTAACCGAGAGATTGCGATTTCGAGTCTCCCCAAGAGCAAGGTGAGAAGTTCTTGGAGGGAAAGATGTCGGAGATCTATTTGGAAACAGCCTCTCTATCCAAGGGTAGGGGTATGCGTACACACTATCCTCCCCAGACCCTACTAAGTAGGATTATACTGAATTGTTGTTACATTTAATATAGCTTGTGTGTAATGGAGAGCATATTATAAGCACAGGCGAATCCAAAATTTTGGAGTCAAAAAGTTCAAAGAAGTGAGATCTAATTATAATTAATAAATAAATTTTAAATATAGTATTACTTTTTGGGATATCTGATAAGTTGGTGTTTCATAATTTTTCTCTTACTTTTATTTAGATTTTATAGTGGTTTTATTGCATTTTACAGGTTTTGTATTTTTGGGAAGATGCTGGAAATAAAATATGGAAATAAGACAAAAGTGTGGAAAATGAGAATATTCTGGCCATATTTTAAAGTGGCCTGGATTGCCAATTTTGTAATTTCAGACTCAACCTAGCTAGAAATGCAAAAGTGGGCAGAAATCAGGGGCCGCTCTAAAGGCTTGGGTAGTTAGACCGCTGCCTTAGGCCCCCACCATCCCATAACGTAAAAATTGCGTAGCATAATTACTTTTTAGAATGATATTTATTTTTTATCCAGTATTTTGAATGTTGAGTAAAAATTAACCATTAATCTATCAAAATTAATATAAAAAGACGATAGTACCCTTTTTTCTATCTCTTTTCTATTCATGTTCTCTTCCTTGCCAATCTCCTCGTCTCCCTTTACTCCGGCGAATTCTATTCCTAGATTTTGCAACTACTGATGCTGCTGTGGGTACTCGTAATATTGTTGCGGTTGAGGGTTAAAAGAAAACTGATTGAATCCACATGCATTATTATCCATAAAATCCTGCAAAGAAAAACCAAGATTCTCCGAGTGCCATTGTTCTTGGATGGCAATAAGGCCCAATAATGGTTGGTTCATCACCCATGTCAATGAAAAGGTCAAATAGCGTGGATTCTTGACAGTGGCAAGTTGAAACCAGTGAACTGAACCTCAACCGCAAACACAGATTTTTTTATTATGAAGATATTTGATATCTTGATCATTCTCGTATCAACAGGTTTTTCACCACAGCAAAAAAATTAAAGAAGCAAAATAATGACTTGATTTGTTCTATAAATAGAAGGAGGTAGTCCTGAACATACACTAACAAGCTCATAATTTAAGGATACTTGATCCTGAATTTAGAGTTGAAAGTTCAAAAATTAAGGACACTTGGTCCCTAGCTTAGACTAACAACCTCAAAAGTTAAGGACAATAGGTCCTGTATTTACACTTACAAATTTAAAAGTTAAGGAAAATAAGTCTTGGTGTCCTGAACCTAGACTAACAAGTTCAAAAGTTAAGGACAATCGATCCTGAACTTAGGCTAAGAACCCCAAAAGTTAATGACAGTAGGCACTGAACTTAGGCTAAGAAGCCTAAAAGTTAAGGACAATAGGTCCTAAATTTAGATTAACAAGTTTAAACGTTTAGGACAATAAGTCGTGAACTTAGACTAACAAGCTTAAAAGTTAAGGATACTTAATCCTGAACTTACAATTACAAGTTCAAAAGGTAAGGACACTTGGTCCTGAACTTAGACTAACAAGCTCAAACGTTAAGGACAATAGGTCCTGAACTTACAGATACAAGTTCAAAAGTTAAGGACAGTAGGTCCTGAAGTCCTGAACTTTGACTAACAAGCTCAAAATTTAAGGACAATAAGTCATGAACTTAGGCTAAGAAGCCCAAAAGTTAAGGACAATAGGTCATGAACTTAGACTAACAAGCTAAAAAGTTAAGAATAATAGGTCCTGAACTTATAATAACAAGCTCAAAAGTTAAGGACAATAGATCCTGAACATAGACTAACAAGCTCAAAAGTTAAGGACAATAGGTCCTGAACTTACAATTACAAGTTCACAAGTTAAGGACAATTGGTCTTGAACTTAAACTAACAAGCTCAAAAGTTAAGGATAATAAGTCCTGAACTTAGACTTCCAAGTTCAAAAGTTAAAGACAAATAGTCCTTAACTTAGAGTTACAAGCACATAAATTAAGGACAGGTGGTCGTGAACTTTGAGTTTCAAGTTCAAAAGTTAAGGACATGTAGTCCTTAAGTCCTGAACTTATAGTTGCAAGTTCAAAAGTTAAGGACACTTGGTCATGAGCTTTATGAGCAGAAGGGTGTTTTCATCCGGCCGGTTAAAGTTTATTAAAGCAGTGGCTAAAGACTAAAGATATTTTAAACAGTGGCTTAAAAGTAAATACATGTGTTATTAGTGGCTAACCGTGCACTTGCCCCTCCTATAACAACATATAATACAAATTGCAATTTATTAGCTTTATATTAGGTTTGGCAAAGATACGCCAAACAACTGGCATTATATAGCCAAAGCTTAAAAAAAACTACTCTCGTTTATAATCTCCCTAAAAAAGTTGCACGCTTATTTTGGCTTCCCTCCCACTTTCTCTCTTTGCATTTCTTCTTCTATTTCTTCTCTTTTGCTCTTATAGTTTAGCAAAAATTCTTGCAAATAATGCAACAAAATCAGTGGGATAAAAAGGTAAGGTTGATCTCACATCAGAAAAAATCAGAAGCAAAAACTAAGCGAGAAAAAATATATTTCATTTATTTTTCTTCTCTCTCTTTTATTGTGGTTGGATTAAATGAGTGGGTATGATTGAAATTGGTCGAAAATACCTAAACTAGGATATATATAAAGTTTGAGCAAGATTAGCAAAAACTAAGTGAGAAAAAATATATTTTAACTTTATTTTTCTTCTCTCTTCTTTTTTTGGTTGGATTGAATGAGTGGGTATTGAAATTGATTAAAAACACCTAAATGAGGCTGTATACAAAATTTGAGCAAGATTAGAAGTGATTTAGACTAGTTTCAGGTAAAAGAAAAATACCTAAATATCCAACTACGACATGTGTATATCACGTTGTATATCGGTGTACATTAGTGTATATTACATAGGTTTTTAAGGACGTCTGTGTATCTCAGTTTGTATATTGTGTATACAACACAATTGTTTTATGGATGTCCATGTATATCACATTGTATATCGCATATATAATACAAATATTCATGGATATACATATATACACATAACATATATATATGAGTACATAGAGATATACATGAGTTATAGTAGGGGATATACATGTGGGGTCGTTTTGAACTTAAGTTTTTAATCTGAAATGTTTTATACAAAGAAGGAACACAAAATTTTACTAATTTTTTTGATATACACATTATTATTATATTATACACTATGATATATGTTTAGCTCAAATATTATACTTGTATTTTATAAGCTTAAAAACAATAGAAAATATATAAGGGTAAATATAATAAAATATAATAAGCCCAAGAGATGATTATCATTTCAAAATGTTAGTAGATCCGAAAGTGTGCAGACAAATGGACTTAGCTTAAGAGAGAAGCAATGGTTGGAAAACCAAGAAAGAGATAGAGATAGAGAGAGAAGTTGTATTATCCGAGAATAACAATGATGCTTATTACAATATGAAGGTGTCCTTTAGATAGTAGGACAGATTCCTCGAAATAATCAAAAGTACAAAAGTTGGTGGCTTCCACTCAGTAAAAAGGTCAGATACCAAACGACTTCACTTCTTCTTCACCAACTCGGGTTGTGCCCTCACTTGGGTTGCCCTTATCATAAGGGACGTCCCCACTTGGCGTGGGGGCGTTACAAGCCAAATTTAACCCTATGCAGTTAGTCCCTCCGTTCGTTGGAGACGTACTTGATGACCGTCTTCAATGGACAGACATGCACGATTCGCTTTTACGGAAATTTGGCTGCACCTATAGGCCCCTCTTTCAAAGAGCATGAGCGTGGATAATATTTGTTGGGCCGTTGATATGCGACCCCCTTTAAGGTGACATCACTGGTCACATGCGTCATCATTATACTTGTTCCCGAGACTGTTCAGAATATGACGTGACATTTTCGTTTCCCGTGCTAGTTTCAGCATTGAGCCTCTTCGATTTCCATGTACCTTATTCCTATAAATAGAGGAGTGGTTCAAATAGATTCATCTTTTGAACCTTTAGATAGTTTCCCTTTGTTTCTTTCCTTATCTTTCTTTCTCATAATCGTTGCAACGCTTTCGAAGAACTACCATTTCTAAGGATCGTATCTCTTGTTATTAACACCTTTTGTTATAAATCATATCATGGTGAAGCGCCATCAAGAAAGCAAAAGGACCAAGGACAACGCTCCTTCTAGGGTTCCGCCTTCTTCCGATGGTGAAGCGGAAGAAGTGAAGAAAACCCTCATTCTGTTAATTGTGGATAATGTTCTACCGAAGGACCTGAGTGTTCGAAAAGAGTTCAACTTGACATGCCCCTCTTATCCCTGGGAGCATTGTGAGTTACAACTGTCTCACCTGGACGCCATCAGAACTGCGTACAACATCCCCGGCGATGTTGAGATGGCTTTGGCCGGGACGGACTATGCCAACGTGCACAAGCTCGGGTTTTGTGCGTTATATGAGTACGCGCTTAGGATCGGATATAACTTTCCACTTAACCCTCTGGGGAAAGAGCTTTGCCGCTTCTATCATGTGTGCCCGACTCATCTTACACCTTACACCTTGAAAGGTGTGTCGAATTCTTACCATGCTTGCGGGTGAGGCCGGGACCATCATTTCCATTCACCACCTGCTGAAGATGTTCAACCCTAGTTATATGAGAGGTAAAATGCTCCAATTGAGGAGCCTTGGTAAGAAGATCTTTGTGGTGAGGACTCACGACAAAGCCAACCGCAACTTCTGGCGTAATTTCTTTTACATTAGGACGAGGCATTTGGTGTCCAATCCCGAAGAGTTTCCAGAGACGTGGAATGCGGGATGTAAGTATCTTTGCATGTAATTTCGCGATGCCTTGTTTTGACTGATCAATCATTCTGACTTACTTTCTTCCTTTTGTAGTGGTGGCTCGCTCACCTCATTCCGTTGACGACATTAGGTCGTGGGTGGTGGGGTTGATATCGTATGGGGAGAGATGACGCACTTGGGCTGAGTTCCGTAAACTGTACGGCCCAACTAGTAACAACCTTTCCTGTTCTCTTTCATTCAGTTTTGGCTTGGAAACCTTTTCACCCAATGTGCTTTCATTTGGTAGGTCGGGGTGCTTCTACAAAGACGAAGAAGAAGAAAACTGACGCTGGCCCGTCTAGGGTAAAGTCCGACTCCGATGGGAGAGATATTTTATAAGAGGCTCGGCTAGAGACAGCCCCCTTTCGACCCCTCAGTTGGGGGCTATACCGTTGGCTGCATCGGAGGAGGCGCCTGAGGCTGCTTCCGTAGAGATACCTGAGGCGGTGCCAATAACAGCGCTTGAAACCATTCCTGTGCTGGTATTTAAAGTCGCTCCAGCGGAGGCGGCTTCTTCTGAAGAAGAGCCACCAGAGAGAAATAGGCGGCGACTGATTACTGGCAAAGTAATTGCAACTGAGGGTGCGAGGCCTAGTGAGCCCCGCCAAGAGCCGAGGCCAATTTTTATGGCTGAGGCCATTCGCTCAGGGAGAATGGCTCCTCGGAGAACAGCTACTGTCATTCGCTCAGCCCATGACTCAAGAGGCGGGTCGTCTTTCGTGATTAGGGAAGCGGCCGTGGAGATTGAGAGGACAAGCTCTGAAGCCACTCTTGGAGAAGCACCGGGCGGCTCAGCCCGCGTGGAGATAAGGGAGGGCCAATCGACTTGCCATATCATAATACCTGCGGGTATAACCTGTTAGAAGACAGTGAGTAATCTCCAGCGGACATGACCTTGTTATGTGCAGCTGCAGAGCACAAGATGCTGAGAAGTGTTAGCAACATGGATCTGTCGAGGCGGATAGCCGGCTCATCTTTGCAGGTAGCTTTTAGTTTTTTTTGTTTAGTTGTAAAAATGACTTTGGTACGTACTGACGCGTTTCTTCTCTTCTTTTCAGACCCTCATCTTGGAGGTGGATAGGAGGTGGAATGAACAAAAGAAGGCGTCCACCTTCACTAAAATGGAGAAGAAATATAAAGAGGTTCGTGCCAAGCATCAGGCAATGTCAGACGTACTTAAACAGGACCCCCAGTTCCGGACATTCCATGAGGGCCTTGAGAAATCAGAGGCTCTTTTGAAGAAGAGAACGGCCGAGCTGAAGAAGATTGATGAGCAGGTGATGGTTGCTTTGGCTTGAAGCATCGAGCTAGAGACCCTCCTTCAGTCAGAAGAGGAGGACTTGGAGATAAGCCGTGGGATGGCGGTGGAGGCTGCGAAACTACGGGCCCAGGTCACGGCCCTTACACCTGAGCTTGATGCTATAACGGTCGAAGTTGAAGTTCTCAGGTGAACTGCCCCACACGATGTTGTGCATCGTGATGCGCATGAGATGTGGGTGTATCAGGATGCTAGGTTGGTCGTTTTTAGGAGTTTTTGGTGGCAGGTCGAGCTTTCGAGGTGAAAGTTGAAAGGCAATGACACTTAACCCATGTTGCCCGTAAAGCGGGTGGTTATACCTCCAACTAGCCTGGTAGAGAGGGCTGTAACTCTGAGGACGTAAACCGTTTGGACTCTAATTCGTGGATTTCTAAGGCTTATCAGCCTGGAGGTAGCAATGGACCGGACAACGACCAGGCGGGTTATGATGGGAGGAGCTGTGAAGGCTCTTAGGGTTTTATGTATATATTTTTTGTATAGATGGGGCCTTTTCTAAGGCAAGATGTATGTATACCTTTTGGTAATAATGAAATATGAGTTTTTTCGGTCTTTATTTTTTTCGTTCCTTAGAGCTTTAATTGCGTTTTCAGTTGACCATCGGCATCGATGGCCCTAGTTGGACTTAGATTTACAACTTTAGCTGTGATGGAGTCGATGGCCCTAGCCATAAAGGCGACTTCGACTATCGTCGAGTCATTCACTTACCGTAGTCGAATCTAGGTAGATCGTTGGTTGCGATGGCTTTAGCCATAATAGAATTGATGGTCTTAGCCATGATAGGCGACTTCGACTGTCGTTGAGTCATTTACTTATCATAGTCAAATATAGGTCGACTGTTGGCGGCGATGGCCTTAGCTATAATAGAATTGATGGCTTTAGCCATGATAGAATTATGGCCTTATCCTTTCATACATTGGAGATGGTCGTAGCCTCATTCATTGAAGATGGATGTAGCCTTTCATACATTAGCGATAGTCATAGCCTTTCATACATTGGAGATGATCATAGCTTTTCATACAATGGAGATGGCCATAGCCTTTCATACATTGGAGATGGCCGTATCCTTTCATACATTTGAGATGACCGTAGCCTTTTGTACATTAGAGTTCAAGCTAGTCTAACCCCTTTATTATGTCAGCGTGGAGGTCGTAAGGAGAGGTTGATATGATAAACTTGTTTCGCTAATATCTCCAGGTGTCCCCTCCGCCGCCTCGTTGAAAACCTCCCCGAGAAAACCCAATTGGGACAAAACTCAGTAAGGGAAAAAGAGCGACTTGGGAGACGCCTTTTAGATGTGGAAATACTTGAGGTGGGCAACGTTCCACTTGTTTTGGAGCATTTTTCCTTCCATTGTTTCCAACTGGAATGCCCCTTTGCTAGCTACTACTGTGATTTTGTAGGGTCCTTCCTAGTTGGTGCCCAGTTTTCCTTCACTTGGGTCTTTGGATGCTAATGTCTTGGCTTTGAGGACATAGTCTCCCAACTTGAGTGGTCTTATTTTGACCTTCTTGTTGTAGTATCTTTCGACTTGTTGTTTTTGGGCCACTATTCTGATATAGGCCGTTTCTCTCCTTTCCTCAGCTTCGTCAAGGTCTTGGAGCCTATTTTTGTCGTTTTCTATTCCACTGGTGTGTGAATATCTTAGGCTTGGTTTGCCGACATCGACAAGTATGATCGCGTCGATTCCGTAGACCAGCGAGTATGGTGTTTCCCCCGTTCTGGATTTGGGTGTGGTTCTGTGTCCCCATAGCACTTCGGGTAGCAGCTCGGGCCATAGCCATTTGGCCTTCTCGAGCTTCTTCTTTAGTATGTTTAATATTTTTTTGTTGGAGGATTCTTCTTGTGCGTTAGCGACAGCGTGATATGGCATGGAAATTATCCTCTTGATAAGCCATTTCTCGAAGAATTCAGTCATTTTTTGACCGATTAACTGTCGCCCATTGTCACAACTGATTTCTTTGGGGATGCCGAAGTGGCATATAATATTTTTCCATATGAAGGCGATCACCTCATGTTCGCGTATTTGTGTGTACACGCTTGCTTCTACCCACTTATAAAAATAATCAGTTAAAACTAATAAAAGTCGTACATTTCCTCGTCCTGCAGGTAGGGCGCATTCCTCATTTGATGAAAGGCCATAGGGAGGTGACGGAATGGAGGGGCTCTCCTAGTTGGTGTATCATGGGGGCGTATTTTTGGCATTGTTCGGATGAGCAAACGTATTCTGTTGCCTCCTTCTTCATGGTGGGCCAGTAGTAGCCAGCCCATATGATGCATCGTACGAGGGCATGGTTGCCTGTATGGGCACCGCAGTGGCCCTCGTGTACTTCTTTGAGTATAGGCCTCGTTTGGTACGGCCCTAGACAGTTGGCCAAGGGTCTGCCAAACGTTCTTTTGTAGAGGTAATTGTTTATTAAGCAATATCGAGCAGCTTGCGTGCGGAGTTTCTTTTCCTCTTTTTTGTCGGGTGGCAACGTTCCGCCCTGCAGATAGGATACAAACTTGTTACGCCAGTCCCAAGTCAAATATAAAGAGAATACCTCGGTGAGATCAATGGAGGAGTAGAGGAGGGTGACCACGCTTTCTTCATTGAAGTTTTTAGTGGTCGTAGCCAATTTCTCTAAGAAGTCTGCTCCGATATTTCATGCCCTTGGTATCTGTTCCAAGCGGCATTTATCGAACTCAGCTATTAACCTGCAAATTTCTGACTGGTACTTTTGCAGTCTCTATTCTTTGATCTGGTAAGTCCCAATGACTTGGTTTACTACAAGTTAGGAATCGCAGTGGAGGATGAGTCGGCGAGTCCCATATTTGATGGCCAGTTTCATGCTTGTAATAACGGCCTTATACTCGCCTCATTTTTAGTCATTTCAGGGCATCGTATTGACTGGCGAATTGTTTCACCCGAGGGGACCTCGAGGACGAGTCCCAGTCCCGATCTTGATGCATTGGCGGCACCATCAGTGTAGAGGACCCAGTGGTCGTTATTGATGGAGGCATGTTGTGCCTCAAGTTCTTATTTTGGCAGGATTTCTGCGCTAAACTCGGCTATAAAATCGGCCAGAAGTTTCGACTTAATGGAGGTTCTTGGAAGATACGAGATTTTGTGCTCGCTGAGTTCAATTGCCTATCTTGCGAGCCGGCCTGATAATTCAGGCTTGTGTAAGACACTTCTTAATGGGATGGTCATTACCACTTTTATGGGATCGCACTGAAAATAGGGTCGTAGCTTTCGTGAAGCTACGACCAATGCCAATTCCAATCTCTCGAGGTATGGGTACTGAGTTTTGGCATCCACTAATGTTTTGCTAATGTAATATATATAGGATTGTGTACCTTTGCTCTCCCGAACTAGGACGGCGATGACAGCAACCTTAGATACGGCCAGATACACCAGTAAGGGTTCGTCTGGGCTCGCTTTGATCAGCAAGGGTGGCAAAAATAAGTACGCTTTCAGCTTTCTCAAGGCTTCGACACATTCTTTGTTCCAGTGTATCCCTTGGTCTTTTTTCAGCACGTTGAAAAACTTATGGCACCTATCGGATGACCGTGAGATAAATCAGGATAGGCGGCTATACGCCCAGTCAGCTTCTATACCTATTTCTTGCTACTCAGCAGCTCTGGTATTGCGTCTATTTCCTTGATATAGTCAGGGTTGACCTTGGTGTCTCTTGCAATATGAGGAATCCTAAAACAATTCCGAGGCTACACCGAAAGTGCATTTCTCGGGGTTCAACTTCATCCTGTACCTCCTTAGTATCTGAAAGGCCTCTTTTAGGTAGTCGATATGGTCTTCTTTCTTTGCCGATTTTTCTAGCATATCGTCGATATAGACTTCCACGGTCTTGCCGAGTTGCTCTTTGAACATTCTGGTGATTAGGCTTTGGTATGTGGCTCATGCAATTTTGAGCCCGTAGGGCATTACCTTGTAGCAATATGTCCCCTGGTGGGTGATGAAAGTTTTTTTTCCTGGTCCTCCTCGGCCATCATGATTTGGTTGTAGCCAGAGTATGCGTCTAGGAAACTTAGAAGCTCATGCCCTACAGTCGCGTCTATCAGTTGGTCGATGTGGGGCATTGGGAAGGAGTCTTTTGGGCACGCCTTGCTCAGGTCGGTGAAGTCTACACATATTCTTCACTTTCCATTCTTTTTCTTAACCATGACGACATTAGCAACACATTGGGGTACTTCGATTCCCTGATGGAGCCGTTAGCCAGAAGTTTGTCCACTTCCTCGCTGACCACTTCGTTGATAGCGGCGTTGAATTTTCTTCTCATTTGCCGCATGGGCGGGTGTTGCGGCTCGATGTTCAGCTTGTGAGTGGTGTTTTCTCGCGTGATTCCCGGCATATCAGAATGGGAAAAAGCAAATAGATCTGCATGGTTAGATAAAAATTCACGGTACTTACTTGGGTTTGAGAGGCCATGCCCGATGTAAGCTTTCCTTGTAGGTCATCGTTTTCCAGTTGGACTGGGTCGAGGTCTTCGACCGTAGCCCTGCAGGCTTCTCTGACATCAGGGTCTTTAATGGCGTTCTCTGTAGAGTAGACCTTAGTCCCCTACATAGCTAATTTCTATGCGTCTACGCTCGCCCCATAAAGCTGCTAGGTACGAGACTCGCGTCGAATACTGAATACTCCCCACGGGGTGGGAAATTTGATCATTTGATACAAGCTCGACGGGACCGCCCTCATGGCGTGTATCCACGATCGTCCGATAATGGTGTTGTATGTTGTTTCCTAGTTCATCACGTGGAAACTTGTTTCAGTGTGACCCCACCTGCTGGGACGGGTAGTGATATCTCCCCATAGGTTCGTTCTACTGCATTGTTGAAAGCGGTTAGTGTTCGCGGTATTATCTTATCCTCGAGTCCCATTAGTACGAGGACCCTTGGGTGGATAATACAAGTGTTTCTACCGTCATCAACCATAATTATTTTAACATCCGTATCTGCGATACGTAAAGTGATAACTAAAGCATCGTAATAAGGGAAAGACAAACAGTCGGCAGCGGACTTATCAAAGGTGATACTATCTTCGAAGTCATCATACTGTTGGTGGGTGATAGTTCGCTTCAGCTTGTGCATAGTGGTGAGGTTGACGTGACTAATTGCCGAGTCGTTGCCGTCCCCGATGATCATGTTGATCGTGTGTATCGGTGAGGGAAACTTTGGTGGCCCATGGGGTTGCTCCCATCCACGTGCAAATTTGATTTTTCCTTTGTCACTGAGCAGCTCTCTCAGGAACCCTTGGTTCAGCATCCTGACCACCTCTTGCTGTAGGCCTATTCAATCTTCGGTTTTGTGCCATCACTCCTGGTGGAACTCGCATGGGGCGTTTGATTTTCTAGTGACAGGATCGGACTTCATCTTTGCCGGCCATTGTACCTTGTTGCCCAGCTTCTCAAGTGCGTACACTATCTTAAAAGGGGACACACAAATATTATGGGAAGATAATAAAGGGGGCATACCTTTGTCATTTCGTAGGGGAGCGACATATTGTTGTAGTGCGTCCGTGTGCCTGGGTAACGATGGGTGATAGGATCTGATGTAGGGTTGGTGTCTCTCCATATTGGGACGTGGGACTTGTTCCCGTCGTCCTTCATTGCGTTAGTCCTTCCTGATTTCTAGGTGTATTGTTGTTAAACGTTGGGTCAGCACATTGAGGTTGTCCTCATCTGCACGTACCTCAGCACAATAGGCATTGTGAATCTCTTCCCACGTGGTGGGCGGCTACTTCATGAGACGACTCAGTAGTTTTTTGGTTGCCCTCGAGCCGTCCCAACTTAACCCATTTTGGAAAGCAGTGACCGCCATGCCTTCCGACACTTTTGGTAGGCTCATTACTATGTTAAACCTGGCTAGGAAGTCCCTGACTCCTTCTCCTGCGGTTTGCCGAACAGCGAAGATGTCGTTGACCCTTGCTTCTGCTTTCTTTGCTCTTGCATGGGCGGTGAAAAACTTGCCCGCCATTTCCTCGAACGTAGAAATGATTTTGGTCGGTAGCTGGGAATACCAGGTTAGTGCTCCTCCTATCAGTGTTTCGCCGAACATCTTCAGCAGCACAGATGACACCTGATCTTTTGATAAGTAGTTACCTTTTACAGTAGTGACGTAGTGGATCAAGTGGTCTTCGGGATCTGTAGTTCCATCGTACACTCTCAAATAAGGAGGCATTTTGAAGGTTTTGGGAATGGAGTATGGTGCAGCCTCTTCCGTGTAGGGTTGTTCAACAAACCTCCCCACATCACGCTTTGCCAGCAGTTTGGGAGCACCAGGGATCTTGGCAACACTCTCTTGGTGTTCTTTTATCTGGTCACGGAGTGTCCTATTTTCGTTTTCCATTTCCTACATCTTCTTGAGGATGGCTGTGAGCGTGCCACCATTGGCCCGAGTATCTATTAGCGCATTGTTTGCTCGTGTGATCTCGGGTTCTCCTTCGACTGCAGCAAGATCTGCTGTCAGCGTGCATCTGACATTATTTTGGGGTGACTTTTTAACCAATCCACTCATAGTGCTTGTTAACCACTCTTCCAGTAGTTTCCTGACCTCTGGGGGTGCTTCTTTAGTTGCGGATGTAGAAGCGCATTTTTCCCGCAAGATCGTTAGATCTTCGGGCGGTGGAGGTAGGATTTCTCCACTTGTGGTGGTGCTAGGGGTTGCAATCAAAACCCCATCTTCACTGGCTTCGTTGAGATGACTGATGAGATTGGTTGCAACATTCGCTATTGTTTTCATTCTTGCGTTGTTGTCAGCCATTTTTCATTTTTGCGTTGTAGAGAAGGGTTTTTGATGGTTCTCTAGGTGCAAACTATAGTTTTGATTCTCGAAATCCCCATAGATGACGCCAAATTGTTTAGCTCAAAAATTATACTCGTACTTTATAAGCTTAAAAGCAATTGAAAATATATAAGGGTAAATCCTAATCAAATATAATAAGCCCAAGAGATTATTATCGCTTCAAAATATTAGTAGATCCGAAAGTGTGTAGAAAAATGGACTTAACTTAAGAGAGAAGCAATGGTTGGAAAACCAAGAAAGAGATAGAGATAGAGAAGAGAAGTTGCATTATCTGAGAATAACAATGATGCCTATTACAATGTGAAGGTCTCCTTTATATTAGGAGATCTTCCTCGAATAATCAAAAAGTACAAAAGTTGGTGGCTTCCACTCAGTAAAAAGGACAGACACCAAACGACGTCACTTCTTCTTCACCAACTCAGGTCGTGCCCTCACTTGGGTCGCCCTTTTCATAAGGGATGTGCCCACTCGGCGTGGGGGAGTTACGAGCCAAATTTAACCCTATACAATTTAAAAATAATATAATCACTAATTATTAATCAAAAAGGAAAATCATGTGGAATCATGATATGGTGACGGTTAGCAACTTTACTACGAATGGCCAAACAATTCATTCAATGATAGAGGTAAAATCTGAAAATCTTACTTGGTTATTATTTACTATTTATGCTAGTATAGCTCATAAGCAGTTGTTATGGGATAACCTTCAAGAAACTTTTGATAGGTATAAGGGACCATGGTTAATCGGAAGGGTGGGGGTGGGGGATTTTAATGAAATAATAGATTCAGAGGACAAGTTTGGGGGCAGGTCTATCAATCAAAAAAAGGCTAAGTCCCTAATAAATTGTCTTAACTACTGTAATTTAGTATGCCTGGGGTTAAAGGAGTGTAAATACACATGGTCCAACCATCGTAGGGGAAAAGGGGGCCTAATAATGGAAAGGCTAGATAGGGTATACTCCAATTCCGAGTGGTTACAACAGTTCACCAATGTTACAGTAACATATCTACCTAAATTACTGTCACGACGCGAATTTTCTACCCTCGGGAGTCGTGATGGCGCCTACTGATGAAAGCTAGGCAAGCCGACTGGTTGAACAACTTACCCTTTTCTCATTTTAATCCTTTAACAATTATGAAGCAATAACTTATAGACAATGGAATTTATAACAAGAGGAAGAAAAACAATAAAATTATCTGAGTATACCCAATATAACTGTTTAAACAAGACTGCCCAAAACTGGAGTCACAGCTTCACAAACGGTCTAAGAGTATTACAAACAATGTCTAAAAGATAAATAATACATTGTTTATGAAATACGTAAATGAAACAGAATAAAGGGATAGAGGGAGACGCCAGGGCCTGCGGACGCCTGCATGACTACCTTGGATCTCCGTATGGACTGAAGGTAGCCACCCAAGCTAAGGTCCAAAAGCTGCTGCTCTGGGATCTGCACACAGTGCAGAGTGTAGTATCAGCACAACGAACCCCATGTGCTGGTAAGTGCCTAGCCTAACCTCAATGAAGTAGTGACGAGGCTAGGACCAGACGACCAAATAAACATGTGCAGTTAAACTATATATAGTGGAAAAGAATAACAATAATGTAAAGTCATGTATGGGAAGGGGGGGGGGGGAACATCAATGACGAATAGAAAGACAACGGGTAAATAAGAGGTACACCATATCTCAGTCATGAACAAGAATCAGGACTCAATAAGTGCACGGCATCACCCTTCGTATTTTTACTCTCGTCCTCACCAAAGAATAAATATAAATTGCACGGCATCACCCTTCGTGCTTTAACTCTCGTCCTCACCATATAATCAAAATAATCAGCACATAATTATACACCGTGCGGCATGGCAGCACCTTCGTGCTTTACACTCTTCCTCACAAATCATATACGGCATCACCCTTCGTGCTTTAACACTCTCTCACCAAAATAATATACGCCATCACCCTTCGTACTTAAACATTGTTCCTCACCCAAACAACAATCACAAGTAATAGGGCAAGGAAATAATTAAAATTACAATAAAAATCCTCGCAAGGGAACAATAGTTCAACAATCAAGTCCCGGCAAGTGAACTACATCAAAACATCAACATCCCGACAAGGAAGATAGCATTAAAAGCAACAATATCCCGGCAAGGGAGGCAATATAATGATTCTCTTTTTTTTAACTTTTACTTCACAACTCACTTAACAACTTGAGCCAATGCTCTAAAAGGGTTCAATAACCACTTATAATTTTACCGTTCATTATACAACTTGAGCCAATACTCCTCAATTTTCAATTATCACTATTACTTTCACTAACTTTGCTCAATAGTAGAAATCATCACCAAGACATGAACGATACAATGAAGTCATAATAGTCATAATATAAGACTCACGAGCATGCTTGACACCAACATATAGATACTCATCACCATGCCTTACGTCGTACTCAACAAATACCACATAGCAAATAGGACTCGACTCCTAACCCCTCAAGCTAAGGTTAGACCAAACACTTACATTGATGCCACAAACACAATTCAAGTCTCAACTATTGCTTTAACTCTTGATTCCACCACCAATTCGCTCGTATCTAGCCACAAGTTACTTAAGTACATCAATATATGTTAATTGAATTAATTCTAATGTATCAACATACGTTTTCTAAACTTTTTCCCAAAAAGTCAAAAATTGCCCCCGGCCCACATGGTCAAAACCCGAGGTTCGAACCAAAACCCAATTACCCATTCCCTCACGAACCCAAATATATAATTTATATTGAAATCAGAACTCAAATCGAGGTCCAAATCCTCAAAATTTTAAAAACCTAGGTTCTACCCAAAACACCCAATTTTTCCCATGAAAATTATTAGTTTTGAGTTGAAATCATGTGAAAAGATGCAAAAGATTAAAGAAAACAAGTTAGAAATGACTTACAATGGATTAGGAAGAGAATTTGTCTTTGAAAAATCGCCAAGAGTGTGTTGTTTTTGAAAGAGTGTGAAAAATGATTGAAATGCGTCTAAGTTATGAATTTACAGGCCCCTGATGTCCCAATTGCGACCAAGGCTCGCAATTGCGAACCGTTTAGAATTCTAAGACTTTCGCATTTGCGAACAAAATGTCACATTTACGACCAAATAAATTTCCCGATCTTCTCCGCATTTGTGATAGACCTCTGGCAAATGGGAAGTCGCATTTGCGATACAGGAGTCACATTTGCAAGTAAGGCAATAACTGGAGTCATCACATTTGGGATGGGAACCTCGCATTTGTGAGGTAATGCTGGCTTGGGCTCATTCGCATTTGCGAAGCCTGCAGACTTGGAATATACCAACTGAAACATGCAATTTTCCCAAGTCCAAATTCCACTCCGTAGCCTATCCAAAACTCACACGAGCCCTCGGGGCTCAAAACTAAACATGCACACCAACCTAAAAATATCATAAACATGCCGGTACGTTCAAATCACCAAAATAACATCAACAACTATGAATTTAACATCAAAACAATGAAATAACTTAAGAACATCAAATTTTTCAATTTTCTCAAATAAGGTCCGATTCACGTCATTTCATGTCCATTTCTTATCAAATTTTACACGCTCGACTCAAATCATATATAAGACTCGTACCGGGCTCCGAAACTAAAATACGGGTCCGATACCAATAGTTTCAAACATAAATTCTGTTCTTTACTTCATAATTAATTCAGTAAAATAATTTCTTTCAAAAATTCATTTCTCGGTCTTGGGAGCTTGGAATTCGATTACGGGCATACGTCCAAGTCCCATATTTTTCCATGGACCCTCTAGGATCACGAGTTTGGATCTGTTTACCCAAAATATTGACCGAAGTCAACTTAAATTTATTTTAAAGGTAAAATTTATCATTTTTACAAATTTTTATATATTGGCTTTCTTGTTACGCGCCTGGACTACACACGCAAATTGACGTGAGATAGAAAGAGGTTTTTAAGGCATCAAAACATAGAATTTATTTTTAAAATAAGTAAGGTCATACCAATTACACTTGGACCATAACTCCATTATGGTTAATCTTGATAATAAAATTAATAATAACCATGATAGGCTATTTAGACTTGAAACTTTCTAGTGCTTCCACCCAGATTTCCCTAGAGTGGTGTTTGATAGTTGGGCAAATAGGAATATAATTTATGGGATGGAGTCTTTCCACAAAAATATATTCGAATAGAAATAAGTTATCTCTGAGAATATTTTTTCTGGGAAAAGAAAATTATTAAAATGTATTAGTGGTATTCAAAACTCTCCTAGCTACCAAATTAGTCAATACCTTAGAGACCTAGAATTAAATCTTATTGGAGATTATGAAACAATCCTTAAATTAGAAGAGGACTTTTAGAAATTACGCTCTAGGGTCAATTGGTTAAATGAAAGCGATGCAAATATAAAATTCTTCCACATTCAAGACACTAACCGTAGACGGAGAAATAATATTGTCTTTTTTAAATATAACTCTGGAAATTGGATCTAAAATCAATCTGCCCTAATAACATATGTTTCTAATCACTTCCAGAGTATCTATTCAATCAGATAACACTACCTACAATGAAGTTTATCTATCCAGCCTTGATAGTAAATTAAAAAATTATGAGATTAGAAAAGTTATTTTCTCCTTCAAACTAAACAAGGCACCTGGACAGAATGGCTACACCCCTTCTTCAGCAGTAAGGTAATAAATTTGTGCCAAAGAATCTTTGACACAAGGGTTATGCCTCATCAAATTGACAAAACTTACTTATGTTTGATCCATAAATTCATTAATGCAAACACATTAAAATATTTAGGCCAATCAGCCTATGTAACACTTTGCACAAAGTGGTCACTAAAGTTATTGCCAATCGCATCAAGCCTTTCCTAAAACATCTTATTAACGATCAACAAGGTAGCTTTGTTAAAAATAGGCGAGCTAGTGACAATGCTATCATTATCCAAGAAGTGTTAAAGCAGTTTAACACGCATAAAGGAAAAGAGAATTGCATTCTAAAGCTCGACCTAGAAAAAACTTTTGATAAATTAGAGTAGTCATATTTTTACAGAACTCTAAAAAACTTCAATTTTCCTCCTAATATTCCCTAATCCTTAATTGTATTTCAACTAGTACTATCTTCATTTTAGTAAATTAAAATAAAACGGAGGAATTATACCCTTCTAGGGGAATTAGATATGGTGAGCCAATGTCCCCTTATCTTTCCATCTTATGCATGGATATGTTGTCCAAAAATATTGAGCATCAAGTTGATATTCATAATTGGAACCCCATTAGACTAAATAAAAGATATCCACCCTTGTCACATTAGTTCTTTGCAGACGACCTAACTTTAATAGGTCATGCAAACAATAAAACAATCACTACTATATGAATATCATGGAAAGTTTCTGTTACCTCTCCTGACTTAATATAAACAAAGGTTAATCTAAATTGTTAGTGTCAAAGTCTTGCATTAATTAAGGATAATATCACAATTTCCACAAATACGTTTGACATAAAATTTAGCAAATCATTTGGTACTTACCTATGTTTTCCTACGCCCCAAAACCACCCTAGGTATCACTACAAAAAAAAACTGAAATTATCTACAAATGTCATCACTAATTTGTCGCTAAAACATTCGTAGCTAACATATTTTTTTGATAATTCATTGGCAAGCCGTCGCTAAATGAGATTAGCGGTGAATTTTTTTATTTAGCTATAGAATTTGTCCTTCGCTAAAACCTAATTTTTTTAGTAGTGTATAAAGACTACCAACCCGTAATTGATAAAATGGGGCAAGGTTAAGTAATTAGAATGCTAAGTGGCCTAGCATGATGGAAAGGGGAACTTTAATAACATCCACTCGTAACGTAATACCAAATCACCTAATGCAATTATCTTTACTTCCAAGTAAAACACTGAAGAAAATTGCTTTGATTCGGAGAGATTTCCTATTGGGGACTACTAGTGAAAAGAAAAACATTTACCTAAATCCGGGATAACAATAGATGGGATCTAAAGAAAATTTCTTTTTAGCTGCCTCAAAGCATTATAATATGATCCATTCCTTACCTACAACCTCCTACCCTACTCTTATCAATAACCTAATCTGGAGAATGAACCCTAATGGGGTATTCACAACCTCTTCCTGTTATAAATTGATTGACAAACAATTCTAACCAAATAATAAATTCAATCGGATTTGAGGCACAAAATGTCCAAGGAAAATCCAGTTCTTCCTATGAAAATGCTACCACTTACGTCTCCATACTAGAGAATACCTTGGAAAATTGGTATTAACATAGACACAAACTGCCCCATGCGCACAAACATGAATGAATCCACAATACACATCTTCTGGGAATGCACGTTGGCTCAAACCTTTTGGCAAACCATGGGGGTAGCCATAAATAACCAATTGGATAATGAACACTGGGTAGATTTTTTACGTAATAGAAATTCTAAAATAACCAACAAATTCATCACATGGGAAGAAGCTTTTCCATTTGTATTATGGTGGATTTGGATAAACAGAAATAAAAATAACGTGAACAATACTAGCAACCATATCAACACGGCCAACGTTATTAACCAAGCATGAGAATATCACTTGCTAACGTCCAAGCCTACTAATAATAATATAAATGTCAAGCTAAAAGTAAAGTGACAAGCTTCTCCAAGGAATTGGTACAAGCTCAATTTTGAGGCAGCCTTCAATAATAGCTGTTTACATGGAGGTGTAAGTGGAATAATACACAACAATAAAGGCGAATGGATACCAGGCTACTACAAGAAGTATCCCACAACATCACCTATCCATACTGAACCCCAAACACTACGACATGTACTTCAAATAATTATCAAGGAAAACATATTCCAGTTGAAGTTGAAACAGATGCCACAGAGGTCATTTGCTTCCTTTATGAGGATTATCTTACTTATAATGATTTAGTTCATGAATGCAGGTGGTTAATGGAGAAGACAATGCAGCAAGGGGAGATCACAATGAATCATAGCTTTCGTGAAAGGAACATGGTAGCACACTAGTTGGCAAAAGAAGCTCCAATGTCTCCTAATTATAATAGAATTTGTTATTTTGTATCACCTCCTATCTTCGCAATGGATGCCTATTGCAACGACAAGGATGACCATATGTATGTTAGATCGTGTTCTATGCATGTGTGTAGCAATCTAGTGGTATTAGGAAATGGCTGGCCTTAGAAGGCATTTCTCTAGTATGTACTAATGACAACGCTATAGGTCTTGTACCCTATCTTACTTCTGCAATTATTATTAATAGGAATAATGGCTTCTTGTCCACTTAACTTGTATCAACTTGTAAAGCCGATACATGAACTTATATTTTTCCCATTTGAACACTTCAACTTCACGGAATGAATACTAATAAACACATTTGACAATTGATCAAGCCTATGTCGAAGTGGCACAATTGACATGGATAAATTATGTACAAATCACGCTGCCAAAGAGCCTAAATACTTTTACTTTTATTTAGAGAATATTAAAAATAGAATAAAATATAAATAAGAAAGGAAAAAAAGAAGAAAAAAAGACTTTATCTCTCCTCCCTTTTCTGTGCTTCCACGGTCTTGAAAATCTCTTATTTGGTCGCTTCTATTTATGTGCACAGACCGGGCGCGTAGCTGGAAAATGTTTATGTGAAAATATATGCATTTTGTGTTAAAAGCTATGAATTTTTATAAGAATATTGATATAGTTGACTTTGGTGAACGTTTGAGTAAATGGACTCAGACCCGTGATGTGACGGTCCCGGAGGGTCCGTAGGATAATATGGGACCCTGGCGTATTCCCGAAATTGAAATTTGAGGTCCCAGGCCCGAGTACGAAATTTTTGAAAGAATATGTTTATCTTTAAATGATATGAAAAATTGAAATGAAAATGAGTTAGAAAATATAAGTATCGGTCTCGTATTTTGGTTTCGACGCCCGGTACAAGTCTCATATCTTGTTTAAGCGCTTCCTATGAAATTTGGTCGAAATCGGACGTCGTTTAACGTATTTCGGACCTAAATATCTGAAGTTGGAATTTTATGAACTTTGAATGGAAAAATGATGACCTTGAGGTTTCATTCATTGATTTTGATGTGATTTTAGCGATTTGGTCGCTCGATTGTGTTCGTATGATGTTTTTGAGTTAGTGTGTGTGTTTGGTATGGAGTCCCGAGGTCTCGGGTGAGTTTTGGGTGAGGTCCGGGAGGTATTAGGATTAGGGAAAAGCATGTTCAGATATTGCAGACACTAGCGCAGCCGCGACCATTTCCGCGCGGTCTGCGCTGGAGCCACGCGGCCGCGAGGCACTTCTGTGCGGTCCGCATGGCTGAGTCATGCTGGGATTTAGGCTAACCAGCGTGGCCGCGCACCAAAGCAGTGTGGTCCGCGCTGGGAGGGTTCAGAGAAGCCCCGATTTATATCCAACTCGGGGCGGCCGCAACACATTTTTGTACGGTCCGCGCCCGGTCCTCAAAAAGGCATAAAAGCCCGAAAGTTTCAGCCATTTTTTCCACTTTTCAAAAACCAAAAACCTAAGGAGCCATTTTCCAAACAACTTTTCTTCTCCAAAATGATTGGTATGTGATTTCTATCTTAATTTCCTTACTCCTTAACATCTTTTAACATGATTTCAATTTCAATCAAAGGTTTTCACAAATGGGAATTTGGGGTTTTGGGTGGAACTTAAGTCTTTCAAAATTTGGGAAGTTGGTCCCCAATTAGAGGTCCGATTTCAAAACCAATCATATATTTGGATTCACAAGAAATTGGGTAACCGGGTTTTGGTTCGAACCTCGGGTTTTGACTACGTGGGCCTGGGGGCATTTTGGAAATTTTTGGGCAAAACTTTAGAAAATTCATTCTTATGAATTCAAATTGATTTAACTAGCATTTGTTGATACATTTGGGTAACTTGTGACTAGATTTGTGCGGTTCTATGGTGAGATCAAGAGGTAAAGCTATTCTAGAGGCGTGAGTTGAGTTTGGAGCTTATGAGGTAAGTGTATGTTCTAACTTTGGCTTGAGGAATTAGGACTAAGATATTATTTGCTACGTGGTAGCTGTGGAGTACGGTGTATAGGCATGGTGACGGTTATCTACGCACCGGAGTCTAGCATGACCGTGAGTCATAATTATTTTTTTAAAATACGACGGATGTGAAATAATTGCGTTAATTACTTGCTAATTTGATTATGAAGTGATAGCTAAGAAGCAAATGAGTTAAAGAAGGAACTGTTGTATATTTCCCTTGCCGGGACTTATTGTTGACTTTTTTCCCTTGCTAGAACTTATTTTTGATTTGTTCTCCCTTGTCGGGACGTCTAATATTGTTGTATATTCCTTTCCTCAATTGGTTGAGATTGTTTATTGGGTTGTGGAATGGCGATTATGCACGAAGGGTCTTTCCGTACCTTGTTTTTGATTAATTGAGCATAGAGGGTCTTTTTGTGCCTTGTTTTTGATTAATTGAGCACGAAGGGTGATGTCGTGCACTATATTTGACAGTTTTGGTGAGAATTGAGGGTAAAAGCACAAAGGACGGTGCCGTGCAGTTGTTGATTTACTTGCTCTCTTTATTGAAGCTAGCTATTTAGTTCTATCTCTTTGTTCGTTGGTCTTATATCTAAAAGTTTTACACCCCATATCAGGTCCCCTTCCTATTATCTATTTAAATTACGTATATCTTTCCTTTATTGCACATATATATGGACAGGTTAATTGTTGTAGGTCCGGTCTAGCCTCGTCACTACCTCGCTGGGGTTGGGCCAGGCATTTACCAGCACATGGGATCGATTGTGCTGATACTACACTTCAGTGCCCTTTTGTGCACAGATTTGGGATCAGCTTACGGACCGCAACAGCAGTAGATTGGTAGCGTTCCTTCAGTCCAGAGACTCCTAGGTAGTTCACTGGCGTGCGTGGGCCCTGAGTCTCATCCATTTCGATTCTGTTTGTTTTCATTGTATCGAAAGAATCGAAATAAACTTCATATGTATTTTCTTTCAGACTCTTTTTTGTAGTGTTTCTTAGTAGTCTGTGAGCATTGTGACACTAAATCTCGAGTAGAGAATGATGTAACTTTTTCGCATTTCTTTCGGTTAATATTAAACTGAGGCTTCCGTTTGAATTTATAGTTTATCATTATTATATTGTTGAATAAAAGTTGAAAATTTTATGTTTAAGTTGGCTTGCCTAGCTCTGATAGTAGGCGCCATCACGACTTCCGATGGTGGGAAATGCGGGTTGTGACATTCCCCTCCCCTCCCACCTCTCTCATCTTTACAAGAAACTTCCCCATCCTGTAAATTTTTTTCATTTTCTACCCTACTTTCCCTCTCCTTCCCCGTTTCATTTTCCCTTTCTCTTCCCTATTCACTAAATGGCTCCTGCACAAGGATGGCAAGCACAAATCTAAAAATAGTCGAAATTTTTATGCGTTGATTTACTGGAAAAAGAAATGCAAGACCGGATATCCGATTCATCAGCATCATTTGGTTCTTCTTGGCCGTCAGTAAGCTGTTGCAGATCGGATTGGAGTTGTTTTGGGGAAATCTAGGGTTTGCATGAGGGGCTTAACAAAGAAGCCGTTAATATAAGGAGGGCAGGTTCAGAATCGAAGTCGAGAATTCCCTTTTGTGAATCTCGTCGCCGGTTAAACACCACGGAGAACTCAAATTGGAGGAGGGCGTCGTCGCCGTCGAAGTCAGAGAGACGACGACCATGTCCACCCATACTCTGAAGTTGTCATCCATTTCTACCTTGTGAATAGTGTGTATATAACACGGGCTGTAAAAACAGAACAGAGCAGTAGGCTATATTATTGTTTGGACGAAGCTTTCATAGAGGAGGGAGAAGATGATGGTGGTTGAAAATAGCCGAGGTTCGGAGTTTTTGGTGGACTATTGGTTGTTACAAATCCACATATCATATAATAAAGATGATGTTTTAAGCGTCAATACCTCACAAGAAAGGGGGAGGTAATTTGTGTGGTACCCAATTTTTCGCTCTAAAAGAACTTGGTTCTTCTAGATGTACTAACTCTACTATTTGCGGAATAACAAGTACATAAAATAAAGAACACATAGATTTTTACGTGGAAAATACCTGGCTAAAAAGGTAAAAAAATTACGACCTACTACTCAGTAGGATTTTTCCAAACTTCCACTAAAATCATTAAGCCTAAAAACATTTACAAAACTCTTGTGAACCTAAGGACTAACTCTAATCCCATTGTGGCATACAACCTCAAATATTGCGACAACTTCAAGTTAACTCTAACTTGAATACTCAATGTACCTAATACAATTGCTTTTATGAAAGTTGAAAGGTACTATAATTGAACTAGAATAAAAGAAATACACAATGGAATTGGTTCTTCTATCTCGTCCAAGTAGCTTCAGGAATGCACACTCAAATTTTACTTAAATTGCTTGTAAAATTGCCTCGCTCTTTTGCTCTCAATTTAGCTTAACTTCTGCATTTGTGCAATTCTTGTAAAAGAGATCAATCACTGTCATTTAATAGCTTCGTAATCAAAGTTTGATTGAGACCCAATTGATGATCGTCTATCGTAGTAGAGTCCTTGAAGATCTTAAACTCCAATACTATCTTTCATCCAGATTGTGTTCTCTTCATATAAAGAGACCTTCTCCCTTTATCCAATATGCAACCTTTTCGATCGGATCATGAGATATTGCTGCTTGATCAATGGGACTTATCTCCTTTACGTGCATCTCATATGTATAGGTTGATCATAAGTGTGCTTCACATGATGGACCTGGTCCATGACTGAGTACATTTGTCATTCTTCAAAACTTCACCTGTTCTATGGCCAACAAAAGACCAAACATGTGACATGGCATTCATGTCAGAGCGATTGGCGAACATGTTCAACATTAAGTGTTTATTAGTATTCATTCTGTCAAGTTGAAGTGTTCAAATGGAAAAAAAATATAAGTTTCACGTATCGGCTTTACAAATCGATACAAGTTTAAGTGGTCAGGAAACCATTTCGCCTTATTAATATAAGTATCTTTTTCCTAAAAAAAAATATCAACTTGTTTGGATGGTTGTAACAACTCGTTTCATAATGTATTGTATCATATTGTATACTATTATACTGTATCGTTTTGATGTAATACAATATTTTGATAGATTGTATTGTTTGTCGTCTCTTCATAATGTCACGTACCAATAATATGAAGAATAAACTTGTAATATTATATAAAAAAAGTAAGGTACAAGGTAAAATTATTATTTAAAAAGATAGGGTAAATGATAAAATAGAATTATTTATTAATAAGGAAGGACAAGATGAGAGGAAAAAATAAGGTAATGACGCGATCACACCAAATCAATCGTTATATAAAGTGATATTTTTTCGTCTTTATATAATAACGAATTTAACAATACAATATAATAAATTAAAGTAACCATTAAAATAAATATCATATTTGAAAAAAGCTGTTAGAAGTTAGAATAATTTAACAAACAGTACTAAGCTTAGCCCGTCACAACTAAACTTGTAAACAAAATTTATTCCGGTATAAAAAACCAAAGGGAGAAGAAGAAAGAGAGACAAATACGAATATGGAAAGGAGAGGGAGACAACCAAGATGTCCTCTAATGTTCTCCAACCACACCCACACACAATTCAGCCTCTTAGCCCCTCATTTTCCATATATGGGGTGTTATTTAATTTCTTTTTCCTAAATTCATAGCCTCAAAAATATATCTCAATATCCCTTCTGGCCTTCCACATTCTCTCCCTTTTTATCCCTCTTAATAAAACAGATCAAATAACTGTTTTTGCTATATATATATATATATATATATATATATATATATATATATAGCACATACCCACTAAGGAAAACAGCCATTAAAATTCTTTTGGAAAACCTTAAAGATTTGATTTTTTTGATGTGGGTATGAGTTTTCTTGAAATTTTTTGGCTGTTTTCCTTAGTGGGTATGTGCTACTAATAGAGATGAAAAGGTCTATAGAGGGTTTCAATCAACTAAATGCCGTTGATGAAGAAGCAAAGGCAAAGCTCAAGCAGAAACATCTGTTAAACGAGTTCTTGGAACTGCAAAAGGTTTGCACTTTCTGGATTTTCTTAAATAAGTTCTAATTAGTTTGATTAGACTATTTCTTTTTGTCTGCCTAAGCCTAGTGTGCAGAGTGTAGCAGATGCGCACAAACTGGCTCGGACACCACCGTGCATAAGAAAACTGTCTATTTGTTTCCACTAGTTCCTTGTTTGTGCTAATTCCCATTGTTGACATGTATAATCTGAGTTTGGCATTTTATTGTTTTGTTTTTGGTTATACTTTTAAGTGCTGTTCAATGTGCATTGGGATTTATAAAGAATTGCTCTTTTTGGTTTCCTGTGATTATATACCGTTTTTAAGATGAAATTGTTTACTTCAGAATGATATTTTTGGATGTTAATTGTGTGATCATGGTCTGCCAACTCTTGTATAGGAATTTGTCTCCAAGAAGAGGAAGTTGCAGGCTGCCAAGCAGAGGAGAGATATCATTTTGGGTGAAATCCTGTATGATCATATTTTTTCTCAAACTGATAGAATAGTTATTTCCCCTATTGCGTCTTGTTTTCTTATAGGTGAAGGAAAAAAATAACTACTACACCTCAATCGCAAACTGGTTCTGGTGTGCAATATGAATCCTTTATACTTGAATCCTGTATGATCATATTTTTTCTCAAACTGATAGAATAGTTATTTCCCCTATTGCGTCTTGTTTTCTTATAGGTGAAGGAAAAAAATAACTACTACACCTCAATCGCAAACTGGTTCTGGTGTGCAATATGAATCCTTTATAACCATTCCGTTTTGCTTGAGTCCATTTCACTCCCATACACTATATTTCGTCGTTTAGACAAAATAAGGGGTTTTCAAAAACTAGAGATTCTTTAAATCTCCCAATTATATGCATATACAACAACTAACTTAATCATATTGCCCATTATAAATACTTACTTTTCTCTTAAAATGATGTAATGGGAAAAAAGAAAAGAATAGAAAATAGAAAGAAAAATTAATGCCCTAATATTATACTTGTTAAATTTCAGATTTTTAAAGCAAAGGCGTAGGTACTTGTTGAAAAGCCAATCATCCAATGTTGATAGTAAAAGAGATATTCCACATATGAAGAATTTCGATACCAAGAGAGAAGTTTCTGAAGAAGAAAGATTCAATAGTGGCTATGATGCTGCAGGAGAAACAGCTCGTCCCGCCTTCACCTCAAAGTTCAACTCGGTAACATACTATGTTCAGATATGTCAAAGATTTAAACTTTCACTTCCTCATGAGTTGTGTATGTATAAACTAATTATTTATGTTACAGGGATATGATGTAGGAGATGACGAAGCGCTAGCAGGTAGGGACGTGTTGAGGTTGAAGTTTCTGCCGAAGAGTTACCTGATTGATGAAAATGGAGTTGGAAAGAAGAAACTCTCTTGGCATGGTGAAGTTACTTTAAAGGTTTAAAATTCTGATACATCTTACTTTCAGGAGACTGATCTACATAAGTTTGTGGACAAGTCATTCTTCATCTCATTGAATACTTATATGTTGCTTCCTTTTTCCCCTAGGAGAAACAGTTCAACTTGGGAATAATTTATGATATGAATTTTGTTTTAATAATTTGCAGTGCTTTAGTTTGATGGTAGTGATGCTTGTGTTTTCAACTGTCTACTATCTGATGCGGTACCTTTGCTTTTTATGCAAGAGGTGGATCCAGAATTTTTATTAATATAATGAACCTCCTTATCCATTACCCTTGAAACATTACTTGTGTCAAAGGAACTTAATAACATGTATATATACGTAGTTTTAGTTCTTAAAATGTAATTCATCTATATAACCAAAGTCAAACGGACCGATGTATTGAGAATGAGGAATTACTAGACACCATTAACCTTGGCAAAAATTCTAGATATATATGTATATATATTGAAAACGGTCATACATTCTGCCTGGAGCCCTTACGATCAAAAGTTTGACAGGGCCACTGGTTGAGCAGTCTGCTGATGTGCCTTGACACCTTCAAATCTTGAGTCCGCCTCCGCACATAGTAAAAAATATTTGATGACAGGTTGCTGATTAACACTCGATGTGTCGTCTCTGCCTTTTTAACAATGTTTTTATTGAGCGTACCTTCTCATTGTATGAGTGATGAGGAAAGTTGCTGACTGAAACTGGCTTTTTAGCTATCTCATTTGCTCATTTGCTTAAGAGTTATGGTTTTCCATATGCAGCACGAGGGTTCTCATTGAATGGAAGATGGTTCTATATGTTGACTGTATATCGAGTTGAAAGAGAGAGGAGCTTGAGCAAAGGCACTTCTCTTTGTGTATGAGATTTGCTGGACACTGCAGAATAATTTTTACTATTTTTGGTATTGCACCCGTCCTGGAAACAGCCTCTCTGTCCCCGGGGTATGGGTAAGATCTGCGTACATATTACCCTCCCCAGACTCTACTTGTGGGATTTTACTGGGTTGTTGTTGTTGTTTGATATTGCACCCGTGTTGGATCTTCCAACAAAACATTATTTTTTGAGGATTCGACATGCAGCCAGCAACATATTCAGAACGTCCGAGCAACACAGGTTGAGACTAGCTTGTGCCCACCATTACTCTATTCCATCAAGTACTTCATATCTCTCACCGGCATAAGTACAGGAAAGTATACTCAAACAATGGATTAGGCATCGGAAAAAATTACAACTAGAGTAAGGTGTGTTGCTTCAAATAAAGGAATCAGATATTCAGAATGGTCTGATACTCTTTGTAAGCAAGTTTATGCTTTTCTGAATAATAATTAAGAGACTAGAGAGAATTTAGAATAACAGTGTCGATATGTCCGAGTGGTTAAGGAGACAGACTTGAAATCTGCTGGGCTTCGCCCGCGCAGGTTCGAACCCTGCTGTCGACGCAAATGTATTGATATATTCGAGCTAGTTGTCAATATTTAATTTCAGTCTTTTCAAAATTTAAGAACGCAAGAAATAAATTAATCTATTCCACAAATTCTTGAAAGCTATTAATCCCGCTTTCATATAATGCACCCATTCAAAATTAAACTACATGCTTCCGCTGAAGCATTAGAGCTGCTCCTGCTGCTCCTTTTTCTTCTATATATTATGATTTTTCTTTGAGAACACTCGCCTCGTCATCGGCTCCTTCTCTCTTTCGAACTCGGATTTATATTTTTTTATTTAAAAATCTCTAATCAAGGATAGAACAAGAGCTGTTATGTATTATATTTAATAGAATCCAATTTCTTATATAACTCTGTATTTACCTCCTCGTTAATTATGCCCAAAATTTTTTAACGAATATAATGAGCATTGATTTGACGCGGCGGTTGTTTTCCAATAAATGAACCCTTCCCCTGCCTCAAAAAAAGAAAGAACTCATTGAGCTTAAGTTTTGCCCGTAAAAATATTTGAATGCTCAGGTCACTCTATATATAGCTAGAAAAGATAGGAAGTTCGTCCGGGATAATATTAAGTGTATATTTACATAGCTGCACCTTTTTCTTCTATATATTATGATTTTTCTTTGAGAACACTCGCCTCGTCATCGGCTCCTTCTCTTTTTTGAACTCGGATTTATATTTTTTTATTTAAAAATCTCTAATCAAGGATAGAACAAGAGCTGTTATGTATCATATTTAATAGGATCCAATTTCTTATATAACTCTGTATTTACCTCGTTAATTATGCCCAAAACTTTTTAACGAATATAATGAGCATTGATTTGACGCGGCGGTTGTTTTCCAATAAATAAACCCTTCCCCTGCCTCAAAAAAAGAAAGAACTCATTGAGCTTAAGTTTTGCCCGTAAAAATATTTGAATGCTCAGGTCACTCTATATATAGCTAGAAAAAATAGGAAGTTAGTCCGGGACAATATTAAGTGTATATTTACATTAAGTATGATTTAATAACTTGAATATAAGGATAGCTTCAAACTTAAATGTTTTCAGATCTAAGCGTTTATAAGTTTCGTAGCTGAGAAATCAATTGATCCAAAATCCAATTACTGGTAACTGATAGTGTCTGTGTTAAACATGAATTGGTAGCCCCAAATAAGAGTAGGTGGCATACAACTTATTAATCTCTCCGTTTTATTTTGTTTGGTCTATTTTCTTATTAGTCCGTTTAAAAAAAAGATATATTTCTATATTGTTTTTAGTGAGAAACCTTATAGTCATACAAGTGTTAAGGTATTTTTAACACCATCCCATAACATCCAAATTCGACTGTCTAATTCACATTTAAACATCAGATTTTCAATTGGGAAACTTTTTCCTCAATTTCTAAACATCCACCCTCAAATTCGTTAATTAGACGAGGAATACAACAATAGATTAATTTATCATGATCGAAATAGAGTTAAGATTAGTTATACAATAGTTCTCCTTCAAAATCCCTTGCGAAATCGTCTCTCACCGAGCTCCAAATCAGATTATGTGCTATAAAATTTCAAACCCTTGAAATCCTCTTTTCTGCCCAGCGATTTTCGCATTTGCGCTCATGGGCGGCATCTGCGGGTACTGGGTTGCATCTGCAAGCCCGCTTCTACGATCCCCCAGCCGCACCTGCTATTCCTGCTGCCTAGATCCATTTCCGCTTCTACGCCTGTCATGACCCGGATTTGCCCCACCATCAGGAGTCGTAATGGCGCCTACTGTCGAAGTTAGGCAAGCCAACCTTTATAATCATTTTCACAATTTATATCTAAAACATTTAAATACTAGAATAATTGACTAAAGCATGTGGAATTCTTTTAATAACAATAATAATAAAACAAGATGCGGAAACTGACAATCCGTCTCTACCCAATATCTGGTGTAACTGCTCACGGACAACTAAAGAATACTAAAAATAATAGTCTAAAAGAAAATACAACTGGAGTATGTTTGATACAAATATAACAAACTAGAAAAGATAGAGGAAACTCGGGGCCCGCGAACGCCATTGAACTACCTCGGATCCTCTAGACTGAAGAATCTCTTCCGGTCTAAATATGCGGTCCGTAGCCTGGTCCTAACCTGTGCACAAAAATGCATAGAAGCGTAGTATCAGCACAACCGATTCCATGTGCTGGTAAGTGCCCGGCCTAACCTCGGCGAGATAGTGACGAGGCTAAACCGAACGTATCGCAACCAACCTGTGAAGATATATGTAATAACAGGAACATAGCAAGAATTTAAGCAAATAAAGGGGAAGGGGACATGCTGGGGGAGCAACAGTTCAATTATAACTTCTATAGTTAACTAACATGCTTGAGGAATTTAATACATTTCTGTATTTGTATTATTATTTCTGGAGAGTAAAACCTTTGTGGTTTTATACTCTACTAAAATCTACGTGATTTTAACGTTGTTGTCATTCTTTTACAACCTATCTATCGGGGCCTGCAGGCATGAAACACAGCGTCTCCAGGCAGAAAAGACGTTAGTACAAATAAAGTACCGAGTATGTAAGGTAGGAAAGCATAAATAATAATTTTGTAATGTAAAGAGACATAAAGGAGATACAACCTGTAGCATCTGAGTGCCTCTGAGGGCTAATGACATGAAATGTATGATACATATATATACATAAACTCTTATAAACATACGCCTATGTGGGCATCATCATCATCAGATCGTATGCACTCTTGCCTCAGCATCAGCGCCAACGCTCTGAGAATTGTCTGCTTCATGCTTCAACTCATCATCGGCATCAGTTTCAGTCTCCACCTCAGCACACATTGCTTCATGAAGAACTTGTGAATCATCTAAAACAAAAGCAGGTTCTGTTTCTTCGCGAAAAATCTGCTCCATAGTCCCATCTTTTGCCATCTCAGCAATTGAAACATCTCCCTCTCTCACTGCTCCACAATTTTCTTCATTTCCGGACTCAGCACTTCCTACTTCGTTCTTCATCAGCTCCACCGACTCGTCTTTCTTTAACTCTATTTTCACTTCATCAACTGAAGCATTTTCCTCTGCCATGGCTTCATCATTGCCCTAAGTTTTACTCAAAACTACAGACTCTGCTCCAGTATGCCTCTTGTTCCTTCGTATCCTCGTCTTCAATTTGTACCACAAATGTACTCAATTGATCTTAGATTCGTGCACATAATTAAAATCACTTGTATAAAATGTTAGATTCGTACACTTGATTGATCTTAGATTCGTACAGTACAAAATCTTAAATCCGTACACAACTACATGGGATATGGCATGAAAACATAAAAATAATTTAAATGTTAGTGGCTATTTGGTTATAAAACTCCACGACAATCCCCAACGGTGCTCTACCCCACGCTCAGGTCCAGCGTGTAAGTCATCACAATACAGCACTAGGATGTGCAAATCCGGGGTTTTAAACCCATGTTGCTCGGTGAATAGCGCATCGGTTGTGTCCCTTCAGGATTGAATAGTGTATATTAATTGCTTCACCGTGGATGTGATGGATTGCGAGGTTTCAGACCTCAATCTGTGCGTGGCTGATCGCATTGAGCATGGTGACTTGAGATGCTTTATGGGTAATAGTGTTTTTCTTCAAGAATTTAATTATTATTCTAAAAATTCATACAAATTTAAAAGAACTAATGTATTGCTTTACTTTTTTACACAAAAATAACGTTAAAATTTATACTGCATAACTAAAAAAATACATTTTTTGGTTGAAAAAAAAAGAAATGTGTATTCTGGGCTTGCCCAAATTTGAATCAGTGTATGCAATTAGCCATGAATGAGGCTAAGGCGCGTATTGTTTGCCCAAATATAATGCTAAACTTTGAAACTTCAACTTCCACAACCGATGTCGAAACCTACCAAATCACACATGATTGAACTCACATTTTGGACATGAAACTGAATAAATAATAATTAAACAAGAAAGCCAATGAACCAACTGTTGCACGGCATCACTCTTCGTGCTTTTACTCTTATTCCTTACCAAAATAGTCAAATATAATGCACGGCATCACCCTTCGTGCTTTTACTCTCATTTCTCACTAGGAATATCAAATACAAGGCACGTCATCAACCTTCGTGCTTTTACTCTCGATAAAAAGTGCACAACATCAGCCTTCATGCTTTTACTCTCAATAAACAGTGCACGACATCAACCTTCGTGCTTTTACTCTCAATAAACAGTGCACGGCATCACCCTTCATGCTTTTACTCTCTCTTCCTCTCCCAAACAATCGTCACAGCCAAATGGGAACAAGGAAATATATATCTTTCGAGACAGAATATCCCGGCAAGGGAGAACAATACAACAAGTGATACCGACTAGGGAAAGACAACTCAACAATATGTCCTGGCAAGGGAATACAACTCAACATATGCTACCGGCAAGGGAATACAACTCAACAAATGGTCCCGGCAAGGGAATACAACTCAACAAATTGTCCCGGCAAGGTAATACAACTCAACAAATGGCCCCGGCAAGGGAATACAACTCAACAAATGGTCCCGGCAAGGGAATACAACTCAAAAAATGGTCCCGGTAAGGGAAAAGTACCAAAAATTTCCTTTTTAGTTCATTTAATTCTCAACTTTCACTTCATGGTTCTTGTAACAAGTAATTATCACAATTGCTCACTTATTTCAAAATTTAATAGCAAATATGACATCACGGTCATGCTTGACTCTGGCACATAGGTAACTGTCACCATACCTATACACCGACCCCACATAGCACATAACAAATAATAATCTAATCATATTCCCTCAAGCCAAAGCTAGATCGAACACTTACCTCGAAGGCTTCCAACGCAACTCACGCCTCTAGAATAGCTTTACCCCTCGAACTCGCTTCAAAACCGGTTGAATCTAACCACAATTTACCCAAATGTATCAACAAATGCTAGTTAAATCAATTTGGATGCATAAGAATGAAATTCACAAAGTTTTACTCAAAAATTCCCAAAAAGCCCCCGGGCCCACGTGATCAAAACTCGAGGTTCGAACCAAAAGCGGGCTACCCATTTCCCCACGAGCTCATATAAATAACTAGAATGGAAATCAGACCTCAAATCATGGTCCAAAAGCTCAAATTATCGAAAACCTAAGTTCTACCCCAAATCCCAAATTTCCTTTTTTGAAAATCTTTGTTTGAAGTTGAAATTATGTTAAAAGATGTTAAAGAGTAGAAAAATTAAGTTAGAAATCACTTACCAATCGTTTTGGAGAAAAAAAGTTGTTCAGAAAATCACCTCTTAGGTTTTGGGTTTGTGAACAGTGGAAAAATGGCTGAAATTTTAGATTTATAGGCCTTTCTGGGGCCCTGGCACGGACCGCACAGAATTGGCATGCGGTCGCGCTGGTTACCCTGGAAATCACTAGTCTCAGACACAACCACATGGACATCACAGAAATGGTCGCGGCCGTGCAGCTTCATGCAGATCGCTTCCACCGCGGCCGCGCTGCACCACGCGGACCGCATAGGAAAGGATCGCGGCCGCGCAGCTCCACGCGGACCGCACAGAAAGGGATTGCGGCCGCACTGGTTCCTGCAACCCTGAACCTGATATTTTTCCTAAGTTTAAACCACCCCGGACCACCTCCAAAACACATCCGAGCCCTCGGGGCTCTAAGCCAAACATGCACACTGACTCGAAAACATATACGAACTTACTCGTGCGATGAAATCGCTAAAACAGCACCATTTACATAGAATTAAGCCTTAAAATCATAATTTCGCTCTTTAACACTTGAAACTCAAAGTTTCCATTTTCAAGTACGAAATACGTCAAACGACGTCCGATTAAAATAAAACTTCACAGATAGTGCTTAACAATTATTTATGACTTGTACCGGGCATCAGAACCAAAATACGAGCCCGATACCATTACCTAATTCATTTTCCTTATACATTAACAGGAATCAGTTAAACTGAAAATTTGTTTTCTCGGGCCGGCGACCTCGGATTCTGATTTCGGGAATACTCCCGGGTCCCAAATTTAAGTACAAAACCTTCGGGACCATCACATCACATGTCGAGGTCCGTTTACCCAAAATGTTGACCAAAGTCAACCATAACAATATTGGTATCAAAATTCATAGTTTTTCACATGGAATTCAAATATTTTCACATAAAAATATTCCTGCATCGCGCACGGACTGTGCAAACAAATCGAGGCAACCCAATAAGAGGTTTTCAAGGCCTCAGAAGCACAAGGAAAGAAAAAATTACTGTGATGACCCTCTGGGTCGTCACATCCTCCACCTCTAAAACAACTGTTCGTCCTTGAACGGATAAAAGAAGGAAGTGCCTGAGTCGGGGAATATATGGGGATAACGGCTCCGCATATCAATCTCGGACTCCCAGGTGGATGTCTCAGGAGGGTGACCTCTCGACTGAACACGCACCGAAGGAAAACTCCGCGACCTCAACTGTCGAACCTGCCAGTCTAAAACAGCCACCAGCTCATCCTCATATGACATATCCTTGTCCAATTGGACAGTGCTGAAATCTAACACGTGGCTGGGATCACCGTGATACTTCCAATGCATGGATATATGAAAAATAAAATGCACAACTGACAAGCTAGGCGGAAACGCAAGCCTATAAGCCACCTTCCCAACACAGTCAAGAATCTCAAATGGGCCAAAATACCTACGGATAAGCTTGCCCTTCTTCCCAAACCTCATCACGCCTTTCATAGGCGACACACGGAGCAATACTCGCTCACCAGCCATGAAAGCAACATCCCTAACCTTACGGTCTGCAACAATCTTCTGCCTAGACTAAGCTGACCGAAGTCTATTCTAAATGAGACCTTATCCAAGGCCTCCTGTACCAAATCCGTACCCGATAGCCGAGCCTCTCCCGACTCAAACCACCCGATCAGGGACCGAGTTTGCCTATCATACAACGCCTCATATGGAGCCATCTGAATACTGGAATGGTAGCTTTGTTGTAGGCAAACTCCGCTAACGGCAAGAACTGGTCCCCCAAGTGTATTTTATATCGTAAATGTATAATCTGTCTGAACAATGTATCAAAGTTGTATATACATGTGCATTTTCTAATATGTAAATATAGTGTATATAAATTATATACACATTTTGTATGTGTAATATGTGCACACTGCGTATTTAGAGTGTATCATGTATTTTTTTATAGTGGCAGTCTTCTTTGTATACATTTTGTATAGTTGCATCTATTTTGTATATTTTTTGTACATTCACAATCTATTTTGTATATTTTTTGTATAATGACAGTCTATTTTGCATATTTTTGGTATAGTGACAGTCTATTTTGTATATTTTTTGTATAGTGACAGTCTATTTTTGTTTATATTTTGTATAGTGACAGTCTATTTTAGTATATTTTTTGTATAGTAACAGTTTATTTTAGTATTTCTTTTATAATGACAGTCTATTTAGTTTATACATTGCATACAATTTGTGTATAGGGTGTATAATGCATCTTGCAATATATCCATAATATATCATTAATGTATCCCGAGTGCTTTTTGTGTGTACAAAGTGTATAGACCATTTTACTATGTATAAATTTTGTATAATTAATGTATTAATTTGAATATTGTTTGTACCATCTTGAAACCCTCTGGAAAAACAAAATAAAAAACCCAAAATGAAAATGGAAATATCTCCGAATTTAGCATTATTATAAGCCTAAAAGAAAGTATTTCTGTGATAGAAGTATGTCGAAATGAGACTAAGTGAAAGACCATCAACAAACAATATCTTCATTTCTTTGTGGATAAAATTAAAATGTAATTTCTAAATATTCAAATAAAATTACCACGTGGTCTTTCCTCTTTAAATTTTGTGAGGAGAAAATATTTTTTTAACTTCTTGTGCTTTCACAAAACAAAAGGGGAAAAATACTAAAAAAAATAAAAGTGTTATGAAATAATATAAAAGACAAGAACAATAACTCAAGAACAAGAGCAAATAGAGAGAAGAGTAGAGAGAGTTCTTCTTATTGATACTTAGAGAATGTTATGAGTTATTTACAATGGTAGAGAGCACCTCTATTTATAGGGAGGAGGATAATTTATCTACCAAGAATAGAACTCTAGAATCTCTCTAATTATAGACATTCACCTTAAATAGAAGTGTATTTATAACACTCCCCCTTGAATGTCTATTCAATGATGTGCCTCGTTAAAACCTTAAAACAAAACCCAATGGGAAAAATTAAAGTAAGGAAAAAGAGTACACATGTTTGAATATGCGCCTATTGGTTGCCTCGTTAAAAACCTTGCAAGGAAAACCCGGTGGGACAAAACCTTGTAAGGGAAAAAGAGTGCAACGCGCCTTAACTCCCCCTGATAAGAACATCAATTTATGTCCTTAAGTCTTCGCATCCCGATCTTGTGAACTAGCTTCTTGAAGGTTGACTTTGGTAGAGATTTTGTGAACAAATCAGCCATATTTTCGCTTGAACGAATCTGTTGAACATTGATATCACCATTCTTTTGAAGATTTTGTGTGAAGAATAACTTTGGTGAAATATGCTTCGTTCTATCTCCTTTTATGAATCCTCCCTTCAATTGAGCTATACATGCTGCATTGTCTTCATACAAAGTTGTGGCTAGTTTATCACACTTCAAACCACATTTGTCTTGGATATGATGTATTATCGACCTTAACCACACACACTCCCGACTTGCTTCATGAATAGCAATTATCTCGGCATGATTAGATGAAGTAGCCACAATTGATTGCTTAGTCGATCGCCAAGATATGGCGGTTTCTCCACAGGTAAACACATAACCCGTTTGAGATCGAGCCTTGTGTGGGTCGGACAAATATCCAGCATCAGCATAACCAACAAGATCCGGGCAGCAATTCTTGCCATAAAATAAGCCCATATCGGTAGTTCCCTTTAGGTACCGCAATATGTGTTTGATCCCATTCCAATGTCTCCTCGTAGGAGCCGAGCTAAATCTTGCTAAGACATTAACTGAAAAGGATATGTCAGGTCTTGTAGTATTTGCAAGATACATTAGTGCGCCAATTGCGCTAAGATATGGTACTTCAGGACCAAGTAGCTCTTCATTCCTTTCTTGTGGTCGGAATGGATCTTTGTTCACATCAAGTGATGGAACAACCATCGGTGTACTTAAAGGATGTGCTTCATCCATGTAAAACCGTTTCAGTACCTTTTCTGTATAGGTAGATTGATGAACAAAAATTTCGTTTGCCAAATATTCAATTTGCAAACCAAGACATAGTTTAGTCTTCCCGAGATCTTTCATCTCGAATTCATCCTTTAGATAATCAATTGCCTTTTGGAGTTCTATAGGGGTTCCAATAAGGTTTATGTCATCAACATATACGGCAAGTACAACAAAATCCGACGTTGTTTTCTTTATAAAAACACACGGGCAAATGGCGTCATTTATATAGCCTTCTTTTAACAAGTACTCACTAAGACGATTATACCACATTCGTCCAGATTGCTTTAGACCATACAAGGATCTTTGCAATTTAATTGAGAACATTTCCCGAGATTTTGAGTTGTGCGCGTTTGGCACCTTGAGTCCATCGGGAATTTTCATGTATATCTCATTATCAAGTGAGCCATAAAGATAGGCAATAACCACATCCATTAAGTGCATGTCAAGCTTTTCGTGGACAGCAAAACTTATGAGATAACGAAAGGTTATCGCATCCATTACAGGCGAATATGTCTCTTCATAATCGACACCAGGCCTTTGAGAAAAACCTTGTGCAACAAGGCGTGCCTTATATCTTTGTACCTCGTTTTTCTCATTCCTTTTGCGTACAAAGACCCATTTATAGCCGACAGGCTTAACATCATTAGGTGTTTCAACTATAGGGCCAAAAACTTCACGTTTTGCCAGCGAATTAAATTCTGATTGAATTGCTTCTTGCCACTTTGGCCAATCCTGTCTTTTTCGACATTCTTCAACAGATTGAGGTTCGAAATCCTCACATTCTTGCATAATGCTAGATGCTACATTATAAGCAAAGGCATTATCCACCACAATATCCACTCGATTAATATTTGCCTCAATATTAATTGGATTTAGGGATAGTTCCGTATTTTCCAGAGTCTCGGGCTCAATGGATTCTTCATGAATCTCAGAATTTGTTAAATCATGAGATTCTTTCGTGGTGTCATTTTGATCGTTCTTTTTCCTCTTTCTAGGATTTCGATCTTTGGAACCTAATGGTTTGCCACGCTTCAGGCGTGCATTCGACTCATTGGATATGACACTAGATGATTGTCCAACAGGGACATCAATACGGATTGGAACATTTTCCGCGGGAATGTGGGATTTCGTTATCCTCTTCAAGTCCGTAAATGCGTCAGGCATTTGATTTGCTATTCTTTGCAAATGGGTAATCTTTTGTACCTCTCTTTCACAAATAGAGGTATGTGGATCAAGATGAGATAATGATGCATTTTTCCACAAAATTTCCCGTTTGGTTTCATCAACTTCTCCCCCTAATTTTGGGAAAAGTGTCTCATCAAATCGACAGTCTGCAAATCGTGCAGTAAACAAGTCGCCTGTCAATGTTTCGAGGTAGCGAATGATGGAGGGCGATTCAAACCCAACATATATTCCTAACCTTCTTTGCGGACCCATTTTGGTGCGGGATGGCGGTGCAATAGGCACATATACTGCGCATCCAAAAATCCTTAAATGGGGTATATTGGGTTCATGACCCAAAACCAATTGCAACGGGGAATACTTGTGGTAATTCGTCGGTCTGAGACGAATTAGCATTGCTGCATGTAAGATGGCGTGACCCCATACCGAAGTGGGCAGCCTCGTTCTCATAAGTAATGGCCTTGCAATCAACTGCAGGCGTTTAATTAACGATTCTGCAAGACCGTTTTGAGTGTGAACATGAGCTACAGAATGTTCAACTTTTATCCCGATTGATAAGCAATAATCATTAAATGCTTGGGATGTAAACTCAGCAGCATTATCCAGTCTAATGGACTTGATTGGATTATCTGGAAATTGTGCTCGTAGTCGAATTATTTGTGCCATCAATTTCGCAAACGCAAGGTTGCGTGATGACGACAGGCACACATGAGACCATCTACAGGATGCGTCTATCAAGACCATGAAATACCTAAACGACCCACTAGGTGGGTGAATAGGTCCACAAATGTCCCCTTGTATACGTTCCAGAAACGTGGGTGACTCAGTCCCAACCTTTGTTGGTGATGGCCTGATAATCAACTTGCCTTGATAACACGAAGTGCAAGGATATTCATTATTCGAAAGAATTTTGAAATTCTTTAACGGATGCCCATATGAGCTTTCTATAATCCGTCTTATCATGACCGATCCTGGGTGTCCCAATCGATCATGCCAAAGTACAAAGGTATTGGAATCAGTAACCCTCTGGTTTACTGTTGAATGTGCCTCAATTGCACTAATTCTTGTCCAATACAGGCCACAAGATAAAGACGGGAATTTCTCAATAACCCTCTTTTGGCCGGAGACATTCTTTGTGATGACGAGATATTCAAGATTATCTTCATCCATTGTCTCAATATGATAGCCATTCCGGCGTACATCTTTAAAACTCAACAAGTTTCTCTTAGACTTGGAGGAGAACATTGCATTCTCTATGATTAACGTCGTGCCCTTGGGCAGAGTTACAATTGCTCTTCCGGAGCCTTCAATCAATTTACTACTTCCAGAGATCGTAGTAACGTTTGCCTTACACATATTTAGTTGAGAGAAATACTTCCTTTCTTTGAGTATTGTATGTGTAGTACATGAATCAATTAGGCAAATACTTTTACAGTTGGATGTTGATCCAAGTTCGCTTTGTGAGATATCCATATTTGCTATCCCATAGTTTGACATAATAAAGAGATACAAGAACATAAGAATAAACAAGTTCAATTCTTTTGTGTCACATAATATTTTCAAAATCTGCTGCTAACAGTTGACTAACAAAATCAGATATGTTATCCATTACTTTGCAGTTTGAAAATTTCAGTTTAAACGTTTTCTTCAAACAATCGATTGTTAAACACAAACAATCGATTGTTGAACATTGACAATCGATTGTTAAACACACACAATCGATTATTTGCTATTTTTGAAAAACTTCAGATCACTATCTTAAGACAATCGATTGTTATGCATAGACAATCGATTGTTGGCTTATTTTGAAAAATTCGACCTGTTTCAAGACAATCGATTGTTATGCATGGACAATCGATTGTTGGCTATTTTTGAAAATTTCCAGCTGTTTTAAGACAATCGATTGTTAGACAAAGACAATCGATTGTGGACGATTTTTGAAAAATTCCAGATTACTGTCTCAATGACAATCGATTGTTAGTCAACGACAATCGATTATTGTTCAATTGTTTTTCAACTTTAATGCGAAAATAGTTGATAATCAACTAGTTTTTCAGGCTAGTCGATTACCCCTACTGGAAAATAAAAATTTTATTGATATTTGAGCATATTGCAGATATTCTAAAGGACTACTTCTAACATTGCATCATGAACTAACTAATACGAGCTAATACTAATGACTATTAGTTTATTCACTAACTAATACAAATAAGTAGAACAAAATCAAATAACTCCATCTTCTTTCATCACGGACCCATCGCCGATTAGGTGGTCTATTCCCCTCGGGTTGCTCAAAGAAGTCTGCCACATCCAGGTGGGTGATGTCCTCATTGTCGTCATAGACAAAATTTGTTTCAGGGCCTTTTCTCTTTCGAGATGCTTGATAAAGGTCAACCAAGTGTCTTGGTATACGGCAAGTCTTTGACCAGTGCCCTTTCCCACCGCAACGATAACATATCGTTTCTGAACCATTTGCCTTAGGATCTTCATGACCCCGTTTCTGCTTTCGGCGGTTATCTCTCTTTGGGGGGTGACGGACTTCATTGGAATTTCTTCCTTGTCTACGTCCCTGGCTATGACCCCGTTTACGACCATGACCATGGTCCTTTTCATGTTTGGCATAATGAGAGTGCACCTTATCTGCTTCAGGCAGTGGTGTAGACCCAGTGGGTCGATTTTCATGATTTCTCATGAGCAGGTCATTATTTCGCTCAGCCACTAGTAGAAGAGAAATCAGTTCAGAGTACTTTGTAAAGCCTTTCTCTCTGTACTGTTGTTGCAGTACTATATTGGAGGCATGAAACGTTGTAAACGTTTTCTCAAGCATATCATAATCGGAGATATTATCCCCGCATAGCTTCAATTTGGAAGTAATTCTGAACATAGCAGAATTATATTCAGAAACGGACTTAAAGTCCTGGATCCTCAGATGAGCCCAATCATATCGTGCTTGTGGCAGAGTGACCAACTTCAGGTTGTCATATCTCTCCTTTAAGCCGTTCCACAATACGAGTGGATCCTTGACGGTGAGATATTCAATCTTCAAACCTTCATCAAGGTGGTGGCGCAAGAAAATCAAGGCCTTCGCACATTCTTGGGTGGATGCTTTTTCTCTATCTTTGATGGTGTCTCCGAGACCCATAGCATCTAAGTGGATTTCAGCATCCAACACCCATGTCATATAGTTCTTGCCCGAAATTTCAAGGGCAACGAACTTTCTTTTCGTAATGTCAGACATAATCGAAAATTAAATTAGGAAGAGGGAAATACCTTAGATTTCTCGAGAATGGTTCTTGAGACGGTAGAGTCTCGTGCTGATAACGTGTTATGAAATAATATAAAAGACAAGAACAATAACTCAAGAACAAGAGCGAATAGAGAGAAGAGTAGAGAGAGTTCTTCTTATTGATACTTAGAGAATGTTATGAGTTATTTACAATGGTAGAGAGCACCTCTATTTATAGGGAGGAGGATGATTTATCTACCAAGAATAGAACTCTAGAATCTCTCTAATTATAGACATTCACCTTAAATAGAAGTGTATTTATAACAAAAAGAAAACTGTGACAAATAACTCACTCAATTGACAATAGAGGTGACAAAATACATGCCATTGGATCCAACAGTAGCCTAATAATACCAGAAGCAAAATTAAATCATAAAAAAACTAATTTTTTTATTTTAGAAATTCTTTTTAATAACATTAAGAAAAATTTGGAACAAAAATGAAGGGATTTTATAAGTTGAAAGGAGGTGGAATACTTAAGATGGGAATTAGAGCTAAGAGACTTGAGAAGAAGTTGCTTCCATGTCGTTGTTACAGATTTACTCATTTTCGCATTATTTTTTCAAATTCTAAGGAGAATTTTTATTTTTTTGGCTGCTGAAATAAACGGCAATTTTATTTGCTCTCTATTTTCCAACAATTTTGCTTACTATTTTCAGGTTTGACTATGGCGGATGAAAACATTACCAACGATGAGGTTTATGATGATGCGGCGGTGGAGATTTTCATAGACGAAAATCCGATACTGCGTCAAAAACCTCTGTACTGAAACAGAAGATAGCGGCACCGGAGCAAGAGAAATCCCAGCTTCTTCACGAGAATGATATCAAACAGAGAATCGAAAAACTAAAGAGGTCAATCGAGGAATCACATAACAAAATTTGAATTGTTGAAGAAAAAAGCAGAAAACGGTACTTTTAGGCTAGCCAATGAAATTATTTTGAACTATAAAATGTGTTCTGTAATTTTGAGCACCTGAATGTCAGTGAATTTGGTCGAATGGCTACAAATGATATTTGCAATGGGCCGAAAGGTTTGAACACCATTTATGTGTAGAAGCACATTTGGATCTTGAGCATTCATACTTCCATTATACACAGGGATTATTATTGCTTTATTTTAAAAGATTCATATAAGATTTTACCAAACACATGTCTTCTCCACAGCATTGATACATTTATGTGGTAAAATAGTAACACTACTTATAGATTACAATTCTACTATGAATGTGGATAAAAAATGTAAGTAAATCAAAAAAAATGCCATGTCTATAGAAGACAAACTCAGTAGCAAAGAGGTAATAGATTTTCATCTCTTCTATGGGATAATGAAATCAATTTTGTGATAAGAGCAAGCACAATTTTGAGCACCAATATCTTGAGCAACACAAGGAGGTGTAACCTTTCCATCTTTGTACCATTTTTTCCTTTGTTGCAGTAAATCATTGATGAAAGCATCCAAGATTTCTGTGGTTATACCAGGCATAACAATAACATGTGCCATATCTCTCACACAAGAAAGCTGCCAACGACGAACAAATTCATGGTCACGAGGTCTCTCCAGGACAACTATGATACTAAGTTCATTAAGCATGACACTCATTCCTGCTTGTTGAAGACCATCTTTTAAGTATTTGGCATTGTCAAGGCATCTCTTCACGTCTTTTTGAAGCCCAATTTGTCCTTTACAGCTTAAACTATACCACAGGAATATTGGAGCTAAACCATTTCTACTTCCAGATATTGTGGCATCTACTGAAGCAATATACTCAACTTTTCTTGAGAGGTTGTTAATGTAACTTTTCCTTGTTATTTGAATTCCACAAGGCATTGGACATCCCAAGAACTTGTGACCAGAAATTGTGACGCTTCCAATTGGTTTCTTGAATGAAATCATCTGTTGCAAAATACATATCATAAATGTTTGAGCTAATTTCATCTTAAGTTATAATACTTTAATATTTTAATAAGTAAGAAAGTAAAAGGAAAAATTACACTGTATAGCCGCTGTAAAAATAATAGCTAAAAAAATATATAAATATATATATATAGACACTGTATGTTATATACAAAAGTTATACAAACTTTTTATTCTTTTTCGGCTCCCAAATATAAATAATTTTTGGTGCAAGTTAAAAATGATAATACCCCTAAGAAAAAAAGAACTTACATTTTTAATAAAAGGGATAATAAGCCCATTAAGTGCTGCATCACAGTGAATGTAAAATTGATCATATGTATAGCCACAATCTTTAAGTGTTTGAAGAATAATATCAAGATCATCAACAGCTCCTTTGAAGGTAGTACCTAGAGTAAAAATTAAAATCATTAATTATTAGATTATCCTGAAATTCTCTAGCGAAAATGAACAAGATTAAAGGGAAGATATATATTAGAATACTTACCAATTGTAACATTAATTATTGCTGGTTTGCCCTTGTTTTGAAGTAATTTTGCTTTCAAATCTGAATAATCCATCTCTCCATGTACTGATGTATTAACGATTTCAAAATCCATTCTGTACATCATCGCAGCTTTGGCGACCGAATAATGTGAGTCTTTTGATGCATATAATATCCCAGTTGGAAGTAATTCTCTCCTGCAAAAATAATCATAGTAAAAAAACTTCCATTTTAATTGCTCTCATTAAATTAATTATAGCGCATCAATTATTAATTTTTTAAAATTTTTCTCATATATTTCAACATTGACTTTCTGATCCCACATTTCTTTAACTTTGTTAGATGAGAAACAACCAGCTAAGAGTACTTTTTTTTTTTTACAAAAGTAAATAACTTCTTTCATTGAAATAGAATTTATAAACTTGGGTGGCTGATTAGGTGTTTAATTATATTTTGCACAAAGCTAGAGTGGTTGAAGAAAGTGTTTACGGCTCACGCAATCAACAACAACAGCAACAATCCAGTATAATCCTACTTAGTGGGTCTGGGGAGGGTAGTATGTATGCAGACCTTACCCCTACCCTTGGGTAGAGATGCTATTTTCAAATAGACCCCCGGCATCCTTCCCGCCAAGAACTTCCCACCTTGCTCTTGGGGAGACTCGAACTCACAGCCTCTCGGTTGGAAGTGGAAGTTGCTTACCATCAGAGCAACACCTCTTGTCGCTCACGCAATCAAACATATAAAAAAATTAGGATATATAAAACTTTCTCAACATACTTGGTTAGTCTATTTCAAAATTCTTTTTCTTTTCCAAAATAGGAAATTAAGAAAGAGAGGAAAGTAGTCAAAATTGGTGCATACCCAACCAAAATGCCATGGAGATTTCCTTCAGTGCCGCCATTTGTAACATAACCCCAATATTGATCTTTTTCAATTTGCCATAAGTCTGCAAACCAATTCAAAACAGCCACTTCGAAATCTTTTGAATGAAAATCCACAGTGTTTTGAAGAAAGGGATCACCACAATTATTCAAGTGGAATTGCAATAGTGGGGCTAAGCTAGCGTAGTGCTCATAACATATGTTTACTGGATAACCTGAAACATTAAAAACAATATTTCAACAACCCAACTTTAGGAAATTCACAAAAATAAATAAAGAAGTTATCCTTTTTTAAAGAGTGTTATAGTCAAAGACAATAAATCAATTTTTCATTTTAAATAATGATAATTTTGACTGAGTAAGCCTGTTTTGATAGCTCTAATTTGAAAAATTTGAAAGGTATATGCCTTAAATTCTATATTCAAATACTCCTATTCAATTATTTCCTAAAAGAAATTGCGAACCGCCATAGTGGAACGAGTGAGTCTTAGACCGTCTTGCATGACAATTTTGTCTAACACATAGTAATATTTTATATATTTAGTATCAAGGAACTTTAGATGGGGAGGCTGGGCACAGTGGTAGAGTTATATGAGCAGAATTATATATCGTATTTATATATTATTTCATTGCCTTAGTAAAAATTTTACCTCTGCGAATGATTGGACAATAAGAAAAAGAAAGGAAAATTACCAATATAGTGGGGTGTTGGGAATAGGACCAAAGCTAAAGGGGTGGAAGGGGTTCATGTCGGAAAATAACACTATATATGTTAGTATGTTTTTTTAATATATATATATATATATATATATTATAAATTGATTATTTTAGAGAAAATTCTGCCTCCGGTATTGTATATGCAAGAATATTATGTATGTTAAAGAATAAAAGACGAATTACCTATATGATAGTTGATACGTTGAGAAAGTGTGTCAATATAATTCATCAAAATACAGTCGAGACTTGGTCCATCATTTCTAGACCCTGGCTCTGTTACTGTAATATTCAAATTCTTCCTTGGTGCAGTTGGTGTTGCCAGCTTTAGTCTTTTCATTTCTCCAAAATCTCCATTTCCTATTAAACCAGGTGGTACCAATCCTCTGGGAGTTACTGCCGATGGCTCAAACTCCTTCATTATCACACAAGAGAACCCATATTAATTTTCAAAAAACATGAACATAATTGTTTTTTTAATGATTTGAAAGGTATTGATAGACCTAAACCACCATGCAAACGACTATAAATGGTATGAAAAAAGAATGTTCTGTGTTTTTGTGTGTGTATGTGTGTTTGCTTTTTGGGTTTCCTTTGTCTTCAAGACAAGATACTAGAAACCATGCAGAAAGATGAAGCAAAAAACAAGAATAAGGATTAATTAACCTCAAGTCCTCAGCTAAACCAAAAGGGAAAAAAATGAAGATGAAGATTCTTTTGGGTATTAATGAAAAATGATAATAATTCAATTCGATAATCTTCACACTACCCATGAGTTATGTTTTAGTTTCATAAATAACAAAAACATAAAAATAATAAAATAAAAGGATCCGAATAAATTTATGTTTGCAAAGTAATGGAGATTGTAATGTTAAGAAGAAATTGGATGAAATATTAGAATACCTTCTCATATGATAAGCTTCCCATTCTTGGAGAGCTAAAGGTATTTTGAGTTCTTTTTTGTTAGTTTGGAATGGAAACTAAGTGCGATAGAATTATGTATAATATCCTTGGGATTATATAGCTATAAATGATCATGGGTTTGGGCACCAACCACAATTTACTTTTTTTATTTTTTCATTTACCTTTAATCTTTTCTTCTTGTATCATCACCTTTCCCCCTTGGTTTCCCACTTTAACAAGTCTTTGAGTATTATTGCAAAAAAGTCCTCTTACTTATTTTGGTGCGTGGCCATTTTTTTGACCTCGTGTAACACATCACTTGTTAGACTTTGCTAGCCATTCTCCACCAAATTAATTGGTAGGTGAGAAAGTAAATCCAAAATCAAATGTATTATTCATGCACAAGTGGTGGTGTCTAAACTCGAGTTTGTAATTGTTTCATTATTCTTTTTAAGCCTTATCACCAACCACTAATTGCATTTTTGTACATTCTTAGCATAAGATTAGTTTTTGATTTGATGTCTACTACGACTACTTCTTAGCTAATTTTTACTCCATAATATTACTTCAAACCATTTTTTTACCCCCGGAACTGTGGGATGGCTTATTTAACTTATGACACTGAGTATGTACGTAAAATATATTTCTTACACTATTTAAACTTGTTATAGCAGGTATTTATATCGTATTTCCAAGTTACTAATCTCATGGCCAATTACGTTTAACTGTCTTTAGAGATAAATATTTTTTATACCGTTAAAGTTAAACACTTGTGCGAAAATAGAGAATTCTCTATAATTTAGGAAATTGACTCACCTGCTTTATATAGCGGAAAGCTCATAATAAGGAGTGAGTCAACAAAAACATACCCAATATTATTTTCAGAATTTACGGATGAGATAATACCGGATATGTTGTTATTGTTCTTGACTCACTTCTTGTTATGAGCTTTTCGCTATATAAAGTAGGTGAGTCGAACCATACACCCCACACACTATATATATTTGGCTAACTTGTTGAAAATGAGGGGTATGAAAAGTAAGTAGAGGAAATCAACAGGATATACATGAAATTTTCGATTTGATGTAAACATGTACGACGAGATTTCGTCACTCTTTGTAACTTGTCGCCGATAATTAGTTTTTGACCTTGGTCAGCCAGTAAATAAAGTTATTATTATATATTTTTGAGCTAAGACAGGGATTGCGCATACAATGAAATCCAAAAAGAAAAAACAAAGAAATTTTGATGTAATTTTGAATAACTAGATGAATAATAATAATAATAATAATAATAATAATAATAATAATAATAATAATAATAATAATAATAATTTACCTTTTCTCTTATAAGAAACGTACCTAAGGCCATAAAGCGTAGGGCTAAAATTTATGTTACGGGTATGACACAATGCAACAGTTTTAATTCAAATCATATATTTATCTTAAACAATTGACGAAATAAGTAATTTAAAATTTAGTAATTTTAAAAAATTAAAAATTGTTCCGGCGTTAAACACTAAATTTTTGCTCCGCCTTACATAAGGGAACAAGTTATTCACTGCCAAATAGTTTGACAAAATAGTTCTCTTCTAAAACGTATTCTTTTCCCACACCATTATTGTAGCATAGACCGTTTGAGAGTTGCAGAATGCTTTTATTGATCATGGAAAAGATCAAAATTAATAAAAGGCACTCAAGACCAAGTAAAAATTGTAAAGTGAGGAAATAAAATAAAACTAATGTAATTGCACTGTATTAAACCAAGTCAAATTAATTGGGTATTTAAAAACAAATTAAACAAGAAAGTCGTAAAAAAGATTTCTGCCTCTTTTTTATTTTTATTTTTTTATGCAGAAGAGCTTTTGACATGCAATTAGCCAGAATAATTTCATTTATTTTATTTGTTCGATCAGTATCTTCAAGAATATTTATATAATAATATAGAAATAGAAGGAAGATTTCAATGGTTTTGTTATTTGCATGACGGAATTTGAGTGGTGGAGCAAATGTACACCTTTAATTCTTTACAACTTTTTAGAGCGACAGTTTAAATTATTGTCATTTTGAGGAAGGTGTAGGTGGACTGTCCAATTCTAGGTAAAAGTTGTTCACTCTTAACAATATTTTAACAGTTTAGTTGTTAATTGTTATTAGTGACCAGTGAAGGTACTATTGACAATGCAAAAGCAAGTGAGCTTACACATTACACCTAATCAGTGGCGGAGCCCCAATTATCTCTAAGAAAAGTCAAAATATAAATGAGTAAATATATTAAAGTTAAGGTAAGTCAACACATAATATATATATATATATATATATATATATATAAAACCTATCTATGCAGTGTAATTTTTCGATAAATGAGTGAATTGACCCCCCTTTCCAATGAGTGGCTCCGCCACTGCACCTAACAGAAAAATATTATTCCTTAATAACAATTACAGTGGAGGAATATGTATTCTTTCATTGGTTTCAACCAAACGTTTTAGGGTCCGAGTCCTAAGTATGGAGTCACCTTTAACTTATTAAAGAGCATTTTACTCCGATATAGAATTTTGTGGTGCGAGTCCAAATCTAATCAAACCACAATAACTAATTCAGATACCGAAAATCGAATAAAAAAATTTACCAGGGTGTTATACTTGCGTGCCTCATGTGGGACATATTATATAAGTGCCAAAAATTCGAATTTGATTTGTTTTATCTTATTTATCAATAAGTCATAAAATTAGGAAGTATGTCCGTGCTTGCAGAAGTTGGGATGTCGATCAGCACTCAATAAGTTAATTATACCTTAATTAGCAAGCAAACCATTTTGACTTGGTTATCTTAACTCCACTTTTAACTAAGAGGTTGTGAGTTCGAGTTTTCCCAGGAGCAAGGTGAGAAATTTTTGGAGGGAAGGATGTCGGAGGTCTATTTGGAACAACCTTTCTATCCTAGGGTAGGAGTAAAGTCTACGTATACACTATCCCCTCAGAACCTCACTAAATAAAATTGTACTGGATTGTTGTTGTTGTATCTTAACTCATGTTCAACACGGCAAACTCAATATAAAAGAAACATTTCGCAATTAGTCTCATATATTCACCTAACAAAACCTATGCATAAAATAAATTCTATATCTCAAAGTGTCATTTAAACTACTCAATATAATACTCGTATCACTAATATTGGTTAGGAGTGCATGAAGCGACTCTAAAACGGTGTTTGCAAACACAAGTGGGGCTCGTCCACAATGCTAGCTATCTTTGACAGTAGACTTCATATTCGAGCTTTTGAATATGAAATTACTTTTGTGATAGAGCATTTTACCCTCTAATACACAATTTTTGAGGCCTGTGAACAATAAATTAAACCAAAGCTAGATATTACTAAAATATTCTAGACTATTCTAAAATAGTCTAGAATGAGCTAGAATGTTCTAGAAGGTTCGAGAACATTATGGAGTTCTCTGGAATATTCTAGAAGATGATAGAAACTCTTTTATGTATAGTAGAGAATGTGAGAATATTCTAGAGTAGTGGAATATTCTAGAACATATGAGAATAGGTAGATATGAATTTTGTTTAGGATACTTATATGGAATATTCTAGAATGTCGTAGAACATGGAGGTTGATGCCTATAAATAGGGGAAGACCTCCTCATTTGTGTAATGTACAAAAAAAGTGTGAGCCCAAGTGTGTACCAAAGTGATCCCTTGTGTAATAAAAGTTGAAGAATTATAAAAGTCTCTCTCCATATAGCTACATATATTAAACCTTCCAAACTACTTCCATTTCTTCATTTATCAACTAAACGAAATCTCTTTCCTTCTTACATTTAAAGGTCTTCTATCTTTAAATTATTCTCCTACATCTGGTATCAGAGCATTGGTTCGTTAGAAGGGTGATTCATTAACTATGGCAGGAAAGAATATCGTGTGCATGGTTCGCAAGTTGACGGGGAAACAAAATTACAACTTTTGGAGGATTCAGATGGAGACACATATGAAGGCGTATAATTTGTTAAAATATACGCGAGAAGAACTAGAGGAAGGTGCCGAAGAGAACGAAATAAGGCGTGATAGTATGGCCTTGTCCCAAATACACCAGGCCATCGATATGTCTGTGTTTGGCAAAATTTCCACAGCCCAAACAACAAAACAGGCTTGGGATATTTTGGCCAAAGCATATCGTGGAGTTGATAAGGTCCAAAAGAATAATTTGATGGCGCTAAAAAGGAAGTTCGAGCTTGCCACGATGGAGAAGTCAGAGACAGTTGAGGGATACTTTTCGAGGTTGACGGAGATCAAGAATGAGATGGAGCTCAATGGTCATACCCTCAGCAATGAGACTTTCGTTGAAAAGGTACTTAATACTTTACCTATGAAGTTTGATCATATTGTGGCAGTAATTCAAGAGACCAAGGATCTTTCAACTTTAAGTACCGAGGAGCTTCTGGGCTCATTAATTCTTCATGAGAATAGAATTAGTGGGAAATTAGAAGAGTCATTGGAGAAAGATCCGACAGAGAAGGCATTGCAGGCACATACTAAAGTTAAAGAGAGAGGAGAATCTTCTAATGTGGCGGAAACTAGAGGACATGGTTTCCGAGGCAGAGGTCGTGGAGGCACCGGCAACTATCGTGACCGTGGAAGAGGTAATCATCATTTCCAGCCAAGAGGAAATTACAACAATCCAGGTCAGCAAAAACCTCCCCTTAAATGCTATAACTGCGGTAAATTGGGTCATTATGCTAAAGATTGTTGGAGTAAAAGAACTGAAAATAAACAAGTTCATGCTCGAGTAGCTGAGGATGAAGGGGATAAAAGTGAAACCATTTTTTACTCCGCATCTATGGCTGCTGTTAGTGAAGAAACTAACAATGATGTCTGGTACGTTGACTCCGGTTGTAGTAATCATATGTGCGGTAAGAAGGAGATATTTGCTGATTTGGACGAGTCTTTTAAATCCACGGTTAAATTTGGAAATAATCAAGTTATGCAAGGTTTCGGGAAAGGGAGAATACCGGTCACCATAGAGAATGGGCTTGAGTGCTCCATAAAAGATGTTTATTACGTGCTTAACCTGCTGCATAATTTGTTGAGCTTGGGTCAGCTCCAACACAATGGATATGAAGTGCATTTCAGTAATGATATATGCACTATAAGAGACAAGAGTATGAAAATTATAGCCAAGGTAAGTATGACCAAAAATCGGATGTTTCCAGTAACTTTCAACTACGGCCACTTACCCTGCTATAATTCAATTGCTCTTGATGAAACTTGGTTATGGCACATGAGGTTTGGCCACTTTAATTTCGGCGGTTTACAATATCTTGTGAAGAATAAGATGGTGTCAGGTTTGCCTTCACTTGACTTTGTTCCAAGACAGTGTGAAGCATGCATTTTGGGGAAGAAGCATAGAGAGCCATTTCCCAAAGGCAAAGCTTGGAGAGCAAAACACCCATTGCAGCTGATACATTCTGATTTGTGCTCGGTGGAAGTTCCTTCGCTCGGTGAAAGTAAGTACTTCATTACTTTTAGTGATGATTTCAGTAGAAAAGCATGGGTGTATTTGCTGAAAAATAAGTCTGAAGCTTGTGACACATTCAAAAGCTTCAAAACATATGTTGAAAAACAAAGTGGTCATTTTATAAAGACTCTGAGAACAGATCGAGGCACAGAATACACTGTGTGCGATGATTTTTTGAAGAAGCATGGGATTCAACATCAGTTGACTGCAAGGTACACTCCTCAACAAAATGGAGTTGCGGAAAAAAAGAACAGGACTGTGATGGACATGGTGCGGTCAATGCTGGCAGCAAAACAGCTGCCTAAAGAATTCTGGGCTGAAGCTGTCTCTACTGCAATTTACATATTAAACAGGTGCCCTACGAGAAGCAACCATGGAAAAACACCTTATGAGGTATGGACAGGTAGAAAACCAAATATTTCTCATTTACGAATATTTGGTTGTCTTTCCTATGCGCATGTACCCGATCCACTGCGAAAGAAGCTTGACGAGAAAGCAGAAAAGAGCATATTTGTTGGCTACAGTCGACAGACAAAAGGGTACAAGCTATATAATCTAGACAGCAAAAAGGTTATTGTCAGTAGAGATGTCACCTTTGATGAACATGGAGCATGGGATTGGAAGAAAAAAGCAGTTGAGCCATCTCAACCTCCAGCACCATCATATCTTGATGACGAGGAGCATGATGAACCTGCGCAACAACAGTCTCCCTCAGAAATACAACCAATACAGCATGGTCGATCACAGAGGCAACGACGTCTACCGGCTCATTTGGAGGATTACGTTGTCGGTAATGATGTTGATACTCTAACTGACGAAGATATTTTGAACTTTGCCTTGTTTTCAGATTGCGATCCTGTGGATTTCAAGGATGCAATTGAAGAAGAACGTTGGGTGAAAGCAATGGAGGAGGAAATCCATTCTATTGAGAAGAATGATACTTGGGAGCTTACCGACCTTCCAAGAGGAAAGAAACCCATTGGAGTAAAGTGGGTATACAAAACAAAGTACAGACCAACGGGAGAAGTCGACAGATACAAAGCAAGGTTAGTTGTCAAAGGCTATAAGCAAAAACTTGGAATTGACTATTTCGAGGTATTTGCTCCTGTTGCTAGACTAGACACAATTCGTTTGATAATTTCTCTAGCTGCTCAAAATAACTGGAGAATTTATCAAATGGACGTTAAGTCAGCCTTCCTAAATGGTGTTCTTGAAGAAGAGGTCTATGTGGAGCAGCCCCCTAGCTTTGTTAAAAGGGGTAATGAAAACAAGGTCTACAAGTTAAAGAGAGCTATATATGGTTTGAAGCAGGCTCCAAGAGCGTGGTACACACGCATCGACATCTTTTTCGTTGAAAGCGGTTTTCAAAGATGTGCTTATGAGCACACACTATATGTGAAGACTTCCAATGCTGGCGATGTTATGATCGTCTGTTTGTATGTGGATGATTTGATCTTCACAGGAAATAATGAGAAGATGATGGCGGATTTCAGGGAGGCTATGATCCATCAGTTTGAGATGACCGATTTGGGTCTTATGTCATATTTTCTTGGGATTGAAGTTTCTCAATCAGATAAGGGAATCTTCATATCTCAAAGAAAGTATGATGGAGACATTTTGAAGAAATTTAAGATGGATGGTGTGAATCCGATTGCGACCCCAGCTGAAGAAAGATTGAGGCTGGCGAAGGATGGAACAGGTGATCTTGTGAATCCATCCTACTTTAAGAGCTTGGTTGGAAGCTTGAGGTACTTGACCTCAACAAGACCCGACATTGCTTACAGTGTTGGCGTAATAAGCCGATTCATGAAAAAGCCACGCCAATCACACTTACAAGTGGCTAAGAGAATTTTGAGATACATTAAAGGAACTCAAGGAGATGGAATCTGCTATCCTAGAGGTGAGTCACTTGAACTTCTTGGATACACTGACAGTGATTGGGCTGGTGATACGATCGAGAGAAAAAGTACTTCCGGCTATGCATTCTTCACTGGTTCGGGTGTGTTTTCTTGGAGTTCAAAGAAACAACCAGTGATAGCATTATCCACTGCTGAAGCCGAGTACATTGCTGCATCAAATGCTGCTACACATGCGGTATGGTTGAGAAGAATGCTCAGGTTTCTTCAACACAAACATGATGGTCCAACCACGATATTTTGTGACAACCAATCAGCAATCAAGTTGGCGAAGAATCCAGTACTTCATGGTCGCAGCAAACACATTGATATCAAATATCATTTCATTCGAGAAATGGTACGAGAAAATGAGATCCGAATTGGCTACTGCAAAACTGGTGAATATGTGGCAGATATTTTCACCAAGGCATTGAAGATGGAGACTTTTCTGAAGATGAAAAAGTTATTAGGAATGACCACCTACGAGGCTTTGGTTTAAGGGAGGCAATGTGAACAATAAATTAAACCAAAGCTAGATATTACTAGAATATTCTAGACTATTCTAAAATAGTCTAGAATGAGCTAGAATGTTCTAGAAGGTTCGAGAATATTATGGAGTTCTCTGGAATATTCTAGAAGATGATAGAAACTCTTTTATGTATAGTAGAGAATGTGAGAATAATCTAGAGTAGTGGAATATTCTAGAACATATGAGAATAGGTAGATATGAATATTGTTTAGGATACTTATATGGAATATTCTAGAATGTCATAGAACATGGAGGTTGATGCCTATAAATAGGGGAAGACCTCCTCATTTGTGTAATGTACAAAAAAAGTGTGAGCCCAAGTGTGTACCAAAGTGATCCCTTGTGTAATAAAAGTTGAAAAATTACAAAAGTCTCTCTCCATATAGCTACATATATTAAACCTTCCAAACTAACTCCATTTCTTCATTTATCAACTAAACAAAATCTCTTTCCTTCTTACATTTAAAGGTCTTCTATCTTTAAATTGTTCTCCTACAAGGCCTTATACGAATACCATATATTACATAAGAAACCAAAAATATATAAACTCTGAAATAATTCAACAAGTTGGCAATAGTTAGTTATTCAACTCAATAACCAATAACGTTATTATTGAGTTGTCCCACATCAGAGGGATTTGATGTCCTTTGTCTCCTTATATGGCTTGGGCAATCCTCACCTCATAAGCTAGCTTTTGGGGTTGAGTTAGGCCCAAGGTCCATTCTTATCATGGTATCAGTGCCAGACTCATCCCACTTATTGTTACCGATGTTGGGCCCTCATTTATGTTGTCCACGCTCCAGAGATCAGAGCGTGAGGAGGGGGTGTTGAGTTGTCCCACATCGGAGGGATTTGAGGTCCTTGGTCTCCTTATATGGGTTGGGCAATCCTCACCTCATAAGCTAGCTTTTAAGGCTGAGTTAGGCCCAAGGTCCATTCTTATCAGTTATCGGTATTATCTTCGCCAAAACTACTGATTCAACCCTCAAAACCTTTAATAAAATGAAAACAGAGAAAAAAACTTAAAACCTTACAACATTCTCACTTGACCACTTTAAATGTGACTTGCTTCAAACTACATTTAGGGCCGTTTGACCATAACAAAGAATTACTTTTTTGGAATTACTTTTTACTTTTTTTTTTTCGAACTCAGTATTTGGCCATGGAAATTTTAAATTTTACTTGAAGTGTACGGGACATTTGGAAAATTTTAAAAGGTTTAAAAATTAATTTTTTAAAATTTTCACTTCAAATTACTCAAAAAAATTCAGAATCAACTCTAAATTGTAGTCATATCCAAATGTAACTCTAATTTTTATGTCGAAATGGTCACTTAAGACATGCTCGAGGAGATCAGGACGATGTTAATTTATTTTCAAAATTCCTCAATTATTTGAACAAAAAGTTATTATTCCATCTTAACATTTTAAAGAAAGATTTAAAATTCTAAAATTACAAGAAGAAGGTAATAAAAAGATATTCTACCCAAGTCACTCTTTTTTACTTAAAATATTACACGTTTCAGAAATCCTTTTTAACACATTTAACATGAAGAGTAAAGGCACATGCTAATATTTTAACCATTAAACCCTTACACTTGTATTCCAAAAACGTAGGTGGTGACATAACATCTACCTACTAAAAACCCTTCAATTGATATTTCTAGAATTTTTATGTTACCAATACAGGTTATATATAATAAAGTCAAAAAGATTCTTTTATATTTAATCAGAGAATTCGATGTAAGGCTTTATATGAAATTGAATTTATAAAAGAGCAGTTTACTTTTCTTATTTTGGACACAAACGAAAATTTAATCGGAGTTTAATACCAATGACACAGACTAACATCCGGTTGACAAAAAAAAGAATATTTATTGAAAGCCGTCGTAACAACTTTTTGACTAATGTTTGGCTATCCGCGGCATTTCGCTTTCAGGGTCAAGATTTCACACGAGAAGGAACGTTCTTATTTGGAAGAAACTTTTGATTTTATATTTCGTATCCAAACAGTACATTAGGAATCTTGCTTATTCTTCTAAAATTATTATCAACTCTGGACAAAGGTCAACGCAAAAAAGGGGAATATCCATGTATATATATTCGAGACAACAGATAAAGTAACAATAATAATACTTTAATAATACCATAGTATCAACCTTTGGGTCTTCTACTCGCTAATTCCCATGAATTGGAAATAAACATAGTAGAACAATTTCTTTTTCAAATAATATTATGTTTAAAATGTAGCAATTTAATTGTTTATGAGCATAAATTCTATCTAGTGCACTAAAAAAAATATTGGTAAAGAGTGACCTAATGCAAAAAATATTCTGTATTCGTGCAGGGACCGGAGAAGGATCGCACTTTAAAGCGGTGTGATGTAGACAATCTATCCTAATTCAGATATTATTTGTTATTTTCAGATTTTGAACCCGTGACTTATAGGCTGCACGAAAAAAAAATGTTGAAATAAAAAATATATGCATTATCATTGTATTTAACTTAAAATTCCTTATTTAATGTATTATTTATTTGTTTATTAATAAAAACTGAATGCAAGTTAGGTGGCTCTTTATTCACTTGAGAGAATGAGAATATTGTTCCCATAGACATCTACAAGTATCTCACTGCACATATCTCGAATTATCTACTTTGTCACGAGTTTTACTCTTTTTTTTTTCTTTTTCATTATTTCGAAAAAGACGTACACCCAAGTTTTATAACTTTTGGTTCGCTATTTGGATAATAATTTTCCTACATTTGAAGAAAAATGTCGATTTGTTAAAAGTTTTTATACAGGTTAATTTTAATTCTTAGTTTGCTTTCAATTACAAGGGATAAATTAAGAACCAGTTCTTCGTTGAATATTTGGTCAATCCCACTATACAACTGGAAGTTCTTCGTTGAATATTTGGAAAATCCCACTATACAACTGGAAATTCTTTGTTGAATATTTGGTTCACAGTAAGATGAACGCAGAAATGAAAGAGCGTTTTACTCATGATTCTATACATGAGAACAAGGTCGACATTATTCTTTGTATATTTGACTGTAAAAGATATGCTTTCCGTTTGAAAAAAAAATGATGACATTTGAAATATGATGATTAAAATATCCCAATTTTAACATGTATTTGAGATAAAAATTAAATAATGTATTTGATGTTACATCAAAATTCATGATTTACACTGTTTAATTTATTCTAACACCCCAACTCAGTATGTGATATTATCAGCTTTAAACTTACATATTTATAACTTTAAACGCAACAATAAAGTGTCAGACTTATTTCCTTAAATACTAATACATCTTAATGTTTTTTGTCCATGTGAGATTTGCTAAGTGTGTTACATATTATCCTTTTTAGAATTCAGCGTCTTGATTGATGTTTGTCCAATTATATGTAATACCACCAAAAACAACAACAACAATATCAACAACTAATTAAACCATTGAAGTTCAACATGTGTTTGAGGAGGACAATTTATACGCAGATTTTACCCCTACTTTAGAAGGGTGGAGAAGTTGTTTCGGGTGGACCATTCGCACAGAAAAGAAGGAAAGAAATAGTAGAGACAATCAACAGTAACATCAAGGGCCATAAAGATAATAACAACTATGAAGTAGAAAATAAATGGAATGATACATTAGCAACAAGCATAAACCACAACGAGAAACTGGAAAACCAACGCGGATGAATATGAAACATGTAATACAATTAGCAATCAAAGAACAAAAAAACACTATTAAACTAACCCTACTCCCCCTAATACCCTAGCTAGAAAAATCTTGTTATCACAATAAACAAGAGATTTGTTGGGTATTTGCATGCCAATCCTTCACCCCACCAGAGGCGAATCCAGGATTTTAAGTTTATGGATTCCTGTCGCAATATCAATTAATATACAATAATAACTGGGGTCACAAATAGATATTTAATAAAAAATTAACAAAAGTACATGATTTATGCAAAAGTTACTGAGTTATCGAAAAACCCGTATATTACACTATGGATCAGCCCCTGCACCCTAGTGACATGCTTTGAAGCCCAACATATAGGCTGAGATCTACCGCAAAAAATGTTACACATAATATCAGAGACACACTAAATGCAGCTTTGGACGAAAATACTATTTGGCACATGTTCATGTTGTTCATCCAAAGGCCCAATGGCCTAATCCTATTCTCTTTTATTTTTTATTTCTATTCGGAATTGGATTCGATGTTTATTCCTATTTTGAGTGGGTTTTGGCTTTAAGAGAAAGCACCACTCATGATCTATGAATAGGACAACCTTGGAGAATTATTCTATGCTCATTGATACGAGTATTTGAAAGACTTTAGCATATAAGAGTGATTTTTGAGAGAGCTTTCATTAAGAGAGAAGAGAGAAGAGAGAAGAAAAGTATTTATTTTGTTGCAGATTTTTATTCCGACCAAAAACCTTCAAATCACGTTTTCCGATTCGTTAACCGTTGAATCAGGCTGAAATTTTGACTGAGTGTTCGTAACATCTTGGTATTTGATTTGAAGGGTGAAGATTGGATTTGGAGGCCGTTAGCGTCTGATTTTGATCTTCGAACATCAACTTTATTTTTGTGAATTCTTCTCTTTCTTCAATTGATTTACTGTTGCTCCATGTTTGGCACTTGTTGGACAGGCAATTTGGAGAACTTCTATAACCCTCTTATTGTAATAGTGGAACTTTTTAGATCTTTGTGATCCTGTGATTTTTACCTTCCATTTGAAAGATTTTTCACATGAAAATTTGGTGTTCTTTATCTTATTTATTTTTGGAGTTGTCTCTTCCTAGATATAACAGTGGCCTCAGAGCCTTGGTTATTTATCCAGGTTACTACGAAATAAAGACGACTACGAGCAAGACGGTATGCTTAAATGGGAGAAATTATAATATTTGGAGAAGCAAGATGAAAGATTTGTTGATCATTAAAAAGATGCATCTACCCATTTTTGTAGCTCATAAACCCGAGAGTGTATATGATGAAGATTTGGATTTCGACCACCAATAAGTATGTGGATATATATGACAACGTATTGAAGATAATATTCACATCCATATTGTGAATATGACACATGTGAGACCATTGTGGGAAAAGTTCGAGAGAGACTCTTTATGCTTTAAAAACAAGGAACAACAAATTGTTCCTACTAAAAAAAATTGATAAACTTTAAATCCAAAGAAGCCGACTCTATACTTGATCATATAAATGTTTTTCAGGCAATCCTAGATCAGCTGTCTGGAATGATAGTTAATTTTGTTTGAGGGATACAATGACTTCGGCTTCTTAATACTTTACTAGACTCTTGGGAAACTCTTTCGGTTTCTTTGACAAATTCAGGTCCTGGAGATAAGGTGACCATGGAATATACCAAGAGTGGTGTATTGAACAAAGAAGTAAGAAAAGAATCTCAGGGTTCTTCCTCACAAGTAGATAATTTGGTTACGGAAGACCGGGGGAGAGATGGAACAAGAAGATGAATGAATAGAGGTAAAAGTACAAGTAAGCCAAATACTATAATATTACATGGACCACTATGTCAAGAAAGGACAAATCAAAAGATTTTGCCACAAGTTGAATCAAGACATTAGAGAAGGAAAGAAATTTGAAAATAGCTAGAACAATGTTGCTGCTATTGTTTGAGATGACCTTCTTTTTTCTTATGATAAAAACGTCATCAATTTGTTATCCCATGAGACGAGTTGGATTGTATATTTTTGAGCTACCTCACATGTCACACCAAGAAAAGATTTTTTTCTCATCTTATACTCATATTGATTCTTGGGTGCTAAAGAAGGGCAATGCCAGTGAAGTAAACGTGTTTGGTGTTGGCACAATATAATTAAAAACTAACAATGGCTCAATGTTAGTTCTTCAAGATGTCAAGCATGCTCCTGAATTTCCTTTCATTTGATCTCCGCAGGAAGACTAGACAATGAAGGTTACCATAATGCCCTCTTTAATAACCAATGGAAGATCATTAAGGGCTCGTTAGTAGTGGCTCAAGAAGTCAAGTCTGGTTATTTATATGTGACATATGTCTTTATTCTTAATGACTCAATAAATCTGTTGGAAAGTAATACTTTATCAGAATTGTGGCACAGAATATTAAGTCATAAGAACGGAGGGGGGGGGGGGGTTACAAATTTGGCTAAGAAAAGTTTACTTTCTGGAATAAAACAAGCAAAGCTGAAAATGTATATTCGTTGTTTAGATTTATGTGATCCTTTTAAAGTAAAGTCAAAAGGTGATGCACTTTACTTTTTAACATTCATTAATGATCATTCTTGTAAGCTCTGAGTGTATCCTTTGAAATCTAAAGGCCAAGCACTTGGTGTGTTTAAGGAATATTAGGCCTTAGCTAAAAGACAAATGGGGAAAAAATTAAAATGTATTCGCACTGATAATGGTGGTGAATATTATCGTCCCTTTATAACTATTACATGGAAAAAAGAATTAAACATTAGAAAACTCCACCCAATATGCCTCAATTGAATAGTTTAGCAGAGAGGATAAATAGAACTCTAGTTGAAAGAATTAGATTCCTGCTTTCAGAGGCTAAACTTCCAAATACATTTTGGGCGGAAGCACTTAACATTGTTGGCTATGTTATCAGTTGTCTCTTGCTGTTGCTTTGGATGGGGATGTCACAAGTAGAGTTTGGTTTGCTAAAGATGTTTTTTATGATCACCTGAGAATTTTTTGGTGCAAAGCTTGTGTGCATGTTCCTAAAGATGAAAGATCGAAACTGGATGTCAAAACTAAGCAGTACATATTTATCGGTTATGGTCAAGATGAGTTTGGGTATCATTTCTATGATCCAGTTGACAATAAACTTATTAGAAGTCGGGATGTAATATTCTTTGAAGAACAGAGTATTGAAGACATTGAAAAAGCTGAGAAGATAGATTCTCAGGGTAATGAGAGCTTAGTTGATATTGATCCAGTTTCAATTACTAAGACACCTATTGCTCATGAAGGAGCCCAATACAATGATAGAGATATTGATCAAGTTCAAAATAATTATAATTGTGTAGATGTTATTGATGCTCCAGTTGGTGAACTTGTGATTGATCAGCAACCAATCCTTGCTCAGGTAACTACTTTGAATGCTCCTGAAATCTCTCTTAGAAGATCTACAAGGGAAAATCCATGAGCTATCCTCCTGATGAGTATGTACTTTTGACTCATATGCGAGAACTTGAGAATTATGATAAATCCCTGCAAGATACTCATAAGATCAATGGATTGAAGCCATGGAATATGAGATGAAGTCACTTTATGAGAATGGCACATATGAGTTAGTAAAATTGCTGAAAGGTAAGAGAGCTTTATCTAAAAAATGGATATTTAGAATAAAGCAAGATAACCATACCTCTGCTTAACTTCTAAATCTACACGACAAGGTTATTTGTTAAAGGTTTTGTCCAGAAGAAAGGAGTTGACTTTTATGAAATTTTCTCCCTTGTTTGTGAAGATGTATTTTATTCGTGTGGTTCTAGGCTTAGCTGCAAGTCTAGATTTAGAAGTTGAGCAGATGGATGTCAAGACTGCTTTTCCTCATGGTGATTCAAATGAGGAAATTTATATGGAGCAACATGAGGACTTCGTAGTTAAGCTTGCAGATAAGCATGCGTTTTGTAGAAAATTGGCTTCCTCTACTTGAGGACATATTCGGCCCCCCTGACTGGAGGGGGAGTTTGTTGGGCGCATGCCCTTATTGTCCGGACAAAGGCCCAATGGCCTAATCCTATTCTCTTTTAATTTCCATTCCTATTCGAAACCACACCGAGATTTCTGCAACATTTCTGCTGATTTCTGTACGTTCCTAGAACCAAACACTCTCCGATTGACCACTCGAAACCACACCGAGTCCCTCGGGACATCAACCAAAAGCACCATCATACCCCAAAACATCATACAAACTTGTTTCAATCACAAAAACACACACAACAACACAAAAATAATCAAATTACCACATATTCAAGAAAAAATTTTCTTAAAACTTCTGAAACTCATATTCGATCAAAAACCCGACCAATCGACGTCCGAATGACCTAAAAATCTGCAGAGATATCCATTATCACCCAACGAAGCTACTGCAACTATCGGAATTCATTCCGACCCTTGGATCAAAATCTCACCTACCAACCAGAATCCTCCAAAATTCAAACTTTACCAATTCAAGCCTAATTCTACACCGAACCTCCAAATTAAATTACGATCGCTCTCCTAAGTCACAAATCATCTCCCGAAGCTAACCGAATCATAGGAAATCACATCCGAGCATTCTAATTCACAAGTCAACTTTAGGTTGACTTTTCCAAAATAAGTTTCCTTCTAAGAAGCCATGTGCCTTATTTTCAACCAAAACCGATTCAATTACACCCGATCGACTCTAATACTGATATTGAAACATGAAGCAACACAATAAGGGGAAACAAAGCAGTAACACATAAGAGGACGGGTCGGGTCGTCACATCCTCCCTAACTTAAACAAATGTTCGTCCTCGAGCGTACCCAACGTTGTACTAGAAGCTACCCAATAGCTGAATGACCTTACCAAGTATATACTCGGGGTGATACCACGTCACCCTATCTCACATAGGTCCGATAACACAATATAGTTGAAATCTTTCACCCATTTCACCCATTTAGTCTATAACCCATAGAACTACAGTTCATCATCTAAAATCTTACACAAGATCAGAACCTTACATTTTTACTCCGAATAAAACCAAACTAGCCATAATAATCCAAACCTGCAAGCTCGGCTGCAATCATATGATATACCACATATCTCAACACATACAGCGATAACTTCCATTCACAGCAATTGCCCACAATAACCAAATACCGATAGAAAAACCTTTTTATTATCTAAAGTCTTATCCCAATACCTTTATATACTGCCAACGACAACTGAAACACGTGATAAACCAAACACATCTCTCAGTTCAACCATTCATGAATCCATTTCCCTCTTGACTAATACTACAACATATTTTCGGAGCTAAACCTCGATATTACCTTCCTAACAGGCTGAAATCAAATATGCTCGTACTCAGTAATGACCCCAATGATCATCTCAACTACGACACGCCACTCTAGTGATATGACACCTCAATACCGGCCTAAGACACAACGTGCTAATCATAGGCACCAATAAGAAATGATTTGAACACACTCAAATCATGACAACTAACTCAAACGAAAGAGATGTAATTCAAATTCCTCCGTACGATCACAACACAGAACTGAGATCCTATCTCACATCATAGAAATAGAGTACCTGAATCCTCTTTGAAAGGTCATAACTTCACGTGGCCTTACCACAACGCGCGATTCTATCCAAACACTGTATCCATGTAGCACCTCAAGTCACCATGCTCAACACAGATAGCCACGCACTGATTGAGGTGTGAAACCAAGCAATCCATCATACCAACGGTGAAACGAGTACTATATACTATTCAATCTTGAAAGGACAAAACCGATGCGCTATTCGCTAAGCAACACCCAATATGGATTTTCCTCATAAACCAGGAAACAAGGCATACAAAGTAACATATAGGAAAACTATTTTCCACATCACACTGTTGCGGCGCGCAACCCGGTCCAGATAACATATCTGTGGCGGTGTGCCACCCGTTTCGCACATATATCTCACAAAAGGAGATGCACATCGAGTCAAATTTGCTCATTACAATAATCACATATAGCCTCATGCCCGGTCACAAGAAAACGCATCCGAAACTTCAATGCTAGAACTGGATTAATTGTGGAAACATATACACTCACATCCGCCACGAAGGCCTAATCAATAAGAAATGCTTGCCAGCCGTCCGTTGGTCCCTGGAATACAAGCTACCTTGCTAGAACATAATCCGATGTACCTTGCCACGCAGCCTGTGGCATTTCCTGACATAGCCCATAACACATTATTCTAGACAACAACAACCTCGAAAATTCGCAGTCGAACCAATATGAAAATGTCGCAATGCTACTGACATTTCATTAATTTACATCACCTTAATCATCTGAAGATCTGTTCTTTACTCACCTGTAGCTGACCGTGCTACTCAAAAATTTAATGATTTCCTATTATGAACTGGACCAAAACCTTGAACACGCAAATCTATTCTCTATATCATAACACATAGATCATACCACACTAGGATAACATGAAGACTTCTATCTCTCTCATGTGCCGCAGGCATCGACACACTCAACTAGTCAAGAACTTTCAAGATCCCATATAAGGAGAAAAATTATTACACACTCTATGTTTCGCATACCCAAAGGAAATATGCTCATTCTCAAACCACGGAAAAACATATCAAGAGCTCTTTCTCCTAATTCCATGGCATATGCTAAACTGCCAGGACTGAATCCTTCTACCCCAAATCAAGTTAAGAAAACTGTCAGCACTTAAAGCTTTGCTGCACAATGCCCGTAAGGCTCATTACCCCGAACACATACAATAATTAATAATATCCTTACCATACCAATTCTGTATTATCAAGCTATTCCATTTATCTAATTTACTTCCTGATTCATCGTTAATTTGATGTTCTCCCTTGCTGTAGCACCACAATACCTCAACTCAGGTTACCGCATGAGACTCGTACATAAGACCATACTATCTAAGACCCATAGGCCACTAAATACCCTCTCGAACGCTTCTCAGAAATACAATATTCCAGAATGCTTTACCTTGAAGAACCTGCGAATCTGAATTCGTTACCATTACCTTCCAATAACGGATACATAGAATCCCATGATTAATATAAAATACCACAAGTCTTGATCTTTTCTAATGAAAATATAATCTCTAGCCACATACACAAACTTAAGACACCTGATTGTTACATACAAAATCTCGAACATAGTAAAACCATTCTTGAGAGTCGTTCATTCTTATTCAGCTGCAATTCACCCGCTCTACATGTACGGAACCACTCGTGCCTCTTTAACACCCTAACACAGCAGAACATGATTTCATACAGACACACACAACCATTTTCCTTCTTTATGCACCGAACATTATTTGTCAACAACATCTCAAAATATCCTAGTATTTTCTCACATTTACGAAAGCACCATGTGGAAATTTTCATTCACACGTGCCATCCTCGGCTCAATTTCCGTAACCATAACTGATCCGCCATCATACCTCAAAACGAAACTAACATAGCACATAATCGTGCAATCAGCTGACCAACATCTACCTCCCCAACTTGGCTCGAAGCCATATATTAAGGCACTCTTAACAACTCATAACACTTTTACTCTAATGATGCCACAATGAGATCAAACTCAATTCATTTATAAGTTTTGTGAATACACAGAACATCTAACACTGATATTCTCTACAAACCTTGCATTTTTTTCCACATCAACTGAGTCCACTTTCTTAAGAGTCCCAATTATTCAAAATACAACACATACCCCTCAATTACGCATGAGATATTTTACAAACACATAAGGGTCATATCGCACAAAATCCTCCGCAGGAGATAGCCCACCTACTTCGCCCCATTTCAATATTTCCACATACCTTCCATAATCATATACGTAATACACCGCCATTTAGTCTTTCTAAGTCTGGACTCATACTCCCACATGCATTTCACCTCACTCTCTAGCTAGGGGATACAAAATTTTTCTTCACGCGCCCATGCCTCGGGCTACACAACAGATCGTAATAGGAAACAATCACTTAACAGCTCATCTATTATCAAATAGACTTTTTCGTCATTACAAAAATTATTAGATACACCTGGCAGTGCTACCATACTCATTAGATGGATATCCAGCCTCCATTCCGACTAAAAATAATAACACTTAACATATAAGTTCAAAACACTTGCTCGCACAATCAGCACCTCGGTGCTCAATCCATCGACAAATATCAGGCTTCAAGTCCACCAGACTAGTCCAACATGAACTCACGGAGATTATCTCTTGGCCCCCGATCAGGGAATCACAAGCCATCAAGGCACTTATACTACTGAGAGATCACGTGCGCATACAGACGTGTGGAATGAATTTTCAAGAGTTATCTCAAACTGAATTAAGTACGCACAATAAGAATTCCAAGAATGGGAAGTTTTTCCTAAAGGTTCTGCAGCCTCTCGAGGATAAATATAGACGTCTCCGTACCGATCCCCGAAACTCTACTAACCCAGCTCATGACTCGTGAGACCTAGTAACCTCGGCTGTGATACCAACTTGTCACGAACCAATTCCCAAATCCGATCGTGATGGCACCTCTCATGAAGACAAGGATAGCCAGACTGTTTCAAAACACCACTTAAAGCAATTAGCCAGTTATATAATAAATCGAATCTAAATTTATGATATTAATCAATATAAATACCAATACAGCCTGACCGGGGTTTCACAAGTCACGAGCATCTAGGAGTGCCTTTATAAAAATTTAAAAGTCTATAATACATAGAGTAAAATACAGGAATCAAGAAGAAGAAGAATCTCAGTGCCGCGAACGCCGCGATTACCTTGCTTACCTACGATAGCAATACCTTCAATCCGATACTAACCCGCTATCGTACCTGCAACTGCACGCGAGGTGCATGGAGTAAAGTGAGTACTTCCAACTCACTGGTAATAAGAGAGAATAATATCTGAGCGATAAGAAAACACGCATGAGCATATCAAACTGCTATAAAAGACAGAACAACCCTTTTTGAGAAAATCAAAAATACTGTGAAAACTCCCTTTAGAAAATCTCAAGATCAGTTCAGAAACCTGCCCCTCGGGCTCAATATCAACTCTCAGTATAGTATCAGCCCCGCGGGCTCACTCCTGACTCACAACATATAACATCAGCCTCTCGGGCTCATTACTCGTTAACATATAACACCAGGGTATCTGGTCAACAAGGAAAGTAACAGTACATATGCGAATAATATATGAGTGCTAAAGGTCATGCCACATAGTACAAACATGAGTGAATGCGTGAATGCAATGCAATGGACATGACCAATATGACGCGTAGCCCAATCCATTGGTACCCTGCGCTCACTGGGGGTGTGTACAAACTCCGGAGGGGTTCCTACAGCCCATACGCAAAAATGTTGCGCCGTGCAGCCCGATCAAATATAATATATATATATATATACATATATAATGCTGCAGCGTGCAGCCCGATCCAATATGTATAATGTTGCGGCATGCAGCCCAATCCAATATAATATATATAATGCTGCGGCGTGCAACCCGATCCAATATGTATAATGCTGCAGCGTGCAGCCCGATCCAATATAATATATATAATGCTGTGGCGTGCAGCCCGATCCAATATGTATAATGCTGCGGCATGCAGCCCGATCCAATATAATATATATAATGCTGCGGTGTGCACCCTGATCCATGCAATATGCTACTGCGGTGTGCAGTCCGATTCATGTATGTATATGCATATACACACACATAACACTTGAGGCCTAAAAACCTCCTTACTTCACTCTTCATGCCCTCACATATGGCCCTCAACCTCAATCAGTCCAATATATGCAAAAGCCCCTCGGGCATTCATAAAGCATTAATACTCAGCTCAACAATGGTTCAAATATCAGTTAAAACTCCAAGTTTGAGTAAAATATAGCTGAGTTTAGGAAACAATATAAATCACATGGACTGAGCTCAAATAATCTTTCAAATAGTGAGAAAAACTATGATGATTGTTAGTAAAGAGTTCAAATAATTTACAATAAGCCCTAAGTATGGCTGTGAGCCCAAGTCATTATGATAACAACAAATCATTTACAATTTTGCGGAAAAGAAAAAACCAAAAAAACCGGGACGGGCCAAGTCACAATCCCCAATGGTGCTCTACCCCGCGCTCAGGTCCAGCGTGCAAGTCACCATAATACAACACTAGGATGTGTGAATCTGGGGTTTCAAACCCTCAGGATATCATTCTCAAGTATTACTCACCTCGAATTGGTAAAATCTCAAGCTCGCGGCGCCTTTGCCCCTCAAATTGGCTTCCACGCGCGCCGAATCTAGCCAAAAATATAGAGAATACATCACAATACGCAAATTAGACAATACCCAATCGAAATCAATCGAATTATAGCAATAACCTCAAAACTAGCAAAACCCGAGCCCCGGGCTCACTTCTCAAAGAATTACGAAACTTACATTTCCGGAATACTCGTCTCGCCACGAGTCCGTGCATACCAAGAACTCCCAAATCCAAGCTCAAATGACCTATCAAATCCCCAATTTGAAATATAAAAAATTCAAGCCCTAGATCTTCAATTTTTATACCCAAATTCAGAGAATTAATGGATGATTTTTCGACTAAATGACGTATTTAACTCATAAAACTTACCTCCAATCGATTCCCAAACGAAACCATCTTAAATCTTTTCCAAAAGCTCCCAAGTTGCTCAAAAATGGAGGAAAAATGAGATAGGTCGCGAATAAAATAACACTTAAAATCATTCTGACTGCCCATTATTATTCTATGCGACTGCATCACATCCATTGCGATCGCATAGCACAATTTACACCTTCCCAAAACAACCCTATGCAGACATATCCAAAATCACCCAACGAAGGTACTGCAACTCTCGGAATTCCATTTCGACCATCGGATCAAAACTCACCTACCAATCGGAATCCGCCAAAATTCAAACTTCGTCAATTCAAGCCTAATCTTAGACCGGACCTCCAAATTAAATTCCGACCGCTCTCTTAAGTCACAAATCATCTCCCCAAGCTAACCGAATCATCGAAAATCACATCCAAGCCTTCTAACTCACAAGTGAACTTCTAGTTGAATTTTCCAAACAAGCTTCCTTTTAATAGGCCATGTGCCTTATTTTCAACCAAAACCTATTCAATTACACCCGATCGACTCTAATACTGATATTGAAACATGAAGCAACATAATAAGTGGAAAACAGAGCAGTAACAGATAAGACGACGGTTCGGGTCATCACAATGATTGAGTATATAATTAGAGTTAAACCAGATAACTCAAAACAACATAAATAAAGCACATAGTCTAAACATGATTTCGGTCATGAATCACAATTCAATTGCTATAACGAGTAGGGATTACACATATAATACAAGACTTAATAAATGTCACGACCCAAAATTTTTACCGTCGGAACCATGATGGAGCATAAGATTTTACTTTCTAGGAAAGCCAACATTAGAGATCATTAAAATAATTCTTAAATCTTTTCGTGATTAACAACAGTTAAACCATAACAAGTTAAAAGAGTGCAAAAATCCATAACAGGCTTAATATATAAAGCTACCCAGAATCTGGGGTCATAATCCACAAACTTCTAAGATTTAAATACAACAAATGTCTGAAGGAAATACAACTATTTGAGATATAAAAGAAATAGAAAAATGAATGTGGAAGGGGACGCCAGGGCCTGCCGACACTAAAAGGTCTACCTTGGGTCTCCGCTCAGATAAAGCCAATAGCTTATCTCATGAACAGTTCAGACCAATACCAAAATCTACACAGAAAATACAGAGTGCAGTATCAGTACAACTGACCCCATGTACTGGTAAGTGTTGAGCCTAACCTCGGCGAAGTAGTTACGGTACTAGGACACGACAACACCTTAAACCCATGCAGTTAATCATTATACGAGTAATAACAACTAATAGAAGCCAAATAGATAATAATGGGATTGGGAAACATGTTGAGGGAAGTACAAGACAATGAAAAGGTAACAATAAAGAAACACAACAAACAACATACTTTTCACAAATAGAAATATTAAATATATAAAAAACAAGTGCATGGCATCACCCTACATGCTTTGACTCTCATTCTCACCAGAATTAATGAAAGAAACAATGATAAGGAATATAGAATGTCATGACATTACCCTTCGTACTTTACACTCTTCCTCACATGATAATGAATATGAAATGGCATGGAATCACCCTTCATGCTTTATACTCTTCCTCACATGATAATGAATATGAAATGGCACGACATTACCCTTTGTGCTTTACACTCTTCTCACATGATAATGAATATGAAATTATAGAGCATCACCCTTCGTGTTTTACACTCTTCCTCACCAAACAAGAAAAATAACAACGAGGAGTTACAATTAACAAAAATAAGTCTCACTTCAACATTTAGTTCCACAATGTCAACCTCAACATTTAGTCAATACTCAAAGAATATCAAATTCCATAAAACATGATAAAAGTTTTTCAACATAAAGAATAACTAGTCTAAGCATGAAGAATATGAATAAAGACTACAACGATTACAAGAATAAGATTCACTCGCATGCTATGACTCGACAACAACGCATAGAAACTCGTCACCTCACCTATACGTTGTACTGAATAACCAAACACGTAGAAAATATGCAACAATACCTAATCTCTCAAGCCAAGGTTAGACACAACACTTACCTCGCTCCGTGGGCCACTCAATGCTCATTACAACTTTTCCTCTAGTTTCTACCTCCGAACCACTCGTATCTAGCCACAACTAACTCAATAACATTAAATATTGCTAAAAAAATCTATTTCAATACATGTATTGAGGTTTCCCAATATTTTCTCCAAAAAGTGAATTTAGGTTTCCTAATATTTTCTCTAAAAAGTCAAAAATCAACCGTAGGCCCGCTTAGTAAAAAATTAAGGATCGGACCTTAACCCATTAACCCCAAACCTGAATATGCAAGTAGTCCTGGAATCTGATCCCAAATCGAGGTCTAAATCTCCATTTTGCAAACCCCCCTCCAATTCTTCCAAAATTCCCACATTCTTCTATGGAAGAACAATGATTAGGTCTAGGATATGGGTGATAATGGAAATTAAAGAAAACCAGTGAACGAGTACAAACTTATGATTTGGTGTTGAATCCCGCTTCATAAATCACCCTAGGTCGAGTTCTAATGAAACAAATATGAACTTTTAAAGAAATTCCCGTTTGAGGTCTATTTTAAATCACATGTGTTAGACCTTCTTTGCGTTCTCGAAAGGTCTGCCATAATCTCATAAGGCAGTGGGCAAAGGCCTATGAGTTCGCGAGTCCTACTACACGTTTGCTAAGGCAACTGCCCCTGGCCTCCACGTTAGCAAACCAGTGATCGTGTTCTCGTAGAAGAATAACTATCCCCTCCCACCGGTCCTTTATGCTATGCGTTTGGAGAGTCTGGTCGCGTTCGCGGAGGGTATTGCCCCATTTCTCTTTGCATTCATTATGTGGTCTCCACGTTTGCGTAGAAGAAAATCTTCCTAAGATAAGAATTTGGAGGTCCGGTGTAGAATTAGGATTGAATTTGCTAAGTTTAAATTTCGGCAAATTCCGGTTGATTGGCGGAATTTTGATCCGCGGTTCGGAATGGAATTCTTTGAGTTGATGTAGCTTCATTAGGGGATTTTTGACATGTCTGCAAATTTTCAGGTCATTCGAACTTTGTTGGTGGGGTTTTTGATCGAATGTGAGTTTTTGAAGTGCAAAAGGAAAATTTAGGCGTGAATCTGTGGTAATTTGATGATTCTTGTGTTGTTGTATGTGTTTTTATGATTGGAAAAAGTTTTTATGATGTTTTAGAGTAGGTTGATGTTTTTGGTTGAGGTCTCGGGGGCCTCGGGGTGATTTCGGGTGATCAAACGCGCTATTTTTGGACTTTGTGGACTGCTGGTTTTTAGCTGTTGGTGTTGCGGAGGTTTCCTCTATGAGATTGCATAGAGGGCATTGCGATCGCATAAGAGGTTCTGGTGGGGTTCCAAATTTTATCTACGCGATCGCATTGAAGTTTTGGGGTCGCATAGGTTCTGGGAGGTTAGTCAGTGTGATCCAAATGGTGACTGCGCGTTCGCATAGGAGGTTTTCTGGAGGTCTGGAATTTTTGCTATGCGATCGCAATAGCAAGGATGCGATCGCATAAGGTTATTTTATTATTGGGGCAGAATGTTTTAAAGACATTTCATCCGCGAGCAAATACCATTGTCCACCATTATTGAGCACATTTTGGAGTTGTTGGACGAGAGAGTAAGAGAATTTCACCTGGGTTTCCACTTGAGGTAAGTTTTATGAGCAAATTACGTGATTTTATTGAAGAATCATCATCTAAATCTCTGAAAATTGGGTGGAAATTGGAGAAATTAGGACTTCTTTTTTGGGTATTGAAAATATGGAATTTGAAAGGGCTATTGGACTCCGATTTTGATAAACTTCATATGGATGGACTCGTGGCGAGATGAGAATTTTGAAAATGTGAATTTTATAATTTTTCGAGAAGTGGGACTGGGGCTTGGGTTTTGCCAAATTCATGTTTTTCGGTGTTTTTTGATTTCTTTCTGTTGGATTATGTTCCATTAGCCTATTATACCATATTCCTTGTGGTTTTGATCAGATTCCACCCCCGAGGAGGTCAATTTGCGAGGAAAGCGCAAGGCACTAGGATTTGTGCCGGTTTTAGGTGAGTAATGGTTATGAATGATATACTGAGGGTTTCAAACACCCTATTTGCATTATGCGTTGCTATATTTAGATGAGACACGCGGCTTGTGATGAGCATGGTGATGTATCTAATGGGGAATCGGAATTGGTCCATCCCGACTGATGATTTACTGTACTTCTTGACTGAGACTGAGTTTGTACTCGTATAATTTAGGATAGTTGCCATGTTTGGGGTCATGTGCCAATCTGTAGAACTCCTAGGGAGCATGTTGAGCAGATTAACCTCACATTACCTATAGGACACATACCATCTGTCCTGATTTTTTACTGTAAATCATGAGATAAACTGAATGTAGTAAATTTTACCCTAAATGAGCAATAGCTAGGGTTGAATGCCCTGTCTTAGCTGAGTGGGCTTGAGAGGCCAAGTATATATTGACTGAGAGGGGTAAAGGACCCCGTAGTGAGAGTATTTGATATATACCGGATCGGGATGCACGCCGCAGAAGTATATATATATGGATCGGTCGGGTTGCACTCCGCAACAATATATTATATGGATCGGGCTGCACGCCGCAGCATCATACTATATGGATCGGGCTGCACGCCGCAACAACTTATTATATGGATGGGGCTGCACGCCGTAGTATTATAGCGCTTGGGCTGAAGGAGCCCCTCTGGAGTCTGCACACACCCTAGTGAGCCTAGTGATATATTATATTGGATCGGCCTGCACGCCGCAATATTATATATATATATATATATATATATATATATATGGTATTGGATCGGGCTGCGTGCCGCAGTAGAGTTTAAAACTAGACAGATGGAAAGAGAAGTAATTACCAAACTATTCACCCTATTTAACATTATTCACTGTCCTTACTATTGGTTTTAGAATTTATAGTGTTCTTACCGGGTTTCTTACATTGAGTTGTTATTTATTTCCAGTACTCACTAAGTTTGAAGTACTCCCTCTACTTCATGCATCATGTATGTAGATACAGGGATCCCGGAGGCGTAGTTGCGATTTGATGTTGCTCGTTCAGTTCTGTACCAGAGTTGTCAAGGTAGCTGCTAGCGTCCACAGGACCTGATCTTTCCTTTTATCAATCCTTGTTTCAGTATCTAGACTTTCTTCGTTTATAGTATTGTTCAGCTGTATTTAGAGGTTCACGTTTGTGACGCTAGTTCCTTTTGGGCTGTTGTTATTTTCACTTTACGGATTCTGCAATGTTTTATCAATATTAAACGAGGATTTACGCTAAATTCAGTATATAAATAAATGATTTGGTTGGAAAAGGTTTTCATGTTCGGGCTTGCCTAACAAGGTGTTGGGTGCCATCACGATCGGGGTTTGGGTCATGACAAGTTTGTATCAAAGCCTAGGTTACCAGACCTCGCGAGTCATGAGCCGTTTTAGTATAGTCTCGCGGATCAGTACGGAGACATCTGTATTTATCCTCAAGAGGCTGCAGAACCTTTAGGAAAACTTCATATTCTTGAAATTCTTGTCATGTGACTATGTTGATCCGAGAACTAAACTTCTGTATTCTATTCTCTCGCAGATGGTGAGAACGCGTTCGACCGGACATGGCGGAGAACCACCATTGCCACCCACTAGAGGCTGAGGACACGCCCATGGTCGTGGTTGAGGCAGAGCAGCAGGGTCAGTGCAAGTTGACCCACCAGTTGCCCCCATTCAGGATCAACCTCCAGTTGTAGAGGTTCCAGCAGCACCTGCTCAGGCACCAACACTGCCCATTATGATTCTGGGTCTAAAGGAGGCTCTGGATCAGATCTTATCGGTTTGCACTGGCCTGGCCCAGGCAGTCTCGGCTTCCACCTCAGCTACATCTCAGACCTGGGGCAGTCATCAAACCTGCGCAGCTCGCACTCTAGAGTAGGGTGCACATGGTTTAAAGACCCCAAAGGCACCACCAGTTAAGCTAGTTGCCCCTGTTCAGCCAGTTGTTCTAGTTCAGGGTGATGGGGTGCCAGTGATGCCAGTTGACGAGCAGCATCGTCTGCAGAGGTTCAACAGGCTTTCACCTCCTACTTTTAGCAGTGTTCCAAGCGAGAAATCCCCAAGTGTTTCTTGACAAGTGTTGACGGATGCTTAGGATAGCAGGGATCTTGGAGACTAGTGGGGTATCTTTTACCATTTTTCAGTTCTCAGGAGCCTTTGCGGAAGGATTGTCCCCCCCGTGCCTCCAGTTCATCTCAGCAGAGGGGCCAACCTTCATCTTCTGGTCTAGTATCTTCAGCACCCACCCAGTTAGCTAGGGGTGAGGGTCAGGAAGTTAGGGGTCGTCCTAGAGGGGGAGGACGATCCGGTGGTTGTCAGTCCCGTTGCTATGCTTTTCAGGGCATGTCGGACACTGTTGCTTCGGATGTTGTTATTGCAGGTATTGTTTCAGTCTGCCACAGGGATGCCTCAGTCTTATTTGATCCCGGATCGACTTATTCTTTTGTATCTTCTTTCGTTTATCATCATTTGGGGACTACCAGAGGGTGTCTTACGTTACATGTGCACGTATCTACCCCGGTAGGTGATACTATTTTTGTGAACCACGTGTATCGGTCCTGTCTTGTTACTATTGGTGGTCTGGAGACCCGAGTTGATTTGCTGCTATTGAGCATGGTATATTTTGATCTTATTCTTGGCATGGATGTGTCACCATGCCATACTATTCTGGACTGTCACGCCAAGACAGTCACATTGGGTATGTCAGGTCTCCCCAGGATCGTGTGGCATGTTACGACTGATTATGTACCCAGCAGGGTAATCTCTTTCTTAAAGGCCTAGTGGATGGTTGGGAAGGGATGTTTATCATATGTTGCATTTGTGAGGGATGTTGGATCTGAGGCTCCTAGTCTTGATTCGGTCCCCATGGTGAGGGAATTTCCGGATGTGCTTCCAACAGACCTGCCGGCCATGCTGCCGGATAGAGATACTGGCTTCGATATTTATTTGGTGCCAGGAACTCAGCCCATCTCTATTCCTCCCTATTGTATGGCACCAGCAGAGTTAAAGGAGTTGAAGGAGCAACTGCAGGAACACTTAGATAAGAGGTTCATTCGCCCGAGTGTGTCGCCGTAGGATGCACCATTTTTATTTTTAAAGAAGAAGTATGGCACAATGAGAATGTGAATTGATTACAGACACTTGAACAAAGTGATAGTGAAGAACAAGTATCCAGTACCCCAAAATGAGGATTTATTTGACCAACTTCAGGGAGCAACGATATTCACTAAGATTGATCTCCTTTCAGGCTATCACCAGCTGAATATTAGAGATTCTGATATCATGAAGAAAGCTTTCAGGATGAGATATGGGCATTATGAGTTTCTTGTTATGTCATTTGGGCTGACTAATGCCCCAACCACATTCATGAACTTGATGAACAGTGTATTTCCGCCATATCTGGATTCTTTTGTGATCGTGTTTATTGATGATATACCGGTGTACTCGCGTAGCTAGGAGGAGCACGCGCAACACTTGAGGGTGGTATTGCATAGGTTGAGAGAGGAGAAGCTATATGTAAAGTTCTCCAAGTGTGAGTTCTGGCTCAGTTCTATGGCTTTCTGGGGCACGTAGTGTCCAGTGATGGTATTCAGATCGACCCAAAGAAGATTGAGGCGGTGTAGAGTTGGCCCAGACCGTCCTAAGCTACAAAGATTCAGCGTTTCCTCGGTTTGGCGGGTTATTACCGCATGTTCGTTTAGGGTTTTTTATCTATTGCTTCGCCTTTGACGAAGTTGACGCAGAAGAATGCTCCGTTTTTGTGGTCGGATGAGTGTGAGGAGAGCTTCAAAAAGCTCAAGTAAGTGTTGACTACAACTCTGGTGCTAGTGTTTCCATCAGCTTCAGGCTCTTACTCTGTATATTGCGATGCTTCGAGAGTTGGGATCGGATGCCTACTGATACATGAGGGTAGAGTTATTGCGTATGCTTCACGTCATCTTAAGCCTCATGAGAAGAACTACCCTGTTCACGACTTCGAGTTGGCTGCTATAATTCATGCTTTGAAGATTTGGCGGCACTATCTATATGGTATATCATGTGAGGTGTTCACGGATAATCGAATTCTTCATCACTTGTTTAAGAAGAAGGACTTCAATTTGAGATAGCGGAGGTGGCTTGAGTTACTCAAGGATTATGATATTACCATATTGTATCATCCGGGGAAGGAAAATGTAATGGTCGATGCTTTGATCCGGAAGGCGGTGAGTATGGGTAGCTTGGCGTACATTCCACTTGGGGAGAGCCCCTTGCAGTTGATGTTCAGGCCTTGGCTAATTGGAAGCAGAGGTTGGATATTTCTGAGCCCAGTCGAGTGTTGGCTTATGTGGTTTCCCCATCTTCTTTTTATGATCGTATCAGGGAGCGCCAGTATGATAACTCCCATTTGCTTGACCTGAAGGACAGGGTTCAGCTTGATGATCCCAGAGATGTGACCATTGGTAGTGATGGTGGGTTGCAGATGCAGGGACGAATTTGCATGCCCAATGTTGATGGGCTCCGGGAGTTGATATTAGAGGAGGGCCGCAGCTCGAGGTATTCTATTCATCCAGGTGCCGCAAAGATTTACCAGGACTTGAGGCAGCATTATTAGTGGAGAAGAATGAAAAAGGATATTGTGAGTTATGTAGCTCGGTGTCTAAACTGTCAGCAGGTCAAATATGAACATCAGAGACCCGGTGGTGTGCTTCAACAAATAGATATTCCGGAGTGGAAATGGGAGAAGATTACTATGGACTTTGTGAGTGGTCTCCCTCGTACCTCGAGGAACTTTGATTCTATCTGGGTGATTGTGGATAGGCTGACCAAGTCTGCGCATTTCATTCCGATGTGTACCACCTATTCTTTGGAGCGGTTAGCAGAGATTTTCATCCGTGAGATTGTGCGGTTGCATGGGGTTCCAGTTTCAATTGTCTCTGATAGGGGTACTCAGTTTTCTTCCCAGTTCTAGAGGACTTTCCATCGGGAGTTGGGAACTCAGATGAGCATAACTTTTCATCCTCAGAAGGACGGACGGTCTGAGCGTACTATTTAGATATTGGAGGACATGCTGCGAGCCTGTGTTATTGATTTTTTTGGTTCTTGGGTTGAGTTCTTGCCACTTGCGGAGTTTTCTTGTTACAATAGTTATCGGTCCAACATTCAGATGGCGACATTTGAGGCTCTATATGGGAGACAGTGTAGATCTCCAGTTGGCTGGTTTGAACCCGGCGAGGCTAGACTATTGGAGACAGAGTTAGTTCAGGATGCCTTAGATAAAGTGAAAATTATTCAGGAGATACTTCGTACGGCTCAGTCGCGTCAGAAGAGTTATGCGGACCGGAAGGTTTGGGATGTATTTTATATGGTGGGTGAGAAGGTTTTGCTGAAGGTTTCGCCTATGAAAGGCGTGATGAGGTTTGGAAAGAATGGGAAGCTGAGTCTGTGGTTCATTGGACCTTTTGAGATACTCAGGAGGATTGGGGAAGTGGCCTATATGCTTGCTTTGCCACCCAACTTGTCGGGGGTTCACCCAGTGTTCCATGTTTCTATGCTCAGGATGTATGTTCGAGACCCGCTCATGTATTATACATCAGCATTATCCAGTTGGATGAGGACTTGACCTATGATGTGGAGCCAGTGGCTATTTTTGGTCGACAGGTTCGAATGTTGAGATCAAAAGACATAGCTTCGGTGAAGGTGCAGTGGAGAGGCCAGCCTGTGGAGAAGGCCACTTCTGAGACCGAGTAGGAGATGTGGAGCAGATATACTTGTTTGTTTTAGGTTCCAAGTATGTTTCTTTACCTGCTCGAAGACAAACGTTTGTTTTAGTTGGGGAGGATGTGACGACCTGACCTATAATCACGTGAGTTACCGCCCTGTTTCCCCTGTTTTATGCTTCTATATTCTTCATTATATATGTTTGTAGAGTTTGAAGTAATTCGGTCAGAGGTTGGATGGAATTGAGACAATTAGTCTCTTTAAGAGAAGGCTAGTTCGAAAAAGTCAACCAGATGTTGTCTTATGAGTTATAGGGCTCGGAATGGATTTTCGATGATTCGTCTAGTTTCAACTGGTGATTTATAATTTGGGAGTGAAAATGGAACTAAATTTGAATGTCCGGTGTAGAACTAGGCTTGAATTGGCTAAGTTTGAATTTCGGCGAATTTTGATTGATAGGTGAGATTTTGATCCGGGGGTCAGAGTTGAATTCCGAGAGTTGTTGTAGCTTTGTTAGTTATTGTTGATATGTCTGCAAATTTTTAGGTTATTTGAACGTCGTTGGTTGGGTTTTTGATCGAATGTGAGATTCAAAAGTTTAAAGGAATATTTAGGCTTGAATATGTGGTAATTTGATGATTTTTGTTTTGTTGTATGTGTTTTTATGATTGGAACAAGTTAGTATGACATTTTAGAGTAGGTTGGTGTTTTTAGTTGAGGTCCCGAGGGCCTCGGGGCGATTTCCGGTGATCAAACAGGCTATTTTTGGACTTTGTGGAGTGCTGGTTTTCAGCTTTTGGTGTTTCAGAAGTTTCCTCTATGCGATCGCATTGAAGCTGTGCGGTCGCATAGGTACGGCGAGGTTAGTCAGTGCGATCACAATGGTGACTGTGCGTTCACATAGGAGGTTTCCTAGAGGTCTGGAATTTGTGCTATGCGATTGAAATAGCAAGGATGCGATCACATAGGGTTATTTTATGCCTGTGCAGTATGTTTTAAGGACATTGCATCCACGAGCAGATACAATTTTCCACCATTGTTGAGCACATTTTGGAGTTGTTGGACGAGGGAGTAAGAGGCTTTCACCTAGGTTTCGACTTGAGGTAAGTTTTATGAGATAATTACGAGATTTTATCGAAGAATCATCATATAAATCTCTGAAAATTGGGTGGAAATTGGAGAAATTACGGCTTGGTTTTTTATATTGAAAATTTGGAATTTGAAGGGGCTATTGGACTTTGATTTTTGTAAACTTCATATGTACACACTCGTGGCGAGATAAGGATTCTGAAAATATGAATTTTGTAATTTTTTGAGAAGTGGTCCCGGGCCTCAGGTTTTGCCAACTTCGTATTTTTGGGTGTTTTTCTAGTTCTTTCTATTGGGTTATGTTCCATTAGCCTAATAAAACATATTCCTTAAGGTTTTGATATGATTCCACCCCCGAGGAGGTCAATTTGCGAGGAAAGCATAAGGCGGGCCAGGATTTTGGCCGGTTTGAGGTGAGTAATGGTTATGAATGATATACTGAAGGTTTAAAACCCCGTATTTGCACTATGAGGTGCTATGTTGAGATGAGACACGTGGCTTGTGATGAGCGTGGTGATGTATCTACTGGAGACTCAAACTTTGTCCATCCCGACTGATGATTTACTGTACTTCTTGACTAAGACTGAGTTTGTACTCGTATAATTTGGATTAGTTGCCATGTTTTGGGCCTTGTGCCAATATGTAGAACTCCTAGGGAGCATCTTGAGCTGATTGACCTCACTTTACCTATAGGACACATACCATCTGTCCTGACATTTGACTGTAAATCATGAGATAAAGTGAACATAGTAAATTGCACCCTAAATGAGCAATACCTAGGGTTGAATACCCTGTCTTAGCTGAGTGGGCCGAGAGGCCAAGTCTATATTTATTGAGAGGGTTCAAGGACCCTGTAGTGAGGGTATTGGGCTGCACGTCGCAATAGTGTGTGTGTGTATGTGTGTGTGTTTATATATATATATATATATATATATATATATATATATGTATATGTATATATGTATATATATATGTATATGTATATATATATATATATGTATATATATATGTATATATATATGTATATGTATATATATATGTATATATACACGTCGCAATAGTGTGTGTGTGTGTGTTTATATATATATATATATATATATATATATATATGTATATATATATATATTATGGATCGGGCTGGACACCGCATCAATATATTATAATGATCGAACTGCACGCCGCACCATTATATATATATATATATATATATATATATATATATATATATATATATATATATATATATATATATATATATATATATATATATATATATATATATATATATATATGGTATTAGATCGGGTTGCGCGCCGCAGTAGAGTTAGTAACTAGTCTGATGGAAAGAGAAGTAATTACTAAACGTTTCTCCTTGTTTAGCATTTTTCATTGTCGTTACTTTTGGTTTTAGAACTGTATAGTCTTCTTACCAGATTTCTTACATTCAGTTGTTATTTATTTCTATACTCACCAGTTGGAAGTACTCACTCTACTCTATGCACCTTGTGTGTAGATACAGGGATCCCAGAGGCGTAGTTGCGATTTGTTGTTGCTCGTTCAGTTATGTACCGGAGTTGTCAAGGTAGCTGCTGGCGTTCGCATGACCTGATCTCTCCTTTTATCTATACTTGTTTCCGTATCTAGACTTTCTTTTTTTAGAGTACTGTTCATCTGTATTTAGAGGCTCAGACTTGTGATGGCCGTTCCTTTTGGGCTGTTGTTATTTTCACTTTACGGATTCCACAATGTTTTATCAATATTAAATCGAGGATTTATGCTAAACTTAGTATTTAAATAAATGATTTGGTTGGAAAAGGTTTTCATGGTCGGCTTGCCTAACGAGGTATTGGGCGTCATCACGATCGGGGTTTCGGTCGTGACAGTTAGACTCATTGATAGCTTGATTAATCAGTTCGAACGTTATCTTAAAAGAAATTAATAGGTAGTTTGTTTTGGTTTTGGTTATAACTCGAACTAGCTTCTGATTTCATTGGCCCGATTTCGAGTTCTGAAATGACTTGTATTTTTCTTTGTTTTTTGACAATGATTTGGTTTGATTCTTGACCCCTCTGGTTTGAGCTTTAGGTCCACCTGATGCATTCACTTGGAACTGAGCCTATGGGTCATTGGCCCATGACCCATTTGAGGTCGAGAAGTTAATTTTTAGGGTTAATTTAAAGGAGGTAATTGCAAGGCATTTGGAGGGTATTAAAGAAATTTAATATAGAGGATAATTTCTGATAGAGAAGATAAGGTTGGGGAGGTCACAGGTGAGGAGTGAAGATGGATTTCACATTTTATCTGGGGCAGGATAGGAGGCTAATTTAGGGGGGAGGGAATGAATGAAAAATTCTAGAAACTTCTATCTCTTTTCGTGCCTATTAAAGGCAGTAGATTCTGCCTTACTGAACAAGCTTTAGAACCCCAAAAATTCCCCCGAAAAGTTCTCTATAATTTCTAGATCTGAAACCTCGAATTCAAAATTAACAAAAAATATAAAACAGCAGAAAAATTAAAAAAATACTATTTCATTAAGCTCTTTAGATCAGTTTTCAACTTTTAGTAACTGTTCGATTTTCTAGCTTAATTTGAGAAGAGGATAGTTGTAGAATTCTGATGTTCAATCATTGAAGTGATTGAGTCTGCTTTGTTTTCTATTTCCACTTTGCTTTTGGTTAAATCAAGCTGAATTTGAGGTTCTTATGGTTTGTTGCTGGTTGTGGAATCATTATTCTGGGGTATTTTGCATCATTTTTCTAGTTTGAACTGGTGTAATCGATATTGAATCTGGGTTTAGAAGATTCTTTGTGTTCCTCTTTGCTCGAGTTCCCTGTTGTTGTTGACTGCTTCCTCACCTTTTCTCCTTTACTGATTTAGGAACATATTTTCAAGATCTGCTTGATGTGGTGTTGAAGTTGGAAACAAATGAAATAAAAATGAAAGTTGAAGTCATGTGATCATAGTATAGCTTCATTTCATTCCTTTGATTCAAATTAGTTATCTCATGCTTCTGATTAGTTAATTCTCCTCGTGCGAACTCACATATGCCAACAAATATTCTATACATCTGTTCTAGGATTTAGTTTTTTTTTTTTTTACTGGAATGTAACTAATTGGAGACATACTGGACTGAGAACTGTTTTAAATTGTTCTGAATCTCAGTAGGTTAGTGTTCAAGGTAGCTGATTCATTTGAAAGACATAGTTGATGCATCGTAATTGTTAAGCATGTATAATTTGGACAGTTCCAGCCATTAAGCTAATAGAATTCGAAATAGCTGCAGATTTGTAAGTACAAATTAGTTTGGATATATTAAATTGGAAGTAAAAATGGAATTATGACCACATGTAGGTTACGTGGGTCTTTGAAATTTAAAATTAGTTGTTTTCCAATCCGTATGTATATTTGCATTGAATTAACTTTACCAGCCACTCCGTTTTAGTAAAAGTTATGTTGAATCGAATCCATATTCTTAATTGAATTGGAATTCTATCTAGTGCAAAGACAAGGCTTAACAGCCTAATCCCAAGCGTTTGGGTCTCAGATCAAGTGATGCACGGCCCAGGCCAATTTTGGCTCCTTTCACGTCTAGGGCTGGGCAAAGGTCAGTTTTGGTCGATTCACGGTGTGTATCTCGTTGATGCAGAATTATCACTGTGTTGGTTTGGACCCAGTAACAAATTAATTAGGTTTTTTTTAATCTTGTTTTAGGGAAAAATTAAATACAAAATTAAAGTCACTTTAGGATTGCCCTTTTAAAATAAAAATGAGATGAGCGTCGCCCAACAAAATACATAAATTGCGGGCCCCTCGATAAATCGTTATAATGGAATACTTAGAATTCGGGATGGGCTGTCTAGAGAATTTCACGGCCTTCTCCAAAAATAATAACACGTTAGTCCCTTTAGGTGTGGTTATAATAAAATTACCTTCCTAAAGTTGGGTGTTCATTTCATATGACCCAAATCAAATCCCAAAACATTGAATAAAATGTGTTTACGATTGCAGGTGCATTTCATGTGGCGCGATTCGAAGACGCGTTTTAGACGATGTTCAACTTTCTTAAAAATTAAATAATAAGCGGTTAAAAGTAAAAATTGTCACAAATATTCATCATGTAATAAAATCATACAAATAAGCTAAACACGATAGTTGAGCAACCGTGCTAGAAACACGGAACTAGGGAATTTCAAACACCTTCTCCCGGGTTAATAGAATTTCTTACTCGGATTTCTGGTTCGCAGACTAAAAATCAGAGTCATATTTTCCTCAGTTCGGAATTCAACCGGTGACTTGGGACACCATTAAGCTCCCAAGTGGGACTTTGAAATCATAATAATAAATCTCGTTCCAATTGTCTTTTAATTGAAAAAACTCCTTTATGCCCTTGCAGGTGTAGTGAAAAAGGAGGTATGGCAATCCAGTTGATGTTCTAAACAACCATACCACGCAAGAGGGGGAGGGGGAGATGATTTGTGTGGTACCCAATTTTTGCTCTAGAAGAACCTGGTTATTCTAGGTGTTCTAACTAGTACTATGTGCGGAATTAAAAGTACATAAAATAAAGAACAAAGAAATGTTTACGTGGAAATTACCAGGCTCAAAAGTTGAAAAAACCACGTCCTACTACTCAGTAGAATTTTCCCAAACTTCCATTAAAATCACTGAGCCAAAACAACTTTTACAAAAACTCTTTGTAAACCTACGGATTAACTCTAATCCCTATGTAGCACACATCCTCAAGTGTTGCTACATCTTCTAGTTAGTCTATAACTTGAACACTCAAAGTACCTAGTACAAATGCTTCTATGAAAGCTTAAAGGTACAACTTTAAACCACCTACTATAATTAAAATAGAATAAGAAAAAAAATGATGAAACTGCATCTTCTATCTTTTTTAAGTAGCTTCATGAGTGCACACTCAAATCTCACATAAAATACTTGCAAAATTGCCTTTCTCTTGGTCTCTCAATTTAGTTGAACTTCTGCGTATGTGCAATACTTGTAAAAGAGAACAATCACTGTTATTTAATGAGTTAGTAATTAGAGTTTGATTGAGACTCAATTGTTGATCCTCCATCAAAGTTGAGTCCTTGATCAACACAAACTCCAACCATATCCTTTATCCGGATTTGTGTTCTCTTTTCATAAGGAGACTTTCCCTCCTTATCCAATATGCAACATTTTCGATCAGTTCAGGAGATGTTGCTTCTTGATCTATGGGACTTATGTCCTTCACGTGCATCTCACATGTATAGGTTGACAAACACTTCACCTGATGGACCTAGTCCATGACTGAGTTCATTTGTCATTCTTTAAAACTTCACATTGTCTTGAACCAACATGTGATAAGCATGTCGCTTCTCCAATTTCACACCTACAATCAAGATCGTTGAGGTGCTATCACACGAGAAGCCTTAAGCTTCAACAATCCTTTAAGTCAAAATACCCATCCGATTTGAATCAAATCTCGCCCTTGGCTCCCAGGACCCCATCCATACATCCTAACACGTCCTAATACATGGTGCGAACTTACTCAAATCCTTGAATCACATCGAACAATATTAAAATCATGAATCGTACCCCAATTCAAGTGTAATAAAACTAATGACTTTCCAACTTCTAAAACCAATGTCGAAGTATATCAAATCAACTCCGGATGACCTAAAGTTTTGCACACTAGTCAGAAATGACACAAGGAACCTATTCCAACTGCTAAAACTAAAATCCAAACCTTCAATTTTCCAACATTCACCAAATCAAACAAGCCTATGGACCTCCAAACCAATATCTGGATATATGTCTAAGCCCAAAATCACCCTATTGAACCATCAAAACTCCATTTTAAAGTCATCTGCATAAAAATAAAAATTCGGTCAACTCTTTCAACTTAAGCTTTCAACCTTAGAATTATGTGTCTCAATTTACTCTGAACTATTTCTAGAACAAAACTAATCGATCCGGAAAGTCACATAATAAAAAATGAACATATAAGATGCAATAAATAAACAAATGGGATTACAATACATAAAATGATCGATCGGGCCGTTAGACAAAGTCAAACTAGTCAATTTCCCGATGATTCTCCTAGTACAGACATAGTTGGAAGTCTTGGGACGTTCTTATCTTGGTACGCGTGATAAGATAGGTACGGGATGTCTTTACATTGCCGTCCGAGTATGAGAAGGTATGAGCAAGATTTCCGAATTCATGAAATGATATCGGTAAAAAAATTAGTTCCACCACAGAAGTGCCTGTATCTGGTGAAAAATTGAAAATAATGGCCTTCCATTATGGACGGATTAACGTATAAAAGCGACTCCAACAGAGAGGGATTAGGATAGGCATAATTAACAAATACAAGAAGAAAACAATTACCTTAAGATACTAGAACTAGAATGTTTTATGTATCTAACAAGTGAAATCGAGAAGATTAGTGGCATTAAATATTTAACATCTCGTTCACCCATCATTATTAAACTCTATAGATGCCTGTTGTTGGAACAGTTCCTGCCATAGGTAATGCGTGAGAACTTATTTCGAGTAATAATACATACGCTTTAATTTCGAGTCCTTGGGTAAACGAGATTTATAAGTTTTGAGTTATTATAGTGAAAAAGGTCAAATATGCCCTTTTACTATTCAACGTTGAACGACACCGCTCTCTATTTCTCATTATCCAAACCAACCATCATGATAGAGCCTATCGTGATAAACCATATCAACACACTAAAAGATTAGAAAAAATAGACGGAAGCAATTAATATTTAAAACAACCCTTTTTGAATCAGAAATAAATCCACAACATAATATAACTATCCTAAAATCTGAGTGTCACCGATTACATGGGCATCTATACTAGAATACAGTCTATTACAATGTCTAGAAAATAATATTAAGAAATACAGATAATGAAGGTGATTCAAAGCCCGCGAATACCAAAGCTACCTCGATAGTCTCTGGAGATCCTGTCTCCTCAATCAGCAACCGCCGTAACCGGAAGAACCTGGATCTGCGTACGAGATGCATGATGTAGCGTGAATATAACCAACTCAATAAGTAACAAATCAAACCTTTGGGTTGAAAGGTAGTGACAAACTCAACGGCACAATTCAATAGAAATAACAGTGCAAAAGCGTAGGCATGTTTTCAAGTTCAATAGATAGCTCAAAACAGTAAATAAGATCATTCCGAATGATATGAAGAATATACCTCCTCTACTTCTACATGTCAGTGCATATGCTGTATGTGATGCACCATGATGATAGCCCTATGTGCTCACACTCTCAAATGCTCAATCATTCGGTATTGTATATGGCCAATACGGCCCAGGGAAGATCTATCCCGGAATATATAAATCATTAACCATCAGTCACCCACTACAGAGTATCAACAATCCAGGCCGTGATAAAGATCCATCTCTAGTTATATAATGCTTCAAACAAGATCCACGTCCAATGAAGATGCATCCCTCAATAATATCAACCTCCCTCACTGGGGTGTGTGTCAACTCTAGAGGGGCGCCTTCAGCCCAAACGCTATCATAAATCAGTATAACCGCTGAGTCATGCAGCCCGATCCCATAAATATTACTCATAACTAGACTCTCGACCTCATTCAGTCATCAATCTCTCCTGTCATACTTACGGGCTAACAAATGTCAAGAAAATAGCCTGAACATAATGATATGATATATTAATAAATATCAACATAGAGTGAGAAATGATATGAAATAAATAAACATGACTGAGTACGAAATATCAATGAGATCAGTAAGTCAATAGCAAGAAAGTACCACTATGGGTCCCAATGGTTTCAACATATAGCCCAAAGATGATCTCTATTATGATAGACAACTGAGCTATCTTATCACATGGTGAAAATACAGATATCAACAAGATAGGACCACTTTACGATGCCATAAAATCGACCAGGTCATGATTCTCACGATGCACACCCGCACGCCCGTCACTTGGTATCTATGTCACCTCAATGTAAATCACATAACATATAATTTGGAATTTCAAACCCTAAGAACCAAGTTTTAAGGTGTTACTTACCTTAATCCGAGAAAATCTCTACTCCAACATGCCTTTCCCTCTCAAATGGGTCTCTAAACATCCCGAATTCTGCCACAAGTAGTACAATGAAATTAATATGGGCTAAAGGAATAAATTCCAAAATAATAATACTAAGTTATAAGTGAAAATCCGAAATTAGCCAAAACCCGTCCCCCCGGGACCCACTTCTCAAAATCCAAAAAAAGATAAAAATCGAAAGACCATTCACTCACGAGTCTAACTATACAAAACTTATAAAAATACAACATTATTCGCCATTAAAACCCCCAAAATTAATTCTCTAAATCCCTAGCCTCAAACCCCCAAATTTCATTTCAAAAACACACCATCTAAATAGAAAATCAGTGGAGAAATGAACACAAGTAAATTACCTCGTGAATCCCTTTGGAATTCCTCTCAAAACCCTCCAAAATTCTAACTCAAAATGATAGAATTGTGAAATGTTTCGGCAACTCGCTTATATAGTTTCTGCCCAGGCCTTCCGCTCCTACGGGCTCTTTGCTGCGAGGAAAACTCCTGTTCTATGGAGGTTACTAACCCTTAGCTGCCTCCACTTTTAAGTGACTTGAGCCGCATCTGCGGCTTCGCATATGCGAAAACCTCGCACCTGTGGCCTCTACCCAACTTCCTCCTTTCCTGCTTATGTGGGCTCCTCTTCGTTTTAGTGGGCTCACACCTGAGGTGCCCATCCATAAGTGAGATTAGACCAGCACTGACCAACAATTTCAGCTGGTCGTCTAATTCAATCCAAGTCGGTTAACCACCATAAATCAACCCCGGGACGTCAACACAACATACCAACAAGTCCTAAGTTATGATTCGAACTTAGTCGAGTCCTCAAAGCACCTCAAACAACATCAAAAATATGAATTGCACACGGATTCAAACCTAATGAACTATGAAATTTCCAAATTCTACAAACAATGTCAAAACCTATAGAACCACGTTCGACAGACTTTAAATTTTATGCACAAACCACAAATGACACCATGAACTTATTGGAACTTTCGGAAATTCAATCCGAGCCCGATATAAAAAAAGCTCACTAATATTCAAACTTTCTTAACAAACTTAACTTTAGACATTTAAAGTCTAAGTCCAAAGTTACCCAACGGAGCTAACAGAACTGTAAAAATTTAAATTTGAGATTGTTTAAACATAAGTCATCATCCTGTCAATTTTTTCAACTTAAGCTTTCAATTATGAGGCTAAGTATCTCAATACACTCTGTAATCTCTCTAGGCCCAAACTAACCACCCCAATAAGTCATATAACGGTGTAAGAGTTCAAAGGGAGCAGAAAAAAGGAGGAACGAGGATAAAACAATCAAAACGACCGGCCGGGTTGTTACACCATTAGACCTTTAGTCTAACATTAATCAATATCACGAGGAAAGTCATGTTGTTGCCCTTGATCGCTATTAAAGCTCCAACTTGAGAATAATTTTAGTCTATAGTCAAAAGTTATGGGTTAAATTTTGGACCTTTTCACTCAATTTTTTCCCCCATGTCGAGCTATCCACTTCAAGCTAGAGTTCTATTAAAATAAGGATATGAATGAACCAGATTTAAAGTATATTGAGCATAAAATTTAGAAATTCCCTGTCGTACATAGACAAATTTGAAACTTTTCCTAATTATCATGCTATGTTGAGTTTTTTGTAATCTCCATTGATTATTCCATTCACCAAGACTGCTAACCACACCACTCTCCTACGCGTGCGGAGAGTAGTTGAGTATTGAGCTTTTGGTGAGCCAGAAATTGTCTTGTGGAAACTCATGAGTGATATATACATACATATATATATATATATATATATATATATATATATATATATATATATACACACACACACTAAAAATATTCATCCAAAATTGATCGCGACCAATCGAACAACATGGGTATCGCTACTTCAAAAACCAGTCGTGATAACGCCTATTATATAACTAGGACAGCCAGACCAACAATCAAATCCCAACCCATTTTCATTTAATAAGTTATTTGTTAGAACGGTTTAATTACCAAATGACATAATAAGTGTTTAAAACTACAAGATAAGTATGTGGAAGTCAACAAAACATGAAAACTACACAGTCTACACTGATTTGGTGTCATAAGCCTAGATCTTCTAATACAAGTATAAATAACCTACTACATAGATAGTTTAGAAATGCGGAAAAAAAATAAGATAGAAGGGAGAAATCAGGGTTGCGGACGCCATGCACCTACCTCGAAATCCCGGGCAAATGCTGGAAAATAGCTTAAAGCTCTCAATCAGCTGCTCGGGCACCTGGATCTGCACACAAGGTGCATGGAGTAAAGCGAGCCCCAACTCAGTAAGTAACTAAAGTAAATAATGGACTGAAAGCAGTAACGAGCACTTCAAAAACATATAACTTAAAAGTCAGTTCTGTCATAAACACGTTTCTTTCAGTTTAAAACGTTGAAATCAGTTCTTAACAATAAATCCAACAGAGGCTTATTTTAAAGAAGAGTGAAAATCGTGGAAACATCATAATTGGGCCCCTCAGGCAAAGAATCATTCAAAATATGGCCCCTCGGGCGGCTTAGTCTCTAGTGACTCAACTCTCGTCACACAATACTCACTCTCAGCACACAACTCATTTATATCTCATAGTAATAATAGAAATCACAGTAACTGCTGCGGCGTCAGCCCGATCCTTTATTTATTATCAACTACGCTCACTGAGGGTGTGCATACTCCAAAGGGGCTCCTACATGCCAATCATCATATCGATGTAGCGTGCATCCGGATCCAATATATATCACTGCGACGTGCAACCCGATCCATATAAGTATTGTTGCGGCGTGCAGCTCGATCAACAACTCATATATATATATATATATATATATATATATATATATATATATATATATATATATATATATATATCCTCACATTCGATTTATCAACCTCCCCTCAGCCATTATCTCACAGCCTCTCGGGCACAATAATAAAAATTAGGGAATCAGCCCAAACTATTCTCATAATTAGGAGTAGAGTTATAAAAAAAGTTTTTTTTCTAATATTTCAGTAGGTAAAACATGACTGAGTATATGCTTCTAGCAAGTGAAGTGAGGAAAATAGTCTAAATGCCTCTGAGGGTGTCTACAAGTAGGCGCCAGGCCCAAACACGTCATAAAGCCCATAATATAGTATAAGGATCCAAAATACAGAATAATATCATATTACCAATTTAAATACGCGGCTTAATAGTCTCTACGGGGATGAACAAGTCACAATCCCTACCGGTGCATGCCACACACTCATCATCTAGCATGTGTGTCACCGCGCTTCTCAAATCAAGTCAAATACCGAGTTTTGTACCCTCAATTCCAGATTTACAATAGTTACTTACGTCAAACTGGTGAAAATACTACTTCCCGATGCCTTTGCCCCTCGAATCGGCCTCCACTCGCATAGAATCTATTCAAAATTACAATCACTATGTCAAAATATGCTAAGGGAACGAAGCCCGAGTGAAAACAATCGAAAAATATCAAAAATCTTTAAATTGGCTAAACCCGACCATTCGGGCCATGTCTCGATGCTAAGAATTTTTCACGTCAACTAAATTCTTATCTCCTCACGAGTCTATACAAATAAAAATTTCTCAAATGGCTCATACGCGAATGCGATGCACACCTGACCTTAAACCCATTCGACCCAAATTACTCTCCGCGATCGCGAAGTCCATCTCGCGAACGCGATGACCTTCTTCCCAACCCTACGCGAACATGAAGCCCCTTACGTGAACACGAAGGCTTAATTCTGGCCTTCCTCAAATCCCTCTACGCGAATGTGAGGCTCAACTCGCGAACGCAAAGGGATAAATCTCTGCAACAGTTGAGCATATTTTTCTGTAACTTTCTAACTCCAAATTGTTCCGATTGACCACCCGAAACTCACCCGAGGCCCCGGGGACCTCAACCAAGTGCACCAACACATCCCAAAACCATATTCAAACTTGTTCCAATCATCAAAACACTTCAAACAACATCGAATTACTCAAAACACATCAGATTCAAGCCGAAATTTCTAAAATCTTCAGTAATACGCTTTTTCTCAAAAACCTAACCAAATCATGTACGAATGACCTTAAATTTTGCACACACATCCCAAATGATACCACGAAGCTACTACAAATTTCAAAAGTCCATTTCGACCCTTATATCAAAATCTCGCATATCAACCAAAATTCGCCAAAGTATCAACTTCGCCAATGCAATCCTAAATCAACTTCGAACCTCCAAGCCCTTCCGATAACACTCCTAAATCATAATTCAACTCCCAGAGCTAACCGAACCATAAAAACTCACATCCGAGCCCTCTAACACATGGGTTAACATCCGGCTGGCTTTGCAAATTATGCATTCTAAATAGAGACAAAGTGTCTCAAACCTTACTAAACTCATTTCGGACTCGATCAGACCAACCCAATATCGCAAAACACAAATAACGAAGCATAACGAGGTCAAAATGGGGGAAACAGAGCGGTAACTCATGAGACGACTGGACGGGTTGTCACATCCTCCCAAATTTAAACAAGCGTTCGTTCCCAAACGAGTCAAGAAACATACTTGAAGGCTCAAATAGGTGAGGATATCTGCTCTGCATCTCCCACTAAGTAATATAGGCCGACCTCTCCTCAGCTCTTTCACTGAAGCTATATCCTTTGAACTCAACTTCCAAACCTGACGATACAAAGTAGCTACTGGCTCCACATCAAAAGTCAAATAATCATCCAACTGAATCGTGTTATAGTCCAAAACATAAAACGGATGACCAATATACTTCTAGAGCATAGAAACATGAAATACGGAATGCACACTCGACAAGCTGGGTGGCAAAGCAAGCTTATGCCACCTCCCCAATCCTCCAAAGCACATCAAAAGGCCCAATGAACCGAGGACTCAATTTCCCTTTCTTCCCAAATCTCATAGCACCTTTCATGGGTGAAAATTTCAGTAGAACCTTTTTTCCAACCATGTAAGACACATCTCGAACCTTCCTATCATCATATCTCTTTTGTCTCGACTGTGCTATACGAAGCCTCTCCTGAATCACCTTCGACTTCTCCAAAGCATCCTGTACCAAAGCAGTCCCAATAGCCTAGCTTCACTGGGCTCGAACCAACCGACCGGAGATCAACACCGCCTGCCATACAATGCCTCATATGGAGCCATCTGAATACTCGACTGGTAGCTGTTGTTATAATCAAACTATGCGAGAGGTAGAAACGCATACCATGATCCTTCGATATCAATGATACAAGAAAACAACATGTCCTCCAATATATGAATAGTACGCTCGCACCTGTCCATCTGAGGATGAGGAGTTGTGCTCAACTCAACCTGAATACCCAACTCTGTTTGAACGACCCTCCAAAACTGCAAAGTAAATTGAGTACCTCTATCTGAAATGATGGAAACTGGAACACCATGCAAATGAACAATCTTCCAGATATAGATCCCTGCCAACCGCTATGAAGAGTAGGTCTAACACACAGGAATGAAGTCCGCGGACTTGGTCAGTCGATCCACAATCACCCATATAGCATCAAACTTCTTCAATGTCCATGGAAGTCCAACACCAAAATCTGCAGTGATCCTCTCCCACTCTCACTCAGGAATAACAATCTTCTAATGTAAACTACCCAGTCTCTGATGCTTATATTATATGTGTTGACAATTGAGACACCGAGCTACAAATCCCACAATATCTTTTTTCATCCTCCTCTACCAATAATGCTGACTCAAATCGTGATACATCTTCGTGGCACCTAAATGAATGGAATACTGCGAGGTTGAGCCTCCTTCAGAATCAACTCTCGAACCCCATCCACATTGGGAACAAAAATGTTGCCCTACATCCTCAACACTCAATCTTCACCAATGGTCACAACTCTGGCATCATCATGCAGAATTCTGTCTCTAAGAACAAGCAAATGCGGATAATCATACAGGCTCTCTCTGATGCGCTCATATAAGGAAGACTGAGAAACCATATACGCCAATACCCAACTGGGCTCCAAAATATCTAATCTCACAAATCGATTAGCCAAGGCCTAGACATCAACGGCAAGAGGTCTCATCCCAACTGGAATATACGCAAAAATCCCCAAACTCATGGCCTTTCGGATCAAAACATCTGACACCCATTGCCTTGTTCGGATGGTACAATGTAGTGATATCTTAATCCTTAAGAAACTCCAACCATCTCCACTGCCTCAAATTAAGTTTCTTTTGCTTGAACAAATGCTGGAGATTGCAATGATCAGTGAACACCTCACAAGATACGCCATTCAAGTAATGCCCCCAAATCTTCAATGCATGAAATGCGTAAGCCAACTTCTAATCATGAACGGGTAGTTCTTCTCACGGGGCTTCAACTGATGAGAAGCATAAGCAATAACTCTATCCTCCTGCATCAGCACACAACTAATCCCAACACTCGAAGTATCACAATACACGGTATATACACCTAAAGTTGATGGAAGAACCAACTTTAGAGCTGTTGAGCTTCTGAATGCTCTCCTCACACTCGTCTGACCATACAAATGAAGAACCCTTCCGAGTCAACTTGGTCAAGGGCGATGTGATAGAAGAGAATTCCTGAACAAACCGACAATAATATCCCGCCAAACTGAGAAATTTGCGAATCTCTGTGGTTGAGAACCATCTGTGCCATCTTTGAACCACCTCTATCTTCTTTGGATCAACAGAGTTAAAAAATGTATTGTTAATTGTTGGTGCTAAATATTGGCGCCCTCAATTACTTACGTATTTAGCGACAAAAGGTGAGCGATAAAATTTATTTTACAACAACGACGTATTTAGCAACCGAACATCTATAGCTAGAATTATTTTTTTTTAATCAAAATATTATAGAATCCTTGCTACGGAAATTTCAGTCGTTAAATAAATTTCTTAATGAAAAATAATGTTATTTTAAGCGAGGAAACTTTATCCGTAGGTAATCTGTCGCTGAACACCACTTAAGTATTTTACCTAGGGAAAAAATATGGTAAAACATATAGTGTCTTCTAAAACAATAGAAGACATAGGAAAGAGCAAAATCAGGCGGCTGGGACAAAAAATTAGTAGAAGACACACGATAAGGGTTTTCAAGAACAACGCAAAAATCAGTAGCCAACGTGAATCTAAGGTTTCTAGATGGCTTTGTTTCTTCTTCTATTTCTTATCCTTAGTACTAATTTTGGGTACCAAAAATATAAGCCACTGTTAGGTATATTATCAAGTATGATTTTCTATTAGTGCATTTAAAAATTGATTTTCTTGAAATTTTTGGAACAACACTTGAGACGAATCTTGGTTTCGTTTTTGTGCGTTCAAAAATTGATTTTTCAAATAATAAGATTTCTGAATTTTCTGTATGGGATGTAAAAAGGGTTATAGCAATTCCCATTCTTAGAAGCCTTTTTCTTATGTTTGTGTTTCAATAATATATTAAACTAAGAAATTTCTCTGTGTCTATGTGTTTCTCTATGTGTATGTGTATCAAATTTGCAGCAGATGTGTATGTATTTCTCTGTGTGTATGTTTTTCTCTAAATATTTATTCGTTATATTTTTTATATTTATTTTTTCTTTTGCTCACCATTCTCTGCCAGTGAGGTTGTTAGGGCTGATACTGCTGTAATGGATTTTTATAAAACTAATCTTGAACTTAAAAAATGAACAAAACAAGTTAAATAGAACTAGCTAAGGGAAAATTTTTGGAGTTTCAAACAAACTTAGAGTATAAGCACTAGTTGGAATTTACCTTCTTTGTTTTGTTAATTTTAGCTCCATAACACAGTCATGTAGAAAATCTTAGCTCTTTACAATTTCAAGCAATTTTCCACCAGAGTACAACTATTTTTGAAATGATATTATATAGCTGAATAAATAAATTTTCATACATCTTATTTGATGCTTTGCCCAGACCTCTCTCTCTCTGTATGCATAAAACATTTGTTATATTGATTTTTGATTAGTAACTTTAAATTTGCCCAGAATTCAAATTTTCTTATTATCTTATTAGAAGAAAAAAAGAAGTTTGATTATCTTGTTTTGTTTCTACATTAAATAATACTATGTATAATTTCGAGCATGCTTGGATGTACTAAAGGTTGTATGACCAAGGGGGTATTAATTCTAATTTTGTAACGGGTGTGGATAGCTTTCTCTTGTTTGCACGTTCTCAGCAAAATCGCATGAGTGGTGAGAATGACGATGTCCCTATCAAATTGTGGCAATATTATATTATGGATGTTGAAACAGTTAGATTGAACTTTTTTATATTTAGATTTATTGAAAACTACTATATTTGGAAGTATCAAGAGGAAAAAGATGTGACTGGTGTGACGTTTTCTAGCAGGGATCTACATGGTGGTGTTCAACCTGAATTAGGATATGACAACCCATATCGACAAATGGTTTTAGATGCAGCTGGATGTAACCTTTGCCAGGGTTATAGTTAGCAATATTATAGTAGTACTGAATTTGAGTCGTCTCATTATTTTGAACCTTAATAGAGGACGAGGCTAATCCTTCAATGGAGGAGGATCCTAATCCTAAATCTCAAAGGTTTTATGATTTTCTAAAGACCGGTGATACAGAATTGTATCCTGGTTCTTCCGTCTCTCAACTCGCGGCAGTTTCTAGGATGTTAATATTAAAATGGAGAACACTTTATCACAAAGGGGATATGGCCAAATGATGCAATTGATGAAACAGGCTTTACTTGAAGATAACATAATGCTTGAAAGTTATTATCACCAAGAAGCTAGTGCATAGTTTGGGTTTGCCAGTTGAAAAGATTGATTATTGTAATTCAGGATGTATGTTGTATTAGGGTGACGATGAAGACCTTACATCCTACAAGTTTTGTGGCTACGAGAGGTTTAAACGTCGAGTTGGTTCTTGTAAAAGGAAATTAGTCCCTTATAAAAAAGATGTATTATCCTTTGATTCCTAGAATGCGAAGATTATATGCATCTCATGCTACATCCGATGACATGATATGACATCATGAGCATATACAAGAAGATACGGTAATGCGTCATCCATTAGACTCTGTGGCTTGGAAGCATTTCAATGAAACTCATTTATTTTTTACTGCTGAACCAAGGAATGTAAGGTTGTGGATATGCACTGATGGTTTCCAACCATTTGGTCTATCGGGAAGAAAATACTCTTCGTGGACAGTGATTGTCACTCCATACAACTTACCTCCCTAGATGTGTACGAAAGAGGCGTACATTTTCTTAACTGTCATTGTTCCGGGGCCAACCAATCCTAAACGAAAAATTGATGGTTTTCTATAACCTCTAATAAAAGAATTCACCTTGTTATGGGAGGAAGGTCCGGAAGCATTTGACATCTCAAAAAAACAAAACTTTCAATTAAGGGCGGCTTTTATGTTGACTATCAGTGTCTTTCCAACATATTCAATGTTATCAGGATAGAGTACTGCTGGCAAGTTAGCATGTCGTTATTGTATGGAGGAAGCACAATCTTTTAGATTATGTCATGGTTGGATAACAACTTGGTTTGATAGTCATAAAATGTTCCTTGACCAATATCATCCATTTAGGAAAGATCGTAAAAACTTTCTTAAAGGTCATGCTGTCAAAAGGTTACCACCGGTACTTAGAATGGGAGAGGAAAGTTTGAACCAAATTAGTAAGTTAGGTCTAAGGAAAGTAATAGAGGAAGATGCACAAGTAGTTAATTCGAGAATATGTAAATTTTGTGGATGGAAAAAACGAAGCATATTTTTTTATTTGCCATATTGGTGTTCTAACATGATTCAACATAATCTTGACGTCATTCATATTAAAAAGAACGTCTTTGATAATGTATATAACATAGTTCTTAATGTTAAAGATAAAACCAAAGACAATCCGAAAACACGTCTAAAATATGCTAACTTATTGCGAAAGACCTCAGTTTGCAAAGGATGCTAGTGGATAATATCCCAAAACTGCATGTACAATAGACAATGAAGTACTTCCTAGTAATGTGTAGTAGACAGTTACAGAATTGAGTTTATTTTTTAAAGATCTTGCTTCAACTACTTTACGGGTAGCTGACATGGAGAGATTAGCAATAGATATCCCATAGATCATGTGTAAGTTGGAACATATATTTCCACTGAGGTTCTTTAACTCAATGGAACATTTTCCCATGCATCTGCCATATGAAGCAAGAATTGCTGGTCCTATACAATATCGATGGATGTATCCTTTTATATCATAATAGTGACAAGTATTATGTCAGAATTTGGATGTAAATTTAAAACTTCTATGTCATAATAGTGACAAGTATGCTACACATGACTGCTGAAAAGAGTTGAGACCCAACACTAAGTGAATTACATTTGTACGCCCATACACATGGGATGGAAAATCTTTTCTTGATAAGAAAGCTTGATTCGTGCATGTAAATCAATATTTTATAATATTATTTAAAATAATATAAAAAGAGTATGAAAAGTATCCTCTCAGTTGGTTAATTAAATGCTCAACATTCTTGACTATTTTATTTCACTACTCATTACACCTCTTTTACATGAAAGGTATCAGAAAATATTACAGGAACAAATACAAACTCAATCTCATATCGATCAATGTAAAGCATATTACGAAGCTGCGGGAGGGGATGAATAGAAGAGCATATGGTCTTGGATCTCAAGAAAAAGGCTATTATGGACCGAATCTTCGTGGCTCTTCCAGATCAGATGCTTCATCATCAATACCACCTTCGAATGCTCAATCAGCATTGAACCTGGATAACTTAGTGATATGTTTGATTCCTGTACTAATGGAGTACATAGTTCCTGTGCTAACTCATCATATGCTTCCCATGTTGATTGAGCGGGTGTGTGAAATGATTTCGTCACCCTCACTGACTTCTCTGACAACCCATCAGATGTGGTACCAACAGTTCATGCCCCTACTACTGCTACTGTTCACGGGGTTCATCCATCAGTTTCAGATGATGACCCTAACCCCTAAGCCTCGTATTTGAATGTTTTTTGGTTTGAACTTTGTTGTGGGTGTTAGGGATAATTCGCACCTTTTTTGTTTGAACTTTATTATTGATGTTAGGGATAATTCGCACCTTTTTGGTTTGAACTTTATTGTTGATGCTAGGATAATTAGACTTAATTGTGTTAGCTATATGCATTTTGGATCATGAAGTATGTTAATTTATATGAATTTTAGTTATTAAAAAGGATATATAATAATTTACAAAGTGCATGAGTAAAGAAAATTTAAAATGCTAAATAAAAAGGATCTAGAAGGGAAAAATATTGTGATGGATATTTTTTATAAATTAAAATAACATTGCGGCAGATGCAACAGACGATTTTGGTCGCCAAATGCAAAACTGAAATGAATCTCAAAATATTGGCGACAACTTTGCGACTCACCTTTTGTCACAAAAGTATACCAACAATGAAATGCATTGTGAATTTAGCGACAAATATTTCTAATATAGCGACGGCAATTATGTCGATAATATTGCGACAAATTTCATTTATCCTTCGCGAAGAGCTTAGCAACGAGTAGATCAGAAGCAAATGGTAATCCGTTGTTAATCCTGCTTAGCAATGAAAAAAAGCTAATTCGCGGTGGAATTCGTCCGATGTTAAGTGTTGTTTTTTTGTAGTGTCCACCTCTAGCTAGTTAAGCAGGTGGCTAAGTAACTTGAGCATAAGTCGAGGGCTGACCCGTCAGTTGAGATTGACTATTATGAAGACGAGGACACTGCCTCCTCATATGCCCTAAATCTCCATACTCATAACAACTCCTCGGTGCTGGAGATGGGGACTGAAGGGATCCCCTGGCACCGAAATGACCACCAGATGAACCTGCCATAGAAGAACCCTGGTGAGATGGAGCATGAGACGATCTCTGAGCTGGAAGACCACTAAGTGATGACTGGACCTTTTGAGATCTATGATAGCCATGACCCAAAGATGCTTCACGGTAACCTTGGCGAGCTGAATGAGCGGCGAGCTGAATGAGCCTGTCTGAAAGAACGACCTCTGCCCTGCTCGAACTAAACTCTCTAAGGAGCACCACTAAAGCTAACAGATCCCCGAGGCCTCTTTTCCTCCCTCTCCTCTTGCTATTGCCAGTGAACCTAATCAATGTCACGGGCGATATTAACAACCTCCTCGAAGGTAGCACCTATCGCCCTCTCCCTATTGATTGGAATTCAGAGCTGGTACGTGAGGCCATAAAAAAAACCTCCTAATTCTCTCTCAATTTGTGGGAACCAACCAAAGTGCATATCGGGCTAACTCAGAGAACCGCATCTCATAGTGTGTCCCTGACGCAGCTACATAAACTGCCTGCGCAACTCCTTTCGATGCGACTGTGGTACATACTTATCCAACAAGAGAACAGAGAACTGCTGCCAAGTAAGGGGAGTTAAACCAACATGTCTACGCCTCTCATACGCTTCCCACCAAGTGAAGGCAGCCCTAGAAAAGCAAAAAGTAGTAAATTCCACACCACTAGTCCCAAGATTCCCTACTATACGAAGCCTCAACTAGCACTTCTCCAAAAAGCCTTGGGCATCCTGGCCCTATGGACCATTGAATGCCAGAGGCTGGAGCATACAAAACCTCTTAAATTGATACTTCTCATCATCCGGCATAACTAGTACAACAAACTCCTGAGTTGGTGCAACAAACTGGGCTGGAGGTGCTCCCGATGTCTATAATCACTGCACTACCTGCTCATGTGTACGAGCAATGGGCCTCTAGGGGCCTCCCCCGACCTAGGAAGTACTTGCGGCAGTAGCAGCTGATACTGCATGTGCCAAACTACTACACCCTAATAAGATCTAAGCTAAGGCCTCCTGGAGAAATGGGATCACAATAGGTACAACTGGTGCTGGTGTAGCATCCACAATCGGGACCTAATCTGGAACTAGGGTAATTGGTGGATTTGCCGGTGCTTCTCTAGCCGCTCTGCCTTTGGTAACGACCTCGACTGTGACCTCGGCTTTTGGTGTCCCCACCTGGTTGTACTGGATGTCGTCCGCCTTGTCCGGTTGCTCGTGTCCTCACCATCAGTGAAAGGATTAAATTATAGAAGTTTAGTATTCAGATCAAGAATTTCAAGAATATGAATTTTTTCCTAAAGGTTCTGCAGCCTCTCAAGGATAAATACAAACGTCTCCATACCATTCCGCGAGACTCTACATAATCGGCTCATGACTCGCGAGACCTATGTAACCTAGGCTCTGATACCAACTTGTCACGATCCCAAATACCGGTCGTCATGGCACCTATGATATTACTAGGCAAGCCAGACGAACTATCAAACCATAACCCATTTTAATTTAATAAGTCATTTTCTAGCACGGTTTAATTACCAATTGACATAATAAGTGTTTAAAACTACAAGATAGATATGCGGAAGTCAACAAAACATGAAAACTGCAGAGCCCGCACCGAACTAATCCTACGAGTCTATAGCCTCTAATACAAGACTGAACAACATACTACATAGATAGTCTAGAAATGCAAAAAATAATAAGATAAAAGGGAGAAATCAGGGCTGCAGACGCCATGTGGCTACCTCGAAATCCCCGACAAATGCTGAAAAATAGCTGAAAGCTCTCTCTCAGCCACTCGGGCACCTGGATTTACACACAAGGTGCAGGAAGTAATGTGAGTACACAAACTCAGTAGGTTCCTAAAGTAAATAAAGGACTGAAATCAGTGACAATCAGTTCAAGAACATATAACTTAAAAGCTAGTTTTGTCATAAATCCGTCTCTTTTAATTTACAACATTGAAATAAGTTTCTTTGTGATAAATTCAAGAGGTTTATTTATAATAAGAGTGAAAACAGTGGAAACATGGCATAAAGCATAAAATATAGTATAAGGATCCAAAATACAAAATATTATCATATTTCCAATTTAAATACACGGCTTAATTGTCAATACAGGACGGACCAAGTCACAATCCCTACCACTGGACGCCCACATGCTCGTAACCTAGCTTGTGCATATCACATCTATAAAATCAAGTCAAATACCGCCGTTTGTACCCTCCGTTCGAGATTTGCAATGGTTACATACCTCAAAACGGTGAAAATACTACTTCATGATGCCATTGTCCCTCGAATCGGCATCCACTCGTGTTGAATCTATTCAAAATCAGAATTACGGCGTCAAAAATGCTATGGGAACGAAGCCCGTGCAAAAACAATTGAAAATACCAAAAATCTCGAAATTGGCAAATCCCGACCCCCAGGCCCACGTCTCAAAACTCATAAATTTTCAAATCAACGAAATCATTATCTCCCCACGAGTCTATACATATTAAAAGTTCTCAAATACGACCCTAAATGTTCCTTCAAATCCCAATTAAAAAGTCGAATTTTTCAATCCATAGTTCTTCAATTTTAGGCTTAGGTTTCCATGATTTTCTAGGTAGATTTCATAGTAGAATCAACCACCTTATTAACTCCAAACTTTTCCCCTTGAATTCCTCTTCAACCGCCTTAAAAAATATCACAAAAATGACCAACTATGGAGAAAATGAGTCCCAAAATTGCAGGTGAAACGAATTAAAAACATCTTGCCCAGGCATGACTTTCCTTCTTCACGGACGCGTCAACGCCTTGCGTTCACGAAGCACAAACTTGCGCTGACCTACTTTTTCCCGATGCGAACGTGACATACCGGTTGTGAACGTGATGCTTCCTCTACCATGACCTTCGCGAACGCGCTCGCTCCTACGCGAACACGATGCACACCTTACCTCGGACACAGGAGACCCAAATTACTCTAAGCGATAGCGAAGTCCATCTCGCAAACGTGATGGCCTTCTTCATTTGAGACACAAATTACTCTACGCAAACGTGAAAGTATAAATCTCTACAACAGTTGAGCAGATTTTTCTGTAAATATCACGCCCAACGTTAATGAATAGTAAGCCCAAACAACCGACTTTTTGCACTCAAACAATCAAGAGTGCTTGGGATCGAGCCCCGTAGGATGGATTGCATTCCCAAGGGCTATGAGGCCAATTTATAATTCAATATGTGGGCATTCGTTAGAGCCAATGCCCACTGAATGCATACACCCTAAACTAGCCAATCACATGAGTGTTTGTAACAAATGGCAACGTAGTTGAGAATCGATATTAACAACAGTTCACAAATATTAGTAGTCGATTATCAGTTTAATGACAATTGTCAAACCAATTCATAACTTAAGCTCAAGTAATCAACTCAAACAAATCTAATACTTGGATGCATGAATTAAATCATAAATTAATCAATGATTTTTCAAATTGGCTCAACCTAACCTAAACGAGTGTGACTACTCAAATTTTCATTTCCAAATACGAATATCACCTAGGTTTAATCATGTTATTACACATCATAAGCTATAATTGATACTTAACTACACAATCATCAATCACTACACCCACGTTTTCTTCAGTCACACGTGCAACATTAAATCTAACAAGATTATCTCACATGTAGACACAAAACAGAAATCAAATAGACTCAACAACTAATTTAGACATATTTCTGCATTTGATTTTCAAATCGAATCCACACTGATCCTTCACATTATGTACAAATCTAGGAAGAGTACTTGGAAATGGAAATACAGCAAGAGGAAAAGGATCAGCAACTGTTATTCGAACAGCAATGATGAGCAAAAATCCGTAGCAATTCCAGATTTAACTAAAACAGCCTAGAAAAATTTGAAACCCAGTAGGAAAATAGAGATTAACCAGGACACCCCCAAATTCACTCCAATAAACTCAGAAATGAACACAAAAACTACTTTAAGACTCCCAGCCAATAACTAATCAACCCCAGACCAGCTTAAACAGACCCACACTCACTCGAAATCAAAGAAACAAACCTTTGAAATTCCTGTAGCCAAACCCCAAACTAGAAGATGTGATTTAACAACCAGAATTTGATATTATCCTAAAGTTCAATGGAACATTGCTCATCTGATCTTTTACTACATTTTTGTTTTCATTATTTTTTATTTTTTTTTGGAATTTAGTTTCTGAATTTGGGAATATATTGAAATCTAATAGTTAGTATGAAAAAAGTATTTTTGGAAGCTAATAACGGCTGAAAGAAAGACCCCCCCCCCCAAGGCATCAAATGACCTATTTATAGGAGCAAAATAGGGAAACATCAGATTTTCTATTTGCAGCCTTAGTCCCTAGTTATTTACAGCTTTAACCCTCTATTATTCCCTTTTTTGCTACTTAGTCCTCCCACTATTGCCTTGAGGCCCAAGTTTACCCCTTTAATAACCTCAAATTGGCCCATAACACATGCTGGAAGCTTCTTTTTCAGTTAGCAAAAGATTCCCCACCTAGACTACCCAAAACGCCCTTCCACAGCCCTGAAATTAGCATATGTACTAAGCTGAACTAACCCTTTAACCTTTAGGAAGAACTGAACCCTAGAATCTTACCCTAGTTAAGGATTTAATACTAGTTAAACTGGTCCCGAGCTACAACCAATTCAATTCACCTATAAACTAATTAATACTAACAGAGTTTAAAATTAACACTTGAGGAATTTACTAACTGAATTTTAAAATAACCCTAAGGAACTGAAATTATCTAAAATGGACTTAACAACTGATTATTAATCTACACTAGGACTACTAGGAACTAACTAGTTATCCTAAAAAGATTAAAAGCTCGAATCAAAAGAGCAGTCACAATACAGAAGCTAAAACATAACAAAATTAAATACACACACTAATTTCAGCAGAAAAATCAACCAATCATTCAAGACGACCTAAAATCTAGTGAACAAATAAAGGGAAAACTAAGAAAAAAAATCAGAAATCAACACTGAAAATAATCTAAACTAACGGGAATAAGGCTTAACTAGTATTGACTCTGAGACGACGAAAAAGAAGGAGATGAATCAGATTCAAAACAGGAAATAGAGAATTGGAAACTAAAAAGACGACCTAACTAACTGACGACTATTGTTCAAATTAATTATCAGAAAATACATGAAAGAAACAAGGAAACAAAGAAATTTAAAAGTAATCAAGAAAACTTACCCTCGAACTCAGCCCGGAACAAACTCGCTACGGAGTCGACACCCCGTTAATGTTATTTTCCCATTAAACTAGAATAAGCAAATAACTTTAAAGGGGAAGTAGACTAGACTTCAAATCTTCAAAGAAGAATCTAAAACTGGCGAACCCTAGCTTCAAAGTTCGAAGTTAAACAACGGGATTCGATAAGTTTTGATTAGGGATTAGGGATGAAGGGGGTCAAGAGAGGGTATCATATAGATTTGGAGATTTTTGGGCAAGTTTGCATTTGGGCCGGATCTTAGATCTAATATTCAAAACAAATGGCTATGATTTGAAGAACGATGTTTAATGATTTAAGACGAGGAGGGGACGGGGATTCAGTGGTGAATTTTGGGGTGATATGGAGGAGGCGCCGCCACCGGAGGCTAGGGATTTTAGGGCGGCGGCTATTAGGATTCTTCATGAGAGGGGGTGTGAAGGAGACGATGAACTGGGGTGGGGGAAAACATTCGGACAGTTTTATAGTATGGAGTGAGGGCTTCTGGGCCGTTGATCGAGCAAACCTCGATAGCTGAGATCGAGTCGTTACAAAACGAAGTCGTTTTGGTTAGTTGTTGGGACGGACCGGGTAAGCCCAATAACTGGACTAGGTTAAGGTGGGAAATTGATTTAGGCCACAAAAATTTAATTTAATGTGGCCCAACTTGGTCTCACAAGACATCCCCTTTTGGTTTTCTCTTTATTTCACTTCCTCTTTTTATTCTATTTTCCCATTTTGCTTTGTTTTTAATTTTCCTTAATTTTCAACATTGTAAAAGAAATGCGAGATTAAAAATAAACATAATTTGATTCTAAAATTAAGCTAGCGAATTTGTAGAATTCTTTTAAAAACTATTTTGCGGCCAATTTCATAATTGATAACTGAAAATGCAAGAACATGTTACTTTTGAATATTTTTCTTGTTTTACTAATGTTAATTTAATTAACAAAATAAAATTGAATTCCTAAAAATAACAATGTACTATTATTTGTATTTTTCATTAATTATGGCAATCAAAATGCAAATAAAATACGAAATTGAACAATTAATTCCGAAAGAATAAAAATTCTTTTATAAATGAGTTTATAGGAGTAATTAAAACACGACAAAAATCACGTGCTCACAGCTGCCCTCTTTGCTTGAAGACATGAAGATTTTTCGGGCAAAGACAAGAAACCATGAGATTTTTTCCTTTTTAGCACTCCATGGGAAGCATTTTGAAAACCGTATGACCGAACCTCGCTTCAACGGTTGCCTACATATCCTTGGTGTTAAAGGAATCACGTCAGTGTAGTTCTAGAGTGTTTGGTAGATGGGACTACCAAAAGTTGTGATTTTACTGTTGTTGCTGCTGCTACTGATTGCTGACCTCCTTGTTACACCAAAGGAAAATCAAAGCTAAGTTAATTAAAACTATCAACTATGAGTTATAAGATTCCTATCTATAATTCTCTTGGAACTTGATCTTGAGTCTTAGCTAATTTTGCTGTAGACATCAATCTGAATTTTGATGCTTATCAGTTGTAGGTGCTGGTTCTTTCTTCAGCTTCTGGATTAAGGAGGAACATGCTATACTTGTGACTTCAATCATATCTTGAGCAGTCCGCATATTTCTCCACTTCAACTTTTGAATTTATTTCTTTTTGTTCTTTTTTTTCCTTCCTTTATTCTGGACTGAAATTCATTCTTTTGGCCATCTTGATTCCTGTGTTTTGAGGTCAATCTGCGTAAGATACAAAAACGAACATAAGAACGAAATTTTCTGCCCCAGTTTTGGCTGGGAAAATTTCGAGAGTTTGTTGTGACACATATCTACGTAGTCAAATCAAAAGAGGCCTTTCGGATTTGGCCAAAAATTCTCGGTTATTAAACTGGATTTTAAAAATAGAAAGCTCCACAATTTTCTGGTCGTGAGATCCTCGTTTTTTGGCCGGGATATGTTGAAAAGAAAAAGCTCCACAATTTTCTGGCCGGGAAATCCTCGGTTTTGGCTAGGACATTTGGAAAAGAAAAATCTCCACAATTTTCTGGCCGGGAGATCCTCAGCTTTCTAGCCAGGATATTTTGCAAATGAAAAAGCTCTACGTTTTTTGCCGGGAGATCCTCGGTTTTGTGGCTGGATATTTTGCAAATGAAATAGCTCCACGATTTTCTGAAAAGGAGATCCTTGGTCTTCTAGCCCATATATTTTGCAAAGAAAAAGCTCCACGGTTTTCTGGCCGGGAGATGCTCGATTTTTTGGCCGGGATATGTGTCAAAGAAAATGCTCCACGGTTTTTTTGTCGGGAGATCCTCAGTTTTCTAGCCGGGATATGTTGCCAATGAAAAAGCTCCACGGTTTTCTGGCCGGGAGGTCCTCGGTTTTCTGGCCGGGAGGTCCTCGGTTTTCTGGCCGGGAGATCCTCAATTTTTGGCCGGGATATTTTTAAAAGAAAAAGCTCAACGGTTTTTCTGGCCAGGACATCCTCGGTTTTTTTAGCCAGGATATTTTGCAAATGATAAAGCTTCACTGTTTTCTGGCCAGGAGATCCTCCGTTTTCTGGCCGGGATATTTTGCCAATGAAAAAGATCCACGGTTTTCTAGCAGGGAAATCCTCGGTTTTCTGGCCGGGATATTTTGCCAATGAAAAAGCTCCACGGTTTTCTGACCGGGAGATCCTCGGTTTTCTAGCCAGGATATTTTGCGAATGAAAAAGCTCCACGGTTTTCTGGCGGGGAGATCCTCGATTTTGTGGCCGGAATAGTTTACAAATGAAAAATCTCCACGGTTTTGTGACTGTGAGATCCTCGGTTTTCTGGCCGGGATATTTTGCAAAGAAAATGCTCCACGGTTTTCTGGCCGGGAGATCCTTGGTTTTCTGGACGGGATATTTTTCCATTGACAAAGCTCCACGGTTTTCTTGCCGGGAGATCCTCGATTTTGTGGCTGGGAGACACTCGGTTTTCTTGTCGGGATACGTGGCAAAGAAAATACTCCACGATTTCTGGACGCGAGATCCTCAGTTTTCTAGCCGAGATATTTTGCCAATGAAACAGCTCCACGGTTTTCTGGTCGGGAGATCCTCAGTTTTCTGTCCTGGAGATCCTCGGTTTTTGGCCAGGATATCCTCGGTTTTTGGAGGCAATCAACCATCATGGTTAGTCGGGATTGGACTGGCGCACCACTGAGGATGAGTATTTTCTTTGACTCTTGCCGGGTGGAGCCCTGTGAAACTGGTCCTTCCACCTTTCTTTGTAATTACTACGGAACTAAAGTTAAACCAAAAGGTATTCAAAGAAAGGTATTCAAAATGCCAGCATATGAGTTTAAAGAGAAGCGTCCCTTTCGGGGAAAAGAAGAACTTATCTGGGGTGCACGCTGGCACCAAATGAACATGACATGCTTCTTTGACTGGACACCTGACCCGCACCAACTTACAACTTCTCATGAACCCATTGACCCATATTTCTGTACTAGGGAACCTTTCTAGGACTTTTAGTGATGAAGTATCCTCTTTTCGGCTTACAGTGCCCTTTGCGGGGTTTCGCCTATTCGACCTTCTCATTTCTCTTCTCACTGTCGCCTGATATTGCTCTTTGCGAGTTTTCTCTAAGCATACTCTCTCATTTTTGTTTTCTCTCCTCACCGCCGCCTTATGGTGCCCAAAGGTTTTCACCGATAAGACTCTCTAATTTGATTTCTCTCTATTTGAATTGTATCAGATTCCAACAATGGTATTTCCCACTTTCCTGTCTTCGCCGATTGATCAGAAGGACCTGGACAAGGTCTTTAGGGTAAAAGGATTTTGGGCGGAACTACAACTTTGGAACCATTTCGGCGGTCTCATGGCCAAACCATTATATCATCTGCCCCAGTTTCACTTTTGTGGGAAATTGGGATTTTTGTTTTGGTATGACTGAACCTCAGGAAGAGGCTGCCTACGTATCCTTTTGGAATCAAGTCAGACGTAGTTCAGGAAAAATATTTTTGTTTTTGTTTTTGTTTTTGTTTTGTTTTTTCTTTTCTTTTATTTTCTTTTCTTTTCTTTCTTTTTTCTTTTTTTCAATAGCACTTCCGAGTTCCAAAGAGGGTAATCAAAGAAAAGTAATTGACTCAAAGGGTTTACGAGGGATTAAATAGCCTTCTTCATTTCAGTTGCACAAAGATATCCTCGAAGCAAGTTTAAACATAGTACCTTTTAACTGCATCTGCATTCACCACTGCTTCGGGATCATTCCCTTCTATGTCGCCTAGGTATAACGCCCCTCTTAGCAGTATCTTCCTGATGATGTACGGAGCTATAAAATTAGGGGAAAATTTGCCTTTGGCTTCCTGATGATGAGGAAGAATGCGTCTTAACACTAATTGCCCACTTCAAACTTCCTAGGCCATACTTTCTTATTATAGGCACGGGCCATTCTTTGTTGATGCAACTTCCCATGAAAAACTGCAGCCATCCTTTTCTCATCAATTAAAGTCAATTGTTCCAATCGAGTTTTAACCCATTCACTATCTTCAATTTCTGGTTCAACAATTTTCCGGAGCGAAGGAATTTCAACTTCTGCCAGGATCACAGCCCCAGTTCCATAACCTAACAAATACGGAGTTGCTCCCACCAATGTGTGCACAGTAGTGCGATATCCCAGCAAGGCAAAAGGTAATCGTTCTTGCCACTACCTAGAGCTTTGGATTATCTTTCTCAAAATCTTCTTGATGTTTTTGTTTGCTGCTTCAACAGCATCATTGGCTTTGGGCCTATAAGGAGTGGAATTTTTGTGCGTTATTTTGAACTGCTCCCAGACTTCTTCCATCAAACAAATGTTCAAATTTGCAACATTGTCTATAATAATGGTTGCTGGAATACCGAAACTGGAGATAATACTCGAGTGAACAAAATCTACTACAGCCTTTTTAGTGACTGACTTGAGAGTTATAGCTTCAACCCACTTCGTAAATAATCAATAGCTACCAATATGAACATGTTCCTATTTGAGGCTTTTGGCTCGATCGGTCCAATGACATCCATACCCCATAAAACAAAAGGCCAAGGTGCTGACATGAGACATAGTTCTGTTGGAGGTGCATGAATCACATCTCCATGCACCTGATATTGATGGCATTTCCGGAGAAAACTGAAGTAACCTTTCTCCATGGTTAACCAATAATATCCAGCTCGGAATATCTTCTTTTCCAACACATACATGTTCATGTGAGGTCCACACAACCCGGAATGCACTTCATACATGATTCTTCCCGCTTCTTCGGCATCAACGCATCTCAATAAATTGAGATTTGGAGTCCTTTAGTACAAGATTTCACCACTTAGAAAGAAACCACTTGCCCGTTTCCTGATGGTTTTCATTTGATCCCTAGTGGCATGTTCGGGATATTCTTGTGTTTTCAAGAATCTTTTAATATCATGATACCGTGGCTGGAAACTTGGACCTGCTTCATCTGCATTACAATAACCATGTCCCTCCCTGATTTTGATTTCCAAGGGATCAAAGTAAGCATCTCCCGGATAAGGCAGCATCGAGGCTAGAGTAGCAAGTGCATCAGCTAATTCATTATGACACCGTGGGATATATCTGAATTCTATCGATTTGAAATGCTTGATAAGATCTTCTACATGCTGTCGGAAAGAAATAAGCTTGACATATCGGGCTTCCCATTCTCCCTGAGCTTGCCAAATAATCAAATAAGAATCCCCCATGATCAATAATTCTTCCACATCTTGATCAATCGCCATATTCATGCCCATGATGCAGGGTTCATACTCCGCAGTGTTGTTTGTACAAAAAAACCGAAGTCTTGCGGTAGCTGGATAATGCTGGCCAATTAGCGAAATAAAAATTGCCCATATTCCTACATACTTGGCGTTCAATGCTCCATCGAAGAACATTTTCCAAGCATGAGCATCTTCAATAACCGCTTATATCGTGTTTACTTTTTCATCCGGGAAGTAAGCGCCCAACGGCTGGTATTCTTCATCAACCGGATCAGCCAGTGCCTGGGATTTCATTGTCGTGCAAGTGACGTAAACTATATCAAATTCAGTAAGCAAGATTTGCCACTTCGCCAATCTCCCAGTAGGCATGGGTTTCTGGAATATGCACTTCAAAGGATCCAACCTGGTTATGAGGTAAGTTGTGTGAGCTTGCAGATAATGTCTCAGCCTTTGAGCAACCCATGTCAAAACGCAGCACATTCTTTATAACAAAGTGTACTTGGCCTTGTAACCGGTGAATTTCTTACTCAAATAATAAATTTCTTGCTCTTTCTTTCTAGTCACATCATGCTGCCCAAGAACGCAACTAAAAGAGTTTTCCAAAAGCATCAGATACAAGTAGAGGGGTCTATCTGGCTCTTGTGGGACCAAAACTGGGGGGGTTTGACAGATATTCTATGATTTTGTCAAAAGCCTCCTGACATTCAGCTGTCCATTTGATCGCCACATCTTTCTTTAACAATTTGAATATTGGCTCAGATGTGGTGGTCAATTGAGCGATAAACCGAGTGATATAGTTCAACCTTCCCAAAAGACTCATCACATCTTTCTTTTGTTATTGGAGGAGGTAAATCTCGGATGGCCTTTATTTTTGTAGGGTCTAACTCGATACCTCTCCTGCTGATAATGAAATCCAGAAGTTTGCCGGATGGGACCCCGAACGCACGTTTAGCCGAATTCAGCTTCTGATCATATTTTCGCAGCCTTTCAAAAAATTTCCTCAAATCTCGGAGATGATCGTCCCGAGTTTTAGACCTAATGATCACGTCATCCACACACACCTCTATCTTTTGATGCATCATATCATGAAAAATGGTGGTCAAGGCTCTCGTATAAGTTGCCCCAGCATTTTTCAGACCTAATGGCATTACCCGATAATAGTAGGTACACGAGGGTGTAGTGAAAGCTGTTTTCTCGGCATCTTCTTCATCAAGAAAAACTTGGTGATATCCTGCGTAACAATCCACGAATGACTGTATCTCGTGCTTGGCGCAGTTGTCAACAAGGATGTGGATATTAGGAAAAGGGAAGTTGTCCTTGGGACTCGCCCAGTTCAAGTCTCGATAATCAACACACACCCAAATTTTCCCATCTTTCTTGGGTACAGGAATTACATTGGCCAACCATGTTGTATACCGAACCACCCGGATTACCCCTGACTTCAACTGCTTTGTGATTTCTTCTTTGATTTTGTCACTGATGTTAGTTTGAAATTTCCTTTATTTCTGTTGAACGGGAAGGTATTCAGGGTGAATTGGCAATTTATGTACCACTAGATCAACACTCAATCCTGGAATGTCATCGTATGACCAAGAAAACACATCTTTGAACTCAAATAGAAGTTGAATTATTTCATCTCGCATTTTCTGGTCAGTGTGAATGCTTATCTTTGTTTCCTGAATTTCTTATGAGGTTCCCAAATTAACCGGTTCTGTATCATTCAAGTTCGGCTTAGGTTTATTCTCAAATTGTTCCTATTGTCGATTTATTTCCCTAAAAGCCTCTTCTTTATCATATTCCAGTTCTTTGTTTATTATTTCACAATTAGACGACGTGTTTGGATCCGAGCATGAGTTTCAGAGGCATGTCATGTTATTTAATGCCGCATTATTATAAATGAAAAGAAAAGAATAAAAGAGAAAATAACAGGAATTGGAAAGAATACAAGAATAACGATGAAATATTGATTTCATTTCTTGGAATTTGGGAAGATAACAGGGTTACATTGGTAAATTAAAGACAAAATAAAGAAAACATCCAAGTTACACCTTGAAATAACTCATGATTCAGAAAGGTGGCACGACAAGTCTACCCCGACTCCTGCCTGAGAAGGAACAACATAGCCTTCCAATTCTGCAATTTAGCATCTGGGCCTATATACAACACATCAGCGGTACTAGTACCCTCTCCCAACAGAACCATATTGGTATGATAAAGCATTCGCCTCATAGCCCCACATATATCTTCGATCTCTTCAGCTGTGAAGGTTTCATCATCCTCTTTTTCATTGTACCTTCGATTGACAAAGTTATGATATAGATGCGCCAATGGCTGTGGAAAAACCCATCCTTCCTTTTTCCTCTCATCTGCCCTATTTCATCTTCAATAGTAGGGCAGAAACCTAATCTAAAGAACTTTTCTGTTGTTGGCAGAGTTATTTGTTTCGGTATTCCTTGCGAAGACTTTCCCAACCCCTTCCCTGGCTGGAAGCAGTGCTTGATCATTTCTTTTGCCACCATAATCGAGGCGCTAGATGAGAAGGGTTGGGATCAAGGGCTCCCCTCCTCATATTGATCCGCCAATACAATCTCAAAGGCCTGATATACAATGTGTTCACTTCCTTCTCTTGTCTCTACACATGGGACAGATGGGTCCTGATAGATAGACTGTTCGTCCTCTCCATGAGCCACAATTTCTTGATCTTCGTATTCAAAATTCACCATATGGTGGAGAGTAGAGTTCCCCCGCGGCGTGGATCCAAGGCCTTCCGAGGAGAAAGTTGTAAGAGGTGTCCATATCCAGGACCTGGAAAGTTACTTCAAACTTCACGGGCCTATTATAAATATCAAGTCGATTTCTCCATTTATCTCTCTCTTAATGCCATCGAAAGCTCTGACACTGACATTATTAGGGAGAATCCTTGTCGTGCCAATTTCCATCCTCTGGAGAGTAGAAAGCGGGCAAATATCCACACTCGAGCTTCCATAACCATTACTCGCTTGACATAAAAACCTTCACACTTGACAGTCAGGTGTAAAGCTTTGTTGTGAGCCACCCCTTCTGGAGGCAAATCATTCTTACTAAAGGAGATTTGATTAAGAGCAAAGAACTGTTCAGACATTCTTTCAAGTTGTTCCACCGAAGTTACGGCAGGGACGTACACCTTATTCAAAATTCTCACTAGGATATCCCGATGATCGGCATATTTCATTAGCAATGATAACATGGACACTTGTTCGAGGCATTTGCGCAATTGGTCTACCACTTTGTAATCGGGCATTTTCATATTTTGGAAAAAGGCTCCCGCTTCTTCAGCACTGATGGATTTCTTGAGCAGAAAATGCTTTCGTAAGGCACTCTTTACCTATTGGATGTCTGAATATTTCTTCGCGCAGGTGTCTCCATTTAATTGCCTAGTGATTTCCTTGCCTTTGTGTGGGACCACATTTGGTTGATAATTCCAGGGTACAACAGACGGATCTGTCATTGGCTTTTGTGGTACGCGTCCGGACAAGATGGTTTAATCGTGCCCCGGACCACATAGGCTCATTTGCGTACATACATTAGCATCCCCTTTTTAATTTCAAACTTCTTTGTCTTACTTATGGCTAATAGCTTTTCTTGGCGTCCTCGTGGAAGATAAATGACTCCATTTTTCTGGGGTGTTGTCGTCTCTGCCTTGGTTTCAATCTTCTTTTCAACCTTAGCCTTGATATTTTCATTCTTCTCTCCCCCTTTGCCTTGCTTCGGGGTTGTTTCTGGCTTTTTATCTATATCAGCAATGGCGATTATGGCTTTTAAAGTAGGATCGAATTCCTTGTCTTCACAAATCATTCCGATTACCGGCCCTTTGTTGTGAGCAGGTAATGGATTATTGGTCACATTCGAAGTTTCCTCATCCGTGAGCATTATTCTTCCATGGTTAATCAATTCCTACATAGCTTTCTTCAAAGTCCAGCAATTATCGGTGTTATGCCCCTCGACTCCGAAATGATAAACACAATACATGCCTCATTGATAAGCTGGAGAATCCGGCTTCTGCCAATTTTGGGAATGGGCTACAATAGATTCATCTGTATGAGTTTAGGGAAAAGGCTAGAATATGGTTCCCTAATTGGTGTGAAGTTTGACGTAGGTGGTTCACGAGGGAGAGTGTTATTCTGTGGTGGTCGGGGGTTATACTGGTTTTGGTAAGGAGGTTGATTTCTCTAGAATGGAGGTGGTTTTCGGTTGGCTGGTGGCTGTGGCTGGTTAAGAGGTTGAGCATTCATGACTGCATAGGGTGGGGGTGGAAGAGCATAGGCCATATCATTGTGCGGGTAGTAATGTTGAGGAGTCCTTTCCAAGAATACCGATCTAGGAGCTCTATACCTTCTGCCTTCAGACGCTGCCATAACTGTTTCTTCTTTCTTTTTTCCTTTGGCCATTCCTCCAGACCCGCCTTGGATGGCTTGGGAGATTGCTCTTATGGCTGCCTGACTTAATATTCTTCCTGTTTTCAAACAGCTTCCTACCATTTCACCAATTTTGATAGCCTCTACAGAAGGTTTGCCCATGGCTGACATCATGTTTTGGAAATAATCCGATTCCTGGGCCTGAAGAAAGACAGTGACCATCTCCATTTCATCCATGGGAGGTTTTACCCTCGAGGTTTGCTTGCGCGACTTAATGGCATACTCTCTGAAGTTTTCTGAGGACTTCTTTTTCAAGTTTGACAAAGTGTTCCGGTCTGGCGCAATGTCAACATTGTACAGAAAGTAATTTACAAAGTCCTGCGCCAAATCATCCCAAATGTTCCATCGTGACATATCTTGATCCATGTACCATTCAAAAGTAATACCGCTCAAACTTTTCCCAAAGTAAGCCATCAACACCTCTTCTTTTCCGCCAGCCCCTCGCAGTTGATTGCAATACTTTTTAAGATGTGCAGTGGATCGTCGTGCCCGTTGTATTTCTCGAACTTTGGTGTTTTGAATCCCATAGACAAGCGCACGTGTGGGAAAATGCATAGATTGGTATAAGCAACACTTTTTTGCCCGCTCAAACCCTGCATATTTTTTAAGTTTTGCTCCATGCTCCTCATTTTCCTTGCCATTTCATCTGGTTCAGGAGTGATGGAGGTTTTATCTTGCCCCGGTGTGAGTTCATAAGGTGGTGGCTGAGGGTAAGTATATGTAGGGTATTGCAGCAATTCTGGCTCATAAGTCGGGATGGGGTAAGTATATGTTGATGGGTCGAACACGGGCTTTGGAACTGTTGGCGGTGTTGTACTAGTAGATGCCGGAGCAGTGAGAATATGTGGGTGATTGCGCGCATGAATGCCTGTGGAGAAACATCAGAAGTGCCTCCTACATCGTGAGCAGATATTGTAGTATGTCCCAACGGGATTTTTGGGTGACTGATTGGAACACTGGAAGCCGCAGCCGGCCTTGTGAGCATTTCGGGGAATTCGGGGATGGAATCCTGGGGTTCCTTCTCATTTGTCCATACGTCCCACATCTCCATCATTCTTAGATGCAAAATTAGATTTTCTTTAGCTACAGAAGATTCTGAGACAGGGACACACGAGAGCGGGATGTCATCTGGAATAGGGAGCATTGCCAGAGTTATTTCTGAAGACATATCGATGCTACCTTTAGATCTGGTGAAGTAAGGATGTGAAGCCAGCTTACCCTAAACAAACCACATTTTTCTTATAAACTTGACTTTGAAAAGGTAAGTGGCCAACGGTTATCATTGGGAAAAACATAGACAGATAATCACATCAATGGTTGCATGCGTCATCCCGGCTTTTCTGTCTCCCTGCTTCCTTCGCTCTTTTATTTATTCAAATTTTACCGTTTTCCTCTTTTTCTATTTTGGTTTTCTCTTTTCTTTCTTATTTCTCTACCGTTTCTCTTATCTTTGTTACGGTCGAATCCTATAGATATTGCCTACGTATCGTGACCCCGCACGAATCACACCAAGCGTACTTCGTGCAAATAAGGTAAATAAGCTAACTGTTCTTTTTTGGAATTTTGAAAGAAATGTTTTAAGAAAAATATTTTGATTTTGATTTCTGATTCTTATTTTTGTTTTTGAAAGAAAGACTTAAAAATTTCCTTTTCAAAATTTGTGTATTTTCTATTATTTTCTATTTACAAAAGACACCTAAGGAGTATTTCAATGATTTATTTGACCTAAAAGTAAAAGCGGCTATTCTTCCAAAATTTCTTTCTTTAGAAAAACAGGGACTTGGTTTCGCAGATACTGCCTTTCAGCCCTTCTAGGAGGAAAATTTTAAGGTTATGCCCGCAAACCACTTAAAAAGTGACTCATGGTGGCTGTTCTTGCAAAATATCCTTCCGGCGCCCTTTTGGGGACATTCGACTTATTTTTGACAAGAATGGCGTCACCCAACTTATTCATGACGAATTGAAAAATTTTGAGATTTTTGGAAATTTTTGCAAAGGGAAGGTTGGATCTAATGAGGGTTGCCCATGTATCTCACCTCCGGTGAGAATCAAATCGGCGTAGTTCGGTCAAATTAAAACAACTATTTTTAAAACAAAACTCTTTTCAAACAATTTTTCCCAAAATAAAAAAATCTTTTTTTTTCTATTTTTTCTTTTCTTTTTAATAAAACTACATTAAAAACATTTTTTTTCATTTTTCATTTTTCAAAAGTTCGGCAATGTTTCGACAATACTTGGACATCAGATTTTTTTCCAAATATTAGATCCCCAACTGCTATTTCTCTCTTTTTCTCTTTTTGACTTTTATCAAATTTCGACATTTCAGGATTCAAAACCGGTCAACATGCATGTTCGAACAAATAAATGCCTAGAACAAGTAGGATGCACCAGGATGGTCTTTTTATTTCGTGTTGCTAGCCCTAGACGGACCCAACCCCTGTGTTGAGTCCCCTAAGTCAAATGCTGCATGATGAAAATAAATGTTTCTACTATGAATCCAGCATGAAGTCAAGTTATTCTATGTTCAAAACTTGGGTCGGAGTTCTAGACAGTGTACCCGAGCAGACAACTCGAATCGAGGAGGGGGCAACTTACCGGTGACCCGTGGGGTCAGCCGGCTTCGTAACTTATTCGGCCTCTTTCTTATTTCAGGGTATGACACTAACAGAATAGGGAGTCTCAACCAGCAAGAACACCCCCGGAGGTAGATAGAGAAGGGTGTTGGCACAGTTTATATACAGTTCAGATAATATAAAAGCGATAACAATTAGCACATTAAGCACAAAGCATGTAGGAAAATCAGATATAACAAAACACAACAATTTATCAAAGCTCGAATTCTGAACCCTAAAGCAGAGATTCTGGGTTCTTTTCCCCAGCAAAGTCGTAAGAGCTGTCACACCTCCTTTTTTACACACCTTACCACGAGGGATAAATGTATAAGGGAGTTTTTCCATATAAAGTGATATTATTCGGATCGGAATTATTTATTTGTTCAGATTCGCGACTTGGAAAATGTTTGACTTTTGGTGTACCAAGTCACCATTTTTTTTCTTGAATCCTGAACCGAGGAAAATTTCGACTTCCGATTGGAATCTGCGAACCAGAAAGTCTGAATAAGGAATTCTGTTGACCCAAGGGAAGGAGTTAGGCACCCTCGGATCTCGTCGTTCTAGCACGGTCGCTTAAATTATTGTATTTGATTAAAACCTAATTTTAAAGCATGCTAACTTATATGCCTTTTATTTATAAACCGCTTTTATCTTTATTTATTTTTAAAAGACTTGCAACGTCGTGAAAACATGTCTTTGACCATGTCTCCATCAAGGCACACGTAGTCATTGACACATTTCGACTTCATCGAGATTTGGATTTGGGTCGCAATCAATACACACCCGAGTTTAAGAAAGTAATTTAGTTAATTCGTGCTTAAAGGTTCTAACGCAATGTTAATTGGGAAAGGCCGTTGAGATTTGCTAAACGGCCCATCCGAATTCTAGTCATTTTTAATATCTATTGAGGGCCCCACATTTATACTTGTTCGGTGAGGCTTGTCAGCAATTTTTAACAATTTTTTATCACTATTTGTTTTATAAGAATTACTACGTCATGAAAACGCGTCTCTAACCCCGTCGCTATCACGGCACCCGTGGTTATCAACACATCTTGACTTTGTCGAGAATTGGATTTGGGGTGCATCAATGCACACCCGAATTTATGAAGGTATTTTAATTAAACGCGTCTAAATATTCTAACGTATTATTATTTTGGGGAAGACCACGAAATTCGCTAAATAGCCCTTCCGAATTCTAAATATTTTAGACCTTTATCGAGGGCCCCGCATTTGTTTTGTTTGGCGAGGCTCATCTCATATTTTTTACAAAGCAATCCTAAAAATACGACTATGATTTTCTATTTTTGAAGTCTCTAAAATGAAGGAGAGAAACCATTCTCAGGTCATGCCCAAACATCAAGCCCAACGTGAATGAAAAGTAAGCCCAGACAACAGACTTTTTGCACTCAAACAATCAAGAGTGCTTGAGATCGAGCACCGTAGGTTGGATTGCATTCCCAGGGGCTATGAGGACAATGTTGAATTCAATATTTGGGCATTCGTTACAGCCAATGCCCACTGAACACATACACCCTTAACTAGCCAATCACATGAGTGTTTGTAACAAATGTCAACGTAGTTGAGAATCGATATTAACAACAATTCACAAGTATTAGTAGCCGGCTATCAGTTTAATGAAAATTATCAAACCAATTCATAACTTAAGCTCAGTTAATCAACTCAAACAAATCTAATACCTGGATGCATGAATTAAATCATAAATTAATCAAAGATTTTTCAAATTGGCTCAAGCTAACCTAAACGAGTGTGACTACTCAAATTTCCATATCCAAATACGAATATCACCTAGGTTTAATAATGCTATTACACATCATATGCTTTAATTGAAACTTAATTACACAATCATCAATCACTACACCTACACTTTCTTCAGTCACAAGTGCAACATTATATCTAATAGGATTATCTCACATGTAGACAAAAAATAGAAATCAAATAGATTCACCAACTAATTTAGACATATTTCTGCATTTGATTTTCAAATTGAATCCACACTGATCCTTCACAGTATGTACAAAGCTATGAACAGTACGTGGAAATGTAAAAACAACAAGAGGAAAAGGATCAGCAACAGTTATTCGAACAACAGTGATGAACACAAATCTACAGCAATTCCATATTTAACTCAAACAGCCCAGAAATTTTGAAACCCAGTAGGAAAACAGAGATTGACCAGGACACCCCCAAATTAACTCCAATAAACTCAGAAATGAACACAAAATTACCTTTGAGACTCCCAGCCAATAACAAATCAACCCCAGACCAGCTTAAGCTGACCCACACTCACTCGAAATTAAACCAACAAACCTTTGAAACTGCTGTAGCCAAAAACCAAACTAGAAGATGTGATTTAACAACCAGAATTTGAAATTATTCTAAAGTTCAATGGAACAGTGCTCATATGATCTTTTAATGGATTTTTGTTCATTTTTTTCGTTTTTTTTTGGAATTTAGTTTCTGAATTTGGGACGCTATTGAAATCTAATAGTTAGTATGGACAAAGTATTTTTGGAAGCTAATAATGGCTTAAAAAATGAACCCCCCTCCCCAGGCATCAAATGACCTATATATAGGAGCAAAATAGGGCATCAGTCAGATTTTTTGTATTTGCACCCTTAGTCCCTAGTTATTTACAGCTTTTAACCCTTAATTATTCCCTGTTTTGCTATATAGTCCTCCTACTATTGCCTTGAGGCCCAAGCTTACCCCTTTAAAACCTGAAATTGGCCCATAACCCCTGCTGGAAGCTCCTTTTCAGTTAGCAAAAGATTCCCCTACCTAGACTACCCAAAACACCCTTGCACAACCCTGAAACTACAGCCTGTACTAAACTAAACTAACCCTTTAACCTTTAGTTAGAACTGAACCCTAGAATCTTACCCTAGTTATGGATTTAGTACTTGTTAAACTAATCCCCAGCTACAACCAATTCAATTGACCTATAAACTAATTAATACTAACATAGTTTAACATTAACACTTAAGGAATTTACTAACTGAATTTTAAAATAACCCTAAGAAACTACAATTATCTAAAATGGACTTAACGACTGATTATTAATCAACACTAGGACTACTAGGAACTAACTAGTTATCCTAAAAATATTAATAGCTTGAATCAAAAGAGAAGAAGAAGAACAGTCAGAATAAAGAAGCTGAAACATAATAAAATTAAATACAGACACTAATTTCAGCAGAAAAATCAACCAATCATTCAAGACGACCTAAAATCTAGTGAACAAATAAAGGGAAAAACTAAGAAAAAAATCAGAAATCAACAATGAAAATAATCTAAGCTAACGGGAATATAGCGTAACTAGTAATGATTCTAAGACGACGAAAAAGAAGGAGATGAATCAAATTCATAACAGGAAACAGATAATTGGAAACCAAAGAGACGACCTAACTAAACTGGCGACCATTGTTCAAATTAATTATTAGAAAACACACGAAAGAAACAAGGAAACAAAGAAATTGAAAACTAATCAAGAAAACTTACCCTCAAACTCAGCCCGGAACAATCTCGCTACGGAGTCGACACCCTGTTAATGTTATTTGCCCATTCAAACAAGAATAAGCAAATAACTTTAAAGGGGAAGTCGACTCGACTTCAAATCTTCAAAGAAGAATCTAAAACTAGCGAACCCTAGCTTCAAAGTTCGAACTGAAACAACGGGATTTGATAAGTTTTGATTAGGCTTAGGGACGAGGGGGGTCAAGAGAGGGTAGGGTACAAATTTGGGGATTTTTGGACAAGTTTGCATCTGGGCCAGATCTTAGATCTAATATTCAAAACAAAAGTGCTAGGATTCGAAGAGCAAGGTTTAAAGATTTGGAACGAGGAGGGGACGCGGATTTAGTGGTGAAATTTTGGGGTGATATGGAGGAGGCGCCGCCACCGGTGGCTAGGGATTTTAGGGAGGCGGCTATTAGGGTTCTTTAGGAGAGGGGGTGTGAAGGAGACAATTGAATGGGGTGGGGGGAAACATTCGGACAGTTTTATAGTATGGAATGAGGGCTTCTGGGCCGTTGTTCGAGCAAACCTCGACGGGTGAGATCGAGTCGTTAGAAAACGACGATGTTTTGGTTAGTTGTTGGGAACGGACCGGGTAAGCCCAATAATTAGACTAGGTTGAGGTGGGAAATTGATTTGGGCCATGCGAATTTATTCTATTTTCCCATTTTACTTTGTTTTTAATTTTCCTTAATTTTCAAAATTGTAAAAGAAATGCGAGAAATTAAAAATAAACCTAAATTGATTATATAATAAAGCTAGGTAATTTGTAATAGTGTTTTAAAAACTATTTTGCAGCCAATTAGATAATTGATAACTAAAAATGCAAGAAAAGGCTATTTTTGATTATTTTTCTTGCTTTACTAATAGTAATTTAATTAACAATCTAAAATTGAACTCCTAAAAATATAAATGTACTATTGTTTTTGTATTTTTAATTAATTATGGCAACCACAAATGCAAATAAAACATGAAATTGAACAATTAATTCCTAAAGAATGAAAATTCTAATTTAAATGAGTTTATTGGAGTAATTAAAATACGACAAAAATCACGTGCTCACATTGAGAATTATTATTGAATTGAGAACGACTGTTGGTCAGGCTTGCCTAGCTTTAGGGTTGGGCGCCATCACGGCCGGGTTTGGGTCGGGACAAAAGTGGTCGTGGCTGTTGATTTAACTGATCAATGTCCTGGATTGAAAGAAAGGGCCAGGCGGGTTAATTGGTCAGGTCCAAGGTCGGGTTAGATTAGGATTGGGACTGTCCAATTGGTGATCAGAATTGGGTCAATTAGGAGGGGTCAATTTGGCTATAATTGAAATAAAAATAGGCCAAATCTTTAAGAGCCAATTTTCCCCTTTTATTTTATAAAAAAAGTAAAAATAATTTTGACAGCAAATTAAAAGTATTGGATTAGTTAATAATATATAAATATTAATTTATAAATATTGGAACCAATTCCACAACTATAAAATGCTACTAAATCTTAAAGTAGGCTAAATTTCCAAATATGCAATTTAGCTTTTAAAATATCAAATGAATTTATAAAAATGTATAAAAATCATATTAGCTATACTTTGGTATAGATATGAGAATAAAATAAGTTATTCACCAAAATTCTAATTTTGTAAATAATTATTGATTTTTGTACTGTTAAAATGGGCAATAAATTAATTTAAAAACCTTTAAAAACTAGAAAAATACTAAAACACTTGGGTAAACCTATATATGCATTAATATGTTATTTTGAGAGAATTTTTTATATGAAAAATACATCGGAAAAAATTGAGTATCAACAATTGTCCATCTTTACCCTAGAAGGATGGAAGAGTTGTCGGGTAAAGATATGATGGCCAATTTTACCGAATGAAAGGATTTGACGAATTTGACTGAGCTCTGGTTTTTAAGTTGCCTGCATATCTATGCTCTTACATGAATCATGCCATATGTAGTTCAGGATCCATCAGTGGAATATGCCGATGGAGATTTTACAAAAACGGATGCGATATTCAGGTTGGGAAAGATGGCCATAGTCTAATTGGCTGCGGGAACTGGAGAGGGATCGCTCTGACTGAGATGGCCATTGCTAGCCGATTTACCTGCAAATAAGCAATGCGAACATATATTATGCATCAATTAAAACATGATGCAAGTTCCCGTTGGACCATGAATGATGTCTTTAGACGGTTAGGATGATGTCCATAGACCATGACGTCCCAGGCCATGAAGTGTATAATAAAGGATTCGCGGGCTATGAAATGATATTCTCGGGCTATGAGGATGATGACTCCGAACCATGATTCCTTTGAATAACGATATGCAAAAAGTGAAAGTGGGATCCTCAAGCCATGGCATGGCGTTCTCGGGCTATGAAATGGTGCCTCCGAACAATGACGCCTTCGGACAGGTTGGCGATCTTTCAGCCGATAAAATGCAAAAGGTGGCGATCTTTCAGCCCATGAGTTGCAGAGAGTGGAGATCTTTCAGCCAATATATATAAAGTGGCAATTTTTCAGCCGATGCAGGATTTAAATAAAGGTAGCAATATTTCAGCTGATGCTAGGTTTAAATAAAAGGTGGCGGTATTTCAGCCATGCAAGAAAACAAAGTGGCGGTAATTCAGCCATGTAAGAAAAATAAAGTGGCGATATTTCACCTATGCAAGATGGAGACTGAGCTTAGTGTCGGAAGGCAAAACGATAGCCTTATGCAATGCAGAGAAATGCAGATGGAGATGATGCTTAGTTTCGAAAGGCAGAAGTGTAGCCTTCTGCAATGCAGAGAAATATAGATGGAGATAATGCTTAGTCTCAGAAGCTAGAAAGGTAGCCTTATGAAATGCAAGAACTGCAGATGAAGGTTGAGCTTAACCTCGGAAGGCATAAGAGTAGCCTTATGCAATGCGAGAAATGGAGATGGAGGTAGAGCTTAACCTCAAAAGGTATAAAGGTAGTCTTATGCAATGCAAGAAGTGTAGATGAAGGTAGAACTTAATCTCGGAAGGCAGAAAGGTAGCCATATGCAATGCAAGAAATATGGTTGGAGGTAGAGCTTGACCTCGGAATGCAGAATAGTAGCCTTATGCAATGCGGGAAAATAAAAGGTGAATAGTAATGAAATCTCTTGGCTGATAGATGACAGCAATAGCTGATTGTGAGGTTGTGGCTGCTGGGGATGTTGTGTGCGGATAGCACTTGTAAATAGGCGATGATTCTCAGAGTTGTATTCCTGAAATGTACGAGTATCTAAATATCTAATGATTTTGTCACTTGGGTGCCTACATCCAAAGAAAGATCGTGAGTTTTACAAAAAGGGAGTAAGATTAGTTCATCTTCCTGTGGACTTCATTTGTCCTGCTCGGCTCTTGTTTTCATTGGGGTAGCGTCGCTAAACAAAGAAAATTTGCTAGTATCCATGCATTATTTAGTAAGAATATAATATAAATACATACTTGAAAACAATAGTTTTTCTTCTTTAGATGAACTGACGACTGCGAAGCGGTTCAAGACGTTGCAACCTCTCTCGCTCCGGAATTTTGAGGGTCCTCCTCAAAATTCTGCCCTAGTTTACTCGACTGCTGCTTCCGACGACCGTGTGCGATGAATAGATGAAAATCAACTTCGGAATTTTGAGGAACCTCCTAAAAATTCTGCCCCAATTTCCAATGTCGGGAGAAATGAAAATTTTATTGAATTGTGACCAAACCTATAGTGCTGCCTACGTATTCCCCTGTTAAATGGTAATCAGGTCAGGAGTAGTTCAAACTACATCATAAGAGAAATCATAAATGGTTACACATAGTAACGCTTGACTGCGTCTGAATTGATCGGCTTTGGCTGGAATTTTCCGTTCATTTCTGCAAGTATGAGGGATCCTCCGGTGAACCATGTACAGATCTTGCCAATTGGGAGAGAATTTTCCCTTGGCTTCATCTCACTACAACAAATATGATATTTAGCAACGAAATTATTAGCCACGATATAAAATTCATCACTAATTGTTTACTTTTCGTGACAAAAATTAAAATTCATCTTTAAATACATAAATCACATACTTTTTGTGACAAAACATACAATTTCGTAGCAAAATATCGTCCACTAAAGTTTCCCACAAAAAAATAAGTTGGTGCCATTTATTGAGTAATATTGCCCCAAAATTGAAGTTATCGGTGACAAATAAGTTTGTCCCTAATGATGTACCTAATTAGCGACGAAACATTGTTTGTCATAAAATTAGTTAAATTTTGGATACGACAAAGTTTCTTCACAAAAAATATGTGGTTACAATAGCGACTAATTACAAGTTGTAATTAAATATTGTAAATTTCATCCATAAATTTTATAGATAATTGTGACCTTACTTTTTTTTACTGATAATGCAAACAATTAGTGACCATTATTGTATTTTCTCTATTAAACCTAAAATGTAGTCACAAAGAATATTGTCATATAACATAAAATTTTAATTTTCTGTGACTTAATGTTATAGTTGAATGGTGTCATTATTGACTACAAAAAAAATATGTAGTTACAAAAATAGAAAATCATGTTTTATTTTGACTATGAATTTGAAATTTTGTTCATGCAACATACATAAGACTAATTGAACTAGTGAGTGAAACAAATATTTTTGAAAATTTATTGAGCGATAAATCCCCAATTTTACTTATATTAGAAATTGTATGAATGTATTTTATCTACCTTGAGCACATGAATTCAATTTCTAAGGAAATTTTATTTGTTTTATTTAATTCCATATTGAAGCGAACCGTTTTATTTGGTTTTTATGTTAAATTTGTACCGTAAAATTAAATCTACACTTCGAAATTAGTGTACCTCTTTAATTTAATTTCACTTACTTAAACTTTAATATTAGAAGATGATTATCGTCTGTTTAGATAAAAGCGGATAAAAATAAACTTTTTTTTCGAAAAAGTGGTATATATGTTTCCATCATTATTTTTACCAATTTGAAATTTATGGCATATTACAAAAAATTATAATTCCAATAAATATCTTTTTTTTTTTACATTTACATTAGAGATTGATAGGAGTACAAGTGGATCTAAGATTACAAGAAAATGGATGCACTATTATGAAAAGTGGTTGTACTATATAAATTTAATAGGTTCAACCTTTTAAATTTTATCATTGAAATCATAGGTTCAATTTTTTTAAATATAATATTTTACGATTTGCATACATCTATACTCCGTGTTGAAATTGATGGGATGAGTGAAAATTTATCGACTATATGCTACATCCTTCAATGTTACTAATTTTACTATACATATGTAATTTAATTATATAAAGCTTTATGGTGAATAAATTTGAATATGAATTCAGACTTGTAAAATTTGAAAGAACAAACCAAAGGAAGAAATTAAAAGAAATAAAAAAGTACCTAATTAAAATGCAAGAAGGGACACCTGACATTTTTGACACTTACGAGATCAAGCTCAACAAAGAACAAAAAATAAATCAAGATTCAAGGAGTACGAGTTTAAAGTATCTGTCCGTTGAATTTGAAATTATTGTTCATGGCTACAGTCAAGATCAAGCTTAAAAAATATTGGTTTTTTTTAAAGAAGAATCAGTAGAGCTATAAAGATCATAATATATGAAATATTTTGAATAAAATGCTACACTTCTTACAATATTTTCTAGCCTTGACTATTTCCTTGGCGTGAATTTAATGTATTCCCTTGAAAATCGAAATCATTAATATACAAAAATACAAATATATAATATAATCTTAATATTTAATGGGAAGTCATTAAAAGGAGAGATGTTTTACGTATAAAAATTCTACCCGAAAATATTGAAGGGAATAAAAAAAAAAGTTAAACTTTCAATTATTTCACCTTCCCTCCAATATTATCGTGTAAAATTCTTCTTTCGCCCATTCCCTCTGTATAAACCACTAATAACCTCTCACTAAGATTAACTTGAAGTATCCAATTCAACTACAACTACGTAGACTCCTAAAGAAAAGAGAACTTCTGGCATATGTTTAGTGTATTTTCTTCTTTTTCTATCAATTGCTTTGTATTACCCAATACTTTGTTAATCTCTGTGCAAAAGTTGATCAACACAAAAGTAATTCCACAAGCTTTTGTTGTGAAATCCGTCCTTTGCTATGAATTGAAGGCCTTGATTCATGGCTTATCGAAGGAATTCTTAATATTCTTTTGATGAAGAGGTAAGTTTCTTTTGATGTAGTGTAGGATTTTATAGAGAATTTAATTACTATCTATTTGTCACTTTATCATTGATTCACTAATTAGTATTAGTTTTGTGATTTAAGTTTGAAGATATATTTTGTTTAAATCACGAAATTAGAAAGTATGAAATACTATTTTTTTCCTTTTCATGGGTATATGAAGGTGAAAAAATGTGAATAGAAGCCCTAATCATATGCGGGATGCATTCTAGTCAGAGAATGTCCAACCTCTCACTACAAGAACCACCATCTACTACCACCAATATCCCACCAAAGCCACCAGATAAATCTGGTCACCAACTACAAAACTCTATTTCATATAAGGAAACCCTCCGAATGAACGAATTCACTACCAAAGTAGTTAGTCCTCCACCTCAAGAGTTAGAAAATCATATGGATATGGACACTGCCCAAATCCAAGCTGATGATCCAAGCCAAAATGATTTAACTAGCTCATTAAGGCAAATAAACCTCAGCCAAGATGACCTTCATCGAATGTACATGCCTTGGAAATATTCGATCATCATCAAACTAATAGGGAAGAGACTTATGCACCACTACCTCAAAAAGAAATTACAAGACCTATGAAAACTCAACGAGAATTTTCCTCTAATTGATCTTGGAGAAGACTACTATACAGTCAAACTAGTGAAGAGAACATGACAAAGATCCTACATAACGGACCTTGGTTCATTAATGGTTTTTTTTTCTATCCACTCAAATATGGGATCCAAACTTTCTTGCAAACAAAGCACAACACAACTTCACTGCCATTTGGATCGGATTACCATAATTACCCACTGTGTTCTATGATGGAATAGTCCTTGCAAAAATAGGCAATTCAATTGGCAAACTTCTCAATGTGGATGCTTGCACCTCAGGTACACTTAGAGGACGCTATGCCAGATTATGTGTTGAACTTCCACTTGACCAGCCTGTCCAACACCACATACTCATTGGACAACATAAACATCCAATCGTGTATGAGGGCAATGATATATTGTGCAAATCTTGTGGCAGGCTAGGACACACGACTAAATATTGCACACAAGGAAAGCTGCCATTAACAGCAAGAGAATCCAATGCAAAGGAAGTCCATGCAACAAAGCAAGGTAACAGTCAGCAAAATTCAGAAGAAGAAGGAGAATGGATGACAGTCAAGTTTCCAAGAAAAGGTAAAGCCAAAATGGCCAATGCCCACACTGCCAAAACTGAACCAAATCCCCTTCCAGGTATGAGCGTCCGCTTGTTCGATGCAAGATCAGGTAAGTACCTCAAAACTCAACAATTAAACTATACTAACAAGCAACTATTAACCAACCCTACTAAAGCCCTATCAATAAATGCTAATTCATCCGTTAGCATTGATCAAAGTTTATTCAGTAATTTCACGTCTTTGGACCAAATGGAGGAAGACAAAAGTAGTTTCAAAAACCCAGAAAACCAGCCCATGGTTTTGGATGATCTACAACAAAAAAGAAAACTAAAATAATTCTAATATTTTGCATGCAAGTCAAGTTACAAATGGCACAAGAATGCCCACCCATCCGACTAACAAAATGAATAACAAAAAATTGCAACTTGAAAATAGACTCCACCCCCAACCTATCCAATAAAATTAATAATAATATTATCATTACCCCTAATAATACTAACATATCTCCTAATGATCATCTTACCCCCATGCATGCATGACCGTTAACCACTACCCAATCAAACAACAAACACTTGGATGATATCAACGGCCGAGTGGAAAATGACATTTTCATGGGAGATTTTGCTATAAGAAACACGCAAGTATGTGCCTCCCAATCACAAATAGAGCCAATCATTAGAACTACTACCACTTCGTCCACTACTCCACTCCCTATAAACACTATCCCATCTTCAAAAAATGACCAGAACTTCCCTACCCCTCAGGAGAAGGTACCGATTTCTCCAACTATTCCGCCTATCACGCAACCAAAATATGAACAACCCTCCCAACTTCCCTCCTCATCCTCAAAGAAATCCGGAAATCTATGCCCAACCACCAAATCACCTTGCCTAGTCGTGGATAGAATTGGGACTTCAAAGCCATGCAGTGACTTTCAATATGAAAATAAATGGCCAGGAATCGATCCTAGTGATACAAAACACTCACTTCCTTGCCCAACTCATATCGGAGGGCATGAACTTAGCAATGAACAATTATGTGAACGAAATGTGGTTAAAAAATATACTCCAACAAATAGCTACCAATATGAACCAAAACTTGGTGAAAAACATGCATCAAATGTGGAACATTCCACATCACCCAAACCAACAAGTCTTACAGAACCCTCCCCTCAATCTACCCTTCTTTGCACCGGAGGACATGATGCTTCTCAACCCAGTCTTCATCTAATGGAATGCTCCAGTCTTCCCCAACCATCCAGACCCACAACCAGATCCCATGGAAGAGCAAGTTTAACAAATGAACGTACAAAATCAAGTGAGGAACCAAGAGGAAGATGAGGCAGTGGAAGACTTAGCATACTTAGTGAAACCAGCTGTGACTCTTTCAAGTCTAAACGAGGTAAAAATATTGATATTCAGGGAGATGCTCGACATGAAGTATATATTCAGCTGGCCGATGACATTGTACAAGTGCTCGTTGGACATCCGGCCACGTCAGGATCCTACAGTAAGAAAAAATGTAGTGATTATGTTTCTATCCTAAAGACTGATGCAAAACACCAATCCACCAAATAACATGCCCATGCACCAGCCCAATAACGTAGTCATTTGGAATGTTAGAGGTGCAAATAATGAAATTTAACCTAAACCTTAGGGAACTATGGAGTCACATAGGTCGTGTCTAGTCGCACTACTAGAAACAAGAATGGAAAGCCACCTCTCAATATTGAAAGCATTTAGTTTCACAGAGATAATAGAGGTGCCTTCCAATGGACAAAGTTGAGGTTTTGTGATCTTTTGGAACAACGAGGTGGTCACTGTCAAAAACTTCAATAGAAATGGACAAGCTATTCATGCCATGATTGAGGTTAGACCAAAAAACTTAACTTGGCTAATAAGTGTTATATATGCTAGTAATGATGTTAATTATATATACATGCTTTGGGATAACCTATGAAAAATGTATGATAGTTACAAAGGACCTTGGCTAATAGGCGGGGATTTTAATGAAATTACTAATGTATCAGATAAGTTTGGAGGTAGATCTATTAATCAGAGGAAAGAAAATCCCTCCAAAATTGCCTAAACTATTGTAACCTATTAGATTTAGGCTTTAAACGGTGCAAATATACTTGGACAAATTTTAGGAAAAAAATAATGGGTTCATCATGGAAAGACTTGATAGGGTCTATTCAAATGAAGGTTGGCTAAAAGCCTAACCCAATGCCACTGTCACCCACCTCCCTAAAGTCCATTCGGACCATAATCTCATTTTGATAAACTTGAACAACACCATTAATTCCATTAGAAATAAACCTTTCCGGCTAGAAAATTTTTGGTGTAATCATCCAAAATTTAGCAACTTAGTATCCGTCAATTGGGGTGACAAAGACTTACTACAAGGCACAGAGAGTTTCAAAGATATGGTGATAAGTTTGAAAAACCAAACCTTTGGAGACATCATTACTAGGAAAAAGAAGCTCCTAAATAGAATCAATGGCATCAAAAATTCCCCACACTACAGAACAAGACGTTTCCTCAGGAATTTGGAAACCAAGTTAGTTGAGGAATTTAATTCAGTCCTGAGACTAGAGGAGGATTATTGGAAAATAAGATCAGGGGTTGATTGGCTACGCGAAGAAGATGCTAACACTAGATTCTTCCACTTCAAGGACACAAATAGAAGATGAAGAATCAACATAATTTTCTCTACGGATGACTTAGGAAAAGGGATAGAAAACCCTTTGCTAATAAGAAATCATATCACATATTACTTTAAAAGGTTATTCACCACCTCCCATAAGTGCTCTATCAAATTCAATGACACTACTTATTACTCACACAATTGTGACCTATCAAATTCATGAATTATAATAGCATTGTCACTTCCTCTTCTTCCCTTTATAAAATTGGATTGCTCAATGTTTATAAGGTGGTCTTGAATGGTCCTATATTTATCGACCGCTTAAGTACTAAAATTTTCCTAAAAATATCAGAAATCTCATATTGAACGCTCTCACAACTAGCTCATTCTCAATCCTCGTCGATGGAAATAAAACTGAAGAATTTACCCCTTCTCGAGGAATCAGACAGGGTGACCACCTATCCCCTTACCTATTTATTCTACGTATGAATATGTTATCTAACAACATTAAGAATGAGGTAGATATCAAGAACTTGACTCCACTTAGACTTAATTCCCTGGCACCTAGTATATCCCACCTTTTTTCGCGGATTATATAAAACTTATGGGAGAAACACACTATAAGACCATCACCAGCATTAATCAATGCATAGAAAATTTTAGTAAGCTTTCAGGCCTAAGAGTTAACAAAGCTAAATCTAAATTAATAGTGTCCAATAATTGTTGGAATGATACAAAGACTCTTATAACAAATACACTGGGAATAACATTAAGTACTAGCTTTGGGAACTACTTAGGCTTTCCCATGCTAAATGCCATTTCAAGGCATACAAACTACCTTCCTCTTCTTGATAAATTGAGAGCTAAACTCAACAACTAGAATGCTAAATGGATCCGTATGGATGGTAGATGTACTCTCATAAAGGCTACCCTTAACACTCTTTCCAATCACCTTATGCAAACATCCATTCTTCCTAAAAAAAACTTTAAAGCAAATCGACAAAATCCAAAGGAATTTCTTATGGGGTATTACACAGTACCAAAAGAAACTGCACCTAATTAACTGGGACATTGTCACTAAGAAAGTTTTAAAATGGCGGTTAGGCATAAGAAAAGCCTACCAAAAAAACCAAGCCCTAACACAGACCTAACTTGGATAATCCTCAACAATACTCACTCCCTAAGAGCAAAGGTACTAATTAGTATTTATGGGAGAAAAAAGAAAATAATTGGCTCATCAATCACTTGGAAAAGTCTTTTGGAAGGATGGAACATCTGTAAAAAAGGCATTAGATGGCCAGTTCATAACAACTCATGTCACAACATTTGGGACACAAATTGGATCCCTATTTATAAGAACCTTAGGAGAAGTATATAAGGGCCTCTCCCAAAAGGAGAGGATAAACTACAAATTAAAAGTATTAGTGGTAATAACACTTGGTGCTTAGAAAAAATCTCCTTTGAACTACCAACCCCTTTAAAGAATTGTATCAATTCCATTCCCTGTAATAATGAAAACTCAATTGTCATTAGTAATATATTTTGGAGTCTCACCTCAAATAAACTGTTTACAACCTTTTCAGCCTACCAACTAATTGACAATAACAACAACAATACCTTAAATAGCATCTGGCTCTGGAAGCTACAATGTCCTAACAAAATAAAATTCCTCCTATGGAAAATATACAATGGACACCTTCCCACAAGAAATTTCTTATAAAAAAATTGGTATATTGATCCTTTATGCCCAATATGTAAAAATAACAATGAAACTATTCGCCACAATTTTTGGGAATGCCATATAGCCAAACACCTTTTGCACAATTTTGGTATCAACACTGTTGACAACCCTAGCAACAAACGTTAGATGGACTTCCTCTTGAACACAAAACCAAAAATAAGTCCTAAACATGTGCATTGGCACCAATTGCTTCCTTTTATAATATGGGAAATTTGGAACAACAGGAATCAAATATTAATAATAATACCAACCCTATCAACATCAAAAAAAATATTTGCTTACAAAAATAAATATTACTTCTACACTAAATGTGATAGTGGAGGGGACTATATTAATACAAGTAATGTGGATGAAACCATTCTTAGGGTGGTACAAAGAAAATATTGATTGTGCCTTCGACATAAAAATCATGGAAGGTGGCATTGGAACTGCGATACGTGACGCGAAAGGACACTGGTGTGTATGATCATCGATGAAAATTCTTGCAACATCACCATTACAAATAGAACTTATGGCTATACGTCACAGTCTTCAATTAATCAAGGAAGACCTCTTCCCCGTGGAAGTGGAAACTGATGCAACGGGTATATTAAGCATAGTACATAATAACACCCTTGCTAACGACAAACTCTGCTTTGAATGCAGATCATTAGTGGAGGAGGCAACCAAGCAGGGGAGGATATCACTCATGCATAGCTTCAGACAAGGAAATGGCGTGGCTCACACTTTGGCAAATGAAGCTCTAAGGAACATGACCTTTGATAAACTATGAATTTTTGCTAAGCCTCCTACTTTTGTAATCGATCTATATGAAAGATATATGGAGGACTAGGTTTATGTAAGATCGTGTAGTACCAAACAATGCGAAACTCTAGCTGCTCTAGAAAATAGTAGTGCCATGGATGGCCTAATGGTTGACAAAAATGATGCATGTATAAACAATATCTATAGGGGGGAGACAACCCTCCCTACTTAGCGTTATATATATAATATATACGTCTTCCTCCACAAAATTAAGAAGGTGAAAAAGTGTGAGGTTCAACCAAGGGACGCTGCACACATGAGGAAACAACATACCTATTATTTTTTTAGCATTAACATGTATTTCAATTAGACTTTTTGTGTTTGAGGGCTTTTAGTTTGTAGTTTTTATTTCAATTATCTTATAACAATTATTGATGTATAGCACATATTTTTTGTATGAATTTTGGTATTATATTTCTCTTTTATTACTGTGATTTTTTTTGTTTACATATACATTTAGTGAAAAAAAATTAACTCGTCCAGGATTTACCTTCACATGAACAACATAATTATATTTTTATCTACAAATTAACTTAATATTTGATGACAATTAAATTCGTCACTAACTAAGACAACATATAGAGACAAATCAGTCTCACCACTAATAGCGCTATTTGTCGAGACCCAAAATAGTTTCAACTACAAAAATGTTGCCTTCTTCTACAAACAAATCTGTCTCTATTTTACATATTTAGAGATGAAAATTCCTTTCGTACATAAAGCATAACCAACAAGCGACACACTCATATTCTTTTAGCTACAAATTATGTATTGCTTTAATGACAATTAATATCATCACTAATTAAAATTATAATTATTGACAAGTTAGAATCGTTAGTATTGAAGACCTTTTTAGCGACCGCATAATATCATCACTAATTCAGAGTGCATGATCTAATTTTATGGGGGAATAAATAAAAGTAAAAACAAAACAAGGCAACAAGTTAGCGAGGATCATAAGAAGGAAATATTGTAATATTTAAACATATAGTACAAGAATATCGTGTCCTAATTTGGGGAGCCCCGTTGTGCCTGAGGTAGGCCTAGCAACAAGTTGATTTGGAGAACTTATAATGCTAAATACCTCATTTTATTGATAAAAATATGTAAAATCCCAAAATGACACTAAAATTGTAGAAAGATAAAAATGTCACTAATGGCCACTGACCTTATTACATTTAAAGCAAAAAAAAAAAAAAAAGACTCCTAACTACTTGGTCCTAGAAGGACCTTCTTCAGGTTGAATGTTCTCGTTGAGCAGATCCTCCAGCTCGCACAAATTTTCCACTAAAGATGCCTTTGACGGGCATTCTCCTTCGTTTCCCTCAACATTTTTACAGTCGGTGACTCTCTTCCTCACTTCCTCTTCCAATTGCAGCAGACTGTATTCCAGATATTCCATATTCTCACTAGCCCTGCTGACTCTTTGTTTCTATTTATTGATTAGGTTACTTGACGGGAGGTTCCTCCACCATGTCAGTAAGAGTGAGGGTATGTTTACCATACCGAAGTCGGGAACTTTGTCATTCATTTTTTGCAAAATAAAAGGGTTGAGAATTCACCCACATCGTACTCGACTATTTAATACTAATAATTAGCATCAACAACACTTAGTTCTCCAAATAAATGCACAGATGTGGTAACGTTTGTTTGGGTCCCAGGGAAACTCAAAAAGGAAATGCACGGAACCATTAACTGCACCGCTGATTGACTAGTTTTACCTTAAATACGCCATTGCCAAGTTTAGGGGTGATAATATTGGAAGCGTTCAACCACACATTATAAGCATTTCTATGGTATTTTATTTGGAACGAGTGGAATATGATGTTGAAGATGCATTTACAAGAATGAAACAATTTGTCATATATTTTCATGTTCATAGAGTAATAATTAGAATAATTTCTCATAATTACAATAGTGTTGAAGGAAAGCAGTAAAAGAAAGCATTAAAGAAAGAAATATAGAACCAAGGCAGTTTCGCAGAAGAAGAGGAGGGAAATAAATACTTAAAGGCATTAAACAAATAAAAACATATAGAGAAGCATAAAATCACAAGTAGATTGAAATCGCAAAAACCTAATGGTCCCCAACAGAGTCACCAAGTTATCGATGCCCCCTTTTTCGCGCGAAATCGGGTTTATGATATCTGGAAGGACAACTCGTTAATTGGGTTTGAATTGAAGAGTCGACACCTAATGATTAAGTGCATTAGGACACTAAGAAGGTTTTGATGTAGTAAATCAGAGTTTGGGTAAGGGCTAGAAATTATCCCGAGGGGAAGGAGTTAGGCACCCCTCAGGATCCACTAGTGTGGTTTCCGGCCATGCCATAATTGTGAATTTGAATAACAAGTAAGCAAATAGAAGTCTCATATAGAGGGGGATTTTCACATAATAGTTGCAAGTAAATTTAGAGTTTGATAGATAATAAAGAAAGCAAAAGTTTTTAAGGAAATAGTTTGAACAAAAATAAAACAAGTAAAAGAAAAGAGGGTCCTAGGTTTACAAACAATATGGATCAATGCAATACCTGGTAATCACTCCTCAAAAGAGAGGATACACGTGGTATTAGCGCATCGGTCATCATATCCATATCTACCCATTTCCACCCTATTAAGGTATTAGACACAGAATGGTTTTGTTACTTATTGCATGCTATTACCCGCCCCATTCCTATCAGTCCCGGAGGCATTTGGGACTATTAGTCCTAAAGGGAGGGGAGAATTGGGTTTTCAGATTTTAAGGGGATAAAATTCTAGATCGACAAACAAAACACATAAGGCAGATTATGGGGAAACACATAACAACTTACAAGGGCTCAGATAAGCCTCCTCATTTAAAGATAGGTAGTTTAGCATGTCTTGCGGATACTGGTTATGGTCTAAATTAAACTTAAATGTTAAGGAAGCAGACTGATTTATTAAAAAAATTAGATAAGAAACCGGAATCAAACCTGCCTGCTGGTTGGAATTAATAGAGTCTGATTCAATTAATTAATTTTACCTTATAGCTTGCCTAAGTGAGACCAATACGAGAAAAATAAACTGATTTAAGATGAAGACTTATTAACAACAGGCTCATAAGTTCTTCAAGAAGTCAAGTAATAGTATTACTGATTATAAAACTTATAAGCAAGTTGAGGGATCCAATTTGTTGATCACACCTACAGGCATGCTTTCTAAGTGTTATTGATTTTACCTTTATGGAAACATAGAAATCCTATTGGCATGTTTTCTAGAATACCGATATATATATATATATATATATATATATATATATATATATATATACATATATATATATATATATATATACATATATATATATATATATATATATATATATATATATATATATATATATATATATATATATATATATATATATATATATATATATATATTATTTTCCTAGTGATGGATACGTATGCATAATTCAGGAAGCCATATATACATGCTTTCTTTATGATAAGCAAAATGTAGAATCCTATAGGGAATGGTTTCTATATCAGATGCAGAAGTGCAAAAGTTATCCATATGTTTAACATGCGGAACTTATAGGCATGATTTTTAAGATGCAAAAGTGCATAACTTAAAGCAGGATATATGAAAGTGCAGAGCCTAGAACAGGATTTCTATATGAAAAATATAAAAGTGAAGAACTTGACATGATTTGCCAAAGTAAATAATTAATGAGCATGATATCTACCCTTATGCATACAATAAGTAACCCTCCCATTTTTACTATAAGCCCCATGAGTTATTACGATTTATTAGGGCCTAGAATGAATAAAGAAAAGTACAAATACATCAGAAAGCTAACACTCCCAACAAAGGAGAGCCTTATTCAGACTTCTGTTTGAAGCATGAAGTAAACCAACTCCAAAGGGTCAAATTCCAATGACTTTCTCTTATTTGGGACGTGTTAGAGTTCCCTAACATTGTCAAATGGACTCCGGGCAGAGCTTGCACACAAATATATGGAAGAATTGAATTATAGTGTAGTATGAAAGGGCCAACTCTCAAATGTCTAAGTTTTTAGGAAACTCAAGGTCACCAAATCAACTCTAATTGGGGGCGGGGGGGGGGGGGGGCAAAACATAGTATCTAAGAGGGAGTGCAAGTGCATAGAGGAGAAGTTAGGGAATGCCATGGTAGGCTGGTGGTCATGCCCAGCAATTAGGAGTGCTAGCACACCCCTGACAAGCCAGTTAGCCAAATTTGGGGAGTTATGATCCATTGAGGATCAATTTAAGATCTGAGATGCAATTTGGATTATGTTAGGCCATGAACCCTAATTCAAACACATAGAAGGGAGTAAGGGTGTGGGGATGTTCATAACGAACAACAGATGCAGATAGAGAGTAACATATTCAATATAAAACATATATAGCAAAATAGATAAGATGGTAGTAACCATAAAATAAACACATAGGGATGAGGATGAAATCAAAATCAGAACAAACCGGTTTCATGAAATAAGAAGATAAAAAATAGAAGTCTTGTAAACCAAATTTCAAGCAAACAATACAAAAACTCTCAGAAGAGAGTGGAGTATTGAAATTGCGAGTGAGTAATATGTGCTTGAGAATTGAACTTAAAGAAGTAGTGAATTGTAAGTATGTAGGCTGAAGGTGTGTAAGTGCATAAGGGTTGTGCCCCTTTTATAGTGCAGAAAACATGTATTAAAAGGTAAAGGAATAATTTTTCAATCAATCACATAGAATCTCCCTCCAGTTAAGGGATTCCGATTTTAAACGGGTAGAATACAATTAAAGAAAGAAATTTGATTAAAAACATTTCAAAGTAGCACAAGAAGGGTAAATCAGGAGTTATTTAAGGCAAATCTTCATTTGTACACGGTTTGTGCAAATAAGAAAAGGTAATCAATTAACAATCAGTAAAAATCAGAAATTGAGTTTTGATATGAATGAATCCAACCAGAAAAGGTGAAGAAAGGTTTAAATAAAGAAAATTAGTAACAATCAATCGATCCATATTAATAGGAATTCTTAATCAATCATAAATTAGCAAAACCTTTTTGAATGAAGAATTCATCATATATAAAGCATACAAACATGCTAAACACGAAGAACTATCATGCAAATTAGTAGAGAGTGTAGCATAGAAAAGTCAGATTTATAAACAAAGGAGTTCAAGTTCAGTACATAGACTCAGAATGAGTTTGATAGAGTCAAGGGTCCCAAATAGAACCTGAGTCCAAACACAAGATCAAACCCGCCAAAAACCCCCAAATCCTAGGGCTTTCAACTTGAACCAGGTACAGAGATGAGAAGACAAATAACTAAAACAGGCTCAGAGGTCTCTTTTAGAGACTTATAAGAAAACAAACAATAACAAGATCGAAGCAACAAAGTGAAGAAACTGATTCGAAACATAGTAAGAGTAGAAAAGACATGCTTAAAAAGAAATTAAAAAAGAAAAATTGACTTAACAAGTTCAGAAGAGAGGGGAGATAGTATAGCACTTTCGGAAACAGTAGAAGAAACATATTTAAAAGAACTCAAACAATGTATAGAAGAAGGAAAATAAAGAAAGTAGGAAATACATGCAGTAAAAGGGCTCAACGTACTAAAAAAGTATATCAACAAGATATAGAAAAACATAACAGGATAAACATGTGAGCCTGGTGTAGAAACACAGTAGAACACAAAGCACATACGAATCATGTATAGTAGAAAAAAAGCAGAAGAAAATACATGCGTAGTAGAAAAAAACGTACAAACATAGTATTGAAAAATGCCTTACAAAGAAAAGAAAAGGAAGATCAGAAAACAATTTAAGCTTTTCAGAACCATTGATCGGAGAGAAGTAATTTATGAAAGAAAGATTTGGGAAAGTATTTTAAAACTCCAGTAAAACACATATATAGCATAGATTCAAAAGAACCATTAGAGAAAATCTCAAATAGCTAGAGTTTTAGAGGAACCCTAGAATTAGAAAGGCTTGGAAAGGTCTGATCCTGAGTCAGATGAGTCAGAACCAGGCTCGAAGTGCTTTAGATACGCTGGAGCAAGGCATGAGATGCCATGGAACCTTGACTCGGTGAAGATCTGGACAGACCTCATTGAGATCAGACCTCAAAACTTCAAACACCCAGCATTTAAGAGAGGAGGGAGGTGAGTACAGGCCATCTATGGCCTGAGAAGCCATGGATTTCGGTGAGAGGGCGGTCGAAGATGGTAGAAGATTATTATGGTTTCAGGAACCATCGAGACAGTTTGAGATGAGAGGATTTCAGAGGTGGCTGTTAGAAGAGAATGAGGGGAAAAGGGTAGGTTTGGTGAATTAAAAAAGGCAAGAAGTGACCGTGGTCGTTGATCTAAATGATCAATGGCCTAAATTGAAAGAAAGGGCCAGACGAGTTAATTGGTTGGGTCGGGGGTTGAGTTAGATTAGCATTGGGCAGTGAAATTGGGTTCGGATTTGGGTCAACTAGGAGGGGTCAATTTGGCTATAATTGAAATAAAAATGGGTCAGATTTTAAATAGTCATTTTCCTCCTTTTTATTTAATAATAATAGTAAAAATATTTTTTAGAGCAAACTAAAACTACTAGATTAGTTAATAATATATAAATATTAATTTAAAAATATTGGAACAAATTTCACGATTATAAAATTTTATTAAATCTTAAAGTAAGCTAAAATTGCAATTATATGCAATTTAGATTTTAAAATATCAAGTAAATTTATAAAAATGTATAAAAATTATGTTAGCTATATTTTGGTATAGATATGAGTATAAAATAAGTTATTCATCGAAACGATAATGTTTTGGAATGATTATTGATTTTTGTACTGTAAAAATGGACAATAAATTAATTTAAAAATCATAAAGAATTAGAAATAAATATCAAAATAATTTGGTATACCTATATCTGCTCATATATTTTATTTTGAAAGCATTTTGTATACCAAAAATACAGATGGAATAATTGGGTATCAACAGACCTTCCCCTTATGATTTGGTATATTTGATATTGAAATGCCTTGTACATAAGGTGACGAGTGCATGGTTGTGGTACTTGTTGAAAATCCGATTCTGATTAAGTAATTACTAGTATGTATCCTTTCATGTTTGTATTACAAGCAAATATAAGCATGTTGCTAGCTTTGGAAAGCATGTCTAATTGACTTAATTGCCTTACTTGGTCAACTACCGTTTTCGGGTTACGTGCAGTATGCTAGGTTAGAGATACCTATTTTACTCTGGTTTGGAAAATGAATTGAATGGTGTACTCTTCCTATTATTGCTATGTGTTTTCATTTAGGACTAGGGACGGTATCCCGGGAGATCCTCTTGTATGTTTACTTTAGGATTATGCAACGATATTTCGAAAGATCCCTCTGCACATTTACATTGGAACTATGGGACTGCACCTGATGGATTCCACTTGTACCGAGTATTTACTTTTGGGACTGCGGATCGTTATTTCGGGAGATCCCCTCGCATTATGAGCTGGACTACGGGACGGTATCCTGAATGATCCATTAGATATTTACATTTAAAACTACAGGACGGTATCCCAGGAGATTCCCGATTGTTATCTTGTGTTGAGTTGTGTTCCTTCTGTGTTTACTTTATCTCTGTAGTAGTTGTTGCTATCGCTATACCTTGTGTCTACTTTACTGTTGTACTTATTATACTGCTTACTCTACTATTATGAACTTTATAAATTATTTAACCTCATTAGGGGCTAGACTTCCTCTTCACTAACTGACCGAGGTTATCTTGGCATTTATTGAGTACCGTTGTGGTGTACTCATGCCCTTTTTGCGCATGTTTTTATGTTCAGATCCAGGTACTACGACTCAATCCTATCACCTTTTAGGCGAGGCGAGTGTTCCAGATACTTTGAGGTATATCTCTCGTATCCGCAGAATGAGGAGTCTTTTTCTACCCTCCCTATTGTATTAACCCTTCTGTATTTCTTTTCTTTGTTAGATATTCTGGATAGACACTGCTAGACATTCAAAGGCTTGTTATTTCATGAGATTCCGGGTTTTGGAAAAATGCATTAGTTTTTGAGAATTAATATTGAGTATTCCAAGCGTCACTTTCAAATGTGATTTTATTACACTATTTCTATATTAAATTATTTTCTTCCGCAAATTAGTTTATCTTCCTCATTTTACGCTTACCTAGTTATAGAGAATAGATTCTTCCATGATGGTTCACGGAGGATGAACCGGGGTCGTGACAAGTTGGTATTAGAGCTCTAATTTTATAGGAGTAATGTACCTCGGGATTCTTTGAGTTCCTCTGTTTATGTTTCTACTCATGTGGAATATTCTCTTGTTGTGGACCACACTTATCGATCATGTTTGGTTACTCTTGGTTGTTTTGAAACCAGATCTGCTTCATTATTCTCCACATGGTAGATTTTGATATTATCTTGGGCATGGACTCGTTGTCGCCCCATTATGCTATTCTTGATTGTCACGCCAAAACTGTGATGTTGGCTATGCCAGGTGTACCGCATGTTGCGTGGATGGGTACTTTAGATCACACTCCCAGTAGAGTTATTTCCTTCCTTAAGGCTCAGTGTTTGGTTTAGAAGGGGTGTGACACGTATCTAGCTTATCTAAGAGATGTCAGTATTGATACCCCTTCTATTGATTCAGTCCTAGTAGTACGGGATTTTCTTGATGTATTTCCAGTTGATCTTACGGGCATGCCGCCTAATAGAGATATTAACTTCGGCGTTGATGTATTTTGGACACTCAACTCATTTCTATTCCACCATATTATTTAGCTCCTCCTGAGTTGAAAGAATTCAAGATCAATTACAGGAATTTCTTGATAAGGGTTTCATTCTTCCTAGTGTATCACCTCGGGTGCTCCTATCTTGTTTATGAAGAAGAAGGATGGTTATATGCGTATGTGCATTTCTTATCGCCAGTTGAACAAAGTTACAGTGAAGAACTATTATCCTTTGCCTTATATTGATGATCTGTTTTCCCAGCTTTAGCGTGCATGGGTTTTTACTAAGATTGACTTGCCCTTAGGTTACCTGAAGTTGAAGATTTTGGGGCTATATATCCCGAACACTACTTTCCGAACTCGGTATGGTCATTTTGAGTTCCTTTTATGTTATTTGGGCTGACCAATGCCCCAACAGCCTTTATGCATTTGATGCACAGTGTGTTCCGGCCCCATATTGACTCATTCGTTATTGTCTTTATTGCTTATATTCTGGTGTATTCCTGTAGTCGGGAAGATCATGAGTAGCACTTGAGGATAATACTCCAAACATTAAGGGAAAAGAAGTTATATGTTAAGTACTCGAAAAGTGAGTTTTAGTTGGATTCCATGGCATGCTTAGGCCATATGGTGTCGAGTAAGGGTATCCAGGTGGATCCAAAGTAAGAAGAGGCAGTGCAGAGTTGGCCTAGACAATCCTTAGCTATAGATATCCGTAGTTTTCTTGGCTTGGCGGGTTATTACTTTCATTTTGTTAGGGGGTTTAATCGATTGCAGCCTCTATGACCAGGTTAACCTAGAAGGGTGCTTCATTCTAATGGGCAGAAGGGTGTGAGGTGAGCTTTCAAAAGCTCAAGACAAGTTTGACAGCAGCCTCAGTTTTGATATTTCCTATAGGTTCGGGGCCTTGCAAAGCCTATTATGATGCCTCGAGGATTGGGCTTGGAGCGGTGTTGATGCAGGGCGGTAGGGTGATTCCCTACGCGTCTAGGTAGTTGAAGGTGCATAAGAAGAACTACCCTGTCCAAGATCTAGAGCTTGCTGCCATTGTTCATGCCTGGAACATCTGGCGCCATTAATTGTACGGTGTGCTTTGTGAGATTTATTTTGATCATCGGAGGTTGTAGTACTTGTTCAAGCAAAGGATCTTAATTTGCACTGAAGGATGTGGTTGGAGTAGCTGAAGGACTATAATATCATTTTTTGTATCACTCGGGCAGGGCTAATGTGGTGGTTGATGCCTTATGTCTCCGAGCAGAGAGTTTGGGGACTTTTTCTTACTTAACAACATCGAAGAGGCCTATTGAAATGGATGTTCAGGCCTAGGTAGCTAGTTTGTGAGACTGGATCTTTCAGAGCCAAGTCGGGTTCTAGCCTACGTGGTTTCTCGATATTCCTTATTTGATCGTATAAGGGACCGTCAGTAAGATGACCCCTATTTTCTTGTCCTAAAGGACAAGGTTCAGCATGGTGATGCGAGGGATATGACTCTTGTGTTAGAAAATACGGTTAACGGTAGAGGGGGGTGAATAGCGTTACAATAAAATTTAGCGTAAACTTGCGGAAATTAAAATTTGCAGGAAATAAATAAGTGCGTTAAATAAACAAAAAGGAAAGAACGCACCGATATATCCTGGTTCACCACAACACGTGGCTAGTCCAGTCCCCGAGAGACTCTCTCGAGATTTTCCACTAACTTGTTAAGCTTACGGGTGCTCAACAAACCTTTACAACTTAAGGACACAAGCCTTAACACCTTTGCTCGGAGATACAACACTCCAAGACTTCAACCAAGGAAACACAAGTTCCTTACAACAAGAGAATCACAATTCTCTTACAAGTGTATAAAGCACTAAACACTCAAACAAAATACTCCTTAATGAGTAGATATGAGTAAAAGAAGTAAGCTCTTGATCACAACAACTTTGGACAAGAATATGGCTCTCAAAAGCTTTATGAAATTGAATATAAAATGATAAACAAAAGTATGCAAGCTTATAGCAATGTAATGATCAGTTGTAGTATGTTGTTGTGTTTAAAACACTGAAATGAAGCTGTATTTATAGTTGAAAAACTTGGCATTACCGTTGCCTAATTGCCAATTAAGAGTTGCTGATTTTACTCACTGACAATCGATTGTCAAACCCCAACAATCGATTGTCTGCCAGTCAGATCAAAATTCAATCCCAGATTTTACGCTTGATAATCGATTACTTACAATCCATAATCGATTACTGGAAACATTCAAAAAAATCCTTTCCAGATTTTACCACAAACAATCGATTGTCCAGAATCAACAATCGATTACTCAGCAACTTTCAAAAAATCTTTTCCGGATTTTAATCAAAACAATCGATTATACAAAATCAATAATCGAATACCCAATAACGTTCAAAAAATCTTTTCCGGATTTTAATCAAAACAATCGATTATACAGAATCAATAATCGATTACCTGACGGTATTAGAAAACTTTACGACAACAGTCAGCTTCACAATCGATTGCACAAAGTCAACAATCGATTACTTATCAGTTTTTGAAAAACATTTTAGACACTGTCTCTTTGACAATCGATTGTCCAATGTAACAATCGATTATTTAATAAATTTGAAAATCACTGGAAGACACTGTCTCAACATAGTCGATTACCATTAGTTCATAATCGATTATTCTGAGTTTTGAAAAACTTTGATGGACACTGCCTCAGTTACAATCGATTGTCATTATTTCACAATCGATTGTCATGCAGGTTTGAAAAACCTGATGCTCACTGTCTTACTCACAATCGATTGTCATTAGTTCACAATCGATTGTCATGCAGTCTTGGCTTAAAACAATCGATTATCATAAGTACATAATCGATTATCTTAGTCCAGATTTTTAAGGCATGTCTAAAAATTATTTTGACTACTGTAAATATGCATGATTTAAAATCATTTGACATTAAATTAAATATGCATGATTTTGGAAAATAGTTTTATGAGAGAAGACATGTTACGAGTCAAGTTGTAGGATCAAGATCACAATTAAGAATGACTCAATTAAACTATAAAACTTTGTCTTGAGCTTGAATCTCGTTGTGTATCAATTGTGCGCTTGTTTCTTGAACTTCGTCATATATCAATTTTCGCTTCGTTTGTCATTCATCAAAACCTATACAAAAGAACACACGTTTTAGTATATTGCATTGAGAACGTGTTTCCAACAATTTCCCCCTTTTTGATAATGGCAAACATTAAGCGGGATATGCAAGACAAGCAATTTATAATGACGATTCAAGACAAGTATATACATGCAACAAGTATGCAATTTGTTCCCCCTCAATTTGAGAATTCCCCCTCAATTTAAGCTTATAACTTGAGAGTGCATCATACCCGTTATCTTCCCCCTTTTGCCATTAGCAAAAATAATAATAAGATACCAAAGATGAAATAAACTTTATTTATTTATTGGAAAGAAAAAAGTACAGCAACAGGGAAGACAATACTACATATAAAAACAAACTTAAAAAAAAATAATTATTCATTCATCATCTTCCGCCTCATCATCCGGCGCTGCTTCAAATGGAACAAGACCCGCATATGGATAATGAACGTGGTCAAAATATCCATGGATCTCGTGAGTTAACTGACCTAAAGAAGAGGTCAATGAAGCAATTTGGTCGGAAATGAATTGGAGGGAAGGCTCTTGAGGCGGAGGAGCACGACGGGTTGGAGGAGGAGCAGGCGCTACATGATCACCGTCATGATGAAAGGAGGATTCCGAAATTTCCCACTTTTTGGTACTCTTTTTGAGAGGACCATTTCCAGTGACAAATCCGGTGGCTTCAAGAAAGTTCATGATGAGGAGAGCATAAGGAAGAGGCCTATCATCTCCGATAGTGTCACGCATGTGAACTTTGATAATCCGACACCAATTGATGCTAGCTCCGGTAACTATGGCATGCATGAGCTTGGTGTCCTCTTGGGAAATGGTAGTATGGTTATGCTTACGAGGCTTGAGGACTCGGGTGATGAAATAGAAAATCAACCAATAATTGGGATCCATTCCCGTAATTGTAGGACGACGGGAAGAAAGATTTGGATCATAAGAAGTAAGACCGATTTGGTGTAAGAGGGCTGTTTCATCAAAAAGGGCTCCGGCCTCTCCGGTGTACCGAAAAATGTCTTCACCATTATGAGGAAGACGGGCAATGGTATGAAGATTTTCATCGGAAAGAAGAATTTGAACACCATTAATGTTGGTGACAAGCTCACCATCATCATCCTCATGGAGGTTGGAATAAAATGCTTGAACCAATGTAGTATTTATATAAGGATGGGTAAGGAGTAAAAAGTCAAGAAGTTGAGAATTTTTTAGCATATTTGCAGCAGGCCCAAATGTTTCAAGATACTTGTGGGTTGAAAAGCGGGGTGGAATAATATCGCGCTTTTCAAATTTGGTTAAGAATCGAGTAAGCTCGATGTCGGAATTAAAATATAGAACGGAACCATCTTGATAGGGATAGTTCGGACGAGGAGGGGCAGCAGAGGCGGATGCGCCGTGCCTAGCAGAACGGGAACGTTTTGAGTGACAGCCCGACATTTTTAATGAAAGCTGCTGGATTTTGCAAAGGATTAGAGGGAATTTGATATTTTGAAAGCTAAAATTGATGCTTGAGTGAATGAATATGAACATATATAAAGCCTATTTATAGAGGGAAGAGTGGCTTATCATTTATGGAAGAAATCTGCTGAGAATTTAAAGCCAAATCAGTCAGAAACGGTAAAATAAATTCACTGACCGTTAGACAATCGATTGTTGAGATGCAATAATCGATTGTTGAAGAGTTATTGACCTGACTTGGAACTGACACAAATCGATTGAGGAGCCAAGCGGTAACAAAAGTTTAAATTTCTGACATGAAATAATCGATTGTCAAATGTGGAATAATCGATTGTTTTGGGAAAAGCATTGCTGAATGGCTGAGACATAAATCGATTATTCAATTTAAGGAATCAATTATTAAACAAAACTGCATAATGAACATAAACCATAAACAATTGATTAGTGATACTGCTAATCGATTTTCAGCACAGTAAAATAATCGATTATTTGCTTGGAACAATCGATTGTTCTATGCCAAAACTTTATAATTCCCCCTATCTTTTAGGGCGATACCTGCAAAATAGAATTAAACGTCTCCGACGCTCAAGTCACTAATTTGTAAAGAAGTAATAACTTAAACTAGTGTTGCCAAGTGAGAACGTGAGCTCTTAATAAGTGTGTCCTAAAGTGTTCTTAAGAGAGTTTCGGGTACTTACCTTTCCTCCGACATCTCCAATTACCTGTTCAAGAGGGTGATCTTTGATCGTCCTCCACTCATTTGGCACTTTTGTTTCTTTTTCCAATCGTGGCGCTTCTTCCGTTGGTTGTTCCTCAGTTTCATCTTTATTTTCCTTGGGTGGTTCCTCTTGTATTTTGTCTTTCAAGCTATCTAAGATACCTGCAAGATCAAAACCGGAATCCTTTCTCGCCAAGCGAGCATTATTTTTGGAAAATACAACATGAGGGGATTCCTCCACAATTTGGGTTCTTTTATTAAAGACCCTATATGCTTTACTACGTGAGGAATATCCAATGAAAATACCTTCATCCGACTTAGCATCAAATTTACCCAATTGGTCTTTGCCATTGTTATGAACAAAACATTTGCAACCAAAAACTCAAAAATAGGAAATATTTGGTTTTCTACCCTTATAAAGTTCATAGGGGGTTTTCATGAGTATCGGCCGAATTACTAATCTATTTAGAACATAGCAAACGGTACTCACGGCGTCCGCCCAAAAATGTTTGGGTATCTTAGCTTCGTCGAGCATGGTTCTAGCCATCTCTTCGAGACACCTTCCTTTCCACCACCCCATTTTGTTGTGGTGTACGTGGAGCGGAAAAGGTATGCTCGATTCCGAGTTCGTCACAAAAGTCCGCAAAGAGATTGTGATCAAACTCTCCCCCATGATCACTTCTAATTGAAGCGACGGTTGTTTCTTTCTCATTTTGAACACGCTTAAGAAAATATTTAAAATTTTGAAAAGCATCACTTTTATTGGCAAGAAATAAAGTCAAAGTAAATCTCGAGTAATCATCAACAATCACAAAAGCATATTTATTTCTTCCTAGACTTTCAATGCGACAGGGACCAAATAAATCCATATGAAGCAATTGCAATGGTCTAGAAGTTGAAACAATGTTTTTAGATTTGAAAGATGCTTTTGTTTGCTTCCCCTTTTGACACGAGTCACAAATAGAGTCATTTTCAAATTTTAAAATGGGAAGACCAACAACTAAGTTTTGAGAAATCAATTTGTTCAAAAGATGCATATTGATATGTGCTACTCTACGATGCCATAGCCAAGTATCATCCTCTTTACTCATTAGACAATCAACATAATCGGGTGAGGAATTAGCAAGATCAACCATATAAATATTATCCACTCTAAAACCACGGAGGATAATTTTGAAATCACTACGTCTGAACACTAAGCATTCATCCGAATCAAATAAAGCAAGATTTCCCTTGTCACACAATTGGCTTATGCTCAAGAGATTATGCTTTAATCCTTTAACAATTAATATATGCTTAATAGAGGAATTTTCATCCTTACCGACCGAGCCGATGCCGATAATCTTTCCTTTATTGTTATCACCGAAGATAACACTTCCTCCTTCTTTGTGCTCTAATTGAAGGAATTAGGATTCATCTCCCGTCATATGCTTGGAGCATCCACTATCAAGGTACCATAGTACACTTGATCCCTTCAAGCACACCTACAAAACAAATTAATGTTCTTTAGGTACCCATGCTGGATTTTTGGGGGTTAGGCATATTATAATGATGCGATTGAGTAATATGTCTATGACGTGTAAAGCATGCAGGAGCAATATGACCAATACGTCTACAATAATGACAAGTCACATTTGGGTTATGCATCCTTCTAGGTTCATAGTAACTAGACGGATGAAAATTTCTTACTCTATTTTGAACACTATGACTATTTCGCATTTCATGAGAGTTATTTCTCCTACTATGAGCTCTAGGATGAGCAGCATTTCTAGAGTGATTGTTTCTAGGTTGAAGGCCATTTCTAGGTCTTCTCAAAGGTTCAACATTTGGCCTAAAATATGCATCATTTCTAGGGTAACTATTTCTAGGTGGTAAGTCATTTCTAGGTCTCCTAAAATGTTCAACATTTTGTCTAGCATGCATATTGGTTCTAGGATTGCTATTTCTAGGATAAGCATTTGTTTTATTAGTCCTAGGTTGAGCCTTAGGTGGTTGGGGTTTGGCTTCAACCTTTTCTTTAACCTCATTCTTAAATCCTATGCCATGCTTGGTTGATTTCAAATTAACAAGGTCCTCATTCAAATTCTTGTGGGAAGAATTAAACTTATCTAAGGTACCTTTGAGTCTATCTACCTCATTTTTGAGATGCAAGCAAGAAGAACAATTTTTAGTAGAACTTTCGGGCTTATCAGCGCTTCTTTTTCCAAAAAACTTGTTTTCCTCTTTCAGCTTTTCATTTTCTAAAACCAGTTTTTCTAAATCCTTTTCTTTCAAAGAAAGCTGTTTTTGAAAATCCTTTTCTTTTAATGAAGCATTTTCTTTTATGCCCTTAACAGTTTTTGAAGCCTTAATAAACTCAGCATATAATTCATCAAAAGCAGTTCGCATTTCTTCAAGAGTAAAGAAGTTTTTAGACGAAATTTGACATACCTCATCTTTGTTGTCTTCTTGTGCCATAAGGCAAAGATTTGCTGCTTCGTCTTCTTCTCCTTCGCTTGACTCATCTCCGGAGTCGCCTCCCCAAGAAATGTATGCACGTTGCTTTTTAAAAGGTTTCTTCTCCTTTTTGATGTTTGGGTAATTTGATTTGATGTGCCCGGTTTCACCACATTCATAGCACTTGATTTGTTCGCCTTGCTTTTTGCCCTTGCGTTCATACTCCTTGCGCATGAACTTTTGAAATCTTTTGATAACGAGTCCAAACTCGTTGTCTCCTTCCTCATCAATTTGCGGTTGGCTTGTGCTTGCCCTTAGAGCTATTCTTTGCGTCCTTTGATCATCAACAAAAGGGTTAAGAATAGTAGATTCATAGGTCTTAAGGTTACCTATTAGCGCGTCGATGGTGACATTTGAAACGCCAATGGATTCTTGAATTGCATCGGCCTTTGATCTCCATGCCGGTGTGAGACTTCTAAGAATTTTTCGAATGAGCTCTCTATCCGTGAATGTTTTCTTGAGAGCATGTCGGTCATTTATGATTATTGAAAATCGCTCAATCATTTCGTCCACCTTTTCACCTTCCTTCATGTGAAATAATTAATAAGAATGGGTTAGGAAATCAATTTTTGCTTCCCTTACCTGGTCCGTACCTTCGTACGTAACTTCTAGCTTGTCCCACATCTCCTTTGCCGTTGTGCAACACGATATTTTCCTGTAATCGTTAGCATTAACAGCACAATATAATAAATTAATTGCTTTAGCATTATTTTGAACCTTTCGGATGTCATCCGCGTCATACTCATCCTCGGACTTGGGAACCCATTCGTTTTCCACCTTCTTTGTTGGAATTTGGTTTCCCTTCATTATCACCTTCCAAAGGAGAAAGCTGTTGGACTGAACGAAGATCTTCATCCTCTCCTTCCAGTACGTGTAATTTGTACCGTTGAATAAAGGTGGTCGTGTGGAGCACTGTCCTTCATCAATTCCTGCAAAAGCGTCACGAGTAGAAGCCATGGATGGTTCTCTCAAACTGTTAAGTCTTCAGAGAGTATGGCTCTAATACCAATTGTTAGAAAATACGCTTAACGCTAGAGGGGGGTGAATAGCGCTATAATAAAATTTAGCGTAAACTTGCGGAAATTAAAATTTGCAGGAAATAAATAAGTGCGTTAAATAAACAAAAAGGAAAGAACGCACCGATATATCCTGGTTCACCACAACACGCGGCTAGTACAGTCCCCGAGAGACTCTCTCGAGATTTTCCACTAACTTGTTAAGCTTACGGGTGCTCAACAAACCATTACAACTTAAGGACACAAGCCTTAACACCTTTGCTCGGAGATACAACACTCCAAGACTTCAACCAAGGAAACACAAGTTCCTTACAACAAGAGAATCACAATTCTCTTACAAGTGTATAAAACACTAAACACTCAAACAAAATACTCCTTAATGAGTAGATATGAGTAAAAGAAGTAAGCTCTAGATCACAACATCTTTGGACAAGAATATGGCTCTCAAAAGCTTTATGAGATTGAATATAAAATGATAAACAAAAGTATGCAAGCTTATAGCAATGTAATGATCAGTTGTAGTATGTTGTTGTGTTTAAAATACTGAAATGAAGCTGTATTTATTGTTGAAAAACTTGGCATTACCGTTGCCTAATTGCCAATTAAGCGTTGCTGATTTTACTCACTGACAATCGATTGTCAAACCCCAACAATCGATTGTCTGCCAGTCAGATCAAAATTCAATCCCAGATTTTACGCTTGATAATCGATTACTTACAATCCATAATTGATTACTGGCAACATTCAAAAAATCCTTTCCAGATTTTACCACAAACAATCGATTGTCCAGAATCAACAATCGATTACTCAGCAACGTTCAAAAAATCTTTTCCAGATTTTAATCAAAACAATCGATTATACAAAATCAATAATCGATTACCCAATAACGTTCAAAAAATCTTTTCCGGATTTTAATCAAAACAATCGATTATACAGAATCAATAATCGATTACCTGACGGTATTTGAAAACTTTACGACAACGGTCAGCTTCACAATCGATTGCACAAAGTCAACAATCGATTACTTATTAGTTTTTGAAAAACATTTTAGACACTGTCTCTTTGACAATCGATTGTCCAATGTAAAAATCGATTATTTAATAAATTTTAAAATCAATGGAAGACACTGTCTCAACATAATCGATTACCATTAGTTCATAATCGATTATTCTGAGTTTTGAAAAACTTTGATGGACACTGCCTCAGTTACAATCGCTTGTCATTAGTTCACAATCGATTGTCATGCAGGTTTGAAAAACCTGATGCTCACTATCTTACTCACAATCGAGTGTCATTAGTTCACAATCGATTGTCATGCAGTCTTGGCTTAAAACAATCGATTATCATAAGTACATAATCGATTATCTTAGTCCAGATTTTTAAGGCATGTCTAAAAATTATTTTGACTACTGTAAATATGCATGATTTAAAATCATTTGACATTAAATTAAATATGCATGATTTTGGAAAATAGTTTTATGAGAGAAGCCATGTTACGAGTCAAGTTGTAGGATCAAGATCACAATTAAGAATGACTCAATTAAACTATAAAACTTTGTCTTGAGCTTGAATCTCGTTGTGTATCAATTGTGCGCTTGTTTCTTGAACTTCGTCATATATCAATTTTCGCTTCATTTGTCATTCATCAAAACCTATACAAAAGAACAAACGTTTTAGTATATTGCATTGAGAACGTGTTTCCAACATCTTGGTGATTATGGGATATTGAGGATGCAGAATCGGATTTGCGTACCCAATGTTAATGGGATTCGGGAGTTTATTCTAGGGAGGCGTGTCGACGCCCCATTGTTTTTCCTAAAAGGCGAAATCAGGCTTACGACATTATGGGCAAAACATCTCTTATCCAATTTTGCGAATTGGGCTACGGAATTTGAAGAGTTTCCACCTAATGATTATAGTGCATTAGGACACATTAAGAGGAAAAGAAGATTTTTTTGGAAAGAAAACAAGAGTTCGGGTAAGGGCTTGAAATTATCTTGAGGGGAAGGTGTTAGGCATCCCTGAAGATCCACTAGCGTGGTTCCCGGCCTTGCTTAGATGTGACTTTAAGAAGCAATGATAATCAAAATGTGCATATAAAGAATACAAACAAGTTTACAATTTTGAAAGAAGAATAACACAAGTAAAGGGAAATTTTAGAGTAAATATTTAAACAAAGAGAAAAAGTAAGGAGGGCCCTAGGTTTAACTTTATATGGATCATTCGATGCAATATCCCACACATATTCCCAAAGAGGTATCGCTTTATGATATTAGCGCATCTCATCATCTCCTTATTCTACCCTTCCCACCCCGTTAAGTTATTTAAGAGCATTTAGTCTCCTTTACTTATTGCATGCTAATACCCCTCCCGACCTATTATTCCCGGGGTATTTTGACTTCTAATCCTAAAAGGGAACAAAAGGGAGGAGGTCGTATATGGAGTTTAACGGTAAAAATGCTAAGGCGTCAATCAAAACAAATAGCACATAAGGGCGGTAAACAAACAGACAAGGCTGCACATAAAACCCTTAATCCATACAATAATTAGTTTAGCATGACTTGGAATTACTGATTTGGTCATAAGCTTAAAACTGATAGTGGATAGGTAAGTTTAACACATAAAGTTGGATAATAAACCTGCTTTGAGCCCCTCGGGCCCGATTTGTTGGAACTTAAAATAGTTTAAAATGAGTAATTTCAGAAAAAACGTTAATTTTAGACAAAGATCTCTAAAGAGGGGTTTTGGAAACAGGAATTTGATGTCTTCAAAAAGTCCAGAAATACCTCACAAAACTGGCCGAACTGCTTGAGTAAAATGGTACAAGAAAAGTTTTCAAAAAGGCGTTGAAGTGTAAATCTAGGTAGAAAACCAAGAAAAGTCCACTTTGGAATAAAAATGCAAGTTTGGGCTTAAAAGATTCTGTTGAATCAAAATAATGTAAAAAGGCAAACTTGGCCACATTTCGAAAATAGACGGCATTGGACAAATTTTATTGAAAATGTTTAACAAGTTAGGCAAGTTTGGATCCTATAGGCATAATCTACATATTGGTTTCTTGCTGCTTTTACAACATTTAAAGGACCTACTGTTTGCCTATCGCTTGATGCAGTTCCTATAGGCATGATTTCTAGATGCAATGTTAAAATCTTATATGCATGATTTCTAGACGAGATGCTATATTGAAATCCTATAGACATGATTTTTAGATGAGATGCAATATTGAAATCCTAAAGGCATGATTTCTAGATGAGATGCAACATTGAAATCCTATATGCATGATTTCTATATGATTGATGTAACAATATAAACCCCTCCCATACCCTTTTCACTATATCCCCAAATTCTTTTACAAAGTTTGTTATGTAAATGGAAAGAAAAGAATAAGGAAATAAATACATCAAAGATAAACCTGGACCCATGGAAGCTCAAAGCAACCTTAATGTCTAACACATGTATTTTACCAAGTCCGTGCTCAAGATTCCAAGGCTTTCTCTTTAGAGTGTTTCAAAGTTCCAAGGGCCTTCAGGAAGCCCAGGGAATGCTTACACACTAAAAAAATGATTAAAGTTGTGCAATGCGTAGAATTGCCAGCCCTTAGGCATCCAAGTTCAGAGGGAAATCGAATGTCCTTAAGCATAGCTTACCAGAGGTGGTAGGACTTAAAGAACTAAGAGTAAGTGTAAAAGTGAGGGATTAGAGAAAGACCATAGCAAAGGGTGGACATACCTAGCAATGAATGGGACTGGCACACCCCTGACCCTTTACATGGCTTGCACAAATAAGAGTAAACTTATGAACGGCATACTTAGGCATGTAAGGTGAGTAGAACACCACCAGACCCGAGTCAAGCTCAACACATAATAGGAGGAAGGGAATGGGAATAATTTGAATATAGGTGTAGAGCAACCTGGTTCTAAACTAGGGGTGACAATGGAGTGTCACCCTAGTCCAAAAACTACTCACACACAAAGGGAAATTAAAAGGAAGGGGGTTACATGAAAGCATTTGTATCAAACAGAATTAAACTAAGGGGATTTGGGGGAAGGGATATACATGAAAACACTTGCAGCAAATAGAATTAGACTAAAGGGGATTTGGGGGAAGGGATATACATGAAAGGATTCATGCAAGCATACAGTATCAAACATAGGGATATGGGGGTAGGGATGGGCATGGTGGAGTTTAACTGCATAATGAACATAAACATACATATGAAAAGGGGTAAGTAACATGTAGTTTCCGAATTGGTATTTAAATCATGGACATCCCAGTTGCAAACTCAAATAGTAAAGAAAATAAGGCATATAAAACCTTATAGTTTAGCCTTGGCTACCAGCCGGCTAAACTCAAGCAGTAGAACAAGTAGCGGAGAAAAGGTAGTGAAGAGAAGAGAGAGTTTTAGTGAGTAAACTTGTGTTGTTTATGTGTTTGCAGTGAAAAGAGGTAGAGGTTTTATAGTTCGAAAATAAGCAGTCAGCAAGGCAAGAAAATAACTTAGTATCAAGCACAATCAATTAGGGAAAGGATTTCCTTTAATCAAGGACCGAACTTAAGGGTAAATAAATAGGGCTCTATTTTTGGGATGAAAATCAAGAATGAGTTGTAAAATACAGGGTGAATACGTAAATCAAGAAATAAGCTAAAATTGCAATTTCATGCATTTTTAGATTAGATATACTATATGACCTTGTAAAATTATGTAATTTCTATTTTTGTGTAAATGAGAGAATAAAATAAATTATTCACCAAGATACAAGTTTTGGGAATAATTATTTGATTTTATAGTGCAAAAAAGGCCATAAATTGATTTAAAATTCTTAACAAATGTGGAAAAATACCAAATCCTTTGAGGATGCTTATATATGCTATCTTTGAGAATTTGTTGAGTATCAAAACATAGAAGGAAAAATAAGGTATCAAAAAGCCCATAGTTCGCGGTATTCTATTCATCTAGGTGCCGAAAAAATGTATCAAGATTTGAGACAGCACTATTGGTGGAGGCAGATGAAAAACGATATAGTTGAGTTTGTAGCTCGGTGCCTCAACAATCAGCAGGAGAAGTATGAAAACCAGAGACCGGGTGGGTTGCTTCAGCAAATAGAGATTCCGGAGTGAAAGTGGAAGCGGGTCACCATGGACTTTGTAGTTGGGCTCCCACGGACTTTGAACACGTTCGATGCTAATTTGGGTGATTGTGGATCGGCTGACCAAGTCCGCACATTTTATTCCTGTGTGTACTACCTATTCTTCATAGCATCGGGCAGAGATTTATATTCAGAGACTGTTCGTCTGCAAGGTATTCCAGTTTCCATCATTTCAAATAGAGGTACTTAGTTCACATCATGCTTTTGGAAGGCCGTTCAGCACGAGTTGGGTACTTGGGTGAAGTTGAGGACAACATTTCAACCTTAGACAGATGGGCAGTTCGAGCGCGTTATTCATATTCTTGAGAATATACTACATGTGTTTGTGATTGTGTTTGGAGGGTCTTGAGATCAGTTCTTGCCATTGGCGGAGTTTACTTACAACAATGGCTATCAGTCCAGCATTTGGATGGCACCGTATGTGGATTTATATGATAGGCAGCATAGATCCCAGGTGGGTTGGTTTAAGCCGGGTGAGGCTAGAATATTGGGCACAGACTTGGTTCAGGATGTTTTGGAGAAGGTTAAGGTGATCCAGGATAGGCTCCTTATACCCAAGTCCAGAAAGAAGATTTACGTGGACCGGAATGTTTGTGATGTTTTCTATATGGTTGGAGAGCAGGTTCTGCTTCGGGTTTCGCCTATAAAGAGCGTTATAAGATTTGGGAAGAAGGGGAAGTTGAATTCGAGGTTTATTAGGCCTTCTGAGATATGTCGGCTTATTAGGGATGTTGTTTATGAGCTTCCCCTACCTCTTATATTGCCAGGCGTTCGTCTAGTATCTCATGTTTCATTGCTCCTGAGGTATCACGGTGATCCGTCACACGTGTTAGATTTTAGTTTAGTCTAGTTGGACAAGGATCTATCTTATGTTGAAAAGCCAGTGGTGTTATTGGACAGGTAGGTTTTAAAGCTGAGGTCAAAGAACATTGCATCACTGAAGGTTTAATTGTTGGGTCAGCCTGTCGATGAGGCGACCTAGGAGACAAGCAGGATATACGCAGCCATTGCCCTCATCTTTTTACTACTTCAAGTATGTCGTTATACCCATTCGAGGACGAGTGTTTAAGTATGGGAAGATATAACGACCCATCCGGTATTTTTAAAAATTTACGCCTTGATCCCCTATTAACGGCTTTTCCCATATTTATTTCTGCTATTATGATTTGACGCGATGTTGGTTTGTGTTTCAGAGAGTTTCGGGATAATTTTTCTCTAAATAGAAGCTTAGGTTTAGGAAATTTGACGTAGTCGGAACAGAGCAAAGACGACCTCGGTCTAGAGTTCTAATGGTTTTGTTAGCTCCATTTGGTGATTTCGGGCTTAGGGGCGTGTTCAGATTGATTTTTGGAGATTTGTAGCTAATTTATGCTTGAAATCCCCAAAGTCAAAATTTTGAAGTTTCTAGTTCGATTGTGATATTTTGATTCGATGGTGGCAATGGAATTCAGAAAGTTGGAGAAGCTCTGTAATCTTGAATGTGACATTTGTGCAAACTTTTAGGTCATTTGGACGAGGTTTGATAGAATTTTTTATAGAAAGCGTATTTTTAAAGATTTTGAGTTCTTATGCTTGAATACACGGTTGATTAATCATTTCAATGTTATTTTAGGTGTTTCAAGGACTGGTATTAGTTTGGAAAATGGTATTTGACTTGTTTGTGTTTTCTGATTAAGGTCCCGGCGGCCTCGGGGTGATTTTAGATGGTTGTCGGAAGAGTTAGGAGTGGTTTGAAGCAGATGAAGCTGTTGATCTCTGTAATAACTGCACCTATGATTATGTCCCGCAGGTTACGAGCCGTAGAAGCGGCGGAGTTATCCCAGAAGCCGAAATGGGGAGGAATAGTAGGAGCCGCAGAAGCGGGAGAATTACTGCAGAAGCGGTATTGCATCTATGAATAAGGAGTTGTAGGTTCATAAAAAAGATGAGTTAGGGATTGTCGCAGATGCTACCGTTGGTCCGTAAAAGCGGTACTGCAGGTGTGGTTCCATGACCACAGAAGTGGATTAGCTGGGCAGAGACATATAAATTCTTCCTTTCGCGAATTTGAGCTATTTTAATCTCTTTTCAAATGGGAAGAAGCCTTGGTGAGCATTTCGAGGGAGATTTTCAGAGGCGTTCATTGGGGTAAAGTCTTTGGTCCCTAAAATCGTTATTGGAGTGATTTTTATCATTTTAAGCATGAAACATTCATGTAAAATCAGTGGTAATTTGGCAACTAGGGCTTGATTAATTCGAGATTGATGACAGAAAGGGTCATTTGAGGTCTGATTTTAGTACTTTTGATATGGCTGAACTAGTAAGTGTGTGAGGATTCTTGAAATGTAACTTTTACTAGATTCTGACACGTGGGTTCGAGGGAAATTTTTGTCATTTTACCTAATTTTGCGTAGCTTAGAATTTCTTTGTAGAATCAGTTACTTGAAGTATTATTTACATTATGTAATTAAATCGACTAGATTTCGGCTATTTGAAGTCTAGTGCTTGTAGCAAGAACGTGGTCTCGAGTTGATTATTGAACCTGTTAGAGGTAAGTGGCTTGCTTAACCTTTTGTGGGGGACCTTCCCTTTAGAATTTGGTATATTTGATAATTGAAATTCCTTGTACGTAAGATGACACGTGTGTACTTGTGCTAATTGTTAAAACTTCGATTTTCATTAAGTAATTACTTGTATGTCCCCTTTCCTGTTTGTATTACTCGAAAATTTAAGCATGTTGCTAGCTTAGGAAAGCATGTCTAATTGATTTAATTTCCTTACTTGGTCAACTACCTTATTTAGGTTACGTGCAACATTCTAGGTTAGAGATACCTATTTTACTCTAGTTAAGAACATGAATTGAATGGTGTACTCTTCCTGTTGTCGCTCTATGTTTATATTTGGTACTATGGGACGGTATCCCGGGAAACCCCCCCGTATATTTACTTTGGGAATATAAAATGATATTTCAGGAATTCCCCCCGCACATTTACATTGGAACTACGGGACTGCACCCAGTAGATTCCCCCAGTACTGAGTATTTACTTTTGGGACTACAGATCGGTATTCCGGGAGATCTCCTTGTATTGTCAACTGGGCTATGGGACGGTATCCAGAGAGATCCACCAAATATTAACATTTGGGACTACAGGATGGTATCCTGGTAAATCCCTAGTTGTTATATTGTTTTGAGCTGTGTTTACTTTTCCTCTATAGTAGTTGTTAATGTCCTTATACCCTGTATTACTTTTAATGTTGTAATTATTATACTGCTTATTCCACACTATTGAACTTTATAATTTATTTAACATCAGTAGGGCCCTGACCTTCCTCGTTACTATCTGACCGAGGTTAGGCTTGACAATTACTGAGTACCATTATGGTGTATAATGCCCTTTCTCCGCATGTTTTTCATGTGTAGATCCAGGTACTTAGACTCAGTCCTATCACCCTTGAGGCGAGGCAACTATTCCGGAGACTTTGAGGTATATCCTTCGTGTTCGCAGACCTAGGAATCCCTTTCTACTCTACCTATTGTATTAGCCCTTATGTATTACTTTTATTTGTTAGATATTCTGGAGTTAGACACTAGTAGACATTCAAAGGCTTGTGGTTTCATGAGATTCTGGGTTTTGGGAAAATGTATTTGTTTTTGAGAATTAATTTTATATACGTCGAGCGGCACTTTTAAACGCTATTTTATTACACTATTGCTGTTTAAATTGTTTTCTTCCGCAAATTCATTTATCTTCCGCATTTTAGTCTTACCTAGTTGTAGAGACTAGGTATCTTCATGATGGTTCATGGAGGGTGAACCAGGGTCGTGACACATCTACACTACCAACCCTAAATTATGCATAATTTCTACCCTAACAAATCTAAGAAACCTAAATACCCTCTCAGAGTAAGATTAAAAAAAATCTTCATTCAGCCTCTCACAGTAACTAAAATTACTAAAGCTATCAATAGTTTCAAACCTTTCAAGGTCCCATGTCCAGATGGTATACACCCAATCTTTTTCCAAAAATATTGGACAAGCACTCAAGCAGCTATTACTCATATTTGGATCTAGCTCTTAATACACTAACTATACCTCCAACATTTGTAGAACACATGTATCTCTCATTCCTAAGTTTCAATACCCACAAAATATCTTCCAAAATAACACTATTTATAAAATTATAACAAAAATTATCATCAACCATATCCACCCCTTTCTTAATAATATTATCAGTCCTAATGAAAGTTTCTTTATTCTAGGAAGAAGGGAAATTCACTATGCAATAATTGTACAAGAAGTATTTCACATTTTCAAAACTTGTAAGGATCAGATCGGAAAAATTATGCTAAAAATTGACCTCGAAAAGGCTTTCGTCCAACTTGAATGGTCGTTCGTCAGAACCTCCCTGAATGCTCTAAATTTCCCATAGGATCTAATCACCCTTATTATGAATTGTATAATCACCACTACAACCTCAATCATCATCAATGGCATGCCTACCGAATTATTTTGAAATGCCAGGAGGCATACGTCAAGGGGACAAATTACCTCCTTATCTCTTCATCATTTGTATGCAATTACTTACACAATGCATTGACTGTCATGACCCCGGTTCACCCTCCGTGAATAATCGTGACGGCACCTAGTCTCTACGAGTAGGTAAGCCTAAATTGCGGAAGATAAACTAAATTTATGGAAATAAAACAATTTGAGATAGAATTTAAGAAATAAAACAATGATTAAAATTGTCTCTCGGCATACACAATATCTAACTTTCATACCAATATATACTTCCAAGACCTGGAAATCCATGAATAACAAGCTAAGGATCACTACATAATGCGCTAACTCCAGAATAGTATAAAACGAAATAAATACAGAAGGGTTGTAATTATATGATAGAGTGGAGAGAGACTTCTCATCTTGTGGACGCAACAGATATACCTCGAAGTATCCGAACAGTCGCCTTTCCTCAAGGATGGTAAGTCTGAGTCGAAGTACTTGGATCTACACGTGAAAAACATACGCAGAACGGATATGAGGATCGTCAAGCCTAACCTCGGTCAAGTAGTGACGAGGATCGTCCAGGCCCTACTGAGATTAAATAAAGTATAAAGTTCGATAGTGTAGAACATAGCAATATAAATAAGTACAATAGTAAAAGTAACACAAGATATAAAGAACAACAACAACTATATAGAGGCAAGTAAGCACAGAAGAAAAATATAGCTCAGACCAAGTCATATCCATCAGGGATCTCCCAGGATACTGTCTCGTAGTCCCAAATATACATATTAAATAGTTCTCCCGAGATATCATCCCGTAGTCCAACTCAAAGTGCGCAGGGATCTACCGCAATCTCGTTTCGTAGTCCTAAACATAAATACCAGCACTAGGGGAATCTACTGGGTACAATCTCGTAGTTCCATATAAATGTGCAAGGGGAAATACCGAAATCCCACATTCGTAGTGCCTAATGTAAATAGACAATGGGGAGCTACCGGAACCCTACATTTGTAGTGCCAGTGTACATATATAGCAGCAATAGGAAATTACTCAGAAAGGTCAAATTCCATTAAGGCAAACAAGTAAGTCTAGTCTAGCATGCTGCATAGAATTCAAGTAAAGCATTTTGATCAAATAAGGCAATTAATTCACTTAGGCATGCTTTCCTAAGCTAACAACACACTTAATAGTGCAAGTAATAAACAAGAAAGAAAATATACTAGTAATTACGTAATAAAAAATCCATATTTGCTACAATTAGCACAAGTACGTGCTCGTCACCTCACGTACCAGTTTATCAATAATACCAAATACTAAGGAGAAGGTTCCGTACACAAAGTTAGACAAGCGACTTACCTCGAACCTGCTAAAAAATCAACCCGAAACCACATCTTTGCCACGTGTAGTCGACTACAAATGGCCTAAATCTATTTAATTTAATTGCATAATATAAATAACACTTCAAGTAACTGATTCTACAAACAAATTCTAAGCTAATACGTATAATTAGGAAAAATAACTAAAATGCCCCTCGGGCCCACATCTCGAAATTGGGTAAAATTTATATTTTCAGAAACTTCATACCCTCACGAGTTCATGCATTCATAAATGATCCAAATCTAAGGCAAAATTCCCTCAAAAGCAGAATTTCAAGTCTAAGAACTTTTTTCCAACTTTTCCCCAATTTCATCCCGAATCTGAAAGTAAATGATAAAACTGACTATAGATTGATATAATACAACAAGAAAGGGTAAAAGAATTGCTACCCAATGATCTCCTCCAAAAATAACCCTATCCCGAGCTCCAAATCGAATTTCCAACATTTAAAACTAAACCCTTGTGATTTCGTATTTCGGTCCCGTTTTTGCAGAACATTTGTCGCATCTGCGACTTCTCACTTAAAACCCATCTTCCGCATTTGTGACTCCCCTTCTGCAGATGCGGTACCACTCCTACGGAAATTCTACCGCTTCTGCGTTCCTGTTGAACTTCCCCATTTCCTCGTCTTCGGTTGATTAGCCGCTTCTGCGGCTCCGCACTCACGGTCCCACACTTGCAGGTGCGGTTATGACAGAAAAACAACTGAAGCTGCTACAACAATTCCAAAAATATTTTTGTCAACCATCTGAAATCATCCTGAGGTCCCACGGGACCTCAACCAAATCTATCAACATATACTATCACCTCATTCAAACTTTTTTCCAACCTTCGGAACACCCAAAACTACAACAAGACTCCTCTTTTTCGCTGAATTCAAGCCTACGAATTTTGAAAACTCTAAAAATACGCTTTCGATAAAAAAGTATATAAAACCTCGTTTGAATAACCTAAAATTTTTCACACACGTCACATTTAACACTACAGAGCTACTCTAACTTCCGAAATTACATTTTGAACCTTGAATCAAAATCTCACTATCGAACCAGAAATTTTAAATTTTGACATTTCGGTATTTCAAGCCTAAATTAGCTATGGACCTCCAAAACAGAATCTGAATACGCCTCTAAGCTCGAATTCACCCAACGGAGCTAACGTATGCATCAGAATTCCATTCCGAGGTATTCTTCACAATGTTCCGACTATGGTCAACTTTCCAACACTTAAGCTCTCATTTAGGGATTACGTGTCCCTAAACTCTCTGAAACTCAAAATCAAACATTCCGACAAAAAAAAAGGCATAAATAAACACGGAAAAGGTATTTAATAGGGGATTGGATCGTTAATTGTTAAAACAACCATATGGGTCGTTACATTGACCACCAAGTGGATATCTTGAATTGAAAACCTATTAAAATAAGCCATAATTGACTAGAAATAGCATACCTTCTTTTTGCAGATGACCTAATTCTATTTGGTGAGGTTGACACTTCTAGTGTATCCTCTATCTTTAATATATTCAACTTCATTGTCCACCAATATGACCAAAGAATAAATTTTCAGAAGTCAAAAATTAGTTTTTCATCTAATGTACCACCTACAGAACAAGGAACACCGGTGACAACACTAAACATTAAATAAAAAATAAATGTAGGTGAGTATCTAGCAGTAGTCAGTAACATGCCAAAAAAAACTCTAATTACCATTTCATCTTAGACAAGATGAACATTAGGCTAAAAGGTTGGAAAAAGCCATTTTATTGAGCTTATCTCACAAAGTAAGACATACAATCGACCCTCTCAGCTATACCTACACACTCCATACAAATAAAATTTCTATCAGAAAAAATTAGAAACAATATTTATCAGAGACGGAATAACAAAAAGTCCACCACTGTGTCAGCGACGGAATAACAAAAAGTCCACCACATCAATTGGAATATAGTGACTTCCCCAAAAAAGAAGATGGCCTGGGACTGTATAAAGCAACTTGAAAGAATATTGCACTCTATTTGAACCTACTATGGAGATCACACACAAACAGGGTCACGACCCAATTGAGGATTATTCTTGGAACCTAGGAGCAAGTGCCCACAAGTAAGTTTCATTGGTATTTTACAGAAAATCGAACAGAGTTTTTCATGTTTTTGGCTATCACAAAATGTTTTCTGTCTCAATCAGCAACGAAACATCCTAATATCGTACCAAACAATTGACAACTTATTAATTTATCAATACAAAAGTCTCTACCATTATTAATCAACTCACTAACAATCAGAAATACTAATTGTCTCCAACTTTGATACTAAGCAACAATACAGAACATAAGACTAATAGAGTAACAATACTCATGACACTAAAAGAATGACTATGGAACGACTCTAAGAATTCAAAGAAAAGACCATAACAATTGATAAACATCTCCGCCCACGCGAACAAGTGTGAAGCTCGCCAAAAATTCTCAAATTGTGCGCTCTAATTAATGAAAAGCTCGCCTGTGTCAACTATTGTCTCTGTAAAAATATAATTAGCGTGGAATGAGTCGCTAGCTCAGCGAGTAATAACACTTAATCACAACCATTTTTATTTGGGGACAAGTCAAAAAATATGCTAGTAAATATTCTTAAAAATGCCCCTTTCAGATATTTCAAATAAATAATTTTTAGTCTCATCATATTTTTCTTGTAGTATCATACGGTTGACAATACCGTAATAAGCTCGGTAACTACTGTATAATATCAATATTCATATTTTGGTAGGTTTCAATGAACGGATCATGTAATTGGTATAATTGTGGACTTCTTCACAAGAAGTCAAATATAGCGGTTGGACCTACTCGAGGGAAATCGGTAACGGTATTCTAGTTATACCTTACCACTAGCGAGGGCTATAACGATAATTGGTAATTACAAGGTGCATCAGGTCTAAAGAACTCGCCGTTAGCTACGGATCCTTCAAAGTCTACTGCCATTTATACTTGTCTCTTTATCCGTATATACTCGTAGAAAAATATTTTAATACAATATAGGGCATTTCGGTCCTTATCAAATGAATTAATTTCTTTTTGATAATAGTAAACTCAAGTAATGGTAGAACATATCTAGTGACAACAGGAATATTTAAAATAACGGTAATCATCTTAAATAACTATTTCACTATCATATCGAGTAAATAACTTATCCCACATGCAACTCAAAATAATCGATAACATATTTATATTAAAAAATTATATCTAAATTATGCAAGTTATGAAAATATAAATATCGGTAAGATTACTACTCACAGTACTCGTGCCGAAATACAAACTGCTCACGTCAAGCAACTCGTAAAAATTTCTACAATTACATAATATCGATCTCGTATGAATTGCCTCATTCAGGCTAAATGCATCACTAATTTAGAATACCTAATCATCGAGGTTCATGTTTGAGTCTTAGTTTGTGAATTTATATTTAATCATAGAACTAGTCCATAATTCTATCAATTTCAAACTATTTAGTATACTTTATTTTTTAAAAATTAGACCTATCAGTACTTAAACCAAACCTTTATAGTTTTACTATCCATAGTTATTTATTGATAAAAGAAATTGATATGGAAATTCTTTTGTACTGCATGAAATTGCATAAATGAAGTGAAATAACTCTACAGGTGAAAAGAAGAAGGTTAACATCTTGAGCCGTAGGAGAACTTTAATACTTCCAATATCAAGCCCTAATTTTTCTTAGAGTCTTTGTCCAAAGCTTTGTTCTTCTTCCTCCATTTTCTTCTTTTTTCTTTATTCCCTTCTCTATTTCTGTTTTTTTTTTGTCGTTTTCTTGAAGCAGAATGCTACGTCCCTTTTCCCCAGGCCTTTTCTTTTTCAATCTGGAAGAATTTTCTAACCCTTGTCACTTATGTCACATTAATGGGTTAAGCCATTTTGTATTCGTTATTTTTTTTTTTTTTTTGTCTTTTTTATTTAGTTTCGTTTGTTTTTTATTAATAGTTTCTTCTTCTTCTTCCTCTTATTATGATTATTATTGTTATTATTATTATTTACTAATGACAAGACACCCTTACTAAAAATATAGGGTATTACATCCCGACTCCCTTTAGGCAAAAACACTGAAAGCAAAATATGGCGGTAACCAAAGGAGAAATCACTTGTCTTCAAGAATAATGACTCCTTGATCTGAAAAAAAGCGCTGCAAAAACATTAGCTTTCGTCTTAAAAGTCATAGCCTAGAACATTGAATATAAATTAATAGTATGCATTTAGGAAGATCGATGGATAATAGGTAACCACACACTACGGAACTAATTCAGGGACCTCTCCGAAAGGAGGATCTCTCTAAAATAGTAAACAAAATCATTACCAATAATTGGAATCTAGAGGCAATAGAACACGACTACCCACTACAGCCACACTCTACAAAAGGAAATACTAGAAAATAACTCTTGCAAACATTGTAAAACAGAGGAAAATATATATCACGTCTTCTTTCAGTGACCCCTCAAGAGAAGCGTATGGGGAGAATTAAACATTACTCCACCAAAGAATTCAAACCATCTTGACTAGATAAAAGAAAATTATACCACAGATGTGCACAACTTACTGCCAAATAATCTCTCCATACATATGGCAATAATAACACCTATTATTATTTGGCATATTTGGTTAAATTGCAACCACAACCTTTTCAATAATGAATCCAAACACATTGATACCAAAAGAAAAAAATTCGCACCCCATGGAATATCTCCCTGTGAAAAATCAAAACTTCAAACACACAATAATGAACAAAGCGCCAATAAAATGGAACCCACTGCCACCAAACATCTATAAATGTAATATAAATGGTGCACATGAAAGAAACTCCAAAAAAGGAAGAGCAAGTGGAATCATCAGAGACTTTGAAGTGCCAATGGATCGATGGATTCTCTTATCATACAATACCCTCATCACCTATTCAAGCTAAAATCATCGCGCTACTGAAAGAATTGCAACTTACGTTCACAATAAATCAAATACCTCTTATAGGGAATACAAATTGCTAGGTTTTACTAGAACTACTACATGAAAATTAACATACTAAAGCTAATTGATCATGTACAACTATGCCTTATAAAAAAGATTAAGCAATTGTTACAAATACAATCCAGATTATAAGTTCGAAGTCCAATCCCAAAAAAGAACTAAGGCGTGGCTACAGTTGTTCAATATAGCTTAGAAACACGAGTCCAAATAGTTTTCTAACTATAAAGATTATAATATTTATTTTTACCTAATTAACTATCAAACACTAGAAAGCAGTAAGACTACAAATTAACAAGGATAAGAATTGAAGACAAGATTAAGGAGGTTTAGAGTTATGATTTCCCATATTGTCAGAATTCTTTCCGCTATATTTTCTATAAATTTGTCTAAGTCTGCTCTACCAATTATGATCCTCTTGAGTGTTGTAATTATCTCCTGAGTAACTATAATAATTTACTAGATATGTTCTCCTGAATTACGCTAGCTGGCATTAAGTATGGCTCACTCGGATCGCACCAAAGTTTTATTATCCCTAATCCCACCTTTAAACTGTTTATATTGATCCCTCATATACGTTAGGAGTATGTTCAATAACTACCTAAATATGTAATTTGTCTAGAGTAATACACACTAAATAGGCACAGTTGTAGAGTTCTTCAACCAATCACAATAATAACATAGTTGAACAAATAGAGAAAAAGCTAAAACAAATCATATTAATGTAACAGGAAAATCATCCTCCAATATGTTTCATCGAAACTCTAGATAAAGAATTAGCTATTCATAATAATATGAAAAACTATAATACTAAAATTCATAACCAATAATGGAAAATTGGAAGAAGGGAGTGAAAAAATCGTAGAAGAATCCTCCGCCTTGCTCCTAGTATGTTCTTGCCTCCTTAGCTCGAAGAATCACAGTGTGATGTCGGTCTCTCTATCCGATCTCTCGTCAGTCTCCTAATCCCCCTTAAAAGTGGTATTTTTAAGTCTATTTATATATGTAGCAAAAGACATAAATGTGTAGGACAAGTCCTAGTCAAACTAGGAGACCAAATAAGTCTTCAAAACTCGGAAATGGATCTCGTCCTAGGCCTGGAATCGCCAGGCATAATGCCTGGTAGACCTAGCCCCAGGCGTGGCGTCACTAGGTCTAACACCTACTTAAGGATTGGTGTCGCCAGGTATAAGTCCTGACGTCGCCATCTTTCTCCTTTTCACTATTCTCAAGCACACTTTCAATGTTTAAGTTTCTGTTTTGTTCTACTTTCATCTTCAACTCACCTACACATAAAATAGACTCCATTACACGCAAATAAGTATAATTTATCACTAAAGTGTATAAAATGTTAGGATTTATGCCCGTCACTAGAGAATAGTGCGGCACGAGAATGTCGGTAAATTTTGCGGAATTAAAATTGCAGGAGTAAAGTAAGTGCAGTAATTAAAAGAGTAAGGAGAGGACACACCGAATTTATACTGGTTCACCACAACGTGTGGTTAGTCCAGTCTCCTGAGAGACTCTCTCGAGTTTACACTAACTCCGTTAAGCTTATAGGTGCCTAACAAACCGTTACACTTGCTCGTAGATGTACACTCTACAAGACTTCAACTTGCTCGAGGATACCTCACCTCAAGACTTCACCTTGCTCGTGGATACCGCACCACAAGACTTCACACACTAAGATTGAAGGTACATAGCAAACCCGACAATCAATGAGAAGATATGGTCTTCTCAAAAACCTTTCTCTGTTACAACAAGAACTCTCTAAGAAAAGCAGATAAAGAGATACAATATAAGCTCTATGAACAACACAAAATTGTCTCTCAAATGGCTCAACAAAAGCTCTAAATATGATGTAGAAATGTTATCAATATGTTCAAGAATAATGAGAGATATTGTTCCTATGAAATGAGTCAAAAAGACCACTATTTATAGGTGGTAGAGGTTGTATGTCCGTTGCTTAATAGGCAATCAATCATGCTGATTTTATGCCAAGATAATCGATTATTCACTTTACATAATCCATTATCTTCTCAACGTTCATAAAACGGAACGTTGGGAAGGCAACGGTCAGTGAATAATCGATTATTCTCTAGGGGATAATCGATTATTGACCCTTGCGAAATTTCCAGTTTAAGCTGGAAATTGGCAGATAATCGATTATCCTCTAGGTGATAATCGATTATGCAGCCTTGCTGGAATTTCCAGTTTTGCTGGAAACTCAGCATAATCGATTATCAGCTTAAGGATAATCGATTATCTGGCTGTTCTGTCCAGAATCGAAAACTTACTTCAAAAACCATTTTGGTTAGAATGAAAACGTTAAAATCATTTTGTTTGAAGTATTTAAAATATGTTTATGATTAATATGATTTGATAAAATGATTTTATGCATATTTATGATGGCCTATGTTGAGCCAAAATACGAGATAACTTAAACGTTGCCCTTACATTGGTTCTACCTAACGACCTACGCCTTGGGTCTTCGGTCTTTGAACTTTGGGCTCGTCTTTGGCTTTTCCATGCAATCCCTTCATCAATATGCTTCTCGGCATTCAATCTTGATTGTTTGTCATATAATAACGTTGTTTGACACTTGACTTCATTGTTTGTCATTCATCAAAACCTATACCTGGAAATCATGCCAATACAACCAAAGCACACATATCATGGATAGAATGATTTCCTACAATTTCCCCCTTTTTGATAATGACAAACAGTAAGAGATATGCATATCGGATTCCCCTTAAGTTCATGTTATATCTCAATATACAAGTTATGCAAAACATTCCCCCTTAATTGAGTATTCCCCCTCAATTAAAGCATACTAGAAGGTGGAGACATTCCCCCTTATTAGATGCATATCGCCTAATTTCTTCCCTCTTTTGGCATTAGCAAAAAGAGAGTATACACAGGCTACATTCCCCTTTTGACACTTCCCCCTTTTGGGAATACCAACTGTTAGTGTTAAACATAAGATAGGAAATACAATGAGGAATATACATGATGACGATTTTCAAAACAAATCATACCAACATAAAATGATACCAAATGATAGTAAAAACATAACAACCATAATAACGGTTATTTTTAGCAAATCATATTACTTAACAGCATATCAACTATTAATTTTTGACAAACCAATAGTTGTATTAAAAACATGAATCATTTATTTTTCAAGAATATACCAACTGTTATTCAAACCAAAAATAATATTCATCAAAACATGAATCAATCATTATTTTTAACAAAAATAATTGATACCAATTTTTATTCAAAACAAAAGTTATCAAAACATGAATCAACAAAAATAATTGATACCTATTGTTAACAAAGACATATCAATCGTTAACGCATATCAACTATTACGTTTTTATAAAAAATATGATAACTAACCGAAATTCCCCCTCGATGCAATAAGGTTTCGTGCTTGGTGCATCTACTACGATATTGTAGTCTTCAAGCACACCTGCAAACGTACCTAAAAATAGGTTTTAGGAGCCCAAACACTTTTGGGTCCTTGGGGGTTAGGCAGATAATAATCATAGCTAAAAGATAAATCCCTATGTTTTGCAAAACATACGGGTGCTATGTGTCCTACCCGGTTGCAATAATGACATATAACATTCGGGTTGTGCATATGTCTTGGTTGAGCCAAAAACGTTCTAGGTGATCTAAAGTCGTTATTCCTAGAAGCGTTGAAATTCCTAGAGTCATTTCTAGACGGTCTAAAATGATTAATTCTAGACTCATTTACAAAATTCCTAGAATTATTTCTAGGTTGTGCATCACAATTTCTAACATGATTCTTTTTACGCCTTTTATTTTTCCTGGGCCTTTTCTTTTTAATTTCTTCAACTATTTTAGGATTGTCTACACTACGTTTTTCTAGTGTGTTCCTAAGTTCTATGTTCTCTAATTTCAAAGAATCGCAAAATGAACAATTAGAATTTTTATCAATTGAAGAATCTTCATGCATCTCCTTAATTTTATTTCTAAGATCAATATTGTCATTTTCCAAAAATTTACTTTTCTCTTCTAAAACTTTAATTTTAGCCTTGGCCTCTTTGGAGATTTTTGATAACTTTTTCAATTCATCATATAATTCTTGAAAAGCTTCTTGCAATTCTTCATAAGAGTAAGAGTTAGGAGTACTTACCTCTTCTTCCTCGTTGGCCATGAAGCATAGGGCGGCAGTTTCATCACCCGAGCTGTCCGAATCCTATGTCACGCGCTTTTGGTGTTTCTTATTTTTCTTGTCCTTGGGTTTTGGACAATGTGACTTGGTGTGCCCAAGTTTTCCACAATTTTGGCATGAAGGGCTTGGTTCTTCCTTCTTTATTTCCTTCTTCATAAACTTATAAAACTTCCGATGATTCGGGCTTCCAAAATCTTATGAAAGAGTGAGATTAGTCTTACCATGATATTACGATAGAAAAAAAGTATATGTATTGTGGTATATATTCTTCGAGCTAAGTTGGAGAGGTTCTTATTGTTAGCTGATTGTACGGTTATGTACTATATTAGTTCCGACTTGATGCAAGTGGGTGAATCAGTTCTGGGTGCAAAAATTGAGCCGAGGGTGGCATAATGAAGCAAAATTTTGACAAAGGCTATATGGTGCAGGTGAATGTGAGAAAAATAATAGGACATCTCGAGTTGTTGATAAAGAATGCTTAGTGTAAAGAGAAGGAAGTGGTTTGGTGGTATCAGAATAAGATCATGTCATGCGGTGTTAAAGTGCTGATAAGGCACGACTTGTTCGATTGGTTAAGTCGAGAAATTTGCAGTGTGTATAAGAGTGGATGACTCTTGAGAATGGTTTTAATGTGTTCAAGATTCTATATGTAGCACTCAGGTGTTTTAAGGTTGAGGAGGTGGCTAAGTCAGTGTTTTCATTAGAACAAGTCAAGACTTATGGTATTTTTACGTTAAGTACATGATTCTATGTATCAGTATATGGGAAGTAAAGGTAGCGAACTTAGATTCACCGGAAGTTCTTCAAAGTAGGGTACTTTGGAAGGTTGTATTTTGGGAACGTTTGAGAGAGTATATAGTGGCTGGTCTTAGACAGTGTGGTCTTACGTTCGATTCCCATGTTGTAAGCATGGATTGAGGCATTATGGTGCTACAGCAAGAGAGTATATTAAGTTGAGAATGAATCAGAAGGAATTCTAGACAAATGAAGTAGCTTGTTAGTGGACTGAATCGATATGCTAAATGTACGATCAATTCCTTATTTACGTTTGAGGTAATGAGCCCTTACGGATATTGGGCAGCAGAGCTTTTGAGTTCGAACAACTTGCTTAGACTGGTGTGGATAGAAGGATTTAGTCATGGAAGTTTAGCTAGTGGTTAGGAAAAAGGGATGGAGTTTTCAGGTTATCCTAGTATGGTATGGTATGTGCGATCTGTTGTGGAGGATTGGGATTTTTGTGTGTAAGGTACGGTTCAGTTCCAAATGGGAAGTCATTAAATTCTTAAGCAGCACGAGCAGCTCCATGTAATTTAAGAATCGACCCACAGATGATTAAGGAAAATGGTATTACTATTCTAGTAATTTGACGGGAGCATACGTTCAGTAAGAGGGGAAGGTGATGTAAGCGGATAACACTTTTGTGAAATTTTGGCAATTTCCTCTTGGACCGACTATTGACATTTGAGTTTGTTGATGGCACAGGGAAAATTTGGAATATCTTTTGTGGAGTGAATGGGTACTTGATGTGTAATATGTATTCATACGGCCGAATATGGGACCATGTATAATGATTTGTGTGTTATATGGAGTTGGAACTGGGAGTTCTCCGATATAGTCTATGTCGAGGTTGTGGATCATGAGTATTCGGCACCTTTTAGTTGAAATTAATGTTTGAAGGCTAGAGTGGATCTTTATACATTGATACGATTGATCTTGGATGTGATATTGGGTGTAGACTGCTTGCCTCACTGTTGGGTTAATCTAGACTATTGTGTTATGGGCAATGCCGGAGGATGCCATAGGTTGTGTGGCGTGGTGCATCGGGTGATGTTGTAGCGAGAGTGAGTTGCATTCCTAAGACCAGCGAGCGGCTGAGAAAGATTGCTTGTCTTGTTGGGCCTTCGTGGAAAATGTCAGTGTTGAGGTTTCTACCATTAATTGAGTTCCGGTATTAAGGGACCTTTCAGATATGTTCCTCATCGCCGGGCATGTCACCGGGCAGGATTGTGGACTTCATTATTTAATTGGTGTCGGGCCCAGTATCGTACGGCTTTGTCATGAGGTATAGTAGTGGAAGAGGCAGCTTCAAGCTTCTTGGTAATGAGTGTCACGCCTTCTTTCTTTAGACACATTACCCCGAAAGATAAATCTATAAAGGAGTTTTTCTATTTAAAGTGACATTATTAGGAGCGGGATTATTCATTCATTCAGAGTCGCCACTTGGTAAAGGTTTGACTTTTGGTGTCCCAAGTCAGCGGTTTAGCTTGAATCCCAATCCGAGGAAAATATTCGACTTCCCAATTGGAGTCTACGAACTAGAAATTCTGAATAAGGAATTCTGTTGACCCGAGGGAAGGTGTTGGGCACCCTTAGATCCCGTTGTTCTAGCATGGTCGCTTAAATTTCTATGAATGGCTAAAATCTGATTTTTATACATGAAGAGCCTATGTGCCAATTTTATGTTTTACCGCTTTTATTTAATGATATACTTCTTTAAGAAAGCGAACGTCGATTAAAATATGTTTTCGGATTGAGCCGCATCAAATAAACCCGCAATCCTAGACACACTCTATTCAACGTTATAGGATTTAGATTTGGGCCGCATAAAATGCCCACCTGTATTTAGGAAGGTAAAATTATTAATATACGCGCCTCATAGAGTCTAGTGCATTATTATATTTTGGGAGGGCCGTGAAATTCGCTAAACGGCCCTTCCCGATTTTTTAAATATTTTAATCCTTTATTGAGGGCCCCGCAATTTCGTATTTTATTGGGCGAGGCTCGTCCCATTTATTTTAAGAGGATAAGCCTAAGGGTAACTATATTTTCTATTGTTGATGTTTTCTCTAAAAGAAAAGAATAATTTCTAATTGATTATTACCAAAGCTCGGGTTTCGAGTTCAAGTTCTGGACCAAACAAAAGGATTAATCTTTTAATTTAAAACATGTTACTTAACCCGAGACCGGAATTCCAAATATTAATTAAATAATTTAGATAAGAAACGCGAGCTGGGCCCAAATGGTTAAGCCAATGAACCCAATTGAGCTTGTCCTCGGTGGACAGATTTGGAGGTTGGGCCTCAGATTTTGGCTCAGGCCCAATACCGCCCAATCGCATAAGGTTACGAGGGTTCAAGCCTCATCGAGCACTTGGCCTTTCTGCCCTACCAACGCTGTTTCAATTCGATGAATGAAAAACCAACAATTATCAAAAACTTGAGGTTGATTCAAGTTTTAGACTTCATTCACTATCTGAGTGTTGATGTCCCATTAAATATCTTTATCATGCTTCATTTATTATGTCTTTTTAACTAAAAAGGAAATTTACACAACAACATCATAACCACTTATTACATCTAATAACTACTGAACTAAAGGAATTTGAATTTTTCGATTCAGAAATCTACACAATCTTCACGTCAGCCTCCATGCTATTGTGCAGCTAACTTTTAAACTAACACCCCAAATTTGTATGCGTGCGGATTTATCAAGACACTACAACCATTTAACCAACATGGGCGAAGCTAAAGATAATTCCTAGTTTCAAAGAACTAACTACATGGAGATAACAGATACCTATTCTTGGTATTTCAGGCAGGGATTTAACATTATAACATATACTAACTTGATCAGAAGCCAACAATTTCTACTACATTAACTTTAACAGTCCTTTTATACAAACACAAAATTCAAAACTAATTTAAACTAAATAACCTGGGTTTGTAATTCAACTATCAATACAAAAACAAGATTTGAATTAAATAGAGAAAAATCGACGGTAAGAAAGCAACAAATGACATAGGTTGTAAACTAATTCAAATAAACTTCATGTCTTCCATTTATCAAGCCAAGAGATGGAACAATACCTTGAAAGCAAAGTAACCAAAAGGAAATCAGAGGTCAGCAGCAGTTTCAAATGACCAAAGCACAGCAAACAAAACACATTAGCTTCCAATTGCAAAAAATTGACCCAGGAAGTTTTGAAGACCTAGTAGCTAACCCAATGGCACACCAAAGATCTAGAACCTAGCAGAAATTATTTTAAAACCAATGTGCAACAAATTTCAGATCAAGATTTAAGCAGAATAATAAAGAGAAAACCCCACATTTTCTTGAAAACCAATGAAATAGTAATTTTTCGTTGTTTTCTTCTTAAAATATATCCTTTTTTTGTATTTCTCTGTATTTAAATGCTAAAACTAAACTGATATTGAGAAATGGAAAAAATCTGATTTGATCTTAGTGAGTTTTGAGCTTAAAATTCTAGACCCTTTTACATGTTATTGAATGCCTTTTTATAACCAAGAACTAGGGCAAACATCAGATTTTTCTTTTCTTTTTTACCCCCTGCTCATTTTTCACTTTTAAGCCTAACTTTTTGACTTGTTGCCCAATTATTTCCAAAGTTTTTATTGAAATCTACACTATAGCCCTATTATAGGATGTTCTATACCCCTACAATTTCTATACTACCCTTTCTTCCTATCAGAATTTACTATTTTTCAACATGCTGCTATTTTCCATCCCAAAACTACCCTTGTACTAGTTTGAAAATTACACCATAGTTAACTGATCCAACCCCTTAACCCCCAGTCAAGAAGTAACTATATTTAACTCAACTAGACGGTTCAGCTATATCAAAATTCTACCCTAATTGCAAGTATATACTAAAGAATACCAATTAACACTAATGAATTAACAATCAACAAGTGAAATCACAAACTGAAATTAGACCAAATCATCAACCTGAACAAACTATAATTCTATTTGATCATATTAGAAGAAATTTAACCTTTTATACTACTGAACCAATTAACTTTTGAGCATTCAACTAACAAAATCAAAAATCAAATTAGAGTTTAACAAAAGAAATTAAGAATCAACCTAAACATAAATTAACATAGATAATTACCACAATGAGATTAAAAATAACTAAAAATTGAATTTATGCTTGATTTAAACGAACAAGAACAAAAGAATTGAATTAAACAAACAGAAGAACAGAAAACTTACCGGAATAAGACTTCATTAAACCCTTTCGAAATCGAATTCCAGTTAATATTACATGCCTATTTCGTCACAAATAAGAACATAATATTAGCTAGAAATAAGCCGACCTCTAAGACTCTCAAAACAGACTAGAGCCGCTATGAACCCTAGATTTGAAATTCTTCGAGCTTTAGTGATATTCGAGGGTTTTTTGGATTTGGATTCGTAATGAGGAAGTCCAGGGGGTTGTGGGGTATAAATTTGAGTCAGTTTGGATGGCTTTGCATTTTGTCCGAGATTTCAAATTAAGATTCGAACCATTGGGCGATGATTCGAAGGAAGATGGCTACATGGTTGGAAAGAGGAGCTTGAGGAGAGCATTTGGTGGTATTTTTGTCGAATATTGAGGTGGTGTCGCCGGGTTTATGGTGAAGGTGTTCAATGGTGGCTAGTGTTTGGTGAAATAGGTGTTCGTCTATGAGAGAGACGATGAAGAGGGTGCCTATTCGGACAGTTTTATACGGTGAAACCTAGGCAGATGCAGACCGTTCGATCAATGATCAATGGCTGGGATTGATTCCCTAGGACGACATCGTTTTGTCTTTATTAAGAAACGGACCGGGTCTGGGGGTAATTGGGCTAGATTGGGGTTGGGTTGATGTGGTTTTTTGGCTTGGGCTGAGAAAACCTGAACAAACAAAGCCCAATTTGGGCCCCCCCCCCCCCCCCCCCCCCCCCACCTTTTTGCATTTCTTTTGATTTTCTTTTCAAATTATTTCCCCCCTTTTTTTATTTTGTATAAAGTTTATCTTTTTTTATCATTTTTTTATTCTTATAAATGTGCAACAAAATAAAAATAAAGTCCCAATATTCCAAAGCTAAACTAACTAAATTATTTAAAACCTATTTCACGACAAATTAACAATTAAAATACTTAAATGGACAAAATGAACTGTTTTTGGTCATTTTCTTCTTTTGTTCTAAAATAATTAACTACTTATTAATGCTAATATGTGATATTAATTCCTAAATGCAAAAATGCATATTTTTGTATTTTTTGTGAATTATCATTCACAAATAAAATGCAAAAAAATTTTTAAAAATAAAGAAAAATCATTTTTGTTTGAAATTTTTGGAATTATTCATATATAGAGCAAAAATCACGTACTCACAGCTGCCCCTCTTTGCTCGGAGACACGAAGGGTTTTCTGGAAAAGACAAAATGAGCAAATACGAGAGATTATTGCCCGTTTGAAAATTCCATTGTGAAGCGTTTATAAAAGTTTTGACCGTACCCTGCTTCAAAGGTTGCCTACATATCCTGGCTAAACAAAAATCAGATCAGTGTAGTTCGGGAATGGTTGGTAGCTGGGACTACCAGAAGCTGTGATTTCACTGTTGTTGATGCTCCTACTAATTTCTGATTTCCTTATTACACCAAAGGAAAATCGAAGATAAGCTAACTAAGCCTATCAACTATGAGTTACAAGATTCCTATCCATAATTCTCTTGGAACTTGGTCTTGAGTCTTAGCTGATTTTGCTATAGACTTCAGTCTGAATCTTGATGCTCATCAATTGTAGGTGCTAGTTCTTTCTTCAGCTTTTGGATTAAGGCGGAATATGCAAATCCTGGGACTTCAATCATATTTTGAACAATCTGCATCTTTCTCCGCTTCAAACTTTGAATTTATTTTCTTTTGTTGTTTTCTTCTGTCCTTTATCCAGGATTAAGACTCATTTTTTTACCATCTTGAACCGTGTGTTTTGAAGTCAACCTGCTTAAAATATCAAAACAAACAACGAACAAAATTTTCTGCCCTAGTTTTGACTGGAAAATTTTGTGAGTTGGTTGTGATATAAATCTAAGCAGTCAAATAAGAACAATTCTCTGTTTTTAAACCAGAATTTGAAAAGAAAAAGCTCCACAATTTTTTCTGGCCGGGAGATCCTCGATTTTTTGGTCGGGATATTAGAAAGCAAGAAGTCCAGGGTTTTTTGGCCGGGATTTGGATAGAAAAAAACTCCACGGTTTTTTGGTCGGGATTTTGATAGATAAAGCTCCACAATTTTTTGGTCTGGAATTTTGATAGTTAAAGCTCCACCGTTTTTTGGCCGGGAGATCCTCGGTTTTCCGGTAGAGATTTTGGAAAGCAAAAGCTCTACGGTTTTTCGGCCGGGAGATCCTCAGTTTTTTGGTCGGGATTTTGGAAAGAAAAAGCTCCACGATTTTTTCTGCCGGGAGATCCTCAATTTTTCGGCCGGGATTTTGGAAAATAAAATCTCCATGGTTTTTTGGCCGGGAGATCCTTGGTTTTTTTGGTCGGGATTTTGGAAAGCAAAAGCTCCACGGTTGTTCGACTGGGAGATCCTCGGTTTTTCGGCCAGAATTTTGGAAAGGAAAAGCTCCACGATTTTTCGGCCAGGAGATCCTCGATTTTTCGGCCAGGATTTTGGAAAATAAAAGCTCCACGGTTTTTTCAGTGGGGAGATCCTTGGTTTTTCGGCCGGGATTTTGGAAAGCAAAAAGGTCCACGATCTTTTGGCCGAGAGATCCTCGATTTTTCGGTCAGGATTTTGGAAAGGAAAAAGCTCCACGGTTTTTCTTCGGGAGATTCTCGATTTTTTGGCCGGGATTTTGGAAAGCAAAAGCTCCACGGTTTTTTGGCCAGGAGATCCTCGGTTTCTCGGCCGGGATTTTGGAAAGCAAAAGCTCTACAATTTTTCGGCCAGGAGATCCTCGATTTTTCGGTCGAGGTTTTGGAAAGCAAAAGCTCCACGGTTTTTCGGTCGGGAATTTGGAAATTAAAAGCTACACAATTTTTGGGCCGGGAGATCCTTGGTTTTTTCGAACGGGATTTTGGAAAGCAAAAGCTCCACGGCTTTTCGACCAGGATATCCTCGATTTTTCGGCCGGGATTTTGGAAAGCAAAAGCGCCACGTTTTTTCAGCCGGAAGATCCTCGGTTTTTCGGTCGGGATTCTTGAAAATAAAAGCTCCACGATTTTTCGGCCGGAAGATCCTCGGTTTTTTTTTGCCGGGATTTTGGAAAACAAAAAGCTCCACGGTTTTTTGGCCGGGAGACCCTCGATTTTTCAGGCGGGATTTTTGAAAGCAAAAAGATCCACGGTTTTTTGGCTTGAAGATCCTCGGTTTTTAGGCCGTCATTTTGGAAAGCAAAAAGCGCCACAGTTTTTTAACCGGGAGATCCTCGATTTTTCGGCCGGGATTTTGGAAAGCAAAAATCTCCACGGTTTTTCTTCGGGAGATTCTCGGTTTTACGGCCGGGATTTTGGAAAGCAAAAGCTCCACGGTTCTTTGGCCGAGAGATCCTCCGTTTTTCGGCCGGGATATTGGAAAGCTAAAAGCTCCTCAGTTTTTCGAGCGGAAGATCCTCGGTTTTTTGGTCGGGATTTTTGAAAGAAAAAGACTCCTATGCTACTCTGATTTGTTTTTCTTTTTTGGGGTTTTCATTTTCATTTCTTTTGTTCTTTTCCTTATTTTCTTCTTCTTTTTTATATATTTTCCCTTTTTATTTAGCAAAACACATGAGAGAAATTGGGGATAAACTTCCCTTTTTGGTCGGTTCCCTGCTGCAAAGTTGTTTCAATACTTGCACATTTCTTTTCCCTTTTTGATGTACCTGCTTCTTGCAAGGTTGCTTGGATTGGCTTTTTTAATTATTCAAACAAAGAATAATTGTTAGTTTGAAACGGTGGTTGGTTTTTGTGGGCTTGATTATCTTCGTCGCCCTGTCCTGGCCCGATTTCTATTGAGAACTTTTGCTCTTTGTTGGCCTTGAGGGTGACTTTATTTCACATTGACCGGGTTCAGCCTTAGGAGTTCATGATGACTCGCCCACGTGGGCTACGGTTTTCCACTTCATTTTGCTTTCCAGACCCTTTACATTGGCTTTCTTTCTTTTCTAATGTCTTTCACCTTGGAGGCAATCAACCAACATGGTCAGTCGGGATTGGGACTGGCGCACCAGTGAGGCTGAGTATTTCTTTGACTCTTGCTAGGCGGAGCCTTGTGAAAGCGGTCCTGCCACCTTTTCTTTATCAATGTTATGGAAAAAGAGTTAAACCGAAAGGGATTCAAAGAAAAGTATGCAAAGACAAGCATATGAGTTTAAAGAGAAGTGTCCCTTTCGGGGGGGGGGGGGGGGAAGGACTTATCTGGGGTGCATGCTGGCTCCAAATGAACATGACATGCTCCTTGGACTGGACACCTGACCCATTGACCCATTGACCCATATTTCCAAACTTGGGGACTTTGCCAGGATTTCTAGTGATGAAGTATCCTCTTTTCGGCCGACAGCGCCCTTTGCGGGTTTTCGCTAATCGATCTCTCTCATTTCTCTGCTCACCGTTGCCCGATAGTGCTCTTTGCGAGTTTTCACTAAGCGGACTCTCTCATTTTGTTTTCTTTACTCGCCGTCACCTTAAAATGCCCGAAGTTTTTCACCGATAAGACTCTCTCATTTTTGTTTCTCTCAATTTGATTTGCATCAGATTCCAACGGTAACACTTTCCCCTTTCCAATCTTTGCCAGTTGATCAGAAGGACTTGGACAAGGTCTTTAGGGTACAGGATTTTTGGCGGAACAACAACTTTAGAACCATTTCGGCGGTCTCATGGCCGAACCATTATATCATTTTCCCCAGTTTCACTTTTGGGGGAATTGAGATTTTTGTTTTGGTGTGACTGAACCTCAGAAAGAGGCTGGCTACGTATTCTTTCAGAATCATGTCAGACGTAGTTCGGGAAAATATTTTTTTTGTTTTTGTTTTTGTTTCGGTCTTATTTTTCTTTTCTTTTTCACTTTCTTTTCTTTTCTACTTTTTTTCTTTTTTTTTCCTTTTTCATTTCTTTTCTTTTTCTTTTTTTCTTTTTCTTTTGTACTTCCGGGTTCCAAAGAGGGTAATCAAAGAAATGTAACCGGCTCAAACGGTTTGCGAGGGATTGATGGTGTTTGGATATCGAGATGAAAGCCTTCGTCATCTCAACTGTGCAAAGACATCGCCCGAGCAAGTTTAGACATAGTATCTTTTAACTGCATCTGCATTCACCACTGCTTCGGGATCATTCCCTTCTATATCAACCAGGTATAACGCTCCTCTTGGCAGTATCTTCTTGATAATATATGGACCTTTCCAGTTAGGGGTAAATTTTCCTTTGGCTTCCTAATTATGAGGAAGAGTGCGTTTTAACACCAAATTTCCCACTTGAAACTTACTAGGCCGTACTTTCTTATTATAGGCGCGGGCCATTCTTTGTTGATACAACTGCCAATGACAAACTGCGGCCATCCGTTTCTCATTGATTAAAGCAAATTGTTCAAATCGAATTTTATCCCACTCACTATCTTCAATTTCTTCTTCAACAACTTTCCGGAGCGAAAGGATTTCCACTTCTGCAGGGATCACATCCTTAGTTCCATAAACTAACAATTACGGAGTTGCTCCCACCGATGTGCGCACCGTAGTGCGATATCCCAGCAAAGCAAAAGGTAACTGTTCATGCCATTGCCTAGAGCATTGGATTGTCTTTGTCAAATCTTCTTGATGTTTTTGTTCGCTGCTTCAACAGCACCATTGGCTTTGGGCCTATAAGGAGTGGAATTTTTGTGCATTATTTTGAACTCGCACACCTCTTCCATCAAACGACTGTTCAAATTTGCAGCATTGTCCGTGATTATGGTTGCTGGAATACCGAAACGGCAAATAATGCTCGATTGCACAAAATCCACTACATCCTTTTCAGTGACCGACTTGAGAGTGATAGCCTCAACCCACTACGTAAAATAATAATTAGCTACCAATATGAACCTGTGCCCATTTGAGGCTTTTGGATCGATCGGTCCAATGACATCCATACCCATGCAACAAAATGCCAAGGTGCTGACATGGGACATAATTTCGTTAGAGGTGCATGAATCAGATCTCCATGCACTTGACATTGATGGCATTTCCAAACAAAACTGAAGCAATCTTTCTCCATGGTTATCCAGTAATATTCATCACGGAGTATCTTCTTTGCCAACACATACCCGTTCATGTGAGGTTCACACACCCCAGCATGCACTTCATGCATGATTCTTCCCTCTTCCTCGGCGTCAACGCACCTTAAAAATTGAGATCTAGAGTCCTCTTGAACAAGATTTCACCACTTAGAAAGAAACCACTCACCTGTCACCTAATGGTTCTCTTTTGATCCCTAGGGGCATGTTCGGTATATTCTTGTGTTTTCAAGAATATTTTAATAACATGATACCATGGCTGGAGTCTTAGCCCAACTTCAATTGCATTACAATAATCGTGTCTCTCCCTGATTTTGATTTCCAAGGGATCAATGTAGGCATTTCCTGGATAAGGCAGCATCGAGGCTAGAGTAGCAAGTGCATCAGCAAATTCATTATGACACCGTGGGATGTATCTGAATTCTAGAAATTTAAAAAGCTTGCCTAGATTTTCTACATGCTTTCGGTAAGGAATAAGCTTGACATCTCGGGTTTCCGATTCTCCTTGAGCTTGCCGAATAATCAAATCAGAATCTCCCATGATCAATAATTCTTCCACATCTTTATCAATCGCCATATTCATGCCCATGATGCAGGCTTCTTACTCCGCAGTGTTGTTTGTGTAGAAAAACCGAAGCCTTCGGGTAGCTGGGTAATGCTGGCCAGTTCGCGAAACTAAAATTTCCCCAATTCCTACACCCTTGGCATTCACCCCTCCATCGAAGAACATTTTCCAAGCATGAGTATCTTCAATAATCCATTCTATCGCGCTTACCTCTTCATCTGGGAAGTAAGTGCTCAATGGCTGGTATTCTTCATCAACCGGATTTTCAGCCAAGTGATCAGCCAGTGCCTGGGCTTTTATTGTCATGTGACTGACGTAAACTATATCAAACTCAGTGAGCAAGATTTTCCATTTTTCCAATCTCCCAGTAGGCATAGGTTTCTGAAATATGTACTTCAAAGGATCCAACCTGGTTATGAGGTAAGTAGTGTGAGCTTGCAGGTAATGTCTCAGCTTTTGAGCGACCTATGTCAAAGCACAGCACGTTCTTTCAAACAAAGTGTACTTGACCTCATAACCGGTGAATTTCTTACTAAAATAATAAATTGCTTGCTCTTTCTTTCCAAATACATTGTGTTTCCCAAGAACGCAACCGAAAGAGTTCTCCAACACCGTCAGATACAAGAAGAGAGGTCTATCTGGCTCTGGTGGGACCAAAACTGGAGGGTTTGACAAATATTCTTTGATTCTGTCGAAAGCCTCCTGACACTCGGCTTTCCATTTGACTGCCGCATCTTTCTTTAACCATATGAATATTGGCTCACATGTGGTTGTCAACTAAGCGATAAATCGACTGACATATTTTAACCTTTCCAGAAGACTCATCACATCTTTCTTTGTTTTTGGAGGAGGTAAATCTCGGATGGCCTTTATTTTTGTAGGATCTAACTCAATACCTCTCCTACTAACATGAAAACCAGAAGTTTGCCGGATGAGACCCCAAACGCACATTTAGCCGGATTGAGCTTCAGATCATATCTCCGCAACCTTTCAAAAAACTTTCACAAATCTCGGACATGATTGTCCCGAGGTTTAGACTTAATGATCACGTCATCCACATACACCTCTATCTCTTGATGCATCATATCATGAAAAATGGTGTTCATTGCTCTCATATAAGTTGCTCCATCATTTTTCAGACCAAAGGGCATGACACGGCAATAGTAGGTACCCGAGGGTGTAGTGAAAGCTGTTTTCTCTTCATCTTCTTCATCCATCAACACTTGGGGATATCCTGCATAACTATACACAAATGAGTGTATCTCGTGTTTGGAGCAGTTATCAACAAGGATGTGGATATTGGGCAAAGGGAAGTTGTCCTTGGGACTTTCCCGGTTTAATTCTCGATAATCAATACACACCCGAATTTTCCCATCTTTCTTGGGTACAGGAACTACATTGGCTAACAACGTGGTATACTGAACCACCCGGATTACCCCTGCTTTCAACTGTTTTGTAATTTCTTCTTTGATCTTGTCACTGATGTCATTATTAAATTTTCTCTGTTTATGGTGAGCATGAGGGCATTCAGGTTGAATTGGTAATTTATGTAGCACTAGATCGACACTCAATCTTGGCATGTCATCGTATGACCAAGCAAACACATTTTTGAACTCAAACAGAAGTTAAATTATTTCATCTCGTGTTTTCTGGTCAGTGTGAATACTTATCTTTGTTTTTTCTTCTGAGGTTCCCAAATTAACCGGTTTTGTATCATTCCAGTTCGGCATATGTTTATTCTCAAATTGTTCAAATTCTCGATTTATTTCCCTAAAAGCCTCTTCTTCATCATATTTCGGTTCTTGGTTCAATATTTCATAATTAGACAGCGTGTTTGGATCCGAGCATGATGTCTGCAGGCATGCCATGTTATTTAAAGCCTAATTATTATGACTGAAAAGAAAGGAATAAAAGAGAAAATAACAGGAATCAGAAAGAATGCAAGAATAACAATGAAATATTGATTTCATTTCTTGGAATTTGGGAAGATAACAGGGTTACATTCAAGAATTTAAAGACAAGATAAAGATAACATCTGAGTTACACGCAGAAATAACTCGTGATAAAGAAAGGTGTCAGGACAAGTCTACCCGTACTCCCGCCTGACTGGGAATGGCGTAGCCTTCCAATTCTGCAATTTAGCATCTGGGCCTACATACAGCACTTCAGAGGTGCTAGTACCCTCTCCCAACTGAACCATATTGGTGTGATAAATCATTTGCCTCATGGCCCCACATATGTCTTCGATTTCTTCAGCTCCGAAGGTTTCATCATCCTCTTCTTCATTGTATCTTGGCTTGACAAAGGTTTGATATAGATGTGGCAAAGGCTGTGGCAAGACCCATCCTTCCCTTTTCCATTCATCTGCCCAATTTTCATCTTCTGTAGTAGGGCAAAAACCTACTCCGAAGAACGTTTCGGTTGTTGGCAGAGTTATTGGTTTTTGTATTCCTTGCAAAGACTTTCCCAAACCCTTCCCTTGCCGGAAGCTGTGCTTGATCATTTCTTTCGCCACCATAATCAAGGCGTTAGACAAGAAAGGTTGGGGAAAGGGCTCCCCTCCTCATATTGATCTGCCAATACAATCTCAAAAGCCTGATATACAATCTGTTCACTTCCTTTTCTTGCCTCCAAACATGGGACAGATGGGTCTCGTTAGATAGACCGTTCATCCTCTCCATGAACCACAATTTCTTGATCTTCGTATTCGAAATTCACCATCTGATGGAGAGTGAAGGGTACTGCCCCTGCAGCGTGGATCCAAGGCCTTCCGAGGAGAAAGTTGTAAGAGGTGTCCATATCAAGGACCTGGAAAGTCACTTCAAACTCCACGGGGCCTATAACCAATATCAAGTCTATATCCCCAATTGTCTTTCTCTTAATGCCATCGAAAGCTCTGACACAGACATTATTAGGGCGAATCCTTCCCGTGCCAATTTCCATCCTCTAGAGCGTAGAGAGAGGACAAATGTCCACACCTGAGTCTCCATCCACCATCACTCTCTTGACATAAAAACCTTCACACTTGACAGTCAGGTGTAAAGCTGTGTTGTGAGCCGCCCCTTCTGGAGGTAGATCATTATTACTAAAGGAGATTTGGTTAGAAGCAAATAACCTTTCGAACATTCTTTCAAGTTTTTCCACCGAAGTCCCGGCAGGTACGTACGAATCATTCAAAATTCTCACTAGGATATCTCGATGCTCAGCAGATTTCATTAGCAGTGATAACATGGAAACTTGTTCAGGGCACTTGCGCAATTGATCTACTACTTCGTAATCAGGCATTTTCATCTTTTGGAAAAAGGCTTCTGCTTCTTCAGCACTGATGGACTTCTTGAGTGGAAAATGCTTTCGGGTCGCACTGTTTACCTCATGGATGTCGGAATATTTCTTTGCGGAGGTTCCCCTTGGTAATTCCCTAGTAATTTCCTTGCCTTTGTATGTGACCACAGTTGGTTGATAATTCCAGGGTACAGCAAACAGATCTCTCATTGGCTTTTGTGGTACGCGTCCGATAACCACCGACTCGTTCGGCCAAGATGGTTTGATCGTCCCCCGGACCACATAGGCTCCTTTGGGTACATACATTGGCATTCCCTTTTTTTTCTTCAAACTCCTTTGGCTTACTTAAGGCAAATGGCTTTTTTGGGCGTCCCCGTGGAAGATAAAGGACTCCATTTTTCTGGGGTGTTGTCGTCTCTGCCTTGGTTTCAATCTTCTTTTCAACCTTAACCTTGATCTTTTCATTCTTTTCTCCCCCTTTTCGTTGTTTCGTGGTGGTTTCTGGCTTTCTTTCTATATCAGAAATGGTGATTATGGCTTTTAAAGCAGGGTCGAATTCCTTGTCTTCAAAAATCATTCCGATTGCCGGCCCGTTGATATGAGCAGGTAATGGATTATTTGTTACATTTGGATTTTCCTCATCCATGAGCACTATTCTTCTCTGGTCAATCAAATCCCGCACCGCTTTCTTCAATGTCCCACAATTATTGGTGTTATGCCCCTCAACTCCGGAATGATAAGTACAATACACGCCTCGTTGGTAAGCTGGAGAATCTTGATTATGTCTATTTTGGGGAATGGGCTGCAATAGATTCATCTGTATGAGCTTAGGGAAAAGGGTGGAATGTGGTTCCCCAATTGGTGTGAAGTTTGCCATAGGTGGTTCACGAGGGCGAGGGTTATTTTGTGGTGGTCGGGGGTTATACTAGTTTTGGAAAGGAGGTTGATTTCTCTAGAATGGAGGTGGGTTTCGGTTGGCTGGTGGCTTCGGTTGGTTTAAAGGCTGAGCATTCATGACTTCATAGGGTGGACGTGGAGGAGCATAAGCCATGTCATTGTGAGGGTAGTAATGTTTAGGAGTCCTTTCCGAGAACACCGATCTAGGAGCTCTGTAACTTCTGTCTTCAGACGTTGCCATAACTGTTTCATCTTTCTTTTTGCCTTTTTCCATTCCTCCAGACCCGCCTTGGATGGCTTGGGATGTTGCCCTTATGGCTGTCTAAGTTAATATTCTTCCTCTTTTCAAATCGCTTTCTACCATTTCACCAATATTGATAGCCTCTGCAAAAGTTTTGCCCATGGCTGACATCATATTTTGGAAATAATCCGGTTCCTTAGCATGGAAAAAGACAGTGACCATCTCCATTTCATCCATGGGAGGTTTTCCCTCGAGGCTTGCTCCCGCCACTTAATGGCATACTTCCTGAAGTTTTCTGAGGACTTCCTCTTCAAGTTGGACAAAGAGTTCCAGTTCGGTGCAATGACAACATTATACTGAAACTGCTTTACAAAGTCTCCGGCCAAATTATCCCAAATGTGTAATCGAGACATATCTTGGTCCATGTACCACTCCGAAGCAATACCGATAAAACTTTCCCCAAAGTAAGCCATCAACACCTCTTCTTTTTCGCCGGCCCCTCGCAGCTGATTGTAATACTTTTTAAGATGAGCAATGGGAATGCCGTGCACATAATATTTCTCGAACTTTGGAGTTTTGAATCCCATAGGAAAGCGCACGTGTGGGAACATGCACGGATCAGTATAAGAAACACTCTTTTTCCCACTCAAACCCTGCATATTTCTTAAGTTCTGCTCTAGGCTCCTCATTTTCCTTGCCATTTCATCTGGTTCAGGAGTGATGGAAGTTTTATCTTGCCCCGATGTTAGTTCATAGGGTGGTGGATGAGGGTAAGTGTATGTAGGCTATTGCAGCAATTCTGGCTGATAAGCGGGATGGGGTAAGTATATGCTGATGACTCGAACACGGGCTTTGGAACTGTTGGCTGTATTATAACAGTAGATGTTGGAGCAGTGAAAATATGTGGGGTGATTCAGCGCATGAATGCCTATGGGCGAGCATCAAAAGTGACTCTTACATAGTGCGCAGATATTGTGGGCTGTCCCAACGAGATTTTTTGGTGACTAATTGGAACACTGGAAGCCCCAACCGGCGTTGGAGCATTTCGGGGAATCCCAGGATGGTATCCGTGGGTTCCTTCCCATTCGTCCATGCGTCCCACATCTCCATCATTCTTAGACGCAAAATTCTATTTTTTTTAGCTACAGAAGATTTTGAGACCGGGACACCCGAGATCGGGATGTCATCTGGATAGGGACCGTTGGCAAAGTCATTTCTGAATACATCTATATGCTACCTTTGGATCTGGTGAAGTAAGGATACGAAGCCAGCTTACCACAAACCAACCACCTGTTTCTTATAAACCAGACTCTGGAAAGGAAATATTAGCATTGGGAAAAACATAGACAGATAATCACATAAACGGATGCATGCGTCATCCCGGCTTTTCTATCTCCCTGCTTGCTTCACTCTTTAATTTATTCAAATTTTCCTGTTTTCTTTTTCTATTTTGGTTTTCCTTTTTTTCTTTCTTTGTTCCTCCGCCGTTTTGAGGATGCATAGGTGTGTGCGGGCACACCAGACTAGATATGATTAGGAACGAAGTTATTCGAGAGAAGGTAGGGGTGTCCCCGGTAGATGAGAAGATGCGAGAAGCGAGGCTGAGGTGGTTCGGGCATGTTCGGAGGAGGGGTCCCGATGCCCCGGTGAGGAGCTGCGAGCAGCTGGAGATTGTTGGCGGTCGGCGAGGCAGAGGGAGGCCAAACAAGCATTGGGGAGAGGTGATTAGGCATGACATGACTAGAATGCAGGTTTCCGAGGATATGACCGTTGATAGGAGAGTCTGGAGGTGTAGGATCAGGGTTGTAGGTTAGGGGCTCCTAGAGTTCTTCGTAGTTACTGTATGATATTATTGCGTGCGATTGTATTTAGGTTCCTTATGTTTAGATAATTATTTCCGCTGTTTCTGCTATTGCTGCGGGTGATACTAATGCTCTATTGTTGTTGTTTTGTTTTTGTTTTTGTTTTACAGCTGATTTCCCTTTTTCCTATGCGCCGAGGGTCGATTGGAAACAGCCTCTCTGCCTTTTCGGGTAGGGGTAAGGCTCGTCTACATATTACCCTCCCCAGACCCCACCTGGTGGGAGTATACTGGGTAGTTGTTGTTGTTGTTGTTGTTGTTCCTCCGCCGTTTCTCTTTTCTTTGGTATGGTCGAATCCTACGGAGAGTGCCTACGTATCGTGACCCCGCATGAATCAGACCAAGAGTAGTTCGTGAAAATAGATGCAAAAATAAAATGATAACGATTTTTGGGAATTTTCAATATTTCATTAATAACACAAACTATTACAAACTAACACTTTGCAAAAGGAAATATATTACTAAGACCAAATACAAACTCCAAAACTACAGACACCATTTGATAAGAAAAACAACGAACAAACAGACTCAAAATAGGAAAATACAGACACTAACTAGGCATATTGTAATGCTTCAAATCTAGGTGTCCGCGGGGTGTCGTTTGGCCTCACCGCGGACCTAGGTGACAAATCCCTTTCCAGTTGCTCCAAATCATTCATAGTTCTTTTCACATATATCATCACTGCCTGGACGAAAGTAGACACTGTTATGTCTTTGCATGGCTGGCATCTCCTAAAAATGGCGTGACCAATGGCCCTTATCTTGTTCCTCGTTTGCCTTTTCTCCATAATCAAGCGCCTTATCTGGTCACTGCATATTTTCACTGCCTGAGAATCTTGGAGGTGTTGATCTTGCAACTGCTACACATCTACTTCCATTTTGGCTAGCAAGTCATAACAGTGACCGCTCTCTATTTCAAAGTTTCTAGCCACTTTATCTTCAAGGGACACTACTTTTTCCTGCGAGTTGGCCACAACTTTTGCGTGGTCCCTTTTCATTTGATGGAGGTACTGACATTGCTCTTCTGATATTTTAGACCACTGCGCCTTGAGTTCCTCCCCGATATTCTCTGATTTGTCAAACTCGTCCCGACATTTACTGATCTCATTTTTCAAACCTTTTATGAGTCTTTCATCTGATACACTCCTCTGTTGATTTTTGGCAGCTACCTTCATTTGATGGATTTGAGATTTGAGCATCTCATTTTCTTGAATTAACCTATTCTTTTCCCCTTAGTCTGCCACGACTTGTACGCTGTTCTCGAAAGTCAATTTGGCAATCTGTTGCTTCAACTTACCAATTTCAGCTTGGTATTTCTCCTCTTTTGCTAACCATCCCCACTGTCCTTGCGAATCATCTGTAAATTGTTGAACGTGAGCTCTTTTGGCGGGTCGTTGAATTGGCAACCTTTTCCCGAACCAAGCATCATATTTCTAATCTACTTCTCCTTTAGCCCGTTCTCGACCCATGGTTTTTGACTCAAGAAATCTACACTCATTCCATAGCTTCCGAACTTCCTTTTCAAGAAATGTGGCACCTAGGAATAATTCAATGACATGTTTGCTCAAATCTTTATCAGTGAGGATCGTTTGAAATCTTGCTAGCTGGCATAATACTCTATGAGGAGCATAAGTCTTGATACTGCGAATCCCATCAAAAGAATATGACATTCTTCGCCCGCCATGTGGATTACCTTAGTTTCAGGCAACCATCCAAATGCCCACTCAATTTAATTAGCTGTTAATGACCTTACTCGTGCGAACCACGCCTCGACGCCTTATGGAAATTCAACGCTCATTACCCGTTTCCCAAAACAATTGATGCAATTCTTTCCAGTCAACCCATGGTTCATGTATCATACTCGATGACAGAGATGCTCTTGTATCCATAGCTAGAGTAGTAGATTAAAACCCTGGAAAAAATCGCCACCTTCTTGGTACAAATTTAGAGCTCGATATATTTCAAATAACACCAAAGGAACCACCGTGTTGCTAGGCCCTTTGATTGCCACGCCAGCTATCCCCACAAGGCCTATCTCTATTTTCTTAGCTTTGTATGGACAAACCACGATTCCTAGGAAGGTCGTCAGGAAAGCTAAAGGATGTCTTGATTCGCATTTGTCTCTGTCCTTATCATGAGTTAATCTGAGGTTTGGTTCTTCAAAATCCTGAGGAGCACCATATCATTGATATAAGAATTGGAAAGTACAAAACCCTCTCGACAGATAGTCATCTTGCACTTTCCGATTAATGTGTAGCAGATTCAAAAACCCATGTGGAGTCATCGGTCTAGGTGAAAGCAAATATTTTCCCCTCAATTTTCAATCCAAACAGGCGTAACCCGCAATTTTCTTTAGTGTAGGTGTAAGCTCAAAAGTCTATAAAAGCGGAACACATTGCGGGTTGGATCCCAGAACGGTATCAAAGCTTCGATGACGTCTACCCTTGGCTTGATATTTATCAGATTTACAAGACCTCCCAAAACTCTTTCTATTGCCTTTTTACTATTATCACCCAAGTCATTCCACCATATGTGGAAATGTAGAGGAACCTCGTTAAAGAACGAAAATGGTTCGATTTGATTTGTGCTCATCATGCACATCTATTAAGGCGATTAAGGAAAAGAAAAATTTTATTCGACTCAAAAAGGTAAAACTGTGCATTTTCAATTTGGAAAATAAAGACTCAATTTTCAAGCACGACCTTTCAGCACTTCGCAAGCAAAGATTATAAGGTTGTGTTAAAACCACAATTGGTGAAAGATGGCCATTTATGCAAATTCAGCCTTCCAATGTACCTTTCGGAAACATTCGGCTATTTATGACAAAAGTCCTTACTTGACTCTTTTTTTCTTTTTCAAATAAGCGACCCAGTATTGTGAACACGGCCTTTCAACACCTCGTGGATGAGAACTTAAGGCTGTGAGGGTCCGAAATAAAAAAGGTGGCTATTTATGCTAAGTCAGCCTTCCGGCGTTCCGTTTGGGAACATTTGGCTACTTTGCGCAAATGGCATCACCTGACTTATTTATGACAACAATTTAAAATTTTGATATTTTTGGCTATTTTTGCAAATGGGGAGGTTGGACCTGATGAGGGTTGCCTACGTATCTCACATCCACTGAGAATCAAACCGGCGTAGTTCGGCCAAATGAGTTAATTAAAATAAAATTATTTTTTCAAGTTTTTCCATTTTTGAAACCACTTTTTCTATTTTTCCAAAAATCGTTTTTCTAAAAAAACATTTTTCAAAAATTTCGGCAGAACTCTGACAGTATTTGGACATTGGATTTTTTCTAAATTAATCGGTTAAATCTCTGACTTGCTTTTTTTCTCATTTTTCTAACATCACTGAGATTCAAAAAGCCGGTCAACATGCAAACCCGAGAAAATAAATGCACAGAAAACAAGTAGGATGCATCAGGATGGTCTTTTCATTTCAGGTTGCTAGCCCTAGGCGGACCCAACCCCTATGTTGGGTCCCCTAAGTCAAAATGCACATGATGCAAATAAGTGTTCCAACTAGGGATCCGGCATGAGGCTGAGTTATTCTAGGTTTGAAAACTTGGGTGTTTGTTCTAAACCTAACTTACCCGATCGGACAGCTTGAGCCGAGGGGAGGTGGAAATTCGGGAATACAGAAGCTTCTCCGGCTTTGCGACTTATCCAAACCTCGTTCTAAGTTGGGATTTTGATACTAGATAGAAAATATGTCGTACATCGTACACCGTTCTTCACAATTCAGAAGACTTAGAGTGGAGATTTGGTTCAGCACAGTTTATATACAGTTCACGTAATATCAAAGCAGTAAAAGCAATAAATTAGTGCATTAAGCACATATCATGTAACAGAATCAGAGAAAGCTACACACAACAATTATTCTAAGCTTGATTTTGAACCCTGAACAAAACGCTCTGGTCTCCCCAGCAGAGCCGCCAGAGTTGTCACACCTCCTTTTTTACACACCTTACCCCGAAGGATAAATGTAAAAAGGAGTTTTTTCATTTAAAGTGACATTATTCGGATCGGGATTATTCATTCATTCAGAGTCGCCACTTGGGAAAGGTTTGGCTTTCAATGTCTCAAGTCACCGGTTTAGCTTGAATCCCAATCCGAGGAAAATATTCGACTTCCCAATTGGAGTCTGCGAACTAGAAATTCTGAATAAGGAATTCTGTTGAACCAAAGGAAGGTGTTAGGCACCCTCGGATCCCTTGGTTCTAGCACGATTGCTTAAATTGCTGTGAATGGCTAAAATCTGATTTTTTATACATGAAGAGCCTATATGCCAATGTTATGTTTTTATCGCTTTTATTTAATGATATACTTCTTTAAGAAAGTGAACGTTGTTTCACATGTGTTTTCTGATTGCGTCGCATAAATTGAACTCGCAATCCTAGACACACTCTATTGAAAGTTTTAGGATTTGGATTTGGGCCGCATAAAATGCCCACCCATATTTAGGAAGGTAAGATTATTAACATACGCGCCAAAAAGAGTCTAGCGCATTATTATCTTTGGGGTGGGCCGTGAAATTAGCTAAATGGCCTTTCCCAATTTTCTAAGTATTTTAAATCTTTATTGAGGGCCACGCAATTTCGTATTTTATTGGGCGAGGCTCGTCTCATTTATTTTAAAAGGATAAGCCTAAGGGTAACGATATTTTCTATCGTTGATGTTTTCTCTAAAAGAAAATAGAAGTTCCTAATTGATTATTACTAAAGCTCGGGTTTCGAGTTCAATTTCAGGTCCAAACAAAAGGATTAACCTTTTAATTTAAAACCTTCTACTTAACCCGAGACCCGAATTCCAAATTTTAATTAAACCATTTAAATAAGAAATGCGAGCTGGGCCCAAATGGTTAAGCCAATAAACCAATTGAGCTTGTCCCCCGTGGACAGATTTGGAGGTTGAGATTTCGGCTCAAGCCCAAAACCGCCCAATCGCATTAGGAAACGAGGGTTCGAGCTTCAGCGAGCACTTGGCTTTGCTGACCTGCCAACGCCGTTTCAATTCGATAAATGAAAAACCAACAGTTATCAAAAACTTGAGGCTGATTCAAGTTTTAGACTTCATTCACTATCTGAGTGTTGTTATCCCATTAATTATCATTATCATGCTTCAATTAACTTTTTAACTAAAATAGAAATTTACGCAACAACAACATAACCACCGATTATATCTAATTACTACTGAACTAAAGGAATTAGAATTTTTCGATTCAGAAATCTACACAATCTTCACATCAGCCCCAATGCTATTGTGCAGCTAATTTTTAAACTAACACCCCAAATTTTTATGCGTGCAAATTAATCAAGACACTACAACCATTTAACAACCATGGGTGAAGCTACAGATAATTCCTAGTTTCAAAGAACAAACTACATGAAGATAACATATACCTATGCTTGGTATTTCAAGCAGGGATTTAGCATTAAAACACATACTAATTTCATCAGAAGCCAACAAGTTTCTACTACATTCACTTTAACAGTCATTCTATACAAACACCAAATTCAAAACTCATATAAACTAAATAACCTGAGTTTGTAATTCAGCTATCAATACAAAAACAATATTTGAGTTAAATAGAGGAAAATCAACTGTAAGTAAGCAACATATGACATAGGTTGTAAACTAATTCAAATAAACTTCGTGTCTTCCATTTATCAAGCCAAGATATGGAACAATACCTGGAAAGCAAAGTAACCAAAAGGAAATCATAGGTCACCAGCAGTTCCGAATGACCAAAGCACAGCAAACAAAACATAGCAACTTCCAATTGCAAAAAATTAACCCAGGAAGTTTTGAAGACCCAGCAGATAACCCAATGGCAACCCCCCCCCCCCCAAAGAGCTAGAACCTTGCAAAATTATTCCAAAACCAACGTACAACGAATTCCAGATCAAGATTTAAGCAGAATACTAAAGAGAAAACCCCACAGTTGCTTGAAAACCAATGAAACAGTAATTTTTTATTGTTTTCTTCTTAGTATATGCCCTTTTGTATTTTTTTGTATTTAAATGCTAAAACTAAACAGAAATTGAGAAATAGAAAAAAATCTGATTTGATCTTAGTGAGTTTTGATCTAAAAATTCTAGACCCTTATTCAAGGCAGGCCATTTTATAACCAAGATCCAGGGAAATCCCCAGATTTTTCTTTTCATTTTTACCCCCTGCTCATTTTTCACTTTTAACCCTAACTTTCTGACTTGTTACCCAAGTATTTCCTAAGTTTTTATTGAAATCTACACAATAGCTCTATTCTAGGATGTTTTATACCCCTACAATTCCTATACTATCCTTTCTTCCTTTCATAATTTACTATTTTTCAATATACTGCCATTTTTCATCCCCAAACTACCCTTGTACTGGTTTGAAAATTACACCATAGTTAACGGATCCAACCCCTTAACCCCCAGTCAAGAATTAACTATATTTAACTCAACTAGACTATTCAGCTATATCTAAATTCTAACCCTAATTACAAGTCTAAACTAAAGAATACCAATTAACACTAATGAATAAACAATCAACAAGTGAAATCACAAACTTAAATTAGACCAATTCATCAACCTGAACAAACTATAATTCTATTTGATCATATTAGAAGAAATTTAACCTTTTATACTACTGAACCAATTAACTTTTGAGCATTCAACTAACAAAACCAAACATCAAATCAGAATTTGACAAAATAAATGAAGAATCAACCTATAAATAAATTAACACAGACAATTACCACGATGAGAATAAAACTAACTAAAAATTGAATTTATGCTTGATTTAAATGAACAAGAAAAGAAGAATCGAACTAAACAAACAGAAGAACGGAAAACTTACCGGAATAAGACTTCATAAAACCCTTTCGAAATCAATTTCGAGTTAATATTACATACCTATTTCGTCATAAATAAGCACATAATATTAACTAGAAATCAGCCGACCTCTAAGACTCTCAAAATAGAGTCTAGCCGCTATGAACCCTAGATTTGAAATTCATCGAGCTTCTGTGATATTTGAGGGTTTTTGGATTTGGATTCGTAATGAGGAAGTCCAAGAGGTGGTGGGGTATAAATTTGAGCCAGTTTAGATGGTTTTGCATTTTGTCCGAATTTCAAATTGAGATTCGAACCATTGGGCGATGTTTTGAAGGAAGATGGTGGCATGGTTGGAAAGAGGAGCTTGAGGAGAGCATTTGGTGTTATTTTTGTCGGATTTGGAGGTTGCGCCGTTGGGTTCTAGAGATTGGTGAAAGAGGTGTTCGTCTCTAAGAGAGACGATGAACGGGGGGTGCCTGTTCGGACAGTTTAATACTGTGAAACCTAGGCAGATGCGGACCATTCGATCAATGATCAATGGTTGGGATTGATTCCCTAGGACGACGTCGTTTCGTCTTTTTTATGAAACGGACCGGGTCTGGGGGTAATTGGGCTGGAACGGGGTTGGGCTGATGGAGTTTTTTCTTGGTCTTTTTATTAATACTTCTGTATATTCTATTCTTGCCTTTTAATTCATGACTTTATTGAATAGTTTTCTACTTATTTTATTCTTGCCTATTTTTTTCTTAGGATTTATAGAATAGGTTAACATTTTTATCTTTTTTTTAAAATGCTTTATGATTCTTCTCATGGATTATTATCATGAGGAAAATAAAAGAGGTCCCTTTTAATTATCGACACTTAATGAAGAAGATGTCTCAACTTCATAATGATGTTATAATACGATGAAAGAAATAGGAACATACATTTTTAATATGAAATAACTTTGAAATGTTTTTATGAACTTTAACAAGTTCCTTGAGTAGTACATGTATTGAAGTACATCTATAACTTTCTCGTAACTGCTTTCTTGTAATAGATTTATAAAGTAAACAAGGTTCCTTTTCATAACGTTTTTTAGTACATTGTCATGACCATATATTTACATATTAGGAAGGGTTTGAGAAGAGATTCCCTTATTCCTATGGGAAAGAACACTATGATGAGTGCGTTTTGACTTCGCGATTTTTTCTTGACACTTGACTTCTTGCAGCTTGATTTTTCTTTTTAAATCTTTCTCACTCGTATCTATTCTTCTACACAAATTCGTGTGTATATCATATATAGTTCCCCAAATGTTCGAGCGGTGAAATATGAAGCCTCGAGCACTTGTGTGTTTTCTCCAAATTTGGTAATTTTCCTGAAACAGAAAAATATACGGTACTCGAAGATGCGAATATAGATGAAGACTACCTAACTCCTGTATATTTACATCAGATTAATGTGACCCTAGGCTGGGAATTTAATAGTATTCCATTTTGCCGTGGCCGTGACTCATCATTTGGCACGAGTTAAGATTTTTGTCTAGCATCCAAAATCGTTAGTAATATTTTAACAACTCAAAGAAAAAAATTCTAACATGGCGATACCTGACCGTGGATACTTCCTTAAAAGTAATATCTCTTCAAATGAACGGCAATACAATGTGAAGGTAAAACCTTGCCATCCATTGTCTCTAACTCGTATGCTCTTTTCCCCACAATTTCACGAACTCTATAAGGTCCTTCCCACGTTGGACTTAACTTTATTGAATTAGCTGTCTTTGTAGATTGGAACACTTTTTTTAGCACGAAGTCTCCAATTTTAAAGAACCTGAGACGTGCCTTCCTATTGTAATATCGCTCAATTACTCGCTTTTGAGCTGCCATCCTTATTAACACAGCTTCTCTTCTTCCTTCGATTAGATCACGATTTATCCATAACACTTCATTGTTTGAGTTCTCCCCTGCATTAACATAACGACTACTTGGTTCACCTATCTGAACTGGTATTAAAGCTTCTGCACCATAAACCATTGAAAACGGTGTTTCTCCCATACATTTTTTTGCCATTGTTCGATATGCCCATAATACCACTAGTAATATTTTGGACCAAATACCTTTTGAATCTTGTAACCTTTTCTTTATGTTGTTGATGATTACCTTGTTTTTAGATTCCGCTTGTCCTCTACCCACTGAATGATATGGTGTTGATGTTATTCTCTTTATTTGCCAACTTTGAAAGAATTCTATGATTTTTTCTCCTATAAATTGCGGGCCACTATCACACATGATCTCTTTTGGGACCCCAAAGCGTATTATTATATTTCTTCAAATGAAGTCCTTAACTTCTTTTTCTCATAACTGTTTAAATGCCCCTACTTCTACCCATTTAGTGAAATAACCAATAAGCATGAGTAGAAACTTTACCTGACCTTTTGCTTATGGTAATGGACCTACGATATCCATTCCCTATTTCATGAAGGGCCAAAGAGCTATAACATGGTGTAATAGTTCAGCTGGTCTATGCATATTATTGCCATACCTCTGATATTTGTCACATTTAGATACAAAATCATTTGCTTCCTCTTCCATTTTAGGCCAATAATATCCTACTCTAATCAATGTCTTTACAAGTGGTCTGTCTCCTGCATGATTTCCACAATGTCCCTCATGTATTTCTCTAATCACATACTCTTTTTGAGAATGTCCAAGACAACTGGCTAATAGTCTACCAAACATTTTTCGGTAAAGATTCCCCAGATATAGGCAATAACGAGCATCTTTCTTTCGAAGTGCATGACCTTTATTTTATCCTCAGGTACGGTTCCATGCTGCAAAAAAGCTACGGTTTCGTTCCTCAAATCCCAAGTTATGTGATTAAAATTTACCTTATTTTTGGCAGGTTCAAGAATGGAATGGAATTAGTGTATGATTGAAGCGTTTGCATCTTTCGCTATGTCTGATGCAGATGCAATATTAGCCAAAGCATCTGCCTCCGCGTTCTCTTCTCTTGGGATTTGTATTACCTTCCGAGTTGGAACTGTCTTATTAGTTCTCTTACCTTTTCGAGGTATTCTCTAATTCGAGTTTCCCTAGCTACGTAAGTCCCCAGCATTTAATTTACTATGAGCTGTGAATCACTTTTGATTATGATTTGTGTGATACCAAGTTCTAGTGCCATCTCTAAACCTGCAATCACAACTTCATACTCTGCTTCATTATTAGTTACATGGTGACATTTTATAGCTTGTCTAATTGTTTCACCCGTAGGTGGTATAAGAACAATTCCTAAGCTTGCCGCATTTACATTAGATGAACCATCAGTAAATAACATCCAAGTCTCCAGATTAGCAAAATTAAAAACTCGTAACTCTTTTTCCGCTTCCAAATGCATTCCTTGACTAAAATCAGCTACAAAATCGGCGAGTACTTGGGATTTAATAGTAGTTCTAGGTTGATAAATTATTTCATAGTCACTTAATTCTATAGCACATTTTGCTAATCTTCCTGATAATTCATGTTTATGCAAAATATTTCGCAGTGGAAAATCAGTAACAACAACTATAGGATGACACTGAAAATAAGGCCTTAATTTTCTAGATGCCATGATGAGAGCTAATTCTAACTTTTCTAAAATGCGGATACCTTGTCTCAGCGTCTAGTAAAGTCATACATACATATTAAATAGGAGATTGCTTACCTTGGTCCTCACGGGCTAAAACATGACTTACCGCTACTTCTAAAACTGCCAAATAAATGAGTAACTTTTCACCTTCTTTTGGTTTTGCCAATAGAGGAGGATTTCACACGTAAGTTTTCAATTTTTTTAAAGGCTTGTTGGCAATTTTCATTCCACTCGAAATGATCTTGCTTTTTGAGCGAAGAGAAAAATTTAAAGCTCTTTCCTGAAGATTTGGAAATAAATCTTCCTAGGGCCGCGATTCTTCCTGTTAATCTTTGAACCTCCTTTTTATTGGTATGGATATCAGGTATTTATTCAATCGCTTTAATCTGAGAAGGAATTACCTCAATAGCATGCTTAGAAACAAGAAAACCTAAAAATTTACCTAAAGCAACTCCAAATGCACATTTTTCAGGGTTGAGTTTCATATTGAATTTTTGCAAAATTTCAAGTAACAGTTAAATGAGAGATATGATCATGAAAATGCTGGGTTTTGACGAGCATATCGTCTATATATACCTCCATAGTTTTTCCTAAATGTTCTTGAAATATTTTGGTGACTAACCTTTGATAGGTTGCTCCAGCATTTTTTAGGCCAAAGGGCATTACTTTATAACAATAAGTCCCTCGGTCAGTGATGAAAGAAGTCTTTTCCTTATGACTAGAGTCCATTTTAATTTGGTTGTACCCCGAATATGCATCTAAAAAACTTAAAAGTTCATGACCTGCAGTCGCATCAATCAATTGATCTATATAGGGTAGAGAAAAAGAATCCTTAGGGCAATCTTTGTTTAGATCACTATAATCTACACAAACGCATCACTTACCATTCTTCTTTGGTACGACCACCGTGTCGGCTAACCAATCAGGATACTTTACCTCGTGGATTGACCCAATTTTCAACAATTGTTGGACCTCCCGTTGAATTACCTGATTTTTGAAAGCCCCTTCCTTTCTTTTCTTTTGATTGATTGGAATAAAGGATTGGTCCACGTTGAGTTTGTGAGTCATCACATCAGGTGGGATTCATGTCATATCAGCATGAGACGAAGAAAAATAGTCCATGTTAGCTTTTAAAAACCCAATTAACATACCTCCCATGTCAGAATTTAAATTAGCCCATACGTAAACTTTTCTTTCAGGCCATTACTCAAATAGCACCACATCTTGTAGCTCCTCTATTGTTGCTTGAATGTTCTCATTTTCTTCAGGTTCTTGAATTACATCTTGTCTCGAGTCTAAATCCGTCTTTTCTTGTTTAGTTGAAGTTTGATTGCTGACACCTTCAACTGTTTCCTGTAATTGCTATTTTTCTTTACTTACGGTGCTCGTATCTATTACAGCGTTGATACTCCTAGCTGTTTGTTGATCCCCTCGAATTTGACATATTCCTCATGGCTATGGTAACTTAATAACTTGATGCAAAGTTGATGAAACAACATCCACATCTTGGATCCATGGTCTCCCCATGATTATGTTGTAGGCCATATCCATATCAACTACATAAAATTTAGTTTCTTTCACAATACCTCCAGCAAGAGTTGTTAGAATTACCTCACCTTTTGCTACCACGCTTGAATTGTCAAAGCCTGATAGAGTATGCGCCTTGAGTATCGTTTTATCTTCAGCTTGCATTTCCTGCAATAATCTTAGTAGAATCATGTTTGCAGAACTTCCTTGATCAATCAAAACTCGTTTTACATCAGTATCACGTATAAATAAGGATATTACCAATGCATCATTATGGGGAGTAATCACTCATTCTGTATTTGCATCATCAAAGCTTATGCTTTCGTGCTCTAAGATTTGTCGTACTCGCTTCCCGTGTGTGATCTTCATTTTAAAAATCTTATTTGAAGCTGTGTACGTTACTCCGTAAATATCTTCCCCTCCTCTAATGACATTCCCTGTTCTTTTAGGTGATGGTGGTTTTGGTGGCTCCTGCCTGTTTTTCATGTAAGCTTGTTTTCCCTTCTCACTAAACAACTCTGTGAGATACCCTTGCTTTAGAAGATGGTCAACTTCATTTTGTAGGAATCTGCATTCTTACGTCTTATCCCATGGTCATTGTGAAACTCACACCAATGGTCCGGGATACGTCTGTTGGCCACCATACCTTATATCCCATACTCCTTAGAATAGCTACGAGCTCAAAATTAGTTACATTGAAACTATGACCAGCAAATCGTTCCATTAAATTTCGATCATCATCTCGTGGCTCTTGATTGATTCGATTGCCTCTGAACCTGGATAAAGACCCGGTTCCCCTGTCTCTTGATCTTTGATCATAGTGTTGGTTGTTCTGTCTAGATCGTGAATCCTTTCCAGCAGGTCTACATATGGATCGTACCTGTTTTTACCTGATCTTTTTCGGCTTCTGATCTCCTGGATCCGCTCATTTCTTCACGATGATGTTGAGGTACGGTATCCTCCTCTATTCTAAGCTTTGGACTGTACCTGTTATAAACATCATTTCAAGTGGTTGCAGGAAACTCACGAAGGCTTTCTTTAAGCCTCCTTGTGGCTTCTGAACTTTTGTCATTCAAATTACTTGCGAAAGATATCGCTGCCCAATTAAACGCTACACGGGGTAGAGTTATTCTTTCACGTTGGAATCTATTAACGAAATCTCTGAGAAATTCAGAGTTCCCTTGATTTTGAAGATATCCTCCATTCTTTTCTCAACCATATGATCTCCCGAGTGTACTTTAATAAGAGAATCTTAAAGCTCAGCAAAAGAATTTATAGAATTTTCAAGTAAAAGAGAATACCAGGTTAATGCACCCTTGGTGAGCGTCTCCCCAAATTGTTTGACCAACACTGACTCAATTTCTTGTTTGGTCAATTCATTTCCTTTCACTACTGTTGTAAATGCAGCTACGTGGTCACGTGGGTCTTTGTACCATCATATTTTGGGATGTCGGGTATTTTGAATTTAGGGGTGTGCATTTGAATCAGTTTATCGATAAATCGAATCGATTATTTATTATCGAAATAGTAAAAATCAAAATAGAAAAAATCAAAACCTTATTGAAACGATAACGATAAGCAAATGTACAAATCAATAATTGATAAGTAATTATCGATATGGGTCAAAATTGAATCGATAAATCGAATGCACACCCTTAGAATGTAGACACTTGTAAAATGAGTAATTACCTATTTGTATAGATTAATATAATAATACAGAATGTATATATATTCCGCTACTATTTTGAAAGCGGCTATACAATATCATTTTCCGTAATCTATACCCTTTCCTTTACCCTAAGTCCCCTACCCTATTATTTGCTATACCACATTTAAAGAATGATTATATTTAAAGATCAAGAGAATGAAGTTTAAATTAATGGAAAACCAAATTAGTCGTGATAATGTATTTTATTTTATTTTACTTGGTATTAAAGTCTTCAATCTGTGAGGATTTTATACCCTTGGTGGAATACATTTGATCCCTTAATAAAGTTTTGTTGCATGTGTTTGTTGATACAATGTCTATGTTATAAATGGTGTTTGTCTTATTTTAGCTTTTTTTTTGTCCATATAAGTTAGGCGTGTTTATAGCGATTTACTTTTCGTGGAATTTTGTCATTGGTGTAATCGATAACCGAATCGATAAGCCCCCAAAATCGATAAATCAAAATTGAAAAAATCAAAACCTTATTGAAACGATAACGATAAGCATATGTAGAGATCGATAATCGATAAGGGTCAAAATCGAATCGATAAATCGAATGCATGCCCCTATTTGAATTTATTTGGAATTGCTAGGGGAACAACACTTGGTTTCCAAAGTCGTTGTGAGTATTTATCTACGTCCACTCCATTTACCACGGGTGGAACTCCAGGGATTTGCTTGATACGCTTGTTTTGCTCCTTGAGTTGTTTCTGCAAGGTTAGTACTAAATTTTGAAGATCAGAATTATCTGAGTTACCTGGTTCTCCTTCTTGTGAATCACCGAGGGTTGCTCCATTGCCAAAATTAATTAGACCTGAGCGGGAATTTTCCAGTATGTTATTATTAGGCGTTGCTGGTGCAGCAGGCAATCGTCTAACTAAAGCTTCTAAAGTTTATCAATTCGTGCTTCGATTATTTTTTATAGAAGTTCATCTCTTGCTTCATTTCCTTCACCAACATGTTCCAACATATCATTAGGAGTTCCTTATCGAGATCCATGTAGAGAAGCTTGAGGCATAACATTATTGAGCTCATCCCCCTCCAATTGATGGATCTGATTTTCCTTATTGTTGTTGTCATTGTTGTTTGACATGATGTTAATAATGGGTAGAGTGTAACTTTAGAAAGAATGGATTATTAGATTCCCGGTAACAGAACCAATTTGTTTAACCAAAAAATATAATTTGGTCAAAGCTAGAATTTTAAGAAAAGAAATTGGGTTACTGATAATAATGAGACCAAGAATAATAGGCTTTTCGAGAATAAGAATAAGCGATAAAGAAATTTGTATTGAAATAAGGTAGATGAACTTTCGTGTCCTTACAAATGATGAGACTTCCTCCTTTTATAACTAATAAGGAGTAACGACTTAATCTAAATAATAATGAACATTTAATGAGGCGTTACACAATCATTGCTATTAAATATCAATTTACTAACGTATTATGAATTCAATAATGAATTTAGACTACTTTTTGTCTGCAAATTCCTGTCTTCAGTGCCTTTTGATCCGTTGGCATTAAATGACTAAAATTGGTACGAGACTCATATCTAAAATTCATTCTTGTGCCTGTTTAATTTTCTCTTTCCGTATCTGTCATCTCCCCTGCTTTTTACTCGTTTATCACAATTTAACTTTTTGACCAGTCTATATGTTATGGCACATTATTTTTAATTTCAATTCAATTTTTTTCCAATGCACTTGCGATTAACCAAAAAAAATCTAATAGTAGATATAAAGAAGTCTAGCACTGCGGATTACATATACTAATGAATGCAAGAATGACGTACATATAAACCAAAAATTCTGTTACTGACTGTTTGACAAGCAAAATCAAATGCAGCTATATGAAGTCTATTAAATTTTATGTTAGGCAGGAAAAATTCTCCACAGTAATACTGTTAAAAAACAGACTAGTCACATGTTTGACTTCTTGTGACGCGCTAACACTGTAGTAATGAATTTATATAAAAATGATATATTAAATGAAAATTTCCGTACATTAGCCTACCTGGAGTAATATCGCAGTCCAATATAATAAAAACATTCATAATTATGAAAGCAGCAAATTGAATTATTTTTCTTCAGAAATATGAAGCAAATAAAAAGGGTCTTAGAAGGAAAGCAAGTGGCCAAACGAGTGAAAGGAATACTGTCTGGTTGCACTTTTTCTTCGTCGTTTTCCCTTTGTTTCTTTGTTCTTCCGTACATTCCAAACTAACAATCCAATTAGTTCAAATTGTTTCCCTGTGTTTATATTTTATTGTTTTTATACTTTATAGTTTTTTATACTTCACACAGAATTCATCGCATCAAAATTCAAATAATGTTCCAAATGTTGGGGCCGAGTTAGAAGGGTATTGAGTTTGGTCTAACATGGTAACTATAGTGAAAACTCTGTATTTATACATTAAAATTCAATTTAATATCCAATTATTAATACCTATGCTATTCTAAATTTAAGGATAATGAAGTTTAAATTCGATTCCCCATTTGAGTGCACAAGAAGAAAGGTGAGAAAAATTATCAAACGAAGGAAACCCTAACCTTGCTATTGCCCTTTGGCCTGCAACAACAGCCACCAATTAAAAAAGTCATATTGGTACCAAATCCCAATATATTGCAATTCTTGACAAAGTTAATGACCAGTGTAACTACCAACTCCACAGACCAATTCATCTATTATCACAAACTCTAAAGGAAAAACAAAAAAGAAAAGCCACAATGTCGTCATGCTTTCACATTAATGAAGTCATAAAATAGCTAACATAATAAATTTTAAATGGCTTAGAAGAATGTTCTAACTTCCACTGTAGAATAATTTGTTATTTCTTGTTTTTTTTCTAATGAAAGGAGATACTTTATATTTAAAACATAGAGAGTTCAGCTATTAGATAATATAGGGATATACTGCATAACGGTTTTTCTCGATTTGTCTTTATTAAAAATTTGTAAATTAAATTTCGGAGGTATTTCCCAGAACATAGTGTTATCTCCCTCCGTTGTTGTTTGCTGCTTGGAGCTTCCATACTTTGCCAGAGTGTCAGCTACAGAGTTGCCTTCCCGATATATATGGGTTATCGCTTCCACTCCAATTGCATCAAGAAGAAAACTGCAATCATGAAGAAGCTATGAGTAGCGAGGTTGTTCATTTTTTAATAAACGGAGAAGGGTCACATATGCCCTAAACTATACATTTTGGATCAATAATGCCCTTCATCCACCTATTGGGCTAAATATGTCCTTTCGATAATGATCTTGGTTCACAAATGTCATTTGAGTTAACGGAGGGACACGTGTCATCGTCCTATTGGTCCATTCTAAATATTTCTTAATTAATTAAAAAGACTCATTATTCATATCCGAAAAATAATTTTCTAAAGAAATTTTTCTAAAACTTTTTTTACTAAAAGCTGAAGAAAAAAAAGAATTTTTTTTGCACATTTTACAAAAAATGAGATTTTTTACTAAAACAATGTCTTTGTAAAAACTAAAATAAAATCTAAAAAGTAATTTTCTACAACAATATTTTTGTAAAAATTAGGAAAAAGTAGATATTTTTTGCTAAAATTTCCAATTTTTTCAGTTTTTACAAAAGTCTCATTGTTTTCCATTTTTTCAAAAAAAAAAAAACTTAATTGGGTTGGAATTGTTTCTCAGTTTTTTTTTCTAAAAAAATGGGACTTTTGTAAAAACTGAAAAAATTTAAAAATTTTACAAAAATCATCTATTTTTTTCAGTTTTTACAAAAATATTGCTTTAGAAAATTGCTTTTTAGATTTTATTTTTATTTTTACAAAAATATTGTTTTAGTGAAAAAATGTCTTTTTTTGTAAAAAGAGCGAAAAAAATTCCTTTTTTCTTGCGTTTTTAGTAAAAAAAAGTTTTAGAAAAATTGCTTTAGAAAATTATTTTTCGGGTATCAATAATGAGTCTTTTAATTAATTAAGAAATATTTAGAATGGACTAATTGGACGATTATACGTGTCCCTCTGTTAACTCAAATGACATTTGTTAGCCAAAAACATCAATGGAAGGAAATATTTGGCCTAATAGGTGGATGAAAGGCATTATTGATCCAAAAAAGTATAATTTAGGGGCATAAATGACCTTTCTCCGTTAAATAAATTACACAATATTTGTGAATCTATTTCCCGGAAAGAGATCTTTTATGAAGGAGAACTCTAGCCCTGCTATTAGCAGTTACCTTTTGCGCAAAATCCACTATCCAATTGCTATTGTCGTCTCTGATGAATCCACTAGGCCATTGGGTTGTTTGTGTTTGCCATAAGCTTCATCAATATTTAGCTTGTTGTGGCTAGCAGGTGGGGGCCATCTTATTAGTATATGAAGCCAAGGATTTAATGTCACAGTAGTTTGGGCGACTAAAATGAATTCAATTAATAACTTGTGTCATGATTTTTTTGTGGCAAGTTATGGATGATGGTTGAAGAGGTTTGAGTTCCTATTAATCTAAATGTTCCAAAGGATTAAATGCAGTAGGGTAGAGTTTTGGAGTATTAAAGAAGGCATTTGTTGTATGGACGATAGTGTCTTTGTGACATGGATCCTTTATTAAGTGGACAAAGTTGTGTACTTGAGGTCTTTGTAGTTTGAACAAAGCCCATGAATAGTAGGAGTTTTTGCACGAGAAGAATATGTGGTGTATATTTGGAATATATAAACATTAAGTATTTAATAGGTAATTTGTGATGTACAAGAAGCCACAAGAAAGATTTTAGCTTATTTAAACACTTAAACTGTCTGATCACGTCCAACTATGCCTTATAAAAGGACAATACGGTCGTTGTAAATATAATCCGATTTACAAGTTCGTAGTCGAATCCCACAGAGAACTAAGATTTCGCTACAGCTGTTCACTATCACCAAGAATATAAGTTTGAACAATTCCTAACTTATAGATATTAAAATTCATTGCATTTAACTAATTAACTAACACATTTTAATAGTAAGTTAATAACTAACGATACTGAGGGTTAGAGAAAAGATTAAGGAAGTCTAAAGTTTTGATTTACTCAATTATGGAATTCTTCCCACTATGTCTTCTATTATTTTACCTAAGTATTCTCTACCGATCATGAGCGCTCTTATTACCGTAAAACTCTCTCGAATAATTACGATTATTTACTAGATGCACTCTCCCAAGCTACTCTAGCGGGCTATTAATACACCTCACTTCAGATTGCACCCAAGGCTTCGTTATCCCTAGTCCCGCATTTAAACCCTCAGTTATTGATCCCTCATATACTTTGGGAGTGGTGTTGTTCAACAATTATCTAAATATGCACTCTCTCCCGAGTTACGCATACTAAATAGGAACAACTAACTGAGAGCACTTTAACCAACCACAATATAAATGTAGTTGAACAAACAGAGAAACACTACCGCTCAGTTAGATAAAAATATAAAAAGAATTTATCCTACAAAATGTTCTATCAAAACTCTAGATAACATATAAGCTATTCATCATAGTATGTAAAACTACAATACTAAAAGTCATAGCCAACAATGAAAAATAGGAAGAGGAAGGAAAAACTCGTGGAAGAACTATCCACTTTGCTCCCAATGAGCTCTTGCCTCCTTAGGTCGAATCTATGTCTCAAAGCTATCCTCCCTCCTTTTCTTGGCCGACTTCCTTGGTTTAATATATGGTTTAGGGCCTAAGATCCCGTGTTTTGCACTTTGGTCCCTGAAATTTATGCTAGAAATACGGCGAAACACCCCCTCTGATTCTTCAGTTATCCGTGATTGCCCTCTGCCGCAGTTACGCCAGAATCGTGGTTTTTACCCTGTTCCATTTGCAATTTTGAAAAGCGTAAAACATGAAAATTGTATCCCTTTGAGTTGTCTTTCCAGCCATATATTATGTATCCCAAATGTATATTTAAGCAAAACGTTATGTCTATTTTACTGGACAGTGCACAAAATGCCTCTTCGAGTCATCGTTAGTACTAAATTATCAAATTTTCCCCTTGAACGCGATCCCCAGTTAAATCCTTGAGCTCTTACTCAGACTTCAAACCTCCAAATCACTTAATTTCATTCTATAACATCTATATAGCTTGAAATCACTCCTACAAGGCATAAAACACACTATTAGTTTAAAATACTAGCGATTAAAGCGCAAACTCAACTAAAGTGCAGTAAATTAGAGTGAAATAATCGACTAAAATACGTAATTATAGCCCATCATCAACACCCCATTCTTAAACCATTACTCGTCCTTGAACAATCACACTACACTTATTTTTTTTAAATAATTCTCCTAACTCATCACACCAAGAGTATTTTAAATAGACTAAGCACAAAAGTGTAACATCTTCACCTCAAGATTTGACTTACAAGTACCACACATTATTCACAACTCACCTACTTACTCTAAAATAAATGTCACTGACATTACCTTTTCTTCATGAATCAAGTGCCCTCACACAACAAAAGAGAGCAGTTATACATAATAAAATTTAAGAACACTTAGGAACTCAAGATAGAAAGAATTCACTCACTCTTAGAAATAACATTCACATGCCACAAAAGGTACACCATAAGCTTTCCTGTAGTGTACAACTCCACTAATCGAGCTCATTCAATCATGGATCTATTAGGACTTTATTTGGTTGTAATGTAGGCTACAGGACGGGTAGGATACATTAAGATATAAGAGTGACTACACATTCTTAAGCACTTTAATACATATACTTTAACATTCAAACCACATGCCATGTCAGTCCAAACTCCACCTTCACATCAATATACATCAACTCCAAAATTATTTAAGCACAATTATATCAAGAGTCGGCATTATCAAAGAATAATATTTTTTTCACATCAATGCAACTATTTTCTTTTCTTTTATTTTCTTTGTCAATTCAAGTGGCTCTTGCTCTTTCAAATCAGTGCACCTTTCTCCTTATTTCATTGGTTCCACTTATAAGCCAAACCAACCACCCCATACTTTCACTTTTACAAAATTCATGACAATTCAAGTACTCATGAGAGGTTAGAATCGTTCAAATAGATGGTTAATTCAAACAAATGGGTAAGGCTTTTAATGTGGTTGCCAAAAAAACAAGATTACATGCTTAAAGGGGTTAACTACAATACATAACAATTAGGTGGGTAGAATATATATATCTGGCTAAACAAAGAAATGCCTATATCACTTTATAGACTGAATAAAACTAATATTTCTCTTTGCAAACACACGGGGAAAGTTCTAGGAATCAAATGCAATGCACGGAATATAACAAATCCTTACACACATATGGCACTCGACTCACTCAAAATTAGATCATCAAGACACTCTAGATAAAGCAGTTAAGAAAAGTTAAGATCATTCAATTTAAAGTACTTCTACATGAGTCAAAAACTGAGCCTAAGCGTCACAACCAACGTACTCATTATTATCAAGGCATAACAAAGTCAAGAGATATTGCTTCACTTCAAAACACAACACCATGGCTCCTACTCCCAAAAATAACTAACTACATCTGATTCAAACAAAACCCTTGGAAAAGAAACGTGATTTAAAGAAAAACCAAGGGGTAATTATTACACTACCTAACAAAAGATTTTTTTTTGTAATTTCTTTAGACTTAAATCCCTCAAAAAAATTGTCTAATAGATCTATCGTCGGAAAAAGTCCAATCTTTTCTTTTTGTTTTTTTTCTCAAAAATAAAATAAAAAAATTATTCAATTAAATTAACACAACTAAAATAGCATAGAAAGTCATTCAGACAATCTCCTCCCCCCACATTTAAAATTATTCATTGTCTCCAATGCACACCATACTAATAAGAGGGTAAACGAAACTACCTAGTAGGCCAAAGGACAAAGAGTTAACATCTTATGGGGTACTCAGACTTCTCCCAAGCTTGATCCTTTGTCCGGGTACCTCACAATTAGTTCCAACCATTTGGTTTATTGTTGCATTCTTCCAATACCTTTGCTATCCAAGCTCCTAAAAAATAAAAAATTGACACTACAAAAATAATACAATTAAAAAAATTAAATAAAAGAAAGAAATAAAGTTGGGTTGCCTCCCAATTTGATCAAAATTTGATCACGCCCAACTATGCCTTACAAAAGGACAATGCGATCGTTGCCTCCTTACAAGATCTTGATTTAGCGTCGTGACACGGCGTGAATCACTTTCTGCCACTATTTCGAACTTATGAATTGCAGCCCAAGTTTTGCTTCAAGCTTATGTATGCTCTTGGGGCAGTACAAATTCTTGCGAGCCAAACATTAGATAGAGTCATATGCACTTTTTGGCTCTCGACCAAGGAGTGTCACCTTGCCTAGATGGACTTGAGAATTTCATAATATAAGGTCCATCTACCTCTTCCATGGACTCCTTTTTATGCTCGTAAAGATCTATGCACATTTCGCCGTCCGAACATAATATAGAGAAGTATTTGGAATGAGGTCCAACATGTTCCAATACATGAACTTCAAGATTTTCGACCTCCTCAACATCCAAAACACTAGAGTCAACTAAATTTGTATTTTCAACGTACCTGATTGACTATAGTCTTACTTCTTCAACATCGGCATCCTCAAATTCTAGATGGTTAGATTGTTGGGGTTCTACTTTGGACCACTCAATTGGCACCTCAATTTCCGTCTCTAATGCAAACTGCTCCTGGCTACTATCCATAATATTAACATATTGAGCATTAAAATCTTAACTAGTTCACTCACTTGAGCCTCTAAGTTGTGAATAGTTTCATCTTGCCTTTCTATCTGTAGCTCTATTTTACTTTGTTGTTCTATAATGCACTTTAATATATCTTCGATCTTCTTTAGGTCAGCTTCCCTGGGTTCTTTGTTCCTGTTATCCTCACAAGAAAACGTAGAATCATCATAATAAGGGGTTGGGGGGAGATAAGAAATATATGAACAACCAATATAGTGACCATCTTGACCACCACACATATCGCACACATTTCACACATATGATTGAGTTGGTGCACATAACTCGCTCTCGGAAATATTTTGATAATTTTGCCAAGTGTGGTTTTCGTCACAATATACATAAGGAGGATTAGAAGTAGAATTACCAACATCAAAACTTTCATAATTCCATGATGCAATGTTTTTTTTTTAAATCAACAAGTAAAACGAAAAAAGAAAAGAAAAAAAATCAAATGCAAAAAAAAAAAAGAAGTTTAAACTTGAAACCTAGCAATATGTACACCTACAACTACACCGTTAGTTCTCCAGAAACACTCGTCAAAGTTTCATCACGCCCAACTATGCTTTATAAAAGGACAATGCGGTCGTTGCAAATATAATCTGGTTTACAAGTCCAGAGTCAAATCCCATAGAGAACTAAGATTTCGCTAAAGCTTTTCATTATCACCAAGAAGAGAAGCTTGAACAATTCCTAACTTATAGATATTAAAATTCTTGTGTTTAACTAATTAACTAACAAATTAAAATAGTAAATTAACAACTAACGATACTAAGGGCTAGAGAAAAGATTAAGGAGGTATAGAGTTATGATTTATCCAATTGTCGGAATCTTTCCCGCTATGTCTTCTATAATTTCACCTACGTATTCTCTACCAATCATGAGAACTCTTATTACCGTAAATCTCTCTCGAGTAATTACGACGATTTACTAGATGCACTCTTTCGAGCTACGCTAGCTGGCTTTTAATAGAGCTCACTTCAGATCGCACACAAGTCTTCGTTATCCTTAATTTCGCCTTTAAACCCTAGGTTATTGATGACTCATATACTTTGGGAGTGGTGTTGCTCAACAATTACCTAAATATGCACTCTCTCCCGAGTTATGCATACTGAATAGGCACAGATAATTGAGAGCTCTTGAACTAACCACAATAAAAACATAGTTGAACAAACAGAGAAACACTATGGCTCAACTATATAAAAACATAACAAGAATTTATCCTACAAAAGGTTCTATCAAAATTCTAGATAACAAATTAGCTATTCATACTAGTATGTATAACTACAATACTAAAAACCATAACCAACAATGAAAAATAGGAAGAGGAAGGAAAAACTCGCGGAAGAATTCTCCGCCTGGCTCCCAATGCGTTCTTGCCTCCTTTTGTCAAATATATGTCTTAAATATATCCTCCTTCCTTTTCTTGGCAGGATTCTTTGGTTTAATATAGGGTTTAGGGCTTGAAATCCCGTGTTTTGCACTTTGGTCCCTGAAATTTACGCATGAACCGCGGCAAAACACACTCACTCATTCTTCAGTTGTCCGTGACTTTCCTCTGCCGCGGTTATGCCAGATCCATGGTGTTTTACCCTGTTCTGTTTTGAATTTCGACAAACATAAAACATAAAAGTTGTAGCTCTTTGTATTATCTTTCCAAATATATATTATTGAACCCAAATAGAGTTTAGAGTAAAAATTAATATCTATTTTACTAGACAGTGCGCAATATGCCTCTTTGAGTCTCCGTTCATACTTAATTATCAAATTTGACCATCGAACGCAATCCCAGATTAATTCCTTGAGCTCTTGCTCAGACTTCAAAGCTCCAAATCACTTAATTTCATTCTATTATATCTATGTAGCTCGGAATCATTCCTACAAGGCATAAAACACCCCGTAAGTGCAAAATACTAGCGATTAAAGTGCAAACTCAAGTAAAGTACAGCAAATTAGAGTATAATAATCGACTAAAATACGTAATTATAGCTTATCATCGCTGCCAAAGCTAAGAGTTATTTTCATGTTGGATTGCGTTATTTGGTTATTGATCTGAAGTTGGAGTAGATAGGCTGACGTTGTGGTAAAGTTGCCAAGAGATATTTGGTTCCAGAAGGATTGGTCAGGTTTGGTTGAGAATGGGATATAGAAATCAGGATTGGTCGATGTTTCTAATTTGATGTACAATATCAAGATGTAGGGTTAAGGATAATCTATCCAAATAGAAAATTATGTATTTTCAAGACAGGTACTAGCTAGACAAATGGCTTTCTACCTTGGTGACTAAGAAGGAACTAAATAATTTTAATCATTAACCTCCACTCTTGTATAGAATTTTAATCTATCGAATTTTGAGGTCCCTATCTCGAGTTATCGTATTTTGTCGAAAATTTGAAGTTTAAAGGCTTAATAAATTTCAAGGTTTGACCAGTATTTGACTTTATTGATACCGGATCCATATTTTGATTTCGGAACTCGGCATAGGTCAATTTATATATTTATGACTTTTTTCTGTAAAATTTGGTGAAAAACGGAGTTCGTTTGACGTGATTCAGATGTCTGGTTGATAAAATAGAAGTTCTTAAGTTTTATTGAAAATTTCATTTGATTTGGTGCCTAATATATAATTCTAGGTGTTATTTTTGTAATTTTATCATGTGAGCAAGTTTTTATGATATTTTTGGACTTGTGTGCATATTTGGTTTGGAGTCCCGAAGGTTCAGGTGAGTTTCAGATAGGCTACATAGTGAGTTTGGACTTGGGAAATAACTTGTGCAGATCTGTTCTTCTACAGGTCTCTGACCTTGCTATTGTGAGGTCAGTGTTCGCAATTGTGAAGGTCCTAATTGTCTGTCTTGGACACAAATTGCAAACAAATCTTCGCATTTCTGATGAGGGATGGATCAACTAAGATTCGTATTTGGGATCAAAAGGGTCGCAATTGCGGAGGTCCATAATTCACATTGGCGAATAAATCATCGCAAATGCGATGATAGCAGAGGTGTGAATGCTTCGCAATTACGAGGTCTCTTTCGAAATTTTGGGTTCACAATTGCGACATCTACGCCCCGACTTAAGCTGAGTTAGACGAGATTTCTCTCAATCGTTCAAATTTTCAAACTCAGAAACCCTATAGGCGATTTTCCCAAGAGTTCTTCTTCCCCAATTCATTTGTAAGTGATTTGAACCTATTTTATTTCAATTTTTATTACATTTCATATTATTTCAACTTAAAATCCAAGATTTTTATGGTATAAATTGAGGGTTTCGGTAGAATTAGGGAGTTTTCTAAATTAGGAATTTAGACCTCAAATTGAGGTCGGATTTTGAAACAAATTACATAACCGGGCTTTTGGATGAATTGATAATCGAATTATGGTCTGAATTTCAAGTTTGGACCAAGTTGGATCCGGAGTTAACTTTTGTTGACTTTTTTAATAATAACCTAAATGGAACTTTTTTCATTCGTGAGTAGTTCCTAAGGTTTATTTTGAATTGTTTGGTTGATAATTTGCTAGATTTGGTTGGTACGGAGGCTTGTTCGAAAGGCAAAGCCGTGATTGAGCTTTGACTTTATTTTTGGAGCGAGGTAAGTATAGTGGTTAACCTTGACTTGAGGGATTAAAACTTGTTTGCCTATTTTCTACATGTCTAAATATTGGATACAACATATACGTGAGATGACGAGTACTTCTTTCCGCAATTATGGGCTATCTGTGATAATTGAATATTGATTCTGAAATTGAGGTTGATGTTGTGGATTGATTGTTGACGTATGACTTGATCTTGCTTATTCTATCTTCCTATTGTTATATGCTCATTTAGAGAGCAAGGGAGAGTGGTAAAGCATGAAGCATGATGTCATGCCATATCTATTATTTCATGATGAAATTAATAGTAAAAGCACGAAGGGTGATGTTGTTCCATTATTACTGTTTCATGATAAGCTTGAGAGTAAAAGCACGAATGGTGATGTCGTGCAGTTTTATTCATAATGTTTATTTGTTTTATTGGTTGAAGATTTATTCACTATTTCTTGTTATCATTCGCTGCTATAGTTACCGTATCTTGTACCCCTTTTACATGTCCCCTCCCAATCATGCATTTTTAGCCTTTATTTGTTGTTATTTTGTACATATATATTTATCTGCATATGTTTAATTACCTGGGTGTCCTGTCATAGCCTCGTCATTACCTTGTCGAGGTTAGGTTCGACACTTAAGGAGTACATTGGATCGGTTGTACTCATACTACACTTTGTACATCTTTTGTTGATTTGGGTACTGGTCATAACTGTCCGCGAGGCATATCATCTCGGATTATCATTTGGAGACTCGAGGTTGATTTGTAGGAGTCTGTAGACCTTGCACTCTCCTTCCTCATTCCCTATTTACTGTTCCTTTCATTCGAGACAATTGTACTTATTTCAAACCCTATTTGTAGAGACTCTAGAAGCTTGTGTACTTGTGACTCCAGATCCAGGTTGTACCAGATATCAGATTGTTACGCTTTTTCGTACTTCGTTATAGCTTTATTTCTATTTAAGTGGTTAAATTGTTGAAAGTGGTTAAAGTTTGTAAAGAACTACTCTGACGTTGGCTTGCCTAGTAAGTGGAATGTTATGCACCATCACGGTCTTGAAGGTGGGAATTTTGGATCGTGATATGTTCGTATTAGAGCACTAGGTTTTCTAGGTCTCACAAGTCACGAGCAGGCTTAGTAGAGTCTGGAGGATCTGTACAGAGACATTTGTACTTATCTTATAGAGGCTATGAAGTTTAGGAACAAATTTCACTTCTGTTCTTGTCTGTCATGCGATTTTATTCTCTCATTGATAAATAAACTCTTCTACTCTTGTTCTCTCGTAGATGGCGAGAACATATACTGCATCTTCAATTGGAAAAATAGCCGGAGCCACTAGTGGTAGCTTCTACTATGGGACGAGGACGAGGCTGAGGTCGCACTAGAGGTCGAGGCAATGGGAGAGCTCAACCTAGAGCTCGAGTAGCAGCACTAGCAGTGGGCCTCAGGTAGATTTTGTTGAGGAGCTTCAAACTTAGAATGTACTTGTTGGACCAGCTGAGGTCCCGAAGGGGTTCATCGCCATCTCAGTACTTCAGGACACTCTAGTCTGTTTAGTAGGCCTTATGGAGAGTGTGGCCTAGGACGATACATTTCATGTGGCTCAAGCCGTCTCTCAGGCTAGGGGAGGAGCACAGACTCCAGCTACTCACACTCCCGAGAAGATGGCTCCCCAGAATCAAACATCAGCAGCCCGCCAGCTAGGGTAGTTTAGCCGGTTGTTGCAACACTGGACGATGATAGGTCTGCAATATCTTCTAAGGGCTTAGCGAAATTGGAAAAGTTTACAAAGCTCTTTCCATTTCACTTCAGTGGAGCACCTTCTGAGAACCCACAAGATTATCTTGACAGTTGCTATGAGGTGCTGCGGAACATGTGGATAGTTGAGACCAATGGGGTCGATTTTGTTGTGCTTCAGATGACGGGTTCGGCCAAGAGGTGGTGGAAGGATTATGTGTCAACTAGACTAGCTGGGTCAGCTGCTCTTACTTGGGACAAGTTCTCCCAGCTATTCCTAGAGAATTTCCTCCTTATCACATTGAGAAAAGATTATCGCAAGCAGTTTGAGCGTCTAAAGCAGGGCAGTATCTATGTTACTTAGTACGAGACTTGTTTTGTGGATCAAGCCCGTCATGCTATTTTAATGTTTCCTACCTAGAGAGAGACAACGAGAGAGAGTAAGGAGGTTTTTTGATACACTCACTCACCCCATCAGGTTGCAAATGGCCAAGGAGATCGGGGGTGAAATTATTGATACCCAATTTTTCCCCATGTATTTATTAAACTCAAAATACTTTCTAATTATCACGTATATACAAATACAAGCATCCCCAAAGGCTTTGGTATTTTACCCAAATTTTTGAAGATTTTTTAAAAAACATTATGGCCTATTTTCAACTATAAAATCTAATAATTATTCCCAAAATTTATCACTTTGGTGAATAATTTATTTATTCTCATATTTACCCAAAAATATAAATTACATGATTTTTATATAATTTGTTATGCCAATTTGGAATTTTTAAACTAAAATTGCATCAAATTGTAATTTTAGCCTATTTCTCGATTTAATAGCAGTTTTCAATCTCAAAATTATTTTTAATATTTAAAATTAATACTTATGCATTGCTTATTATCTCAATACTTTTAATTTGATTTTAAACACCATTTGCTATTTTTTATAAATTCAAAATAGGGAAAATTGACTATTTAAATTGTAGCTTCTTTACTTTCAATTTTAGCCTAAATTATACCTAATTTTAGTCCCAAATTAAACCCAATTCTACGATCCAATCCCATCAATTACCTCCCAGACCCAATCAAACAAACCCGACCCACGCACCCCTTAATCTCGACTATTGATCATTTAGATTAACGGTCCACGTTCCCCCTTCCTTAATTAAACCCACAAGGCCCCCGAACCCTAATCATTTCTCTTTAGTAGCCGCTCCTGTATCCCCTTTAGCCGCTCCTGTATCCCCTCATCTCTCAAAACACTCTCAAACACCCTCCGAAACCCTAGCCCTGTCCGCCGGTCTCCGACCTTACTTCACCGGAAATCATGGCCTCTCAGGCCCTGTGTAACCTATATCTACCCCCACTCACCCTTATCCTCCCTTTGCATGAGGATTCAAGGTCTGACCTTGAAGACCCCAGCTCAGAAGCTCTTCGATTCAAGTATTGTGGCTGTTTTCGTCTCATCTCCGGCAAGTCCTAGCCCTACGAGTCCATCTCCCACTCAGGACCAGTCCGTTCTAGGCCTTTCTCACCCTCTAGGGTTTTCTCTGAAACCCTAAGCCCTCGAGGTTTTCTTTGTTTCTCTCTAAGATCTACTTCAGACTCGTGTTATTTTCTATGATTTTAATGTATTTTTCACACCATTTCCTATTTTTGCTTTCAAAATTTTTCATCTTCTCAAAACATAGGTTTTTTGTGATTTCTTGCATTATTTGGGTTTTGCTGTAATTCCTAAATGTTTCACTATAATTTTTGCGTATTTTTCTTTATTATAACTCCTACTAGGGTTTTCGAGTAATTTATTTACTATGTTTTCTTTACTTAGATTTCCATGAATGTTCTTGCCTGATACTTTATGCTTTCGTCTTTACCCTTGACTTGTGGAAGAGACAATAGATTTTGGGGTTTTCAAACTTTCTTGAATACGCGTATTTTATTTGTTGCCTGTTTGATTTCAAAACCCTAAATCTTCTAAGCTCGTCTCATGTTTCTGATTCTTGCTAAGCCTTGAAAGACCTTTTGATTTCACCCATGGCTATGTTCTTCTGCTTTGATTGCATGATTGCTCTGTTAATTTTTGGCCTCGCATGTTTAAGTTTACACTCTCTTTTATAATTAGACCTTTTCCTCTCTAAACAACCCTAATTTTGGGATTGATTTCTATATGAACTTATAATTCACTCCTTGTTTGATTTGGACTTGTTTTCTGACTTCATTCATTATTAATTTCAAATCTTTAACTCCTTAATTTACTATAGGATTAATTGATTTTACTCTTACCTTATTTACCTAAGCCGAGTACTTTAAATTTCCTATGTATTTACCCTATATTACCCAATGTGTTCCTGATCTTCTTTCCGTAAATAAACTCTACTCTTTTATTACTTTAGTTCGACTCCTTAATTAAACGAAGTCATTTCCCCTAATTGATTCTGATTTGGTATTGAATTATATATTTGCCTTACTTACCACCGGTTTTCAAAACTATAAATAACCCAATCTTTTCCCTTAGACAAACAGAACAACTGAGTTCAATACACACATACTCAAAGTTTCCCTCTCTTTCTGCTACTTGTGTTACTGCTCTTTCTAGCCGGCTTAAAGCGAAGGCCAGACTTTGGGAATCTCTTGTTGTCTTGCTTTTGTTTGCTTCTCTGGCTGTTCTCTTACTTTCTCATTTGAAACTTGCATCTGGTAAATCTCTACAATTTAAATTTTGTTCCCTAAAGCTATGTGTTTACTTCTTCCTTCGGTATGACCTCTAAACTGCATATTTTTCTGGTGCTAAATGACTATACCTTAGTCTCTCATGCTTCTTGCTCCTGCATCTTTTAAGTTCTGATATGCTTTTCATGAATTCTTTCATGTGATCCCCTTCCCTTGTGTGAGTACTGTCCAAAGTTGAGGTATCATCTCATTGCTATCCTTGACTTATGATCAGGTTCTTTGAACCTTCACGCAAATCAATCCCTTTCCTTTTAATCCCATGTATGTGAGTATGTTTCAAGTTAAGCTAGCAGCCTATTGCTATCCTTGACTTAGGACCGGGTTATTTTGAACCTTTACTCAAACCAGTCCCCTTCCCTTAACCCCTTTTATGTGTTGAGTCTTGACTAGGGTCTTGTAGTGTCCTAATCACCACCAAGACCTCTGTCTGACTTCTGAAAGTTTGCTATTTTATTTGCTTGAATCAAGTAAAGGATTAGGGGTGTACGAGTCCCACCTGTGACTAGGTATGACCATCCTTTGCTATGGTCTCCTCTAAGCCCCTCACTTTACACTTGTTCTTAGTTCCTTAGTCCTACCCTATTTGGTAAGCAATGCTTAGGGACCCTAGAGTTCCCTCTGAACTTGGATGCCTAAGGGCTGGTAATTCCACACATTGCACTACTCTATTCAATCTTTAGGGTGTAAGCATTGTCTGGGCTTCCCGAGAGCTCTTGGAACTTTGAAACACTCTAAGAGAAGGATTTGGAAATCTAGAATCCGGATTTTGTGAAACACATGTTATTGGGCTTCTCGGATCTAGTTGTATGTCACGACTCGGATTTAGCCACCATCGGGAGTCATGATGGCGCCTACCGTCGAAGCTAGGCAAGCATACCTTTATAATATTTTCACATACTTAGATCTAAAACAAATCGAATACTAGAATAATTAAGTGAACATGCGGAAGTCTTCTAATAACAATAATGAAAAACAATATGCGGAAAACTAACAACATATCTCTACCCAGTATCTGGTGTCACCACTCACGCACAACTAAAGAGTACTTAAAATAATAGTCTAAAAGAAATAGTAGCATGTCTGTTTGATACAATTCACTTAACTAAAAGAAATAGATAGAGGAGACCCGGGGCCCGCGGACGCCAGCGAACTTCCTCAGAGCCTATGGACTGAAGGATAACTCCCAATCTAAAGCTGCGGTCCGTAAACTGGGTTTTGACCTTTGCACAAAAAAGCACGGAAGCGTAATATCAGCACAACGGACCCCATGTGATGGTAAGTGACCGGCCTAACTCGGCGAGGTAGTGACGAGGCTAAACCGGACCTATCACAACCAAGTTGTACAGATATATGCAATAAAATAAAGAGAGCAAGAATTTAAGCAATAAAAAGGGAAAGGGACATGCTGGGGGAGTAAAAGTTCAATTATAACTTCTACAATCAAGAGATGAAAATGAATAAGTAATAATTAAACAAGAAAGCCAATGAATCAACAGCTGCACGGCATCACCCTTCGTGCTTTTACTCTCATTCCTCACCAAGGTAGTCATATATAATGCACGGCATCACCCTTCATGCTTTTACTCTCACCTCTCACCAGATATATCAAATACGAGGCACCGAATCACCCTTCGTGCTTTTACTCTCGATAAACAGTGCACGGTATCACCCTTCATGCGTTTACTCTCATTGAACAGTACGACATCACCTTTCGTGCTTTTACTCTATCTTCCTCTTCCAATCAATGGTCACAGCCAAACGGGAACAAGGAAGTATATATATATATATATATATATATATATATATATATATATATATATATATATATATATATATATATATCAGGACATAATATCGTGGCAAGGGAATGGTCTCGGCAAGGGAAATATAACTCAACAATATGTCCCGGCAAGGGAATACAACTCAACAAATGGTCCCGGCAAGGGAAAAGTACCAAACATTCCTCTTTAGTTCATTTATTTCTCATCTTTCGCTTCATAGTTCTTATAGAATTAATTATCACATTTGTTCAATTACTTCATAATTTAATAGCAAATAGGACATCACGGTCATGCTTGACTCGGGCGCATATGTAACCGTCACCATACCTATACACCGGCCCCACATAGCACATAACAAATAACAACTTAATCCTATTCCCTCATGCCAAAGTTAGATCAAACACTTACCTCAAAGGCTTCCAACTCAACTCACGCTTCTAGAATAGCTTTCCCCTCGAATTCGCCTCAAAATCGGTCGAATTTTACCACAATTTACTCAAATGTATCAACAAATGCTAGTTAAATCAATTTAGATGCATAAGAAAGAAATTCCCAAAGTTTTACTCAAAAATTCCCAGAATGCCCCCGGGCCCCACATGGTAAAAACTCAAGGTTGGAACCAAAATCGGGTTACCCATTCACCCACAAGTTTATATATGCAATTTGTTTTGAAATCGGACCCCAAATTGAGGTCCAAATCGCCAATTTTATGAAAACCTAGGTTCTACGCCAAATCCCCCATTTTTAACCATGAAAGCTTTGATTTAAGGATGAAATCATGTTAGAAGATGATAAAGATTGAAGAAACTAGTAAAATTTGACTTACAAGTAGTTAGGGGACGAATGGGTTCGAGAAATCGCCTATGTGGTCTTGGGTTTTAAAAATATGAAAAGTGAGGTTTGAATTCGTTTAAGTATCAGTTGCAGGGGTGCAAATGTCGCAAATGCGACATAAACTTTGCATTTGCGAACTAGGGAGACATGAAAGGGACCTCCCAATTGCGAGGAATGATTCGCAATTCCAAACTGGGCAAGGGAAAAGGCAATACTCGCATTTGCGAGGAAAACTTCGCAAATGCGAACATAGGATTTGGTCTGGGGAAGTCGCAAATGCGAGATTGGACTTCACATTTGCGAAGTGTGGCTGCCATGGGGTAATATCGCAATTGCGAGAAAAACATCGCAATTGCGATGTCAGGGTCAAATAGGGGATGTTCGCAAATGCGAACAAGTCTTCGCAATTATGAAGACTGCAGACATCCCCTAAACCTATTTGAAAGTCACATCATGAAGACTGCAGTCTAACACCTATCCGAAAGTCACCCGAGCCCTCGGGGCTCCAACCCAAACATGCACTCAACCTCTAAAACATCCTACGGACTTACTCTTGCAATCAAATTGCCAAAATAACATCAAAATCAAAGAATCAACCTCCAAAACTCATGATTTTCATTTCAAAGTTCTAAACTTTCAAGTTTTTCCACTTTTACTCCGAAACATGACAAACAACGTCCGTTTTCAACCAAACTTTACAGATAGCGCTTAATGCCCATTTAAGACTTGTACCGAGCGTCGGAACCAAAATACAAGCCCGATACCATCACTTTTGATCAAATTTTCATTTCCATTTTACCTTATGCATTTTTAAAAGCAATTTCACAAAAAAGCTCCGTACTCGGGCCTGGGACCTCGGAGTTCGATTCCGGGAATATGCCCGGGTCCCAAATTTCATTATAGACCCTCCAGGACCGTCACATCATGGGTCCGCATCTGTTTACCCAAAACGTTGACCAAAGTCAACTATTGCAATATTAGTATCAAAATTCATAGTTTTTAACACATAATTGAAATATTTTCACATAAAAAAAATTTCCGGCTTTGCGCCCGTATTGGCACGCAAATCGAGCTAACCAAATAAGAGGTTTTGAAGGCCTCAGAAGCGCAAGGAAAGGGAGAATTACAGTGACGACCCTTTGGGTTGTCACATCCTCCACCTATAAAACAACCGTTTTTCCTCGAACGGACAAAAGAAAGAAGTACCTGAGTCGGGGAATAGATGGGGGTAACGGCTCCGCATATCGGACTCGGACTCCCAAGTTGATACCTCAGGAGGCTGACCTCTCCACTGAACATGCACTGAAGGAAAACTCTACGATCTCAACTGCTAAAATGGCCATCGACTATCCTCATATAACAAATCATTGTCCAGTTGGATAGTGGTGAAATCTAACACGTGGGTGGGATCACCGTGATACTTCCGAAGCATGGATACATGAAAAATCGGATGCACGGCTGACAGGCTAGGCGGCAATGCAAGCCTATAAGCCACCTTTCCCATACGGTCAAGAATCTCAAATGGGCCAGTATACCTAGGGCTAAGGTTTCCCTTCTTCCCAAACCTCATCACGCCCTTCATAGGCGATACACGGAGCAATACTCGCTCACCATCCATGAAAGAAACGTCCCTGACCTTACGATATGCAACACTCTTCTGCCTGGACTGAGCTGACCGAAGTCTGCCCTGAATGATCTTGACCTTATCCAAGGCCTTCTGTACCAAATTTGTACCCAATAACCAAGCCTCTCCCGTCTCAAACCATCCGACTGGGGACCGACACTGCCTACCATACAACGCCTCATACGGGGCCATCGGAATACCATACTGGTAGCCGTTGTTGTAGGCAAACTCTGCTAACGGCTAGAACTGATCCCACGAGCCTCCAAAGTCAATTACGCAGGCTCGGAGCATATCCTCAAGAATCTAAATGGTCCTCTCGGAATGACCGTCCCTCTGGGAATGAAATGTTGTACTCAACTTGACCTGGGTGCCCAACTCATGCTGCACTGCCTCCAAAAATGCGAGATAAACTGCGGACCCCAATCCGAAATAATAGATATGGGCACCCCATGAAGGCAAAGGATCTCCCTGATATAAATCTCAGCATACCTCTCGGATTAATAGGTGGTGGCAACTGGGATGAAATGCGTTGACTTAGTCAGCCTATCAATAATAACCCATAAAGCATCAAACTTATTGCGAGTCATCGGAAGGCCAGTAACAATATCCATTGTGGTTCTCTCCCACTTCCACTCGTGAAGCTCAATCCTTTGAAATAATCCGTCGGGCCTCTGATGCTTGTACTTATCCTGCTGACAATTTACACAACGAGCCACATATGCAACAATGACTTTTTTATTCTACGCCAACAATAATGCTGTCTCAAATCCTGATACAGCTTCGCGGCGCCCGGGTTAATAGAATACCGAGAACTGTGGGCCTCCGCTAAAATCGATTCTCGAATACCATCAACATTGGGCACACCAGCTGGCCCGTGCAACCTCAATATGCCATCATCTCCCAAAGTCATCTCCTGGGCACCTCCCCTCTGCACCGTGTCTCTCAGACACACAAATGGGGGTCATCAAACTGCCGCTCCCGGATATGCTCCATCAATGACAAGCGAGCAACCGTGCAAGCTAGCACCCTGCTGAGCTCAGAAATATCCAATCTCATAAATTTATTGGCCAAGGCCTGAACATCCAAGGAAAGCGGTCTCTGGCTGACCGAAATATGTGTAAGACTACCCAATGCAGCTGACTTTCTACTCAAAGCATCGGCCACCACATTGGCTTTCCCTAGGTGGTATAAAATAGAAACATCATAATCTTTTAACAACTCCAACCACCTCCGCTGTCTCAAATTCAACTCTTTCTGCTTGAACAAGTAATGAAGGCTCTTGTGATCCGTGTACACCTCACACGTCACACCATACAAATAATGCCTACAGAACATCAAGGCATGAACAATGGCTGCCAACTCTAAGTCATGAATTGGATAATTCTTCTCGTGGATCTTAAACTGCCTCAAAGCATATGCTATGACCCTGCCGTTCTGCATCAACACTGCGCCAAGTCCGATGCGGGAAGCATCACAATATACAGCATAGGGCCCGGATCCCGTGGGCAAAACCAATACCGGTGCCATAGTCAGGGCTGTCTTGAGCTTTTGGAATCTCGCCTCACACTCATATGACCACCTAAACTGGGCACCCTTCTGAGTCAATCTAGTCATCGGGGCTGCTATGGATGAAAACCCCTTCACAAAACGTCTGTAGTAACCAGCTAACCCCAAGAAGCTCCGAAAATCTGTAGCTGAAGCTGGTCTAGGCCAGTTCTTGACTGCCTCTATCTTCTTTAGGTCCACCTGAATACCCCTTGCTGATACGACATGACCAAGGAATGCTACTGAACTCAACCAAAATTCGCACTTTGAGAATTTGGCGTACAACTGGCTATCCTTCAGAGTTTGAAGAACCACTCTGAGGTGATGCTCATGCTCCTCCTGACTGCGTGAGTATACCATGATATCATCAATGAATACGAGGACAAATAAATCCAAGTAAGGCCTGAACACTCAGTTCATCAACTCCATGAATGTTGTAGGGGCATTGGTCAACCAAAAGGACATGACCAAAAACTCATAATGCCCATACCGAGTATGAAATGCTATCTTAGGGACATCGGACGCCCTAAACCTCAGCTGATGATAACCAGACCTCAAATCTATCTTCGAAAACACCCTGGCACCCCGGAGCTGGTCAAAAAAATCGTCATTCCTTGGCAGTGGATACTTGTTCTTTATCGTCGCCTTGTTCAGCTACCGGTAATCAATGAACATCCTCATCGACTCGTCCTTTTTCTTCACAAACAACACTGGCGCACCCCAAGGTGATACACTGGGTCTAATGAAACCCTTATCAAGCAAGTCCTGAAGCTGATATTTCAACTCTTTCAACTCTAGCGGGGCCATGCGATACGGTAGAATAGAAATAGGCTGAGTGCCAAAAGCCAGATCAATACAGAAATCAATATCCCTGACGGGCAGCATACCCTGCAGGTCTAAAGGAAAAACCTCGGGGAACTCCCGAACAATAGGAATAGAGTCGATAGATGGGACCTCTGCGCTGGAGTCGCGAACATACACCAAATATGCTAAACACCCCTTCTCGACTATGCGTCCAGCCTTGACATACGAAATAACACTACGGGTGGCATGACCTGGGGTCCCTCTCCACTCAAGTCAGGGCAAGTATGGCAAGGCCAAGGTCACGGTCTTTGCGTGACAATACAAGATAGCATGATACAGGGACAACCAGTCCATCCCCAATATAACATCGAAGTCCACTATGTCTAGAAGTAATAAATCGACATGGTTCTCAAGACCCTCAAATACCACTACACAAGAACGATGCACTCAGTCGACCACTATATAATCGCCAACCGGTGTGGACACATGTACAAGAATACCCAGAGCCTCACTAGGCACGATCAAATACAGTGCAAAATAGGATGAAACATAAGAATAAGTAGATCCTGGATCAAATAAAACTGAAGAACCCCTATCACGGACCAGCATAATACCTGTAATCACGGCATTAGACGACTCGGCCTCTGGCCTGGCTGGAAATGCATAACAACGGGGCTGGCCCCCACCTCCCTGAACTGCATCTCTGGGACGCTCTGCTGGGAGCTGACTCCTGCCCCTGGCTGTCTAGGCTCCACATCTATGCTCCTTACCTCTACCTCTATGGCCTCTACCCCCGCCTCTAGCTGGCTGGGCGGCCTGTGGATCACATGCTGCCTGAATCGTAGGGCGAGGACCTTGCTGCTGAGAACTACTCGAGGCTCAAGGGAAAAATCTAACAACATAACCTGTGTCAGCACAACCATAGCATGCCCTCGGCGGCTGAGACTGCTGGCCCTGTAAACCGGTATGTCCTCCCCTGAAGCTCTGAAGTGGCGGTGCACTGATGGGAGCTGGTGGTGCGTTGAAAGACTGCTTGTCTGAATAATACTGCTCGTGGCCACCACCGCCTAGCGTACCATGAGAAACCTGAAGTGCCGACTGGAAAGGTCTCGGGGGATGGCCTCTTTCATGAAAATCCCTACCTCCAGTTGAGGTATCACTAAACCTGCCAGAATGTCGAGGCCACTTGTCCGAACCTGACTATCTTCTTGAGCCAATGCCATCTCTACTCGGCGGGCCGCATTGGCCGCCTCCTAAAAAGTAAAATCACTGCCAACTCCCACAACTATTTGTAGTAGAATGGGCTGAATTAATCCATTAATGAACCTGCGGACCCTCTCCCAATCCGTATGGAGTATCCCTACTGCATGGCGTGACAAGTCAACAAATCAGGTCTCATACTGGGTAACTATCATAGAGCCGTGCTGAAGATGCTTAAACTGTCTACGAAGCTCCTCCCGCTAACTAACGGGGAGAAACTTCTCCAAAAATAACTCTACAAACTGATCCCATGTCAGAGCTGGGGACCTTGCTGGTCTAGATAGACAATAATCCCTCCACCAAGTTTTGGCAGATCCCACAAGCCTCAAAGTGCAAAAATTGACCCCATTGGTCTCTACTATCCCTATAGTCCTGAGGATCTCATGACAACTGTAAAGAAAATCATGGGGATCCTCCGATGAAGCACCGCTGAAAGTAGTGGTGAAGAGATTGGAGAACCGATCAAGCCTCCACAAAGCATCTGAACACATGGCTGTCCCATCTCCGGCCTGAGCTGTAATACCTGTCTCAGCTGCCACTGCGGGCTAAACCAATGGAACCTGAGTCTGGGGAGCTACCTGCTCTGGAGTACGTGTAGTAGGAGTCTGAAGCCCCCCTCTAGCTTGAGAAATGGCTGGTGCTACTGGCAGCATCCCGCTCTGGAATCCTGAAGATCCAAAGAAAACATCACTCCTCTTGGGACCTGAGCTGGGCCCACTAGAGCTGGTGGAGTTGGAACCTCCTCATCAAAGTCAATATGAGGCTCCACCTCTGGAGCTGCTGCCTGGGGCTGAGCTCTGCACCTGCCGCGGCATGTGGCAGGACCTCGGCTCCTACCCCTTGCAGGAGCTGCTGTTGGGGGCTCAGGCTGCTGCACGGAAGAAGAAGACGCACGTGTTCTTTCCATCTGTGAAAGAACATAGTAGAACGACAATCAACATTTGAGAAACAAAATCGCATGACAACAATGAACAAAGTGAAACTATTCCTAACTCTGTAGCCTCTGGGGAATAAATACAGACGTCTCCGTACCGATCCCTCAGACTCTATCGAGCTTGTCCATGATTTGTGAGACCCAAGTAACCTAGTGCTCCGATACCAACTTGGCACGACCCAAATTTACCCATCATCGGGAGACGTGATGGCGCCTACTGTAAAAACTAGGCAACCCAACCTTTATAATCATTTTCACAAACTTATATCTAAAAAAAATCGAATACTAGAATAATTAAGTGAACATGCGGAAGTCTTCTTATAACAATAATGAAAAACAATATGCGAAAAGCTAACAACATATCTCTACCCAGTATCTGGTGTCACTACTCACGGACAACTAAAGAGTACATAAAATAATAGTCTGAAAGATGTCTGTTTGATTAAATTTAACAAACTCAAAGAAATAGACAGAGGAGACTCGGGGCCTGCGAACGCCAGCGAACTACCTCAGAGCCTCTGGACTGAAGGATCACTCCCGATCTAAACTGCGGTCCGTAGACTGGGTCCTGACCTGTGCACAAAAAGGCATAGAAGCATAGTATCAGCAGAACTGACCACACATGCTGGTAAGTGCCCGGCCTAACCTCGGCGAGGTAGTGACGAGGCTAAACCGGACCTATCACAACCAGCCTGTATAGATATATGAAATAACAGAAAAAGAGCAATAATTTAAGCAATAAAAGGGGAAAGGGACATGCTGGGGGAGTAGAAGTACAATTATGACTTCTACAATCAAGAGATAAAACTGAATAAATAATAATTAAACAAGAAATCCAATGAATCAACAGCTGCACGCATCACCCTTCGTGCTTTTACTCTCATTCCTCACCAAGGTAGTCAAATATAATGCACGGCATCACCCTTCGTGCTTTTACTCTTACCTCTCACCAGAGATATCAAATACAAGGCACGACATCACCCTTCGTGCTTTTACTCTCGATAAACAGTGCACGACATCACTCTTTGTGCTTTTACTCTCATTAAACAATGCACGACATCACCCTTCCTGCTTTTACTCTCTCATCCTTTCCCAATCAATGGTCACAGTCAAATAGGAACAAGGAAAGATATATATATATATATATATATATATATATATATATATATATATATATATATATATATACATATATATATATATATAAAGACATAATATCCCGGAAAGGGAGAACATATCAACAAATGGTCCCAGCAAGGGAAATACAACTCAACAATATGTCCCGGCAAGGGAATACAACTCAACAAATGGTTGCGGAAAGGGAAAAGTACAAAATATTCCTCTTTAGTTCATTTAAGTCTCAACTTTCGCTTCATAGTTCTTGTAGCCATTAATTATCACATTTGTTCACTTACTTCATAATTTAATAACAAAAATAACATCACGGTCATGCTTGACTCGGGCGCATAGGTAACTGTCACCATACCTCTACACCACCCCCAGATATCACATAAAAAATAAAAACCTAATCCTATTCCCTCAAGCCAAAGTTAGATCGAGCACTTACCTCAAAGGCTTCCAACTCAAATCACGCTTCTAGAATTGCTTTGTCCCTCGAATTCACCGCAAAACCGGTCGAATCTAACGACAATTTACTCAAATGTATCAACAAATGATAGTAAAATCAATTTGGATGCATAAGAATGAAATTCCCAAAGTTTTACTCAAAAATTGCCAAAATTCCCCCAGGCCCCACGTGGTCAAAACTCGAGGTTCGAACCGAAACCGGGTTACCCATTCCCCCACGAGTTCATATATGCAATTTGTTTTGAAATCGGACCCCAAATTGAGGTCCAAATCCCCAATTTTATGAAAACCTTGGTTCTACCCCAAATCCCCCGTTTTTATCATTGAACGCTTTGATTTAAGATGATAAAGATTGAAGAAAACTAGTAAAAGTTGACATATGTATAGTTTGGGGACGAAGGGGTTCGAGAGGAATCGCCTATGGTAGTCTTGGGTTTTGAAAAATATGAAAAGTGAGGTTTGAATTCGTTTAAATATCAGTTGCAGGGGTGCAGATGTCGCAAATGCGACTTATACTTCACATTTGTGAACCAGGGAGACATGAAAGGGACCTAGCAATTGCGAGAAATGATTTGCAATTGCGAACTCCCCAAGGGAAAAGGGAGAACTCGCATTTGCGAGGAAAACTTCACAAATGCGAACAAAGGCTTTTGTTTGGGGAAGTCGCAAATGCGAGATTGGACTTTGCATTTGCAAAGTCTAGCTGCCGTGGGGAAATATCGCAATTGCGAGAAAAAAATCGCATTTGCAATTTCAGGGCCAAATAGGGGATTTTCCCAAATGCAAACAAGTCTTCACAATTGCGAAGACTGCAGACATTAGCTATTAAAAACATTTCAAATGAGCCTAACACCTATCTGAAACTCATCCGAGCACTCGGGGCTCCAACCCAAACATGCACCGAACCTCTAAAACATCCTACGGACTTAATCATGCAATCAAATCACCAAAATAACATCAAAATCAAATAATCAACCTCCAAAACTCATGATTTTCATTTCAAAGTTCTAGACTTTCAGGCTTTTCCACTTTTAGTCCGAAACACGTCAAACGACGTCCGTTTTCAACCAAAATTTACAGATAGTGGTTAACGATCATTTAAGACTTGTACCGGGGCTCGGAACCAAAATACGAGCCTGATACCATCACTATTGATTAAATTTTCATTTCTATTTTACCTTTGCATTTTCGAAAAAATTTCATAGAAAAGCTCTGTACTCGAGCCTGGGACCCCAGATTTCGATTCTGGGAATATGCCCAGGTCCCAAATTTCATTACGACCCTCCGGGACCGTCACATCACGGGTCCGGGTGATTTGGGGAATATTGTGAAAAGGGTGTGGGAGGGGTTTACGTTTATTTTCATAAGTCAAGGGGTAGAAATCACGCCTATATGACTTTAATATTGCAAATCATCTAGAATTCAGGTCTATTGGACTTTAATATTGCAAGTCATCAAGAAATCAAGTCTATTGGACTTTAATATTGTAATTCATCGAGAAATCATGTTAATAGGACTTTAACATTGGAAATAACTTAGAAATCATGCCTATAGGACTTTAATATTGCATACCATTCAGAAGTCATGTCTATAGGATATTGCATTGCAAGCACAATAGAGATCATGCCTATAGGAAATGCATAAAAACTCTAAGCAAGCAGTAGGTCCCCTTACGTTCTAAAAGCAACAATAAATCAAGATATAGATATCATGTCTACAGGGGTTCAAACTTGCCTAATCTAATTTGTAATCTGTCAAAACACTTCCAACAAAAACTTGTGCAAATCTGTCTACTTTTGAAATCTGGCCAGTCTGTTTTTTACACTGCTTTAAATCTATAGAGTCTTTTTTTTACACTACAAATTTATTGGATGTTTGAGTGGTTCCCAACAGAGGAGTTCATTGTCCATTCCCGAGACACACCTTTTCTCATACTCATTGGCATGAGGGGAACTCATCCTTACGTCCCCCTCCGAGTCATGAGGCATGCCAGAAGGAAACAAATCATACCCAGGATAGAGAAAATGAGCCATTTCAGCGCTGACTTTCAAAATGATGATAGCCCGCACAGGTGTAATACTCAATATATGTGGCACTGTAAGCTCGTTTTAGGGAAGGAGTCTATTGAACCATATAGGTATCATGACAGGTGTGTGCCGCACTATACAGGTTGGTTGGAAGATGATCACATTAGTTTGGGTCGTCTAGGATTCGTCCACGGTCACAGGATTATTGACTAGAAAACTGAAGCGCAAGTCAAATACAATCAATTGCGCAAGAGAATGAAAGAATGTGAGAATGAACATCGGGAAATACAGGAAGCCCATGAGAAGCTAATCAATGAGTGGAAGGATATGGCTCTCAACGCCAATAACCGTTTGAGGTATCTAGAGCGAGTTTTAGTGGAGTTGGAAGGGAAGCTCTAAAAAAGAATTGAAGACTGTCAGAATGCTGAGGGAAGTGCAGACGGACATATGGCTCGAGCCTATCTACTGTTATGGATGCGCGCGTTGATGTAGCTATACGAGGGAGGCAAGAGTATCAAATCGGAGGAAGGTCCTTCTGGGACCAAGTAGTTAGGATTTTTACTCTTCTGCTTTCTTAAATGTAATAAGGTCAATGGCCATTACTGACGTCTATATCATTTAGTTGTTTTAGACTCGTTTTGTTTTTATCAATATAATGAGACATTTAGCACTATAAGTTCTCCAAATTTAATTTGTCACTAGGCTTACCTCGGGCACAATGAGGCACAAAAATTAGGAAGCGGTTTATATTCCCGCACAATTTGTTTAAATATTGCAATATTATTTATCAGAATCCGCACAATATGCGAAAAGCTAACAACATATCTCTACCCAGTATCTGGTGTCACTACTCACGGACAACTAAAGAGTACATAAAATAATAGTCTGAAAGAAATGCATAGCATGTCTGTTTGATTAAATTTAACAAACTCAAAGAAATAAACAGAGGAGACTCGGGGCCTGCGAACGCCAGCGAACTACCTCAGAGCCTCTGGACTGAAGGATCACTCCCGATCTAAACTGCGGTCCGTAGACTGGGTCCTGACCTGTGCACAAAAAGGCATAGAAGCATAGTATCAGCAGAACTGACCACACATGCTGGTAAGTGCCCGGCCTAACCTCGGCGAGGTAGTGACGAGGCTAAACCGGACCTATCACAACCAGCCTGTATAGATATATGAAATAATAGAAAAAGAGCAATAATTTAAGCAATAAAAGGGGAAAGGGACATGCTGGGGGAGTAGAAGTACAATTATGACTTCTACAATCAAGAGATAAAACTGAATAAATAATAATTAAACAAGAAATCCAATGAATCAACAGCTGCACGCATCACCCTTCGTGCTTTTACTCTCATTCCTCACCAAGGTAGTCAAATATAATGCACGGCATCACCCTTCGTGCTTTTACTCTTACCTCTCACCAGAGATATCAAATACAAGGCACGACATCACCCTTCGTGCTTTTACTCTCGATAAACAGTGCACGACATCACTCTTTGTGCTTTTACTCTCATTAAACAATGCACGACATCACCCTTCCTGCTTTTACTCTCTCATCCTTTCCCAATCAATGGTCACAGTCAAATAGGAACAAGGAAAGATATATATATATATATATATATATATATATATATATATATATATATATATATATATATATAGATATATATATATATATATAAAGACATAATATCCCGGAAAGGGAGAACATATCAACAAATGGTCCCAGCAAGGGAAATACAACTCAACAATATGTCCCGGCAAGGGAATACAACTCAACAAATGGTTGCGGAAAGGGAAAAGTACAAAATATTCCTCTTTAGTTCATTTAAGTCTCAACTTTCGCTTCATAGTTCTTGTAGCCATTAATTATCACATTTGTTCACTTACTTCATAATTTAATAACAAAAATAACATCACGGTCATGCTTGACTCGGGCGCATAGGTAACTGTCACCATACCTCTACACCACCCCCAGATATCACATAAAAAATAAAAACCTAATCCTATTCCCTCAAGCCAAAGTTAGATCGAGCACTTACCTCAAAGGCTTCCAACTCAAATCACGCTTCTAGAATTGCTTTGTCCCTCGAATTCACCGCAAAACCGGTCGAATCTAACGACAATTTACTCAAATGTATCAACAAATGATAGTAAAATCAATTTGGATGCATAAGAATGAAATTCCCAAAGTTTTACTCAAAAATTGCCAAAATTCCCCCAGGCCCCACGTGGTCAAAACTCGAGGTTCGAACCGAAACCGGGTTACCCATTCCCCCACGAGTTCATATATGCAATTTGTTTTGAAATCGGACCCCAAATTGAGGTCCAAATCCCCAATTTTATGAAAACCTTGGTTCTACCCCAAATCCCCCGTTTTTATCATTGAACGCTTTGATTTAAGATGATAAAGATTGAAGAAAACTAGTAAAAGTTGACATATGTATAGTTTGGGGACGAAGGGGTTCGAGAGGAATCGCCTATGGTAGTCTTGGGTTTTGAAAAATATGAAAAGTGAGGTTTGAATTCGTTTAAATATCAGTTGCAGGGGTGCAGATGTCGCAAATGCGACTTATACTTCACATTTGTGAACCAGGGAGACATGAAAGGGACCTAGCAATTGCGAGAAATGATTTGCAATTGCGAACTCCCCAAGGGAAAAGGGAGAACTCGCATTTGCGAGGAAAACTTCACAAATGCGAACAAAGGCTTTTGTTTGGGGAAGTCGCAAATGCGAGATTGGACTTTGCATTTGCAAAGTCTAGCTGCCATGGGGAAATATCGCAATTGCGAGAAAAAAATCGCATTTGCAATTTCAGGGCCAAATAGGGGATTTTCCCAAATGTAAACAAGTCTTCACAATTGCGAAGACTGCAGACATTAGCTATTAAAAACATTTCAAATGAGCTTAACACCTATCTGAAACTCATCCGAGCACTCGGGGCTCCAACCCAAACATGCACCGAACCTCTAAAACATCCTACGGACTTAATCATGCAATCAAATCACCAAAATAACATCAAAATCAAATAATCAACCTCCAAAACTCATGATTTTCATTTCAAAGTTCTAGACTTTCAGGCTTTTCCACTTTTAGTCTGAAACACGTCAAACGACGTCCGTTTTCAACCAAAATTTACAGATAGTGGTTAACGATCATTTAAGACTTGTACCGGGGCTCGGAACCAAAATACGAGCCTGATACCATCACTATTGATTAAATTTTCATTTCTATTTTACCTTTGCATTTTCGAAAAAATTTCATAGAAAAGCTCTGTACTCGAGACTGGGACCCCAGATTTCGATTCTGGGAATATGCCCAGGTCCCAAATTTCATTACGACCCTCCGGGACCGTCACATCACGGGTCCGGGTGATTTGGGGAATATTGTGAAAAGGGTGTGGGAGGGGTTTACGTTTATTTTCATAAGTCAAGGGGTAGAAATCACGCCTATATGACTTTAATATTGCAAATCATCTAGAATTCAGGTCTATTGGACTTTAATATTGCAAGTCATCAAGAAATCAAGTCTATTGGACTTTAATATTGTAATTCATCGAGAAATCATGTTAATAGGACTTTAACATTGGAAATAACTTAGAAATCATGCCTATAGGACTTTAATATTGCATACCATTCAGAAGTCATGTCTATAGGATATTGCATTGCAAGCACAATAGAGATCATGCCTATAGGAAATGCATAAAAACTCTAAGCAAGCAGTAGGTCCCCTTACGTTCTAAAAGCAACAATAAATCAAGATATAGATATCATGTCTACAGGGGTTCAAACTTGCCTAATCTAATTTGTAATCTGTCAAAACACTTCCAACAAAAACTTGTGCAAATCCGTCTACTTTTGAAATCTGGCCAGTCTGTTTTTTACACTGCTTTAAATCTATAGAGTCTTTTTTTTAATTCCAAACTTGCATCTTTATTCTGAAACCAACTCTTTGGTCTTCCACCTAAATCTTTACTTTAGTGCTTCTTGAAAAACGCCTCTTTACGATTTTACTTAAGCAGTTCGTCTAGTTTGCAGGCCATCTCTGAATTTCTGCAAATTTCAATTTCCTATTTACAAAGCTCTTATGTACAGATCCTTTTTAAAATTAGCGCTTTCTGAATTTCTGGTTTTAAAGTACCTTAAGTTTTGACGAACAAGATCCGGATTTCCTAATGCGGTCCAACTCTATGTGTTAAACTAATTTGTCCACTGTTAGTTTTAATCTTAAGACCAAATTAGTACTTGCAAGTCATGCTAAACTAATTGCTATTGTGATCTATGGGGTCTTGTATGAGCCTTTGAATGTCTGATATGTATACCACTACGTGTTATTTGTTGTGATTGACGCCTTAGAATTTTCCCCTTTTAAGCTCCATATATTTCCTATCCCTTTTCCCCTTTTTAGGATTAGAAGTCCAAATACCCCGGGACTAATAGGTCGGGAGGGGTACTAGCATGCAATAAGTAAACGAGAATAATTGCGCTTAAATATCTTAACGGGGTGGGAAGGGTAAAATAAGGAGATGATGACGATGCGCTAATATCATAAGGCGACCTGTCTTTGGGAACATGTGTGGGATATTACATTGAATGATCCATATTGTAGTTAAACCCAGGACCCTCCTTCTTTGCTTTTCCTTTATTTAAATATTTTCTTCAAACTAAAACTCTCTTACTTGTACCTTTCTTCTTTCAAAATGGTCAACTTGTTTATATTTCTTATGTGCAAACTTTGATTGCCTAATCCTACTCTTTTAGAGTCACAACCAAGCAAGGCTGGGAACCACACTAGTGGATCTTGACCGGTACCTAACACCTTCCCCTCGAGATAATCTTAAGACCTTACCCAAACTCTGGTTTTCCTTCAAATCCTTCTTCTTTTCTAATGGCGACTCTTTAAACCGTTCATGCATTATGGTCATCCTAGCCGAGTCAGTTATGTTGTCCGCATAATGACTCAGTAGGACAGCCTACGCCAAAGTCCATCGGGTTTCCTGAAACGCAAACGGACACCTTCACTTTATGGGCATTTATTTGGAGAGCTAAGTGCTTTTGCTAATTATAGATTTAAATAGTCGATTCCGGTAGGGTTAAAGGGCATAACGCTTTGTTTTGCAGAAAATGAGGCACTAGGTCCCCCGATTCGGTATGGTATCCAACATTCACCCAAGGTTTCTAAGCTGGTGGGAAGATCTTCAAACATCTTCATGGCAGTGATCAAACCCTCGTCCGCAAGTACTTAGGAAATTTCCCTCACTTCTGAAAATCAAACATAACAACAAAATCATTGAGGCTGCCACTTTGTTTTGGGATTGCGATCGATCAGTGTCCCGTCTCGGGGACTTTGAAATGAACCATTTTCTAGAAGAAATAGGGGCCTAGCTGGCATCCCTTGGTAGACTCCAGGGTTTCTTATGCCAGAGAATCGCAAAAGTAGAGTCTTTCTTAAGATGATGCGACTCAAGAAAAATCCCGACCTTTCTTGCTTGAAGGACTCCTACATACTATTCGAGTTTTTATACGAAAGACATGGCCACATTAAGTCCTATCGCACCTACATGGATGAATTTTCCCTCACCTCTTTGGGACATATACATAGAACATTGTTTGTGTTCTTGTTTTGCTTCTTGGGCATGGTAATTTTCCCTATAAAGAAGGCTAGAATCCACACCAGACTAGCCATGGTTACCAAGACCTTAATGGATGGAATCGAAAAGCAATCCTTCAGCATAATACCTATGATCCTCGCTAAAATCAATAAAGCCTTGGGAACAAGGGGCTCCACACTTCGACGGTTGTAATCTGCTACTTCAACTGTCTCATAGAAAACCTTCAGAAAGGCGACTACAGATAGGAAATCATACGTAGGGATTGGGATGACCATATCGCTTTTCATTACCTAAAACGAATGAACTTCATGACCAACATGTTTGCTCAGCTAGAGGACGCCAGTGGATGGGTAGAATTGTGAGCAAATTTATTGGATGTTTGAGTGGTTCCCAACAGAGGAGTTCATTGTCCATTCCCGAGACACACCTTTTCTCATACTCATTGGCATGAGGGGAACTCATCCTTACGTCCCCCTCCGAGTCATGAGGCATGCCAGAAGGAAACAAATAATACCCAGGATAGAGAAAATGAGCCATTTCAGCGCTGACTTTCAAAATGATGATAGCCCGCACAGGTGTAATACTCAATATATGTGGCACTGCAAGCTCGTTTTAGGGAAGGAGTCTATTGAACCATATAGGTATCATGACAGGTGTGTGCCGCACTATACAGGTTGGTTGGAAGATGATCACATTAGTTTGGGTCGTCTAGGATTCGTCCACGGTCACAGGATTATTGACTAGAAAACTGAAGCGCAAGTCAAATACAATCAATTGCGCAAGAGAATGAAAGAATGTGAGAATGAACATCGGGAAATACAGGAAGCCCATGAGAAGCTAATCAATGAGTGGAAGGATATGGCTCTCAACGCCAATAACCGTTTGAGGTATCTAGAGCGAGTTTTAGTGGAGTTGGAAGGGAAGCTCTAAAAAAGAATTGAAGACTGTCAGAATGCTGAGGGAAGTGCAGACGGACATATGGCTCGAGCCTATCTACTGTTATGGATGCGCGCGTTGATGTAGCTATACGAGGGAGGCAAGAGTATCAAATCGGAGGAAGGTCCTTCTGGGACCAAGTAGTTAGGATTTTTACTCTTCTGCTTTCTTAAATGTAATAAGGTCAATGGCCATTACTGACGTCTATATCATTTAGTTGTTTTAGACTCGTTTTGTTTTTATCAATATAATGAGACATTTAGCACTATAAGTTCTCCAAATTTAATTTGTCACTAGGCTTACCTCGGGCACAATGAGGCACAAAAATTAGGAAGCGGTTTATATTCCCGCACAATTTGTTTAAATATTGCAATATTATTTATCAGAATCCGCACAAACTTTTTACCTTTTTGTTTTTCTTTTATTTTTATTCCCCTCCACAAATGTTAGTTCATGCATTCTGGCTCCATTAGTGTACTCCCCAAGATCCAAAGATCCTCCACCTCCTCCTCCTCCAAGTCCTGCCAGAAATAGCAACAAAGCCAAAAATTAAGATACATGCGCTACAAAGGAACTTGAAGAAACTTCTTTGAATGCTGCAATCACCAAAGAGACTTCTTCTCATCTGGAGCAAACTTTGCTAAGATTCCGAGAGGAATTGGACCAAGTTAGAAACCTGGCAAGCCTGTCAATTACTCTTGTCGCTCCCTATGTTAACACCCAGAACCCCACACAACCACAAAACATCACAAAACCTCCAATACAACCCACTCAAAACACTCCACTGCACATCCCTGAACCACAAAACACCACAAAAAACCATAACATTCCAATCTTTGTGGACACTATGCCGCATTACAATCAGTCTATTACCAGTGCAGTCGAGGTAGAGGACAAGAGCTCCCTCATTCAGAGTTTGGCCGCTAAGATCAAGAAGTTTGCTAGCCGGGTCCAGGGTTTCGAAGGTAACAAAGGTGTTGAAGGGCTGAATTACGAAGATATCTGTGTTCAACTAGATGTTGAACTCCGGGAGGGGTACAAACCTCCCAAATTTGAACTATCCGATGGCACAGGTGACCTTAGGGTCTACTTGAGAATGTATTGTGACAAGTTAGTAGGAGTCAGAAGGGACGAGAAGATCTGCATGAAGCTGTTCATGAGGAGTTTGAAGGGTGATGCTTTATCCTTGTATATTAGCCAAGATGCGAAGAAATGGACTAGTTGGGTGAACATGACATCTGAATTTATGGATCGATTTAGGTTCAACACTGAGAGCACACCAGATGTGTTCTATATCCAGAATCTCAAGAAGAAGCCCACAGAGACCTTTTGCGAGTATGCTACTCGTTGGAGGTCAGAAGCTGCTAAGGTCAGGTCGGCCTTGGAGAAGAACAAATGAACAGGTTCTTCGTCCGTTGAAGCTAATAGAGGGCCAAAAGTTCTCCGACATCATCAAGTTGGGAGAAGGGATCAAAGAAGGCACAAAAATGGTATGGTCACTACCTCAAGGCATTGCAAGCCACCAACAAGGCTTTACTGTCCGGTGGCTCGTCAAAGAAAAAGGATGTAAATTCTGTAATGGCTGCTCAAAGGAACAACTCCCCTATGAAATACCAGACCTATCCCTCAACTCCATTCACATATCAGCCTACCCTATATTACCAAGCACCATCACCCACGTACCAAATTCCACTACTTGCTTACCAATCACCTCCACCACCGACATATCAACCCACTTCACCCAGATATTCCCAACTCGCACCCGTATACCAAGCATATTACTCCCAACCTTCTCACTACCTATCACCTCCTACCCGCCAAAACTTCCCTCGACCTAAACCAAACTTTGACCGTAAACCTCCAAGACAATATATTGCAATAGTCGAGCCAATTGAACAATTATATGAAAAAATCAAGGTAGCTGGCTACATTGCCCCTATCCCAGCCGTAACTCCAGAAAACCCTTCCTAATGGATAAACCCAAACAAGACTTGTGCATGCCATTCTAGGATGAAAGGCCATACCATCGACGAGTATCGCTCGTTGAAAGACAAGATTCAGAATTTTATTGACAACAAGATCATTATTGCAAAGGAGTCCGCTCCTAATGTCTGCAGCAGCCCTCTGCTTGACCACAAGGGTGGAGGAATCCACATGATCGAGATCGATGATGATTGGGACCCCAAAGGGTCAATCAGTTTGATAGCTGAAGGAGACGAGCCTAAGAAGCCAACAATTACTCTCAATCCCATTGTCATCCAGATTCATCCCCCTGAGGGCGATGTGGTAAATGTATCCATACAACTCGAGTTTGAAGCACCTCTTACAAAGGCGCTAAAACCAATTGAGGTTGAGTTTGGGAGTCGAAAAGCGCCTACAGCGTTTGAAGTTACTGCCTTACCTCCCAAGGCACCAATTCCAGTCTCCATGACAGACGTAACCCCGTTCCAAGTAAATGATATACCTTGGGATTACACTGCTGAGGCTAGAAGGAAGGGAAAGACATATACTAGGGAAGCAATTTCCGCACACGGCATGACCAGGACAGGCAGGGTATACACCTCAGAGCATTTGGCTCAGTCTAGCTAGTAGGCCTCTGGGCAAGCTATCGAAATTGGACCCAATGACCTCTGGAGGAAGGTGTAGGAAAAAGAGTACGTCAGCAAAATTCTCTATTCTGGCTCTTCTACAAAGCTTTGAGTCACATAAAACACCTTAATGAAAATACTAGGTGAAGCTTATGTTCCCAGAAACATAATACGGGTAGAAATAGAAAACATGGTGGGGCAGGTGCTGGAAAGCCATAAGACCACCTTCCAGGAAGATGAATTACCGCAAGAAGGGCTATGTCACAACAAAGCATTGCACATCACTGCACAATGCGAGTATCACTTTATGATCAGGATTCTAGTCGACGGGGGATCCAGCCTCAACATTTGTCCGTTGGTAACTCTCATGACATTGGGTAAGGGATTTCACGAGATCAAAGACGGGGCTATTAGTGTCAAAGCTTTTGATAGATCTCAGAGGTCCACCTTTGGAGAAATTATCTTATGTATGCATATAAGGCCCACCTAATTCGATGTCGAGTTCCAGATCATTGACGTAATATGGTCCTATAATTTGTTGCTAGGACGACCCTAGATCCACGCCGCTGGGGATGTGGCGTCAACTTTGCATCAGGATGTAGAATTTGAATGGAATCATCAGGAAGTAATCATCAATGGCGACGGAAGCAACCCCATATATAGTCGCCAGGCCATCGCGATTATCGGAGGTAGGAGGAAAATCGGTGGAGAAACATACCATAACATCGAGCGAGTCAATGCCATAGACAAAAACAAGTGGTGGGATAAAATAATTTAGAGCATTCTGAATTGGAGTGGATACGATCCCGGAAAGGGGCTTGGCAAGAATCTCCAGGGTATCACCAAGCCTATCCAGTTGAAGAAGCACGGAACGACTTTTGGCCTTGGTTATGAATACACTTGGGAGGAGTTCAATCACTAGTCGCCACCATGGCATGGTCCCTACTACCCACTGGAGCACCCTCTACCTTAGTTAGAGCAGACCTTTCAGCCCGGTGATGTCATATATGGATCATAGGAAGATGAGACAGTAACAGCAATGAAGAACCTGTTTCTGGAGGATTATATGGATTGATGTGTTATATTCGAGGAGGAAGGGGTGGAAGGTCCTTCCATAAAAGCCGCGAACCGAGGATAACACCTCACCAATTGGTCAATCAGGACCACTAGTGCCTGGAGAGAACACATTACAGAACCCTATGACGGTTGGAGGATGTTTTTCGACGGAGCCGCAAATTTCAAAGGAGTTGGTATGAGCGGTCTTGGTATCAGAAACCAGTTAGCATTACCCGGTATCTGCCAAGATCAGATTCCCGTGCACCAACAACATGTCCGAGTACGAAGACTGCATCTTAGGGCTCAAGTTGGCCATTGACATGAACATTCAGGAACTATTAGTAATCGGAGACTCAGACCTACTCATACATTAGGTTCGAGAAGAATGGGCAACCAAGAATTCCAAGATACTTCCCTATCCACACCATGTAAAGGAGTTGAGGAAAAGATTCAGAAAGACGGAGTTCCAGTATGTTCCCAGATCACGGAATGAGTTAGCTGATGCCTTATCCATTTTATCGTCTATGATCCAGCATCCGGATACTAACTTTATTGATCCCATCCAGTTCAAGATTCACAACAAACCAGCTTATCGTGCTCATGTCAAGGAAGAAGACAACGGGAAGCCTTGGTTCCATGATATCAGAGGATACATGACAACAAAAGAGTACCCAGAGCTTTCCAATGCTACTGTGAAATGAACACTTCAGATATTGTCCAGCAAATTCTTTCACAGCGGAGGAATCCTGTATAGGAGGACTCCTAATTTGGGATTATTAAGATGCGTCGAAGCAAAAGAAGCAACAAGACTATTGGAGACTGCATATGAATGGTTTAACTTTGGCAAAGAATATACTCCACGCAGGGTATTTTTGGATGACTATGGATACGAACTGCATCTAGTATGTCCGAAAATTCCACCGTAGTCAAATACATGCAGATATGATAAAGGTGCTTCCAAATGAACTTACTGCAACAAGCTCACCATGGTCGTTTGCCGCTTGGGGAATGGATGTCGTTGGGCCAATTGAACTGGCCGTGTTAAATAGGCACATGTTTATCCTAGTGGAAATTGATTACTTTACCAAATGGGTTGAAGCAACACCATACAAGGTTGTCACCAAGAAAGTAGTAGCAGATTTTGTCCGAGATCGGATGGTTTGTCGATTCGGGGTTCCGGAATCAATCATCATAGACAACGGTTTTAATCTCAAAACCGACCTGATGAAGGCAATGTGCAAAACATTAAGATTAAACAAAGAGCTCTACAGCTTACAGACCTCAAATGAATGGAGCTGTAGAAGTAGCCAATAAAATCATCAAGAAGATACTAAGGAAGATGATCAAAAAGCACAAACAGTGGCATGCGAAGTTGTCATTCGCCTTACTGGGTCATCGTACCACGGTCTTCATATAGACCGGGGCCACCCCCTATATGCTGGTTTATGGTACAGAGGCGGTCATCCCCGCCGAGGTAGAAATCCCCTCCTTAAAGGGTCATACAAGAAGCAGAATTAGATGATGCAGAATGGGTTAAGAGTTGTTACGAGCAGTTAGCCCTCATAGACGGAAAGAGAATTAATGTTTTCTGTCATGGTCAGTTTTATTATAACAGAATTTCCAGAGCCTTTTACAAGAGAGTCAAGCCGAGGAAGTTTGCGCCAGCACATTTGGGATTAAAGAAAATATTCCCGTATCAAGATGAAGCGAAAGGGAAATTCTCTTCAGCTTGGCAGGGTCCGTACATGGTTCACCGTGTTCTAACTGGAGGAGCCCTTATTCTCACACAAATGGATGGAGAAGTCTAGCCGAAGCCTATTAACTCAGACGCAGTGAAAAGACACTAGATTTGATCATATGTTTTTCTATTGTTAGGTAATTTGAACTACGCCTGTCCTAAATCCCGTTAAAGAGGGGATACATAGGCAGCCCTATGGGTTCGGTCACATTTTAATTCCATCTCCCCCCCCCCCCCCCCCCCGCGATTGGAATTAGAGCAGAATTTTGAGGAGGACCCTCAAAATTCTGAAGTAAGTTTGTCAGTCTTTTCATCAGCATAAACACAATAACCTAGGGTAGAATTTTGAGGAGGGCCCCCAAAATTATGGGATTGTTGTGCGTTCAGTCATCCAGCACAACTGCCAGCAGTACCCATCCGATAAACTAGGGAAAATTTTGAGGAGGACCCTCAAAATTCCGGAGCAAGCAAGGTCGTCGCGTCTTGAACCACGTTGCAATTGTTGTTTCATCCTAAATAAAGTCATTTTTTTCATATATATATATATGTACTTGCATTATATTTATTATGTTACGCATAAACATCATTCGCATCTCCATCAATTAGCAACACTACGCCTGTGATACACGATTCCAAGAGTTGGAGGATACGGACTAACCTCCCCCCACAGAACTCACAATATTTTCTTTGGATGCAAGAATTCACGTTATGAATCAAAGGACATTCTCTCTTCTGGATCGAAACCCTCACAGGGTTACTATCCGCACTCCCCGGCAGTCCTAATCTGGCAAACTATCTATCAGCTAAGGAATTCAGGCCACGAATTAAAGTACATTACCTCTTAAGAATCGAAACCCTCCAAATGAGAGTAACTATCCACACTCCCCAGTAGTCCTAATCTCGCAAATTTCCCACCAACTAAGAAATCTTATTGCTATTTGCTTTTACATTCCTTCAATGCATTAGGCTACTATCTGCCTTTAGAGACTAAGCCCTGTCTCCATCCTGCGTTTCTACATAAGGCTATTCTCTACCTTCTGAGGTTAAGATCTACCTCCATATTGCATAAGGCCACTATCTGCCTTTCGAGACTAATCTCTGTCTCCATCTGCATTTCTGCATAAGGCTATTCTCTTCCTTTCGAGGTTAAGCTCTACCTTGATATTGCATAAGGCTACTATCTGCCTTTCGAGACTAAGCTCTGTCTCCGTCTGCATTTTTTGCATAAGGCTATTCTCTACCTTCCGAGATTAAGCTCTACCTCCCTATTTCATGACGCTATTATCTTCCTTTCGAGACTAAGCTCTGTCTCCATCCGCACTTTGCATAATGCTACTCTCTGCCTTCCGAGGTTAAGCTCTACCTCCATATTGCACGAGGCTCCTATCTCCCTTCCGAGACTAAACATTGTCTCCGCCTCGCATTTTTAAATCTCATCTGAATGAAATATCGCCATCTACTTTTAAATTCTCGCTCTGGCTAAAAATCGCCACCCTTTGTATTCATTTGGGCTGAAAGATCACCAGCTCGTTCAAATGTGTCATAATTCAAAGGCACCATCCGCATAGCCCAAGAACACCATTTCATGGCATGCGAACCATTACTTTTATGCTTTTCATGTCCCGGGGCATCATAGTGTGAGGACGCCATCCTAACCGTCCGAAGACAAACATTCATGGTCCAATGGGAATTTGCATCACGTTTAAATTACGCAATATATATGTGCATCACCCATTTGCAGGTATTCCAGCTGGCTCAAGTCCGTCTTAGCAGAAGCGATCCCGCTCCAGTTCTCCGTAGCCTGTCTGATTCCAAGCACCCTCTCAGACCTAGCCATCGCGTCCGTTTTTTCAAATTTCCATCGGTATATTCCGTGAATGTTTCCTGACTATATGTGGCGTGACTCCTATAAAACCAAGGATATGTAGGAAGCTCCGAAGAAAGAGCGAGATCAAAATCAATTCACAATTGTCGTCTCCGGTCAAAATTGGCCTTCTTATCTTTACCTGACAACTCTTTCATCTTCCTCGAGAAAAGAGGGGCAGCTGTTGATACCCAATTTTTCCCCATTTAGTTATTAAACTCAAAATTCTTTCAAATTATCATGTATATACATGTACAAGCATCCCCAAAGGCATTGGTACTTTTCCCAAATTTTTGAAGATTTTTTAAACCTATTTATGGTCTATTTTGCACTATAAAATCCAATAATTTTTTCCACAATTTGTTATTTTGGTGAATAATTTATTTTATCCCATTTATACAAAAATATAAATTACGTGATTTTTACATAATTTTAAAAGCCCATTTGGTATTTTTAAACTAAAATTTTATGAAATTGCAATTTTAGCCTATTTTATCGATTTAATGGCATTTTCCAATCACAGATTTAAATTTTAGCCTAAATTAAACCTAATTTCAGTCCCAAATTAAACCGTATTATATGACCCACTCACATCAATTACCCAACCCAGACCCAATCAAACAAACCCGACCCACGCAGCCCTTAATCTCGACCGTTGATCATTTAGATCAACGGTCCACGTTCTCCTTTCCTTGATTAAACCCACAAGCCCCCTAACCCTAGTCATTTCTCTTCAGCAGCCGCCTTGTATCCCATCGTCTCTCAAAATACTCTCAACCACCCTCTGATACCCTAGCCCTCTCCGCCGATCTTCGACCTTACTTCACTGGAAATCATGGCCTCTCAGGCCCTGTGCAACCTATATCTACCCCCACTCACCCTTATCCTCCCATTGCATGAGTATTCAAGGTCTGATCTTGAAGACCCCGGCTCAGAATCTCTTCGATTCAAGTTATGTGACAATTTTTGGTTCTTCTCCCGCAAGTCCTAGCCCTACGAGTTCATCTCTGACTCAGGACCAGTCTGTTCCAGGCCTTTCTCACTCTCTAGGGTTTTCTCTGAAACCCTAAGCCTTCGAGGTTTTCTTTGTTTCTCTCTAAGATCTACTTTAGATCTGTGTTATTTTCTAAGATTTTAAAGTATTTTCCACACCTTTGCCTATTTTTACTTTCAAAACTATCTGTCTTTGCAAAACTTAGCGTTTTTGTGATTTCTACTTGTTCAATTGTGATTTCTTGGATTATTTCGATTTTGCTGTAATTTCTAAATAATTCACTATGATTTCTGTGTATTTTTCTTTATTGTAACTCCTCCTAGGGTTTCCGAGTAATTTCTTTGCTATATATTCTTTACTTAGATTTCCATGAATGTTCTTACCTGATTTTTATGCTTTGGTCTTTACCCTTGACTTGTGGAAGAAACCCTAGATTTTGGGGTTTTAAAACTTGCTTGAATACGAGTATTTTTTTGTTGCCTGTTTGATTTCAAAAGCCTAAATCGTCTAAGCTTGTCTCATGTTTCTGATTCTTGCTAAGACTTGCAAGACCTTTTTATTTCACCCATGGCTATTTTCTTGTTCTTTGATTGCATGACTGCTCTGTTAATTTTTGTCCTCGCATGTTTAAGTTTACACTCTCTTTTATAATAAGACCATTTCCTCTGTAAACAACCCTAATTTTGGGATTGATTTCTACATGAACTTATTTGATTCACTCCTTTTTTGATTTGGACTTGTTGTTTGACTTCATTCATTATTAAGTTCGAATCTTTAACTCCTTGATTTACTATATGATTAATTGATTTTACTCTTACCTTGTTTACCTAAACCGAGTACTTTGAAGTTCCTATGTATTTACCATGTCTTACCCAATGTGTTCCTGACCTTCTTTCCTTAAATAAACTCTGCTATTTTATTACTTTAGTTCGACTCCTTAATTAAATGAAGTCCTTTCCCCTAACTGATTCTTATTTGGTATTGAAGTATATTTTTTCCTTACTTACCGCATGTTTTCAAAACTAAAAATAAGAGAATCTTTTCCCTCAGACAAATAGAACAACTGAGTTCAATACACATACACTCAAAGTTTCCCTCTCTTTCTACTACTTGTGTTACTGCTCTGTCTAGCCGATTGAAAGCCAAGGCTATGCTTTGGGAATCTCTTATTTTCCTATTTGCGTTTTCTTCTCTGAATGTTCTCTTACTTTGTCATTTGAAACTTGAAACTTGTAGGTCTCTACAATTTAAATACTGTTCCCTAAAGCTATGTGTTTACTTCTTCCTTCTGTATGACCTCTCAGCTACATGTTTTTGTGGTGCTAAATGACTATACCTTAGTGTGTCATGCCTCTTGCTCCTGCATCTTTTAAGTTCTGTCATGCTTTTCATGAATGCCTTCATGTGATCCCCTTCCCTTTAATCCCCCTTGTGTGGGAGTACTATCCAAAGTTGAGGTAGCATCTCATTGCTATCCTTGACTTAGGATTAGGATCTTTGAACCTTTACCCAAATCAATCCATTTCCCTTAAATCCCCTGTATGTGAGTATGTTATATGTTAAGGTAGCAGCCTATTGCTATCCTTGACTTAGGACCAAGTTCCTTTGAACCTTTACTCAAACCAGTCCCCTTCCCTTTACCCCTTTTATGTGTTGAGCCTTGACTAGGGTCTGGTAGTGTCCTAATCACCACCCAGACCCCTATCTGACTTGTGAAAGTCTGCTATTTTATTTTATTGAATCAAGCAAAGGATTAGGGGTGTGCCAATCCGACCCATGACAGGGTATGACCATCATTTGCTTTGGTCTCATCTAATCCCCTCACTTCACACTTGCTAGGATATGACCGCGTAGGGCTTGTGGTCTTCAGATCTGGGTTTCTGGACTTGAGGATGTGGACCGCATAAAAATGTCACGCGAACGCATAGATCGATTCATACGGACCGCGTGGAAATGGTGCGCGTCCGCACAGTTTGGCTTGTGCGGACCGCGTAGAAGTTATACGCGGACGCACTACAAAACTTGGCAATGTGTTGACTCTCTGAACTTTTACCCACGCGGACCGCACTATTTTGGTGTGCGGCCGCGTGGAAGCCTTGAATTTCTGAGCCTTTGATCTCTAGTAAGTGCAGACCACGTTGAAATAGATGCTGTCCGCGTGGGATTTCTTCACTTTTAGGTCAATCTCTGGACTATTCTGCGCGGCCGCGTGGTAAAACAGGGAGGACCGTGCAGGTCAGGCTGGAGATGGCATCAAGCACAACTATATTCTGCGGCCGCACATCAGAACATTGCGGTCCGCGCAGGTGACATTTTTCCCACTTTCAATGATCTTTTGGCGCTTGTAGGTTTCACTCCTCTTTTTAGCCGATTTGTGATATGTATCATCTAGTCGCTCAAACCTGCAATGAAACACACCTTGTAGGCAATTCAGGACTAATTTAAAGCAGTTTATGCACAAAGCTCAGGTAAGAAGGGGTATAAAACATGTATAATTCACAGATATCAACTCCCCCAAACATAAACCTTTGATTGTCCCCAGGCAAATAAAATGAGACATATCCCTCAATAAAAAAACACCCAAGTAATTCCTGTTCTTCCTAAGGTAACCTCAACGAGCCTCAGTTGGGACTAACAGTTGCCCCCAATGCATATGTATCATTAACACATTTAAAACATTGAACACTTATGAATCAAGTGTGATACAAGAGCATCAAGGTTTGACACAACTCATCAAGGCACCTTTCACAAGCATTTTAATCATTATGGAACCTAGACTCGCATATTCTCGGCTTTCCCTAAGTGAACCTCACCTTTTAGAATAGTTGTACGCAATTGAGGTGGATAAACTCTCTCTCATCTCTCATAATGAACCGGCCCTAGGTCCGACTCTAAAAATCATATGCTTGCCCTTTATGTAAGTATCCACTAATGTAGGCTTTCCTCAACTCAAGATCAAATAGGGCTTTTGGATTAGTCATTATGAAGGCGCTAGGGTGAAGGTAGGATATGATGTTGTTCCAGTGGTTTCAATCTTTCCTTAAGCACTTCTTTTGAATCATTTTGGCACGCTTTCTTGAATGAATTGAGTAGTCCACTTCTTTCAGGGGCTAGAGGGATACAATATCACTCTTTCTTTGGCAATTCAAAACTTTTCTGCTTTTGTATACTTTTCCACACCTTTTTCACTTTTTGTTGTCCTTTTGATTCCCTTTTTGATTCTTATTCTCTTTTTTTTGTTCTTCTTTTTGTCTTTTTCTCTTTTTCATTGCCTTCCTTTTCTTTCTCTTTTGTGCCTTTATACCACGTTGATGCCTTTCTTGTCCCCCCCCCCCCCCAAACTTGGTCATTTGCCACTACTCAAGGGAAGAATTGGGTGCTAAGAGAAGGTATAGTTGAGAACGGGTATAGGCTTGTAGTTTGGTTCATGAAAGAATAAGGTTTAAGGCTCAAAGGGGTAAACTAGGGATCATTTGATTGGTAGGTCATGGAATTGTTCAATTTGGCACTTTTGGATCAAGGAGAGCCTAAGATCATTGCTCAAGTCATGTCCCACCTATTATTTTGCCTCAATAAATATTCGGGGCAAGTTCTAGACCATCGGCACGGTATTTGGGCTCAATAAATCAAATTCTCACCACACGCACTCAAGGATTGCATAAAACGGGGTCGAGGGCCCACAACGACCGTACATACGATTCAAGCGAACAATGGCCCAAGATGACCATATGATGATTTTTTGGTCAACACAAGAGTCTCAAGGTCACGACTTTCACAATCCTAAACAAAACTTAATGTCTTTGACCATAAGATCAAAGGCAAATGTGCTAGTCCCAAGTGAAGCTTTGCCTGAGGTACCCTTAACTACAAAAACTTGAAAATCAAAAAGAAAAATCAAAAAGTGACTCAACCCTTAAGAAAGTTGCCACGCTATCTATCATTGGGAAGAGCCACCCAGTTCGCACAACATTCTACCCTTGGAAAGAACCGTGGCATTAAGAAAACCAAGGGCTTATTGCCAACGCCAAACCAAAACCACAAAGGCTACGAGCCTAACTTTGCAATTAAAACGAAAATTTTTTAAGGAAAATAATAAAAATATAAAGAAAGCTAAAATGAAAGCCAAATGAATATGTACAGAGGGGAAGTAGAATATACAACTAAGGGAGGTAAGAATCAAAATTTATATACAAATCAACTACACCTACGAATGTACTGAAAGTAGTGAGTATATATACAATCATCCAAATACAAATCAAAAAGTAGGGATACACCCCCACGAATAAGAGCTAGCATTGTCCCCAATGTTAACTACCAAATAAAGCATCAAAACATAGGCAAAGTATATAGAAATGGCCCCTCAAGCCTCATCGGTGGCTCTCTCCTAGTCAATGTCTCTCGTGACCTTTCTACTGGCAAGGACCTCAGACCGATCCAGAGCCTGCTGCTGCTGTGCTACTGGGAACTCAGGTGCATGCCCCTGAACAGGCTCAACTACTACTGGGGCAGGAGGAGGCTTAATATATGCAGTGCTAGACGGGCCCTCCTGAACTGGAGCCACTGCTATCACTAGTCCCTCAATGTTAAGGAGATTCCTCTTCTTCATTGGTCTGACCTCTTCCACTTATGGCTGCACATCAGATGGCTCTACAGATGCCTCTACAAACAACAACTCAAGTGGTATCTGATCCGCAACCAGCTTGTCCACCTGCACCTGCAGCTTCGCCACCCACTCCTTCAAGGACTTAGTCTTCCTCAATTTACTGTGCTCCTTAGCCAAGTCCTTGAGAGCTTTGCTATGCTCCCCGACTGCCTTTGCCAAATTTCTTTACTCCGGTATCATCCTTTCCTAGTTGACCAGGATCTTCTTCAAGTTCTCATCAATCGAGGCAGGTATCTCAAAAGTAACCGGAGCTCCCTGTGCCTGAACGGCTGTGGTCAATATAGACAACTTGGATGTCGCAGCCGACATCTAGTTTTTCACACTAGCAAGTGAGTCTGTGAGCTGGTTGGCAGTGAATCTGTGAGTCTTTGACACGGAACCACCAGCTCATCTGTGGTAGTAGGTGGAGCTAGGGATGGGCCTAGAGGCAATGTCTCTGTGGTGGGCTGCTCAATGGCAGCTGGCTCTTCAGACTGGCCAGCTGCGGAAGAAGTAGAAGCTTGACTCTTCTTGGAGCCCTTAGGGTTGTCAGGACCTTGTTGATCATACCAGGAATAGGGCTCACCGTAGGCACCGTAATATCATATTTTTTCCGTTTCACCTTTATTTCTTTGAAATACAGGGTCAGTGTGTTGGGGAAGTGGTAATTTGTCTTTGTATCATTCCCCACTGTAGAGATCACTCGTGACATGATGTTGCCTACATTCAACGGAAAACCCGCCATGATGGAAGCAACTAGGACAGCACGATCAATAGGAACTGAGTGATCATGTGTGGTCGGTTCAAGCCTATTGCACACGAAGGTCAACCACCCTTTGTCTTCAAAATTGAGGGTGTTCCTGAATATTTTCTCCTGTGCCTTCAACCACACAGGGACTGTACCTGGAGAAGCTAAAATCTCGGCTAACCACGGTCGAACTTCTTCTTTCATCGCCGGCTTCTCAGAGTACTGAGACTCATCTTCTTCTCAAAACCCCAAAAAATCATTTAGTGACTGCCTATTAAAAACAAACTGTCTTGTCCCTCACTTTTGTCGCTTTTGTATCCCGAACTACATGGGAACATTGTTGTAGAATTCTTTCACCATGTACTTGTTTGCCGTATCCACTTTTTCTTTGAAGAACCCCAACCCTCTCTCGTTCGGAATTGAACATGTACGTGAAGGTTGTAATGGAGCAAGTTAGCATCAATAAATTTTTGCTCCAGAATAAGCTTTCTCATGGGCCATCACTCAATGTAAAGCTGGAAAGCAACCTCACTCACGAACCTATCTTCCCAAGTCTCCGGCTTCCTAGTCCTCTCTATCTCCCCAACTTTAGGTTCTCCTCCCTCGGCATATCCCGCACTCTCCCCTGATACTGAAGTTGTGGGAGAGGTGGAGTGTTGGCCTTCCTCTTCGTCATCAGTCCCGAACTCATCAGACGAGCTCCATACTACATTTACTACCTTCTTTGAAGTGGCCGCAGATGCATGCTCCAGAGAAGAGCCCTCAGGTACTGGGACCTCTACTGACATATGAGTGGGGGCAGACTCTAAAGTTATATCCCGGGGGTTCGTACTCACTCCCTGTTAAATGAGAAGCAGTCATGTCGACTGCCTGAATGAACTTTCTGTTTTTCTTCATTGTCTCCCTGTCTTTAGGAGTGAGTTCATCACCCTTTATACTGTCTCCCTCGAGAAGCACCACCCCTCCCAGGTTGTGTTTCTGTGCCCCCACATTGTATTTTCTTTCTTCCACGTTTCTGCACCATTGTCTGCAAAGAATAAACGTCTAATTTTGTTAGTAGAAACACAGAAGGAGAAGCAGACAGTTCTAGTTTCATTTCAAAGTTGCAAACATCATGTTGCAGACAGGGGTCACGCGGACCACACAAAAAATTCACGCAGTCCGCACAGAAAAAATTATTTCAATACTCAGTGCTCAGAAATGACATATGCGGACCGCACTAAAGTTGAATACAGCCGCTTAGGATCAACGTGGACCGCCCAGAAATGGACGCGGTCCGCACATGTTGAGCTCAAAATTGTACCCTCTATGAACCTTCTCCATGCGGTCCGCACTGATTTGGACCAAGGACGCACTGGTTTCACGTGGACCGCACTAAAATAGACGTGGTCGGCACATAACAAACTTTAAAAGTGCTACCTCTATGAACATCTAGGCACGCGGTCCGCACTGGTCTCACGTGGACCGCACAAAAGTCCTCACGGGGACGCGTTGATAGGGTGCCACAGTTGTCAATCAAAAACACGTGGACCGCACAAAAATGTTGTGCGACCGCGTAGGGCAGAAAAATTGGCAGGTCCAATTTGTTCTTTTCAGTCCAAATTTTAGCAATAAGAATCCTAATTGTCCTTACTCAGTTATTTTCAGAAGAAATACATGTTGAAGGTTCATCAAGAGTTTACAAAAAAATCTAACCTAGGAGTTAACTAAGGAGAAGAAGAAGAAGAAGAAGAAGAAGAAGAAGAAAAATAAGAAGTTATACAAATGGAATTTAACGAAAATAAACAAAAATTAAACTATGAATTTAAATGAATGATGAAATGTTACCAGGGAATTAATGAGAATGCGGATATATGCACAACTGGAGTGGATGAACAGTAGAGTGGGTGTTTAGATGAAAATTTTGTGAAAAGGTTTAAAGGAGGCCTTAGGCTTCTATTTATAGACAACCGTAGGGCCCAGTTCTCACCTACCTACGCGGCCGAACAAAAATGGACCACGGACCGCGCATGATATTTATCCCTCAAATCATGAACATAGCCCACACGGACCGTACTGCTTTGGTGCACGGCCACGTTGGTATCTTAAGAGACTTGCATAATTTGGTCGTTCCCACGCGGACCGCACTGCTTTGGACCGCGGACGTGTGGGAAATTTATCAGAGAGATGGCCATTTTTTATTCTTCCTACGCGGACCGCAAAAAATGTTGTACCACCGCATGGGGTCTTCTAAGTTTACACCTTCAGTTTCTCAAGCCCACTCGTACCGTACTATTTTAGGGTGAGGACGCGTAGGCACTGTTCTGAGACTGTTCATTTTTTTATTTTACCATGCAGTGGTTCAACAGTATCCCTGCAACACTTCACAAACTATCAGCACTAAAATCCTATTCTACAACAGAAAAATAAATAAAAACAAAAGACATGGGTTACCTCCCAAGAAGCGCCTGATTGAACGTCGCGGCACGACGCATGTTACCATCATAGCCATTTCAAATTAATCAGCACCACCACATGGATATATATATATATATATATATATATATATATATATATATATATATATATATCATCAAACTTGCCCAAAGAATGCTTAACTCGATGCCCATTGACCAGGAATACCTCACCAATTTTGTTTTTGAGATCAATGGTACCAAAAGGAGCAACACCAACCACTTCAAAATATCTGCTCCACTTGGACTTTGGCTTTCCCGGAAACAACCTAAACCGTGAATTGAAGAGAAGAAACATATCATCAACCTTGAATTTTTTCCCCCGGGCATACTTGTCATGGAGATACTTCATCGTATCCTTGTACAATTTCAATTTCATTCATTCAATTGTTCAACCCAGAGATTGGCTGCAACATCCCACTCTAAATTCAATTTTTTCAAAGCCCACATCGCCTTATAATCTAATTCCACTGGGAGATGACATGCTTTCAAAGCATCTCGCTTAAGCTTCTTCCTTTGGTTAGAAGATAGCCCAAACGGGACCACACTGGTAACCAAATAATTTGCAATGTTAGCAAACCATGACATGTCAAGCATAGAAACTGAGATGAGTTGTTCATCTGGAAAATAATCATTTATCTCAAGGCCATCCGAAGGCCTCCCTTCCTCCTACAATCTAGACAAGTTGTCCGCCACTTGGTTCTCACTTTCCTTTTTATTGACGATCTCCAAATAAAATTCTTGTAGAAGAAGCACCCATCTCATCAATCTTTCTTTTGAATCCTTCTTAGTCATCAAGTACCGAAAGGCAGCATGATCGCTATGGATAATCACTTTGGCCTCCATAAAGTACGGGCGAAACTTCTCCATGGCAAATACAATGGCAAGCAATTCTTTCTCGGTGACTGTGTAGTTTCTTTGCACCTCATTCATTGTCTTGCTAGAATAATACACTGGATGGAACAATTTATTGATTTTCTGGCCCAAGACAGCCCCCACCGCAACATCACTGGCATCGCACATGAGCTCAAAGGGCAAGCTCTAGTTGGGTGTGGTGATGATAGGGGTAGTCATCAACTTTTTTTTAGAAACTCGAAAGCCTCCATACACGTGTCATCAAACACATATCTTGCATCCTTTTCCTACAACTTACACAACGGGTTCACTACCTTAGAAAAGTCCTTAATGAATCAGTGGAAAAAACCCGCGTGTCCAAAAAAAATCCTCACCCCTTTTACAGATTAGGGGGAGCAAGCCTTAAGATCACCTCAATTATTTCTTTGCCGACCTTGATCTCCCTTTTCGAAATTTTGTGACCCAACACAATCTCTTCTTCCACCATAAAGTGGCATTTCTCCCAATTGAGCACCAAATTTGTGTCTTCATATCGTGCCAACACACGATAAGGATTTTTCAAACATTCACCAATAAATCCCCGACCACACTAAAGTTCCAATATGTCTTCCACCATGTCGGTGAAGATTTCCATCATACATCTTTGCAAGGTCGCTGGAGCATTACATAGTCTAAATGGAATTAACGAGAAGGCAAATGTGCCATAAGGACATGTGAAGGTTGTCTTTTCCTGGTCTTCTGGGGCAATGAGAATCTGTTTATAGCCGGAATACCCATCTAGAAAACAATAGAACGCCCGGTCTGCCAGACGGTCAAGCATCTGATCAAAGAAAGGCAAGGGGAAATGGTCCTTTCTTGTAACCTTATTCAGTTTTCTATAGCCCATGCATACCCTCAAACCCGTCACAGTACGAGTCAAAATCATCTCATTATTATCATTGGTAACTACCATCATTCATCCTTATTTGGCACACACTGTAATGGAGAGGTCCACGAACTATCAGAAATTGGATATACCACACCGGCGTCAAGCCACTTAAGGATTTCCTTTTTAACCACCTCTTGCATGGCCTCATTGAGTCTCCTTTGATGTTCAAGATATGATATTGCATCATCCATTAAAATTATCTTGTGCATGCAAAATGTGGGGCTAATACCCCAAATATCCACCAAGGTCCATCCAATCGCTCGCTTGCGCTTTTGAAGAACTGCCAAAGTGGCGCCCACCGACACGTTATTCAAGCAAGAATTAAAAATAGCTGGCAAAGTGAAATTAGGACCAAGAAACTCATACCTGAGGTGATGATAAAGATGTTTCAACTCCAACACCGGAGGCTCCTCAATGGATGGCTTGGTGGGTGGAGTTTCATGATTTTCAAGATCAATAGATAGCTTCCTCGGCTCATAGGAATATGCGCCCATGCCATGAAGTGCATTCACACGCTCCACCCTTTCAGGAATATCATCAACTTCCATGTTCAAAATTACGGCCTTGAGTGGGTCCTCAACATTCGCCATTGCTTGTTTCATCCACTATTACCGCTGTGACAATGTCGACAAACGAGCACACTTCAGTGCTATTTGGTTGGCGCATTGACTTGCATACATGGAAAACCACTTTTTCATCACTAACACGGAAAGGTCAATTCTCCCACCTTTACATCAACCAAGGCATTCCCCGTAGCTAGGAAAGGCCTTCCAAGAATAATAGGCACCTCGCAATCCACCAGCAATATGAACTTTTCATCACGAACAAGGACGTCATCAATAATTCCCAAGGCTCGTTTCATGGATCGATCCACCATTTGAAGCCTCATGGAAGTTGGGCGAGGTTTCCCGATCCCCAAAGTCTTGAACAGTGAATAAGGCATGAGATCGATACTTGCCCCCAAGTAACATAGGTACTTTGCAAAATTTGCGCTTTTAATGGTGCATGCTATTGTGAATGCACCGGGATCCTCTAGCTTCAGAGCCATAGAGTGCACAATGGAACTCACTTGATGCGTCATATTGATGGTCTCGCATTCCATAGGTCTCTTGTTAGTAACCAATTCCTTCATGAACTTTGCATATCCAGGCATTTGTTCATGTGCCTCCACCAAAGACACATTGATGGTCAAACTCTTCATCATCTCAATAAACTTTTTACACTGATTGTCACCCTTTTTCATGGACAATCATTGAGGATATAGCGAAGGAGGCCCAGGCAAAGGTGCATTGGATTTTGGCACCATAGGTTCTGACATGTCAATGATGTGTTCCCTAGACGGGTTCACGTCCTCTTGAGTCTCCTCCTCACCCTCTTCAATATCTATTCTCACTTCATTCCTCACACTCGGTTCAACAATATCTTCAACCACTAATAGGACATCATCTTCCCGCAACTCATCATCATCGACCCTAACTTGACTTTCTTGCACATCACCCCCTCTCCCGCTATGCTTTTTCACTGCCATTACATGGTTATTGTGCACACCCTTGGGGTTCACCACCATATCACTTGGTAGTGCACCCTTCGGGCGAGTGTTGAGAGATTGTGATATTTGTACAAGTTGCACTTCTATGTTACGGATCGAAGTGTTGTGGGAGGATAATTGAGCATCCGAGTCTTGATTCTTCTTCATCCTTTGTTAGAACTTGTTCTCAATTCTACCCATATCTTGAACTGAAGAACTCGACCCTTAAGATTGTAACGGGGGTGGGTTGTTCGGTTGTTGGTACATTGGGGGCCTTTGAAAGCCTTGACCTCGATTACCTTGATTACCTCCTTCATTATTGTTCCACACACCATTGTTGCTGTTGTTCCAATTATTGTTGTTTCCGCCCCAATTGCCTTGATTGCCTTGATTACCCCAATTGTTACCTTGATTGCCTTGATTACCCCAATTGTTACCTTGATTACCCTAATTTTTATTCCAATTTCCACTATTTTGCTAGTTCCCCGAATTGCCTTGGGAACGCCATTGTTTATTCCCTTGATTCCTCTATTACTTTGGTAGTTATTTACATATTATACCTCCTCACTTTTGTCCTCATAACATTCATTCGAATAACCACCATTCCCATTATCAAAGTTGTCAAAATTTTCCGGAGGTTGTTGTTTCCCTCTTTGACTTCTTTTCATCATATGCACTCCCTACATAGCATTGACTTGGCACGGATTTTGAACTTGTTTAAGTTACGCCTTAGCCAATTGGTTCATTCTTGTTGTGAGTTTGGTGATGGCTTGGTCGTGATCATGCAACTCGTTATGCAAGTGTATAACATTGGGATCACCTTGAGGAACATTAGCCCGGCTTTGGCATGCCGAAGAAGTATTGGCCATTTCATCAAGAACATCACAAGCTTCGTTGTATGGAAGCTTCATAAAATTACCACCGCCTAACCGATTAACAATGCGCTGGTTTGTTGTGTTTATACCTCGATAGAACGTGTGTTGGATCATAACATCATTCATATAGTTGTTGGGCAACTCTTTTACCATTGCCCGAAATCTCTTTCATATCTCATGTAAAGGCTCTGTCGGCTCTTGTTTGAAAGCTAGGATCTCATCTTTAAGAGCCGCCATATGACTAGGCAAGAAGAACTTCACAAAGAATTTATTCGCCAACTCATCCCAAGTAGTGTTGGAATGATTTGGCAATATCTCCAACCAATCTAGTGCCTTCCCCCGAAGTGAGAAGGGGAAAAGACTTAACCTCAATGCATCTTCCTAAATATTTGTCTGCTTTCTCCCCCAACAAGTATCCATAAACCTTTTTACATGCTTGTCGGTGTTTTGGTTCGAGGCGCCTGTGAAATACCCTTGATGTTCGAGCAATGTGAGTATGACATTAGTGATTTGGAAGTTCCCCGCCGCAATCGGGGAGGAACCATTGCACTTGCATACCTTTGATTGGGTAGAACTCGTAGAGATACTCTTGGTGGAGGAGGAGGAGGGTCTGGTATGTTGTCATTAGCATTAGCGTTAGCATTTCTACCCTGTCTTTGCGCTTGGCGTAAAATCTCCTTTAGTTCCATATCTTCCACCTCCTCCACTCCCACATTAATAGGATCATTTTCATTTAAAGCCATTGGTACCTGAGTGAATTGAAGAAACAAAGTAAGTAAAAAAAGAAGGAAAGTGAAGCAAAAACACAAAACTAACTAACAAATAATCTAACACGTAAAATCTCTCCGGCAACAGTGCCAAAAAGTGATCGGTGCGGACTCAATCCTAAGAAAGAGTGGGCGCGATTACATATAACCCAATAGCGGTATCCGGGTTGATTTTTCATAGAGAGCTTCGAATTGGAGTTGAGTATTTTATAAGCCTAGAAGTGAATAATTTTTGGTTTTTCTTTTGTTAACAACTAAATTTATCAACTATTATTGTAAACTAAATTTTGCTAAGTTATGGTGCTATTTGTATGCAATAAGATAAAGGCACTAGGGTCGTAGCACTCACCTAGGTGGCTAATTAAAGGGTATAGAATTCTAACGCAAGGATGATAATTATGGGGAATATGGGTAACCATTGCACTTTAGCACTCACTCTTACGTCTCTCGCTAGAGAGAGTGATTTTGCCCAACTTACTCTCTCGAGACCAATTGGGTAGGCTAATTTGGCCAAGCAACTTAAGGTTCAAGTTGGGTGATTACTCTCTCAAGGTTTAACCCGTTACTTGGGACTACCATTCTCATTGGTCCATCCCAAATCCCTGTTGGATTGAATGTGAGGTCATAGACTCTCTTTCTCAAGAAGAGTCAAACCCACTAAGCTAGACTTAGTGTTTGCAATCACCAAATCTAAGTGAAAGCATACAAACAACCCAAATACCAAACACCCAATATCATCCAAGCATCGATCAAAAATACCCATTAATTACCCACACTAGGGTTGAGCCACAAACCTAGCTAATGGGTTTAGCTAGGCATGGAAGAAGTAGAAATAGAAGAAATACTAGAAGAAATTAACATAACCATTAACTACAAGATTAATCTACATGAATCCATGTTTATTACAAGAGAAGATTGCATAAAGTAGGCTAATATGAACTAGTCTCGTGCTCAGTTGTTACATAGATAATAAAACTTCACCTAAAAAGTAAAGTGTACTATTTATACTACACAGGAAAAACCGAACAAAAATACCCCTGAGGGTCGGGCGCGGACCGCATTGAAATGTCATGCGGCCGCGTAGGACTTGTGATCTTCAGATCTGGGCTTCTGGACTTGAGGATGTCGACCGCGTAAAAATTTCATGTGGCCGCATAGATTGAGCCATACGGACCGCGTAGAAATGGTGCGCGGATGCACAGGTTGATTTGTACGGACCGCGTAGAAGTGATGCGCGGTCGCACTGCATAACTTGGCAAAGTGTTGACTCTCTGAACTGTTACCCACGTGGATCGCACTATTTTGGTGTGCAGACGCGTGGGATTGTGCCTTGAATTTCTAAGCCTCTGATCTCTCGTTAGTGCGGACAACGTGGAAATGGATGTGGTCCGCGTGGGATTTCGTCACTTTTGGGTCACTTTCTGAACTATCCTGCATGGTCGCATGGCAGAATAGGGCAGACCGCGCAGGTCAGGCTGGACTTGGCATCAAGCAGAACTGTTCTGCGTGGCCGGACATCAGAAGAGTAGAGTTCACGTAGGTGACCTTTTCCCCACCTTCAATTATCTTTTGGAGCGTGGCAAGTTTCACTCCTCTTTTGAGTCGATGTGTGATATGTATTTTCTAGTCGCTCAAACCTGCAATCAACGCACCTTGTAAGCAATTTAGGACTAATTAAAAGGCGTTTATGCACAAAGCTCGGGTAAGAAAGGGTATAAAACATGTATAATTAAATATTTCAGGAAGAAGAATAGAACATCTTGTATTTTAGTATATTATTCACATCAAGAATACTGATATTTATACAATATATCCTATGGATAAACTAGGAAAGGAAATCAGTGATTACACTAGTTAAGCTACGGAATATAATCAGCCAATAATTAGGTTCGAGAATAATATCTAATCTTATCAAATCTTCTTACTAATTACACTAATCAACACTCCCCCTCAAGTTGATGCAAAGATGTCTCACTTGCCCAACTTGCAAACCAATGTGTGAAAAGTCTTTTTGCTGAGACCTTTTGTGAGCACATCTGCTAGCTGCTTTTCTGACGATACATGAAGCAAACTCAAGGTACCACCAACAATATTTTCTTTGATGAAATGTCGATCGATTTCAACATGTTTTGTTCTAGCATGTTGAACATGATTATGAGCTATACTAATTGCATCCTTGTTGTCGCAATATAACAAAAGCTTCCCTGTGTAGACAATCTCAATGCATCCATTAACTTTTATAGCCAAATCGGTTCACAAACACCCTAGGTCATTGCTCTATATTCTACTTCTGCACTGGATCTAGCAACAACATGTTGTTTCTTGCTTCTCCAAGTAACTACATTCCCTCCCACGAGTGTATAGTAACCAGACGTAGATCTTCTATCATCTAGAGATCATCCCAATCCGCATCTGTAAAGATTTCTATCAGGAGGTAACCATGCTTAGACAAAAGTAGACCCTTTCCTGGGGCAGACTTCAGATACCGCAAAATGTGAAACACAGCTTGCATATGAGGATCTCATGCATCGTGCATGAATTGACACACCAAGCTAACTGAATATGCTATATCTGGCCTAGTGTGAGAAAGATAAATAATCTTTCCAACAAACCTCTTATATATCTCCTTATCAGTTGACTTTCCAACACTAGTTTGTAACTTGTGATTACTTTCAATAGGAGATTATGCTGGCTTGCAACCTGTCATACAAAGTTCTTCAAGAGGTCTATGATATATTTCCTTTGAGAAATAAAGATTTCTCTTTTTGATCTAGCAACCTCAATTATCAAGAAGTATTGCAACTTCCCTGGATCTTTGATCTCAAATTCCTGGGCTAACAGCTTCTTCAATCGGCCATCTCTTCATTGACATTCACTGTCATTACTATGTCATCAACATAAACTATGAGAAGAGTGAGTTTACCCTTTTGGTAGTTCATGAAGAGGATATGATCGGCATTACTTTGTTGATAACCAAAGGAAATCATTGCTTTGGAGAATCTGTCAAACCAAGCTCTTGGAGATTGCTTCAGTCCGTACAAGGCTTTCTTCAATCTCCACATGTTTCCTTGACTTTGTTCAGTATCAAATCCAGGAGGAATCTTCATATACACATCTTCTTCTAAGTCGCCATGAAGAAATGCGTTCTTTGCATCAAACTATTGTAAGTGCCAATCAAGATTAGCTGCACAAGACAAAAGTATTCTAATAGTGTTCATTTTTGCAACAGGGGCAAATGTCTCCTGATAATCCACTCCATATGTTTGAGTGAACCCCTTAGCCACCAGTCTCGCTTTGAACCTTTCAACCAAGCCATCAATTTTGTGCTTCACAGTAAAGACCCATTTGCAGCCAACCAATTTCTTATTTAGTGGTGAAGTGACAAGATCCCAAGTCTTATTCTTTTACAAGGCCTTCATTTCTTCAATCATAGCTTTCTTCCATTTAGAATCTGCAAAAGCTTTCCTTCAATTCTAGGGAATAGACACAGAAGAAACAGACAAGGCAAAACTCTATAGGAAGGAGATAATGAATTATAGGAGAAAACGTTAGATAAAGGATGTTTGGTTCAAGATCTGACTCCTTTTCTATGAGAAATAGGTACATCTAACTCTCTAGGGAATGTAGATGACTCACCAGTAGAAGAGGTTTCAACCGTAGAAGAGGGATGAGCATCAGTAGATTGCACGATGACTTCTTCATCTTTCGTTTTCTTGAATAAGTCATCAAATCAGGTTTATCCAAATGCCCAATTGTCTCCCCCTGAATTCTTTCTTCAATTTCACATTCTCCTATCTTAGTGGCTTCAATAGTGGGAATCATTTCAACAGTGGGAATCATGTCTTCATTCTTAGAGCTCTCCCCTTGAAGAGGTGATGATGTTTCATTGTAATAAGGCTCAGATTCTCAAAAGGTAACATCCATGATGACGAAGGATCTCCTAGAAGGAGGATGATAGCATTTATACCCTTTCTGTGTTGGAGAATACCCAATAAACACACATTCAATAGCTCTAGAATCAAGTTTTCCTGAACTCCTAGTGTGAACAAAGCAAACACAGCCAAACACCTTTGGAGGAACAATGTAATCATTCTTACTCTTCAAAGCTTCCAAAGGACTTTTAAAATTGAGGTATTTAAGGGGCATTCTATTGATAAGGTAGGCAGCTACTAGAATGGCATCCCCCAGTAAGGTTTTGGTAAATTATAGTAAACATTAGAATCTCGTTACTTCTAGCAAATGCCTATTTTTCCTTTCATCAACCCCATTTTGTGCACTAGTATAAGGACAGCTAGTGTGATGTATCATCCCAAAAGACTCCAAATATGCACCAAAATCTTTACCTGTATATTCTGCGCCATTGTCAGTTCATAAGATTTTTATCTTAACCTCAAATTGGGCACAAATCTTCTTATGAAACGAGTGAAACAGGAGAAGACTTCATTTTTTCCTTTAACAAGTATACCCAAGTCATCTTAGTGCAACAATCAATAAAAGTAACAAACTGTCGACTACCAGACAAGGAAACTATTTGAGTGGGACCCCATACATCAGAGTGAATAGTCAAAAAAAGGGATAGTACTTTTATTGTCCCTTAAAGGATAAGAGTTTCTAGTGTGCTTGGCATATTCACAAGCATCACAAGACTAAGTTTCAAACTCAGTTCTAGAAAACAAACTAGGATATAATTTCTTTAGAACAAAAAATGATGGGTGCCCCAACCGTCTATGCCACTGTATTATTTCTTGGTTGATGTTCTTATTTCCTCCAAAAATGGCTTGACCAAAGGCTCAAGTTCCATCAATCCAATATAAGTCGTCGTGCAATCTACCACTGCCAATCCTCTTCCTTGTTTGAAGGTACTGAAACATATAATAATCAGGAAAGAACTCAACACTACATTTTAGTTGTTTGGTGATGGCGTTAACAGATAATAAGTTAACGGGACATAAAGCCTTTAGAGGAGCCTGTCATGTGTCTATTCACACCAGAATCAATAATCCAAAAATTAAGATGGGCAGTAAAAGCAATACCTGACTGCACATAATTGGAAGACCCAACATTAGAGGTGTCAAGTTTGTTCAGGAGACGACGAAGGTGTTGAACTTCCTCCGAAGACAAAGCTTCTCCATAAGAATTTTCTGTGAATGTTCCCATATTTTTTTCAATATGAGCTTGACCCATTGATATACTAACGCGCTTGCCTCCATGACCTCTAGTTTGTCTAATGCAGTTTCCAGCATGTTACTTTTGTATGTCTTGACCTTACACAGTAGTCACAGTGTAAGTGATCTTTATCAGAAGTGAACACCTTTATTTGATCATGAGACACAGTTAACCCAGACTTCTCGGTTGAAATGGAATAAAGCATGACTCCTCGTCGGCTTTCTTCTTGTTGAACATAAGAGTATGCATCCTCAAGATAAGGAAAAGGAACATTACCAAGAACTTTTACCCTGATCTGATCGTATTCTCGATTCAAGCCAGCTAAAAAACCATATATCCTTTCTTTTTCAACCAATTTTTGAAAAAAGAACTGCATCATCTGAGCACCTCGCTTGGAGATCCTGATAGTAGTCAATTTCCTGCCATAACCCAGTTAACTTGGAATAGTATTCAGTGATAGCCAACTCACCTTGCTTAGTGGCATGAATCTTATTTCGAATTTCAAAGAACTGAGCATCATTTCCCTTACGAGAGTAAGTGCGCTTAGTTGAATTCAAAATCTTTTCAGCAGTATCAAGCAACAAATACTGTTTAGAAATTCGAGGGTGCATAGTATTCAAAAGCCATTTCATAACTAGAGAGTTATCTGAATCCCACTGACAATAGTTAGCATCAGTCACAATAGGTGCTTTATTTTCTCCAGTAATATAGCTAAGCAAATTTTTGGACCTAATAAAAAGCAAACAAGACCTTGACCAAGCACGATATGTACCAGCCCTATCCAACTTAACTCTGTTTACTTGTGAAACAGAATTAACCATATGTGAAAGAGAATTATCTGTTGATTTGGTGTCCCCTATTGTTTCTTAATTACTACTTCAGAAATTAACCTTGAACTCCAAGAGAAAAAAGGTGACCTATTGGAAATAAACAGCAAAAAAACAGGAATGTTCACTGGAACCCTACTGTTGATGAAACAAAATTCCGACTAGGTCTGGTCGGAATGTGCAGGTGACCACAAGGGAGAAATAAATTCCACAAAACAAACTGCCGGAAAGCCGTCTACTCACCGGCGCGTGGGATTCACGCGCGCCAGAGCTGGGGTATTTGGTGGCGCATGAGAGCGCGTGCGGCAGTGCTTCTCAGAGCTCCTCACTGGGGTTTTGTCGCTGCCGCCTGAGAAAGCTTGTAGTGGTGTTAGTTTTTTCCACACTACTGATATATAGTGGCTTTAATGCGGACAACCACCGTGAGGGAGGAAAAAACTCGACCTCTTTGACCCCTATAGTGCTGGTGAGGGAGGAAACTCACCTTTAAATGGCAGCAGAGGCTCTGATAACATGAAGATTTCAAGATGAATAATAGAACTTCTGGTATTTCAGTATATTATTCATATCAAGAGTACTGATATTTATACAATGTATCCTATGGCTAAACTAGGAAAAGAAATCAGTGATTACACTAATTAAGCTACATAATATAATCAACCTATAATTAGGCTTGAAAATAAAATCTAATCAAATCAAATCTTCTTACTAATTACACTAATCAACAATAATTCACATATATCAGTGGCTCGGTTGTTGGGTATAGATTTGATGTAGGATGCCTTGGATAAGGTCAAAATTATTCAAGATCGACTTGGCACAACTCAATCTAGGCAAAACAATTATATCGATTGTAGAGTTCGTGATATTGCATTCATGATCGGGGAGAGGGTGTTGCGCCAGCTTTCACCCTATAAGGTGTGATGAGGTTCAGAAACAAGGGCAAGATGAGCCCTATGTATATCAGGTCCTTTGAGATTTTTAAGAGAGTGGGTGAGGTGGCTTACAGGCTCGCATTGCCATCTATTTTATAAGTAGTGTGTCCGGTGTTCTTATGTCTATGCTTCGGAAGTATCAAAATAATCCATTCCATGTGTTATATTTCAACTCAGTCCAGTTGGACAACTATTTGCCTTATGAGGAGGAGTCGATGGTTATTCTAGCCCAGCAGATTCGTCATTTAAGGTCTAAGATTTATCCTTCAGTTTGAGCGCAGTGGAAAGGTCTGCTCATTGATACATCTACTCGGGAGTCTTAGACGGACATGCGGAGTAGATAAACACATCTTTTCACTAGTCTAGTTATTTTTCGATGTATGTTCGAGGACGAACGATTATTTTAGAGGTGGAGAATATGATGACCCGATAGGTTATTTAGAGTATTAAACCTTAATTCCTTATTTTGGAAACCTTAAATACCTCATTTTAACCTTCCTCAGTTTGCGTGCACAGTCTAGGTCTTTTTTTGGAAAGATTTTATGTAAAAATTTCATAAAATATGAAATTATGCCTTACAAATCCATCTAAGTTGAATTCGGTTAATATTTTGAGTAAAGGGATCCAGATCCATATTTTAATAGTTCCAGTGGGCCCGTATCGTGACTTGGGACCAGGGCATTCGCCCTAATCGAATTACGAGGTACCTAGCTCGAGTTACCGCATTTTATCAAAAATTTTAAGTTTAAAATCTTAACGGATTTCAAGGTTTGACTAATGTTTGACTTTACTGATACCAAATTCGTATTTTGGTTTCAGAACTCGGTATAGTTCTATTAATATATTTATGATGTTTCTACAAAATTTGATAAAAACAGAATTGTTGTGACGTGATTCAGATGTCTGGTTGTAAAAATAGAAATTCCTATGTTTCCTTGAAAATTTTATTTGATTTGGTGTCTGATTCATAATTCTATGTGTATTTTTGGCGATTTAATCTCGCGACCAAGTTCGTATGATATTTTTGTACTTGTGTGCATATTTGATTTAGAGCTCCGAGGGCTTGGGTGAGTTTTGGATAAGGTACGGAGTGAGTTTTGACTTAGGAAATAGCTTGGAAAAATATGTTCTCGTGTAGGTCTCTGACCTCGCAATTGCAAGGTTAGTGTTTGCAATTGCGAAGGTCCTAATTATCAATCTTGGTCAAAACTTCGAAGAAATTTTTGCATTTGAGGGATGGGGGGAAGTGCTGGCAAGACTCGTATTTGCGATCTAAAGGGTTGCAATTATGGAGGTCCATAATTCGCATTTGTGAACAAATAATTTCATATGCGATGATATTAGAGGTATGATGGCTTCACAACTGTGAGAGTTTTTTCGAAATTGCGAAGGTCCTAATTGTCTATCTTGGTCACAACTGCGAAGAAATCTTTGCATTTGCGCGAGGGGAGGGAGGGGGTGTTAGGCAAGACTCGTATTTTCGATTTAAAGGGTCGCAATTATGGAGGTCCATAATTCGCATTTGCGAAAAAATCATTGCATATGCGATGATAGCAGAGGTATGAAAACTTCACAATTGTGAGAGCTTTTTCATATTTGCAGGGGTTCGCAATAAATCCTGGTTCACAATTTCGTACCTAGGTTGCAATTGCGATATCTGCGAGCCTAGACTTAAGCTAAGTTAGACGGAATTTATCTCATTCTTTGAAAATTTAAAACTTAGAAACCCTAGAGGCGGAGAGTTTTTCTTCTTTAATTCATTAATAAGTTATTCTAACCTACTTTCTTTCAATTTTCCATTACATTTCATAAGTTTCAATCTAAAATCTAGTATTTTCATGGTAGAAATAGGGGTTTTTGGTAGAATTAGTTTTTTTTTTGTATATTTGGAATTTCGACCTCAAATTTAGGTCAAATCTCGAAATAAATTATATAACCGGGCTCAGGGGTGAATGGGTAATAGGGTTTTGGTCTGAAATGGAGTTTGAATCAAGCGGGCCTTCTAGTTGACTTATCCAATAATGACTTAAATTGAACCTTTTTCGTTCATGGGTAGTTCCTAAGGCTTATTTTGAATTGTTTGGTTGATAATTTGCTAGATTTGTTTGGTCCAGAGGCTTGTTCAAAAGGCAAAAGCCGTGGTTGAGCTTTGAGTTGATATTTGGAATGTGGTAAGTATCGTGGTTAAACTTGACTTGAGGGATTAGGACTTATTTTCCTATTTGTTACATGTCTAAATGTTGGGTACAATGTACATGTGAGGTGACGAGTACTTATGCGTTGTTGTTGTTGGATAAAGCATGTGGGTGGGACTTTGTTCTTGTAATTTGTTTCCTTCTTTGATCATATATCCATGCTTAGACTAGTTAATTACTAAGTTGATCGTTCTTTCCGCATTTATGGGCTATCTGTGATAACTGAGTATTGTTTCAGAAATTGAGGTTGATATTGTAGAACGATTGTTGACTTAAGACTTGATGTTTCTTATTCTATTTCCCTATTGTTATATGTTCATTGTTACATGGGAAGGGAGAGTGTAAAAGCATGAAGGGTAATGCCGTACCGTATTCAAAAGTTAAAGCACGAAGGGTGATGCATTGCCATATCTATTGTTTCATGATTAAATTGAGAGTAGAATCACGTCGAATGATGTCGCGCCGTATTTATCATTTTATGGAGACATTGAGAGTAAAAACACGAATGGTGATGTCGTATTATTATTACAGTTTCATGGTAAAGTTGAGAATAAAAGCATAAAGGGTGATGCCATGATATTTTATTCATTATGTTTATTCGTTTTATTGGTTGAAGGTTTTTTGATTGTTTCTTCTTATTATTCCCTGTTGTAGTTACCGTATCTTGTACCCCATTTTGCATGTCCCCTCCCATAGTACATGTTTAGCCTTAATTTGTTGTTATGTCGTACTTATATTGTTATCTGCACAAGTTTAATTATATGGGTGTTCTGCCATAGCTTCATCACTACCTCGTCAAAGTTAGGCTCGACACTTACGGAGTACATTGGATCAATTATACTCAAACTAAATTGTGTGTATATTTTGGTACTGGTCCCAATTATTCATGAGGCGTATCAGCTCGGATTAGCATTTAGAGACGCGAGGTAGATCTGCTGGCGTCCGCAGACCTTGAAATCCCCTTCCTCGTTCCCTATTTGTTGTTCCTTTCATTTGAGATAGTTGTACTTATTTCAAAGCCTATTTGTAGAGCTTCTATAAGCGTGTACTTGTGATGCCAGATACGGGTTATACTAGATATCGGATTGTTATGCTATTTCGTACTTTATTTTAGCTTCATTCCTGTTTAATTGGTTAAATATCCAATTTTTTCCTATGTATTTTCATACACAAAACACTTTTGAAATAGCATGTATATGCATATATAAGCATCCCCAAAGTTTTTGGTATTTTCCCTAATTTTTAAAATCAATTTATTGTCTATTTTAATAGTATAAAACCCCAATAATTATTCTTAAACTATCATTTTTGTAAACCATTTATTTTTCACCTTTATATTTGTACCAAATATATTTAAGGTAATTTTTTTCGTATTTTTTATAAATTTATTTCATATTTTTAAGCTAAATTATACAAAATTGCAATTATGGCGTATTATTAAAATTAACTGCATTTTGAAATTACAAAATTATTTCAGATATTTTTAGATTAATATTTATATATAATCAATTAGAGCGGCGCTTTCAATTTATTTTAAAATTATTTATTAACTATTTTAATTAATTAAAAAGAGAAAAAATGGTTATTTAAAAGATGGTCCGTTTCCATTTCAATTTTAGCCACAATTGAACCTCAATTTTAACCCCAACTCAGCCCATTTAGACGATCCAATTTTGACTTTTACCCAACCCAAACCCAATTAACCTAACCCGCCTGTCTCCTGCTTTTAATCTTGATGGTTGATTGTTTTAATCAACGGCCACCCTTCTTCCTTTCCTTTTTAATTTACCCGACCCCCAAACCCTAAATCATTTTCTCTAAGACCGCCGCCCCCAAATCCCTTCTCCTCTCAAATGCTCTTTAAATCCTAGCCTCCTATTTTCGTCTCCGACCAAATACACCGACGCCCATGGCTTCTCAGGCCATGGACAGCCTATGTTCTCTCCCCTTTCACCCCAAGCCATGATTATTCGAGGCTTTCAAGGACTAGCCTTCAACAGACCTGTTCAGGTCCTCCGCCGACCTCAGTTCACTTGGCTTCTCCGGATTTGTTCCAGTGTGTTCGAGCGTTGAAAGGCTTAGCCATGGCCCAGATTTGCTCCAAGACAAGAGCATTCCAGGCCTTCTCGTCTCTAGGATTTTCTGAGAAACCCTAAAAAGCTTGATTCAAGGTTTTTAATTCCTTGTTTCTTATATCTGTAGCAGATCTGTGCTATATTCTATGTTCTAACGACTTCCCCTAATTTTCCTTTTCAAAAATTAGGCTGTTCAAATTAGGGTTATCAAAAATCCTAAAACGATTCTTCTTCTTTTTTCTTTGTGTGAATCTGTGTGTTCATAACATGCTTTAGGGGGTTTTCGCTTGGTTCTTATGATTTGCCGTTAATATGCGTGTTCCTCTGCCTTTGTTCTATTACTGCCTTTACTGGTTTTTTCTTTAAGAATGTTTACTCGCCTGCCTTGCCTGTCTTTTTTTACTATTTCTCCTACTGAAAGTGTTTACATTTACTGGATTTATGTGGTTTATGAACTTGCTTCTTTTGCTGCCTCCTAAATTTCTATGGCATCTCCTCTCTCTTCTGAACTGGTTTGAGTTTGAGATTTTCTAAAGAACTTGTTCTTAACGAACTTTGTCACTCTACTGTTTCTGATTGCAACGTGTGTTTGTGTATTTCCTCAGGGAACTCTGAAAGAGTTCCCCAGGCTTATTGTGAGAATTTCCTTTCTCTTTTCTGTGTCCTACTCGGACTAAAGCCCTGTGTCTGGTATTCTTGCGAGCTTTTGGTCCTAGGGTTCCACCGTAGAAACCCTAGGCTCTCAAACTCATGTTGAATTCATAGAGTGGACTAGAACTTGCTTTTATTTTGCTTATGATTCAAAAACTTTTTATGTCGATCTCTTCTTCCTTGCTTGATGTTAGCATGCTTATATACGAGGGTTTTCTTCTGAGTTTATTCTATTAGCTTGTGATTGATTTCAATCTCCTTTTACTAAGGCTCGATTGATTTGCTACTGATTTTTACAACTTAGCCTTTTCCCTATTTTCCTGACTAAGTTCATTCAAGGTTTTTGAATTTCCGGCTGTTTGATTACTTTGTTTCATTATTCTTTCAAAATCATGTACTATAGTTTCTTACCTTAAATAGTCTTTCTGTGAACCTACCATTTATTATGCTAATCTATATGGGTTTTCTTATCTTAATTACCACTCCCGTTTGAAATCAAATCCCTTTGACTAAGGGAGATTTTATTTGATTGAGTGAGATTATATTTCCTTGCCTTCTTGTCTACTCGTTTTTGCACTATATAAGCTCACAGCTCTCACAAGTTCAACACTCAAGTTTTTTTACAAAAACACTCGAACACAGCATAGTTCTCATAATACTTTCTGAACCTCTTGCAGTACATAATCACCCTTGTCTTTCTTTACTATTTTCTCTGTTACTACTCTCTCTACTACTACCTTCTCTACTTCTGCTGAGCACTCTGCTCCTTTATCTTCCACCGTCTGAATATTTCTGGAGTTCTTCTGAACTCCCAAGTACTTGCTGAAGTTTTCTGCTAACTGTTTGGCTGTTTACTTGCTGTTGTTTCTCTGTTGTACTATAACTAAAAACTGGTATGTACTTCATAACACTCTCCTACTATGTGTATTCACTTCTCTTCTTCTACCCATTCTTCACTCTGTATTCATGTTCTATAGCATGTTCTTCTATGTCTTTGCATCTGCAGTCTGCTATGCTTTCTTATATTTTTAATGTCAGTGTATTCTTCTATATGGAAATCCCTTCCCCCTATTCCCTTTTTATGTGCTAGTACTGTTCTGAATCATGGCAGAATCTGACATCGTTGTCCATGACCCAGAATCAGACTCTCCTGAGTCTCTACTCAAATGCTTTCCCATTCCCTCTTCCCCTTTATGTGTTGAGATTTAACTCCAATCACCACTTAGACCCTAAGTTTGACTCCCTAGAGTCTGCTCCTACTTGTTTGACATAAGCAAAGGGTCAGGGGTGTGCCAGCCGATGCCATGGCTGGATATGACCACCCTCTGCTATGGTTACCCTCTCACTTTGCACCCACTCCTAGTTCTTAAGTTCTACCACCTTCGGTAAGCCATGCTTAGAGACCCTGGAGTTCCCTCTTAACTTGGATGCCTAAAGGTTGGTAATTCTACACTTGCACTATTCTGTTACAATATTTACTATACGGAGTGTAAGCATTACCTGGGCTCTTGAAACTCCTTGGAACTTTGAAACACTCCAAATAAGAGAAGGTCTTGGATTCTGCAATCTGGATTTGGTAAAATACATGTTATTGGATATTAAGATTGAAATAAGATTATCGGATCTAGCTGCAGGCTGTGATATATTTTAATTACTTTCTTCCTTCTGGTTCTGTAATAATTCTGTATAAATAGAACTTAGTGAATATTAGTGAAAGGGTGTGTGAGGGGTTTATTTTTTAGGGTAGATACCATGCTTATAGGATTCATGTTGCAATTCAATCACTTAGATATCATGCCTATAGGGTTTTAATGTTTGAACTTGACCACTTAGATACCATGCTTATAGGACTCATATTGCAGTTCAATCATTTAGATATCATACCTATAGGGTTTTAATGTTTGAACTCAACCACTTAGATATCATGCCTATAGATTTAATGGATAACACACAATCCGGTCATATAGAAGTTTTGCCTATATGGTGTAATATTCAGTCATATTGCGAGTCATTAGAAATCCTACCTATAGGACTTAATATTCATGCAAATCAGTTGTATAAAACCATGTCTATAGGGAATGCATACTCGTAGGCAAAACTATAGGAAACCCAGACCTACCGTCTATTTACCAAATCCATAATAAGTTCTAAAATCCAGAACAAGTCTGTATCAATTAATTTATTAAGTAGTAATAATTGGCTAACTGGTTTTATCGTTTCAGTATCACGTTTTTAAAACTATTATGGGCAAGTAGTGCTTTCCAAACTTTGCAAGTTTGTCTGAAACTATCCTTTTTAACCTTCTGCCTAACTTCCATTTATCTTTTGAAACTATCTTTCAAAATAGTCTCTTAGCTCACTTTTTCTTTTAAAGTATTATCACTTTTCACAACTCTCTTGTGTTTCACTCACGCAAATCTGCAGATTTCAAAGTCATTTTAGAACCTCCGCAATTTTTAACTTTCTGTTTTCAAACTCTTCTACATTAGGCTGTTGTCGGAAATCAGTACCTTCTGAATAATCCTTTTAAAATAACTCAATTTCTAGCAATTGGATCCGAGTTTCCTAATGCAGACTTTTTACCTAATTCTATGTGTCAAACTAGTCAGTCTACCGTTTAAGTTTTAATTAAGACCAAATCAGTATATGCAAGACATGCTAAACTAATTGCTATGTTATTCATAGGGTTTAAATGAGCCTTCCGTGTATTTGTTTCGTCCCTCCATATTTGCTACTTGTATTGCTTTTCTCCTTAGTCTTTTATACTTTTGAAACTCCACATATGCCTATGCTTCCTTCCCCTCTTTTTGGGATTAGGAGTCCTAATCCCGGAAATAACAGGTTGGGATGGGTATTAGCATGCAATAAGTAAATGAGACAAATTACGTTTAATACCTTAACGGGGCGGGAAGGGTATAATATGGATATGATGACTGGTGCACAAATATCTCGTGTGAAAATGATTGCTGGGTATTGCACCAAAGTAATCCATATTATATTTAAACCTAGGACCCCTTTTCTTTATTTATATGATGTGATGTTTTCTTAAAATTAATATTTTTTTCAATTAATCTTTTTCCAAAACCACTTATGTCCTTTCCCTCTCTTTTCTTTCAAAACTTTCAATTTATTTATATTCCTTATGTACAAACATTGTTTGTTTACTTCTACTCTTCTTAAAGTCACAACTAAGCACGTCTGGGAACCATACTAGTGGATCTTGAGGGGTGCCTAACACCTTCCTCTCGAGATAATCTCAAGTTCTTACCCGAACTCTGGTCTTCCTTCAAAGAACTTCTTCTTTTCTTTTAAGTGTCCTAATTCACTATAATCATTAGATGACGACTCTTCAAAATCCATAATCCTATTTCTCAAAAGGGAATAAGAGTTGTTTTGTCCATAATTTCGTAAACCCAATTTTGCTCTTTTGGGAAAACGGGGGGCGTCGACACTGTTTAATGTGGTCAAAATTTGTAAAGAATTACTCTAACACTGTCTTGCGTAGGAAGTGGAATGTTAGGCACCATCACAATCCCGAATGTGAGAATCTCCATCGTGACACTTCTTTACGTGTCACAATGTGTCAAAATAAAAGAAACCTTCATATAGTAGAAAAGTTTTATTCCTAGTACAAGTCTAAATAAGGTAAAAAAAAATCTCCTTTTTCAGGTAAATGTCAATTAGCATTTGATATCAAATGGAATTCGCGCTGTAATATCTGATTGAGGACAAATATTACGGCTCTCTACTCAACATGCATAACCGTTCTTCGTGTTTCCCGTGGTCCTGAAACCTTACTTGGTGTGGGTCTATCATTTCACCGTGTTCGATCCTAAATGCATCGTTCACCCCTCCCGAATTTCTATACGTGGGTCCTTCGGCATCGCTTGTAGTCTTGTCGAACCTTGCTTCCGTTTTGTTTCCTCATTGTGAAATCGGGAAAAATTCTTTCTCCGATTTTGCCCGTACACAATTATAAAGAAATTACATTAAACATTTTTAAAATGTATATTTTGTTCCACTTCCCAAAATTTCTTCAATGTACAAGACCATTGTAGTCTTCTCTCTTTAGTTCAAACTTAAAGCATGTTTGGATTGGCTTAAAAGCTGGTCAAACCAGCTGTTAAGCCAATTTTAGATATTGGGAGTGTTTGGTAAAAGAGAAAACAGCTTAAGAAAAGTTAAAACTTGCTTAAAAAAGCCAAGAGCCACAAGTTGGCTGATCTCAACTTTTTTTTCCAGCCTAAAAGCCAACTATCTTTGACCAAGTATTTTACCCTCTTGTCCCTAAAAATTCATATTTTGGGATTTTTTCCTAACTATACCATATATGAAACCTTATTATCCTAAATGTGCATAGTTTGTTAATTATCCGCTCATTCCATGTGTTACCTACAAATTTTGTACCATTCGACTATTAGGCATTAAAAGGGAAAATATTCCCTAAAAACGGGCTAAAATTATGGAGAGAATCTTGATGTTAATTGATTTTACATGATATTTAATTTTTAGAAAACGAAAGAAAATTTGTCATCTGCGTAATTTTCTCCAGAGCTACAATTCAAATTCTCGGAAAAAAAAACAACAATTCAAATTTGTTTCGTACGTTAGATGCAATCTGATAGGCTATCATCTTTTGTAGTATGACGACGAATACGAGTACTCGGAGCCCAAGAAGATCAAGGATTTGGTGAAGAATTATTCACAGTTTATTTCTTTCCCAATTTACACACGGCAGGAGAAATCAAGAATTTGACTACAATTTTTTTATTTGGTGCAGGAAAGAAATATTTTAATATGCAATATCTCTAGATTATAGATAAATTATAGGCAAATTGTAGTTTATTTATAATTTGTAGTTAATTTATAGATAAATTATAGATAAAATGTAGATATATTGTAGATAATATATTTTTAATATCGTAAAAAAAAAAATTCTTTATGTTTGTTTTAAAAATATAGGTGAGGGTTTCAACGGATCATATATATATTGTGTTGGATGGTGTAAAGAAATGTAGTTGTGGCCAATTCCAACTTGAAGAACCTCCATGTGTAAATTGTTTCCAGATTGTAGTTATAATGTAGGTTAAATATAGTTAATTTGTGTTTTTGTAAAATTTAGTAGACAATTTGCAGATTAATTGGGGATAACACATTTCTACGTGGAGTATTTATTTCTTATATTAAAAATTGATTGGGAAATCAAAATCTCAATTATCTCAAATTTGTCGATACAATCCTGTCAAAGTGTTCGGAATCAATTAACCGAATCCGGAACGTATCTCGCTCTCATCTCGTATGGAACGGAGATGCCACCAAAATTAAAGAATCCGCACAACTTAGACAGTGTTCAGCAAGTGATGTGGATGCTCATATCTCCACAAAAGTTGCCAATCCAGCTTTGTCCAACCTTACCTTTCAGAAAAACAACCAGCAAAAATTAGAAAAGTGAGCATGTTAGAACCACGTTTTAATGCGCTATTAACTGCTTTAGGCAGAAGAAATGGAAAGATTATTTTCACCCTGGAATAATCATTAAAGTCTTATGGTTTTTCTACAACGGAAGTACCTTAAAACTATTCAAAACAAAAATAATTTGTTGTGTAAGGGTTTCGTTAATTTCTTCCACCCAAAGAAATAACTGCGGAGCCTGGTGATCGGTGACTGCCTTTTTAACAAATACATATGGAATCTTCACTTCGCTCAATCGCCACATCCAACGATCCGAATATGAACAAGCCGTCAAAGTTTCTGATCAAAGTCAGTGTATGGGACGAGGGGTTAGGAGAGAAAAGTGGGATTAGTACTGTAAAATAACGGAAAGGCTTAAACTAAGGAGTATAAAATATTATCTTAATTATAATAAGGCATATAAATAGTAATTTGGTATACTGAAATGTAATTAATACAAATATTAAACGTTGAGGGTAATAAAGTTTCATATATGATATAGGAAGATAAAAATGCATATTTTATTTATTATTCCAAAAAAAACCATAACATATATTTAAAGTGTTTAAAATTTAGTCACTTCAATGAAGTTGCAAAAAAAGGCCGAAGTTTGGATTTAGTTGTTCACATTTGGCAGTTCATTTAATAATTCTAATTATAATTTTGTCAAATATAACTAAACTTTATTTTTATAAAACATGTTAAACATTGCGCTTAAAGATTTAAATATCAGACAAAAATAATTTTTTTATATTTAAAATTTTGTATTTTGATAGTCCGTATTCAATTTTTATAATTCACAAAATATTGACTGCAAAATATATTGCAAAATATACATATATTATATAAAAATAGTACTATTGTTAATTTTGTTGTTTAAATATATAAGGAAAAGCTAATAATTAGTTGTAAGTGTAGAACCCAAAAAAAAAATAATGATTCCTCGGAAATAACTTTGGGATTTGAAACCGAAAAATGAAATACCGAGAAAGAAAAATATATTTGCTAACTCAAACTCAAAGCTTACAATATTACACTTGTAATTTCTAATACAAGTTTTGGGATAATTTTACAAATGAGTTATACAACCTATTTATACTAAAACCTTACACCAAAAATTCAACATTGGCATATAAAAATAATCAAACATGGCATGTATGAAAATTCAAACTTATACAAATCAATTTTGACATGCAAGACAACCAATGTTCTTGAATACCATTTTTGACTTTTATTTTTAAAACTAGTCTATTTTAATTATTTTTGATTAATTTTTATAATTTCAACAGCCTCCCTTAAATTGATCAAAATAATTTACGTATACCAAGCATCGATTTCAATCTCTTGAACGTTTCTGCCTTCAGCGGTTTAGTCAGAATATCCGCTATCTGATCTTCTGATTCACAGAACTTAAGTTCGATTTCTCCATTCTTGACAAGATCTCTTATGTAGTGATACTTAATCCCGATATGGTTGCTCCTGCCATGAAATACTGGATTCTTGGCTAATGCAATCGCTGACGTATTATCACACATAATCTTTGTCAGACCATCTTGCTCGTGGTTCAGCTCACCGAGCCTTCTTCGAAGCCAAACTGCTTGACACGCTGCAGAGGTTGCTGCCACATATTCTGCTTCAGCTGTAGATAAAGAAACTACTTGTTGCTTCTTTGAAGACCACAAAAATACGCCTCCCTCGAGAAAGAATACATAACCGGAAGTGCTTTTCCGAGTTTCAGTATCACCTCCCCAATCACTATCTTTGTATCCTACAAGTATGCACTTATCAGAATATTATAGAAAATTCCATGATCCTGGGTACCTTTAATGTACTTCAGAATCCGCTTTCTACCTGCAAATGGGACTGGCTCGGTGTCTCCATGAACCGACTGATAATCCCTACTCCATAAACAATATCTGGCCTTGTTGATGTTAAATAACGTAGACTACCAAAAATGCTTTTAAAATAATTAGGATTTACCGCATCACTTGTTCCTTCTTTATTTGACTCAAGACGTTCTGCAATAGAAGTCTTCATCGAATTTGCTGATTCCATATTGAATTTCTTCAAGATATCTATGGAATATTTATTTTGAGAAATAAAACTACCATTTTCAGTCTGTTGCACTTCTATTCCCAAGAAGTAAGACATCAACCCCATGTTTGTCATTTCAAACTGACTTGTCATAGCCTCACTAAATTCAGCAAACATAAATTCACAGTTTCCTGTAAATATTAAGTCATCAACATAAAGACGGACAAACATAATGTCGCTATTAGTCTTTGACTAAATATACAGTATATGCTCATAAGGACACTTCTGAAAACCTACCTTATCAATACGCATATACCAAGTTCGTGGAGCCTGTTTCAAACCGTATAACACCTTCTTCAACCTGTACACCAGGTTCTCCTGTCCTTTCTTGGCATATCCAGGTGGTTGCTCGACATAGACTTCTTCCTCCAAAAAACAATTCAAGAATGCTGACTTTACATCCATCTGACGTATCTTCCACCTGTGTTGGGCTGCAATGACTACTATCATCCGTATATTATCCATTCTGGCAACTGGTGCGAAAATCTCGTAGTAGTCAATTCTCGGCTTCTACTTGTAGCCTTTGACCACCAATCTTGCCTTGAACTTTTCCACCTCTCCGTTGGGTCGGTACTTTATCTTGTAGAAAATCATTCTATCCATCATATGTGCGCTTTGGTTGTACTAGCATGATTTTCAGGTATAGGTTTTGATGAATGACAAACAATGAAGTCAACTTGTTAAACAATGTTATTGTATGACAAACAATGAAGATGCATTAGCAAACAATCAAGATTGAATGCCGAGAAGCATATTGATGGAGCAACGTTTAAGTTATCTCGTCTTTTGGCTCAACATAGGTCATCATTAATATGCATAAAATCATTTTATTAAATCATATATATCATAAACATTTTTAATATACTTCAAACAAAATGATTTTAACGTCTTCGTTTTAACCAAAATGGTTTTTGAAGTAAGTTTTCGATTCTGGTATATTCTGGTATATTCTGGTATACTCCAGCTTGGATTCTGATATACTCTGGTATATTCCAGCTTTGCTGGAAATTCCGCAAGGCAACATAATCGATTATGTGATTGGAATAATCGATTATTTCACTATTCGTTGCCTTCCCAACTTTCCATTTTATGAACGTTGAGAAGATAATCGATTATGAAAAGTGGATAATCGATTATCTTACATAAAATCAGCATAATTGATTGTCAATTAAGCAACGGACATACAACTTCTAACACCTATAAATAGAGGTCTTTTGAGCTGATTTTAAACACACAACACCTCTCATTATTCATATACATATTGATATTATTTGTGCATCATTATAAAGCTTTTGTTGAGCCATTTGAGAGACAACCTTGAGTTGTTCATAGAGCTTATTTTGTATCTCTTTATCTCCTCTTATTAGAGAGCTCTTGTTGTAAAAGAGAAAGGTGTTTGAGAAGACCATATCTTCTCATTGATTGTCGGGGTTGCTAAGTACCCTCAATCTTAGTGTGTGAAGTCTTGTGGTGCGGTATCCACGAGCGAGGTGAAGTCTTGAGGTGAGGTATCCTCGAGCAAGTTGAAGTCTTGTAGAGTGTACATCTACGAGCAAGTGTAACGGTTTGTTAGGAACCCGTAAGCTTAACGGAGTTAGTGGAATCTCGAGAGAATCTCTCGGGGACTGGACTAACCACTCGTTGTGGTGAACCAGGATAAATTCGGTATTCCTTACTATTTTAATTACCGCATTTACTTTACTCCTGCAATTTTAATTTCGCAATATTTATCAATATTCTTGTGCTGCACTATTCACCCCCCCTCTAGTGACGGGCATAAATCTTAACATATCTTGTACACCCACTTGACACCGATTGGCTTCTTTCCTTCTGGCAAAGAAGTTAATTCCCACGAGTCATTCTTCTCGGTAGAATGAGTTTCCTCATTCATCGCATTGATCCACTTCTCGTCACCTGCTGCATCTTCATAATGCACTGGATCACAATCTGCAAAAAGACAAAAATTCACCAGAGTTTCATTGGTGATGTCATCATCGCCTTCATTGTCTTTTAGTGACAACATAATCATTGAGGTGAGCTGGTGACACGCTCGTTCGACCCGAACGCCGTAATTGCTCTACCGGTTCTACTGGCTGAAGAGATGGAGGATCACTAGCGGGTGGTTCAGGTGTTGAGATATCTTCCTCGTCTGGCTCTTTTGACTCGATCAGTATACCTCTCCCAGCATCATATTTCTTTCTCTAGCTCCACGCTTCATCTTCAGCGAACCGAACATCTATGCTGACGATCAATTGTTTCGTGACTAGATTATATAACTTATAACCCTTCGTGACTTCACTGTACCCAATAAAGATACACTTCTGGCTTTTATCATCCAGCTTCTTTCTCCTCTCATCTGGTACATGGGGATAAGCTATACACCCAAACACCCTTAATGAAGAAACATTCGGCTTACTCCAACTCCAAGCTTCTTCTGGAGTTCTCCCGTTCACGATATTTGTCGGGCATCTGTTCAACACGTACACAGCACAGGCAACAGCTTCTGCCCAAAATTCCTTTGGCAAACCTTTCCCCTTTAGCATGCTTCTTTCCATTTCAAAGATTGTCATGTTCTTCCTTTCAGCCACACCATTTTTTTAGGTGTATAACTTGCTGTCAACTGATGAAGAATTCCTTTTTTTTTTGCAAAACTCTTGAAATTCGTTAGAAGTGAATTCACCACCTCAATCGGATCTCAGATTTGTCAAATTAAAGCCACTTTGTTTTTCAACAAAAACTTTAAATTCTTGAATTTTGAAAAAGCTTCTGATTTTTCTCGGAGAAAATAAACCCAAGTTTTTCTGGTACAATCATCTACAAAAGCAAGCATGTATCTCTTACCTCCTGGAGATTCCACTTCGACTGGGCCAGACAAATCTATATGCACTAACTCCAAAGGTTTCTTTGATGTCTTCAATTTTTCAGTTGGAAAAGAATCTCTATGCTGCTTCCCAAGAAGACATCCTTCACACTGTTGATCAGGAGCATCGATCACCGGTAATCCTGTCACCATTTTCTTTTGGGACAATAATTTCAGCCCTCTGAAATTTAAATGGCCACATCGGAGATGCCATAGCCAGGTTCTATCTGTCGCCACTGCTTGAAAGTTCATCACTCCTTTATTGAGAGTGAGAGAGTACATCCGATTTTTTGCCATGTTTACCTGAGTAATCATCTTGTTGTTTTTGCTCCGGATGGTGCAAACTCCGTCTTGAAAGAGAATCTGGTGCCCCTTTTCTGAAAGTTAGCCAACGCTCAATAGATTCCAGAAAAGACCAGGTACAAAAAATATTTGCAATAGTAACATCGATGTCATCCTTGGCTTTAATTTTCATGTCACATTTGCCTTTCACACTAATCTTCGTCTTATTCCCAAAGTTCACTTCTCCTCCCTCGTACTCGTGCAACTTTAAAAATAGATCTTTCCACCCGCACATATGATTCAAGCACCCGCTATCAAGGTACCAAACATCTCGACCTCTAGCCACTTGTTCACCAGCGTCACATGCTATAACCATATCTTCACCAGCTTCTGCCACGTGTGCCTGCTGCGACTATCCGTTCTGATAATTTGGACATTCATTTTTAAAATGTCCAAATTTTTGACAGTTGTAATATCTGACCTTTGATTTATCAAAGATCCTTCCAGAAGAATTATTTGCCTTTATTCTGTTGCCGCCTCGTTCGCCATTGCGCTAGTGACCGTCATTACCACCGCGACTTCCTGGTATGAAATTACTTTGCAATGCCTGCTCTGGTTGAGAGATTCCATCCTTCTGGTTCATTCTCTGCTCGTGAGAACTTAATGAACCCAACAACCTGTCAACTAACATGGTTGATGTATCTTGGCCTTCCTCGATGGCTGTTACAACATAGTCAAATCTTGCGGTTAGAGATCGTAGTATTTTTTCTACTACTCTCTGCTCATCCAACACTTCCCTGTTGGACCGCAACTGATTCACTATGGACCGCACTCGGTCGAAATAATCGGCAACACTTTCCGAGTCTTTCATTCTAAATGACTCGAAATCGACCCGGAGCGTCTGCAATCGGACCTGCTTCACTCGTTCATCACCTTTGTAGGCTTTCTGCAAGATAACCCATGCTTGGTGAGCTGTCTCAGCGACTGATATTCTTTCAAATACCAGCTCGTCAACAGCTTGAATGATGGCATATAATCCCTTCTTATCCCGCTTACGAGTTTCAACTAATACCTATTTCTCCTCATTTTTCATATCCTCGAACGCAACTGCATTAGCTACCTCTGTGTAGCCGCTCTCCACCAAGTCCCATAAACTTTGAGATCGGAAAAATATCTTCATTTGGATTGACCAGTTGTTGTAATTTTTTTCGGTGAGTTTTGGAAGCTGAAATTGAATCGTGTTACTAGACGACATGATTCCATATTTTTCTACCTCACTACACTCAGCCTTGCTCTGATGCCAAATGTAGAAACAAAAAAAAATAATGATTCCTCGGAAAAAAACTTTGGGATTTGAAACCGAAAAATGAAATACCGAGAAAGAAAAATATATTTGCTAACTCAAACTCAAAGCTTACAATACTACACTTGTAGTTTCTAATGCAATTGGGATAAGTTTTACAAATGAGTTATACAACCTATTTATACTAAAACCTTACACCAAAAATTCAACATTAGCATACAAAAATAATCAAACATGGCATGTAAGAAAATTCAAACTTATACAAATCAATTTTGTCATGCAAGACAACCAATGTTCTTGAATACCATTTTTGACTTTTATTTTTAAAACTAGTCTATTTTAATTATTTTTGTTCGATTTATATAATTTCAACAGTAAGTTCAAATATTAATTATTTCGTGATCAGTTCAAATGTTAATTATTTCGTATTTATGTTAATAAGTTAGAAATAAAATATCATAGTAATAAGTTTTTCTTTATAGTGTTAAGAGCTTTAAGGATGTTTCAGTCATTTTAATAGAAAAAGTGCTTACCGGCACTTGTTTACCAAATATTTCAACAACTTTTTTTTCAACTTCAATATAATTATTCAAACGCATAACTATTTATTTATAAAACCAGCTCCTGCACTTAAAAAATGCCACTTTTTTTAAGCCAATCCAATCGGGCTCTTAGTCGACATCGGCTATGTTCCATAAAAACTCCTTTTTTTCTTCTCAAGTGCGTGTATAAAATTAGAGAGTAGACATCAATACCTTTTTTGTTTAATGAAAAAAGTACCTAATTGGTTTGACTTGGTTCAGGGCAATGCAAGTAATTTCATTTTAATTAGTCCCTCACTTTTCAATCTTTACTTGGTTAACTTGGACATTTTTATTATATGATCAAGAAATGCTTTCTGTAACTCTCAAACGGTGTGTGCAACTGTAATATTTTTAAAAGGGGCTTTATTTTTAATACAGAAGTCATATAAGTATACATTTTTCACCAAAATAGGCAAGCATCAAGTATTATACTTACTTTTTCCTGAATCTGAGTGAAAGTAATTTTTTTTTTTTCTGATGTATTAGTCTTGTCATAGGGGTAGCAAAATGGTTCATAGAAAATAGTTAACCACTCATATTATTCATTAAAAAATGAATTGGATAATAAACTAATTAAAAACGGGTCAAATATGGATAAGAACCATATTATCCATTTAGAATATGGATAACTAATGAATCTAACTTTTACATTTGTAAAACCTCAAATTAGGGAGATAAGAATTTTTCCGAAAGTGATCATATACAAGAAGTTATGGGTAATATGGCTACTCATATTATCTACCGATTAACCCATTTTTTATCCATATCAAATATAGGTCGGGTCGGATAAATTACCCGTTTTTTATTATCTGATTTCGATCCGAACTATATCTGACCGGGCCCGCCAGTTTGCACTCCTACTCTTGCATTATAATTGGGGTTTTGTGGAGTATTAAAAGTAGAAATGGTACATGAGGGTCATAATAGTATTATTAATTTGTGATATTCCATAATTCTTTTTTTACAAGAATAACCTTATTCATTATGTACCCTTTATTTGAGAGAAGAGGTCAATTATCATTACCTCTTTTGCTGTTTCAAATGACATCCCAAGATAATAACGAATTTCCTCAATTTTACATTAGTATCTATGTATATTTGAACAAACAGGAACACTGATGATGTGTCATATTAATGTACCACTAGAGTTTATGATGGTATAGTATGTACTCTCCGTCCTTGACATGAAGTTTTGAATTTAGGCCCTAGTATGGAGTCTATTTTGGTGGAGCTTTTTACCTCCAAAATGAAGCTTCGTAGAGCGAGTCCAAATTAATGGGGCTTCAAAGTGCATAATAGATATTATAGGCGGATCTAAAATTTCTAGCATATGGTGCAATATAAAAAAAGGAGGAAAAAAATATATTAAATGAGAATTAATCCTTTCGTCTTAGTAAATAATTCAACATTCAACCAAGTGTACTATTCAACTTTCTTATAGAATGAATATTAACAGTTAATATTATATGAACTTTAATAATATGTGCATAAAATATATAATTTTACGAAAAAACCATATGAGTCCACGTGCTCCATAATCTCTCCTATAAATTTAGCCCTCCGGGATACCAAGGAGAAAACCAAAAAAGAGAAATTTGAAAGGAAATGATTATGTTGTAATTTGTAGTTGGTGATAATTGATCATAAATAAAAAACAAACACAAAATGATTTGTTTACAAGCTCGAGCTTTCGACCTTACTATATATCGGCATGAATCTTTAATTTGAATTGGATTAATGAATATTCTCACCTACCAATATGATAAAACAATGGGTTGGCCAAGCTGAGTATGTCTTTCAACACGAGGTCAAAAATTGGCCACGCGTCATAATAGCAAGATGACTTTTTTACTTTTGTAATACTTAAAAAGAATCTTATAATTACACTAATTTAGGTAAGTGGGAAAGAAGGAAACCAAGAGGAAAAAGTTAGGAAAAAAAGAAAACAAGAATAAAAAAGTAAATTTTGGTTGGTGTCCAAACCCACGATCTTTTAGACCTATATAATCCTAAGATAATATACATAATTCTAATGCAACTTAATTAGTTTCCATTCAAAGCTAGCAATAAACCTCAAAATACCTTTATCTCTCCAAGAATGGGAAGCTTATCATTTGAGAAGGTATTCTAATATTTCATCCAATTTCTACTTATCATTACAATCTCCATGACTTTGCCGAAAAAAATTAAATTATTCGGATTTTTCTAGTTTGTTATTTATGAAACTAAAAATTAACTCATGGGTAGTGCACCTACTACAGATTATGGAATTGGATTATTATCATTGTTCATTAATACCCAAAAGAAAATTTATTTACAATTTTTTCCTTTTGGTTTAGCTGAAGGACTTGAGGTTAATTAATCCCATTCTTGTTTTTTGCTTCATCTTTCAGCATGGTTTCTAATATGTTGTCTTGAAGACGAAGGAAACCAAAAAAGCAAACACACACACACAAACACAAATCATTCTTTTTTCTTACCAATTTTAGTCGTTTGCATGGTGTTTTAGGTCTATTAATACCTTCTAAACATTTAAAAAAACAATTATGTTCATGTTTTTGAAAATTAATATGGGTTCTCTTGTGTGATAATGAAGGAATTTGAGCCATCGGCAGTAACTCCCAGGGGATTGGCACCACCTGGTTTAATAGGAAATGGAGATTTTGGAGAAATTAAAAGACTAAAGCTGGCAACACCAACTGCACCAAGGAAGAACTTGAATATTACAGTGACAGAGCCAGGGTCCAGAAATAGTGGACAAAGTCTCGACTGTATTTTGATGAATTATATTGACACACTTTCCCAGCGTATCAACTATCATATAGGTAATTCGTCTTTTATTCTTTAAAATACATAATATTCATGCATATACGATGGTCAATTTTTAGTATATATACATAAAAAGCATTATAAATATGGTGTGATTTTTTAGCATGAATTCCATCTAAAGATTCTTGGTATATATATGTATATAAAATATTATGTGTTCTACGTATTTATCTATAGTAAATTGCCGACTAAATTGGCATGCAAGACGGTTCTAAGTCTCGTTCCACGACATGGGGTTGACGATTTCTTTTAGGAATAGGAGGACTTGACAAATAATATTTGAGGCATATTTACCTTTCAAATATTTAGAGATGAACGCGACAAAATTATTATATTAATCTATTACAGATTCTTGATTAATGCTGTCAAAATGGACTGATTCAATTAAGCTCAACGTTATTTAAAATGAAAAATTGATTAATTGTCTTTGACTATAACACTCTTTAAAAAAGGATAACTTCTTTATTTATTTTTGTGAATTTCCTAAAGTTGGGTTGTTGAAATATTGTTTTTAATGTTTCAGGTTATCCAGTGAACATATGCTACGAGCACTACGCTAGCTTAGCCCCACTATTGCAATTCCACTTGAATAATTGTGGTGATCCCTTTCTTCAAAACACTGTGGATTTTCATTCAAAAGATTTCGAAGTGGCTGTTTTGAATTGGTTTGCAGACTTATGGCAAATTGAAAAAGATCAATATTGGGGTTATGTTACAAATGGCGGCACTGAAGGAAATCTCCATGGCATTTTGGTTGGGTATGCACCAATTTTGACTACTTTCCTCTCTTTCTTAATTTCCTATTTTGGAAAAGAAAAAGAATTTTGAAATAGACTAACCAAGTATGTTGAGAAAGTTTTATATATCCTAATTTTTTTATATGTTTGATTGGGTGAGCGACAAGAGGGGTTGCTCTGATGGTAAGCAACTTCCACTTCCAACCGAGAGGCTGTGAGTTCGAGTCTCCCCAAGAGCAAGGTGGGAAGTTCTTGGAGGGAAGGATGTCGGGGGTCTATTTGAAAACAGTATCTCTACCCAAGGGTAGGGGTAAGGTCTGCATACATACTACCCTCCCCAGACCCCACTAAGTGGGATTATGGATTGTTGTTGTTGTTGTTGTTGATTGCGTGAGCCGTAAACACTTTCTTCAACCACTCTAGCTTTATGCAAAATATAATAAAACACCTAATCAGCCACCCAATTTTATAAATTCTATTTCAATGAAAGAAGTTATTTACTTTTGTAAAAAAAAAAAAAGAAGTACTCGTAGCTGGTTGTTTCTCATCTAACAAAGTTAAAGAAATGTGGGATCAGAAAGTCAATGTTGAAATATATGAACAAAATTTTAAAAAAATAATAATTTATGCGCTATAATTAATTTAATGAGAGCAATTAAAATGGAAGTTTTTTTACTATGATTATTTTTGCAGGAGAGAATTACTTCCAACTGGGATATTATATGCATCAAAAGACTCTCATTATTCGGTCGCCAAAGCTGCGATGATGTACAGAATGGACTTTGAAATCGTTAATACATCAGTACATGGAGAGATGGATTATTCAGATTTGAAAGCAAAATTACTTCAAAACAAGGGCAAACCAGCAATAATTAATGTTACAATTGGTAAATATTCTAATATATATCTTCCCTTTAATCTTGTTCATTTTCGCTAGAGAATTTCAGGATAATCTAGTAATTAATGATTTTAATTTTTACTCTAGGTACTACCTTCAAAGGAGCTGTTGATGAACTTGATATTATTCTTCAAACACTTAAAGATTGTGGTTATACATATGATCAATTTTACATTCACTGTGATGCAGCACTTAATGGGCTTATTATCCCTTTTATTAAAAATGTAAGTTCTTTTTTTTCTTAGGGGTATTATCATTTTTAACTTGCACCAAAAATTATTTATATTTGGGAGCCGAAAAAGAATTAAAAGTTTGTATAACTTTTGTATATAACATACAGTGTCTATATATATACAAAAATATTTATACATTTTTTTAGCTATTATTTTTAGAGCGACTATACAGTGTAATTTTTCCTTTTACTTTCTTACTTATTAAAATATTAAAGTATTATAACTTAAGATAAAATTAGCTCAAACATTTATGATATGTATTTTACAACAGATGATTTCATTCAAGAAACCAATTGGAAGTGTCACAATTTCTGGTCACAAGTTCTTGGGATGTCCAATGCCTTGTGGAATTCAAATAACAAGGAAAAGTTACATTAACAACCTCTCAAGAAAAGTTGAGTATATTGCTTCAGTAGATGCCACAATATCTGGAAGTAGAAATGGTTTAGCTCCAATATTCCTGTGGTATAGTTTAAGCTGTAAAGGACAAATTGGGCTTCAAAAAGACGTGAAGAGATGCCTTGACAATGCCAAATACTTAAAAGATGGTCTTCAACAAGCAGGAATGAGTGTCATGCTTAATGAACTTAGTATCACAGTTGTCCTGGAGAGACCTCGTGACCATGAATTTGTTCGTCGTTGGCAGCTTTCTTGTGTGAGAGATATGGCACATGTTATTGTTATGCCTGGTATAACCACAGAAATCTTGGATGCTTTCATCAATGATTTACTGCGACAAAGGAAAAAATGGTACAAAGATGGAAAGGTTACACCTCCTTGTGTTGCTCAAGATATTGGTGCTCAAAATTGTGCTTGCTCTTATCACAAAATTGATTTCATTATCCCATAGAAGAGATGTAAATCTATTACCTCTTTGCTACTGAGTTTGTCTTCTATAGACATGGCATTTTCTAACTCTTTTTATGACTTCATTTTTTTTATTTACGTCCACAATGAATTGTATACTCTAAGTAGGGTTGCTATTGTACCCCATAAAAAAAATGTCTGAGAGAAATATATGGTTTGATGCACATGGTTATATTTGAGAATCAGTTTCACAACATAGTTTACATGATATCTTGATTACTCTCTTACAATTATGATTTCATCAGATCTATCACATTGATTAGAAGTTAACTTTTGAAGTTGCAACCCCGAGATAACAAAGTGGGAAAGCAAATCTTCCACCAATTGTTTTTCTGTCTGAAACACAAAATCAAATAACTCCAATATTGCCTTAATCACCTCATAACTAGCATAATTCCATTTAGTGAGTGTAATGGTGAACATAGATTGGGATTTAACATTATCAAATAATTCCGTGTAATATTATTCGCTTTATCCAAAACTCATATGACTTTAATTAAATTCCTCTTTACGTTTTAGGGTTTGCCTCTTTTTGTATACCAAACATCTTCATTGTATTTTGTTTATGTGGAAATTTTCCTACATGATTCTTACATACACTTCTTTTTGAAGTCTTCCAAATAAACCTAAAATTTAAAGCAAAATAAAAATAAAATAAACGTGAATAATATATAGGACAACAATTTGTGCGCATAGTGAGGACTTCATCAATCAATAAGCTGGTGAATTTATTTTAAATTTTTAAATTTTTTGATAATTTGTTGTAAATAAAGAAGTGCGCATATTTATTATAAATATATGAAAGACAAAGCAAGTCTATCGGCTCTATGGTTTCCATCATTCATCATTGAAAAATTAACTTGGGTGCTTTAGCGACGCACTGAAAAAGCATTCGTAACAGGGACGCAAAGGTCACTGTTTGGCTAAAAAGTTATTCGAATACTTAAATCGCTCTAAAATAATCTAAAATGATATGGGTTAATCAGAATCAAGGGTGATATGATCTAAAAATGTAAAATGATCAAGATCTTTGATTATAATGTAAATGAATCCGGGTATAAGAGCAATAAGATAAATAGTAGACTTTTTACACAAGAGAGAGAGAGAGAGAATAAGATAGAGAGAGAGAGTTGTATATTTTCAATAGTGAAATACACACAACTCTTTACAAAGGGAATGTCCCTTTTATATACTAAGGGGCCTTCCTCGAAATAATACAAAGAAAGTACAAAGGTTGGTGGCCTCGGTATACAAGTGTCAGAGCTTGATGTGACGTCGCAGCGAGTCATGTCACTCGGTCTGTTTATTGACTGAGGTCGGCCTTACTTAAGTCGACCATAATAAGGTCGTTTTCTTCATCGAGGACGTATATATGGGCGTAGGGAACAAAATTTGTCCAATAAAGTTACTAAGAGCTCGTTTGGCTTATCTGATTTAAAGTAGCTGATAAGCATTATGTGCTGAAAAGTAATTTTAAGTTCTGAAGTTAATTTAAAAAATAAGTAGTTATACGTTTGGATAGGCTGAAATTAATAATAAGCATATGAAAATTGGGTATATGAAAAGTTTTGTTTTGAAAGAAGTATTTTAGGGATAGAATAGTAAATATTTTTGTCAAATCTAAAGTGCTTATATGTTGAAATTTGATAAGTTGGGGGAGACCAGCTTATGAGTTTTGGTTTATTTTTGACTTATAAGCACTTTTAATTTTACTAAACGCGTAGATAAACCAAAAAGTGTTTATAAGTAAGTTTGACCAGCTTATAAGCTTAGCCAAACACCCTCTAACACGGATAAGCACTTTTAATTTTACCAACCGCGTAGATAAACCAAAAAGTGCTTATAAGTCAGTTTGACCAGCTTATAAGCTTAGCCAAACACCCTCTAACACGGATAAGCACTTTTAATTTTATCAAACGCGTAGATAAACTAAAAAGTGCTTATAAGTCAGTTTGACCAGCTTATAATCTTAGCCAAACACCCTCTAACACGGATGTATTAATTTTTGCCTACACGTGTATTGTATTAAAGAAATTCAATGTTTAGCTTGGAACCTAGTTAATTGGTCTGATTATTATTATATATTTACTTAAGATCGTTGTATGAACCTAAAAACAAAAACAAAAAAATTGATCTGCCTTGGGTGACAAACCATATTTACTAGACAAGAATTTAGAATTTATGCTTTACGAGTCCAACCTTTAAGAGTTTTAACATTTAAAATATTATATATTCAAAATTATATAAGTTTATAATTTACTATTTACTGCAATTTTAAGGAATCCTTTTACTTTATATATCGCATCGAAAGTATTGAATTCATAAGAAAGAAAAGCTGCATCCACCATTATTATTTAGAACTGCACAGTCCTAGACTCCTAGTGTTTAATTTCTTACCAACCAATATTTTTTCCCAAGTCAAAATTAAGTAACGTGGAAATACGAGATGACAACATGCTTAGACATTAGAACTTAGTCTTGAGATTTAACATTTGATTTTCATTATTTGATATTTTCCATTATCCAATTTTTCATAATAAAGTACAATATCCAAACAAGCCCAATCATTTTAATCATAATCTAAGCAAATGCTATCCCAAGCACATATGTCATGTGTCATTTATTTCAAACAATAAATAATAAAATAGAATCCACTAAGACTCTGACAGAGTTCAAAACTAAATCGTAATCTTAATTCTTTATTCAGCTAATTAACTTAGTTGATACTGTTTTTGCTGTCCCTTCTCAGTTCTAACTACCCCCATTAGACATCCTTTTTGAAGTGGTCAATAAATATATTGCAGCTAAGAGTGTGATAAGTTGTAGTTTTGTATAGTTTACTAGTGATTAATAATTTATTGGTGACAATTTATATGTTTTACTTTTCTTTTTAATTAGTTTGCCAAAAAAATGTCATACTTTCTTATTCGAAAATAATTCACCCCTAAAATTCATACTTTACTCGTAATAAGAAGATTTATAGTCACACAAATATTCTTGAATTGTTTGAGACCACAAATTTCAAAAAAAAAATAAATCTTTTTTTCCTTAACCTCTATATCGAGACAAACACTGCCTCAATTGGAACAGAAGGGGTAATATATTTTAGTTACCAAAAAATAATAAAAATATATACATACACACACACACACACACACATATATATATATATATATATGTATATATATATATATATATATATATATATATATATATATATATATATATATGTATATATGTATATATATATATATATGTATATATGTATATATATATATATATATATATATATATATATATATGTATATATATATAGTGTAATTATTAGGGTATATGTCACTATTACAGGGATTTAACATTTAAATTTTATTAATAATTTTTTTTTGTGTGTGTCCCCTTCTCGTGTCTCGTACTTTTACTGTAAACTGGCTATTCAAACTTACATCGAAAAATCCCATATCAAGAATAAAGCGCTACCTCACACAAAGGTTTGATAAATCATTGCCCGGAGAGAAGAAAAATTGATAAAAAATAACGATATTAGGGTAATAAAGTTTCTATATTATAACTTTTTAACAAGTCAAGTACCACCGGTTATTCAATGGGCTCATGACGGGATTTTTATATTCCTATATCACATATGAAACTTTATTACTTTTAATGTTTAAGATTTTATTTAATTACAAACCCGTATATCAAGTTACCAATCTTATGCCATACTTAATTAAGGGTCTAATTAATGGGCAATTTTTACTCCTGAATTAAAGGTATACATATCTAATTAATGGGTAGTTTTTACTCCTTAATTAAAGGTATCCATATATCCCACGTTTATCTCTCCTTACCCTTCACCCCTTACCCACGTTTTTACCCATACCCCGCATTCTTTTTACCATTTTTCCTCTTCTATAACCAAACAAAATTCTCTGTTTCTGGAAAATGATTTGTTTGAATTCCGTTTCGACGTCACCTGATCGAAAGGTTGCAGACATCACCATCGTGGCCATCAAAATTGCAGGCATCACTATCGTGGCCATCAAGTGTCATAAAACAGCATGGGCGATACGTTAGTGTCGATCCAATAAATGGAAAAAGACGTGATAATAAATCACTTGTAAACTTCTTCTCATATTTCTTGATTGGAATGTTATGAATTGCTATTTTGGCACCTTTTATTTGTAGTTTTTTGTAAAAATTTTGTAGATGAAGAGCCAATTGTAAACATGTGACATCCACAAGTAATTTGCAACTTGTCTGCAAAATTTTACAAAAACTACAAATTAACTATATTTAACCTACATTATAACTACAATCTGGAAAGAATTTACACATGGAAGTTCTTCAAGTTGGAATTGGCCACAGTTATATTTCTTATTTTCTAGACATACAATGTACCGCTTTACATTATCCAACACAATATGTATATGATCTGTTGAAGCCCTCACATGCATTTTCAGAACAAACACAAAGAAAAAAAAATTACAATATTAGAAATACAGTATCTACAATATATATATATATATATATATATATATATATATATATATATATATCTATATATATATATATATATATATATATATATATATATATTGTAGATTATCTATAATTTATCTACAAATTGACTACAAACTACAAGTAAACTACAATTTGTCTATAATTTATCTACAATATGGAGACACTGTATATTAAAATATTTTTTCCTGCACCAAAAAAAAGAAATTATAGTCAAATCATAGATATATGTAGTAAATTTGCAGATAATATCATAAAACTAAGAAGCCCTATGGCTATTATTTTTTTTCTCATTTTTGTTGTTCTTTACATGCTTTTAGTATTGTCATTGACTTCATTTTGATCTTAGCCTTGAAGATGTTGAAGGGGTTTATTAGTACCGGTGGGAGGATTAGTAGAAGATAAGGGTATATGTACAGGGTGGTGGATCAGGATCCTCAAACACCCTAGTCCTGCTGCAAAAGAACTTGGTATTGAAGTCTCTGAAACCTCCCGTGATAGAAGAAACGGTGAAGAATAGATTTATTTAACTTTGAGTTGTTGAAACTCAAAATTTTGAATTGTTCATTCTTTTTTTTCGAGAATTTGAATTGTTATTGTGGAGAAAAATACGCATATGAGAAACATCCTTCCCCTTTTTAAAAATTGAATTTAATGTAGAATAAATTAACACCAAGATTTTCTCCTTAATTTTAGAGAATATTCTGCCTTTTAATGCCTCATAGTCGAACGGTACAAAATTTGTAGGCAGAACGTGGACTGCACGGATAATTAACACATAATATATATTTTTGGTAATAAGGTTTTATATATGATATAGTAGAAAATAATCCCTTTAAGGTATCAAATAATTGACTAAATCACATTAGTAAAGCTGAGATAATTATTGGGTCATAAATGGATTGGATAATTGGCATAACTCAATCCACCTAACTTAAAATCACTTTTCTATCTATTCTTTTTTCATAATGTGTAGCTATGCAGCTGAGTTAAGAAAATATTCAACATCGCAATATATCATATATATAGTCAAAACCATTTATTTGTCTTTTCTTTTCTGTTTTTGACAATATTCTCTTACGGTTTGTGTTGTATTTTGCCTTCCATAGCCAGTACTATTGAAATCCCATACAATATTATTCATTTCCTTCCATATACAGTACACCAAGACAACCATTATAGCAGTGTCAACTTCCCTGCATCTTCTCCATTTAAGTAGTCTAGTTACTCTTCTCTAGATCCCTGTTATCTCTATATTTTGTATGCCTATATTCATCTACTGTAACACTTCCCGTAAGCATTGCTGTGAATATACACAATCAGAGAGTAGATATTGGGCAGTTTCCTCTTTTGTTCCACATATTGGACATCTATCTTCTTGTCTAATGCTCATGCTATACAATCTGGACTTTGTCAGCAGCCTTTGATGCATAGTGATCTGCAAATAAAGTTGTGTTCGGGTAGGTTCATGCTATTCCATACCCATCTTCTCCATGGCCAGTTCTCATTTTCTCCCATTCTCCATGTGTGTTATCCCTTTATTGTGTACTTTCCATTGGCATTGCTCCATAAGTTGTGATTATAGCCTGAAGCAAATATTTTCTTGATTCTACATATTTTCTTCCAATACCAGCAAGCATCAATGGGGCATTATTATTTCCATCAATCCTTCTCCTTTAAGTAGACATCGTTGATCCATTTCATCCATAAGTTGTCAGCTTTTTGAATTATATTCCATACATTTGGCAACTGCAACTTCATTCCATTTTATTATATATGTTACCCCCAAACCTCCTTCTTGTTTTTTCCTTCATGTTGGGTTATATATTTTAAAAAATTTGAAACACATCTTCAAATATCCAGTTAAATGTATCACCAAACACTGATTTGAAAATATCTTTCGAAAAAAAAACCTATGTCAAAACGACTCCTCAATTTTTGAAGACGAGATTCAAAATATTTTGAAGATAATTTCCAAAATTGAAAAATTGAGCTTTATCTTTTTTTACGTAAACAATATTTTCCTCTCATAATAATGCAATACTTTTTCAAGTCAAATTCATGTCCAATTGTGATCACTTGATCTTAAATTGCGATCATTTGATCGCTCTTGTAAAGTTCCAGCATTCGCATTTGCGGACAAATCATCGCAGTTGCGATGACAACAAACATGTGAGTTCCTTCGCATTTGCAATGAATCTTTAACATGCGTTTGCAATATCTGAACCAGAACAAAAAATTGGGAATACGGGATTTAGCTTATTTTTCACAAATTCTAAACCCTAAACATCCTAGAGGCAATTTTCTAAGAAGATTTTTTTCCCAAAAAAATGATAAGAAACTTCCATATTTTTTTTTCAATTACTCATTACTTTCTACGTATTTTCAACATTAAATCTAGGATTTTCATGTTAAAACTTAGGGATTTTGGTATAATTTAAATTTTTTGTAAAATAAAAATTTATACTTCAAATTGAGGTCGCATTTCGAAACTAATAGTATAATCGGGCTCGGGGGTTGACTGAGTAATCGGTTTTGGTCCGAATATCATGTTTTGACCAAGCAGGTTCGGGATTGACATTTGTTGACTTTTCGGGAAAAGCATAAAGATCCTAACTTTATGTATTATAATTGATTTCCCTAGCATTGTTTGTTGATATAAAGTCGATTTTGTTAGATTCGATTGGTTGGGAGGCTAATTTTAGAAATAAACCCTCGGTTGAGCTTTGATTTAATTGCGGTGCAAGATAAGTGTTGAGTCTATTCTTGATTTGAGGGAATTAGGAACTCTTGAACTATATGTTATGTGAATTACATGTGTAATGGAGTATATGCGAGGTGATAGGTGTATATATGCTGTCAAAGCGATTGTCCCTATGCTTTCCCGTACTACATTAATTATCTTATTCCTTGTCTTAATTATTATATGTTTTAATTGCTTTCTATGCCGTAACTTGTTACCTATCATCTATTTACTCTTGTATTGAAATGTTTGTTTTTTCCATAATTTCATGATTAATTTTTAATCGCCTTAATTATCTTACTTGTATAATATAACTCATATATTTGGCTTGTCTTGTCACTTTGTGTTAATTGTAACATTCCTTGATTTGGTATGAGGTTCCTTATTGCTTTGCTTTCACATTCTTTAATCGTAGAGATTCACGTGAATTGAGTTGTTAAATTGATTACATTTACTGATTTTGTTTATAGATCGGATTGCACGGTGCAACGAGTGAAGTAATGGATGATTGATATAGATATTGATATGGTGAGATCGGGTTGCACGCCGTAACAAATGTTATATGTGATTTTAAAATAAAGGAGGATTATGATAGTGATTCTTATTTTATATATGGCGGGATCGGGTTGCGCGTTGTAATACATTTTATAAGTTATTCTTGATATTGATGTGATGAAATATGAGAGGATTGTGAAGTATGGTAGGATCGGGTTGCGCGTCGCAACAAAGTCTATATATTGTACTCATTTGTTGTATTGTGTTAACTTTCAGTATTTTCATTAGAGATTCTAAGGACCAATATTTCTATGTCGTTATGTCATGTGTTCCGTTCCTATTGTTATTATTATTATTATTATTATATTAAGTATAGGTTACTGTAAGTGATCCACCATAGTCTCGTCACTACTTCGCCAAGGTTAGGCTCAGTACGCACAGAACACATGGGGTCGGTTGTACTCATACTACACTCTGCACTTTTTATGCAGATTTTGGAGTCGATCCTAGCTGTGGTCACTAGGTTGCTCGGATTGATTGCTTTATAAAGACTTGAGGTATAGCTGCACAGCGTCCACAGTCCTGAAGTCCCCTTTCATATCTCTCTAGTCGTTTACTCATTTCAGACAGTTATGCTTCGGTTCAGACTTTTATTTATAGTACTGTAGTTGCTCGTGCACTTATTACACTAGTTCTGGAATTGTATCTGGATATCGTTGTTGTTATGGTTTTTCTCATTCTATTTCGGTTTATTCAGTTTCTTGGCTATTACTTAATTTGAATTTTTAAAAATGGCTAAAATTATTTTAACTTTGGCTTGCTTAGCAAGTGAAATATTCGGTGCCATCAGGATCCGGAGGGTGGAAATTCGGGGTTGTGACACTTAACTACAAAAACTACTTTTTTTAAATTTTACAACTTATATGTCCAAACTTGTCACGACCCAAACCCCGGTCGTGATGGCACCAAACAACTTGTTAGGCAAGCCCGACCATTTAAACCTTTCCCAGCCAAGGTATTAACTTAGATACAAAATTTAACATAAAATCTCAGTTTGAAATAATAGAAAATACTGCAAAAAACGTAATCAAAAGAAATAACAGCCCAAAGGATCCGGCGTCACAGGTCTGAGCCTCTAGATATAACCGAACAGTATCCTATACAAAGGAAAAACCTAGATACGGAAACAATAGATAGATAGAGGAGAGATCAGGTTTTGCGGACGCCAGCAACTACCTTGATAACTCCGGTACTGAACTGCAAAGCAGCAGCTAATCGCAGCTAAGCCTCCGGGATCCCTGTATCTCAGTATCTGCACACAAGGTTTAGGGAGTAGAGTGAGCTTTCAACTAAGTGAGTAATAGCAATTAATAATAACTGAATGTAAGAAATCAGGTAAGAACACTATACAGTTCTAATATCAACAGTAACGATAGTGAATAATGCTAAACAGGAGAGAAAATCTGATAAATACTTATCTTTCCATCCGACCAGTTACGAACACTACTGAGCAGCCCGATCCAATACCATATATAAAATGTTATGGCGCGCAAACCGATCTAATATAATATATATAATGTTGCGGCGTGCAGCATGATCCAATATAAAATATAGTGTTGCGGCGCAGCCCGATCCAATATAATATACAGTTTTGCGGCACGCAGCCCGATCCAATAATATAGTACTGCGGCGCGCAACACGATCTAATATAATATACATAGGGTTGCGGCGTGCAGCCCGATCCAATAATATAGTACTGCGCTCACTAGGGTGTATGCAAACTCCAGAGGGGCTCCTTCAGCCCACGCGCTATAATACTGCGGCATGCAGTCTGATCCATATAATATCTATCATACTGCACGTGCATCCCGATCCAATATAATTTTTATATATATATATATGTATATATATATATATATATATGTATATATGTATATATATATATATGTATATATATATATATATGTATATATATATATATATGTATATATATATATATATATATATATATATATATATATATATATATATATATATATATATATGCTGCAGCGTGCAGCCCGATCCAATATAATATATATAGTGATGCGGCGTGCAGCCCGATCCAATACATGTATATGTATACACTGCTGCGGCATGCAACCCGGTCCTGGTATATATCAAATACCCTTACTACGGGGTCCTTGACCCCTCTCAATCAATATAGACTTGGCCTCTTGGGCCCATGCAGCTAAGACATGGTATTCAACCCTAGGTATTGCTCATTTAGGGTGCAAGTTACTACGTTCAGCTTATTTTATGATTTACAGTCAAAGTGAGGACAGATGGAATGTGTTCATTAGGTAAAGTGAGGTCAATCAACTGAACATGTTCCCTAAGAGTTCTACAGATCTGCACAAGTCCCCAAAACATGGCAACTAGCCCAATATGTACGGGTAAAAGCTCAGTCTCAGTCAAGAAGTGTAGTAAATCATCAATTGGGATGGACCTAGTCCGAGTCCCTGGCAGAAGTTTCACCACGCTCATCATATGACATGTGTTTTATCTCAACATACCCTGCATAGTGAAAATACCGAGTTTCAAACTTTCAGTATATCGTTCATAACTATTACTCACCTAAAACCGGCTAAAATCGTAGCTTGCCTTCGTTTTCCTCGCAAATCGACGTCCTAGGGTGCAGAATCTGATCAAACCCACAAGGAATATGTTATAATAGGCTAAAGAGACATAACCCAATCGAAAGAACTCGAAAAACGCCCAAAAATACAAAGTTGGCAAAACCCGGGCCCACTTCTCGAAAAATTACAAAATTCACATCACCGGAATCCTTGTCTCGCCACGACTCCGTACATATCAAATTTACAAGGATCAGAGTCCATTTGTCCCTTCAAATCAACACTTTAAGCTCACTTGGGTTTCAAGCCCTAACAACCATTTTTACCCTTAAAAACCTTGAATTCTTAGTGTTTAATCCATGTTTTTACACTATAATGACATATTCTAGGTCCAAGAATCCATACCTGATGATTTCCCCCAAAATCCTCTTCAAAATCGCTCCCAAACTTGCCTTAGTCTGAGGTCCAAATATTCTTCTCTTTTCAAACATGTAAAATTACTGTTCATTTAACCCAGCACGATTTCCGCTTACGCGGTCAACGGAACGCTCCAGCGGTCGCCACTTATGTGGCCACACAACCGCCTACGAGGTCTCACTTGAATCACATGGACCGCTTCTGCGGTCAAAATACCACTTCTGCGGTAACCATTTCTGCGATTTCCAAACCGCTCCAGCGGTCCGAGCCAGCCTCCCTCAGGCCGCTTATGCGGAGAACCATCCGCTTCTGCGGTTGCCTCTTTTGCAGCACCCCTTCCAAAAAAGCGCAAATACCAGAATCCACATCTTGATTTCAAGCAACAAACTCCAAAACCTCCATTCAACCACCCGAATTCACCCCGAGGCCCCCGAGACCCCAACCAAAAGCACATAGCAAACCTAATACTTCATTCAGACTTGCTCGAATCATCAAAACGCTAATTGTCTCAATTCCAATCAAACTCTGTCCGAATCACTTCAAACGCGACAAACACTTATAATGAAGCATATTGAAGTATAAAACGTGGAAAACGGGGTGGTAACGCACTTCACGACGGGTCGGGTCGTCACATCCTCCCCAACTAAAATAAACGCTCGTCCTAGAGTGGGTCAAGAAACATACCTGGAGCCTTAAACAAACGAGGATATCTGCTCAGCATCTCCCGCTCGGTCTCCCAAGTGGCCTCCTCCACGGACTGACCTCTCCACTGCACCTTCACCGAAGCTGTGTCCTTGATCTCAACTTTCGAACCTGACGACCCAAAATAGCCACTGGCTCCACATCATAGGTCAAGTCCTCATCTAACTGGATCGTGCTGAAGTCTAATACATGAGACGGGTCCCCAACATGCTTCCTGAGCATAGAAACATGGAATACCGGGTGAACCCCTGACAAGATGGGTGGCAAAGCAAACATATAGGCCAACTCCCCAATCCTCATGAGTATCTCAAAAGGTCTAATGAACCGCAGACTCAGCTTCCTTTCATTCCAAACCTCATCACGCCTTTTATAGGCGAAACCTTCAACAAAACCTTCTCACCCACCATATAAGATACATCCCGATCCTTCCGGTCCGCATAAATCTTCTGACGCAACTAAGCCGTACGAAGTCTCTCCTAGATAACTTTCACTTTCTTTAAGGCATCCTGAACTAACTCTGTCCCCAATAGTCTAGCCTCACCGGGATCAAACCAGCCAACTGGAGATCTACACAGTCTCCAATATAAAGCTTCATACAGCGCCATCTGAATGCTGGACTAATAATTGTTGTTATAAGAAAACTCTGCAAGTGACAAGAACTCAGCCCAAGAACCTCCAATATCAATAACACAAGCACACAACATGTCCTCCAATATCTGGATAGTACGCTCGGACTGCCCGTCCATTTGAGGATGAAAAGTCGTGCTCATCTCTATCTGAGTGCCGAACTCCCGATGAAAAGTCCTCCAGAACTGGGAAGAAAACTGAGTACTCTTGTCTAAGATAGTAGAAACTGGAACCCCGTGCAACTGCACAATCTCATGCATGAAAATCTCTGCTAACCGCTCCGAATAATAGGTGGTACGCACCGGAATGAAGTGCGCAGACTTGGTCAGCCTATCCACAATCACCCAAATAGAATCAAAGTTACTCGAGGTACGAGAGAGACCACTCACAAAGTCCATTGTAATCATCTCCCATTTCAACGCTGGAATATCCATCTGCTGAAGTACACCACCGGGTCTCTGATATTCATATTTGACCTGCTGACAATTTAGACACCGAGCCACATAACTCACAATATCATCTTTCATTCTCCTCCACCAATAATGTTGAATCAAGTCCTGATACATCTTTGCGGCACCCAGATGAATAGAATACCGTGAGTTGTGGTCCTCCTCTAATATCAACTCTCGGAGCCCATCCATATTGCACAGGTAAATCCGGCCCTGCATCCGCAACACACCATCACTACCAATAGTCACTTCTCTAGCATTATCATGCTGGACCCTATCCTGTAGGACAAGCAAATGCGGGTTATCATACTGGCGCTCTGTCATGCGATCATACAATTATGATCAGGAAACCACACAAGACAACACCCGACTGGGCTCAACATATCCAACCTCACCATCCAATTAGCCAAAGCATGAACATCAACTGTAAGGGGCCTCTCCCCAATTGGAATATACGCCAAGCTACCCATACTGACCGCCTTCCGGCTCAAAGCGTCGGGCACTGCATTGGCCTTCCCCGGATGATACAATATGGTAATATCATAATCCTTGAGTAACTCAAGCCATCTCTGCTGTCTCAAATTTAGGTCCTTCTTCTTAAATAAGTGTTGAAGACTGCGATGATCCGTGAACATCTCACAGGACATGCCATATAGATAGTGCCTTTAAATCTTTAAAGCATGAACTATATCAGCCAACTCCAAAGTCATGAACAGGGTAATTCTTCTCATGAGGCTTTAGCTGACGCGACGCATACGGAATAACTCTACCCTCCTGTGTCAATACACATCTGATCCCAACTCTCGAAGCATCACAATATATCGAGTAAGAGCCTGGAGCTGATGGCAATACCAGTACTGGAGTTGTAGTCAAAGCTGACTTGAGCTTTTGGAAGCTCTTTTCACACTCATCCAACAACACAAACAGAGCATTCTTCTACGTCAATTTCATCAATAGCGAAGCAATAGATGAAAATCCCTGAACGAGCCTGCGGTAATAACTCGCAAAACCGAGGAAACTTAATCTGAGTAGCTGAGGACGGTCTAGGCCAACTCTGCACCGCCTCGATCTTCTTTCGGTCAACCTGAATACCATCACTGGACACCACGTGTCCCAAAAACGCCACGGAACTGAGACAGAACTCACACTTAAAGACCTTTGCGTAAAGTTTCTCCTCTCTCAACCTCTAAAATACCACCCTCAAGTGTTGCGCGTTCTCCTACTGGCTACCCGAGTACATCAGTATATCATCAATAAATACGATCACAAAAAAATCTAGATACGACCGAAATACAGTGTTTATCAAGTGCATGAATGCAGCTGGGGCATTAGTCAGCCCAAATGACATAACCAGAAACTCATAATGCCCATATCTCGTCCTGAAAGATGTCTTCATGATATCAGAATCCCTAATCTTCAGCTGGTGATAGCCTGAACAGAGATCAATCTTAGAGAATACCTTTGCCCCCTGAAGCTGGTCAAACAAATCCTCAATACGGGGTAGTGGATACTTGTTCTTTACAGTCACTTTGTTCAACTGTCTGTAATCAATGCACATTCATATTATGCCATCCTTCTTTTTTACAAATAACAGCGTTGCGCCCCACTACGACACACTCGGGCGAATGAACCCCTTATCTAGGAGTTCCTGCAGCTACTCCTTCAACTCCTTTAACTCTGCTGGTGCCATATGATATGGAGGAATAGAAATGGGCTGAGTGCCCGGCACCAAATCGATACCGAAGTCAATATCCTTGTCAGGCGGCATGCCCGGTAGGTCTGCTGGAAACATATCAGGAAATGCCCTCACCACGGGGACCGAATCAAGACTAGGATCCTTAGCTCCAACATCCCTCAAAACTGATAGATATGATAAAAATCCCTTCCCAACCATCCACTGGGTCATTTAGAAGGAGATTACCCTGCTGGGAACATAATTAGTCGTACCACGCCACACGATCCTCGGAATACCCGGCATAGCCAATGTGACTATCTTGGCGTGATAGTCCAGAATAGCATGGCACGGTGATAGCCAATCCATGCCCAGAATAACATCAAAATCTACCATACTCAATAGCAGCAAGTCAACTCGGGTGACCAGACCCCCAATAGTAACAAGACAGGACCGATACACGTGGTCCACAATAATAGTATCACCCACCAAGGTGGATACATACACAGGTAATGCAAGACACCCTCGGGTAGTCCCCAAATGATGAGCAAATAAGAAGATACATAAGAATATGTGGATAAATGATCAAATAAAACTGAGGCGTTCCTGTGGCAGACTAAAATAATACATGTAATAACAACATCCGAAGAAACAACATCTGACCTGCCCGGAAGACGTAGCAATGGGCCTGATCACCACCGGATCGGCCTCCCCCTCTGGAGCGACCCCTAAATGCCTGACCCTCGCCCCTAGCTGACTGGTCGGGTGCTGAAGACACTGGACCAAAAGATGAAGGCTGGCCCCTCTGCTGAGAAGAACGGGATGCACTGCAGGGGCAATTCTTCCGTATATTCCCAAACTCACCACACTCATAACAGCTCCCCGGTGCCAGGGGATAGGACTGAAGGGAACCCCTCGCACCAGAGTAGCTGGATGAAGAACTAGGCCGAGATGAACCGTGAACAGATGGGGCATGAGACGAACTCTGCCCTGGAAGTGCTCTCAGAGATGGCTGACTCTGCTGAGAGCCCTGATAACCCCGACAAGACGATCAACCACAGTAATCTGATCGAGCTTGCTGTGGAGGCTTGAAAGAACGACCCCTGCTTCGATAAAACTTGCCCCTAGATGGAGCACCACTGGAGCCACCTGATCCTTGAGGTCTCTTGGCCTCCCTCTCCTCTCTCTTCTGGCGGCAAACCGTCTCAATATCACGGGCTATATCCACTGCCTCCTCAAAGGTGTGACTCAAGACCCTCTTACGAGTCACGAGAATACGAATGGGATAAATAATCCCATATACAAATCGTCTAATCCTCTCCTGATCCGTCAGAACCATTATCGAAGCATAGTGAGCTAATTCTTCAAATCTCACCTCATACTGCATCATAGACATATCCCCCTGACGAAGCCACTCAAACTGCCCGCATAACTCCTCCCTCTGCGACCGAGGTATCCATTTCTCCAGGAAGATAGTGGAGAACTCATGCAAAGATAACGACACTGCACGTGCCATCCTACGCCGCTAATATGCCTCCCACCAAGTAAAGGCTGCTCTTGAGAAATGAAAAGTGGTAAAGGATACCCAACTAGTCTCCAAGATCATTTTCTGTCTGAATCATGCATCGACACTTATCGAGAAACCCCTGGGCATCCTCGCCCGGAACAAGGCTGAAAGTAGGAGGTGAAAGCTTGCTGAACCTCTCTAGACGATGCTTCACGTCATCTGGTATCACTGGCACCTAATCACCCTGAGCTGAAACAACTAGCTGAACATGGGCATCTGGCTGAACTGGTGGGGCCTCTGGGGTCTGCAAACCTTGTACACCCTGCTTTGGAGTGCGAGCTGCGGGGATCTGATGACCACCCCCGATCTGAGATGTAGCTGCGGTAGCCGAGACTGCCTGAGCCAGGCCAGTGCAAACTGATAAGATATAAGCCAGGGCCTCATCAAGATCCAGATTCACAATAGGCACTACTGGTGCCAAAACAGGTGGTACTGAAACCTCTACAGCTGAAGGCTGATCCTGAATGTGGGCAACAAGTGGGTCAACTGGTGCTGCCCCTGCTGCTCTGCCTCGACCATGACCCCGGTCGCATCCCCAGACTCTAGTGGATGGAAATGGTGGTCGTCCGCCACGTCCGATAGCACGCTTTCTCGCCATCTGCGAGAGAATAGAATACATAATTTTAGTACTCGGATCAATAAAGTCGCACGACAAGAATTTCAAGAATATGAAGTTTTTCCTATAGGTTCTGTAGCCTCTCGAGGATAAATAGCGATCCGCAAGACTCTACTAATTTTTCTCATGACTCGCGAAACCTGGTAACCTAGGCTCTGATACCAACTTGTCACAACCCAAAACCCGGTTGCGATGGCATCAAACACCTTGTTAGGCAAGCTCGACCATTTAAACTATTCCCAGCCAAGGGATTAACTTATACACCAAATTTTACATAAAATCTCACTTTGAAATAATTGAAAATACCACGGAAAACGTAATGAAAAGCAATAACAGCCCAAAGGATCGGACGTCACAGGTCTGAGCCTCTAGATACAATCGAACAGTATCCTATACAAAGGGAAAGTCTAGATACAGAGACAAAAGATAGATAGAGGAGAGATCGGGTCATGCGGACGCCAGCAGCTACCTTGATAACTCTGGTACTGAACTGCAAAGCAGCAGCTAATTGTAGCTAAGCCTCTGGGATGCCTGTATCTTTACACAAGGTGCAGGGAGTAGAGTGAGTACTTCCATCTCAGTGAGTAATAGCAATAAATAACAAGTGAATGTAAGAAATCCGGTAAGAACATTATACAGTTCTAATATCAACAGTAACGACAGTGAATAATGCTAAACAAGAGAGAGAATATGATAAATACTTATCTTTCCATCCGACCAGTTACCAACACTGCGGCAGTCTACGATCCAATACCATATATAAAATATTGCGCATGCAGCCCGATCCAATATAATATATATAATGATGTGGCGCATAGCTCGGTCCAAAATAATATATATAATGCTGCGGCACGCAGCCCGATCCAATATAATATACATAATGTTGCGGCGCGCAACCCGATCCAACAATATAGTACTGCGCTCACTAGGGGGGTGTGCAGACCCCGGAGGGGCTCCTTCAGCCTAAGCACTATAATACTGCGGTGTGCAGTCCGATCCATATATATATATATATATATATATATATATATATATATATATATATATAATGCTATGGCGTGCAGCCCGATCCAATACATGTATATGCGAAATGTGCAGCCCGATCCGGTATGTATAAAATACCCTCACTACAAGATCCTTGACCCCTCTCAGTTAATATAGACTTGGCCTCTCCGGCCCACTCAGCTAAGATAGGGTATTCAACCCTAGGTATTGCTCATTTAGGCTGCAAGTTACTACGTTCAACTTATTTCATGATTTGCAGTCAAAGACGGGATAGACGGTATGTGTTCAATAGGTAAAGTGAGGTCAATCAGCTCAACATGCTCCTTAGGAGTTCTACAGATCGCCACAAGGCCCCAAAACATGGCAACTTGCCCATTATGTATGGGTACAAGCTCAGTCTTAGTCAAGAAGTGCAGTAAGTCATGAATCGGGATGGACCAAGTCCGAGTCCCCAGCAGAAGCATCGCCACGCTCAACATATAACGCGTGTTTAATCTCAACATAGCACCGCATAGTGCAAATACAGGGTTTCAAACCCTCATTATGTCATTCATGACCATTACTCACTTCAAACCGGCCAAAATCCTAGCTCACCTTGCGCTTTTCTCGCAAATCGACGTCCTCGGGTGCAGAAATCTGATCACAATCACAAGAAATATGTTATAATAGGCTAATGGGACATAACCCAATAGAAAGAACTCAAAAAATACCCAAAAGTACGAAGTTGGAAAAACCCGGTACCCGGGCCCACTTCTCGAAAAATTACAAAATTCATATCACCGGAATCCTCGTCTCGCCAAGAGTCCGTACATATCAATTACAAGAATCAGAGTCAATTTGACCCTTCAAATCAACACTTTAAGCTCACTTTGGTTTCAAGCTCTAACAATCATTTTTTCCCTTAAAAACCTTGAATTCTTAGTGTTTAATCCATGTTTTTAAACTATAATGACATATTCTAGGTCCAATAATCTATACCTGATGATTTCTCCCAAAATCGCTCCCAAACTTGTCTTAGTCCGAGGTCCAAATGTTCTTCTCTTTTCAAACTTGTGAAATCACTGTTCATTAAACCCAGCACGATTTCCCCTTACGCGGTCAACTGACCGTTCCTGCGGTCGCCGCTTATGCGGCTACACGACCACTTACGCTGTCTCACTTTAATTACATAGACCGCTTCGGCGACCAAAATATCGCCTCTGCGGTAACTGCTTCTGCGGTTTCCAAACCGCTCCAGTGGTCCAAGCCAGCGTCCCTCAGGCCACTTATGGTGAGAACCAACCGCTTCTGCGGTTGCCGCTTTTGCGGCTCCCCTTCCGCAGAAGCGGAAATACCAGAAGCCACATCTTGATTTCATGCAACAAACTCCAAAACCTCTGTTCAACCACCCGAATTCACCCCGAGGCCCCCGGGACCTCAACGAAAAGCACATACCAAACCTAATACTTCATTCAAACTTGCTCGAATCATCAAAACGCTAACGTTAACACCAAAATCCTCAATTATGATCAATTCAAAGGCTAAATTTCTAAAAATCTTCCGAATTGCATATTCGATCAAAAACCCGACCTAAACACCTCCGAATGATCTGAAAATTTGCACACATATCAAAAATAGCCTAACTAAGCTACAACAACTTTCGAAATCATTCCGACCCCCGGATCAAAATCTCACCTATCAATCGGAATTCACCGAAATGCGAACTTAGCCAATTCAAGCATAATTCTACACCGGGCCTCTAAATTCAATCCCGATTTCACCCCTAAGTCATAAAGCACCACCCGAAACTGGTCGAATCGTCGGAAATCCATTATGAGCCCTATAACACATAAATCAACATCCGGTTGACTTTTCCAAACTAGCATTCTCTTAAAAAGACTAATTATCTCAATTCCAATCAAACACTGTCCGAATCACTTCAAACTCTACAAACACATATAATGAAGCATATAGGAGCATAAAATTGAAAAAACATGGCGGTAACTCACGTAACAACGGGTCGGGTCGTCACAAAACTCCAACTAGGAGTACTCCACAGCCACTTAAAGATTGTCAAACATTATTCAAAATTCTAACCTAATTGAAAACTGCACAAGATTATGACAACTTAAAATTCTTTTTTTAAATGAAGTGACGAAAGTAGAAATACACATCTGTGGCGAAGAGTACAAAATCAAACCATTTTGGATATCAAGTATTAAATCTAACCATATATTACAAATCGTTCCAAATTGAACAACTGACTTTCTTGCCTATCTTGACCTACTTTTTATCAATCAGGTATTCTCAACAATGTCAATATGTTAAACAAAGCTGATGACATTTGTCACTTTAATGCTTGATTAATTAATACAGTAGTTGTTATCAGATAGCCCAAGGGAAATGAATCATTCTGAACTGCGGCCTTGTAGTGAATTTGAACTCCTCAATGATATTTCAGCTGAAATTCAAATATCTCAGATTTATAAGTGCTAATTGAAAAATAGTTATAATTTTAAAAGTAATTGAAATTTAGCCACTTTTTATATAACGATAAATTTGAACAAAATTATTGTTTAAATCGAAAAATATTCTAGTATAATACACTGGAGTTCCTGTATAATATATTGGAGTTGCAGCATAATATATTGGAGTTACAGCATAATATGCCGGAAGTTCATACACAAGTACTCCAATCTCCAGTATGTTATATTGGAACTTTCCATGTGTTAGAGTTTTAGCATAATATGTTTTAAATTCATACACAAGTGCACCAATCTTCAGAATATTATACTGAAATTTTTTGTGCTACAACAAAATAGTAGCTATTTTTAATGAGTTTGCAAATTAAATAATTTGCAAATACATACACAAGTACACCAATCTTTAATATATTATGCTGGCTATTTTTCGATTACTATATGAAAACTGGTTAGCTTGTGCTATTTTCCTTGACATTTCTTTCGATGGCCAGAGATTATTTTTAGCTTGAGGTGAAACTATGTACGTGTATATATATAGATAGTGTTATTTTCTTTTCTTTTGACACATAGAGATGATATTTCCGTACTTGCCAAAGGGAAGTGTACAATCACTACGATAAGTTTGGACTTGAAAGAGAAAGGACACCCGCGTGTAATAATTTGAAACTGCAAGCTATATGTATTGACTGTATAAAAAGTGTTTACATTGCCATATTATTTATAAGTAAGGGTGTGTTTGGTATAACAGAAAAAGTTTTCCGTGAAAAATATTTGTTAAAAAATATATTTTTGAAAAATAAGTTGTAATTTTATTTATTTTTCAGTGTTTGGCACACAAATGAAGGAAAATAACTCGTTAAGAGTATTCATAAATAATGTAGATATAATAAATATAAAGCCGCAAACTTTCAAACCAACAACCTTTTGGACCTGCAAATTTCATAAACTTTCGAACCACTAAACATTCAAAATCGCGAAATTTAAATCCGTAAACTTTGTAATTTCTAAACCCATAAACTTTCAAACACATAAAACTCTGAATTGATAATTTTGAAACTAGTAAAATTTTAGCCTTTAAATTAATAAATAATAAAATTAAAACTGAAAAATATATTTATAATTTTTTTCGGGGGTGGGGGGTGGGGTGGGGCTGGGGCTGGGGGTAGGGGCGGGGCTGGGGGCAGTAAAAACAAAAAAATAGAAATTTAAAATTGTAAAAAAAATAAAGTAATAAAAATATATTATTTGCGGGTGGAGGGGGATAGATGTGTAGTAGGGTGAGTGGTAACAGAAAAACTTAAATAAAAATAAAAAATAAACTTTTTTTGGAGAGGGGTGAGGTGGGTTGGTAAGGGTGGAGATGGTTGAGAAGGAGGTTTGGAAAATGTTTTCCCTATGGAAAATATTTTCCCTTCTCTTGATAAGGAAAACATTTTCCTCTAATTGAAGAAAATGAATTAATAAGGAAAATATTTTTCCAAAACATTTAAGCCAATAAATATAAAAAAATTAAAAAATATTTTCCTTCGTACCAAACACGCCCTAAACCATGATGGTAACATGGCAAATCTACTAACTAAGGTTGCACTATTCAATAGTGTTGTATTATTATTATACTTGATAATGCAAATCAAAAAATTTGTTTGTGGTCCTTTTTCTTCTTTATTTTTTTATTTTTTGTGAAAGATAAAACGTCCCTCATTAGTTGTGAAAAGTTTTTTCTTCTTCTTATATTGAATTACTCTTTGTTGGGGTTGTAAAGAGCTTAAAAGGGAGTGATCTCGCGCACATGAGAAATAGGTTCGGAAGGCAAAACAGGTCCATTTGTCCCCCTTCCCCTGCACGCAAGATATATATGACGCCTAATCCAAATCTTGTTTTGCTAGATTTGTCCCCCTTCCCATGCGCGCGAGATATACATGACGCTCAATCCAAATCTTGTTTTGCTAACAAATTAGTTCCGTCATCTGTAAGCTGTTAGCGTTACTATGTTAAAACAAAAACATAAAATTGTTAGAAGAATATAGAGATGTAGAAAATAGTTAAAGAATTAGAAATATTCCGAGTCCACAATTTTCTTGTGCGTCCTTAAAGAATTTTAACTCCTGCATACGCTGTCAAGGTAATGGATTAAATCATCCTAGGATACAATGGAATAAACCTTCCTGAAACAATGGCAATACAAACTGCAAGATACCAACGAACTCAAAGAACGGAGGAAAATCATACTTACGAATTTGAGATAAAGAGACTGCGAATTAGGATGCAGTATATTCAGAAAGAAAGAAGTTCTGGAGTATTTTTTGTGTGTTTAAGATGTAACCTTGCCTCAGAATTTATAGGCAAATATCATAAGAGGCGTCTGAAAAAAATATGCCATTTTAGAAATATGTAGCCTACCGCGGTTCTACCGTGATCGCGACAGAACCGCGGTCAGAGATGCTCTCTGAAACTGACAGCCGCAGTTCTACCACGGTCGCGGCAGAAACGCGGCCAGCTATGTTCTTTGAACTTTCAGCAGGGTTCTGGCGTATTTTCAGCAGTGATTTACCATTTAATTAATTATAAAATAATTAAATAAATTTTGTCCAAAAATAATCTTATCGATCGATCATTTGACAAATTCAAATCCAAATCAAAATCCAAATACAAATCCAAATCGAAAGCCAAAGCCGAGCCTAGCGACGGCGATGGCGAGAGGGTTCATTCTGTTTAAATCCTTTTAAGAACTTTAAGAAGTGATTCTATATATAAGCATACAAATGAGGTTGTCCCTCACCAATGAGGGACAACAAGACAAAAGTTCACTTCTTAAAATATTTTTTCTCAATTTCCAATTCACACTTCTTCTACATTAAAGCCAAATGGCTTAAAGTCTTTATCCGTCCCCCACATGAATGGGAATGACTGTATCAATAAAGATCATAGATGAAAGCTATGTGATATTGCAGGTAAGGATTAACTGCATCTGGATAAGTAGGTTTCTCTTTGAACTTTCTGTAGTGAACATATGTCGGATATACTTGGTCAATCAGTAGATTTGATATCTTTGAACCGTCAAAAATTAGTGTATACCTAGACAACCATATTCCACACAACCAACACTTAACCGTATTTTTGTTTTCATTTTTGTGTTTGTTTTATCCATGAACATCGCCTGGTTTCATAAGTGCGTAAAGAATTGGCCTTACAGAATACTCATTGAAGCGACTTCCACTTCGCACTTACATAGGTGATTCCTAAATGTGTAATCCTTTAGATTGACACTATTTGATATACCTCATCAAACTTAGGTAATCCTTAAAGAACGTGTAAAGTTCTATCCTTTTTACTGATAGGACCAAAGTTTTTATTTTGACAATATTGAACCAGTGAATCATAACTTTGTTCGAGCTCCTTGAACCTAGATCTCGGAACAACCAAAATTCTAGGTAAAGTTACTGCCATGTTGACTTATCCTCGGCCATAGTCCCATTCCCTTAGATGATTTCTTAACTCCCTCTCTAGTTAAGCCTTTTGTAAGTGGATCCACAAAATTATCCTTTGATCTTACATAATCAATAGTGATAATTCCACTAGAAAGTAGTTGTCAAACGGTATTATGTCTTCGTCGTATATGACGAGACTTTCAGTTATACATAACGCTCCCTGCTCATCCTACTGAAGCCCACTATCGCAATGTATGCAGATAGTAGCCAAAGGTTTTGGCCAGAACGGAATGTCTTCTAAAAAATTCCTAAGCCATTCAACTTCTTCACCGACTTTATCCAATGCTATAAACTCTGATTCTATTGTAGAGAAAGCAATGCACGCCTGTTTGGAAGTCTTCCAAGATACTGCTCCTCCACCGACAGTAAACACATGTCCACTTGTGGACTTTCTTTCTTTTGAGCCGTTATCCAATTTGCATCACTATATCCTTCGATAACTGCAGGATATTTATTATAGTGCAAAGCGTAGTCTTGGGTTTACTCCAAGTTTGAAAGAAGTTGTTTCATTTCCACACAGTAATGTTTGTTGGGATTACTTGTAAATCGACTAATTTTATTTATTGCAGAAGCTATATCAGGTTGTGTACAGGTCATGATGTACATTAAACCTCCCAACACATGATCATACTCAAATTGAGACGTACTTTCACCTTTATTCTTTATAAGATAATGGTTTAAGTCTATTGGAGTCCTTGCACTTCTGAATTCCAAGTGTTTGAATTTTTCAAGTACCATTTTCACATATGTGATTGAGACAAAGCTAGAACTTGAGAAGTCCTCTGGATATTAATTCCTAGAATTACATCGGCAAGTCCTAAGTCTTTCATATCAAACTTACCAGCAAGCATACGCTTAGTAGCTTAAATGTCGGCAATATCTTTGCTCATTATTGGCATATCATCAACATATAAGCAAACAATTACTACATGATTTTGAACGTTATTAATTTAAACATATTTATCTCATTCATTAATCTTAAAACCATTGGACAACATTGTTTGGTAAAATTTCGCATGCCATTATTTGGGTGCTTGTTTTAGTCCATAAAGAGACTTAACAAGTCTATACATCTTCTTTTCTTTTTCCATAACCACAAACCCTTCAGGTTGGTTCGTGTATATTTCTTCCTCAAGATCACCATTTAAGAAGGCTGTTTTTACATCCAATTGATGGATTTGAAGACCATACAAGGCGGCTAACATTATTAGCGTCCGAATGGATGTAATTCTTATTACCGGTGAGTATGTGTCAAAATAGTCAAGACCTTCTCTTTGTCTAAATCCATTGACAATAATTCTTTCCTTGTATTTGTCAATAGTACCATCGTCTTTCATTTTCTTCTTGAAAAACCATTTAGAATCCAATGTTTTGTTACCTGGAGGAAGATCGACCAATTCCCGAGTATAATTGTTCAATATGGATTCTATTTCACTATTGAAAGCTTTTTTCCAGTATTGTGCCTCTGAGGAAGAAATTGCTTCCTTGAAGGTATAAGGTTCATTTTCTAATAGTAAAGTCAGGAAATCTAGACCAAATGAAGTAGATGTCCTTTGATTACTTCTTCTCGGATTTTCCTCATTAGTCATACCATCTGTTGTTTCCTCCCGAGATATTTTTGACTTTTGGTAGGTAACTTCACTTTCCTTTTTATACAGAAGTATATATTCAAAGAAATTAACATTTTTTGATTATATTATCGTATTAATGTGAATCTCAGGATTTTATGATTTATAAACCAGAAAACGATATGCCTTTCTATTGGTTACATATCCAATAAACACACTCAGCCATTTTTGGAGCTATCTTACCCCTTTTAGGTTTAGGTACTTGTACCTTACCTAAACACCCCCACATTTTGAAGTATTTCACGCTAGGATTCCTTTCTTTCCACTACTCACAAGGAATGTACTGTGTTTTACAATGAGGTACACGGTTGATTATTCGGTTAGCTATAAGTATTGCTCCCCCACAAGTTATGTGGTAAGCCAGAACTTATCAGCAATGCATTCGTCATCTCCTTCAATGTTCGAATTTTTCTCTCTGCAATTCCATTAGATTTTGGAGAGTAAGGGGCAGTTGTTTGGTGAATAATGCCATTTTCCAAACATATTTCTTGAAAGGAGATTCATATTCTCCACCCCTATAACTTCTTATCATTTTGATCTTTTTGTTTAGTTGTGTTTCAACTTCATTCTTGTATTGCTTGAAACCATCAATTGCCTCATCTCTAGTACTAAGTAAATAAACATAGCAATATCTCGTGCTATCGTCAATAAAAGTAATAAAATACTTTTTCCCACCACGAGATGGTGTTGACTTCATGTCACAAATATCAGTGTGAATTAAGTCTAAATGACTTATATTCCTTTCAATAGACTTATAAGGATGCTTGGCATACTTTTATTCCACAAATATTTGACATTTAGAATTAATGCAATCAGATTTTGGCAATACTTCTAGATTTATCATCTTTCACTATGTTTTGAATTTTAAGTGACCTAAATGTGAACTCCATAAAGTGTTTGACTCAAGTAATTTAGAGGAAACATTCTCTTTATTGATAGGAACTACTATTACATTTATGTTAAAAAAGGCCCTCATTCAGGTAGCGTTTTCCTACATACATATCATTCTTACTTAGTACAACACTATTAGAAACAAAATATATTTGAATCCATTCTTGACAAGAAGTAAAGTAGACACAAGGTTTTTGCAAATTTTTGGAACATGGAGGACTTGGTTTAAAGTCACTGTTTTCCCGATGTCATCTTCAATACAATCTAGCAAACCCCTTCAATTTTGGCCGTAGATGAATTTCCCATGAAGATTGTCTCGTCGGGTCCTGTGAGGGCAAAAGAAGAAAATAATTCCTTGTTCGCACAAACATGTCGAGTGGCTCTAGAATCTATCCACCATTCTTTCGGATTTCCTACCAAGTTGCATTCAGACAACATGGAACATAAGTCCTCCATTTCATCTTTAACCATGTTAGCCTAATTCTTTTTCTTCTTATCATTCTTTGGTGAACGACAATCCACTGCCTTATGCCCAGGTTTTTTACAGTTGTGGCAATTAACCTTGAACTTCTTCTTGCTTGGGTAATTATTTGGTCCAGAGGCCTTCTTCCTCTTTTTATTTTTTGGTGCCTCCTCAACAATGTTTTCCCCCATTATTATCGAGTGTCCACGTGACTTCTTTTCAACATTTTTGTTGTCTTCTTCTATCCTTAAATGAACAATCAAGTCTTCTAATATCATCTTCTTTCGCTTATATTTAAGATAGTTCTTAAATTCTTCCATAATGGAGGTAACTTCATGAAAGCAGCGACTTGAAAGGATTCACTTATGACCATACCTTCAATAACAAACTCATAATTAGTAATGATAGATCTTATTAAAGAGATTATTGCTCGGGTCATACCTTCACCAAGGGAGTCATGTACAATGACTTGTAGTTCTTGGACTTGAGTTATGACAGACCGAGTGTCAATCATCTTGAAAATCCAGAAACCTTGCAGCCACGAACTTCTTAAGTCCGGCATTCTCAGTCTTGTACTTCTTCTCAAGCGCATTGCATACGGCTTTTAATGTTTCCAGGACACTTTAGACATTGTACAAGCCATCTTCCAAACAACTTAGAATGTAGTTTCTGCACAAGAAATCAGAATGTTTTCATGCTTCAATTACAACAAGTCGTTCATCATCTGGAGTGTTTTCTGCCAAGACCAGAGGATCCTCCTTGATGAATCGTTGCAGACTCAACGTAGTAAGACATAAGAGCATCTTCATTTTCCAGTGTTTGAAGTCAATACCGAAAAACTTTTTAGTTTTTTCCGTCGGTGTCATAGCATGGGCAGGACTGGAACGGCTTGACGAGGCAGCAACACTCGTTACAGTAGCACCCATTTCCGCAACACTCCTATTAGTTTGGTTTTCAATCGTCATAATTCTATAAAGTTGAAAATAATATAGAACTTTGTTAAATCAGTGAAGTTTTGATATCTTCAAACTCAGTACCAAACCAAACATACAACACGTAACAATGGTGAAGTTTTTATTTACTTCAAACCCGTACATTTATTATTCCGACAAAGTTTTTATGTACTTTAAACCGGACAGAAACAATTATTGGAGTAGAAAGTAACAAGGCTTTAGTCTCCAACGAAGTATATGGTAAACAGTTTAATAATCAACATAGAAACCTTAGTAATAAAATTCCTTAAACTTGTGAGTGTTACTGTATTAAAACAAAATCATAAAATTGTTAGAAGAATAAAGAGATATAGAAAATAGTAAAGAATTAGAAATATTCCGAGTCCATAGTTTTCTTGTGCGTCATTAAGGAATTTTAACCCCCTCACACATTGCCAAGGTAATGGATTAAATCCTCTAAAGATAAAACAGAATAAACCTTCCTGTAGCAGTGGTAATACAAACTACAGGATACCAACGAACTCAAAGAACGGAGCAAAATCACACTTACGAATTTGAGAGAAAGAGACTGCAAATTAGAATGCAATATATTCAGAAAGAAAGAAGTTTTTGAGTGTTTTTCGTGTGTTTAAGATGCAGCATTGCCTCATAATTTATAGGAAAATATCATAAGAGGTGTCTGAAAAAAGGTGCCTTTTCTGAAATATGCAGCCTATCGCGATCGCGGCAGAAAGACGGTCAGAGATGCTCTCTAAAACTGACTGCTGCAGTCGCGGCAGAAACGCGGCCAGCTACATTCTCTGAACATTCAGCAGGGCTGTTGTATTTTCAGCAGTGATTTGGCAATTAATTAATTATTAAATAATTAAAAAAATTTATCCAAAAATAGTCTTATCGATCGATCATTTGACAAATCCAAATGCAAATCCAAAGCCAAAGCCGAAGCCGAAGCCGAGCGACGACTAAGGCTCGAGGGTTCATTCTCTTCAACTCTTTTTAAGAGCTTTAAGAAGTGATTCTATATATAATCACACAAATGAGGTCGTCCATCACCAATGAGGGACAAAGTGCAAGACAAAAGTTTACTTCTTCCAATTTTCATTTTCCTTCCATTTAATTTTCTTCCATTTTCAATTCACACTTCTTCTACTTTAAAGCCAAATGACTTTTTAAGTCTTCAACAGTAACTATCCAATAACATTGCTTATAAAAGACAATTTTATTTGTGAATAGTGGGACATAGGAAATACCTTCATCTCTCTTCTTCTTCAACTGATTCCTGGGCAACTATTTTGTGTAAAATTTAACTTTTCAATTATGAGTGTACGTGTTTGGAGGTGATGTGGAACATTGAAAAGAGACCAATTTTAATGATTTGTATTCAATCGGGACGAAATCATTTTCAAGGCAGTGACTTGCCACGTTACAATATTTTTAATAAATTGTTCTTGGTCAATATTATTTACTCATTTTTCTTACAAATAAAAGTACATGCATTTTTCACATCTCTTCTCTTGTACTTTTTGTTTCCTTTTTTTCTTGGTGGTGAAGGGTGGTGCCAAATCACATTTACAACTGCATATTCCTTCTTTTCTTTACCTATCAATATGAACCTCTGAACAACCAATATCTTCCAAAAGTCAAAGGTAAAGCGGAAATTTGGTCTTGAAATTTAATATTTGATTTACATCATTTGATAGTTGCCATTACCTAATTTCTAATAATAAAGCAACAATATCCACCCAAGTCTAATCATTTTCAAAATCTAACAACATGCTATCGCTAACCCTGTCATTTATTTCAAACAACAAAGAGTAAAACAATATCCACTTCCACTAGGGTTCTAATTAATTAAGTAGCAAGGTTCTAAACTAAATCATAGTTAGGGGCGGAGTTAAAGTGCTGGAAGCGAATTCGACCGAACCCAATAGTTTTTGATTCGAACCTTGTATTTTTCTTAGAAAAATGCATTGAATATGAATAAATTATGAATATAGAACCCAATAACTTAAAACGATTAGAATGCTAAATTTATAAGCTTGAAATTTTAATTCCGCCTCTAACCGCAATCCAAATTATTTAGTGCAAACGCTCGAGTTATTTAACTTAGTTAATACTGTTTCTTTAATCCCTACTCAAGTTCCAACTACCTCCATTAGATATCTTTTGAAGTGGTCAATAAATATAATGACTCCTACAAAGATCTAATATTGAAATTAAAGCTTGAATAGAATAGGACAATTATAATGATGAGCCAAAGTGTTGATAGAAGAATAAATTGTCTGAAAAGAGTTTCAGCAAGGTTGATAAAATTTTTATATAACTTTATAACAAGTCAAATTTTCTTGAAAATAGGGGATCAGTATCACATTTTTCTTGCCTATCTGGACCTATACTAAACAAGTACATGACATTTGTCACTGTACTGCTTGATTAAAGTTATTATCACATAGCCAAGTGAAATGAACATTCTGACATTTGTATAGCATTTTTTCAGATCATAATTTTCATACTAGGGGCTGCCTTTAGTTACATGTAATTTGAAGATGAAATACGGTAAGGAAGCTAACCCTATTTTATGCACTTTGCATCCTTTGTAGCTTTTCGGTGTAATGGACAGATGTTTTGCGTACAGTATTTTTCATATTCTAAGAATATGCTATCCCATGCCCTTATCTCATGTGTCATTTATTTAGTTGATATTATTTTTGTTGTCCCTTCTCAATTCCAACCACTCCCATTAGATATCCTTTTTGAAGTGGTTAATAAATATAATGCAGATAAAATGGGTTGTTCTGATGGTAAGTAACCTCCATTTTCAACCGAGAGGTTGTGAGTTCGAGTCTCCCCAAGAGCAAGGTGGGAAGTTCTTGGAGCGAAGGATGTCGGGGGTCTATTTGGAAACAACCTCTCTACCCAACGATAGGAGTAAGGTCTGCGTACATACTACCCTCCCCAGACCCTATTAAGTGAGATTATACTGAGTTGTTGTTGTTGTTCAATAAAAATAATGCAGCTAAGAGGGTGTTAAATTGTTGTTTTGTGTCGTGTGATTAATACTCTTCTTATCTCAGTTTATATGTTATACTTTCTTTTTTTATTTTCTCTCAAAAAAAAAATATCACACTTCCTTAATTGAAAACAAATCAACCTAAAATTCATACTTTACTTTTAATGAGATGATTTGTAGATATAAAAATATATTCTTGAATTGTTTCAGACTACACGTCTAGAAGTCTTCCTTTCTTTTGTAAATTTTGTGCCGAATCAAACACTGCAACATAAATTAGTCGGTGGTAGTAATATATTGTAGTTACAAAAAAAATTAAGAAAAAATATATTGTTGTTTTGTATTCAATACCACACAAGAAGGGAGAGTGATGATTTATGTGGTCTCCAATATTTTGCATGCGCATATTGTAGAAAGACCTGGTTCTTCTATTGTTCATTATACTAATGTTATGAAATAATAAATGCGGAAAGTAAGGAACGCAAGTATTTTTACGTGGCAAATACCTGAATCAAAAGATGAAAAAACCACGACTTACTACCCAGTGAAATTTTTTGCAGCATAACACTAAATCACTAAGCCAAAAATAGCATTTACAAAACTCTTTGTAAGCCTAAGGATTACCTCTAACCCTTTGCGGAAACTTGAGTACACACTGATAATACCTAGTACAATAGCCTCTAGATAAAGCTGAAAGGTACAACTCAAAAGTCCTGCTACAATGAAACTAGAATAAAAGACAGACAATTGGAACTGGTTCATGTAGCTTCAGGTTCGCACACTTGAATCACATGAGAATTGCTTGCAATATGCCTTGCTATTTTTCTCTCAACTCATATTAAACTTTAGTATTTGTGCATCATTGTAATATAGAGTTAGTAGAATAGGAAATAGCTAGAGTTCTAATGCTACACTCTTCCTTGGTGGAAAAGTTCTAGTTATCTTCAACTTCTAACTCCTCCCTTATTTAGGATAGGATTCTCTTCGAGTAAGGAGTCCTTCTCTTATTCAATTATTCAACATTTTCATTCAGGAGATATGAGATATAACCACTTAGTATTTTCTCCTTCACGAGCATGCCTTGTGCTCGAACCTGCTCGTATTTGTGTACTTTGTGTATAGACCTAGTTCATTCTTAAGTTCCTTTATCAATCATCAAAATAAACTTACTTAGGCCAAAGAGAGTTGAAGGAATCTTCAAATTTTTGGGGTTCGATCTACCTGACTTGCCCTTAATTTCGCAATAATTTTCTTGATTTGTTCTCCTCCAGCGACTACTTTGCGAGCAAGCATCTTGAATCTTCCTTTCTTAGAGATTGGTGTGGTTGAGGATGTGTTTGAAGGTGTGGGTGTGGTTTCTTTGGGTGGTGATGAGGAATTTTCAGAGATGTTAGCAATTATTGGTTAGAGGAGGAGAAAACATGAGTATGTGTCTGTGTTTAGAAGATAGAGAGAATTATTTGGCGACTGGAAATTTAGAAGGAAGAAACAACTATGGCCAAATTAATATAAAGAGGGTGAATTTAATTGGGTAAGGCAGCTTTTTCAGAAGCTCATAGGTCTAATCAAAATGGGAGTCAGTTTGAAAAGGCGTTAAGGACTCTCTCTAGAATCTAGGCACTTATTGCGGTTTATGACTCTCTCTAGTAAGTTACAGACATCATAGTCCAAAGTAAAAGCACAACCTATCTTCCTCTTTTTCATACCATCGAAAAGTTTTATAATTATGTTAGATAACCAGATTTTAATTACATATTACTCATGGACACTAGGGCTACTTCAAATGCAATCATGGAGTCAAGCATCATATATCAATCTTATGATATTATCTATCTAAAAAGCATCAACAAACAGTTATATTACAAAATCAATTGATTAACATCGATATTAGTCATCCATAATGTATAAAGAAAAATAAAGATACGGATCATGAGCAAAAACAACAAAAAGAAATTCCATTTGGGTCACTGGTTTGTCTAACTAAGCTAGGAAGGTTTTAAGGCTAGGAAGGACCAGGTTCTTGGTTTCTTGCATGAAGTAGCTTTAACATATCATAAATAATACCTCCATTCTTCTCCTTCTCTTTTGCAAGCTTAGCCTTGGGAGCATCCCTCTCCGTTTCGACTTTAGTCAGCCTATTCTTCAGCCTCTCAATATTAGCATCCTTAGCCTCACTCTCTTGCATTAAGGTTCTTACTTTGATGTTCACAGGGACCTTCTGTCACGACCTGAAATTCTCGCTTTCAGGATCGTGATGACACCTAATATTTCATTTACTAGGCAATCCAACTTTAGAGAACCGTTAAGTTAATTTTTCATTTCCAATAGATAAATTCAATTAAGTCAAAATGAAATAAAATCAAAATTAAGTGCGGAATAACATAAAACCCCAATATCTACTACAATGCAGATCTCGAGTCACAACTCACGAGCTTCTAGATTTTACGACAAATAGAGTCTAAAAGAAGCACAATTATTTTGAAAGAAATAAACTAGTGAAATAAGTAAAATAGAAGGGGACTTCAAAGTCTGCGAACGCCAACAAATCTACCTCGAGCCTCAGAACGAGCAAATCCAAGCTGCTCCAACTCACAGACAGTTAGATTCGGTAATAAAATCAGCACAAGAAGTATAAAGTGTAGTATGCGTACAACCGACCACATGTACTCGTCAGTGTTGAGTCTAACCTCAAGGAAATATAGGCTATGACAAATACCTACATGATAAACTTGTGCAGATAACACTATATGTACCAAATAACAACAAATAAAAGCTACGCATGTACTATTGGGAGGGGAAAATGCTAAGGGGAAACAAGATACAAACGATACATCGGAAAAGATAACTAGAATAGTAAACATGCTTTTAACCAGTAAAACCAATTAAGTACAATGAAGAAAATTGCACAAAATCACCCTTCGTGCTTATACTCTCATCCTCATAATGAAAAAATGATAATGCACACATCACTCTTCGTGCTTTTACTCTCACTCACAGTATAGATCAATACATACGACACTCATCACCCTTCATGCATTAACTCTCATAACATGCCACGGTATCACCCTTCGTGCATTAACTCTCATAATATGGCACATCATCACCCTTTTTTCATTAACACTCACATATGACACGACATTACCCTTCGTGCACTAACACTGTCCTTTACCACATAACAATGAACAAGTAATAATAGAGAGATAGGATCAACAAGTATAAGCATTACTTCAAAAACGGTTCCAAAATACAGGTCTCAATTTGCAATCAATTCTCTATTATTACTAAAGCCCATAAACACTATAAGAACAATCAATTAAACAATTAACTAGTCTAAACATTGATAACATGATCAAAAAGCAATAATTGCAAAGAACAAGTCCCATCCGCATGCTATAACCCACAAAAAACGCATAAGTACTCGCCACCTCACATATACATTGTACTCAACATCTAAACATGAATCAAATAGATAAACAAGTCCTAATTTATAATGATCCGACTAGTCATTTTGAGCATTTACAATTTGCTCGGTATTTTAAGGGCTTGATTATCTCTGTATGATGTATTATGACTTTCGTAAATCATCGGTATTTGTTTTCAAGTTATTTGGAATCAATTTCGAAGAATGAACTTCAAGATTTATGTTCTAAATCGGAAGAATATACTAATTTTACTTTTTTATCGAGATCGGAGTTTTTTTTAGTTTCATCATCTTCGTTGGATGATTTTGGACTTAGGAGCGTGTCAGAATTTTATTTTGTAGGTCTGTATTTTAATTAGTCTTGAAATGGAAAAGTTAGATTTTTGAGAAGTTTGACCAGGAGTGAACTTTTAGCTAACGAGGTCGGATTTCATTTTCAGAAGTTGGAGCCAGCATGTAATATTAAATGTAACCTGTGTGCAAAATTTAAGGTTAATCATATGTGATTTGATGGATTTCGGCATGGAATGTGGAAGTTTCAAGTTTCAAGTTCATTGATTTTTCGATTGAGGTGTGATTCACCATTTCAATATTTTTATGTGTGTTTTGAAACCTCGAGTAAGTTTGTGTTATATTATGGGATTTTTTGGTATGTTTGGACATCGTTCCGAGGGGCTCGAGTGAATTTATGATAGGTTTAGATTGTGTTGCGCTTGTTTTTTATGTTTTGACGTAGTTTCTTCATGCGTAAATGGTACTGCGTTAAGAAAATGTGCTCCAATTTCAGTTTTTATTGAAGCATTAGATCCGTATGATAATTACGAAGCCATAGCAAAAAGAGTTATTAAATTTGGACGTCATATGAGGAGTTTATGATCATTTTACTAAGAATTAAGTTGTTAGTTTTTTTTTATTAATTACAAAATTACCACTACCATCATATTTAAAAATCTGCACTATTTTTAAACATTGAAACAACCATATCCATTCAATATAAGGTAAACTGGAGTTATTCAAGATCCTAATATGACTAAAATGTCACAAGGAATCCATTGGAAGCATAAAAATGAGTTTCAAGATCATTTGACATAAGAAACGAGGCAGAAGAGTGTTAAAATGAGGCTTTTGTTGATTTAACATATTTTAAGTTGGGGAGCTCGAATTGGAAAGTTGTTTTGAGACAATCTTCATCATGCAAATTGGGGAAAGTATTCTATGCTCAATTTTGGTTATATTCCATGAATCTATCTTCGATTTTAGCTTTTGGTTGATGGAGGAAATTGAGGGTTTTGGTGTAATGTTTCATAATATAATTTTTGAGTTTTGAACATCAATTTGGAATTGGAATTGAGTGAAACAATTTGGTTGGACTCGTAATTGAATGAGTTGTCGGATTTTGCGAGTTTTTTCGGGTTCTAAGGCATGGGGCTAGTGTGATTTTTGGCTAGATTTGAGATTTGAATTAGGATTCGATCTTTATCATTTGAAATTATTTCCTTGGGCTTTATTTGATATATTTTAGTTCCTTTTGGCTAGTTTTCAGCCGTTCGTAGGTGACTACACGCGTGATGGAATTTTTGCAGCATCACTTGGCTTGTTAGGTATTGTTATTGGCTTGTTCGAGGTAAGTATTTTGCCTAACTTTTTTGAGGAATTTTTCCTACTATTTGTCATTGTTTTCTACATGCGGGGATGATACATATGAGCCGATGAAAGTATATGTATATGCCAGGGTTAATCATTCTCGGGGGTATGGATGCTGTTACATTTGTGTTAGTAGAATTTTGTGACCTTCTTGCTTTATGCCTTAGTTACGTTCAAGATATTGAGAACATAGTATTAGATGTTAGAACCGAGACTTAGCGTAATATAACTTGATCAAATTTGATAGAATTTTTAGAATATATTGATGCGTCTAATTCGGTCATCTCTATGCGTAATCATTAATATATTGCTATGACTGATATTTTGAGATGCTAGATTTCATGCTCGTGTTGTTGATAAATTTTTGGATTTGTGGAAGTATTTGAATTATATGGCCCTTGAAGGTTCATTGAAATATTGTTGCATTGAAAAGAAGTGGTTATGAATTTGTTTGTAATATTTATTGAACGATCTCCTCGATGTTATTTATACTTACTTCCTTGGCATTTTATTGATATTCACATTCTTGGTAAGGAAGGGTGTGAAACATGAAGGGTGAGTCGGGCCATTTTGTGTCATTATCATGTGAGGAAGAGTGTAAAGCACGAAGGGTGATGCCATGCCATTTCATTCATATTATTATGCCTTTAATATCGTGAGGTCATGGTATGAAGGGTATTTTCGTGCATGTGAGGATAAGAGACATGCATTATGATGTGACATTTGTTTCCCGTGTATATGTTTATGCCCTAACCATGAACTGTTATTGTTGTATTTACACATTTTGTGTGACTTGTTATTATTGTCATGTATCTGACCTCTATCTCAATTTTAGTTGCATTATCCATGTCAGTTACTTGCTTAACATGCAAATACCATATGTATTTCTTACTTTTACAATTATACTCATGTTGTATCTATTTTGTTGCATTTTAGTATAAGACTCCACCGTGCTAGCCGTTCATGCCCTTATTTGTAAACTTGTAAAGATCATGTATTTCTATCTTAGCTGTTATATTTATACTTAAGCCTATAATATGCAAGTTAATTGATGTTGATATTCTTCATTTTCCTATTGTTATTACCCACGTGCTTTCCGCTTAGTCTTTTACTGTTGCCCACATTTGTATCCTTATACATTGTTGTACTTGCGTATTTCCTACTTTATAATTCCTTGTATCGTATATTTCTATCATTTGGTTGGTTCTGTTACTCGTACATATGGGAAGTTGAGTTGAACGCACGAAGGGTGTTCTCGTGCTAATTGATTCATCCTAAAAAAGTATATATGTATGTATATATATATATATATATATATATATATATATATATATATATATATATATATATATATATATATATATATATGGTGAGGCAGAGATAGAAGCACGAAGCGTGTTACCATGCAGTTTGACGTGATATCTTGGATATACTTATTGTACCAGGAAAGATTGTAAATCTACTACTATGATTCCATTTAGTAATTGTTGACTGTCTCGCAGAGTTATATACATTACTTTTATCTGTTATGCTTTGAACTACTTTTTTTAACTAGAATTCTTAGCACTACTTTGATGATGTTTGAAAAAATACTTACCAGTATATTGATTTAGTTGTACTAATACTACACTTCTGTACGACATGTACATATTTCTAAAGTTGAGCGCTAGTGATGTCGAGTGCTGATTCTGAAGATGTTCACACATTTCGGATATAGATGTCTGTTGTCCTTGGGGGCTTAGGTTTTGTTATTATGTTTATATATAATTCAAATAGAATGCATATTTAGTCATACCAACTTTGTAAATTCCATATCTTAGAAGCTCATGAGTTGTACTAAGAGGTCATGGGTAAATTGTAAATCTTTAATTACCTATTATTTATTTTCATATAATCTTCGTTGAATTATATTGTCTATTAGGTTCTTTATCTAGCAGGTTGAGTTAGGTTCCATCACGCCCAGATATTTTTGGGCCGAGACAAGGTGGTATCAGAGTACTAGGTTCTTAGGTTTTACGAGTTATGAGCAAGTGTATAGTAGTGTCATGCGGATCCGTATGATGACATCCGTACCTACCTTCGGGAGGGTACAGGGTTTTATAAGAAAAAAATTCCTTCCTTATTTCTGTATCGTGCGGCCTTGTTCCATCTTGAAACCTACAACTTTGACTCTTCCCGATTGCTCATGTGTGATGTTGTTTGCTTAGTATTCGTTATGTGTCGATGATCGGTGATGCTATAGATAGATTGTGAGATGCTATGGACGTTTTATTATCATCGTGGTGTGTTGTTTAGCCTCAAAAGCAGATGTAGTGTTAAATCTCTTAGTCGTTCATTGGGATCATATGTCTGGTTGGTAAGCACATATTTGGGGAAGATTGGCTTGTGGCCATACTATTGTGATTAAGGTGATTTCGTGGCAATGTGTCAATTTGAGTACAGCCGATGGGCTATCTATTACATGATGAGTTTAGATCGAGTGTCTCGTATGAGGTTTCCATTCGGTGGAGTGCACATGTTATCATTTCAAAGAATTTGGGGAAGCTTTTTGACTATTGCAATGATGGGCAAGCATTTGTCAGAGTCTTCGGGGTGTTCTATAATCAACATTGTATGAATTTTGAAGTATTCAGCTAAATAGTCACGCAATATTGGGGAATTATGTGAATATATGGTACTTTGGGTTGTCGATGAGGTGTTCTATGGCTTCGACCTAAGGGGTAGATTATGCTAATGATGATCAGATTGTAGGATTATGGGTCATATCAGTTTCCGAACAGAGAGATTTTAAGGTTATTTCATTCAATGGCATATGCTGGTGAAGCACAGGTGGGCTTGAAAAAGTAACAAAAGGTAATTGGATATGCGGTATTTACTTGTCAAGAAATGTCTACAAGTCAATATTGGGGTGGTTGAAGAAATGGCTTCAGGTTCCCAGGAAGTTTCCTCAGGGCGATCATATCATATTGAGTCACTTTCGGGTGGCGGTCTGCGTGACTCAATTGAGTTGGAGGCAACTGGTTTTGATTTCTCGATTATGTGTTACTGAGTTCCAAAGAATTTATCATGGCTATGAGTTGATGTTTTCTACAGGTATAGAAGCTATATTATGTGTGATGGTATTCTCCTGGATTGAGATAAATGAAAGATTCTCAATTGATGAAGTGGTCAATTTGCATATGGTTCAGAGTTGAATATGACATTTTTGTAAGTGCTGGGAGTTACCATGTTAGAGGCGATGCATCGTGTGGGGTTGGAAAGTTGTGTATGCAAGGTTGAAGATAATTTTGGAGGGAAGGATATAAGTTCTTGATATCACAAATGATTTTGTGGTTTAAGGTTTAGCTGGCATTATATATTCCCATCGAAGTAATGTTCCCCTATTCGCAGATGCATTCTGTTTCGACTTATGGGTGTTTCTCCGTGAGATGATGGAGTATGAACTATGTGTCAGCTATTTGAGTAGCGGCGTTGAGATTGGGTATGAAAATTCTTATATTCATGAGGCTCAAAGACTGAATGTCTTGTTAGAAGACTATTCATTGATTGCGAGTTGAGAAGAAATGTAGAGAATTGGATGATTGATGTTAGGTGTTATGGAAAGGTTGCTATAGACTTTTGGGAGGTTTATTACATGTTTGAGGAAGACCAGAATTTGGTTTGGGATTATTTTGAGCCTAATGAGAATGTGTATTCTGTATCGGATCAGACATGTTTGTTCTTGCGCAGTTGTTATCATATGTGTATCATCAGGTTGAATTGATGTCATCCACTCCTTGGTTTATGTTATATGTTTCTATCTTATTCTACGGAGGGATATGTGGGTTACATGATTCTTCTCATGCATATTGTGATTCAGTTTAGGCCTCATGGCATTATGAGCGAGATGGCCTTTGTATTGTTGATTTGCTCATTGCTCCATATTTGTTCTTGTCATTCTCAGTATTGTTTGTTCCTAATATTTTTTTCCACAACTATTTTTATGAACTCGGTTGTGCTTGATATTGACGCACATGTGATCAGTGAGCCCGAATATTATTTTTCGATGGATACACTATATGGATTGATTTTATAGTAAAATGTTAAAATTTCCCTGCCTGCTTAACTTGCTTAGTAGTTATCTTATTTACTTTTCTTAGTGTTATTTGTCATGTCTGAATAATTACTTGTTAGTGTACAGAACTAGGTAGTGTGTGGATCTATATGATTATTATAAATGCTTCTCGATGTGACTGCTCATATTGACAGAGATGAGGTTTCTAGACCTAAGATTTGCGCTATTGTATTGGGAACAGGAAGGTTTGGCAGAATAACACTATATTTTATTGAGGATGTGGACAATGTCCCTAGTCGGAAGAATGAGTTTCTTGGCTTATTAATCAGATGAGTGGTTAAGAGGTTATGTGTGTTTCTTTCATCATCAATAGGGTATGAAGGTTTTGAACGAGGTTCTAATTTATATGAGGTTTGCTACCGATACCGGATTTGGTTTTGGTCCGTAATAGTGATCATCAGTTCCTACTATGAGTGTCGAAGTGATGGGGTATATCATGTGATTACATCTTATGTTATGGTTTTGACTTAATACAACTTGTTCAGACTTATACAGTTTGCGGCTGTGGGATTCGGATCTCGTAATGAGTTCTATATGATATAGATTAAATTCTAAGGTTTAACGACCAAGGTTGAAATAAAGATCTCTAATTATGTTGGGTTGGCGAGTTTAGGTGGATTAGGGTGACATGGGATCAGCCCAGGGTTTGTTCTTAGTATGATTACATCGTGATTTGATAGCTTTGGAATGACTCCTAGCACATTCGAGGACTAACGTGTTTTTATGTAGCGGAGGATTTAATGATCCGACTAACTGTTTTGATCATTTGCACTTTACTCGATATTTTAAGGGCTCAAGTATCTCCGCATGATTTAATATGACCTGCGTAAATCATTGGCATGGGTTTTCATGGTATCCGAAATTAATTTGGAAGAATGAACTTCAAGATTCAAGTTATAAGTTGGAAGAATTAACTGAGTTTGACCTTTAAGCATTTGACCTCAGAATGGAGTTTTGTCAGTTCCATTAGCTCTATCGGTTAAATTTGGATTTAGGAGCACGTTGGGATTGTAATTTACAGATTTTTAAAGTTGAATTAGTCTTGAAATGATAAAAGTTGGATGTTTGAGAAGTTTGACCGGGAATGGACTTTTTGATATTAGGGTCGGATTTCAATTACGGAAGTTAGAGCAAGCCCGTAATGTTAAATGTGACTTGTGTGCAAAATTTCAGTTCAATCGGACGTGATTTGATGAATCTCGACATCGGTTGTGAAAGTTTGGAGTTTCAAGTTCATTGATTTTTTGATTGAGTTTTGATTCCTCATTCTAATATTGTTATGTGTATTTTGATACCTCGAGTAAGTCCGTGTTATATTATGGGACTTGTTGGTATATTTAGATGTGGTCCCGAGTGGCTCGGTGAGTTTAAGATATGTTTGGATTGCGTTGCACTTGTTTATTATGTTTCGAGGTTGTTTCTTCTAGCATAAATGGTACTACATTAAGAAAATGAGCTCCAATTTCTCTTTTTATTGAAGAATTACATCTGTATAGTAATTGCGAAGCCATAGAAAAATAATCATCAAATTTGGACATCGTATGAGGGGTTATGGTTTTTTTACTAAGAATTGGGTTGCCAGATTTTTCAGATTAATTACGAAATTGCCATTGATTTCACATCTCCGTCAATATAAGGTCAAATGGAGTGATTCGGGAGACTAACTTGACTAGAATTTCATAAATGAACATTGGAAGCATTAAAAACGAGTTTCGAGATTATTTGATACAAGTAACAAGGCAGAACAATGTTAAAATGAGAGTTTTGTTCATTTAACATATTGAGTTGGGGAGCTCGGAATTGAGAAGTTTTTCTTAGAAACTATTCATCATATTAATTGGGTTAGTGTTATCTACTCAATTTTGGTTATATTCCATGAATCTATCTTTGATTTTAGCTTTTAGTTTATAAATTTTAATGTGGAAATTGGGGATTTTTGCCTAAAGTTTCATAATATGAATTTTGAGTTTTGAACATCGATTTGAGTAGAATTTAGTGAAACTAGTATGGTTGGACTCGTAATTTAATGGTTTATCGCATTTTATGTGTTCTGTAGGGTTTCGAGCCGAGGGCCCGGGTGTATTTTTAGCCGGATTTGGGATTTGATTTAGGATTTTATCTTTATCATGTGGAATTATTTCCTTGGGCTTTATTTTATGTATCTGTGTTACTTTTGGATAGTTTTGAGCAGCAGTTCGGAGGTCACTACACTCGTGATGATTTTTGGAGCATCACTTGGCTTGTTCGATATTTTTATTGGCTTTTTCGAGGTAAGTGTTTTGGCTAACTTTGTTGAGAATTTTTTTTTCTATTTGTTAATATTTGCTACATGCGGGGACGATACATATATGAGATGAAGGGCGTATATGTATGTGCTAGGACTAATCATGCTACGGGGGTGGATTATGTAATATTTGTATTTGTAGAATTTCACGACCTTCTTGCTTTATGCCTCACTTAACTTCTACATATTGAGTACATAGTGTTAAATTTTAGAATCAAAACTTAGCCTAATATAACTTGATCAAATTTGATAGAATTTTGAGAATACATTGATGCGTCCAATTCGGTCATCTCTTTGCATAATTATTATTACATTGCTACGGCCGATATTTTGAGATGCTAGATTCTATACTTGTATTGTTGATTAATTGTGGGATTTGTGAAAGTACTTGAATTATATGGCCCTTGAGGTTTCATGAAACATTCTTCGCTTGTAAAGCAGTGATTGTGAATTTGTTTGGAATATTTATTGAACACTCTCCTCAATGTTATTTATATTTCTTGCCTTGCCATTTTATTGATATTCATATGCTTGGTAAGGAAGAGTGTAAAGCACGAAGGGCGATGTCGTACCATTTTATATTCATTATCATGTGAGGAAGAGTGTAAGACATGAAAGGTGGTGCCGCAACATTTTATATTCATTATCACGTGAGGAAGACTATAAATCACGAAGGGTGATGTCGTGCCGTTTTATATTCATTATCATATGAGGAAGAGTGTAAAATACTAAGGGTGATGATGTGTCATTTTATTCATATTATTATGCTTTTAATATCGTGAGGTCATGGCATGAAGAGTGTTTCCGTGCATGTGAGAATGATGGACATGTCTTATGATGTGATATCTATTTTCTGTGTATATGTTTATGCCCTTACCTTGAGCTGTTATTGTTGTATTTACATATTTTGTGTGACTTGTTGTTATTGTCCTGTATTTGACCTCTATCTAAATTTTAGTTGCACTATCCATGTCAGTTACTTGCTTAACTTGCAACTACCATATGTATTTCCTACTTTTAAAGTTATACTCATGTTGTATCTATTTTGTTGCATTTTAGTATAAGCCTCCACCATGTTAGCCGTTCATGCCCTTATTTGTAAACATGTAAATATCATGTATTTATGTCTTATGATGTTCATATTCTTCGTTTTCCAATTGTTATTACTCACGTGCTTTTCGCTTATTCTTTTATTGTTGCCACATGTGTATCCTGGTCTATTGTTGTACTTGCGTATTTCCGACTTTGTAATTCTTTTTATCGATATTTATGTCATCTCGTTTGTTCTATTACTCGTACATTTGGATAAATGAGTTGAAAAAACGAAGAGTGTTGCCGCGCTAATTGATTTATTACAATATATGAGGAGGCAGATATAGAAGCACGAAGGGTGTTGCCGTGAAGTTTGACGTGATATCTTGGATATACTTCTCATACTAGGAAAGATTGCAAATTTACTACTGTTATTCCATTTAGTAATTTTTTACTGTCTCGCAGAGTTGTATACAGTACTTTTATCTGTTATGCTTTGAACTTGTCACGATCCAAAATCTAACCATGGTCATGATGGCGCCTATCGTGTTAAAAGGTAAGCTTATTCCTAAAATATTACAACTTAATTGATTATAAGAATTTAATAAAATATTTTAAATAATTTAATTCCTGATAAACTAAACTAACTCTAAATATAAATAATGTAAATATAAAAAAGAGACCCAAACATCGGGGTATCACTAAGTTATGAGCGTCTAAAAATATTAACTAAGATATATAAACTGCCTAACTGTCCAAAAGAAGAAATGACAAAAGGAGTAACAAGGCCGTGCGGACACTAGCAGCTACCTTGCAGTCTCCAAAGATAGACAGCCTGAACTCAACGATCGGCGCGCTCTAACTCACCTAGATCTGCACATAAAGTGCAGAGTGTAGAATGAGTACAACCACCTTAGTAGTAACAAAAATAACTAAGGAACTGAGCAATAGTGTCGAGCTAAGTAAAACAATCAACTTATTTATTTTTCGCAATAAAAAAAATAACCATGAATAAACAGGTAAATTCCATAGCTCGGTAAATACCACAACCAAATTTAATAGATAAATGCAGCAACAACAAAAGTAAATGCAACTTCATAGCAATGTCACTCCATCACTCAGCACTCGCACTCAACACTTAACATTCAATACACTCAACACTCTGTGCTAACTGGGGTTGTGTATAGACTCTGGAGGGGCTCCCAAAGCCCAAGCGCTAACCACGAACAACTCATATGCTACCATATCAATACATGGATGCGCACGGTCAACTCATGTGCAATGCAGACAACTCATGTGCTATGGTATAAATACCTGGACCCACACAGTCAACTCACGTGCTACGCGGACAACTCAGACGCTATGCTATTAATATTCTCACAACCAGGCCCTCGGCCTCACTCAATCAATTACCTCACTAGCCTCACCATCATCAAGAAATAAGGGGACACATCCCTCATCAAGTACCACAAAATATTACAACAAAATAGAGACTGGAGTAAACATGCAAAATAATTTCTATGGCTGAGTACAAATAACATGAGAATGAATAACGCCTAAGTATGATCTCTAACATGAAAGTAAACAAGTTCAACAACAAGTAACTACGTAAATACAGATGATGACCATGAGGCCTCATGGAACAGATCAAGTCTCCGTCCCACAAGGTATACACCCACACGCCCATCACCTAGCGTGGGTATCACCTTCAAACAGTCACACGGTATCAAATTCTCCGATTTATACCCTTAAAGCCAGAGTTAAAACTTTTACTTACTTCAACTACGTAAAATCCAACTCCGGGATGCCCTCATCTCTAAACTTGGTCGCCAAAATTTCTGAATCTATCCATAATCATATTAGTACCATCAACATATACTAAAGAATCAAAATTTACAATAAAAACTACAAAATATGCAAAAAAATTTAAATCAGTGAAAATTTGGCCACCGGGCCCACGACTTGGAATCAGTCAAAAATGGGAGAATCATAAACCTCGTTCTCTCCCGAGTCGAACAATAAAAATTTTTCAAAACCAAACTTTGTTTAGTCCCTCAAATCCTCACTTAATACTCTCCAAAACTCAAACCCTAACTCCATCAATTTCACTTTGAAGTCATCAATAAAATCCCAAAAATAAAATGGATTCTTGAAATATAACCAAAACCTAGTAGAAAACACTTACTCCAATCTATATGGTGAAAATCGCCTCCAAAATCGCACAAAATTGAGCTCCTCAACTCAAAATATGACTTAATGAACAAATCCAAATTTTATATATTTTTCTGCCATCTATTCTGCCTCGTTTCTCATGCCAAACGATCCTGACACTCATACCAATGGATTCTTTGTGAAATTCTAGTTAAGTTAGGCTTTTTAATCACTCAATTTGGCCTTATAATGAATGAGATATGTAGGTTTTAATATTTGCAAATAGTGCATATTTTATAAATACATTGCTAGTGAAAATTTCGTAATTAAACTGAAAAATCTGGCAACTTAATTCTTAGTAAAATGACCATAAAATCCTCATACGATGTCCAAATTTGACAATTTTTACTATGGGTCCGTAATTACGATACAGATGTAATGCTTCAATCAAAAAAGAAATCAGAACTCATTTGTTTAATATGATATCATTTATGCTTGAAGATAGGGTGTCGAAACATATGGAAAACACGCACAATACAACCCAAACATATACAAAACTCGCTCGAGGTCTTTGAAACCTCAATCAATAATTCCAACAAGTCATATATCACAACTCCAACTTAGTAGAACCTCCGAAACACCCAAAACAACAAATTAACCTCGAATTCAAGCCTAAGAACTTCTAAACTTTCAACTTTCGCTTATTCAAGCCTAATTCTACAACGGACCTTTAAATTATATTCTGGACATACTCCTAAGTTTAAAATCACCCAATGAATCTAATCTAATCATAAAAATCCCAATCCGAATTTGTTTACTTATAAGTCAACTTTCGATTGACTTTCTAACTTAGCTTTCTAACTAAGAGACTTAAGTGTTCATTTCACTCCAAAACTACTCTGAACCCAACCTACCAACTCGATCCAGTTCCACACAGCTGAACAATACATAAAGAAGCATAGATGGGTGAAATGGGGCTATAAGTCTCAAAACAATAGGTCGGGTCGCTACATCTTCCCCCTCTTAATCTAACGTTCGTCCTCGAATGAGTCTAAAAATATAACTAGAGTCTCAAATAGGTAAAACCTTCATCAATACCTTCTTGTCACATTCAAATCATATGAACTCATATCGCGGTCACATCATACTCATCTCGTATCCATCCCGCCACCATTTCCACTATAGGGACGCTATTGGACATTTGGATATAGAAGCACATGCTCACACAATCAACACCTCAGTTCTCAATCAACAGTCAAAACCCATCCTCATGTCCTCCAGACTAGCCCAACATCAACACACAGAAATCACATCTCACACCTCATCCAATAAATCACAATTTGTTGACGAACAACTTATACCGAGCGCTCCTGTTGACATAAGAATACGTGGGAGGAATTCAATGATTTACAATTCAAGCTGAATCAATACCGTACGATATGAATTCATGAAGGTGAAGTTTCCTAACGGTTATGCAGCCTCTCGAAGATAAGTACAGACGTCTCCGTACAAATCCGCAATACTTTACTAAACCCACTCAGGACTCGTGAGAACTATGTAACCTAGACTCAGATACCAACTTGTCGCGACCCAAAATCTAACCATGGTCGTGATGGCGTGAATCATGCTAAAACACAAGCTTATTCCTAAAATATTACTACTTATTTTATTTAAGAATTTAATGAAATACTTTCAATAAATTAATTCTTGATAAACTAAACTAACTCTAAATATAATTAATATACAATATAAAAAAGAGTCCCAAACATCAGGGTGTCACTAAGCCATGAGAGTCTAAAACAATAAACTAAGATATATAAACTGTCTAACTGTCCAAAAGAAGAAATGACAAAAGGAGTAACAAGGCCATGCGGAGCTACCTTGCAGTCTCCAAAGATAGCCAGCATGAACTAAATGATCGCCACGCTCTAACTCCCTTAGATATGCACATACAATGCAGGGTGTAGTACGAATACAACCACCTCAATAGTAACAGAAATATCTAAGGAACATAGCAGTAGTGATGAGCTAAGTAAAACAATCCAATTATTTATATTTCACAATTAAAAAAAATAAAAATGAATAAGCAGGTAAATTCCACAACTCACCGAATACCACAATGAAAATTAACACATAAATGCAGCAACGACAAAAGTAAATGCAACTTCACAGCAATGTCACTCCATCACGCAGCACTTGCACTTAACACTCAACACTTAGCACTCAATACACTCAACACTGTGCGCTCACTGGGTTGTGTACAGACAATGGAGGGGCTCTCAAAGCCCGAGCGCTAAGCACAGACTACTCACGTGCTACATATCAATACCAGGATCCACACAGTTAACTCACGTGCTACGCGGACAACTCACACGCTATGGTATAAATACATGGACCCGCACTGTCAACTCACGTGCTGCACGGACAACTCACGCGCTATGGTAATAATATCCTCACAACTAGTCCCTCGGCCTCTCAATCATGTAGCTCACTAGCCTCACCATCATCAACAAATAAGGAGACACACCCACATAGTGTATCACAATATATTACCAAATAATAGAGATTGAGGTAAGCTTGTACAATAATTTGTATGACTGAGTACAAATAACGTGAGAATGTATAAATCCTAAGTATGATATCTAACATGAACACAAACAGGTTCAACAACAAGTAACTACGTAAACACAGATGATGACCATGAGGCCTCAAGGGACGGACCAAGTCTCCGTCCCTCGAGGTATACACCCACAAACCCAACACCTAGCGTGGGTATAAACTCCAAACAGTCACACGATATCAAATTCTTAGGTTTACACCCTCAAAGCAAGAGATAAAACTGTTACTTACCTCAATAACATAAAATCCAACTCCGGGATGCCCTCTTATCTAGACTCGATCTCCAAAATTTTCGACTCTAGCCATAATCAGATTAGTGATAACAATGAATTGTACATATTTTGTACTATTTTTACCTGAGCTTCGTGCATTAATTGATCTAGATTAGTCCCGAAATGCTTGCAAATTGTGCTTGATTTCAGGTGAGTGACAAGATGATAAATATCACAAATCTACTCAAAAAGGAGTGAAACCTGCAAAGCGTAAAAAGATAACTAAAATGGGGATCAAAATGACATGCGCGGTCCACACTGCTTTACAACGCAGCCGCACAGGAAAGTTTAGAGGCTGAGTATAATCAAGGCTACCATGTGCGGTCCGTACTAATTTGCCACGCTGCCGCGCCGGTTAGTTCAAAGACCTTGCAATTTTAAAGTAATGCTACGTGGTTCGCAGTCAATTCCACGCGGTCCGCACTAAAGGAAGTTCAGAGACCCAGAAAATTAAGGCAAGAGCCCACGCCGCCGCACACCAAATTAGTGTGATCTACCTAGGTAAAGATCAGAGAGTCAAAGTTTGGGCAAATTTTTCTACGCGGCCGCATTACATTTCTACACGGTTTGTGTATCTCAGCCTATGACGCCGCATGAAATTTGTACGCAGTACGCACCCCGCAGTTTCAGAAGCAAAAATGTTAAGACCAACTGCCCTTCGTGGCTGCATGAAATTTGTATGCGATGTGCGCCAGACCCTCTGGGGTATTTTTGTCTAGTTTTTCCTGTGTAGAATAAATAGAACATTTTACTTTATCAGGTTAAGTGGGATTTTTCAGATTAACTGCTGAGTTCGAGACTTCACAGTGTTATCCTATTTTTGGCAATTTCTTCTAGTTTGAAAGTGTGTTCACGTAGATTATTATTGTAGTTAATTATTATGTCAATTTCATCTATTATTTCTTTAATTTTTGTTACTACTATGTCAAGATAAACCTATTATCTAGGGTTGTGGCTCAACCCTAGTATGGGTAATTAATGGGTGTGAATGTTTAGTGCATGAATGATGTGTTGGATTAATCTTATGTTTTCACTAAGGTTTGGTGGTTGCAAAGACTATGTCTAGCCTAGTGTGTCTTGACTCTTCTTGAGAAAGAGAGTCTACGATCCCAAGATTAATACCAACATGGAATTGGTGATTGACCCATGAGAATGGTAGTCCTTATTAACGAGTTAAACCTCAATAGAGTAACTACCTAACTTGAACCATAAGTTGCTTGGGCAAATTAGCCTACTCAATTGGTCTCGAGAGAGTCAATTGGGCAAAAACACTCTCTATACCAAGAGGTGTGAGAGTGAGTGGAAAAATACAACGGTTATAACATAAGTCCCATATTCATCGTTTGTGCATTAGGAATCTCTACCTGTTATAAGTTGACTACCTAGGTATATGCCACGACCCTAGTGTATTTCTCTATATTGCATACAACTAGAATCATTACCTTAGCATAATTTAGTTTTACAATTGTAGTTGATAAATTGTAGCTATTACTGTAAAGAAAACCAGAAATGTTAGAAGATCAATTAGGAGCTGAAACTCACTTATAGGCTTAGCAAAGACTCAACTCCAAATCGAAGCTATCTGTGAAAAATCGATCGCGATACCAATATCAGGTAAAAGTATTCGTGCCCACTCTTTCTTAGGATTGAGTCCGCACTGATCAATAAGTACCATCAACATATACTAAAGAATCAAAGTTTACAATAAAAACTACAAAATATGCTAAAAATTCGAAATCGGTCAAAATTGGGCCATCGGGCCTATGAACCGGAGTCAGTCAAAAATGGCAAATTCATAAACCTCATTTTCTCCCGAGTCTAACCATATAAAATTTATCAAATCGAACTCCGCTTGGTCCCTCAAATCCTCATTTAAAACTCTCCAAAACTCAAACCCTAACTCCCTCAATTTTACTTTGAAATCATCAATAACATCCCAAAAATAAATATGGATTCATGTGATATAACCAAAATCGAGTAGAGAACACTTACTAAAATCGATATGGTGAATATCCCCTCCAAAATCGCCCAAATCCGAGCTCCCCAACTCAAAATATAATGTATTGAACAAAGATCACTTTTATATATTTTTCTGCCAGCTATTCTAACTCATTTCTCATGCCAATCAATCTCAAAACTCACACCATTGGATTCCTTGTTAAATTCTAGTCAAGTTAGGCTTTTGAATCACTCAATTTGGCCTTATAATGAATGAGATATATACACTTTAATATTTGCAAATAGTGTAGATTTTTAAATATGTTGGTAATGGCAATTTCATAATTAAACTGGAAAATCTGGTAACTTAATTCTTAGTAAATGACCCTAAAATCCTCATACGATGTCCAAATTTGGTGATTCTTTTTCTAAGGGTACGTAATTACGATACAAATATAATGCTTCAATCAAAAAAGAAATCAGAGCCCATTTTGTTCAATATGATATCATTTATGATTGAAGATACGGTGTCAAAACATAAGAAAAGCACGCACGACACAGCTGAAACCTATCCAAAACTTGTTCGAGGTTTTCGAAACTCAACCAATAAATACAACAAGTCATATATAACTCCGGAACACTAAAACAACACAAGAACACCAAATCAACCTCGAATTCAAGCATAAGAACTTCTAAGCTTTCAACTTTTGCCAATTCAAGCCTAATTCTACCACGAACCTTCAAATTGTATTCTGGACATACTCCAAAGTCTAAAATCACCCAATGAATCTAATCGAATCATAAAAATCGCAATTCGAATTTGTTTACTCATAAGTCAACTTTCAATTGAATTTTCTAACTTTGATTTCTAACTAAGAGACTTAAGTATTACTTTTACTCAAAAAATACTCCAAAACAAACCTACCAACTCGATACAACTCCATACAATTAAACAATACATAAAGACACATAGATGGGGGAAAGGAGGCTATAACTCTCAAAACAACAGGCCGGGTTGTTACATAACTACTTTTATTGTTAATCTAATCTACATGTTATAGTAATAAACATCTTTTAACTAAAAGTCGTATCACTACTTCGACGAGGTTAGACAAAATACTTACCTTTACATGAGGTCGTTGTATTGATACTACACTACTGTACGATAAATACAGATTTTTGAAGTTTAGTTACCGGTGATGTCGGGTGCTGAATCTTAAAAGGTTCTCACAATCCGGATATAGCTACCTCTTGTCCTTGGTAGCTTAGGTTTTGTTATTCTATTTATGTATCATCCAAAAAGAACGTAGATTTATTTGTACCAGCTTTGTAAATTTCAAGTCTTATAAGCTAATAAGTCGTACTACCAGGTCTTGGGTAATTTATAAACACTCAGTCATCTATCCTTTATTTTCTTATAATCTCTGTTGAGTTATATTGTCTATTAATTGGCTTACCTAGCGAGTTGAGTTAGGTGCCATCACGACTAGGGATTTTCGGTCCGTGACATAATACCTCACGTCAAGGTTAACCACGACACTTACCTTGCTCGAAAGGATCAATTCAAAGCTCAACCATGGCCTTGCCTCAAACAATCATTTGAACCAATAGAATCTACAAAAATACCATCCAATCGATTCAAATTAATCCTTAGAACCTACCCACGACCCCAAAGGATTCAATTTAGATCACTATTAAAAACATCAACAAAATGATAACTCCGGGGACCACTTGGTCCAAACCTAAAATTCTGATCAAAACTCGGTTACCCATTCATCCCCGAGCCCGGTTATATATTTTATTTTGGAATCCGACCTCTATTTGAGGTCCAAATCCCTATTTTACAAAAATCCCTAATTCTACCCAAAGCACCCAATTTCCACCATGAAAACACAAGATCTTAGGTTGAAATCTTAGGAAATATAGTGAACGATTGAAAGAAAATTATTTAAAATCACTTACCAATAATTTAGGGAATAAGATTTCTTTGAAAAATTGCCTCTAGGTTTTTTAAGTTTGAAAATATGAGAGAACGAACAAAAATCTCATCTATCTCCCATTTTGATCTGTTGTGGATGTCGCATTTGCAGCCTTGCAAACCCTGCAAATGCAAAGAATCAATCCCAAATGTGAAGCTCTTCGCATCTATTCTTTGATCGCAAATAAGATTATTTGTTCGCAAATGCGAACAATGATATCGCAATTACGATCACTATGTCCCCTAACTTACTTTGCAAATATGAAGCTTTGTTTACAAATGCGAACTTGACGTACCCCAACTACTCCAGGCAAATGTGATGAGTAGCTCACAAATGTGAATTCATCAGTAACCATAAATGCGAAGCATGACCTCGCAATTGCAAGGTCTATGACCTGCACAAAAACTAAAGCACACCAGCAATGTATTAAGTCAAATTTCCACTCCGTAGCCTATTCGAAACTCACTCAAGCCTTTGGGGTTCTAAACCAAATGTGCACACAAGTCAAAAAATGTCATACAAAATTGACCGCACGATTCTCCAAAGAAACACTTAGGACTAAGAATTGAGCATCAAATCAAACGAAGTTTCCAAGAAAACTCATAAACTTCTTATTTCACAATCGGACATCCGAATCACGTCAAACCAACTTTGTTTCATACTAAATTCGACAGGAAAGTCATATATATAGTATTGTACCTATAACAGGTTTCGAAATAAAAATACAAACCCGATATAAAAAAAGTTAGACATTGGTCAAAAATTTCAAAGTCATTAAGCTTTTGATATTCAAATTTCAACAAATTACGATAACTCGGCTACGAACATTCGAATTCGATTGCGAGCATACGCCCAAGTCCCAAATCACGATACAAATCCACCAAGATCGTCAAAATATAAATCTTGGGTTTTTTTCTCAAAACATTGACCGAAGTTAATTCAAATGAATTCAAGGAAAAAATTTCATAGTTTCTCAATTTTTAACATAAAATCTTTCCGGAAACATGCTCGGACTGTGCAAGCAAATTGAGGAGGACTAAGATGAGGTCTTTAAGGCTTTAAAGCACAGAATCAGGTTATGCAACATAAGATAATCTATCGGGTCATCACACATTCTTAGGTGAACCGGGTTCTTTGGCAGCAACATTACTTCATATTCACAAGTAGTCAAGGTATTTGCTCCAAAATGATCCTTCTTCTGAAGGGGCTATGACAGTGTTCCCAATAGTCATAGAGCCTTCAAATTCCCCACTTGTATTCTTATTCTCTTCCTCACTTTATTCATCATCTCCTTCACTCTCACTTGTCTTTTCTTGATTCTCACCTTCACTCTTATAATCACCCTCTTCTTTATTGTTCTTTTATCTTTCTTCATATTCTTCCACTAGTTCATTATCTTATCTTTTGTCTAGCTCTCCTTCTCTTCACCCGTATCTCCCTCATTCTCACTTTTGTTTCTCTTCATTAGCAATTTCCTCAGTAGTATGTCCCTCATGACTGCCCACAACTCCTTCTTCTTTTTCACCCTCATTATCATCATTATCATCTATTCAACTTAATGAAAGACAGAGGCCTCTTTTTAAGTTGGTTCTTTACTCATTTTATGACGCGAGCTCGGGACACTAGACTCCTGAGACTGGGTTGAGTGAGAGAAAGATCTCAAATTTGAAATAAAGTTAGCTATTTTAGACTACGTAGATAGTCCTAGAGTGAGAATTTTATCAAACTCGGGTAGCCATTTGGCTTAGTAGTCGAGTGAGTACTTTCTCGAACTCGAAATAAGGTTAGCCCTTAGGATTTGTACATAGTCCCCAAGTGATATTTTTCTCAAACTCGGGTATGTTAGGATTTATGCCCGTCACTAGAGGGGGGGTGAATAGTGCGGCACGAGAATATTGATAAATATTGCGGAATTAAAATTGCAGGAATAAAAATAAATTCGATAATAAAAATAGCAAGGAAAGAACACACCGAATTTATCCTAGTTCACCACAACTTGTGGTTAGTCCAGTCCCCGAGAGACTCTCTCGAGATTCCACTAACTCCGTTAAGGTTACGGGTGCCTAACAAACCGTTACACTTGCTCGTAGATGTACACTCTACAAGACTTCACCTTGCTCGTGGATACCGCACCACAAGACTTCACACACTAAGATTGAGGGTACTTAGTAAACCCGACAATCAATGAGAAGATATGTTCTTCTCAGACACCTTTCTCTTTTTACAATAAGAACTCTCTCAAAAGAGTAGATAAAGAGATACAATATTAGCTCTATGAACAACTCAAAGTTGTCTCTCAAATGGCTCAACAAAAGCTCTATAATGATGCTCAAATAATATCAATATGTATATGAATATTGGGAGGTGTTGTGTGTTGCAATTTAGCTCAAAAAACCTTTTTTTATAGGGGTTTAAGGGTGGATGTCCGTTGCTTAATTGGCAATCAATTATGCTGATTTTATGCAAAAATAATAGATTATGTGATTGCATAATCGATTATCTTCTCAACGTTCATAAAACGGAACGTTGAGAAGGAAACGGATAGTGAAATAATCGATTATTCCAATCACATAATCGATTATGTTGCTCCAGTAAAATCTGGAAACTCAGCAAAGCTGGTATATGACAGAGTATACCAGAGTCAAAGCTGGAGTATACCAAAATATACCAGAATCGAAAACTTACTTCAAAAACCATTTTGGTCAAAATGAAAACGTTAAAATCATTTTGTTTGGAGTATTTGAAATATGTTTATGATAAATATGATTTGACAAAATGATTTTATGCATATTTATGATGACCTATGTTGAGCCAAAAGACGAGATAACTTAAACGTTGCTCTTACATTGGTTCTACCTAACGACCTACGCCTTGGGTCTTCGGTCTTGAACTTTTGAGCTTGTCTTTGGCTTGTCTATGCAATCCATTCATCAATATGCTTCTCGGCATTCAATCTTGATTATTTGTCATATAATAACGTTGTTTGACACTTGACTTCATTGTTTGTCATTCATCGACTTCGTTGTTTGTCATTCATCAAAACCTATACCTGAAAATCATGCTAATACAACCAAAGCACATATATCATGGATAGAATGATTTTCTACAATTTTTCCCTTTTTGATAATGACAAACAACATGAGATATGCATATCGGATGCTATATCTCAACATACAATTCATGCAAACAATTTCCCTTAATGATAATTCCCCCTCAAATAAGGCATACTATAACATAGATACATTCCCCCTTATTTGATGCATATCGCCTAAACTCTTCCCCCTTTTGGCATTAGCAAAAAGAGAGTATACAAAGGCTATTATCCCCTTTCGACACTTCCCCCTTTTGGGTATATCAATTGTTAGTGTCAAATATATGATAGGAAGTAAAATGAGGAATATACATTGACGATATTTAAGAAATTATACCGACATGAAATAATACCAACTGTTAGTAAAAATATAACAACCATATCAAAGGTTATTTTTGGCTAATATACCAACTGTTAGAAAAATATATCAATCATTATTTTCAAAATGATACCAATTGTTATAAAAAAAACATGATAAAATCAATTGGTTACCAACTTTTATTCAAATCAAAACATGAATGAAGTGTTTTTAACAAAAACATGCTAACAGTTAATACATACCAACTGTTACCAACTGTTAAACAAGACAAACATTTCAAATGTTATTTTTTATCAAAAAGATACTAATTGTTAACACATATCAACAATTAGGTTTTTATCAAAAGAATAACTAATATTCATCAAAACATGGATCAATCATTATTTTTAACAAAATTAATTGATACCAATTGTTATTCAAAATAAAAGTTATCAAAACATGAATCAACAAAAATAATTGATACCTATTGTTAACAAAGACATATCAATAGTTAACACATATCAACTATTGCGTTTTTATCAAAAATATGATAACTAACCGACATTCCCCCTCGATGCAATAAGGTTTCGTGCTTGGTGCATCTACTACAATATTGTAGTCTTCAAGCACACCTGCAAACGTACCTAAAAATAGGTATTCGGTACCCAACTGCTTTTGGGTCCTTGGGGGTTAGGCAAATAATAATCATAGCCAAAAGATAAATCTCTATGTTTTGCAAAACATACGGGTTCTACGTGTCCTACCCGGTGGCAATCATGACATATAACATTCGGGTTGTGCATATGTCTTGGTTAAGCCAAAAACGTTCTAGGTGATCTAAAGTCGTTATTCCTAGACGTATTGCGATTCCTAGAGTTATTTCTAGGTGGTCTAAAATGATTAATTCTAGACTCATTAACAAAGTTCCTAGAATTATTTCTAGGTTGACCAATATTATTTCTATCATCCTTTTTAATGACTTCAATTGTTTTAGGATTATCAACACTACGTTTTTCTAGTGTGTTCCTAAGTTCTATGTTCTCTATTTTCAAAGACTTACAAGAAGAACAGTTTGAACTTTGATCAATTGAAGAGGCTTCATTCATCTCCTTAATTTTATTTCTAAGATCAACATTGTCAATTTTCCAAAAAATTATTTTTCTCTTCTAAAACATTAATTTTAGCCTTGGCCTCTTTGGAGGTTTTTGAAGTCTTTTTCAATTCACCATATAAGTCATGAAAAGCTTCTTGTAATTCTTCAAAAGAATAAGAGTTATAATTACTTACCTCTTCTTCCTCGTTGGCCATGAGGCATAATGCGGCAGTTTCATCGCCCGAGTTGTCCGAATCCCATGTCACGCGCCTATGGTGTTTCTTCTTTTTCTTGTCCTTGGGTTTTGGACAATGTGGTTTGGTGTGGCCAAGTTTTCCACAATTTTGGCATGAAGGACTTGGTTCTTCCTTCTTTATTTCCTTCTTCATAAACTTACAAAACTTTTCAATTATATCATTGGAAATAATATCATCATTGCTTTCCGAATCACTTACCTCTACTCTTGTAGAAGATGAGGCTTTGAATGCAAGATTTGAATTTTTACTTCTAGGATAAGGATTAAGAATTGTGCTTTCATAAGTTTCGAGGATACCTCTTAGTCCATCAATTGTGACATCTGTGATTCCTATCGACTCTTGGATGGCATTGGCTTTGGAGCTCCATTCGGGAGTGAGACTCCATAGAATTTTCTGAACAAGATCTTTGTTTGTGTACACTTTCCCGAGAGCATGAAGATCGTTGATGATTGTTGAGAATCGTTCGAACATAATACCGATGGTTTCTTTCTCCCTCATTTTAAAGATTTCATATTCATGTGTTAAAAAATCAACTTTAGATTCTCGGACTTGAGGCGTACCTTCATAAGTAATCTCGAGTTTATCCCACATCTCCTTGGCGGTTGTGCAACAAGAAATCTTCCGATAGTCATCCGGATTCACCGCACAATATAGCACGTTGATGGCTTTTGCATTTCTTTCAACCTTCTTGATGTCCTCGGCATCATATTCATTTTCCTCCTTTGGAACCATGATTTCCCCAACTTTCTTTGTTGGCATTTGTTCACCGTTCTTGATGATTTGCCATAATCGAAAGTTGTTTGATTGGATGAAGATTCTCATCCGCTCTTTCCAATATGTGTAATTTGTTCCGTCAAGTAGTGGAGGCCTATAGGGGGAGTGTCCTTCGCTCATCATTCCTACGTTCAATATTCTCAACAAAAAATATATATCGTTCTCTCAACCGGTTAAGGCTTTCAGAGAATTAGGCTCTGATACCAATTGTTAGGATTTATGCCCGTCACTAGAGGGGGGGTGAATAGTGCGGCACGAGAATATTGATAAATATTGCAGAATTAATATTGCAGGAATAAAAATAAATTCGGTAATAAAAATAGCATGGAAAGAACACACCGAATTTATCCTGGTTCACCACAACTTGTGCTTAGTCCAGTCCCCGAGAGACTCTCTCGAGATTCCACTAACTCCGTTAAGCTTACGGGTGCCTAACAAACCGTTACACTTGCTCGTAGATGTACACTCTACAAGACTTCACCTTGCTCGTGCATACCGCACCACAAGACTTCACACACTAAGATTGAGGGTACTTAGTAAACCCGACAATCAATGAGAAGATATGTTCTTCTCAAACACCTTTCTATTTTTACAATAAGAACTCTCTCAAAAGAGTAGATAAAGAGATACAATATTAGCTCTATGAACAACTCAAAGTTGTCTCTCAAATGGCTCAACAAAAGCTCTATAATGATGCTCAAATAATATCAATATGTATATGAATATTGGGAGGTGTTGTGTGTTGCAATTCAGCTCAAAAGACCTCTTTTTATAGGGGTTAAAGGGTGGATGTCCGTTGCTTAATTGGCAATCAATTATGCTGATTTTATGCCAAAATAATCGATTATGTGATTGCTTAATCGATTATCTTCTCAACGTTCATAAAACGGAACGTTGGGAAGGAAACGGATAGTGAAATAATCGATTATTCCAATCACATAATCGATTATGTTGCTCCAGTAAAATCTGGAAACTCAGCAAAGCTGGTATATACCAGAGTATACCAGAATCAAAGCTGGAGTATACCAAAATATACCAGAATATACGAGAATCGAAAACTTACTTCAAAAACCATTTTGGTTAAAATGAAAACGTTAAAATCATTTTGTTTGAAGTATTTGAAATATGTTTATGATAAATATGATTTGATAAAATGATTTTATGCATATTTATGATGACCTATGTTGAGCCAAAAGACGAGATAACTTAAACGTTGCTCTTACATTGGTTCTACCTAACGACCTACGCCTTGGGTCTTCGGTCTTAAACTTTTGAGCTCGTCTTTGGCTTGTCTATGCAATCCATTCATCAATATGCTTCTCGGAATTCAATCTTGATTGTTTGTCATATAATAACGTTGTTTGACACTTGACTTCATTGTTTGTCATTCATCGACTTTGTTGTTTTTCATTCATCAAAACCTATACCTGAAAATCATGCTAATACAACCAAAGCACATATATCATGGATGGTGGAATGATTTTCTACAGGGTAGCCCTTGGTCTTAGCAGTCGAGTGAGTATTTGCTCGAACTTGAAATAAGTCTATCCCTTAGGCTTTGCACATAGTCCCAGAGTGAGAATTTTCTTAAACTCAGGTAGCCCTTGGGCTTAGTAGTTCAGTGAGTACTTGCTCAAACTCGAACTAAAGTTATCCCTTAGGATTTTTTAGATAGTCCCTGAGTGAGAATTTTCTCGGACTCGGGTAGCCGTAGGGCTTAATAGTCGAGTGAGTACTTGCTCGAACTCGAAATAAAGTTAGCCATTAGGATTTTTTTGATTGACCCTTAGGATCTTTTATGTCGGCCCTTAGGATCTTTCAGTTGGGCCAATTCGGCCTCTAAGATGACGATTATTTTTCCCTCTTTTTAGCTAAAAGACTTAGTGAAACTTTCTTTATGCCTTAGCATGTATTTCTTGTACCGGTTGGTTTTTTCGAGGTTTCGACGTATCATAACCTAATAAGTAACTTGTTTGTGTAATAATTGAATACCTCTTGAGGTTTTTTTGAAGGTTGATATTATTGAAACCTTTAAATTATTTAACGGCTGATTTTGGCGAAGCCGTTTTTGCTTTTGCCGATGGTAGTCGAGTTTAACCAATTTTTTGAAGTGTTTGAAGGCCATTAATTTTATGGCAGAAGTCGGACGTCACCGAGCTGAATTATTTTGGTTGTAGCCTTTTTATTTGACCGTAGTCTTTAATATGGTCGTAGCCTTTGACATGATCATAGCCTTTGATATGGTCGTAGCCTTTAATATAGTCGTAGCCTTTCGGTACGTATCTTGGACTTGCTTCTCGATAACCTCTCGAACTTGACTCAAAGATTAGTCCTCGAGTATGATGACCTTGTCCTATATATCAGGGGGTGCCTCTTTGAGGTCTTATGATTTTGAATTAGGATAGTTCGAGTGTTTCGAGGTATGCACGCACTTGGGTTAAGATAGCCTTTGGGATTTTATGACCGAGTGAGGTTTTGCTAGAACTTGAAGTAAAGTTAGCCCTTAGGCTTTCGTAGATAGTCCACGGATGAGAGTTTTCTCGAACTCGGGATAAGATAGCCCTTGGGATTTTGTATTTGTTACGAATTTTGGATGCTCCCGATCCGTGTTAACTTGGCCATGGCATTCTTAGTTTGAAACTTTCCATTTGGGCTTATCTTTGATTTCACTTCAAGCTTGACAGAAAGGTTAGTGCCTGAGTGGGGCGGCCGTGGCCCATAAAATTGAGGATCGCCTTTAAGCTCTTACAGTCTCGAAATGTTAGCAATTTGAAATTTCATTTTGATCGGCCCTTAAGCCTGTTTACACAATAAATCAAGAGTATGAAATAGGAAAATTTTCTAGAAGCATGAGATATCAACAAGGATAAAATACTTCTCTTGATAGACGATTATACATGCGCACATGTTCGGTGTTAGGGATCGAGTATCCTACAAGGGCACGGCTCGTCTGACCATTTGATCTTTGTAAAATTTTCCTATCGAGGCCCCGTTGTCATGAAGGAATTTCATTGCAACAAAGTGGACATTCGAGGGAAATGCCTCCCGAATCTCGAGGCTTATCATAGGGAACTTTGGATATCGTGGACATATCCTAAGTCAGTACGAACAATGGTTTCCTCGTTAAAAACCCAGTCGGAAAAACCCGTTTGGGACAGAATTCGATCCAAGGGAAAAAGAGTGAAACATGTTCTTTAAGATTCAAAGCTTTGTACAGATCCTTGTTCACATCCTACAAATGTTAGTCAGAAAAAACAAAGAGAGTCGGACTGGGGTTGTACCTTTATTCAGATTTTGGATATTTAATGTGATCTTCCTCGGTATTATGTCCTCGTGACTTTTGACCTCGACCATTTCTCCTCTGATTTTGTGCGAAGCTTAGCCCAGACTCACTGCCTCTATGGTCCCTGTTGTATCACTGGTATCAACCTCTATTAGACCTCGGCTCTCGATCGACGTCGCCTTTGATCCTGCTAGGATAAACAGACCGCAAAGAAGTCCCTTGCTGATCATCTTCGACTCTAATCTTTGATCGGTATCAATTATGCACGTTGGCCCAAGTGACAGCCGGGTATTCGAGCAAACTTTGCTTCAACTGATTGGAAGCTATAGAACTCTGAGTGTTAATACCTTGGAAAGCTTGAACTGCCTAGTCATCGGTGACCAGAGGCAAATCCATTCTCTGTGCTTGGAACTGAGACATGAATTCTCTGAGCATCTCGTTTTCTTTCTGCCTTACCTTGAAAAGGTCCGACTTCCTCGTTGCAATATTAATGGCTCCGGCCTGTGCTTTTAGAAAAGAATCTACAAGCATAGCAAACGAATCAATAGAATTGGGGGTAAGTTATGATACCATATCAAGACACATTTGGATAGAGTCTCCCCAAAATTCTTCAGCAGTACGGATATTATTTTGTCATATTGCAAGTCGTTTCACTTGATGTCACATGTATACAAGGTGACATGTTCAATCGGATCAGTCGCCCCGTTATACTTGTAAATCTCTGGCATATGGAACTTCGTAGGAATTGGCTTCCGAGCCGCACTGGGGTGGGGGGGGAGGTGTTTGCACAAAATTTTTAGAATCTAGTCCTTCTAAGATCGGGGGTGCCCCCGGTGTTTGATCAACACGGGAGTTATAAGTCTCCACTTCTTTGTCATTTTCCTCGATCTTCTTCTCCTCAGACTCGATTCTTTAGGTGAGTTCCTCGAGCATGCTCATAATTGTAGGGTCAGTCCCCGAGTCATCTCCATTTGATCTCTCTCGTGCTAGTTCAGCACATCGAATGTTCCCCGGTTCAGCCATGCTCAGAGTTTTATGACTTTGAAGTTGAGTGATGGAAATCTTTTGAGTTTGCAACATCTCGAATATCACTTGGAGGATGACTCCCCCATCTTCTATTCCTTGTGTTTCTTGGCTGCTAGATCTAACTTCACTGCGTACACTTCCCCTGGGCTTTATCAGTGGTACACCGACCCCTACATCTCTGACAAGAACAAATGTAAAAATAATGTGTGTTATCAGAATCAGTACTGAAATAATCATTATTATCTTTAGCCCCACGGTGGGCGCCAAACTGTTTGCCCCGAAAATACGAGTAAAAATCAAATTTGATTTGTGGTTTTAGATATATGTGATCTAGTTCAATATCAATTAATAATCAAGAAATATGGGGTACACATAAAAGAGACAACTGAATCAAACCAATGTTACTTGACAGTGATAATCTCGGGCGTAGTCACCACAAAGTGAGCTTAACGAAATAAGAACAGTTAAGTAAGAAAAGTGAAGCAAGGACAGTAAAGATAAGGAAGATTCTGATGAACAGTAGGCAAAAAGATAGCTTGTATTCTTTTCTCAATGATTAGATTGGATGTTACAAATGATAAAGGTCCCTTTTATATAATAGGATAATGATAAATATGGAATATTTCTATTAACAGTAAGGAATGTTCTTGATACAACTGTCTAACCACCTAGTATGGATCGTACAATCCTATTCCGGGATTTGCGCCACGATCATGGGAAACTGGAAGGAATCTAGCTCATTCTCTTAGAAATTCATAACGGCTATTTCAGGTTCGAGCATACTCATCTTCCGTACTCCTCGTACTCCTATATCTGGTCCTTGCATTCTATCTTCGATCTCGAGTGTGGCCAATCGGGCTCGAACTCGACCTTGCCTGAACTCAGGCTTAGGAAGGACCCTCGAGCCAATAATTTGGAGGCATACGATTTTAATCGTATACGGATATTAAGCTACTGCGTAGACATAAAAATTGGGAGGTTTTTTCAAATTTTTTTCTTAAAAAAAATTCATTTGTTTAAGATTTACATTATTTTTTTGGCAAATTTTGAAAATAAAATCTTCAAATTTCCAAAACAATTCTAAAGTAGTTTTTGAAGCTTTTTACTTACATAAATCTTTTAACTTTTTTCAAGTAAGGTACATGTCCAAATACAATTTCAATTTTTAAAAGTTATTTATCATCTCATCTTTAAAAATTTATTATTTTAAGTTTCAACTAAATCTAATGTCAAAACGCTAGCCAAGTATGGAAGTATCAAGAAAGTCTCTAAGAAGGGCCAAGGAGGGGTTGGGGGAGGGGGAAGGTGTTGTGGAAAGTTTATGACGTCAAAAATAAAGACGAGTGTATTAGGTTATGATGATACTCGTCGTCCACCAACCCACACTAAATGTGTCAAAAGGCAGATGAGACTTCTTCTAAACCCGTTAGGTAAAGTTACTTTTTTTCTTCATATATAAATATTTATTGCCAAATAAAATGACTTTTCTTTGGAAAATCAGAAGAAGATAAAATTGACTTTCTATATATTCCACAACTGGTGATTGTGTTCATATCCACTTCTTGAGAAAATCAAAAGGTCTTAAGTGGATCTGGATTGTTTGCTGATCCTTTGATGTCTAACTTTAGCTTTACACAAAGGAATTTTTTTTTTTTGAGTTTTTATTTTCTCCTTTTATAACTTCTTTTTCTAAATAGGTTATGTGTACATTTTAGATTTTTATTTCCACAATTAAATTACAAGTCCCTAAATTATTTTGCAAAAAATACAATGTTATATATGATATATCCTTTTATCATAACTCTTGGCTATTAAATATTCTTCAACAGACTTTGGCACTGGCCATTCATGTATTTTAAGAATTAAACATGCCGAAATAAAATACAAGTTAACTGACATAATAAAATTAACGTACCCATTAGCCCATCATAGCATGTTTTTAAAGAAAATAAATGCATAATGGAATATCTATATTTTTTCTTTCTTTTTTCTTTTTATTATTTTGGACGATATAATATATAATACCCTCAATTATATTATGGGAACAAAAGATTCTATCCGTACAGTGTTAATTTAAACGAAGCGTGTTAAAATTAACCATGTACAAACAACTGCAAGTTGATAACAATGTTATAATAAGAAGTTAGTGGAAAATGATTAAAAGGTTTGAAAATCTTATTTAATTAAAATATTAATATTGCCTAGCTGTATATAAAAGTTTATTTGTTAAAATCTGCTTTTTCCGTTTAATTGTCCCTTTATTCTGCAAACAAAGGTCTACTATTGCTACACTATCTCTATGAGTGTGAGGAACAAATTATTTTAAGAAGTCTTTAATTACTTTTTGAATCAACGAGTAATTTTCGCAATTTTCTAATAGACATACTTTGAAATGATCATTGCTTAAGTAGAATACACACCACCTTCTTAATATTTATTTTTGTTTTAAAAATATATATAATTCACGTTGTTGGTGGCACTGACCTTCAATACCATAATATTCATTTATTTCATCTCAATTAATATGATGATATTTGAGAGGAAATATCAAATGTGATCATTGCTTAAATTGGAACACCGTTACATAAATTGGGACCGAAGAAGTATCAGATATGATCACTATTTAAATTCGAACTTTGACACATAATAGGATCGACTGATTATTAGATTTTATCGTTGTTTAAATTCAAAAACAGTAACATAAACTAGGATAGAAGGAGTATCAGATAAGATCATTGCTTGAATATAACGAAATGATACTATTTGAGTTGATAATATATTTTATCATCAGTAATAAAAACAAAGAGAAAAGGGAGATTAATCATTGTGGAAGGTGAAAAGGCTTGTTATATTTTCCATGTATATATATGATATTTTAAGATATTTTTTCACTTCTTTCCTAAGCAAGGCATAATGTAGGGTTTCAGATGAGATGACAGTTTCAGACCTTATTCATAGTGAATTTTGGCATTGGAGGATTTGGTGAAACTTTCCATCATATCAATTACCAAACCACTTAATTGTTAACGTCATCAGTAGTCATTCAATAAAAAAATTGTAAGCAAAAGATTAATTTATATATTCATTGGTTTGATACCGGAATTTCCATAATCGAACCAAAATGGAAGTTTAATGACTTATTGATATCGAGTTAACGATATTTGCGGACGGGGAATAAATTGAAATGTTTTCATTAACGGCTTATCAGTTTGGGAGCGGATTATTCAATTTTCTTAGCGGATATAATATATATATATATGTTTCGCATATATAAATGCCACCGGTGATATAATAGTAGCAGGAAGAAAAGGCAGCATCACCTCCAAATTAAAAGTGAAATAGGTTATTAACATGGTAATTTTACCTTCCGGTAGAAAATAAATGTTGCCGGTAAAGTGGATCATAAAACGATAGTAATAATCAACAACCTTGGTTCAAATTTCTTAACATGAATTCATCATGTGAAAGAGGAAAGAGACTCATTTATTTGACCATCACGATAACTTGGATCTACTAGAAGAGGGCGTAATCTTCACACAATTCAACTTCTTGTGGAACGTGCCAACCTTGCCATTCAGTATATTATTGCGATAGCAGCCCTTTGTAATACACACAATATAAGATTAAATTTGGCCGCCGATATTTAATTAGGTGGCTAGTGAATTAATATATTTAAAAGACGATAACCAATAAGTTAAATTATTAACAGTAAATATTCGTTCAATCCGTACGATAAGCCGTCCTAGTTTGGTATAAATATTCGAAATCTTACTTCCTTTCTCTCGAAAATATTTTAGAAGAATTTAAGGGCGAGGGTAAATTTGGTTTATGCAATCTTAAAAGGTTTGATATATAAGAGGGAGGCCATGATTTGCACTGGTGACACCACATTTCTTAGACCGTTTTGTTCCTTTGAAGAAATTACTGTTTAAGAGACTAAATTTGAGTTTCATAATTAAGTTGCTAATTAAGTTTCATAATCAATAATGTTCATATTCGTTGCACAGTGGATTCTTAGTGGTTAAGCCGATCGTTTTATAAAAGCTTTTTTGATTGGGTACATTAAACCTCCAATTAATTACTAATTTTTGTTTTCCTTTGTTTTATACAAACTTTTATTGAAGCCTGACGAATAAAAATTCTTATGTAAGTCCTATTCAAAAGAAAGTTCTTCTCAGAATTTTCCTTTGTTTTATACAAACTTTGTCCGATATATTTGGCGTTGCCGTCCACCATTATTTTTACAAGGGAGGATAGCTTACCAAGTTATTATATTTGGTTATAAGCTATCAAATTTTCATGATTATCCACACCTAATATTCTCTCCATTCTATTTAAGCTGACAAATTCAAGATTTCACTAAAACCAAAAAATTTCAAATACTTTTTGTACGTTTTTGTTCTCAACTTTCTGTCAGTAGTTATCACTGTTACTCAAAAGATTGACTTTGGTCAAATGCGTGTTAATCTTCTTGTTTGGCTGCAAATGAAAAACAAAAAACCTCCTATTGCACTGTTAGCGGGTTTGACCGAGTTCAATAATTTCAGTCCAAATTTATATTTGTATTAAAAGATTCATTAAATATGTAAAAAAAACTAAAATAAAAATCCAATTATTAACACCTAATGTCGCAATTTTACTATTTAGAACCCGCAAGGTTCAAATCCTAGTTTTGCCGGCTCTTCTTACATAGAGTACCAAATTATCTACTATCCTTTATAGGGGCGGGGCTAGAGTGCTGAAAGTCGGCCGGACCAGTAGCTTTAGTTTGAATATTGTATTAATCTTAAATTTTTTTATTAAGTATGTATAATATATTAATTTAAAATCTAATAACGATTAAAATTTCGAATCAATAAGCTTGAAATCTAGACACCGTCTCGGATCTCTTATGTTCAAAGTGGATACTCTCTTACGCCTTCCAGACAAAAGAAAATGATTCTCGACTAAAACGGCTAATTATCTTCTTACAACAACTATATAAATAAAATTTCTAAATAGTTTAGTATGGTTAAAGGACAAAATATTCAATCCAAATCTTACTAAACTTTTAAAGGGAACCAAAAAAGAAGAAAGACAGCTAAGTTATATATCCTTGTAGAGATTGCTTGATTAAAAACCCAGTAAACTTTTGTAATAACACAATGTTTATTCATCCATATTTCTTAAAACACAAATACATATTCAACATGTTGCTTTTACAAATAGGTAAAGAAATAATAAATCCCACCACCATAAAACAAGTGCCAAAATTATATATTTTCATGAAATTAAACCTTCTCCTTGTCAGCATATTTTTGTAGAGCATCACCAACCAACTTCCCATACCTAAATTCATCAAATATTTCAACTCCCATATTAACATAAAAATCATAAGATTTCTTGTTCCAAACAGCCACAATTCCTTCAACTGAAGCAAACCCATTATTTGCAGCAATAGAAGCAACAGTTCCAAACAACAAACTTCCCATTCCTAACTTCCTATAGCTCTCCCTAAAATAAAGACTTTCAAAATAAATCCCAGCTTTATCATAAAAGCACGAATAATTCGCGTAAAAGAACGCGTATCCAGCAATAAAAACATCTTCCTTTTCATCTCCACATGATTTGGACTTAAATTCCTCAGCTTCTTTGTCCTCGACTGTTGCTCTAAGATCAAATGTTTTTAAAACTGGCTTGAATTTTTCATCATTTTTGGTATTTTCAAAAGAGGTTGGCGAAACTTCGAGTAATAGTATTGAGGGTCCATAGAAGAGAGGATTAGGGTTTGCTTTAAAAAGAAGATCACAAAGTGAAGATTCAGTAGCTTTGTAAAGATGAGTGTAATTGTGATATTCATGAATTTGGTAAAAGAGTTTGTATATATGGGAAATATCAGCTTCATTTGCAAGACGAACTCTAGCATAAACTTTTTCAGTAATTGTGAGGTTTTTGTTATTAGTTGTAGCCATGGTAAGAAGTTTGGTTGTTTTTTGTTTGAAGGAAAAGATGAAATATTTGTGAGATGTTTTGGTTATGAGATGATTGAAGAGGTTTTTGGCTATTTATAGTGGGAAAATTTGTGTTTTATTTTTATTTATTTGGTGGGGTTGGTGAAAAAAATTAACTACTTACTAGTATATAATATGGAGCTTATTCAAGATGTGTAATTTATCAACATTATAATAATAGTAAAAGTTGGCTAAGTTGGTGAACACAAGAGTCTCCACGTACTTTCCTGTTTCGTTCAACTTTTCTTGATAAATTAGTTTGCTTTTGAAAATGATTAGGTCTTTTATTGGGAAAGATCCTCTATAAAGCCTAGTAGGAATAGATGATTAGGTTTATCCTTTATGTGTTCACATTAAAGTGCCAAATTACGAGCATCATTATTATTGATTTGAGAGAAAATATTCGTGGAAAGTAAGCTACAAACCGTACGACTGTGCAGCGAGGTGGTGTTAATAAGAAGATAGTTATTGGAGATTATGGTGTAGTACGACATCAGGGTCAGATTTATATTCTTAATATTTATGGTTTAAGGGAGTTAATTCTTTATTGAGGTAGATGTGTTCCAATCGAACTGTAAAGTCGCGTCAAACTTATTAAAAAAGTTTAATTAAATTTGGTTTGATATGATTTGTTATTAAATAAAAATATCTGAAACCGATCTAATATATAAATACATAATTTTTATATATACTTTTAAAATATATGAAATTTTCTTTAGAAAATATTTAAAAATATTTGAGATTCTTTCATGGGAAGTAATATATAATAAAATTAACTATGAAATGCATCCATATTTATTTACGTTAAATAATGAGTTGTATTATCGCTTTCTTATCAAGTATTATCAAAATGTGTCAATCTCTTTGTTCTTTAATATTCATATGTCAAATCTGTTAAATTCTTATAACTTTTCAAATTTAAAATGGTAGTTCGGTAATTTTAAAATTATGTAGAACATATAATTATATAGGTTTCATATTGATTTTATGCTTATAAATTATTAAATTCGATCAACCTTAAAGACGTACATTAAGAAAATTTATTATTAGACAAATAAGAAAATAAATATTATGTGTTACTAAAAACAATTCTCATAAGAAAAATAGATCATATGTTTGTCAGTTTTTTCAATTTTTACTAAATATATATTCACTTATCAAGTATCTATAACTTAAGAAGTAAGATTGAAATAATATTCATATAGCAAAAAATCCTAAAAAAATCTAACCAATTCAAACCAATATAGATGGTTTGATTTGATTTTGATAAAAACCGAACCAACCCGTAGTTTAAGGTATTCTATTCATCTAGATGTCGTGAAGATGCATCGATATTTGAAGCAACATTACTTGTGGTCATCACTATGTTTGAATTGCCAGCAAGTGAAGTATAAACATTATAAATTTGATGGTTTGCAGAAGCGGGAGCTCATTCCTACGGACTTCATCACAGACTTCGAGAAATTTGATGCTATTTGGATTATTATGAATATATTAACAAAATATGTGTTAGTAAATTGTATTAGTAAAAATAATTCTAGAGAAGATAAAATAATATATAAACAGAAATGTAAAAGAAATAGAATTTAATCCAGGCCCACTGAATTCAAGGTGTTTCCTTAAGGAACTTAATCCCCTTCTAGTACCCAAGGTTGTGCATTATTTCCTGCCATGATAAAATGAATTACACACTGGTGTAGAGGTACTTCAAACCATAGTGTCTCAGAGAAACACAAAGATCCGTAGCGAATCTGTGATGACCCAAAAGGTCATCTTATATTTTAGAACTCAATTTCGTATTCTGAGGTCTTCAAACCTCATTTTATTCCCCCTCGATTTATGTGCACAATCCGAACGTGTTTCTAGAAAGCTTTTATGTTGATAATTGATAAGAATAATAATTTTGCCTTTAAAAGTTGATTTAGTTTGCTTCGACAAATATTTTGAGTAAAAGACCCAGATTCATATTTTGACAGTCTCGGTGGATACGTACCGAAATATGGTACCTAGGTGTATGCCCAGAATCGAATTCCGAGATCCCTTGCTCGATATATGAATTTTTGATGAAAATTGAAAGACTAAAAATCTAATTTAATTAATGTTTGATCCCATTGGTATCTGGTCCGCACATTTTAGTTCCGGAGCACGATAAAAGTTCATTATGATATTAAGGACTTGTCTGTGAGTTTTGGTGAGAAACGAAATTAGTTTGACATAATTTGGACGTGCGGTTTGTGAAGTTTGAAGTATAAAACTTTCTTGAAAATTTTATTAAATTTGGTGCTAAATTCGTTGTTCTAGGTGTTATTTTACAAATTTGATCACGCGAGCAAGTTTGTATGATGTTTTAAGACTTGTGTGCATGTTTAGTTTGAAGCCTTGAGGGATCAGGTGAGTTTCGAATAGGCTTCGGGATGTTTTCGACTTAAGAAATTTTAATTTTTTACAGCTTTAGTGTTTACTGGTTTTCTTTATTTCATTCGCGAAGCTAGTCTCGCGCATGCGAAGAGTAAAATAGAGGTGGGTGGGTTTTGCCTTAAGCGAACGTGTAGGCTGGGTCGCAAATGCGGAGCAATGGGGGAATTACACTTCGCGAACGCGAAGAAATGGGACATGGGGGAGGGGAATTAACCATACTCATCGCGAGCACGATAATTGGCTCGCGAATGCATAGGTTGGGGGTGGGTAAGCCTTTGCGAATGCGTAGAGTATCTCGCGAACGAGTAGTCTAATAGAGTCGTAGCTTTGCGATCGCGACAAACCCTTCGCATATGCGAGGAAGGTCTGTCTAGTGAATTAAAACCAGACCAGAAAATAGGAATTCTTCAGAATTTCATATTTCGTTCATTAGAACTCTACCTTGGGAGATTTATTTAAGGGGAATTCAATACCAAATTATAGGTTTGTACTCTTTAACTTATTTCCTTCAATTTTTATCATCATCCATTGTATTCTTAGTCCTAATCTTTGCTCTTCCAAGGTAGAAATTAGGGATTTTTTTTGGAAGAATTGGGTGTTTTTGTAAATTAGGAATTTACACCTCGATTTGGGGTCGGATTTCGGAACTAATTACATATTCAGGTTCGGGGTGAATGGGTAAATTAGTTTTGGCTCGAACCTCGAGTTTTGACCAATCAATTTTTGACTTTTTGGGGAGAATGTTGGAAACCTAAATTTATATATTGAAATTGATTTATTTAGAAATATTAGATGTTATTAAGTTAATTATGGTTAGATACGAGCGTTTTGGAGGTGGAATCTAGAGGAAAGTGATAATTGAGAAGTTAATGGCTTGTGGATCGAGGTAAGTGTCGTGTCTAACTTTGACTCGAGAGATTAGGAACCCTTGACTTATTTTCTATGTGAAAATTCATGTGAGTGGCGTATAGGTGATGTGACGAGTACCTATGCGATGTCAATTTATCTTTGTTGCCTGTTTCCTTCATGTTCTTCTTATATTACCCTTTCCCTGCCTTAACTGCTACATGCTTTACTGGTATTTTCATGCTTAATTGCTACTTATCAGACATTGTTTTTTCATTGTTGAAGGTATTAGCTACCACGTAGTTTCATTATCTCATATATTTTTGCTTAAGCTAGTTTATTGGTATTTTATGATATATTTTGGGTTGGTTTCACTGAGTAGTATTATTTGTGTGAAGTTTCATAATATACAAGCTTTCTATTTGCTTTGGTTTGACGTTTAAATATTGTGAAGTGTTTTGAGTTGAATTATGAACTTTCTGTACTTATTGAGTAATTGATGCTGATATGGTGGGATCAGGTTGCACGCTGCAACATGAGGAATAAGGGTGATATATTAAGGAGTAATAATGGTGAATTGCTAATATACGGCGGGATCGAGTATTACACCGCAACATGAGGAATATAGGTAGATTGATATGAAGTAATAAGGGTGAATATTGATATTGATATTGATATATGGAGGGATCGGGACGCGCGCCGCATTATTTTATGTGTTTATGTATCTTTCTTCTACTGTGTAAGTTATTCGGTAGATTATCATTTCACATAAGGATTGGTTATATCTAGACACTAATAAGACACTTGGGTTTTGCATTCATTTCTTGCAAGTTACTACTTTATTTTACTATGTCCTTCTTTCTAATTTTATTATACATTGTGTGCAGGTTATATTTTAATTGCCCCACCGTAGCCTCATCACTACTTCGTCAAGGTTAAGCTCGACACTTACTAGTACATGGGATAAGTTGTACTGATACTGCACTCTGCACTTTCTGTGCATATTTTGGAGAAGTTAATGGCTGATCGAGAGGTTGGTTGCAGATATTTACCACAAGGAGACCTAAGGTAGTCCTGGTGGTGTCCGCAGTCCTTGGCTTCCCCTTCTATACTCCTACATTTACTATTTTTCCTGCCCTTCATAAATAGTTGTATCTTCTTTAGCACAAATGTTTGTAGCAAATCTTAGTGTGTTCGTAGATTGTGACACCGAATTTTGTGTAATAATAGTAATAGTATTGGTAATAGTTTATAAACAAAGAGGCTATTTAATTACTTCCATCTTTATTTTTTTTTTAGCTTGTGTATTTTAACCACTGAAACGTAAAGGAAATTGGTTAATAAATCTCTAACATTGGCTTTTCTAGCAAGTGTGATGTTATGTGCCATCACGGTCCCGACGGTTGAAATTCTTGATTATGACAAGTTGGTATCATAGCACTAGGTTTCCTAGGTATCATAATTGACGAACAAGCTTGGTAGAGTCTGGGGGATCGGTACAGTGACGTCTGTGCTTATCCCTAGAGGCTACAAAGTTTAGGAATAATTTCACTTCTATTCTTCTCGGTCGTGCGATTTTGTTCTCTTAATGCTAATTTCACTCTCTATTTTTGTTCCTTCACAGATGGCGAGAACACGTACAGCTTCTTCAGCTGAGCAGTAAGTAGAGCCCCAGTGGAAACTCCTATGAGAAGCAAAGGCATTTCCAGCCAGGCTTGAGGCTGAGCAATCCGATATTTTTATCACATGTAGTGTTTCAGTTTTTAGTAGAGATGCTTCGGTTCTATTTGATCCATGGTCTACATACTCCTATATATCATCTTATTTTGCTTCATATTTTGTTGTGCCCCGTGATTTCTTGAGTTTCCCTCTATATGTGTCTACACATGTGGGGGGGGGGGATTCTATTCTTGTAGATCGTGTCTATCATTCGTGTGTGGTTATTATTGGTGGTGTTGATACTAGCATAGATCTTCTACTTCTTGATCTACGTCTTGATATGGTTGATTTTGATGTCATTTTGGGGATGTATTGGTTGTCACCTTATCATGTTATATTGGAATGTCACACTAAGACAGTGACCTTAGCATTGCCGGGGTTGCCCCGATTAAAGTCAAGAAAGACTCCTGTTCATTCTACCAGAAGAGTTATCTCTTATATGAAGGCTCGGCATATGGTCGGAAAGGGGCATTTGGCTTATTTGGCATATGTTCGTAATTCTAGTGTGGAGGTTCCTTCTATAGATTCAGGACCGATTGTTCGAGAGTTTTTTGAGGTATTTTCTGCAGACCTGTAGGGATGCCACCCGACAGGGATATTAATTTATGTATTTATTTGGTTTTAGGCACTCAACCCATTTCTATCTTGCCATATCGTATGGCCTCGCTAGAGTTAAAAGAGTTGAAGAGGCAGTTGCAAGATTTTCTTGAAAAGGGATTTATTTGACCTAGTGTCTCTCCTTGGGGTGCGCTGGTGTTGTTTGTGAAGAAGAAGGATGGATCGATGCGGATGTGCATAGATTATCGGTAGTTAAACAAAGTCATTATCAAGAGAAAGCATCTATTGCCGATGATTGATGACTTATTTGATCAGCTTCAGGGTGTCAAGGTGTTTAAAAAGATTGGTTTGAGGTATCGCTACCATCAGTTGAGGATTAGGGCATCCGATATACCTAAGGAAGCTTTTTGGACTTGGCATGGGCATTATGAGTTTCTACTGATGTCATTTGGGCTGATAAGTGCCCAGCAAAATTTATTGATTTCATGAAACGGTTGCTCAAACCCTATCAAGATTCCTTTGTGATTATTTTTAGAGATGATATCTTGATCTACTCTCGCAGTCGAGAGGAGCATGAGCAGTATCTTTGGATTGTTCTTCAGACTCTTAGAGATATCCAGTTATATGCTAAGTTTTCAAAATATGAGTTTTGGTTAAGTTCTGTTGCTTTCTTGGATCACGTTGTATTAACATAGTATATTCAGGTAGATCCTAAGAAGATTGAGACTGTTCATAATTAGCCTAGGCCTACTTCAGCCACGGATATCCGTAGTTTCTTGGGTTTGGTGAGATTATTACCATCGGTTTGTAGAGGGGTTTTCATATATAGCAGCCTCGTTAACCAGGTTGACCTAGAAGGATGCCCCGCTTAGATCGTGAAACGAGCTTTTAGAAGCTTAAGATAGCTTTGATTACGGCGCCAGTGTTGGTGTTTCCCACAGGTTCAGTGGCTTATATGGTATATTGTGACATATCTCGTATTGGACTTGGTTCGGTATTGATGTAGGGTGGAAAGGTTATTGCATATACTTCACCACAGCTAAAGGTTCACAAGAAGAATTATCCTGTTTATGACTAGGAGCTAGTAGCCATTGCTCACGCGCTAAAGACTATGATATCCCCATCTTGTATCATCCCGGGAAGCCCAATATAGTGGCCGATGCTTTGAGTAGGAAATCAGCTGGTATGGATAGCCTTGTGTACATTCCAGTCGGTGAGCGACCGCTTGCATTATATGTTTAGGTGTTAGCCAATAAGTTCGTGAGTTGGATGTTTTTTCGCCCAGTCATGTTTTATCTTGCACAGTCGCACAATCTTATTTGTTTGAGCGCATTAGGGAGCGACACTATAATGATTCTTATTTGCTTGTCCTTAGGGACACAGTGCGGCACGGTAATGTCAATCAGGTTATGGTTGGAGATGATGGAGTTTTGAGGATGCAGGGTCGTGTTTGTGTGCCGAATATAGATGGGCTTCGTGAGTTGATTCAAGAGGAGGCTCACAGTTCTTGTTATTCTATTCTTCGGGCACCACCAAGATGTATCAAGACTTGTGGCAACATTATTGGTGGAGGAGGATGAAAAAGGATATTATTGCATATGTAGCTCGATGTCTAAATTGTCAGCAAGTAAAGCACAAGCATCAGAGACCTAGCAGTTTACTTCAAAAGATAGAGATTTCTAAGTGAAAATGGAGCATATCACTATGGATTTCGTTGTTGGACTCTATTGGACTCAGACAAAGTTCGATGTAGAAGGGTTATTGTGAATAGACTGACCAAGTCAGCGCATTTCATTCCTGTGGAAATTTTTTATTCTTCGGAGCGGTTGGCAGAGATTTATATCCATAAGATCGTTCATCTCCATGGTATGCTCGTGTCTATCATTTTTTATTGAGGTATGCAGTTTACCTTGTACTTCTGGAGGGTAGTAAAATGTGAGTTGGGTTTGTGGGTCGAGTTGAGAACATCATTTCATCCTTTGACGCACGGACAGTCCAAGTGTGCTATTCAGATCTTTAAGGATATGCTCCGCACCTATGTTATTGACTTTGGAGGTTCTTGAGATCAGTTCTTGTCCTTACCGGAGTTTTCTTACAACAACAACTATCAGTCGAGCATCCAGATGATTCCCTATGATGAATTATATGGTAAACAATGTCGATCGCCGGTTGGATAGGTTAAGCTTGGGGAGGCTTGGTTATTGTGTACAGATATCGTAAAGGATGCCTTGGATAAAGATAAGATCATTTAGGATAAACTTAGTACAGCTCAGTCCAGGCAAAACAGTTATGCCTACTGTAAGGTTCGTGATATGGCATTCATGGTCGGAGAGAGAGAGCGTTGCTAGGGTGTAATGAGGTTTGGAAAGAAGGGAGAGTTGAGCTCTAGGTACATCGGGCCTTTTGAGATCCTTGAGCGAGTGGGAGAGGTGGCCTACAGACTTGTGTTGCCACCATAATTATAAATGGTACATCTAGTGTTTCATGTGTCCATGCTTCGGAAGTATCAGGGCGATCCATCCCACATGTTAGATTTTAGCACTGTCCATTTGGACAAAGATTTGACCTACGAGGAGGAGCAGGTAGCTATTCCAGACCGGTAGGTTCATCAGTTGAGGTGGAAGAGTTATTCTGTGGTTCGAGTACAGTAGAGGGGTCTGTTGAGGCAGCTACCTCAGAGTCCGAGTACGATATACGAAGAAGATATCCCCACCTTTCACCAACGCAGGTACTTTCTCCGCCCGTTCGAAGACGAACAATTATTTTAGAGGTGGAAAATGTGATGACACAGAAGATCATCTTATATTTTTTAACTCGATTCCATATTTTAAGGCCTTGAAAATATCATTTTATTCCTCCTCAATTTACGTGCACGGTTCAGGCTTGTTTTCGAAAAGTTTGTGTTGAAAATTGATAAAAAATAATAATTCTTGCATTTAAAATTTGATTTAATTGACTCCAGTCAACGCTTTGAGTCGATTAACCCGGAATCGTGTTTTTATAGTCCCGATGGGTCCGTATCGAAATATTGGACCTTGGCTTATGCCTGGAATTGAATTCTGAGGTCCCAAGCTCGAGATATGAATTTTTGATTAAAATTGAAAGACTGAAAATCTAATGGTTTAAAGAATTTGATTAATGTTTGATCTCGATAGGATCAGGCCTGCATATTGGATCCGGTGTCTTGTATAGGTTCATTATGATATTAAGGACTTGTTTGTGAAATTTGGTGAGAAGCGGAGTTGGTTTGACGTAATTGGTTATAGCTGGATACATAAGACACTTGAGTTGTGTATTCATTTCATGCAAGTTACTACTTTATTTTACCATGTCCTTCTTTCTGCTTTTATTATACACTGTATGCAGGTTATATTGTAATTGTGCCGCTGTAGGCTCCTCACTACCTCACAGGCTCGACACTTACCAGTACATAAGGTCGGTTGTACTGATACTATATTCGGTAATTTATGTGTAGATTCAGAGCAGGTAGTGGCTGATCGAGAAGTTGGTTCTCCTTCAATTACTATTTTTACTTTCTTTCATAAACAATTGTATCTTCTTTCAAACAAATATTTGTAGCAAATCTAAGTGTGTTTATAGATTGTGACACCGAATTCTGGGTAGTAATAGTAATAATATTGGTAATAACATATAAAAAAAGAGGCTATTTACTTACTTCCGCATTTATTTCTACCTGTTTTAGCTTGTGTATTTTAATTACTGAAACGTAAAGGAAATTGGTTAATAAAACTCTATCGTTGGCTTGCCTAGCAAGTGTGATGTTAGGTGCCATCACGGTCTCAGTGGTGAGAATTCTCAGTCGTGACAAAATCACACTTACCATTGCTTTCTTTGTAGTTAAAACAATGCAGAAGAAATGAGAAGAATTAAGAAATTCGTATGAAAAATCTGAGAGAATAGACTGCTACTTAATTTTCTGTTAGATGTAATATTAATTTTTTGTTTACAATAAATGAATATTTAATAATATTACGTTAATATTTACTTAAGAAAGAAATTTGGTCCAAAAAATTAATCAATCAATTGACCGTAGACGAAGCCGAGCGACCACGACAATGGCGTAAGGCTTGCCTTCTTCTTAACTCCTTCAGAGCTAGAAGAAGAGCAATTGTATATATATTCATTAATAACCTTTTCCTCTTTTAATATGGGACAATGTACCTCTGTCAAGAAGGAAAATTTAAAAATTTCATTTTTCTTTCATTTTATTCACTCTGCAACATTAAGCTTAAAAAACCCAATAATCTTCACGTTTCATTCCTGTAAAGACTTCTTACATTTCAGAGAAAAAGACCCCCGAATTTTTTTGTATTTTTTGGTAAAAACCCAAAAACTATTTCAAATTTTCTAAGTGAGATTAAAATTATTACTCGATTATGAGAGATAGCAAATACCTACTGGACTCAACAGTAAAAATATTAACGTACCACTACTAAATTCTCATCATAAAATCATTTAACGTTGTAGTCGATCTAAAATTCCATTGTTATCGGGCTTCAAGTGTCTCACACAGCTTTTCTTTTAAAATTTTTAAGTTGCCTATCGATGTCGTAGCAAGCTGTGACAGTATAGTCACTCTCATTTTGTGTTTTAATATGTCCCATTAACCAAATTCTTAATTTAATATTGCATCAATTTGGTTTAGTGACATTGAATGAATTGAATTACAAAACCGGAGGCAGAGTTGGTGAGGTAATTGATGGACTAGGTCGTGGTATTGGGTATGTTTTCTTTATGGTATACTATATCTCGTGAACTAGTCGAATTAAATTAGAAAAGAAATATGAAAAGAACGTAGGTACGTAGTCTTCGTTTTCTAATATATATTTTTAACATACAAATTTATTTACATTCGATGTTACATCTCATTCATTACTTGCATGATACTTTTCACTACACACACTTTTATCACTAAATCACTGTGAAATAATACGTTCTCATCTTTTAATATTACGCACATTTATTGAGATTAGCCATTAATTACACATTATACTTATTTTCATCCCCTTCTTAATACTTTTCCAGTTAGTTAGCTTTGTTAGTAGATATTAGATGTTAATCGTTGTTAGTTGTTAGTTAGTGACCAGTTGTTGCCAGCTGTCAAGTGAGTGAGCAAGACAAGTCATATGTGTATATATAGGGCAAGACAAGTCACTTCTTGAAGCTTTTCACTTCTCCTTTTCTCTCTTAGCTGGGCTACTGATTTTCCTCCATTAGACCTCGTCTGAGCTCAATCTTATCTCTGTCTTCTATGATTTTGTCATGGTATCATAGCGGGAGTTCTAATCTCTAGCTCAATTTTGTTCTTTTTGATCTAGGAAGATTTACTTGCAGTGTTGTTTCAGTTGAGGTATGAGGTCAACCCTGTGTGCACATAATCTTTTGCCCTTCATTCGCTATTCCCTAGTTTTGTCCAGGTTTGTTTCGGGATTGTATTCTGGTTTGTTTTTGTTTGTTTTGTTATTCAAACCATTTCACCGTTAGTCTAATGAGAAATTCAGTCTTTTATTATTTTCAGTCATCTTTTCGTTTAGTTCTTCTATTGTTTTGTTGAGTCTTTTATTCAGCGCCAATTCTAGTGACATGACATGCGCACACAATTAGGGCCTAATCTTAAAAGCTAATCATAAAACCATTGGGAGGTGATCCGAACATTTAATGGAATAAGAACCGTTTGAGATTATTTAGAGCTCGAGTCATGTGAACCCGTGGCAAGTACAACATAAAGAAATCGTAAAGGCAAGCTAGCCAAATTGACGTGGGGGTCGTTCGTAATAATGAAATGAGAGTGTTGCCCAGCGATGCTTAAAAATGACAAATGAACAGGCGAATGTGCGGATATAATTATCTAGTATGGCACAATAGAAATATGTTGCGAATGTTTAATTGTGTTGTTTGCACTTGGCATGTCTTGAAGATTGGAATAACAGAGGCATTTTGTTCAGCTATCAAAATACTTTATCCTTCGTTAACCCTTTGAGCCTTATTTGTTTTCTTTTATACCCCTCTTTCGGAATCAGTACCAATGATAGAAACACAAACGTAAAAGAAAAAGAAAAAGAAAAGAAACATAAGAAATTAGTGAAAAAGAAAATAATAGAATTGGGAACTACGGTTGACCTAATTTCTAAAAAAGGATACGTAGACACTTCACGGCTCGGTCATAGTTTTGAAAAACGTGAAAAAAATAATCAATCAAAATCCCCAAGCAAGAAGCTGGGGTCAAAGGTTGTGTTTGTTACAAACAAATCTAGTTTCGAAGGTTATAATTTTGAACCCCAATTGATGCGTTTTTTAGCCTTTAATAACCTTTCTTTCTAGCCTATCCAAAATCCCACATTACGGTCCAAAAAAGACCTTTTGACCAGTCTTCCAAAGATGCCAAGTCAGAAAAATGAAAGAGTCTTATCCATGAGCATAACACTCTGATCCCCAGCAGAAAAGACTCTGATCCCCTGCAGAAAGGAAGTAGAAAAGAGGGACTTATCGATAATACCCCGATCCCCAGCTGAAAAGTAATACAAAAGAGAGAGTCTTATCGGTGAAAATCTTCACGGGCATTATAAGACGATGAAAGATGAGAGAAAACCAAAATAAGAGAGGCTTGATAGTTAAAACCCTTCGGGCTTGATAGTGAAAACCCTTGAGAATTAGATGGAAATCACGAGACAGAAGTCTTGAAAGACGATTGACGATGGATGATAGGCCATATGTGCATGTCATGACCGTTAGAGTCGGTATCCACGTTTGATAGGTTTTTATTTTATAGTTTCTCCTGTTAGAGAGTCATCTATTTCCTTTGTCTTTTATTATGTTCCTTTTATCTTTTTTTTTTCCATCGAAACACTACCTAGGAGAGTATGTTTGGTCAAGATAAGTAAGAAATGACTCCAAAAATTTGCCACCTGCCTTCCAATTATGCAAGACGAGATTTGATTAGAGCATCCAAGTCGTATATGTCAGGAAGGAACAATCGCAAAGCCAGTGTCAAGATTTCCCAAGCAAGAGGAGATTGACAAAGGGATGGATCGGTGTCAATAAGGATATCCCCGCATAAATCAAAGGTTATAGACCTCAGGGCCAAGGAAAGTGGACAAATCAAGGGAGAACGACACTGAGAGCGATGAACATAAATAGGAAATTCATATGAGACTTAAAGGTCAGGGGAAATGCCAGTTCCGCAGCTATTCCACAAAGAAGAGGCATATCCCAAGCAGAAAATGTATTTTAGTGACACGGATGAATGAAGAAAGTGGTTCATCAGTAAAACATCCAAAATCCTCAAGCAGAGTCACTGTCATAGGAATTTGGGTTGTCAGGATACAAGTGGAAAACAACGGGGAAAGGCTTGTGAATAAGGAGTCATCAAGAAGGTAGGAAAGGCTGGGCAAGTCATGTTAAGACCAGCAATTAACATCATCCCCAGCAAGTTTTAATAGTGTAATGAACCACAAAGCAGGGAAGGAGAAACGGAAAACCATCCTCAACAGGAAAGGCACAACCACTCACCACATTTTAAACTAACAATATTTCTTTGATTTGAAGCAGGTGAAAGAAATGGCATTGATGATGGAAAGGCATGCCATAATGAAGATTATCAAATAGGGGCATAAAACTTTCTTTCCATTTTGAAATTTTTTTGAAATCAGGTATCCATTTGTGGAAAAAGGAAGATAAAACAAGTCTTAAAGGGAAGTAGTCTTTGAACCAATGTTATCCACATCATAACAAGTATTAATGAAGGAAGTTATATCCCCAGCACACAAAACAAAGGGATGAAACTTGTGCTTAGAAAAATCAAAAGGCCAGTGTCATCCCCAGTAGTTTTCAGAAGAGTAAAACACCAGTTTTGAAGGAATGAAAATCTCCAGCAGTGTTATCCTCAACAACGTTATCCCCAATTGATAAATTTTTATCTGTAGCAGTGTGGAGAGAAAATAAAATTTTTGAAGGAAGTAATTTTGAAAAAAAAAAGAGAAAAAGAAGAAGCGGAAGAAAGAAGATTCTCCTAGTAGTATTATCCCCAGTAGGTAAGTAAATATTTTTTTAACAGTGTTATCCTTAGCAGTTTCGAGGGAAGACAACATAAGTTTTGTGTGAAGTAGAAATCGCCCCCAAAATTCAAAGCAGTTGGACGAAACACAGATTTTAAAGGAGGAAGTTATCCCATTAAGAGTGTCATAACCAACCACCATTTCAAAGATGATAGATTTTTCTTTGTTTGGAAGTTCAAATAGCAACAAAGCAGTCAAGGGAAAAAGAAAGGAAAAGGAGAAATTACAAAGGTAAGTTTCTCAAATCTTTGATCTTTACATTTTCCTCCTAAGATAAAAAATCTTAGGCTGATGGATTTTCCTCCTGATACCATCTTAGTCTGATGAACTTTCTCCTAAGATCACAATCTTAGTCCGATGATATTTCTCCTAAGATCACAATCTTAGTCCGATTAACTTTCTCCTAAGATCAAAATTTTAGTCCGATGAACTTTCCCCTAAGATAACAATCTTAGTCCGATGAACTTTCTCCTAAGATAACAATCTTAGTCCGATGTACTTTCTCCTGAGATAAAAATCTAAGTTTGATGAATTTTCTCTTAAGATAAAATTTTTTTTTAGTCTGATGAATTTTCTCCTATGATAATTTAAAAAGAAAGGATTACATAATCTAAAGGGGAGTGTTTAACTTAAAAAAGAATGGAAGGCATAATTTGAAAAGAAAGGAAGTCTAAAGTTGCAAAAAAGAAAGTCTAATTTTAAAAAATAAATAAAAATAAAGTATGAATTTGGAACAAATTAAGAAACTCTGGATTTAAAAAAATGGACCTAGTTTGAGGAATTATCTCCTAGAGTAAAAATTTTAGTCCAATGAGTCTTTCTCCTAAGATCACTTAAATGGACCTAGTTTGAGGAATTGTCTCCTAGAGTCAAAATCTTAGTCCAACGAATCTTTCTACTAAGATCACACAAAAATGGACCTAGTCCGATGAATTATCTCCTAGAGTCAGAATCTTAGTCTGTTGAAACTTTAACATAAGATGAAAATCTTAGTCTGATGAATTTTCACCTAAGATACAGATAAAATCTTAGTCCGGCGAAACTTTCACCTAAGATGAAAATCTTAGTCTGACGAATTTTTCTCCTAAGATACAGATAAAATCTTAGTCCAATGGAACTTTCACCTAAGATAAGAAAATCTTAGTCTGATGAAATTTTCACCTAAGATGGTACTACATTTCAGCCTTTACATCTCAAGTCTTGAAGTTGGGAGCCCAACCATTAAATGGAAGAATACATTTTAGTCTTTACATTTCATGTTTAAATTTAGGCGTCCACCTGTATAACTAGGGAATACATTTCATGTCTTAGCAATTAGGTGCCCACCTATATAACTAGGAAATACTTTTCATGTCTTTGCAATTAGGCGTCCACCTGTATAACTAGGGAATACATTTCATGTTTTGAATTTAGGCGCCCACTTGTATCACTAGGGAAGACATTTCATGTCGTTGAATTTAAGCGCCTTCTGTATAAATTGGGAGTACATTTCATGTCTTTGCAATTAGGTGCCCGCATGTATAACTAAGGAATACATTTCAGGCTTTGGAATTAGTCTCCTACCAGTAAAACCAGGGAATACATTTCATGCTTTGCAATTAGGCGCCCACCTTTATAACAAAGGAATACATTTCATGTTTTGAGTTTAGGCTCCCACCTGTAGAACTAGGGAATACATTTCATGTCTTTGAATTTAGGCACCCACCTGTTTAACTAGGGAATACATTTCATGTCTTTGCAATGAGGCGCCCGCCTATATAACTAGGGAATACTTTTCATGTTTTGCATTTAGGTGCCCACCTGAAAAACTGGGGAATACATTTCATATCTTTGCAATTAGGCACCCACCTGTATAACTAGGGAATACAATTTATGTCTTTGTATTTAGGCGCCCACCTGTATATATAGGGAATACATTTCATGTCTTTGACTTTAGGCGCCCACCTTTATAACTAGGGAATACATTTCATGTCTTTGCAATTAGGTGCCCACCTGTATAACGAGGGAATACATTTTATGTCTTTAGCAATTAGGTGCCCACCTATATAACTAGGGAATACATTTCATGTTTTAAATTTAGGCGCCCACTTGTATAACTAGGGAACATATCTCTTATTTGGAATTTAGGCGTCCACCTGTATAACTAGGGAATACATTTCATGTTTTGCATATACTGATTTGGTCCTTAAATTAAAAACTTAAGCGGCGCAGTAGTTTAATAGATAGAGTCGGATAAAAAGTCTGCATTAGGCAACATCCAATTGTCAGAAATTGAGGTATTTTAAGCAGGCTATTGATTACGAACCTAATGCAGAAGAGTTTGAAACAGCAGATTTAAAATTGCAGAAGTTCAGAGATGGCTTTGAAATCAGCAGAAAGAAATACAGTAGAGTTATGAAGAAGAGTTTCGAAAGTAAAAAGACTTTTAAAGTAAGAATGAGTTAAAGACTGTTTTGAAATAGTAGCTTCATGAGATGAAATTCAGGCAGAAGGTTGAAAACTGTTTCAAAAAAAAAGAAGATACAAGTTTAGAAATTTAAGAGCATTGCATACTAGTAAGAGTTTTTGAAATAAACAGGTTTGGACGAGTTTTGTTGAAAAACGTTAAAGCCAATTGCAAGATTATTATCAATACAGGTTAAGGTGCGTTTGAAACCCCTATATGCAGGATATCTATACCTTGATTTTTTAAGGCTCGTTACTATTATTAAACTGATAAGAAACGAGTATTTGATTACCCTACCATTTGCCTAGCGTTTACGCATTTCCTATAGGCATGATTTCAATAGCTCGTCGTTTGATTATTAGGTCATATAGGCAGGATTTCTAATGATTGAGTTAAGAAATGTTAAAACCTATAGACATGATCTCTAGGTGATTAAAGTATTGAAACTATAGGCATAATACCTAAGTGACTGAATAACAAACATTGGTCCTATAGGTATGATATATACCCTTTTGTGAAATAAAGTAACCCCCCACACCTTTTACTAATACTTCCCCGAGTTTTTTACTAGATTATTACTGAACCAGAACAAAGAAAGTAAACAAAAAAAAATACATCACGGCCTACAGCTAGATCCAAGCATCCTAATTCAATATTAATATCTAATAACATGTGTTTCACAAAATTCGGACTCCAGATTTCAGGCTTTCTCTTATTCAAAGTGTTTCAAAGTTCCAAGGAGCTTCAAGAGCCCGAGGCAATGCTTATACTCTATTGTTGTAACATAATAGTGTAGTGTGGAATTACCAGCTCTCAAACATCCAAGGTGAGAGGGAACTCTAGGGTCCCAAAGCATCACTTTCCAGAGGAGGGGGGGGGGGAGGGGGCGGTTAGAACTTAGAACTAGGAATAAGTGCAAGTGAGAGAAGGATCCATAACAAAGGGTGGTCATACACAGTCATGGGCATGGACTTGCACACCCCTGACCCTCTGCTTGGTCCAAGCAAATAAAGAGCAGACAATTGAAGTCAAACTTGGGTGGATGGTGATTAGACACCACCAGACCTAAGTTAAGGCTCAGCATATTAGGGGTAAAGGGAATGGGGAATTAACTTGAGTAGAGGTTCAAGAGAACATGATTCTAAGTGATGAGTGGCAATAATAAAATACCAACACGACTCAGAATTACTCACACATAAGAGGGGGTCAAAAGGAAGAGGTACCACATAAGAAAGCATTTACAGAAACATGAAGAAAACAAGAACGCATAACAGATTTGAATGTTTAAAACATGATGAAAGAGAGAATGGCAGAGTAAATGGAGAATGCACAACAGAAAGAGGGAACTAAAAACATAGTCAGGAGGGTAGTATTTCACTAGGAAGACATACCAGATTCAATTTTCAGAATAGCAGAACAACAATAGCAAGTAAACAGCCGAAGAGTCAGCAGGAGCAAATCCAGATACTTCAGCAAGCACTTGAGAATTCAAAGGAACTCAAAGAATGTTTCACAGTAATGAGAAGAGGAACAGGGTGCTCAGTAGAGAAAGCAGTAGTAGAGAAAGTAGTAGTAGAGAAAGTAGTATATTTTCTTAATAAAGAGGTGTATGTTTGTAAAAGTTGTTTTTGCAAAAGTGTGTAAAAAGAGTAGCGTGAGGATGGTTTCCTTAAGAGCGGAAGGGTAGTCACCTTTTATAGTGCAAAAAACGAGTAAGCAGAAGGCAAGAAATAATTTTCAGTCAATCACATATGGATCTCCCCTAGGTTAAGGGATTTGATTTCAAAGGGGCATGGGACATTTAAGGAAAGAAAAACTAATTAAAACCTTTTCAGAGTAGCATAACAAGGGTAAGTACACAAAGTTTAAATAAGGCAAGACTACTATGGTACACGATTTGAAAAATAAGGAAAGTAAATCAATTAAACAGCCATTAAACTGAAAACCTTGCTCGAATGAACTTAGTCAGAAAAGGGGGAGGAAAAGGATTAAACTGGAAAATCAGTAACAACCAATCTAGCCTTAGTAAAGGGAAATTGGAATCAATTACAAGTTGGCAGAATCCTTTTTAAAAAAAAAGCTTTCATATATAAAGCACACATGTGTCAAACAAGAAAAGAAAGACTGGCATAGAAAGTTTCAAATCATAATCAAAAGATTCCAGTCCAGTCCAAAGTAGAACCTTAGTTCAAACTCAATGACCAAAAACTCGTCGGAACCCCAAACCCTAGGGTTTCGAATTTGAGTAGGTACAGAAAGGAGAGGGCAAGCCCTTGAAACAGATTCAGAGAGTCTTATGAAGAAGCACAGAGATACAATAGCCAGTTTGATGTAACAGAGTGAGAAAATCATAAAGAACAGGTTTAATAAAAGCTCAAAACCCAAGTAAGTTCAGGAGAGAAAAGAGGTGACATAGCACTTATGCGACAATAGATGGAATAGGTTTAGAACTCAAACAAACTCAGTAAGAAAAAATCGTAAATGAACACACATAAGATAAACACATAAAGCATGTTGTAGAAGAGATAACAGAGCACAAGTAGAAGAATATGCATAATAGTGAAAAAACATAAGAACATAAGAGAAGATATGCACAAGCAAAAATACATAAGAACAAAGTAAATACAGGCAGATTCACATAATGAAAGAAGAAGAAGAAGAAACAGAAATCGTTTTAAGAGTTTTTTTAAAACCCTAGATTGAACAGACTAATTTTGAAAGAGAAGATTGGGGAAAAGCTTTCAAACCTCGAGTGTAACATAGATCTATCATAGATCTAAGAAAATAAGGGAAGAAAGAACCTCGAAAGACTTTTAGGGTTTCTAAAAAACCCTCGAGACGAGAAGGCTTGGAAAGGATCAAGTCTCGAATAGGTCTAGACCATAGCTAGGCCTTTCAAGGCTTGAACATGTTGTAATGGAGATGGCGAAGCAAAATGAGAGGTGGGTTTAGTGTTTGGTAGGATTAAAAAGGAAGGGATGGATGTGGGCCATTGATCAAAATGATCAACGACTAGGATTAAATGATAAAACAGATGAGTTTAGTCAAACGGGTCAGGAGCCGGGTTAAATTGAATTGGGATACTTATTTGGGGCCTATTTTAGGCCAATTGGGAGGAAGGGGGGGGGGGTACAAAATAGGCTAAAATTAAAAGAAATTGAGTTCATAATTGAATAACCAGTTTTCCCTATTGATTTATAGAAATAGTAAAGGTGTTTTAAAATTAAATTAAAAGTACTGAGTCAATAAATAATATGTAAATATTAATTTAAAAATATTGGAATTGATTTTTTAACTAAAAATGCTATTATATCTTAAAGTGCAATTTAGATTTAAAAATACTAATGAATTTGTAAAAATACACAAAAATCATGTTAGCTATATATTGGTATAAACATAAGGATAAAGTAAGTTATTCACAAAAAAAAAAGTTATTTGAGACTAATTATTGGATTTTATAGTATAAAAATAGGAAATAAATTGGTTAAAAAATCATTAAAATACCAAAACCCGATGGTGTGCTCATATATGCACATATATGATATTTTGGAAGTATTTTGGGTATAAAAAATACATAGAAAAAATTGGGTATCAACTGCTGCCCCTCTTTACCCGAGAAGGATGAAAGAGTTGTCGAGTAAAGACAAGATGACCAATTTTGACCTAATCGGTGATTGAAAAGAATTCTGGCGGAGCCCTAGATTCTAAGCTGCCTACATATCCCTAGTTTTATAGGAATTAGACAATATGTAGTTTAGGAATTAAAGACGGACACGATGGTTAGGTTTGGAAAAAGGTGTTTGGAATCGAACAGGTTGCAAAGAACAGAAGCGGGATCGCTCCTACTGAGATGGTCGTTTGCTACCCGGTGTACCTGCAAATAAGCAATGCAGCGTATACTGTGAAAAATCAAAAAATGATACAAGTTACCATTAGACCATGAATATTGTCTTCGGACAGTTAGGATGACGTCCTCAGACTAAGATATCCTGGGCAATGAAGAGGTAAAAGCAAAGATTCACATGCCATGAAATGGTATTCTCGAGCAATGCAGATGGTGCTTCCAAGCTATGACACCTTTGAATAATTGGCGATCTTTCAGCCCATGAGAAGGCAGTAATATTTCAGCCTAATGAATGCAAAGAATGGCGATCTTTTAGCCAGAGCGTGAATTTAAAATGCAGGTGGCGATATTTCAGCCAAAGCAAAACATAAATGCAGGTGGCGATATTTCAGCCGAGGCGAGAACTTAAATGCAAGTGACGATATTTCAACCGAGGCGAGAAATTTTAAATGTAGGTGGTGATATTTCAGCCATTCAAAAAATAAAGTGGCGATATTTCAGCAACGCAAGATGGAGACAATACTTAGTCTCAGTAGACAAGTAGCCTTATGCAGGATGAATTTAGAGCTTAAACTCGAAAGGCAGAAAAGTAGACTTATGCAAAATGCAGATGGAGACAGAGCTTAGTCTCAAAACGCAGATAGGTAGCCTTATGCCAAATTTAGATGGAGACAGGGCTTAGTCTCGAAAGGCAGAAAGGTAGACTTATGCAGGATGGAGGTAGAGCTTAACCTTCGAAGGAAGAAAAGTAGCCCCATGAAAAATGCAGATGGAGACAGAGCTTAGTCTCAAAAGGCAGATAGGTAGCCTTATGCAGGATGGAGGTAGAGCTTAACCTCAGAAGGCAGAAAAGTAGCCTTATGCAAAATGTAGATGGAGATAGAGCTTAGTCTTGAAAGGTAGATAGGCAGCCTTATGCAGGATAGATGTAGAGCTTAACCTCGGAAGGCAGAAAAGTAGACTTATGCAAAATGAAGATGGAGACAGAGCTTAGTCTCAAAAGGCTAGCCTTATGCAGGATGGAGGTAGAGCTTAACCTTGGAAGGAAGAAAAGTAGCCTTATGAAAAATGCAGATGGAGACAGAGCTTAGTCTCAAAAGGCAGATAGGTAGCCTTATGCAGGATGGAGGAAGAGCTTAACCTCGGAAGGCAGAAAAGTAGCCTTATGCAAAATGCAGATGGAGATAGAGCTTAGTCTCGAAAGGTAGATAGGCAGCCTTATGCAGGATGGCGGTAGAGCTTAACCTCGGAAGGCAGACAAGAAGCCTTATGCAAAATGCAAATGGAGACAGAGCTTAGTGTCAAAAGGAAGATAGGTAGCTTAATTCAGGATAGAGGTAGAGCTTAACCTTGGAATGCAGAAAAGTAGTCTTATACAAAATGCAAATGGAGACAGGGCTTAGCCTTGAAAGGCAGATAGGTAGCCTTATCCAATGCAGGAATGTAAATGAGTGTATAGTAAGTTTTCTTAGCTAATAGATGGTTGTGATATCATGACTGTTGGGGAATGTTGGGTGCATATAGTAGACTCATGAATGATAGATTGTTTTAAGAGTTTTAACCCTGAAGAGTGAATGCATTAAATGATTTGCGACCTGAGTTCCTGCATCCAAAGAAAAATCGTGAATTTTGTACGGGGGGGGGGGGGGGAAGGTTAGTTCATATCCCTTTGCTTTTGACGTCGCGTATCATTGGGGTAGCATTGCTAAACGACATCGACCCAAATGATTTTTATGCATGATTTAGTAAATAGTTGCATATTTTAAAAACAATTTTATTTTGGATGAACCAAAGATTGCAACGTGGCTCAAGACATGGCAACCTCGTTTCTCCCGGAATTTGAGGGTCCTCCTTAAAATTCTACCCCAGTTTACTGGGCTGGCACTGTTGATGGTTGTGCTGAATAACTGAAAGCGGATCGATTCCAGAATTTTGAGGACCACCCTCAAAATTCTGCCCCAGTTTACTGGGTTGGCGCTGATGAGAAAACTGACTTCGGAATTTGATGGTCCTCATCAAAATTTTGCCAAGTTCCAATAGTGGGGGAAAATGGAAATTTTAATTAAAAGATGATCGAACCCATAGGGCTGCCTACGTATTCTCTCTTAAACGGGAATCAGATCAGGCGTAGTTAAAATTACATTTTGAAGAAAAAGCATATAAGCAAATGTAGTATCTTTCATTGCGTCTGAGTTGATTGGCTTCCAGACTTCTCCGTCCAATTATGTAAGAATAAGGGCTCCTCCAGTTAGAACCCGATGAACCATGTATGGAACCTGCCAGTTGGGAAAGAATTTCCCCTTAGCTTCATTTTGATGTGGAAATATTTTCTTCATCAACAACTGCCCTAGTTTAAACATCCATAGTTTAACTCTTTTGTTGAAGGCCCTAGACATTCAGTTATTATATAACTGATCATGGCAGACTGCATTCATTCTCTTTCCACCTATAAGAGCTAACTTCTCGTAGAGACCTTTTACTCATTCTGCGTCATCTAACTCTGCTTCCTGTATGATCCTCAAGGAGTGAATTTCTACTTTGTCTTGAATGACTGCCTCTGTACCATAAACCAACATGTAGGGAGTTGCTCCGCTTGATGTGTGGACTGTGGTACGATAACCTAGTAAGGCGAACAACAATTTCTCATGCCATTGGTTGTGCCTTTCAATCGTCTTTCTTAGTATCTTCTTGCTGTTTTTATTGGCTGCTTCTACAGCCCCATTCATCATAGGTCTATAAGCTATAGATTTGTTGTGTTTTATCTTGAACATTTCACACATTACTTTCATCAAGTCGTTGTTGATGTTGGAAACATTTTTGGTGATGATTAATTCCGGAATTCCGAACTGACAAACAATACGGTCGTAGACAAAATCTATTACAACTTTCTTGGTAACTATTTTATATGATGCTGCTTCAACCCATTTAGTAAAGTATTCAATTACCACTAAGATAAAACTCTGCCCATTTGATGCGGCAGCCTTGATTGGTCCAATAACATCCATTCCCCAAGCAGCGAACGACCATGGTGAGCTTGTTGCTCTAACTTTGTTTGTAGGTACTTTTATCATATATGCATGTATCCGACAACGATGGCACCTTCAGACATACTGGATGCAGTCCATTTCCATAGTCATCAAAAAATGTCCTACTCAGAGTACCTTATTTGCTAAAACGAAACCATTCATGTGCGGTGTGCAGGTCCCTGCGTGCACTTCCTCCAATAATTTAGTTGCTTCCCTTGCATCGGCACTCATTAGGAATCCTAAATCAGGAGTCCTTTTGTACAAGATTCCCCCGCTATGAAAGACATTATTGGAAAATCTCAGAAGCGTGCGCTTCTAAGTAGCATTGGCAAAATCTAGATATTCTCCTGTTGTCAGATACTCTTTAATGTAGTGGAACCATGGCTTTCCACCTGGTTCTTCCTCAACATGAGCACAATAAGTTGGTTGGTCATAGATTTTGACTTCGATAGGATCAATAAAATTTGTATCCGGATGTTGAATCATGGTTGAAAAGGTGGCTAGTGCATCTGCGAACCCATTCTGTATTCTGGGAACATGCTAGAATTCTATCTTTCTTAATCTCTTTCCCAAATCCTGTATGTAATGCAGATAATGGAGTATCATAGGATTCTTGGTTGCCCACTCTCCTCGAAACTGATGTATGAGTAGGTCTTAATCTCCAATCACTAGTATTTCCCGAATGATCATGTCGATTGCAAGTTTGAGCTCCAAGATGCAAGCTTTGGACTCGTCCATGTTGTTGAAGCATGGGAACCTGAGCTTGGTGGATACCGGGTAATACTGACCGGTTTCTGATACCAGGACTGCTCCTATGCTGACTCCTTCAAATTTGCAGCTCCATCGAAAAACATTATCCAACCATCATAGGTTTCTGAAATGTCTACTCCAATGACAGATACCTCTTCACAAGGAAAATTCGTCTTTAGAGGCTCTTATTCTCCTCCCACAGGATTCTCGGTGAGATGATCTGCCAAAGCTTGTCTTTTGACTGCCTTCTAAGTGACGCAAACAATGTCAAACTCACTTAACATGATTTTCCATTTAGAGAGCTTGCTGGTAGGCATGGGCTTCTGAGAAATGTATTTCAACGGATCTATCCTTGATATGAGATAAGTTGTGTAGGCACAGAAATAATGCCTCAATTTCTGAGCTATCCAGGTTAGATGACAACATGTGTGTTCTAATAAGGAATACCGAGCCTCGTACGGGATAAACTTCTTGCTGAGGTAATAGATTGCTTGATCCTTTCTTCCCGTTTCATCATGTTGTCCCAAAACACAACCGAATGCTCACCAAAAACTGCGAGATAGAGCAAAAGGGGTCTTCCTTGATTTGGCAGAATCATGACTGGCGGCATAGACAAGTATTCCTTAATTCGATCAAAAGCTTTATGACAATCGTCAGTCCATTCTGTGGCAGCATCCTTCTTCAGCATTTTGAAGATGGATTTACAAATAATAGTAGACTGGGCTACGAATCGGCTGATACAGTTGAGTCTTCCTAGAAAACTCATCACATCCTTCTTGTTCTTTGGCGGTGGCGACTCTTGGATGGCCTTGACCTTTGACGGATCCAATTCTATTCCTCGACGACTCTCAATGAAACCCAATAACTCTCCACCAGGAACGCCGAATGCACACTTGGTTAGATTCAGTTTCAAGTTGTATCTCCTTAACCTGTTGAAGAATTTTCTTAGATCTTCCATGTGATCCGCAACTTTCTTGGATTTGATGATAATGTCATCCACATATACTTTGATTTCTATATGTATCATGTCATGAAAGAGGTAGTCATGGGCCATATATAGGTAGCACCAGCATTCTTCAAACCGAATAGCATCATTCGGTAACAGTACATCCCCCATGGAGTGATAAATGTCGTTTTCTCTGCATCTTCTTCAACCATCCATATTTATTGGTATCCGGTAGAACAGTCGACGAACGTTTGCAATTCATGCTTGGTGCAGTTGTCTATCAAGATGTGTATATTCGGCAAAGGTAAATCGTCTTTGAGACTAGCCCAGTTGAGATCCCGGTAGTCGACACAGACTCTAACCTTTCCATCCTTCTTTGGTACTGTTGGCTAACCACGTCGGATATTCTACCACTCGGAGAACCCTGGCGTTGACTTGCTTTGCAATTTCTTCTTTGATTTTCAAACTCATGTCTGGCTTGAATTTTCTGAGCTTCTGTTTTATCGGTGGGAAAGGCATGTAGGATCTGTTGGAAATTTGTGAGATACGATGGAAGTACTGAGACCAGTCATATTATTGCAAGACCATGAAAAGATGTCCTCATACTCTTTTAGGAACTCTGTGTACTCTTTATTTTATGATGCCGAAAAATGTACGCTGATATGCTTTTTTTTTATATTCTCTATGTATCCCAAATTCACAACCTCAGTTTCGTCCAAATTAGACTTAGGCATGTTCTAGAAATTGTTGATCTCCTTGATAACTCTTTTGGCATATTATCCTCTTCTGAATCTATGTCTGTTTATTGCATTGCCTCGTTGCAAGTCACATTCATTTGTTCATCATCAAGATATTTAATAGTAATTCCCAAAGCTTTTTGGGCATTGGTGGTCTTGTCCGACCAATTGAGGCGTTCCCCTCGTTCATAGCTTGAATAGAAGGGCCTTTTTTCCCTTCCTCCTCGAAGATAACACAACAGTCCATAACATCTCCCAGAAATAGGTTCTTCATTGCTGCCCGTGTCTTGTCTTCCACAGATCTATCTATAATGTCAGCTAGCTGAAAGGTCCTCTTCAGCTGAGGTACAGGGTGCTCCAATGGCAATAGGGACCGCGCCATGGTGGCGACCATTCATTGAACTCTTTCCGGAGTACTCATACCCTAAGCCAAAAGTAGTGCCATATTTCTTTGGTTTGATGGGCTCGGTAATGTCCTAGAGGTTCTTGCCAAGCCCTTTTCCTGGTTTATACCCGCTCCAATTAAGGATGCTCTAAATCTTGTTATCCCACCATTTGTCTTTGTCCACATGATTGACTCGCTAGATGTGGTGGTATGTTTCTCCGCCTATTTTCCTTCCACCTCCAATTATTGGATAGCTCGGCGACTGTATATAGGGTTGATATAGTCGCCATAAATGATTACTTCTTGATGATTCCATTCAAACTTAACTGCTTGATGTAGGGTTGATGCCAGAGCCCTAGTAGCGTGGATCTAGGGTCGTCCCAGCAATAAATTGTAGGATACTGGCATGTCTTTGACTTGGAAGTCAATATCGAACCAGGTAGGTCCCATCTGTATGCACAAGCTAATTTCTCCAATGGTAGATCTTTGAAACCCATCAAAAGCTTTAACATTGATATCCCCATCTTTGACCTCATGCAAAACTTTCCCCAATGTTCTGAGAGTCACTAGCGGACAAATGTTGAGGCTAGATCCCCCGTCGACCAGGATCCTGGTGATGAAATAATCTTTGCATTGCACATGATATGCAACGCCTTGTTGTAACTAAGTCCTTCTAGTAGTAAGTCATCCTTGTTGAAGGTGATCTTGCGACTTTCCAGCACTTGCCCTACCATATTCACCATTTTGCCTCCCGTTATGTTGCTAGGAATATAAGCTTCGCCTAATATCTTCATCAAGGTATTCATATGTGCTTCAGAACTTTGTAGAAGAGCCAGGATGGAAATCTGTGCTGGCGTTTTGTTTAGTTGCTCAAAGGTATTCATATGTGCTTCAGAACTTTGTAGAAGAGCCAGGATGGAAATCTGTGCTGGCGTTTTGTTTAGTTGCTCAACGACTGAGTATTCCTTGGCCTGTATCTTCCTCAAAAGGTTATCAGGTCCAATTTCAACAGGCCGTCTTGAGGCTTCCTTGCTGGACTCAACTAGAAGTTCTATGGTGTATACCCTGCATGTTCTACTCATTCCCTGTGCGGCAATTCTCCAGTATGTGTTTTCCCTTTACTTCTAGCCTCAGCTGTGTAATCCCACGGTATGGCATTTGACGTGAATGGGGTCATGTCTGTATTGGAAACTGGAATTGGCATCTTGGGAGGTAACACGACAACTTCGAATGGTGCAGGTGTCTTTGGGATCCCGAACTCAACCTCAATTGGTTTTGGAACCTTTGCAGGAGGTGTTTCAAACTCGAGTGGAACTGACACATTTACCACATCACCCTCAAAGGGATGGATCTGAACAACAATGGGATTGAGGGTAACCATAAGCTTTTAGGTTCATCTCCTTCAACTATCAACCCGATTGACCCTTTGGGGTCCCAATCACCCTCAATCTCGATCATATGGATGCCGCCACCCTTGTGCTCAGGCAGAGGGTTGTTGTGGATATTGGGAGCGAGATTTGTTGCTATAATGAACATGTTATCAATTAGAATCTGAATCTTGTCTCTCAACGAGCGACACTCGTCGATGGTATGGCCTTTCATTCCAGAATGGTATGCATAAGTTTGATTGGGATTGATCCATTGGGAAGGATTTTCTAGAGTTATGACTGGGATAGGTGAAACGTAACCGACTACATTGAGTTTTTCATAAAAAGTGTCAATTGGCTCGGCTATGGCAGTATATTGTGGGAGGTCTTCGATCGAAATTTGGTCTGGGGCGAGGAATGTTTTGGCAGGCAGGTGGTGACGGGAAATGAGAAGTTTGGGAGTTGTATGCTTGGTACTCAGTCACGGTTTGGGAATATTTTTGTGAGGTGGGTTGATATGTGGGCGGTGGATGTGATTGGTAGGCAGATGGTTGCATTTGGTACATAGGTGAAGGTGCTTGATAATTTAAGGTAGATCGATATGTGAGTGGGGTTGAGGGATAGGTTTGTTACTTCATAGGGGATTTGTTTATTTGCGCAACCATTATGGAATTCATGTCCTCTTTCATTGACGTGCCACCAGACTGTAGGGCCTTGTTGATGGCCTATAATGCTTTGAGATTTGTGACCATACAATTCTTGATACCTTCTTCGATTCTCTCTCCCAACTGATGATGTCGGAGAACTTCTTACCCTCTATTAGCATGAACCTTTCATATTATAGCGGATCCTGAGCCCGGACAAAGAACTTGTTCATTTGTTCTTCTTCTTCAAATTGTGAAAATAGAACACATCTGGTGCATTCTAAATGTTGAACTTGAATCGGTCCATAAAGTCGGAAGTCATACTCACCCAACTTATCCATTTCTTTGCATCCTAGCTGATATACAAAGATAAGGCGTCGCCTTTCAGACTCCTCATGAACAGCTTCCTGCGGATTTTTGCATCCCTCCCGACTCCTTCCAGCTTATCACAATACATTCTGAGGTGAACCCTGGGATCGTATATACAGTCGAACATCTCGAACTTGGGAGGTTTGTACCCCTCTGGGTGTTCACCATCTGGCTGAACTCAAAGACCTTCATAGTTCAAAGCCTCAACGCCTTTGCTACCTTTGAAACCTTGGACCCAGCTAGTTAACTTCTTCATTTTAGCGGCCAAATTTTGAATGAGGGAGTCCTTTTCATTTGATTCGGGTGCACTTGATATTGGCTGAGTATAGTGAGGCATAATGTCCAGAAAGATAGGAGTGTTATAGTCGGTTGTGGTGTATTGTGGCTCAGGAATGAGTAGTAGAGTGTTACTGCATGTGTTGCAGGCTTGGGTATTAGCAGGTTGTACTGGTGGCTGTGGAGGTACGAGGCTCTAGGTGTTGGCATCAGTAGCGGCAACAGGATTGATAGGCTTGCCAGGTTCTAGACGTGTTCTAATTCTTTCCGAAATCTCAGCAAAGTCTGATAAAGATAAGCAGCTGTCTCCTTGGTAATTGATATGTTCTAAGAGGTTTCCTAAATCTCCATCGGAGGGGAATAATTGAAGTGTTCTATGAGGTTTCCTCAATCTTCTTGCCTTTATTCCTGTTTTTGGTAGGACTCGGAGGCGGAGGAGGTGGAGGGTCCTTAGATCTAGTTGAGTATGCTGATGGTGCCAGAATGCACGAACTAACCTTGGGGAGGGGAATTAAAATAAAAAAAATGAATAAAGGTAAACAGTTAGTGCGGATTTTGAGAATTATAGTATTGCGATATTTAAACACATTGTGCAGGAATATAAGTCGTTTCTTAATTTGGGTGCCTCGTTATGCATGAGGTAGGCCTAGCGACAATTTAAATTTGAAGAACTTATATTGATAAAAACACGATGAGTCTTAAAAACAACTGAATAATAAAAGATGTCAGTAAAGGACAATAGACTTGTTACATTATGAAAGTAGTAGAATAATAAGATCCTAACTACTTGGTCTCAGAAGGGCCATCCCCAAATTTGGTATTCTTGCCTCCCTCATACAGCTGCATCAACTTGCGTAGTCCTAATATAGATAGGCTCAAGTTAGATGTCCGCTTGTATTCCTTCAGCATTCTAGCAATCTTCAATCCTCTTCAAGAACTTTCCTTCCAATTCCACTACACCTCATTGCAGATACCCTAGCCGATTGTTGGTGTTAACAACCATATCCTTCCACTCATCGACCAGCTTTTAGTGGGCTTTTTGTATTTCCCGGTGCTCGTTCTAACACCCTCGGATCCTCTTGCGCAGTTGATTGTATTTTACTTGCGCTGCAGCTTTTTCATCAATAAGTCTATGGCCTCGACGAACCTTGGGTGACCTAAACCAATGTGATCCTCTTCTAACCACCCTGAATAATGCGGCATACACCCGACATGATACCTTTCTGGCTAAATAGATTTGCTCCCTAAGTAGAGCTTGCGCTGATACATATGTTGAGCTTGACTCTTGTGCGGGCTAATATCATCCTGAAAGTCAGCCCTGAAATGACTCATCTTGTCTATTCTTGGTATGATTTGTTTTCTCCCTGCTTGCCTCATGGCTCGGAGAGGCACATAAGGATGAGTTCCCCTCAGACTGATGAGATTGAGGAACGCTGCATCTCGAGAACGAACAATAATCTCCCATGTTGGGAACCACTCGAACATCCGCTGTACTTGATCTTCCTTTAGATGTTCAAAAAACTCTACCCAACCTCAAGCGTCTTCTGGTTGAGCGAACATGTTAGGCATGAAGTTCATTTGCTTGGGGTGGTGGAAAGCGATATGATCATCCCAATCCCTGCATATAATCTCCTGTCGGTAGTCACCTTTCTGAAGGTGTTCTATTAGCCATAGTTGAAGAAACATATTATAACCTTCGAAGTTCGGAGCCCCTTGTTGATATTTTCCCAAGGCTCGATAGATTTCAGCGATGATCATTGGCACTATGCTGAAAGTCTGCCCGTCGATCCCTTCCATTCAGGTTTTGGTCATCATGGCCAGTGTAGTATGGATCCTATCCTTTTTCATAGGAAATACCATCATACCCAGGAAACAGAACTTGAACACAAAGACCCTTCTGTGTATATGCCCTAAAGAGGTGAGGGCGAACTCGTCAATGTAGGTGCGGTAGGACTTGCTATGACCATGCCTCTCATACAAGTAATCAAATGGTATGTGGGAGTCCTTCATACAAGCTAGGTCGGGATTATTCTTGAATCCCATCATCTTATGAAATCCTCTACTTTTGTGGTTTCCCGGTATAAGCATATTCGGAGTCTCCCAAGCAAAACACCAATTGATAACTATCCCAAAATAGAGTTGCAGCCTCTATGATTTTGTTGTTAGGCTAGATTTCCAGAAGTGAGGGCAAATTCCCCAGGTACTTACGGACAAGGGTCGCTAGCGTGAAGATACTCTTACTAGCTTAGCAGCCTTGGATGAATGCTGGTTACCATGCTTAATATGGGGGTTTGGTGCCTCATTTCTACAAAACAAAGGGTTAGACCAAGACTTGACTATTTAAATCAATAATTGCATAAAGACATTTAGTTCTCCAAATAAATGCACACAATATGAAGGCGTCCATTTGGGTTTCGAGGAAACCCGATGGACTTTCATTTAGGCTATCTTAATGAGTCATTACGCAGACAACATAACTGACTCAACTAAGTTTGACCACGATGCATGAATAGTTTAATAGAGTAAGGTTTCCATCTTTTGAAGTGCTAGACAAGGTACCCTTGATCGACTGGTTTTACTACAAAAATACCTTGCCACGTTTAGGGGGTTATAATATGGGAAGGGCGTAACCACTCATTTCGTAATCAATAGCCTGTTTAAAATACCTCAATTTCCGAAAATTGGATCCGGCTTGCCTAATGCAGACGTTTTATCTGACTCTGTGTGTAAAACTAGTCCGCCGATTAAGTTTTTAATTTGGGGACCAAATCTTTTCCCCACTAAGACGTGCATCTTTATGGCTGTATCGTCCTGAAGACGGATGTGACGGGAAGAAGTGGCATTTGCAAGTGTTGCCTAGTCCTGTCCTCAATAGACGACTTCCGCTTTAGGACTTCTCGGAGATTAATCGATCTATCTTAGTTACGACTGGAGACTGATTGGGACGAGCTGCATCCAATTAAGATTCATAGCATACCCGAACTTCACCACGCGACACTCTCACCGGGTAAATCTGGAGAACGGGAACTTCAACTAAGAAAGAATAAGAATAAGCAGAATTGCTTAAGTAAGGTAGTCGCTTCTTTTTTTCGGTATACTGCTCCGCTCGCAGAGCGATCTCGTACTAAACGAAACAACTTTCACGTCCCATGGATCATTGCTTCTAGAGGGACCTGTGGCTTTCCTCAACAAAGGAAAGGGGATCTTCGATGCGTTCACTCAAGTTGAAGAAGCTGTGAAGGAATTTCTACTTTGTAAGGCATGTTAAAATAGATTCTATGTGATTTACGGGGTTTTGTGTGAGCCCTGTGTGTTTGTTTATTCCCCATTACTTGCTATTTGTTTTTGTTGTCGCCAATAGTATTTTGTCCTTTTAAACCCCATATACGCCCCTACACCCTTTTCCTTCCCTTTTCGTATTAGAAGTCCTAATACTTTGGGACTGATAGTTTGGTATGGGTACTAGCATGCAATAAGTAAACGAGACTAATCGCGTTTAAATACCTTAACGGGGTGGGAATGGTAGAATATGGATATGATGACCGGTGCGCTAATATCTCATGCGACCCTTCTTTGAGGAGTGATTGCTGGGTATTCCATTGATGTGATCCATGTTGTATTTAAACCTAGGACCTTCTTTCTTTTCTTTTGTAGTGTTTTTCCATAAGTGTTTTCATTTCTTTGCATCAACTCATTTTCTTAAGACTGTATATACTTCCTTTCTTTTCAATGTTTTGAACTTATTTGTAACTACTATGTGCAACCCTTACTTGTTTCCTTCTATTTCTTTTAAAGCAATAATTAAGTATGGCCGGGAACCACGCTAGTGGATCTTGAGGGGTGCCTAACACCTTCCCGTCTAGATAATCTGAAGCCCTTACCAGAACTCTAGTTATCTTTCAAAATCTTCTTCTCTTCTTAAAAAGTGTCATAATGCACTATAATCAATAGGTGGCGAATCTTCAAATTCTATAACCCAATTCCTCGAAAGGGAATAAGAGTTTATTTGTCCATAATGTCGTAAACCCGATTTCGTTTATCTTTTAGAAGAGGGGGGAAAAGACGGCGTCGACAGCATCTGGGAAATTTCATTAGGCTTTTATCATTACATGCTTTATGTGACTTTACTTCTCTCTTAATTGTCTTTATTTCTTGCCTTTAATTATTTCATCAAGGAATCTAACTTAACCCTTCAGGTCTTTCTTTTCCTTTAACTGTTGTTCTTTATTACTTTATTTCTACTTCAATACCGTTGTAATTTTTGAGCTTATTTTGTAATCCTTGCTTTATGAACGTGAAAATACATGCAACTTGCTTCTTTTTTGTAACTACATCCTTCAGCATCACACTCCACTCGTGCCAAAACAAATAAAACAAAAATGCAGAAGAATTTGAAATAGCAGATTGAAAATTGTCGAAGTTCAGAGATGGCTTTGAAATCAGCAAAATGAAATACAGTTGAGATATGAAGAAGACTTTTGAAAGTGAAAAGACTTTTAAAGTAAGAATGAGTTAAGGACTTTTTTGAAATAGTAGCTTCATGAGATGAATAAAATTTCAGACACAATTTTGAAAACTGTTATAGAAAAAAGAAGATGCAAGCTTAGAAAATTTAAGAGCATTGCATACTAGTAAGAGTTTTTGAAATAAACAGGTTTGGACGAGTTTTGTTGAAACACACTGAAGCCAATTCCCATATTATTATCAATACAGATTAAGTTGAGTTTGAAACCTCTATGGGCAGGATATCTATACCTTGATTTTGGAAGTCCCGTTAATGTTATTAAATCGGTAAGAAATGAGTGTTTGATTACCCTACAATTTTTGTAGCGTTTATGCATTTCCAATAGGCATGATTTCTATAGGCAACTGCTTGTTTGATTATTAGGTCCTATCGGCAGGGTTTCTAATGATTGAGTTAAGAAATGTTAAAACCCTGTAGACATGATCTCTAGATGATTAAAGCAATGACCCATTAGGCATGATATCTAAGTGACTGAATAATAGACATTGGTCCTATAGGTATGGTATCTACCCTTTTGTGCAAAAAAGTAAACCCCTCCCACACCCTTTACTAATACTTCCCCGAGTTCTTTTTACAAGATTATTCGTGAACCAGAAGAAAGAAAGTAAACAATAAAAATACATCACAACCTACAGCTAGATCCGAGTACCCTAATTCAATCTTAAAATCCAATAACATGTGTTTCACTAAAGGCGGATTCCAGATTTCCAAAGCCTTCTCTTAGTCAAAGTGTTTCAAAGTTCCAAGGAGCTTCAAGAGCCTCGAGCAATGCTTACACTCGGAATAACAATTGTTGTTACAGAATAGTGCAGTGTGGAATTACTAGCCCTCAAACATCCAAGTTCAGAGGGAACTCCAGGGTCCCAAAGCTTGGCTTGCCAAATGGGGGGAAGAACATAGAACTAGGAAGGAGTGCAAAGTGAGAGAAGGAGCCATAATAGAGAGTGGTCATACCCAGTCATAGCCATGGAGTGGCACACCCCTGACCCTCTGCTTGGTCCGAGAAAATAAAGAGCAGACATTAGAAGTCAAACTTAGGTCTAAATGGTGATTAGAACACCACCTGACGTGAGTTAAGACTCAACACATAAGGGGTAAATGGAACGGGGAATTGACTTGAGCAGAGGTTCTAGAGAACCTGATTCTAAGTCATGAGTGAAAATAATAAAATACCAAAATGACTGAGAATTACTCACACATAAGAGGGGGTCAAAGGGAAGGGGTACCACATAAGAAATCATTTACAGGAACATGAAGAAAACAAGAAGGCATAGCAGACTTTAAGGTGCAGAACATGATGAAAGAGAGCATGGAAGACTAAATGGAGAATGCACAACAGAAGAAGGGAAAGAAACACATAGTCAGGAGGGTAGTATTTAACTAGGAAGACATATCTGATGCAATTTTTAGAACAACAGAAAACAATAGCAAGTAAACAGCCAGAGAGTCAGCAGGAGCAAACTCAGAAACATCAGCAAGCACTTGAGAATTCAAAGGAACTCAAAGAATGTTTTCACAGTAATTAGAAGAGGAGCAGGGTGCTCACTAGAGAAAGCAGTAGCAGTAGCAGAGAAAGCAGTAGTAGAGAAAGTAGTAGTAGAGAATGTATATTTATTCAATACATATGTGTCTGTTTGTAAAGGTTGTTATTGCAAAAGTGTAAACAAAGAGTAGTGTGAGCGTGGTGTCCTTAAGAGCAGAAGGGTAGTCCCCTTTTATAGTGCAAAAAACGAGTAAGCAGAAGGTAAGAAATAATTTTCAATCAATCTCATATGGTTCTCCCCCAGGTTAAGGGATTTGATTTTAACAGGCATGAGACAATTAAGGAAAGAAAAAATAATCAAAACCATTTCAGAGTAGCATAACATGGGTAAGTACACTGAGTTTAATTAAGGCAAGAATCCTATGGTACAGGGTTTTAAAAATAAGGAAAATAAATCAATCAACCAACCAGTAAATTGAAAACCTTGCTTGAATGAACTTAGTCATAAAAGAGGGAGAAAAAGGCTTAATTTGAAATATTCGTAACAAGAGATCGAGCCTTAGTAAAGAAAAAAATAGAATCAATTACAAGTTGGCAAAATCCTTTTGAAAGAAAAAGCTTTCCTATCTAAAGCACACAAGTGTCAAACAAGAAAAGAATGACTGGCATAGAAAGTTTCAAATCATAAGCAAAAGATTCCAATCCAGTCGAAAGTAGAACATTAGTTCAAACTCAAAAGACCAAAAACTCACAGGAACCCCAAACCCTTGGGTTTCTAATTCGAGTAGGGTACAGAAAAGAGGGGGAAAGTCCTTGAAATAGAGAGAGTCTCATGAAGAAGCACACGTATACAATAGCTAGTTTTAAGCAACAGAATGAGAAAATCATAAATAACAGTATTAAAAGCTCAGAACTCAAGCAAGTTCATGAGGGAAAAGATGTGAAATAGTACTTAAGTGATAGTAGATGGAATAGGTTTAGAACTCAAAAAAAACTCAGTATGAAAAAATAGTAAGGGAACACACATAAGATAGACACGTAAAACATGCTGTAGAAAACCAGTAGAAGAGATAATAGAGCACAAGTAGAAGAACATGCATAATAATGGCAAAACAAAAGAACATAAGAGTAGATATGCACAAGCAAAAACACATAAGAACAAAGCATATACAGGCAGATCCATATAAAAAAAAAGAAGAAACAGAAATTGATTGAAAACCCAAGATTGAACAGACTAATTTTGAAAGAGAAGATGGGGAGAAGCTCTAAAACATCGATTGTAACACAGATCTATCACAGATCTAAGAAAATAAGGAAATAAAGAACCTAGAATGACTTTTAGGGTTTTTCAGAAACCCTAGAGACTAGAAGGCTTGGAAAGGATATGGTCTCGAACAGGTGTAGACCATAGCTAGGCCTTTCAAGGCTCAAACACATCGGAACGGAGCCGAAAAGCTACAGGAACTCAGATCGGCGGAGGATCTGGATAGGCGTTGTTAAGGCTGAACCTCAAAAACCTCGAACAACCACGATTCATGGTGAATGGGAGAGAGCACTGGCCGTTCACGACCTGAGAAGCCATGGACGCCGGTGGAATTTGGTCGGAGAAGACGATAGGGGGAAGCTAGTGTTCGAGTATAAGAGAGAGTTTGAGAGAAGCATAGGGTTCAAAGGCGGCTACATGAGAGAAATGAAAGATGGGTTTAGGTTTGGTAGGATTAAAAAGGAAGGAATGGCTGTGGACAATTGATCAAAATGATCAACGGCCAGAATTCAATGATAAAATGGACGGGTTTAGTCGCATAGGTCAGGAGCCGAGTTAAATTTCATTGAGATATTAATTTGGGGCCAAATTTTAGGTCAACTGGGGGGGGGGGGGTCAAAATAGGCTAAAATTGAAAGCAATATAGGCCATAATTGAAATAACTAATTTTTCCTTTTGATTTTATAAAAATAGTAAAGGTGTTTTAAAAGTAAATAAAAAGTACCGAGTCAATAAATAATATGTAAATATTAATTTAAAAATATTGCGATTGATTTTTTAATTAAAATGCTATTAAATCTGAAAGTGGACTATAATTGCAATTACATGCAACATAGTTTAAAAATAATAAATGAATTTGTAAAAATATGCAAAAATCGTGTTAGCTATATTTTGGTATAAATATAAGGATAAAATAATTTATTCACAAAAAATGATAATTTTGGACTACTTATCGGATTTTATGGTATAAAAATAGGCAATAAATTGTTTTAAAAAACTTAAAAACACCAAACCTCGTGGGTGTGCTTATATACGTACATATATGATATTTTGGAAGTATTTTGGGTATAAAAACTACATAGGAAAAAATTGGGTATCAACACCCATGCTGGCGGACTTCATACTCAATGTATCGGCCACCACATTGGCCTTCCCCGGGTGGTACAGGATAGCAACATCATAATCTTTCAACAACTACAACCACCTCCTCTGCCTCAAATTCAAATCTTTTTGCTTTCACAATGCTGAAGACTCTTGTGATCAGTGTACACCTCACACGTCACACTATCTAGATAATACCTCCAAATCTTCAAAGCATGAACAATGGCTGCCAACTCTAGATCATGAACTAGATAATTCTTCTTGTGGATTTTCAACTGCCTCAAAGCATAGGCAACGACTCTTCCATCCTGCATCCATACTGCACCATGCCCAATATGGAAAGCATCACAATAGACTGTTAAGGCCCTGAACTTATGGGCAAAACCAATACTGGTGTAATAGTCAGAGCTATCTTGAACTTCTGAAAGCTCGCCCGACATTCGTCTGACCATCTTAACTGGGTACCTTTCTGGTTCAATCTGGTCATCGGGGATTCAATAGATGAGAAACCCTCCACGAACTGATGGTAGTAGCCTGCTAACCCCAAGAAACTCTGAATCTCTTTAGCTGATGCTGGTCGAGGCCAGTTCTTGACTGCCTCAATCTTCTTTGGGTCCACTTGGATACCCTCTACTGATACAACGTGACCCAGAATGCAACTGAACCCAACCAGAACCCACACTTCGAGAACTTAGCAGATAACTGGCTATAGTCTGAAGAACCACTCTGAGGTGCTACTCGTTCTCTTCCTGACTATGGGAGTATATTAGAATATCATCAATAAAGACTATCATGAACACTCGGTTCATCAACTCCATAAATGTTGTTGGGGCATTGGTAAACCTAAATTACATTATCAGGAACTCATAATGCCTGTACGGAGTGTGGAATGATGTCTGAGGGATATCAGATGACCTAATCCTTAATTGATGGTAGCCAGATCTCAGGTCTATCTTTGAAAACACCTTAGCAGCCTAAATTTGGTCGAACAAATCGTCAATCCTCGGCAGTGGATACTTGTTCTTTATCATCACTTCTTTTAATTGGCGGTAATCAATGTACATCCTCATTGAATTGTCCTTTTTCTCCACAAATAACACTGGCGCACCCCAAGTAAAAATGCTGGGTCTAATGAAACCCTTCTCAAGCAAATCCTGCAATTGATCCTTTAACTCTTTCAATTCTGGCGGTGCCATGCAATACAGCAGAATGGAAATAGGCTGAGTGCGCTGAGCTAAATAAATACAAAAATTAATATTCCTGCCGGGCAGCATACTCGGCAGGTTTGAAGGGAAAAACTCAGGAAACTCCAGAACCACAGGTGCCGAATCAATAGAAGGGACCTCTGCGCTGGTGTTGTGAACATACGCCAAATAAGCTAAACACCCCTATCGACCATACGTAGAGATTTCATATATGATATAACACTACAGGTGGCATGACCGGGGGTTCCTCCCCCCTCCAAACGGGGTAAATCTGGTAAAGCCAAGGTCACGGTCTTGGCATGGCAAACTAAAATAACATGATACGGATAAAACAAATCCATTCATAATATAACATCGAAATCCAACATATCTAAGAGAAATAAATCAACACGGTTCTCAAGGCCCTCAAACACTACTACATAGGAACGATGCACTCGGTCGACCACTATAGAAGCACCCACCGGTGTAGATACATAAACAAGAATACTCAAAGCATCACTATGCATGACCAAGTATGGTGCAAAATAGGAAGACATATATGAATATGTAAAACTAGGGTCAAATAGCACTGAAGCAACCCTATCACAAACCAGAATAGGGCCTGTAATAACTGCATCTGAAGACTCAGCCTCTAGCCTAGCTGGAAGAGCATAAAATCGAGGCCGGACCCTACCTCCCAGAACCATATCTATTGGATGATTGGCTGCTGGCTAGCCTCTACCTATGGCGGTCTGAGCTCTAACTATAAGATCTGTACCTCCATCTCTATCATCTCTACCCCCGCCTCTAGCTGGCTGGGCATCTTGTGGATCGCTTGGTGCATGAATCTTGGGGCGAGGACCCTGCTGCGGTGAACTGCCCGAAGGTTGAGGGCAAAATCTGACAATGTGACTTAGGTCACCGCAACCAGAAGAAGCCCTCAGCTGCTAGGACTGCTGACCCTGTCAGCTTGAATGTCCTCCTCGAAAACTCTGAAGTTGTGGTGCACCGATAGGAGCTGGAGGTGCACTGAAAGTCTATTTATTAGAATAATGTGGCTGAGAACCACTACCACCTAAAGTACCATGACCGACCTGGAGGGTTTACTGAAAGGCCCTTGGATGATGGCCTCTACCATAAGAAACTCTACCTCCAGATGAGGTACCACTGAACTTACATGCATGACGGGACATCATATCTGACCCATTACCACCTTCTTGTGCAAGAGCCATCTCAACTCAACGGGCCGCATAGCCGCCTCCTGAAAATATATCTCACTCCCGGCTCCTAGAGCCATCTGGAGATGGATCGGCTGAATCAAACCATTTATAAACTTCCGCACCCTCTCTCTCTAGGTGAGGAGTATAACAATAGCATGGTGAGCTAGATTAATGAACCTGATCTCACACCGAGTGACTGTCATGGAGCAATGCTGAAGGCACTCAAACTACCTGCGCAGAGCATCTCACTAAGTAACTGGAGAAACTTCTCTGAAGAAGCACCATTGAAGAAGCACCATTGAATGTGGCGATGAAGAGCTTGGTGAACCTATCTAGCCTCCACGAGCATCTGCAGACATAGCCGCTCCATTACCAGTCTAAGTCACAATACTCGGTTGAACTGCCATAGCTAGCTGAATCACTGAAACCTGAGCCTGGCGAGCTACCTACTCTTGAGTATGTATAGCATGAGTCTGAGCTCCTCCTCAGTTCTGAGAAGTGGCTGGGGCAACTAGAAGCAAACTCGCTCGAGTGACGCTCTCCATAAGGCCTACCAATCTGACAAAAGCATCCTGAAGAACTGGGTAGCTATAAACCTTTCTGGGACCTGAGCTGGGCACATCGGACCTGCTGGAGCTGGAACCTCATCGTCATAATCAACTTGAGGCTCCGCCATTGGGACTGCTGCTCCGGGCTGAGCTTTTCCCCTGCCTTAGCCTCTAGCACGAACTCGGCCTCGCCCTTTGCCCCTCATAGGAGCTGTTGCTGGTGGCTCGGGCTGTTGAGTGGTAGAAGATGAAGCACGTGTTCTTGCCGTATGTGAAAGAGCAGGGTAGAAAGACGATCAGTATATGAGAAACTGAATCGCACGACAAGAAAGAACAAAAGTGAAATTTTCCTAACTCTGTAGCCTCTAGGGATAAATAAATATAGACGTCTTCCTACCGATCTCGTAGACTCTACTAAGTTTGCCCGTGAGTTGTGATACCTATGTAACCTTGCGCTCTGATACCAACTTGTCACAACCCGAATTTTTCACCCTCAAGAGTCATGATGGCGCGTACAATTGACAGCTAGGCAAGCCAGTTATTATTTAATTCTTTTAGCCAATATCCAAAATTTCATAAAAATTAAGAATGTAATAATAAAGCAGAATACTCAAATGTAGTTAACTAAAAAATGCGGAAGTTTATCAAAATCCTCTACCCAAGATTGGTGTCACAATAATTGTAAGGCCCCAGAAAATTTCGCTAAGTAATTTAGGATTTCGTAGTGTCACACCAGATTATTTTAATAACTTTATGTTCTATAAACATGTGGAAATCAATTAGAATTGGTAAATATGACTATAAATATTATGGTAAGTGATGTTTGGTCCAAATGGAAGCCTAGGTATATGCCAAATGGGAATATTTTCGAAATAGGCCAAAATTCAAAATGGATTCGCACAAGGCTCCACTTCAAAAGATCATATATAATTATATATATGTATTTTGTGTTGAATAGCATATCAAATTAAAGATCTTTGAGTCTAGTTTCCAATTCTTCAAACTGTTCGTCATTTGGACATCCCTACGCGAAGTTATGATCAAATTACCAAAGGTTGGTAAATGCGATCCTGTGTCAGGTCAAATCTGCGATTTGCATTTTTACTCTGCGGTCCGCGTTTTCATTCTGCGGTCCGCATTTTGACAAAAGATTGAACCACTGTAGCTCGTTTTTGGGCACCTGTTTTGCAGGGCATTCTTCAGCCCGCATGTCCATTCTGCGGTGCATTCTGCTATAGCAAAATTTACATCGGAGGGTTATTTTTTTATTTTCACAACCCGACCCCATTTTGATAAATAAATTTTGCGGCTTATTTTGGAGTCATTTTCTTCCGATATTAGAAAAATGTGAGAGTATTTCAGAGAGAGAAGGAGGAACCCAACATCTAAATCATCCCAATATTGCATCAATCTTCAAGAATCAAAGAACCCAATCGCAAGTTCTTCATCTAAGAGGTAAGATTCTATGCCCTAGGTTTTAATTTCGAGTTTAGGGAATAAGATGGGTTATTGAGGTATGATTCTTATGTATTTTTGTATTGTGTATGCATGCATGTACAACTTATGTTTATGGATAGATTGATTACCATAAATAAGTAAATATTGGGTTAGGGAATAAAGGAAGTCTGAAAAGGGGATTTGTAATCAAGATGCTCAACTAGTGTTTAATAAAATGCTCAAATCAGCTGGTTTCATTAATATCGTTCTAATACATGTTTAATATTGTTACGTATCATAGTAGATTGGAATTTCTAGAATTTTTGGAGTGTTGTAGTAACATAAGTAAAGCTCAATCGAGGTATGTATGGCTAAAACCGCGTCTTTTCGAAATTGAGCTCTATCGATGCTTGTGTAAATGTGGTAAGACTGAATTTTGGATTCTTTCTTTGATTGATACTTTACATGAATTGGTGTTGTGACCCTATATTTGTGGTAGATACACTCCAGTGTTATTAATGTGCTATTCTTGAGAACTTGTATTATAAATGTACTTGGTATTGCCTTTGATGTGTTTTATCGTGGGTCCTATGGACGGGCTATGAAATGCATAGGTGTATGCTGTAACATGTGAACCTATGTACGGAGTATGAAACACATAGGTGTGTACTGTAACATGTGGACCTATGGACGGACTATGAAATGCATAGGTGTGTCCTGTAACATGTGGAACCTATGGACGGGCTATGAGACGCATAAGTGTGTGCTGTAAAATGTGGGACCTATGGAAGGGCTATTAATCAAATAGGTCTATAACATAATATGGTGTGTGAACCCTATAGATGGTCTATGAAACGCATAGGTGTATAATACAATATGGTGTGTGAACCCTATGGACGGTCTGTGAAACGCATAGGTGTATATTTCATGCGTGAACTCATTGGACAGGCTATGAAACACAACCTAGAGGTATGGAAATTTATGTGGAAGCTATGTGATCCCTTTTATTTGAAAACGTTGCGATCATTTATAAAGTGTTTGAATTTTACTTGTGATTTAATTATTCTTCTTTGATAGTTCTTTCTAATTAGCCGATGTTTAGTTATACATACTAGTGCTATTCAATGGCACTAAAGTCCTTTTTCCCGGGGGTGCTACATTCGTATTATGATTGTAGGTGGTTCCATAGCAGGTACTCCAGTCCTCCGACAGAAGCACCCTCTCCACTTTCCGACAGCTGCATTGTGACCCTCTTTCCTCTCGGGGCCCTGCATGGCTCATGTCACTTTTATTTCGGAGTCTATTTTGGTATTTTTGTAAGGTATAGCCGGAGCCTTATTGCCGTAATTTTCATATTTTCTTTGGTTGTATTTAGAGGCTCTATTGACATGTTGTGGGTAGTTTCAGGTATTGGAAACTAAACTCGAAATGTTGATGTTTGGCAATGATGTAAAAAACTTCTAATACCTTTAATGTGGCGTATGAAGTTGCTAATGAAAATAGAATGGAAAATTTTAATTATATGTTTATAAAAATTGATTATCGGAGTCCACCTCCTATTTATTCATGAGTTAGTGTGGGTAGAATGAAACCTAACAGGCTTGCTCGGATGGGTTTACTCGGTTGAGCGTCGGTCGTGCTCTTCGTATTTCGGGGCGTGACAAACTTGGTAATAGAGCCTAAGGTTGTAAAGTTTCCTAGGATGTCTTGGAGCCGTGTCTAGCAGAGTCTTTCTTATTGGTGTGTTGTCGACCACATCTGTAAGTTGGAGGCTATTTGGACATTTTGGAATTTCACCCTTCTTTGATAATCCAGATTGTGAGATATAGCTCAAGATAGGGAGTTGATTCCCTCTTTGTGTCTTATTCTCAAGATTGGTAATTTTGATACCATAATCCTCGATTTAGAAGCTTGTAAGAAGGGATTGATCCCGCCATTGAGTCTGAGTGGATTACCTAAAGACTTATTAGAGGAATATGTTGAGCCGTGGAGGGATTGGTAGAACTTTTTGTTAAGAGGAGTACCCTTGTTCCTACTAATGTCACTACACCACCTGATCGTGTAGTATATCATCAGTATGTATGGCTAACTTTCACCTTTGAAGAGTGACTTTGTTTGGTGTACGACTATTTGCTATGTGGTACCTATGTGGACTATTTGTAAATTTGTTATGATTGGTTTTGTTTGAGTAATTGTGGTTAAGCCTCAAGATGTAACGGTGCAAGTAGTTGGAAATAAATGCTTGATTGTGAAAGTGTTATGTGGTAAGAGCTGAGAAACCAATGATGGAAGGAAGTCGTAAATTATGCATTTGTAAAAACTATGGTAATATCATATTTGGCTTGTTGTGGATACTTATTGTGGTGACTTAAATTGCACATGAGTTATTGAATATGATGAAAATGGTATTGATGGCTATAGAAATTATTGCAAATTTTTTTGGTTTCTCTTTGAGAATTATTATTGTTGTTCTATGTGAATTATTATTGTTGTTGTGAAAATATATTCTTGAGGGCCTGAAGGCATGTGATTGAACTGTGAACTATTATTGTTGTTGTATGAAATGTGAGTTGGGTGATATGGGTGGCCGAGGTAATAAGGGTGGCCAATGTAATAAGGATGGAATGTGATCATTATCACTATCGAAATGAAAATTTGTGAAATCGTTGATATGATAAATTGATATTGATGTAAAATATGTGGAAATGATGTGAAATGCGGGACAGAAGAGATTGTGTTATGAAATGTGGTCTAGTGCCAATGGTGATGTGACAATTGTGGCTCCAAGTGCCAATGAACTAATATATGTGAAAATGGCATGATTCTTTTATTTGGTAATGCGCTGATTGTTTAAAGCTTTTGTTAAACCCTTATGATTTCCTTATCCTTGCATATATATATTCTTAAAAAGAATCTAAATCACAAAACATTGCATGCACTTACACTTTGAATGAGACGTATTATTCACAAAGTCTCCCGGTCATGATTCTCTTATTTATGGCCTTCTGTGGAAATGAGCTTTTTAATTATGTTCCTGGATTGAGTTATAACACTATTGATATTTCTCACTTGATTTTCCTAAATCCTCAACAGGGTATCATTCCTAATGAATTTCTTATAGATGTGTTTCATTTAAATGGACAAATTCTACACACTTGCGTCTATACATGCACCGTCGTAAAGTTTACCTATGTGGTGCCAAGTTTCATGTAAAGCATCCTTGTGTTGCGATCCTTCTCGAGTCACTCTTTTGTCTCATTGAGTTTGGTTGTCTTTACACCTTAAACTTATAGAATCATTGACCATGTTGTTGTCATGAGCGGGGAGTTTTACTACCTTTGGTATCTCACCTACTTGGCTGGATAGGAGTGTTATTTGCCTTCTTCCGGAGCATCATTTTTTAACTATTATAACCATCTTACCAATTCATGATTTCATCCCATGTCGAGAAGTCCTAGCTACGGAGTTTCACTCGTGCAAGGAGTGGGATTAGATGACTCCATATTTTTTTTGCACATATCATGAGCATATTGATTTGAAAGACTAAGTTGTCGTATCTTTAGTTCTTTCATATAGGATCAACTATTATGGCAGGTTAAATCTTTTGATAATATGATATCTTAAATTGAGGGTCTCCTCGAAACAGCCTATCTGCTCCCCGGGGTAGGGGTAAGGTCTGCGTACATATTACCCTCCCCAGACCCCAGTTGTGGAATTTTACTGGGTTGTTTTTGTTGTTGTTGTATAATCTCATAAACGTTCAACTTCTTTTCATCCTCACGGTGTTGTGGCATAGATTCCATGTGCCAAGTAATGTTAAGAGTGTTATTCGACTGCATGTATTTTGAAATCCATATCGCATTCAAGGTGCCTGAATACTTAATTCTTGATAAACGAAATTACCCTTCACTCTAGGAAACAAGTGGTTCACATACTTGGGCACTCCTCCTTAATGTTTCCTATTTCCAATGTACGAGTTACCCGATGCCTTAATTGCCTAATAGTTGATGTCATCACAATGATTAACCACATTAGCATCACGAATAGTAATCTTCTTGTCTCTTAGCATGTAAATTCATGGAATGCCCTACTCAGCGCATTAATGGGTTCCTGAATAACTCCAGCCTGATTTGAACTCTAATGTTCCTTATTGTATTAGATCCATTGGGTAATTTAAGATCAAACAAGTCAAGGATAAAGTTTCATGGTGTGATAAGATATATATATATATATATATATATATATATATATATATATATATATATATATATATATATATATATATATATATATTGGATAGAAAAATTTCTATGGTCAGTTTATGGTATCACATCTTAGAGTAACTATTAAGGGTCATCAACGGTTTAGTGTGAGTGTTCCCCTAAAAATGATATGTGAGTTGATAATAAAGGTAAGATGACTGTATTACACATTAGGTTGCAATAGAAGTATGATATCCCCCGTAACTGTTTCTCATGTACTTTGTGTTTCCATATGTTATGTCCAAGAAGGTAATGAGTTGGTTTGAACGACTATATGATCATGGTAATATCATATATGATGCATTACTAGAAAGAACCGTGATGGCTTGACTTTATATGGACTGTTGGTTGAAAAGAAATTATATTCTTGTTGAGGAACACCTTTGTGATTACATTAATAGAGTGTAAGGACTATTATGAACACATGATTGTCTGTTTACTATGAAATGACATTCTTGATGGTATGATGCTATGTGAGGGAATTATGGGTTGATGTTGTTACCATGAATTGCAATATCCGGTGAAATATAAATTGTACAGTGGAAATTGTTAAAAGGTAAAGTCAATGGATAGTTATCTCATGCAAGATGTTTATCTGTCATCCTTGTTATGTATGTTTGGGAGTTGATTTTATATTTGAGAAGGTTTCATGACAAAGCTTGTAAGTATATAATGTCATATGAAAGGCTAAATTTGTCATGGAAGGAAAATCCTTTCGCTCGATTGAATACCGGTTAGTTTTGCTTGGAATATACCATATATGTGTTTGATATAAAATTATGCAGTCCATGTTCTGGTATCCTTATGATAATGTAGTGCTTGTATTACTGGATTAGGATTGGGGATATATAAATTGTGATGCTAGGTATAGTTGTGGATGTGTCGATGAGGTGAATTTGGTGATTCTACGACAGATGGATAGACCTACTTACAAATGAGACTCTGCCAAAATTTCTGAAATATTTGGGAGTTAGTGAAAATTTAGAGGATTGAGGTAGGTTGGAAAAGAGATGAGTGATTTAAGTGTTCGGGGAATGCTCTACCCCTCATTCGAGGACGAATGATCCTAAGGGGGGAAAATGTAAGGCCCCAGAAAATTTCGCTAAGTAATTTAGGATTTCGTAGTGTCACACAGGTTTATTATAATATCTTTATGTTATATTAACATGGTTTACATCAATTATACTTGGTAAATATGAGTATAAGTCTTATGTTAAGTGATGTGAGGTCCAAATGGAAGCCTAGGTGTATGCCAAATGGGAATATTTTTGAAATAGGCCAAAATTCCAAATAGATTCGCATAAGGCTCCACTTCAAAAGATCATATATAATTATGTATACTATTTTATGTGGTGAATAGCACATCAAATTAAAGCCCTTTAAGTCTAGTTTCTAAAGATTCAAATCGTTTGTCATTTGGACATTCCTACGCGAAGTTATGATCAAATTATCAAAGGCTGGAAAATGTGACCCTGTGTCAGGTCAAATCTGCGATCCGCATTTTTATTATGTGGTCCGCGTATTCATTCTGAGGTCCACAGATTGAACCAGTGTAGCTCATTTTTGGGCACCGATTTTGCGAGTCATTCTGCGGCCCGCATGTCTGTTCTGCGCTGCAATCTGCTATAGAAGAATTGACATTGGAGGGTTATTTTTTTATTTTCGCAACCTGAACCCATTTTGATGTATAAACTTTGGGGCTTCTTTTGGGGTCATTTTCATCTGATTTTAGAGAGAGAAGGAGGAACCCAACATCCAAATCATCCAAATCTTGCATCAATCTTTAAGAATCAAAGAACCCAATCGCAAGTTGGTAAGACTGAACTTTTGATTCTTGCTTTGATTGATACATTACATGAATTGGTGTTTTGAACCTACATATTTGCGGTAGATACACTCCAATGTGATCAATGTGCTATTCTTGAGAACTTGAATTATAAATGTATTTGGTGATGCCTTTGATGTGTTTTATTGTGGGACCTATGGACGGGCTATGAAATGCACAGGTGTATGCTGTAACATTTGGACCTATGGACGGACTATGAAACACATAGGTGTGTACTGTAACATGTGGACCTATGGACAAACTATGAAACGCATAGGTGTGTACTGTAACATGTGGAACCTATGGACGGCTGTGAAACGCATAGGTGTGTGCTGTAACACGTGGGACCTATGGACGGGCTATGAAACGCATAGGTGTATTATATAATATGGTGTGTGAACCGTATGGACGGTCTATGAAATGCATAGGTATATAATTTATACTTGAACTCATTGGACGGGTTATGAAACACAACCTAGAGGTATATAAATTTATGATTGGGAAGGTATGTGATCACTTTTATTTAATAACGTTGTGATCATTTATAAAAGGTTTGAGTTTTATTTGTGAATTCATTATTATTGTTTGATAGTTCTTTCTATTTAGCCGGTGTTTAGTTATACATCCTAGTGTTATTCAATGGCACTAACGTCCCTTTTGCCAGGGGCACTACATTCGTGTTATTATTGTAGGTGGTTACATAGCAGGTACTCCAGTCCTCCGACAACCGCACCTCCTCCACTTTTCGACAGCTGCATTGGTAAGCCCCTTTCCTCTCGGGGCCCTGCACTTTTATTCCGGAGTCTATTTTGGTATTTGTGCAAGGTATAGTCGTAGCCTTGTTACCGGCATTTTCATATTTTCTTTGGTTGTATTTAGAGACTCCGTAAACATGTTGTGGGTAGTGTCGGGTATTGGAATCAAAACTAGAAATATTGATTTTTGGCAATGATGTACAAAATTTGTAATACCTTTAAAGTGGCGAAAGAAGTTGCTAATGAAAATGCAATGAAAACTATTAATTATATGTTTATAGAAATTGATTAGTGGAGTCCACCTCTTTTTTATTCATGAGTTAGTTTGGGTAGAATGAAACCTAACAGGCTTGCCCGGTCGGGTTAACTCGGTTGAGCACTGGTCGTGCTCCTCGGATTTCGGGGCATGACAATACTCACGAACGTCTAGAGAATACTATTACAAGGTTTGAATGAAATTTAAAATTGTCTGTTTCGTTATAAGAAATAACAAACTAAGGTAATATAGAAGGGACTCTGGATTGCGGATGTCAGCATGGCTATCTCGATGTCCCTTGACTGAAGGTCTGCTCCCAATCCTCTACTACTATCCAAAAGAATGCTGCTCCGACACCGTGATCTATGCAAAAAGATGCACAGAGTGTAGCCTCAGCACAACCGACCCCATGAGCTGGTAAGTGTCTGGCTAACCTCGGCGAAGTAGTGATGAAGCTAGACTGGACTACCAAACAAACTTTTGCAGTTCAAGATATATATATATATATATATATATATATATATATATATATGCAACACAAAAGAATACAAAAATTAACCAGTCAAGAGGGAAGGGAGCATGCTACGGGGGCTATAACAATTAAGATCCAGAATCAAATAATAATGAACAAAATTGTACGACTACAATATCCACAAGAATAGGAAAGTCAACAAATTGCAAGGCACCATCCTTCGTGCTTTTAGTCTTGTTCTCACAAAAAAAATCATATAAAGTACATGGCATCACCCTTCGTGCTTTACCTCAAAAAATGATGGCATGGAATGACCCTCCATGCATAAAAACTCATATCATTGCACGTAATATTCCTTCGTGCATTAGTTTTCACATCATAATCGTGCGCAGCATCACTCTTTGGTGCTTTATCACTAGTCCTCACCCAAACAACAATCACAAATAATGGGGGGAGGCCATAGTCATCAAATTATAAAAATACCGGCAAGGGAAAACACAAGTAAACAGTTAAATCAAGTCAAGGGAACAACAACAATAACTTGCACATCCCCGCAAGGGAGCTAATCAATATATGAAATCAGCTCGGCAAGGGAATAACCACATCTCTTTCTCTTCCTTTCATTTCTTACTCTATAATTACTTTATCATTCGAGCACATGCTCCAAAGAGTTTACAATTCCTAATTTCCTTCTCATACTCTTTCATTACATAGAAATTATCAATTATGCATGGAACAGTCACTACAAGATAAGAATACACAATATAAGGACTCACGGTCATGCTAGACACCAGTGCATAGATACTCGTCACCATTCATATACACCGTACTCGACAATTAGCAATTAGCAAACAAGACTCTACTCTTATTCCCTCTAGCCAAAGTTAGACCAAACACTTACCTCAACTTCCACGACTAAATCAATCCACAACGACAGCTTTCCCTCTCGAATTTGGCTCCATTTCAATCAAATCTATGAAATAATGACTTTATGATATCAATAATAGCTAAGCAATCAAACCCAATGCCTAAATAAAGTTTTCTTAACTTTTTTCCCAAAATTCCAAAAATCGACCCCGCTTGGTCAAAACTCGAGGTTCGAACCAATTTCATAATACCCATTCCCCCACGAGACTGGATATACAATTTGCTTTTAAATTCGACCAGAAAGTGAGGTCTAAATCAAAGAAAATTGAAAATCCCTAAGTCTACCCGATTTCCCAATTTCCACCCAAATCTATGTATTTTAAGCCTAGAAATTCACTAATTAATGAAGGAAAATGAAGGAATTGAGTGGGGATTTACTAACCCAATAGGTCTTGAAGGATGGGGGGCTTTAATGGACTCCTAGAGCTTGAGGAACAAGATATCTCGTGTGAAATTTTGATTAAAACTTGTATGCACTATTCTAAAACTTTTAAAAAAAATTACCGAACGATTTTGTTCAATGCGTTTGCAATAAAGGGGTCACGTTTTCGAAGAAGGGCATCTGCCAAGCATCGCGTTCGCGATAGTTGGCTGCGAACGCATAGAGTTAATTACCGGGGTCTAATATCTGGGCCTACGCGAACTCATGAGGGGGCACACGAACGCGTTGAAGGAATCAACAAAGCTTCACGATCGCGATGGCCAGAACGCAAACGCGAAGACGGAAGGGAGCAAAGCTATGTGGAAGCAGAAGGGCTAGTGCAAATGCGATGAAGAAAATACCTGTGCAAAAATTCCAAAATATCGAATATCTTCCTAAGTCGAAAACCACCCCGAACACGTCCGAAAACACTCCCGAGCCTTTGGGGCTCCTAACCGATCAAACACACTATCTCATTAACATCCTACGAACTTAACTGTGCGATTAACTCGCAAAAATAACATCATAAACAAGGGATCAAACCTCAAAATCATCATTTTTCATCAAACTTCATAAACTTTCAGTTTTAGATATTTAGGTCCAAAACACGCCAAATACCGTTCTAATTCAACCAATTTCCACAAAAAGCGCTCAAACCACATATAAGACCTGTACCGGGCGCCGGAAGAAAAATACGAGCCTGGTACCCATACTTTCTAATCCATTTTCATTTCAAATTTTCATATTAATTTTCGTAAAATAATTTCTTTTGAAAATTCATTTCTCGAGATCGGGACATCAGATTTTGATTCCGGGAATATGCCCGAGTACCATATTTTCTTACAGACCCTATCGGGCCGTCATATTATGCGTCCGGGTCTGTTTACCCAAATTGTTGACCAAAGTAAAAAATAATCATATAAATATCAAAATTCATCATTTTTCACAAAGAATTCCTATTTATGCTTTCTGGCTATGCGTCCGGACTGTGCAAGCAAATCGAGACGACTAAAAGTGAGGTTTTCAAGGCCTTAGAAGCACGAAAAAGAGAAAAAATAAGTGATGACCTTAGGTCGTTACATTCTTCATATCTAAAACAACCGTTCATCCTCGAATGGACAAAAGAAAGAAGTACATAAGTTGGGAAATAGATGAGGATAATGGCTCCGTAAAACAGACTTCGACTCTCAGTTCGATGCCTCAGGAGGCTGACCTCTACATTGAACACACACTGAAGCAAAACTCTTCAACCTCAATTGTCGAACTTGCCGGTCTAGAATAGCCACCGGCTCCTCCTTATAAGACAGATCCTTGTCCAATTAGACAGTGCTGAAATCTAACACGTGGGCGAGATCGTCGTGATACCTCTGAAGCATGGATATAGGAAAAACTGGATGCACGGCTGACAATCTAGGAGGCAAGGCAAGTCTATAAGCCACCTCTCTCACATGATCGAGGATCTCAAATGGGCCAATGAACCTAGGGCTAAGCTTGCCCTTCTTCTCAAATCTCATCACGCATTTCATAGACGACATTCAAGCAATACTCGCTCACCAACCATAAAAGCAACATCTCAAACCTTGCGATCTGCATAACTCTACTACGAGGACTAAGTTGTACGATGTATATCCTGAATAATCTGGACCTTATCCAAGGCCTCATGAACCAGATCTGTACCCGATAACCATCCAACTAGAGACCGGCATTGCTTACTACAACTTCTCATATGGAGCCATGTGAATGCTAGACCGGTAGCTGTTGTTGTAGGCAAACTCTGCTAAAGGCAAAAACTGGTCCCACGAGCCTCCAAAATCACAGGCTCGGAGCATATCCTCTAAGATCTGAATAGTCCTCTCAGGCTGACCTTCTATCTTGGGATGAATTGTTGTACGCAGCTCTGCTCGGGTGCCCAACTCTCGCTGAACTGCTCTCCAGAAGTGCGAGGTAAACTGCATACCCTGGTCAAAGATGATAGATACCGACACCCTGTGAAGATGAAAAATCTATCTGAAGTAGATCTCAGCTAACCTCTCGGGTGTATAAGTGACTGGAACAGGAACAAAATGTGCTGACATGGTCAGCCTATCTACAATGACCCAAATCGCATCAAACTTCTTTAGTGTCAATGTGAGTACAGGCTCCCACTTCCACTCAGGAAGCTCAATCCTCTGAAACAGTCTACCAGGCCTCTGAGGCTCATACTTAATCCGCTAAGAGTTCAAACATTTTGCCACATATGCCACTATATCTTTCTTCATTATGCGCCACAAATAGTGCTGCCTTAGATATTGATAGATCTTCGCGGTGCCCGGGTGAATAGAATACCGAGAACAATAGGTCTCCTCTAATATCAACTCTCGAATCCAATCACCATTGGGCGCACAAACCCTGCAATATAAAAACACCGTCATCATCTAAGGTTACCTTGGTGGCACCTCACGCTGCACTGTGTCTCTCAGGACACACAAATGGGGATCATCAAACTGCCGAGCACATATGCGCTCCAATAATGAAGAACGAGCGACCATGCAAGCTAACACTCCGCTATGCTCAGAAATATCCAACCTCACAAATCGATTGGCCAAGGCTTGAACATACAAAGTAGGTGGTCTCTGGCTGACCAGAATGTAAGCAAGACTACCCATGCGGGCGGACTTCCTAATTAATGCATTGGCCACCGTATTGGCCTTCCCCGGGTGATACAAGATAGTAATATCATAATCTTTCAACAACTCCAACCACCTCCTCTGCCTCAAATTCAACTCCTTTTTCTTGAACCAGTACTTTAGACTGTTGTCATGTACACCTCACACGTCACACCATATAGATAATGCCTCCAAATCTTCAAAATATGACTAATGCCTGCCAACTCTAGATCATGAATTGGATAATTTTTCTCGTTGATTTTATCCTGCCTCAAAGGATAGGCAGCGACTCTGCCGTCCTGCATCAATATTGCACCAAACCCAATACGATAAGCATCACAATAGACTGTAAAAGGCCTAAACCAGTGGGCAAAACCAATAGTGGTGTCGTAGTCAAAGCTATCTTGAGCTTTTAACAGCTTGACTCATACTCGTTTAACTATCAGCGTTGGGCACCCTTCTGGGTCAATCTGGTCATCCGGGCTTCAATAGATGAGGACCCATTCACGAACCAACGGTAGTAGCCTCCTAACCCCAAGAATCTCCAAATCTCTATAGCTGATACAGGTCGAGGCCACTATTTGACTGACTCAATCTTCCTTGGGTCCACCTAGATACCCTCTACTGATACGATGTGACCCAGGAATGCGACTGAACTCAACCAGAACTCATACTTCGAGAACTTAGCATATAACTGACTATCCTTCCGAGACTGAAGAACCACTCTGAGGTGCTGCTCGTGCTCCTCCCGACTACGGGAGTATATCATAATATCATCAATAAATACTATATTGAACAAGTCCAAATAAGGCATGAACACCGAGTTCATCAACTCCATAAATACTGCTGGGGCATTGTCCAACCCAAATGACATGACCAGGAACTCATAATGCTCGTACCGAGTGCGGAATGGTGTCCTAGGGAAATGAGATGCCCTAATCCTTAACTGATGGTGTCTTAGGGATATGAGATGCCCTAATCTTTAACTGATGGAAGCAAGATCTCAAGTCTATCTTAGAAAACACTTTGGCACCCTCAAGCTGGTCGAACAAATCGTCAATCCTCGATAGTGGATACTTGTTATTTACCCTCACTTTGTTCAATTGTCGATAATCAATACACATCCTCATCGAACCATCCTTTTTCTTCACAAATAACACTGCCGCACCCTAAGGCAAAACTTTGGGTCTAATGAAACCCTTCTCAAGCAAATCATACAACTGATCCTTTAACTTTTTCAATTCTGGCGGGGCCATGCGATACGGCAGAATGGAAATAGGCTGAGTGCCCGGAGCCAAATCAATACAAAAAACAATATCTCTATCGGGCAGCATACCCGACAAGTCAGAAGGGAAAACCTCAGGAAACTCCCGAACAAAGGGTACCGAATTAATAGAAGGGACCTATGAGATGGAGCCATGAACATACGCCAAATAGGCTAAACACCCCATCTTAACAATGCGTCAAGAATTCACATATGATATAACACCGCATGTGGCATGACCTGGGGTCCCTCTCCACTCCAAACAGGGAAAATCCCTTTAAGCCAAGGTGAGGATCTTGGCATGACAATACAAAATAGCAAAATACAAGCACAACCAATCCATCCCTAATATAACGATCAAATACATCATTTCTAAGAGCAATAAATCAACACGGGTCTTAAGACTCTCAAACACAACCATACAAGAATGATGCACTCGGTCGACCACTATATAATCACCCACTGGTGTAGATATATAAACAGGGATACTCAAAGCATCACTAGGCATGACAAAGTATGGTGCAAAATAGGACGACACATACAAATACGTAGACCCAAGGTCAAATAGCACTGAAGCCTCCCTATCACAGACCAAAATAGTACCTGTAATAACTGATGCCTGGAAGAGCATAACATCGGGGATGGGCCCCACCTCCCTGAATCATATCTCTAGGACGATCGACTACTGGTTGGCCTCTACCTGTGGCGGTCCGGCTCCACCTCTATGATCTTTACCTCCACCTCTATGACCTCTAACCCCGCCTCTAGCTGGTCTAGTGGCTTGTGGATCACCTTATGCCTGAATCACGAGGAGAGGACCTTGCTGCCGTGAACTACCTGAAGCTCGAGGGCAAAATCTGACAATGTGACTCCAGTAACCACAACGGTAACAAGCCCTCGGCTCCTAAGATTGCTCACCCTGTCGGCCTGAATGTCCTCCCCAAAAACTCTGAAGTGGTGGTGCACTGATAGGAGCTGGTGGTGCACTAAAACATTGCTGATCAGAATGCGACTGAGAACCACTACCATCTGAAATACCATGAGAGACCTGGAGGGATGACTGAAAGGGCCTCGGAGGATGGCCTCTACCATGAGAATCTCTACCTCCATACGTGGTACCACTGAACCTACCTACATGACGGGGCCTCTTTTCTGACGCATGACAACCTCCATGTCCAAGAGCAATCTCAACTCTACGGGCCGCATTGGATGTCTCCTAGAAAGATATCTCACTCCCGGCTCCCAAAGCCATCTGGAGATGGATCGTTTGAATCAAACCATCAATGAACCTTCACACCCCCTCTCTATCGGTGTGGAGTATCACAATATCATGGTGAGCTAGATCAATGAACCGGGTCTCACACCGAGTGACAGTCATAGAGCCCTGCCGAAGACACTCAAACTGCCTGCAAAGAGCATCTCGATCGTACACGATAGTCATGAACCTCTTGAGAATACTAAATACATGGTTTGAATGAAATTTAAAACTGTCTATTTCGGTACAAGAGATAACAAACTGAGGTAAGATAGAAGGGACTCCGGCCTGCAGACATCAACAAGGCTACCTCGATGTCCCTGGACTGAAGGTCAACTCCCAATCTTCTACTGTTGTCCAAAAGCTGCTGCTCTGGCTCCACGATCTGTGCAAAAAGAGGCACATAGTGTAGCATCAGCACAACCAACCACATGTGCTGGTAAGTGCCTGGCCTAACCTCGGCGAAGTAGTGACGAATGTTTAGACCCGACTACCAAAGGAATCTATGCAGTTCAATATATATATATATATGCAATAGAAAAAAAAATAGAAATTAACCAGTCAAAAGGGAGGGGAGCATGCTGTGGGGGCTATAGCAGTTTAGATCCAAAATCAAATACTAATGAACGGAATTGTACAACTACAATATCCACAAGAATAGGAAAATAAAAAATTGCACGGCAACATCCTTCGTGCTTTTACTCTCATTCTCTCCAAAACAATCAGATAAAGTACACGGCACCACGCTTCATGCTTTACCTCATAAAATGATGGCACGGGATGACCCTTCGTGCATAAACACTCATGTCATGGCATAAAATGTTCCTTCGTGCATTAGTAATCACATCACGATCGTACACGACATCATCCTTTGTGGTTTATCGCTCGTCCTCACCCAAACAACAATCACAAATAATGGGGCAAGAGGATAGTCAAACAATAATAGAAATCCTAGCAAGGGAAACACAAGTAAACAGTTAAGCCCCAACAAGGGAACACCAACAATGACTTTCACATCCCCGTAAGGGAGATAATCAATATACAAAATCAGGCCGGCAGGGGAATAACCACATCTCTTTCTCTTTCTTTCGTTTCTTACTCTATAATTTACTTTATCATTCGAGCCCATGCTCCAAAGAGTTTACAATTCATAGTTTCCTTCTCATACTCTTTCATTATACAAAAATCATCAATTAAGCATTGGAGAGTCACAACAAGATACGAATAAACTCAATTTAAGGACTCACGGTCATGCTACACACCAGTATATAGATACTTGTCACCATGCCTATACACTGTACTCGATAACTAGCAATTAGCAAATAAGACTCTACTCCTATTCCCTCAAGCCAAAGTTAGACCAAACACTTACCACCACTTCCACGGCTAAATCAATCCACAACAACCGCTTTCCCTAAATATAGTTTTCTATTCTTTCTTCCCAAAATTTCAAAAATCGACCTCGAGCCCGCTTGGTCGAAACCCGAGGTTCGAACCAATTTCATATTACCCATTCCTCCACGATCCCGGATATACTATTTGTTCTCAAATTAGACGAGGTCTAAATAAAAGAAAATTGAAAAGCCCTAACTCTACCCAACTTCCCCAATTTCTACCCTAATCTATGTAATTTAAGCCTAGAAATTCACTAAGTAATGAAGGAAATGAGTAGGCATTTACTAACCCAATAGGTCTTGATGGATGGGGGCTTTAATGGACTCCAAGAAATTGAGGAAGAAGAGAGCTCGTGTGAAATTTTGATTAAAACCCATATGCACTGTTCCAAAACTTTTTATAAAAACACTAGGTGATTTTGTTCTATGCGTTCACGACATTGGGGTCACATTCGCAAAGAAGGGCATCTGGAAAGCATCGCGTTCGCGATAGGGGACTGCAAACGCGTAGAGTTAATTACTGGGGTGTAGGATCTGGGCCTATACGAACACGTGAGGGGGCAAGCGAATGCATTGAAGGAAGCAGCAAATCTTTGCAATCTTGATGGCCAAAACGCGAACGCGAAGATGGAAGGGAGCAAAGCCATGCGAACGCAGGAGGGCTAATAAGAATGCGATGAAGAAACCCCCTGTGCAAAAATCACAGAAAATCTGATATCTTCTAAGTCCAAAACCACCACGAACACCTTCGAAAATACTCCCGAGCACTTGGGGCTCCTAACCAATCACACACACTAACTCATTAACATCCTACGAATTTAACTGTGTGATCAACTCGTAAAAATAACATCGTAAATGGGGAATAAAACCTCGAAATCATCACTTTTCATCAAACTTCATAAAATTTCATTTTTGAAATTTTGGTCTGAAACACGCCACATGACATTCAAATTCAACCAATTTCAACAAATAGCGCTTAAACCACATATAAGACCTGTATCGGATGCCAGAACTAAAATACGGTCTCGGTACCCACACTTTCTAATCAATTTTCATTTCACATTTTCCTATTAATTTCAAAAAAATCATTTCATTTAAAAATTTATTTCTCGGGCTTGGGACCTCGCATTTCTATTCCGGACATACGCCTAAGTCCCATATTTTTCTACGGACCCTCCAGGACCGTCAAAATCACGGGTCTGGATCGTTTATCTAAAATGTTTTTCAAAGTCAACTTTAATCATATAAATACCAAAATTCATCATTGTTCAAATAGAATTCCTATTTATGACTTTTTGGTTACGCGCCCGAACTATGCACGCAAGTTGAGATAGCTAAAAGGAGGTTTCTAAGACCTCGGAAGCACGGAAAAAGAAAAAAATAAGTGAGGACCCTTTGGGCCGTCACAAAGGCTAAACTAGTGGTAAAGGGATAAACATAGAAAGAACGAATAGATTACACAGAAACATTCTCACCTATTATAAAAATGACAACTATGAGAACACTAATAGGAACTATTGTGAATAAAGGTTGGCAGATGTTTCAATTAGATGTCAACAATGTCTTTCTTCATGGAAAAGAGGAAGTACATGGAGGTGCCTCAAGACCTAGTAGTAGACAAGCCAGGTCTAGTATGCAAGCTGAATAAGTCTCTATATGAACTCAAGCAAGCAAGCATGAAATTATATGAGAAATTAACTGCAGCTTTGTGTTCCAAAGGATACACACACTCATTATTAGACTACTTCTTATTTCACAAAAAAGAAGAAACCTTTAATTGTGTTTATATCTGTATATGTAGATGATGTTATTGTAACAGGGACTCACCAGGAAGAGATTGATTCGTGAAAATTTTCCTGTATGAAACTTTCGAGATAAAAGATCTAGGAAGGTTACACTACTTCTTAGGAATAGAAGTGCTTTACCAAGAAGATGGAGTGTTGATATCTCAAAGAAAGTTCACTATGGATCCGTTGAAGGAGTGTGAATGTGCACAATATTCCAGCCTAACATCACCCCTTAATCCTTCTGCAAAGTTGAAGGACGATAAAAGTCCTTTGTTGATTTGCCCTTACAACTATAGACAACTGGTAGATAAGCTGAATTTCTTAACAAATACAAGACTTGATATATCCTATAGTGTTCAGCACTTCAGTCAATACATGCTGTCACCTAGATAAAGTCATCTGAAAGTTGCATGCCATATTTTGAGATATCTAAAGGGTGATCCAAGCCTGGGGTTCTTCTTTTCCAACAGCAAGGATTATGGAATAAGAGCTTTTTATGACTCATATTGGGCAGCATATCCTGAGACTAGAAAGTAACTTAGTGGCTACGTTGTGTTGCTTCAAAACAATCCCATCAATTGGAAATCAAGTAAAAAATCCACCATATTCTTATCTTCAGCTGAAGCATAGTATATAGTAGCTAGACAAGTTGTGGGTGAGCTAGTTTGGTTGGTTAGACTCCTTGAAGAGTTGACTGTACCCATGAATCTTCCGATTCCAGTATTTTGTGACAGCCAAACAGCTTTGCAGATGTCCATAAATCAAGTGTTTCATGAGCGCATAAAACACATAGAAGTTGGCTTCAATTTTGTTAGAAAAAATTGCAGAGGGACTGATCTCTTTACAACATGTATCTACTAATGAGCAACTCGTAGATATCTTCACTAAATCTTAACTGGAATCAAACATTCAGATCTGCTCAGCAAGTTGGCAGTGTAATCCTCCCTTTCAACTTGGGAGGGGGGCGAGGGGAGCGGGGTATTAATATTAGTTATTAGTTGCACATTGTATTTATTTTCTTCCCATTTTCTTCTTAATACTATTCCAGTTAGTTAGCTCAGTATTGCATGTTAATTGCTGTTAGTTATTAGTTAGTGACCAGATATTGCCAACTGTCAAGTGAGTGGGCAAGACAAGTCATGTATATATATATATATATATATATATATATATATATATATATGGTCTTTGGACATTCTCTGAAGATTGGAATATTCAATTTACATTTTCCCGATTATGCTTCTCGAAGCTTCTCACTTCTCCTTCTCTCTCTTAGCTGGGCTAGCAATTTTCCTCCATTAGAGCTCGTCTCAGCTCAATCTCATCTCTATCTTCTATGATTTTTTCAACATTACGTAGTGAAAATTCCGTCATTATGTTTGTTTCTAATTTTTTACCCATGTAGTTTCATTTGATTTTGTTTTTCGGGCCTTTTCTTATTATAGTTTAGGATTTAGCAAAACCTAGTTGATTTGGCTTAGACTTTGTATTTAAGTTAAGAAATTCATTCTACATGTATATATAATTTATCATGAATACAATAAGCAACGTGCAAAACTTATTAACTAAAAATCCTGGCTTCGTTAGTGACCATATGTACATGCAATACTTTCGCCATTGAGAGAATAACAGCAGACATATAGGAAAGTTATTATGGAACTGGAATAATCCTTTTTGAAAATGAAACGAGATTTCTCTTCAATTTAAATTAAGAAATAATACCTTATTTTAACATTAAATTTTACAAAAGTAGGTAACGCTTTGAAATACCTTTTTTTTTTTAAATAATTTTTAGGCTTAGAAATATCTTGTTATATTATATTGACTTAGAATCATGGAACTGCATAATGTTGGTAGGAAATGTACAAGGACGTCCTGACAAGTTAACAAAATACCAATAATGGATGTGAAACAACAAGTTCTGATGTTAAGACGTGTCTTTTGAACATTGAATTGGAAGTGTAGATGCACTAGGTATTGACTTTTATCTTTTCCCTCACACTGTATTTTCTCGGCCAACCAGGCGTTTACTACAACAACAATCATCCCCGTAATCCATCAAGTCGAGTCTGACGTTAAACAGGCGTTTAGATATAAAATTATAATTTAAAAATAATTAGATTTAAAATAAATAATTATATTTATAATTATATTTACGTATATTTCACTCGAAAAATATTGTAGTTTTGTGGGTGGGAAAACGAAAATTTCTAAAAATTTGAAGTTAAAACCACTTTTTTGGTTTTTGACAAATTCATTTCCGAAATTTTTTTAAAACTTGCAAAATTTCATGAGAAAATATTTTTTGAAAATAAAAAATCGAAAAAAAATATCTATAGAGAATCGGGTCCTAATTTTATCTATTATCATATGATGATATTTTTCATATTCGAAAATATTTAACTATATTTTTTTTTATTTTGATATTATTTATTCATGGACATAAAAAGCTCATGAGATATTTAAAACTGCATATTACAAAAAAAAAATTACTTTTTTGCTTATAATATGTCTCCACCGCCGCCATATTAATAAAAATGGAGGAAGAATTACATAAACAGTAGCAGCATCTCAATTTGAATGATCGCCATTGAGCTAAATGACAACTATACCCTTGGTCGACCATCATGTTCTATATAATAGAAATATTTTCGGCACCAACAACAACAACAATCCAATAGAATTTCATTCAGTGGGGTCTAAGGAGAGTAAAGTGTACACAAATTTTATCCCTACCTTGGAGGGGATAGAAAAATTACTTCCGGGAGACCCTCGGCTCTGAGACAATAGATCTGTGATAATAAATAAAACCGGTAAAAACAATATCAACAACATTAGAGACAATGGATGAAAAAGCAGTACAACAAATATTATACAAAAGTGTGAAACACTACATAAAAATGACCGTCGGACTACCTCTTAACCTAAAACCCTTAACCTACAGCTCTGATGCTCGACTACCCCTTAACGTACAACCCTAATGCTCGACCTCGACACCTTCCTATCTAGAGTTATATCCTCGGAAATCTAGAGCCGCATCATGTCATGTCTGATCACTTCAACCCAATACTTCTTAAGCCGCCCTCTATCTCTTCTTGTACCTGTCAAAGCCAACCGCTCACACCTTTTTACATGCGCGTCTACGCTTCTGCTCTGCCCGTGCCCGAACCATCTAAGCCGCGCTTCTCGCATCTCATATTATTTTCGGCAAATAATTTTTAAATATTTTGAATTGTTAAGAAATCTGTCTCATATTATTATTTTGTAGTTTATAAATATATAAATTTTATTTCAAAAAATTTAAAGAATTTTTATTTAAATTCACATGGAAAGTTAATCAATGTATATGTAGCTCCGGCTCTATCTGCTAGTTGCAGTTTTGGGCTGTCCCACACCTAAATCCAAAATTGTAGAGAGTTAACAAGAGACAAGTAGCTAGTGAGACTACCTCAAATCTTCATTGACCTTTTCTTTTCGTTTTGAGAAAATGGTCAAACAATCCAACCTACAACTTACCTACCTATCCCTGTAATTGACTTATGTAAAAGTGAATCCCGTAAGCCTCCCTTCCCCCCCCCCCCCCCAACAAAAAGAAATTTCCAAAACCCCACCTCGAGCAACTAGAAGAAGAAATAAGCAGCAAATATATTGATTTGTCCCTATATCAATTTGAAGGAGACTTGTTTGTCCAATAATTACCATATTGATATTAGTCCGATGCAATGATTAATGAATATGGTACTTTCATTGAAAAATCTATAGAATATGATTAATAACAATATCGTTTCAATTTCAATAAAACTTTTCGTTCTTATGCGACTTTAATTAAATTGAGAAGAAAAACGTTAAATTGCTCTCACGAAATGGCTAAATATATGTTCAATAAAGTTTAATTTCTTCAATTTTGTAACTCTACGTGAGTGTAAGCCACATGATATCTATTAAGTTGGAGGGGTGAGTCAATGTTCTTACGTCAACTCAAACGCCCGACCAATAATATTAGTAAAATAGAGGAAATATAAACGTTGTTATCCTTTTGTTTTATTGGCATGCAGACCAATGGAACTGCGAGGAAACACGAATTACCAAGCTGGCAAAATGAAGAATTTTTGGAGTACCACTTGGCTAAGAAGGTATATGCATAGGGCTAAATCTGGCTCGTAACATCCCCATGATAAGGACGGTTCAAATAAGGGTGCGATCGAAATTGGTAAAGAAAGAACGACGTTGTTTAGTACCTGACCCTTTTACTGAGTGGAAGCTACCAATTTTTTGTATTTTTTTATTTATTGGTTCGAGGAAGGTTTGCGAATATATAAAGGAAACCTTCCATTTGCAAAAGGAGAGGATCATTATTATTCTCGGAATATACAATCTCTATTTCTATCTCTATTCTCTCTTTCGAGTTCTTAACCATTACTTCCTTCTTAAACTAAGTCTATTTTTATCTTCCATTTACTGATCTACGAAAATTCTCGGAGCGATAATCATCTCTAGGGCTTATTATATTTGATTACGATTTACCCCCATATATTTTAGATTGTTTATAGGCTTACAAAATACTGATATAATTTTTGAGCTAAATAATTTTGCGCCGTCGGTGCGGATTTCGAGAATCAAAACCATAGTTTGCACCTACAGAACCATCGAAAATCCTTCTTTACCACACAAAAATAAAAAATGGCTGACAACAACGCAAGAATGAAAACAATAGCAGATGTTGCAACCAGTCTCATCGGTCCTCTCAACGAAGCCAGTGGAGATGGGGTTTTGATTATAACCCCTAGTACCTCCTTGAGCGGAGAAATCCCACCTCCACCACCCGAAGATCTAACAATCTTGGGGGGAAAAGGCGCTTCCACATCTACATTTGAAGAAGCACCCCCGAAGGTCAGTAAACTACTGGAAGAGTGGCTAACAAGCACTCTAAGCAGTTTGGTTGAGAAGTCACCTCAACACAATGTCAGATGCAGGCCGACTGCAGATCTTGCTGCAGTCGGAGGCGAACCCAAGGTCACCGCGCAAACATCGGCCCGACGGCGACGCGCTCGCATCCATCGTCAAGAAGATGGAAGAAATGAAAAACGAAAACAGGTCACTTCATGACGAGATGAAGGAATACCAGGAAAGGGTGGATAAGCCCCCAAAATGCTGCCGAAATGTGACGTAGGGAGGTTTGTTGAATAACCCTACACGGAAGAGGCTGCACCATACCCCCTTGCGAAAACATTTAAAATGCTGCCTTATCTCAGAGTATACGGCAGAACTACAGATCCTGAGGACCACTTGATCCACTACGTCACTTCCGTAAAGGGTAACGACCTCTCAAAAGAACAGGTACCGTCTGTGCCGTTGAAGAAGTTCGGCGAAACAATAACAGGGGGAGCACTGACATAGTATTCCCAGCTACCGGCCAAAATTATTTCCATGTTCGAGGAAATGGTGGACAAGTTTGTCACCGCCCATGCAGGAACTAAGAAAGTAGAAGAAAGGGTCAACGACATCTTCGGCGTTCGGCAAACCGCATGGGAAGGACACAGAGACTTCCTACCTAGGTTCAAAAGGGTAAGGATGATCCTACCTAACGTATCAGAAGGCATGGCAGTTGCTGCTTTCCAAAACGGGTTAAGCAGAAATGGCTCGAGGGCGACCAAAAACTAAGCAGGCACCTCATGAAGTACCCGCCCACCACATGGGAAGAGATCCACTATGCTTATTGCGCCGAGGTGTGTGCAGACGAGGACGGCCTCAACGGGTCGACTCAATGTCTAACAACAATACATCCAGAGATCAGGAGGTATCGACGCAATGGAGGACGACATGAATAAGGCCCACGTCCCAATAGGTAGGGACACCAACCCTTCGTCAGATCATCCCACCCACTGCCACACAAGCACGCGGACGCACTACAGCAACATGTTGCTCCAGTACGAAACGATAGAGGTACGCCCCTTTATTTTTTGCCTATAATTGTGTGTCCCCTTCAGAGATAGTGTACGTACTTGAGAAGCTAGGCTACAAGGTGCAATGGCCGGTATAAATGAATTCTGACCTCGTCACCATAAAATCAAGCGCCTTGTACGAGTTCCACCAGGAACGGGGGCACAAAACTGAAGACTGTATAGGTCTACAACAAGAGGTGGTTAGGATGTTGAACCAATGGTTCTTGTGGGAATTACTGAGTGACAAAGGAAAAATCAACTTTTCACGTGGACGGGAGCAACACCACGGGCCACCAAAGCCGCCCTCACCAGCTCGCACAATCAACATGATCATTGCAAACAGCGGCGACTCGGCAATCAATCACGTCAAGTTCACCACTACGCACAAACTGAAGCCAACTATCGCCCACGAACGGTATGACGACTTCAATGATAGTATCATCTAATGTTGACGGTTTGACTTTCCCTCATTATGATGCTTTAGTTATTACTTTACATATCGCAGATACGGATGTTAAAAGAATTATTGTCGATAACAGCAGTGGCACCTATATTATACACCCGAGGGTCCTCATACTAATGAGACTCGAGGATAAGATAATACCGCACTGCATAAAACTAATAAGTTTTAATAATGCAGTACAATGAACCTCCGAAGAAATATCGCTACTTGTCCTAGCGGGGGGGGGGGGGGTCACCTAGAAAAAACTTTCCACGTGGTTAACCAGGAAATAGCATATAACGTCATCATCAGACGACCGTGGATACACGCCATGAGATCGGTTCCTTTGAGCTTTTACCAAATGGTTAAGTTATCCACCCCGTGGTGAATATTCAGCATTTGAGGCGAGCCCCACACCGGTCAAGAGTGGTATATAATAGCTCGAGACTGCGCTCACACCAAACAGCTTATGGGGGAGAGCGCATACGCATAACAATCACCCATGTTGGGGACTAAGGTCCACCCGATATAGAACACTATTAAAGACCCTAATGTCATAGAAGCCCGTAAGGCTACGGTCTAAGATCTCGACCCAGTCCAACTAGACAACAACGACCATACAAAAAAGGCTTACATCGGGCACGATCTTCCAAATCTAAGTAAGTATCGTGTATTTCTATCTAACCATACACACCTATTTTCTTTTTTCCGTGTAGATATGCCGGGAATTCCGCGAGAAATTGCCACTCACAAGCAGAATGTTGACCCATTACACCCGCCTATGCGGAAAATGAGAAGAAAATTCAACGTCGCTATCAACGAAGTGGTCGGTGAAGAAGTAGACAAACTTCTGGCCAAGGGCTCCATCAGGGAATCAAAGTACCCTCAGTGAGTCACCAATGTCGTCATGGTGAAAAAGAAAAACGAAAAGTGGAGAATATGTGTAGACTTCACCGACTTAAACAAGGCATGCCCGAAAGATTCCTTCCCACTGCCCCACATTGACTAGCTAATAGACGCAACCGCATGGCATGAGTTGCTAAGTTTCTTAGACGCATACTTCAGCTACAACCAAATCATGATGGCTGAAGAGGACCAAGAAAAAATAACTTTCATCACCCACCGGGGGACATACTGCTAAACAGTAATGCCCTTCGGGCTCAAGAATGCAGGAGCCACGTATTAGAGGCTGGTAACCAAAATGTTCAAAGAACAACTCGGTAAGACCATGGAAGTCCACATCGACAATATGCTGGTAAAATAGGCAAGGCAATAGGACCATATCGGCAACCTAAAAGAGGCCTTCAAAATAACGAAGAAGTACTGGATGAAGTTGAACCTCGAAAAATGTGCCTTCGGCGTAGCTTCAAGAAAATTCTTAGGATTCCTTTTACCGCAACGAGGCATCGAGGTCAATCCAGACCAGATCAAGGCAATATACTCAATACCTGAGCTGCTGAGTAGCAAGAAACAGGTACAAAAGCTGACAGGGCGTATAGCCACCCTATACCGGTTCATCTCACGGTCATCTGATACGTGCCATAAATTTTTATATGTGGTGAAAAAAGATCAAGGACTACACTGGAGCGAGGAATGCGTCGAAGTCTTAAGAAAGCTGAAAGCATACGTGTCTTTGCCGCCCTTGCTAATCAAGGCGAATCTGGACGAACCCGTGCTAGTATATCTGGCTGTATCAGAGGTCGATGTCAGCGTCGTCCTAGTCCGCAAAAATAAAGGTACACAATCCCCTATGTATTACATTAGACAAATTAAACCCTAGTGGAAGCCGAAACTCGGTACTCACACCTCGAGAGGTTAGCACTGGCACTGGTCGTAGCTTCACGAAAGCTACGGCCCTATTTCCACTGCCACCACATAAACGTGATAACGGACTTCCCATTAAGAAGCGTTCTTCACAAGCCCGAATTATTGGGCCGGCTCGCAAGATAGGCCATTAAGCTCATCGAGCACGACATCTCATATCTTCAAAGAGCAGCCATTAAGTCGCAAATTCTAGCCGACTTTATCACAAAATCCTTCCAAAAGCGTAACTTGAGGCACAACATGCCTCCGCCAAAAACGACCTATGGGCCCTCTACACTGATGGCGCCACCAATGCATCGGGGTTGGGACTGGGACTCATCCTCGAGATCTCACGGGAAAAATGATTCACCAGACCACACGATGCCCCAAAATAACAAACAACGAAGCCGAGTTTGAGGTCGTTATTTCAGGCATGAAGCTGGCCATAAAATAAGGCGTCCGCCGACTCATCCTCCATTGTGATTCCCAACTCGTGGTAAACCAAGTCACAAGGACTTACCAGATCAAAGAACAGAGATAGCAAAAATAACAGTCAGAGAATGGACATAGTCGGCCCCCTACTCGTAGGATAGGGAAAGGTACAATTTCTATTAGTATTAACTGACTATTTTTCTAAGTGGGTAGAAGCAGGTGAGTACGCACAAATAAGCGAACAAGAGGTAATCGCCTTCATCTACAAAAATTTTATATACCGCTTCAGCATCCCCAAAGAAATTACTTGTGATAACGGACGATAGTTCATCAGTCAGAAAAAAGACCGAATTCTTTGAGAAATGGCGCATCAAGAGGATACTTTCCACGCCATATCACCTTGCCGCCAATGACCAAGAGGAATTCTCCAACAAAACAATATTAAACATACTGAGAAGAAACTCGAGGACGCCAAAGGGCTATGGCCCGAGCTGCTACCCTAGGTACTATGGGCATACCGAACCACACCCAATTCTAGCACAGGGGAAACACCATACTCGCTGGTCTATGGAACTGACACGGTCATACCCGTCAAGGTCGGCGAACCAACCCTAAGATATTCACACACCAGTGGAACAGAAAACGACGCCAACAGACTCCAAGACCTCGGCGAAGCTGTGGAAAAGAGAGAAATGGCCCACATCATAATGGTGGCACAAAATCAACTAGTCAAATGATACTAAAACCAGATGGCCAAAATAAGACCACTCAAGGTGGGAGACTACATCCTCAAAGCCAAGACATTGGCATCCAAAGAACCAAGTGAAGGAAAATTGTGCACCAACTGGGAAGGACCCTACAAAATCACAGCAGTAACCAGCAAAGGCTCATTCCAGTTAGAAATAATCGAAGGAAAATGCTCCAAAACAACTGGAACATTACTCACCTCAATTATTTCCACTTCTAAAGGCATCTCCCGAGTCGTACTCTTTTCCCCTTACTCGAGTTTTGTCCCAATTAGGTTTTGTCGGGGAGGTTTTTAACGAGGCGACGGAGGGAATATCTGGAGATATTTGTGGAACAAGTTTATCATATCAAACTCTCCTTACGACCTCCAGGCCGACATGATAAAGGGAATGGACTAGCTTAATCTCCAATGTATGAAAGGATACAGCTAACTACAATTTAAGAAAGGCTACGACCATCTCCAATGTATGAAAGGCTACGGTCATCTCCAATGTATGAAAGTCTATGGCCATCTCCAATGTATGAAAGGCTACGACCATCTCCAATGTATGAAAGGCTACGACCATCTCCAATGCAAGAAGGCTACGACCATATCCAATGTATGAAAGGCTACGGCCATCTCCAATGTATGAAAGGCTATGACCGTCTCTAATGTATGAAAGGCTACGTCCATCTCTAATGTATGAAAGGCTACGGCCATCTCCAATATATGAAAGGCTACGACCATCTCCAATATATGAAAGGATACGGCCATCCTTTGCAATGATCGACCTAAGATTTGACCACAATGAATAAATGACTCGACAACAGTCGAAGTCACCTACATGTCTAAGGCCATCAGTTCTATATGGCCAAGGCCATCGATTACATCATGGCTAAAGCCATCTTCACCAACGGTCGACATAAGATTCGACCACGGTAAATAAATAACTCGAGAAAAGTCGAAGTCGCCTACATGGCTAAGGCCATCGATTCCAATACGGCTAAAACCGTCTATCTATGATTTGACCAAGGTCGCAAACACCGGAAGCCAACAAAGAGTGCAATAAAAGCTCTAAAGAACAAAAGAAAATAGCGGCAAAAGGAGGGAAGAGAAACTATACTTCATTTATCCAAAAAATATACATACAACGGGTCCTACGAAATTTCTATCTACAAAAATATTCACATACAAGCGCTAAGGGCCTTCACCACCCATCCCATCGTGACCCGCCTGGTCGCCATCTCGTCCGCTACCGTCCCCAAGATGATAAGCCCTCGAAATCCATGAGCTGGAGTCTAGAAAGTTGACATCCTCAGAATTATAGCCCTCCTTACTAGGAGAGTCGGTTCTATAATCAGCGGCTTCACGGGCAAATCCAGTCAAGTTTCGCTGCCTCCCTATTTCCACCTCGGAAGCTCGGCCAACTGCCAAAAGCTCCTCAAAGACGACCAATCTGGCATCATAGTTCACCCACATCTCGTGCACCTCACGGTGCGCGACATCTTATGGGGGGATCGCCTAAGGGCTTAACTTCGGCTGTCCTGTCACCTAACTCAGCTGTATGGGCATTAATCTGACCGCGTAGTTTTGCAGCCTCAGCCACCACCCCACGGATGATCTCCAAATCCTCCTCCCTTGACCGAATGAGAGTTTGCAGTTCATTGTTTCGGGCCAAGGAAGCCATCAGCTGCTCATCCAACTCCTTCAGCTCTCGACTTTTTTCGTGTTTTCTCGGGTTATTCGGGTTTTTTCTAAATTTTTCCAATAAAATCTTCATAGAACAAAGCATATAAATTATGCTCAATATTTCTTTAATCCTAGTAAGGCACAACTATATAAAGTATAATACAAAATATGAGATGTGTCATGGCATTATCCTAAAATATTCAACAATAAAGACAATAAAATTGTGTAATATCAATATTACTAATTAAAAAGCCACAATAAAAATATTGTTAGCTGAGTATAAGATGGGCAGTTAGTATATTGGATAAGATTAGATAGTCAGCTCAGTATAAGCTAGACTATGGCATTGTAAAACAAGATCTTTGGTAATTAATAAAATTTTAATTACAAAAAAAAAAGCCACAAGAAAAATAAAAATAATCTAAAACTTCTAAGTCATGCTAAAATAAGTAGACTAATAAGGAAATGTTAATTACATGACTAAACGCTAAAGAAAAATAAAAATAGGTTGTGCATTTATCTAAATTATTGCAAAACAAAAAAATAGATATTCAATACATTCTCATTCATAGTATTGAATTGAATGTCTTTTTTTAGCATTAATATTGATTTGATTTTGGTTTTAATTTAGCTTTTGTTAGCATTATTTAATTTACTAATGTTAATGGCTATAAAACTTATTGGAACATTCAAAAAGTTCTAATTCCGACCTTTAAATAATACCTTAAAATATAAAATATTAAATTATTTTAAGAAATATTTATAAATTACATCAGAATAAGTATATTTATATATTAAATATATCTAAAAGTTCTATATATTTAATGTCTGGTTGGTTTGGTTTCGGTTTGACTTTCTTTAGTTGAAACCAAACCACACCAATTATGGTCGGGTTTTTTTTCCAAAACCAAGCCAAATCAAACCAAACCATGGTCGGGTTTTTTTTCTCGATTTGACTCGGATTATCGGGTTGGTGCAGTTTGTCGTTTTCCTTTATATACCCCTACTACATACGAATGTATTCTATATTCATATAGGATCATAAATACAGGGTCTAGAAAAGAATTGTACTACTGAAAGTGTAATATATAGGTAGCCAACTCAAGGAATGATTTTATGATTCGAACAATAATTTTATTATTGCTACAAAGTTCCTCTTCCACCCTGTAATATGATTTAATGAATAAAATCTTTTCACCTTTGCTTAATGGTGAACTTTTAATAAAAATGGTTTTTCATTATAAAATTTTTTAGGAATACAAATTTGAATTAATCTGACCAGTTATTTCGAATATTAGACCTATTTGTCCACGTGAGTGCTAGTCTCAGTCTCACCAAATATTTTTGGTAATTCGTGGAACCACCTCAAACTCTCTTTAACCATCCAACCTACCAACTTACCTACGACCCCTCTTTGACTGATAAAAAATTTGACCTCTCCCCCTCACCGACCCCTCAAGCCTCCGCGTGCAATCAGAAGAAACGTGGGCTCTCTTATGTTATATCGAAGGGTATACGTAAATCGGATTGGTTCGAATTTTATTATTATCAAATTAAATTAATTGTATCAGGTTATTAAATTTAAAAAGCAAACCAAACTAATAAAATTGTGATTTTAATATCGGTTTTCTCGGGTTTTCGGGCTATTCAATTTTTTTCGGATTTTTTTGCGGTAAAATCTTCGCAGAACAAAACATATAACGTCGATTAAAAATATTTATTTAATCCTAGTTAGATACAAATATATAAAATATTTCTAAGAAAATAATACAAAATATGAGATGTGTCATGAGATTATCCTAAAATACTCAACAATAAAATTGTGTAATATAAATATTGTTAATTAAAAAGCCATAATAAAAATAAACATAATCTAAATGAACTAAATTATGCTAAAATAATTAGACTAATAAGAGAGTATTAATTACATGACTAAAAGCTAAAGCAAAATAAAATTAGGTTATGCATTTTTATCTAAATTATTTCAAAACAAAAAATCGATATTAAATACATTCTCGTTCGTAATATTGAATTGAATGTCTTTTGTTAGCATTAGTATTAATTATTAGCATTATTTAATTTACTAATATTTATGGCTATAAATCTCATTGGAGCATTCAAAAGTTCTATGTCCGACCTTAAAAAATACCTTAAAAATAAAATTATGTAGCTTTTTAAGAAATATTTAAAAATTACATTAAATAAGTATATTTATATATTAAATATACCTAAAATTTGTGTATATCTATTGTCGGGTTGCTTTGGTTTCGGTTCGACTTTCTTTAGTTAAAATCAAACCAAACCAATTATGGTCGAATTTTTTTTTCCAACACCAAACCAAGTCAAAACAAACTATAGTCGGATTTTATTCTCGGTTTGACTCGGATTATCGGGTTGGTGCGGTTTGTCGGTTTTCATTGTACGCCCATAGTTATATTCCGTACCTATCTATATTATATTAAAAGGAGAGTAGTTTGCAATGTGATTAAGCTAAATGGCAAGCTAAAATGAAGCCATTTGGCAATTTAAGACAATATAAAAAAGTTAGATATAAATAGAAAAATATATAATGAAAGTAGTAGTTCAAGAGTTTCTATTGGTATATTTAATTAATTTTTGTATAATATACATTATTATGGGTACCTTTAACTAAATTTTGTGTATAATTCAATCATGATAGATATTTCTTTTTAAGAAAAAAAAATATAAACATTTTATATCTTACAAAATCAATAATTATATCCAACGATCCTTACTATTGAAAAAATATTTATGATAAATTTTACTTAAGAGCTAAAAATATTTGTTTTAGAAACAAGTGATGTAATTAAATTATTAAATTCTAAATATTTGTTAATGCAGACTTTATATGATGTGGTTTAAATTTATTGAAATGAATCTTGTAAATGTTTTGAAAAATAATTTGTAAGGAAAAAGTCTCCTAAACTGCCATATGTCTAGCATATCTTTTAGACTATTATGCTTAATAAAAAGTGGAGTTAAATAAATCACTTAGATAATTAATTAAGAATAACAAGGTAATCAACCACGTCAAGTTGTGTGATAAGAAAAAGTAAAAGTAAAAGTTAATAAACATTATAATAAAAATATTGAATTCAGATTAAAATATATTATAATTGAGATAAAATAATTTAAATTGAAGGATAAAAGTTTTTGAATTGAAATCTTAAATCTTGAATTGCAAGATAATCTTTTTTTTTAATTGAGATTCAAGAATCAAGTCTGATGTAAACAAACTTTATGATAATATTAAAATTTTTGTGATAAATTTTACTTTAGAGTTAAAATTATTTTTTTTAGAAACATATGATGTAATTAAATTATTGAATTTCAAATGTTTGTTAATGGAAACTTTATATGATGAGGCTTAAATTTATTGAAATGAATCTTGGAAATATTTTAAAAAATAATTAAAATGTTCGAAAAATTGTTAAAAATATAAGAAATAAAAAAACTAAAATTAGGAGAAATAAATATGTATATCGATATATAAAATGGAGTAATAGACAAGGATAGTAACCCATTAATAACAGCTTTTATATCTATGTAATAATACGAAATAGCCCATAATGTAATAAATTAAAATAATAAATAGAAAATTTAATTAAAGCTATATAATTAGTTTTCATTAAATTTTTTTTGTTATACTGCATTATATAAAATAACAGTTGATAATTTTATTTAAATAATATAATTTTATTATTATTCGCGCATCTCGCGGGTTCTAATACTAATTTCATTAAAAATCTTCTAGGAAGTGGAACTAATATTACAACCATCAAATAACTCGAAGTTCGAAAGGGATCACGGAACTAATATATATATATATATATATATATATATATATATATATATATATATATATAAAGAGAGAGAGAGAGAGAAAGAGAGAAAGAATCTATATATATATATAGAGAGAGAGAGAGAGAGAAAGAGGGGTCTTATTAAGTTCACAAAATGTGCTTGAGAGCAGTGGCGGATGTAGTGTTGAAGTGATGGGTCGAATTGTGTTAGAACCGAAAAAAATCAAGTGTCATGCGGAATCTATTAAGCAAATCTTAAATAACGATAAATCAAACAATAAAAGAGAAATATACCAAAAGTGACACAAACATTTAACGTGGTTCGGTCAACTGACCTACGTCCACGAAGAAGATGAGCAATCCACTATATAACAAAGAGTGCAAAAATATCGAGAGAACAACCTCACAAAGAGGCAAACACAAGTGAACACACTGACACTTGTCCCATAAATTTATCCCCTTAACACGACTCTCAACCCCTTATGGATAAATTGTGGATGCTACTGAATGAGAAGGACGGATCTTCGATTTATAGAACTCCAAACCTTTTCCTACAAGAAAAAAGGACTAGCCAAACATGAAATAATTATAATTTCTTTTTACAAAAAGGAAAATCCAACTACAGTAAATATTTTTTCAGTTTCTTCGTGAGATAGGAAAACCAAATATGGTAAAAAAATCATACTAACACCCAATAAATGCACCCATAATTTTAAAACACAGAATATGATAATAGGCTAAGTTGTTTAATATAGCCTATGTCTTAGTTTAAATTAAGGATGAGTTACTATTGTAAATGTTGAATTAAATACAAAAATTGGATCTAATATTGACTTTACTATCTCGCATGAGTTCAATAAACAAATGAGGATTTATGATGGTAAACAAGTGAAAATTGGAGTTAATTGATGAAATGTTGAGCTGCAACATATTCACAGAGGAAAACCCCACTAGCGCGGGACGTGCGCTGGTCATTTGCTCCCGCGCTAGTCAAGCTTTGGGAAGAATGAAACCTCACTAGCGCCGGTCGTGCGCTCCCACACTAGTCCCATCTGGAAAGGTCAAGTATTGAGGGATACAATTGGCAAATTGAGTTTAATTCACTAAAACCACACTAAAGCAAAAGTTTCCCTAAGAAAACATGAGCATATTTTGAGAGAAGAGTGGAAAAACACTATTCATTTTTGGAGAGAAGACATTCAATGCTCATCTGGGAGCAAGGAGAAATAGGAAAAATACTACTTTGGATAAAGAATTAAAAGAGTTCTTCATAACCTTCTTCTAGTTGCTAGTTTATAATATGTTTAAGACTTTTATTGTTGAGTTTTGTACGATCACGAGTGGCTAAAACACCCATTGTTCGGGGGTTATGATTTAACCATGAATATTGTTGTTTGAGATTAACTTGATCTTGAATATAATTCATTCATCTATGGTTGTTTCTACAATTCTATGTTTAATTGCTTAATTGTTTGGCCAGCAGTTGGGTTTTATTTACTATCTAGGTTATGCTTGGAAAGGCCATGTTCATATTAGAGAAGAATTGAAGAAAACATGATCTTAACCCTTAAGTTTCTGTCGATTCGACACTCGACTTATAATTTTATTACATGTACGACCACATATAGTTGCGTGTGCATTTGGGAGCGACAAGTTTTTGGCGTCGTTGCCGAGAAAACTTAGTATTAGCTACTTGTTGGTTTATGCTTTAATTGTTTATTTCTTCGAGTCTAATTTTACTTGATTGTTGCTCAAATCTCAGGAACTTTGGCTGAATGTGAGTTGTTGATATAAGTTTTGTCGGTTCGACACTCGACTTATCATTTTATTACTTGTACGACCACGTATAGTTGCGTCTGCATTTGGGAGCGACAAGTTTTTGGCGTCGTTGCCGGGAAAACATAATATTAGCTACTTGCTTCTTTATGCTTTAATTGTTTATTTCGTCGAGTCTAATTTTACTTAATTGTGGCTCAAATCTCTGGAACTTTGGCTGAATGTGTAGGTTCCGAAGTTAGGACAGACTTCAAGGCTTTGATCAGGAACCTGAGAGAACTTTTCGTAGGAGGTTGAGGGAAGCAAGGTATTAAAATAATATTCAGCCACTTATTCAACTTCCTGTGGACATGGTAGAAGAGCAACCCATGGATGTTCAGGAGGTGGCAATGCCTAGCATTGCTAATGTCACCTCCAGTATTGTGAAGCCCAGGATCACTAAGCACTTTGAACTGAAACAAAGCATGATTCAGTCGCTTCATGCAAACGGGCAATTCATGGGTCTTCCGCACGAGGATCCACAGCAGCATATTCTGAACTTCTTGGAGATTATTGATACTTGTATCACTAACAGAGTCACTCCAGATTATGCAAGGCTCACTCTCTTTCCATTTTCTCTGTTGGGCAAAGCTAAGCGATGGCTAAAGTCAGAACCAGCTAATTCCATTACATCATGGATCGATTTGGCAAGAAAAGTTTTGGCAAGGTTCTTTCCTTCCGGCAAAACTGCAAAGATCCGAAGTAAAATAGTTGCCTTCAAACAAAAAGCAGGAGAATCTTTATATTCAGCTTGGGAAAGGTTCAAGGGGCTACTCAGAGACTGTCCTCATCACAATCATACTACTGAAGTTTTAGCCCACACTTTCATAGAAGGGATATATTCTGAAACAAAAATTTTGGTAGATGCTGCAGCTGGAGGTCAGGTATTGGAGAAAAGCTTTGATGAAATATATGCATTGTTGAACAAATTTTTCAATGCAACCCAAATTGGCAGGGAGAGAGTAACAGGCACACAGTGCAAAATCTGCAGGGGTTCTTGAGTTAGATGTCATCTCGGCATTATTAGCACAGATTTCTGCACTGACAAATCAAGTCAGCCAAATGAACTTGGGCATCAATAAGCAACATGTACAACATGTTCAAGCTTTTTGTGAAATATGTGGCGAAGGGCATATTAGCGACATATGTCATGCAAATCCTGAGTCTGTCTGTTTCTGAGGTAACTCGAACAGGGGCCAACCAACTTAATACGGGAACACTTACAATCCCAATTGGACGAACCACCCAAACTTCTCTTGGGGTGGAAACTTGGTCACTCAGAATCAATACAGGCCTCAAGCACCTCCACAATAGTATAGACCACCTTAGGTTGAATAGAAAACAAGTTCTACAAGTCACCTTGAAGAAATGTTTAAAAAGATGAGATTGAAAAACAAATACTTACCACAACGGTGAGAAATTTGGAGCGTCAAATGTGACAACTCGCTAGTGCTAAAAACACTACACAAACTGGATCTCTTCCAAGTGACACTGAAGAAAATCCTAAGGCACCAGTTAATGCCGTGTCGTTTTGAACTCGGAGACAACTAGAAGAAGTTCCTCCTGAAAGAGGAAACAAGTGACTTTTGAAGAAAGGCCATCCACTATAGAATCAATATTTGAGAAAGCCGAGGAGCCAGAGAAGCCGGCTGAAGAGGTGGTAGCTGAGAAATCATCACAATTGGTTGCAAGGCCACCACCTCCATTTCCTCAAAGATTGCAGAAAGTAGAGGACAATGCTGCATATAAAAAGTTCCTTGACATCTTGAAGCATGTACAAATTAATATTCCATTGGTTGACATCTTGCAAGAAGTACCCAAATATGCAAAGTACATCAAGGATATTGTGGCAAATAAAAGGAGGTTGACCGAGTTTGAGACTGTGGCACTCAGTGAGGAGTGCTTCCATCATTCAAGGCAAGCTACTGCAGAAATTGAAATATCCAGCTAGCTTCACTATCCACATTGCCATTGGTAAACATGATACTGTGCGAGCTTTATGTGATCCTGGCGTGAGCATAACTTGATGCTGCTATTTCTGTTCAGACAGTTGGGATTGGGTGAACCACACCCAACAATGGTTATCTTGCAGTTAGCTGACCGTTCCCTTGCTCATCCCGAGGGAGTAATTGAAGATGTGCTAGATCAAGTGGGTACTTTCATATTTCCTGCTAATTTCATCATCCTGGATTATGAGCCTGATCAGGAAGTCCCATTTATTTTGGGGCGTCCATTATTAGACACAGGTTGAGCTATTATTGATGTTTGCAAAGGAAAGACGGCAATGGTAGTAGGAGACCAAGTGGAGGTATTCAATGTTTATAGAGCACTGAATTTTCCAACCCATTATGAAGAGTTATCCATGATATCTATGGTAGACAATGATGCTACATTGTTAGTACCCTATATGAGCTCTTCAGATCCTATTGAATGAGTTCTGATTAGGGGTGCAGAAGATAGTGAAGATGACATAATAAGAAAGATAGAGCAAGTTTTAGATATGTCTTGCAGTTATATATATGGGTTTAGGAAATTTGAAGAGCAAGACAGTCCTGTAACTCTGACTTGTCCCAAACCATCTATTGAGGAAGCTTCGAAGCTAGAACTCAAGCCCCTTCCAGAACATTTACCCTATGCTTATTTGGGAAACTCTAACACTCTGCCTGTAATTATTTCATCCATCTTGACTAGCACTCAAGAAGAAAAATTGCTCAGAGTCCTACGCGAGAATAAAATGGTGATTGGGTGGACTATTGCTGACATCAATGGAATTAGTCCATCATTTTGCATGCACAAAATCTTTTTAGAGGATGGACAGCGTCCCAGTATTGAGCATCAAAGGATATTATATCCCATCATGAAGGAGGTAGTTAAAAAGGAAGTGATCAAGTTGCTCGATGCAGGTATCATTTTCCCCATTTCTGACAGCAACTGAGTGAGCCCGATTCAATGTGTGCCCAAAAAGGGAGGACTGAGCGTGATTGACAACGAAAACAATGAGCTGATCCCACTCACACTATTATGGGATGGAGAGTATGCATTGATTATAGAAGACTAAATAAAGCGACTCGCAAGGATCATCTTCCACTTTAGTTCCTCGATTAGATACTAGACAGGTTAGCCGGGCATGAATGTTATTGCTTCCTTGTTGGTTATTCAGGATACAATCAAATTTTCATATGCCGAGAAGATCAGGAGAAGACTACATTTACTTGTACTTATGGAACTTTTGCTTTCAAGCGAATTCCATTTGGTATTTGTAATGCTCCGCCACTTTCTAGAGATGTATGATGGCTATTTTCACCGACATGGTGGAAACTTTGTGGAAGTGTTTATGGATGACTTTTCAGTTTTTGGGTCGTCTTATGATGATTGCTTGACTAATCTAAGCAAGTTACTCACTCGTTGTGAAGAAACAAATTTGATACTTAATTAGGAAAAGTGTCATTTTATGGTACAAGAAAGCATCGTGTTGGGTCATAGAGTGTCAGGGAGCGGCATTGATGTTGATAAAGCAAAGGTAGAGGCGGTTGCAATATTACCTCCACCTATTTCAGTAAAGGGTGTCCGAAGTTTCTTAGGACAGACGGGTTTCTATAGGTGCTTTATTAAGGATTTTTCAAATATTGCCACTCCTATGTGCAGGCTGCAGGAAAAAGATGTGAGTTTCAAATGTAATGATGCTTGCCTCAAAGCATTTGAAGAACTTAAAAAGAAGTTAGTGACTGCTCCCATTATTGTAGCACCTGATTGGTCTGTACCATTTTAACTCATGTGTGATGCGAGTGATCTTGCTATTGAGGCAGTAATGGGCCAGGGGAAGTACAAGGTGCTTTATTCCATATATTATGCTAGTAAAACTCTTAATGATGCACAGCTGAATTACACCACCACCGAGAAGGAGTTGTTAGCTGTGTGTGGTCTTTTGAGAAATTATGGGCATACTTTGTAGGAACAAAAGTCACAGTCCATACCAATCATGCGGCAATCCGGTATTTGTTAAAGAAGTCTAAGGCCAGGTTGATGCGTTGGGTTTTGATGTTGTAGGAATTTGATGTAGAAATAAGAGATCGAAAAGGGACAGAAAACAAAGTTGCTTACCACTTATCAAGATTGGGAAATCATGGTCACATGGAAGAGGGTGGCCAAATTAAAGAGATGTTTCCGGATGAGAAACTCTTTACTATAACCCAAGACCCTCCACCATGGTATGCAGAATATGTGAATTACCTTGTGAGTGGGGTTGTTTCTTCTGAAATGAAATCTGAAGCAAGAAAGCGATTTCTACATGATGTGAAATTCTATTACTGGGATGAACCTTATTTGTACAACCAATGTGCTCACCAGTTGATGAGGAGATGCATTCCTGAAAAGGAAGTAGAATTAGTGTTGTATGGTAATCATGCATCACCTTACGGGGACCATCATGGAGGGGATAGAACATCTGCAAAAGTGCTACAATATGGTTTCTTTTGGCCGACTTTATTGAAGGACGCCCATGCATTTGCAAAGAAGTCTGATCAATGTCATACAACAGGAACAATAACCATAAGGCATGAGATGTCTTTCAATAACATCCTGGAAGTTGAGCCTTTCGATTTTGGGGGATAGATTTTATGGGGCCATTTCCACCATCCAGAGGGAACAAATACATTCTGCTAGCTGTTGACTATGAGTAAAAATGGATGGAGGCAATTTCTTTGCCAACAAATGATGCCATGGTGGTGGCTGCGTTCGTGAAAAAGAACATATTCTCAACATTTGGGACTCCACGTGCCTTGATTAGTGATGAATGGACTCATTGTTGTAATCGATTATTGAATAACCTTCTAGCTAAATATGGAGTTAGCCACAGAGTTGCCACAGCATACCACCCGCAGACAAGTGGGCAAGCAGAGGTCTCTAACAGGGAAATTAAGAAAACACTGGAGAAAACTGTGAGTGTGAATAGAAAGGATTGGGCTGCCAAGCTAGATGATGCTCTATAGGCATACAGAACTACTTAGAAAACGCCAATTAGAGCATCCCCTCACAAGCTGGTTTATGGGAAGGCATGTCACGTACCAGTTGAGCTTGAACACAAAGCGTATTTGGCCATCAAGAAGCTAAACATGGACATTAAATCTGCAGGCGAGAAAAGACTGCTGCCGTTGAATGAACTAGATGAATTCAGGCTGCACTCTTATGAAACTAGCAAGCTATACAAAGAAAGAACAAAAATATGGCATGAAAAACATATAGAGTCGCGTCACTTTGATCTAGGACAACAGGTATTGCTATTCAATTCTATACTGCGGCTGTTCCTCGGAAAGATAAAGTGGAGATGGTCAGGTTCTTTTGAGGTTGTGAAAGTCACTCCTTATGGTGCAATCGAGTTGCGCGCTTTAAATAGTGAACGGATATACTTGGTGAATGGTGATAGAGTTAAGAACTATTGGGGAGGTATGTTTAATCGTGAGAAAACAAATATTATGCTCGCTAATAAGGGAGCAAAATTCTGCGTCGTGCCACGACATTAAATCAGGCGCTGTGTCGGAGGCAACCCACAAAATTATTGTATATATAGCTTGTAAATAAGAATGTTAAAATGTAGTATTCCATAGAGGCAAAAAAAAGGAAGAATAGTGTCACAGAACTAGCACGGGCTCACATGACTAGTGCACAGCCCGCGCTAGTTGGGTTATTGTATGCCTCACGTTCACTAAACTAGCGCGGGCGCGCTAAGGCAGTGCACGACCCGTGCTAGTCCAGGTAAAAAAAATATTATAATTTTCTTGTAACGCCCTATAAACCACAAATAAACCCCATTCTAGAATTCCCCCATCTGAAAATCCCCTTTCTCTATCAAACGAAATCCTCCCCCCCCCCCCCCCCCAACATAAAACCTAACTTCATTCTTCTTCATCTTCCTCAACAAATCTTCCCACTTCTTCATTCAACCCATACCCCATCTCCTCTAAGGTATGTTTTCTTCTTCCTCTTCTTGTTATTTAGTTTTAGTTAATTTTTTTTACTTTATTTTCAGAATAAATTCGTTTTAATTGTTTTAATTTTGTATTTTTGTTTGATTTTCAATTTCCTTGCATATATTTAGAGTAATGTCTTCATTGTTTTTCTTGTTTAGAATTATTATGTGACATTATTATATGGTTCTCAAGTTTGTGTGTGTGTATATATATATATATTTATATATATATTCAACACCAACATTGTTATGTAACATTTGTTTTTTAGGATAGTTTCTTAAATTTTTCTTATTTAGCATTATAATATAGTATTAATCGAGGAGTTAAACATAAATTGTTGTTTGGTTGGGCTGAGAAATTAAAAAATCATGAATATGGTGGTATAAAGTAGTAATTGGGTTGGTTGATGGTGAATACATTATGGAATAGGGCTGGTCCAAGATTGAAACTTAATGTGCTCACAATGTGTTTGACAAAAGGCCTCTTTGGAGAAAGTGATATGACCAACTAGGTGGTGAAGTTTAAGTAGCCCGGTTTGGTCACCCAATTAAATAAGGCTAACTCTAAACTACTTGTAGGTACCATGGCCCCTCGTAAATGCCCATCATCAAGTTCCTCATCCAAACGCTCAGCTACATCAAATGTTGGTGGACGACCCAGAAAATCAGTTGATACTAGGCCATTCAACAGTTCAAAGTTTGTTTCAGCTAAGGCACACAACAGATTCACCAAAATAGAGGACAAAACAATAGTGCCTGTACAAGCAATGGACGTCGTGCCTGAACAAGCAATGGATGTCGATACTTTAACTATGACTTGTCCCAGCATCCTATACGAGTTAAGGCGATGCGGGCTTGAAATCTTCTTCGAAGAGCCAATCACGACAAATGTAATACTAGTGAGGGAATATTATGCCAACCTTCGGGAGCATGATAATTTCACATTTACAGTCCGAAAGCACCAAGTCAATGCATCTATAGAAATAATTCGGGTTGTGTATAGGCTACCCCCAGTAGAAGAAGATTACATGGACATTTTCCAAGCATACAACAACAAGCTAATACCATGGTCCACGTTCACTAACATAATTTGTCGCCCGGAAGCAGAGATCTAATGGTATAAATATGGGAACAAGTTCCACGCCAATGCACTGAAATTTGAGGCCAAGTGTTGGTTGTAATTCATCAACAATCGTCTCTTGCCTTCCAAGAATTTGTCTAATGTACACATCCTTCGAGCTAGCTTAATATGGTATTTCGTGAATAAATGATGGTTTGATGTGCCACTGTTGATACATAACGAAATATTCCAGAGGGTTAGAATTCAACGCTACGGGTTGTATTACCCATCTCTTGTCACACTATTGTGCCTGCAAGCTAATGTACCACACAACCTTACTATAGATAGAAGACTAGCTAAATTCAATCCATTCACAGCTAAACTTGTCATCACATGTAGGGAAGTTGTACATCCAGCTGAATTGATTGCTAATAGTTCTGACAGCAGTGAGGATGAGGAAGGAGAGGAGCAACAAGAAGGGGCTGACGATGTGGAAATGGGAGAAGATGCACCACCTACACAACCACAAGCTTGTGATGCAGCAGACCCGTCTAGGGTCAATCGAGGGCAAAAAATAGACTGCATGGAGCAGGAAATCGCTGAAATTAAAACATCAGTGATAAATTTGGAGAACAGGGTTGATGAAATGCAAGATCAACAGAATATCGGAAAGTAAGATCTTGGGTTGGCTTCGTGCATTGGGTCAGGCATGAAATGTGGATGCTGGTTCAGTTTTCCAATCAGGATTGACTCTTCGGGGAAGTATCTTTACCTCATCTATGTTTATAATAAAAGATATGGGGACATGTCTCGCTTTAAGTGTGGGGTGGAAGGATTCCCTTAACCAAATGTTTAACTGCTTTAGCTTTGTTTTGGATGGTTATTAAACTAGTAGGTCTAATGGTTTGTATACTTGTTAAACTAGATGGTAGTTTTGACGATTTGGTTTTAGGGTTTTTCATTTATTTTGGATTGTTGGAAGGTTTTAGTAGTTTGGTGAATTATATAACATTTTGCTTAATTGCTTGACTATTTCACTTTAGAGTTTAAATGTTTTGATTGTGTAGTATTGATTAAACTAGTATGGTTGGAATATTTGGTGTTGAAATTTTATAATATATATATATATATATATATTTTATTTTATTCTTTATTTTTGGATTGGAATATTGGCACGGCCTGATGACGGATTCTTTTATATATGAGTTCTTGAGGGACTGAGCTTATAGAAAATAACAAAAAGCTTTTTTATTTTTTTATTTCTTTGTTTTTAGTTTTATATAAGTGTAACAAAACCCCTTTGTTTTTCTTCAAGTCATAGTTCTTTTTCAAGGGTTTATCTTGAACAGAGCATAGGTAGATTTTAATCTCTATTTTCATTTGCATTTATAATTTAAAATAAGTGATACAAGATAATGAAGATATGCCTTAGCGTTGACACACCTGAACACATTTAACATTTAGAGTGTTATAACTGGTCCTAATTGCCGAATCTCATAGAAAGTGCCTTGATTTGTATGTTTATCACTGAATTGCTGCACTTAATGGAGCGTCTTAATTAGCTAATCTGATTGAGTCATATACTATGTGTGGTAAGAATTATACAGTCCATGCGTTGTATTTGTGTCTAGAACTTACCGGGTATGTGAATTAAAGCGAAATACTAGGTGATGCTCGATTTATAAAAATGATCTTAGGCTTTTTTTGACCTTTTTGAGCTTAGTTGCTAATCACAAATAAAATTTATCTTTAGTTAACTCTTTTGATCTTATAGAATTTTCTTTGGCAACCACATTACAAGCCTATACCCTTTTGTTCTTAATTGATCTTGTTTGAACCCTTTTTCTTCTTAAAGCACTTTAATTGTTAGAAGATTGCTAAAAAAGTTAAAAAGAAATTAATTGTGGGGTAGCTTTTGAGTGGAAACAATGAAAAGATTAGAAAGTGTACTTGTTATGTAACATGTACACCACTAGCGGAAATTGATTGAATAAGTACATTGTTTTTTATTCCAGCTAGTGGGTATGAATTAAGAGATTACTTAGAGAAAAATGATTATTTGGGTGATATATTGTTTGTGAATAAAAAAAATGGGTTGAAAAAGAAAAATGACTGCAATTTGCGATGTGTTAACGTGCTTAGGGGAGTTAGTCACTATTTCTAAATGCATCCTACCTAACACTATATTTTGTCCCGGGCCCAGGCGTAAACGGGCTGTGCGAGCCGGGCTTCGTGGGCCAGGGCTTCGTGGTTTTGGGCTCTGGCGGTCCCGGGATTCATAGGCTCATGAGTGAAACCAGCCCGTGACGGGCCTAAACCCATATGGTCATGGGCTTAGCGGGCCGGCCTTTGTGGGCTTAGCAGGCCTAACGGTTTTTTTGTAATTTGTTTATTTTTAAGGCAATATCTTGTATAGTAGTTATTAGTATAGTATTTAATATAATAGTATACTGGTATAGAATATATTTATAGTATGCCAGTTATTAGTATAGTATATATAATATATATTTCATTGTATATTGTATTGTCTTAATTAGTATATATTGTATGTTATGCATATATATTCTCTTATATATATTGCATCTTTTATATATATATTATATATTTTCTTGTAGTTTATGTTGTTTAATATGTATATATATTTTCGTATACATTTTCTTGTAGTATATATTGTATGTTATATATATATACATATATATATATATATACATGTATATATACATATATATATACATATATATGTATGTATATGTATATTTATTTTAGCTTAGAAATAATTTCAAGTAAAGACAAAGAAATATTGAGAAAAAGATATTCAATGGTATTTCTTATAATTTCTACTACCAAAAATGGCATATCTTTCTTAGTCTTCTTTCCCCCAATGGAATGAGCACAACAAGGTACTAATGCCACCACTAAAGGAAAAAAAAACTAAAAGAAGATGTGCCAAAGTACAAGTTACACCATAATCTACATTGTATCTCTAACAAATCTCATAAATCTGCCAAGGTTCGGAGGAGGTTTTGTTGGTGGTGGTGGAAAACTAGCTTGTTCATCACCACTTCTGGGCGAAGCCGAATCCTCCGCAAGTTCCGCTATCATTTCTTCATAAGCTTCATCTATCGCCGGTTGTTATTCTGCAATTCTTCTTCTTTCTGCGCGGATCCAATCTCTAAAAAGGTGCCGATTTTTCCAAGCTATCCCTCATCGACGTTGTATGATCAACTATTTGCAGTCTTGCTTGACTGAAAGCTCTCTGATACAACAGTTGAAGCTTGAATTGATAAAATATCCCGAGCCATCAATTTGGATCGTAATATAAAATACCTGCGGTGACAGTGTTAATTCCTGGTTGAACTAGATTTGAACCTGTACTAGGGTTAACCGCACAATCTACACTTGTCCCCTCTTATTGCACTTGCATTTGTAAAAATCTAGCCTTATTTATAGGGTGAGTTTTTATGTGCCTAGTCAAACTAACCGTGCCGCTACAATCTCCATTAAATTTATGCACCAGTAATTTTTCACAAGTTTTACACTTAGCCTTATCTTGTTCTCTTATTTGAGTAAAAAAATTTCAAACTAATGATGTTTCTTGACGTTTAGCAGGTTGTCTATTAAAGGTAGGAGTTTCTACATGTGGGTCGGCTGTTTTATTAGTTGGGTTATTAACAGGACTAGTAGGTGTATCATCTAAATTTGGTGTTTGGGTTTTATCATCATCATCATCATTTTCTTCTAAGATAGGTTCATTAAGGTAAAGATCATTCATAATTTCATCATCTAATCTATCACCTACTGCAACATTATTGAGAAATTCACTATAGGTAAATTGAAAACAAGGGTGATTATATCAAGAATTACGGGAGAAGGAAGAGGACGTCTAGGTTGGCGACTACTTTCAACTTCCTTATCTTTTCTAGGTCGGGGAGTCTGGAGAAGGGTTGTATTATGGCCACTACTTTCACCGGTTTTACCTTTTCCTTTACCAAACATTTTTTCAAAGAAAATGCCATATTAATTATAATTATGCAAACTAAACCACATAAGAATATATTATTAAAACGTAAGAGTTGGAATGAGTTTACCGGATTGCCGAACAGCTTCTTGAAAATTGAAAATCGTTGAACACTTGAAAACTTTAATTCAACAACTTCATTGTTTTCATTAATTTTCAACAATAAATTAAGTAATTTTAGTAGAAAGATTGAGAGATATTGGCGAATTGGTGAATAAAAATGAAAGAATGAGGGGGTATTTATAGTTGAAAAATGGGGAAAACTGTAATTATATAAACTTTGAGGTTAAATTAAAGTTTTGAGGCCAAATGATCATTTTGTAAACTTCCAAACGGACATATTGTCAGCCCAAACGGCAATATTTTAAATATGGCTGTTGGTGAATTTTAAAATAAAAAAAATTAAAAATTTGCTGTTGGGCCCGTTTAGGCCCGACAGGCCCGCCAGGACCAGCCCAGGCCCGACTGACGGTCCCGGACTCATGGCCTAAATGATCAAGACCGGCCCGTCACGGGCTTAGCTGGGCCACCAGGCCCAAGCCCTCCAGGACCGGCCCCCAGGCCCGTTAAGCCCGTCAGGACCGCGGGCCCGGTTCGGTCCGGTTTAGGCCCGGGTCACAATACAGGGCTAGTCCTACCTATCCCTTAGCCCACATTACAACCATGAAAAAGCCTTAATTGATTTTGCGTCGAGCTCACCTAAATTAGCAGAGATTTACATTACGGGCAAGCTTATGGTACCCATTGCATGCAGGTGACTTCTACTGAGAGAGTGAGTGCTTTCAATTACGACTTTTAGTATATGACTTGAATGTGCTGAGTAAATCTCAAATTGTTCTTTTTGGCATGATTGTGAGGGCATATGACTTGTAACAGATAAGCGATTCTTGACTTTTGTGAAGAGTAAGTGGAGGAAGTTTGAATATTGCATAGCATTTAAGAATAAGCTTTATGGCTAGAATTGTTCACTGCTAGGTGTCATGTATGTACAATGTTCTAGGTGTAATGCGTTGAGGGAAATGGTTGATAGAAGAATTCTCTATATGTAAATACTTAAGATATTGTGGATTGCTCGAGGACTAGCAATAAGCTAAGTGTGGGGTGTTTATAAGGCTAAGTTGTTTAATATAGCCTATGTTTTAGCTCAATTTAAGGATGGTTACTCTTGTAAATGTTGAATTAAATACAAAAATTGGCTCTATAGTGACTTTAATGTCTCACAGGAGTTCAATAAACAAATGAGGATTTATGATGGTAAAAAAGTAAAAATTGGAGTCAAATGACGAAATATTGAGCAGCAACATATTCACAGGGGAAAACCCCACTAGAGTGGGACGTGCGATGGTCATGCACTCCCGCGCTAGTCAAGCCATTTGGGCAGAATGAAACCTCACAAGCGCGGGTCATGCGCTCTCGCACTTTGTCCCGTCCAGAAAGGGAAATTATTGAGGGATGCAATTGGCAAATTGAGTTTAATACACTAAAACTGCAATAAAGCAAAAGTTCCAATAAGAAACCATTAGCATATTTTGAGAGAAGAATGGAAAAACACTATTCATTTTTGGAGAGAAGCCATTGAAGCATCATCTTGGAGCAAGGAGAAATAGGAAAAATACTACTTCGGATCAAGAATTAAAAGAGTTCTTCCTAACCTTCTGCTAGTTGCTTGTTTATAATCTGCTTAAGACTTCTATTGTTGAGTTTTGTATGGTCATGAGTGGCTAAAACACCCATTGTTCTGGGTTGTGATTTAGCCATGAATATTGTCGTTTGAGATTAACTTGACCTCTAATATAATTCATTCATCTATGGTTGTTTCTTCAGTTCTATGTTTAATTGCTTAATTGTATGGTAAGAAGTTGGGTTTTATTTACTATCTATACTATGCTTGGAAAAACCATGTTTAGATTAGAGAAGAATTGAGGAAAGCATAATCTTAACCCTTAAGAAGAGAAGATTTTTGGTTAGGATAGGAATATACCTAATCAGCTTGCTTAATTAAATATCGTGATCTTAAGCTGTTCTTATTATTTTGATTTCATAGGAACATAGACGTTAATCTATTGAGAATAGGTGAGTAGTAATTCGGGAGAAAGCCATGAGAGCATTTATCGATTAATTAACAACCATGAGTGAATTACATGAAAAGACGAGTTAATTAGAACACAATATAATTGGAGAATTAATCACAACCCTGGAATATTTGTCTATATTAATTACACAATAATCAGCGTGTTACTTGATAATTTAGTTATTACTTAAAATTATAATTTAGCATAACCAAACTCTTGAACTCGAACTTCTCTTAATGGAATAACAATATTGGTATATTAGTGGGTTGTTGATATAAGTTTTTATGGGTTCGACACTCGACTTATCATTTTATTACTTGTACGACCACGTATACTTGCGTGTACATTTGGGAGAGACAAGTTTTTGGCACCGTTACCGGGAAACTTAATATTAGCTACTTGCTGCTTTATGCTTTAATTGTTTATTTCTTCGAGTCTAAAATATCAGGAACTTTGATTGAATGCGTAGGGTCCGAAGTCAGGGCAGACTTCAAGGCTTTGATCCGGAACCTGAGAGAACATTTCGTATGAGGTTGAGGGAAGCAAGGGATTCAAATAATATTTAGGCACTTGTTCAACTTCATGTGGACATGGTAGAAAAGCAATCATGGCTGTCAAGAGGTGGCGATGCCAAGCATTGCTAATGTCACCTCCAGTATAGTGAAGCCCAAAATCACTGGGCACTTTACACTGAAACAAAGCATGATTCAGCTGCTTCATGCAACGGGCAATTCATGGGTCTTCCACACGAGGATCCACAACAGCATATTCTGAACTTCTTGGAGATTAGTGATACTTATATCACTAACGGAGTCACTCAAGATTATGTAAGGCTTACACTCTTTCCATTTTCCCTGTTGGGCAAAGCTAAGCAATGGCTAAAGTTAGAACCAGCTAATTCCATTACATCATGGAATGATTTGGCAAGAAACTTTTTTGCAAGGTTTTTTCCTTCCGGCAAAACTGCAAAGATCCGAAGTGAGATAGTTGCCTTCAAACAAAAAGCAGGAGAATCTTTATATTCAGCTTTGGAAAGGTTTAAGGGGCTACTCAGAAACTGTCCTTATCACAATAAGACAAATGAAGTTTTAGCCCACACTTTCATAGAAGGGCTATATTCTGAAATAAAAATTGTGGTAGATGTTGCAGCTGGAGGTCATGTAGAAAAGCTTTGATGAAATATATGTATTTTTGAACAAATTTTCCAAGAGCAATCCACATTTGTAGGGAGAGAGTAGCTGACACACAGTGCAAAAATCTGCAGGGATTCTTGAGTTAGATGTCATCTCGGCATTATCAGTACAGATTTCTGCACTGATAAATCAAGTAAGCCAAATGAACTTGGGCATCAACAAGCAACATGTACAACAGGTTCAAGCTTTTTTTGAAATATGTGGCGAAGAGCACACTAGCAACATTTGTCCTGCAAATCCTGGGTCTGCCTGTTTCATGGGTAACTCGAACAGGGGCCAACCAAATCAATATAGGAACACTTACAATCCCAATTGGAGGAACCACCCAACTTCTCTTGGGGTGGAAACCAGGGCACTCTGAATCAATACAGGCCTCAAGCACCTCAACAACAGTATATACCACCTCAGGTTGAACAACAAAGAAGTTCTACAAGTCACCTTGAAGAAATGTTTAAAAATATAATGATTGAACAACAAACCCTTACCGCAACAGTGAGAAATTTGAAGCGTGAAATGGGACAGCTTGCTAGTGCTAAAAACACTAGACCAACTGGAGCTCTTCCAAGTGAAAAATTGCCTTAGTAAAAAATATCGCCTAAGTAAAAAATAAAAATTGGCATTTGAAATTATAGATTATCAGGAAATTATTAAAGCTGAAAGGAACTGGAGCAAACCATAAAATTAACAGGTCGATTGGAACTCATTCTAATTGCTAGCCAAAAATATTTTATATACACAAACAGGCCACCACTAATAGCCTGGGATATAGTTTGCAGACCAAAGGATGAAAGGGGATTGGGAATTCAAGAATGCATAACTTGGAATGAAGCACCAATAGCCAAGTATGTTTTGAATATAGAGCATAAGCAGAGGCGGATCCATGATTTGAGGCTTATGTGTTCCTACAGTAATTTTTTGATTAATACCCAATAAAAATTAGGTTCCTAGTACGATATTTATCAATATTTAGTGAATTTTTTAGTATAAATACAGGGTTTACGCAACAGTTATTGGGTTCCCGGGAACCCATACTCTATACAGTGCATCCACCCCTGAGCATATGTGTGATACTCTATGGGTCAGATGAGTGAATCACATCTACATAAAAGAGGAAGATTGGTGGTAACACAAACCACCCTACGACAGTACTTGGTATTGGAAGAAAATATGTGATATAAAAGGAATGTTTAAAGAGGGGTTTGAACAAAAAGAGGATGCAAGACAAACCAATATACAATCAAGGATGGCAACAACTGGAGAAGAGGAGCAACAACTAAATAACCATATTCAAGATGGATTTGGAACAGACTAAAATTTCCAAAGTATTGTTTCATTGGATGGCTGATTGTGAAAAAGAGAATACGGACTAGAGATAGGTTGATTATGATGGGGGTGAGCCAAGAAAAACATGTATGCTATGTGAAAAAGAAGATGAAACAGTGCAACAATTTTATTTTGAATATGAGTACTCTAATAGAATACTGGAGTACATGTGCAAATGGCTGAAGATTAGAATAAGAAATGCAGACCAGAATAATATCTAGAGGAATATTGGAAGATACATTAAAGGAAGACTATGCAGGAGCTTGGTAGATGCTATCATAACAGCAGCTATGTACTGGATTTGGAAAGCAAGGAATGAGGCATTGTGGAACAAAGCAGTGCCTATACAAGAAATAGTATGGCAAGAAATTAGGGAGGGAGTAGGTATAGAATTCGGGAAATAAGAAATAGTAGGAAGAATAGAAAAGAATAGGATGGATGAATGCTTTGTATAAATAGGATGATGGAAGTGATATAGAGGGATATGTAGAATAAGATTATAGAGTTGATCTCATAGACGCAACATAAATACTGGATTGTAAATGTTTGTTTGTGCGGGGGAGATAAATAAAAGTTTCCTTTACCCACAAAAATATTATATATATATATATGTATATATATATCTCACCCGTCGTCTCATGAGTTACCGCCCTGTTCTTTCTATTTTTTGCTTCTATATGCTTCGTTATCCGTGTCATATGTAGTTGAGTTGATTTGGAGTGATTTTGGTAAAAATGAGATACTTAGTTTTTTTAGAAAGACTTAGTTTGGAATAAGTCAACCAAAAGTTGACTTGTGTGTTAAAAGGCTCAGATGTAAATTTTGATTATTCGGTTAGCTCCGTGAGATGATTTGTGACTTAGAAGCGTGATCGGAAGTGGTCTTGGAGGTCCGATGTAGAATTATGCCTGAATTGGGGAAGTTAGTATTTTGGCGATTTCCGGTTGACAGGTGAGAATTTGATCCGGGAGTCGGAATGGAATTCTGAGCGTTACTGGAGCTTCATTAGGTGATTTTGGATGTGTGTGCAAAATGTCAGGTCATTCAGACGTGGTTTGATTAGGTTTTTGATCGAATGTGTGTTTTGGAAGTTTTAAAAGAACTTAGGCTTGAATTCAATGTAATTCGATGATTTTAGTGTTATTTGAAGCATTCTGATGATTGGAATAAGTTTGGATGATTTTTGAAGGTATGTTAGTGCTTTTGGTTGAGGTCCGGGGGGTCTTGGGGTAAATTCGGATGGTTAACGAGATTTTTGAAGTTGGAAAATGCTGCAGAAATGCAGCAGTCAGTGCAGAGCAATTTTTCTCTATGCAATCGCATAACAAGGGTTGTGATCGCATAGAAGGAATTATAGGGGATATTTGGTTGTGCTATGCGGCCGCATGGAAAGTGTTGCGATCGCACACTGTTGTATGATGGTGCACTGGGATTGCATGGGGCTAGTTGTGATCGCATAAGGTATTTTGAGAGCCTAGAATTTTGTGCTATGCGATTGCAGAAGTTTGGATGCGATCGCATAGGGTTAGTTACAATAATCTTCGCAGAATGTTAAAAAACATTTCAACTACGAACCCAACCCATTTTTCCACCATTTTTAGGCAATGTTGAGAGCTTTTGGACGGGGATTGAAGAGAGTTTCAAGTGGGATCGATTGGAGGTGAGTTTTATGAGTTAAAACATGATTTTATTGTAGAATCATCCTTGAAATTCATGAAAATATAGCCAAATTGCATGAAATTAGGACTTGAGATTGAAATTCTAAATTTGGGATTTGATAGGTCATTTGTGGTTCGATTTGAGAGATTTTTGTATGTATAAATTCGTGGCGAGATCAGGAACCCATTGGTGAAAAACTTTTTGAGTTTCTAGATGTGGGCCAGAGGCTTCGGTTTTGTCAAATTCATTAATTTTGATATTTTTCGATTGCGTTCTATTGGGTATTGTCTCTTTAGCATAATGCGTCATATTTGTTATGGTTTTGGTTAGATTTGACGCGCGCTAGGCCGATTGAGGGGCAAAGGCGTCGGGAACTAGAGATTTTGCCAGTTCGAGGTGATTAATGAATGTAATGATATCCTGAGGGTTTGAAATTCCGAATGGCACAACGTAGTGCTATGTTGAGGCGAGACACACGCTCAATGACGAGCGCGGGGTCATTTACTATTGGGGATTGTGACTTGATCAGTTCTGGTTGATATTTTATCGCGTATTTGACTAAGACATTGTATTTCACTATGACTTGGGCTTATTGTCGTACTTGGGGCTTATTGCCGACTATTTGAAATCCTGTGTGAACATTCATCACTGTTTCCTCACAATTTTAGATATTACTTGAACTCAGTCCAATTGAATTATACTGTTTCATGAACTCAGCTATATTTTTACTCGAATTTGAGATTTAAATGATATTTGAACTGATGTTTGAGTTGAGCACTATCATTTTACTATTGCCCAAGGGGCTTATGTCTGTTTTGGACTGATCACTCACCAACCATGAAAGCAACATCTCTGACCTTGCGGTCTGCATAACTCTTCTGTCTGGACTAAGCTGTAAGAAGTCTATCCTGAATAATCCGGACCTTATCTAAGGCCTCCTAAACTAAATCTGTACCCAATAACCGAGCCTCTCCTGACTCAAATCATCTGATAGGAGACCGACACCGCCTACCTTAAATGCCTCATACGGAGCCATCTGAATGTTGAATTGGTAGCTATTGTTGTAGGCAAACTCTCCTAATGGCAAAAACTAGTCCCATGAGCCTCCGAAATCAATAACGCACACTCAGAGCATATCCTCAAGAATCAAAATAGTCTTCTCGGACTGACCGTCCGTCTAAGGATGAAATGTTGCACTCAAATGAACTTGGGTGCCCGAATCTTGATGAACCGCTCTCTAGAAATGCGAGGTAAACTGCGAACCCCGGTCCGAAATGATAGATATAGGCACCCCATGAAGGCAAACGATCTCCCTAATATAAATCTCAACTAACCTCTCGGACGAATAGGTGGTTGCAACAGGAACAAAATGTGCTGACTTGGTCAGCCTATCAACAATGATCCAAACTACATCAAAATTCTTCCGAGTCATCGAAAGGCTAGTAATGAAATCCATGGTAATCCTCTCCCACTTTCACTCGGGAAGCTCAATCCTCTGAAATGAACCACCGGGTCTCTGATGCACAGAACTAACTTGCTGACAGTTCAAACATCGAGTTACATATGCAACTATATCCTTCTTCATCCTATGCCACCAACAGTGCTGCTTCAAATCCAGATACATCTTCGCGGCGCCCGGGTGAATAGAATACCGAGAACTATGGGCCTCCGCTAAGATCAACACACAAACTCACCCCTGCAATCTCAATACACCATCATCTCCTAAGGTCACTTTCTTGTCACCTCTACCCTTTACCGTGTTTTTCAAGACACGTAAATGGGGATCCTCAAAGTGTTGCTCACGACTATGCTCCAATAATGAAGATCGAGCAACCGGGAATGCTAACACTATGCTAGGCTAAAAAATATCCAACCTCACAAGACGATTAGCCAAGTCCTGAACATCCAAAGCAAGTGATCTCAGGCTGACTGGAATATAAGCAAGATTACCCATGCTGGTGGAATGCCTACTCAATGCATCGGCCACCACATTGGCCTTCCCCGGGTGATATAAGATAGTAACATCATAATCCTCCAACAACTCTAACCACCTCCTCTGCCTCAAATTCAACTCTTTCGGCTTGAACAGATACAAAAGACTCATGTGATCCGTGTAAACCTCACACGTCACACCACATAGATAATGCCTCCAATTCTTCAAGGCATGAACAATGGCTGCCAATTGGAGATCATGAACCGGATAGTTCTTCTCGTGGATATTCAACTGCCTTGAAGCATAGGCAATGACTTTGCCATCCTGCATCAATACTGCACCAAGCCCAATATGGAAAGCATCGCAATAAACTGTATATAGCCCTAAACTTGTGGGCAAAACCAATATAGGTGCCATAGTCAGAGCTGTCTTGAGCTTCTGAAATCTCGGCTCACACTCGTCTGACCACCTGAACTAGGCACCCTTCTGGGTCAACCTGTCCATCGGGGCTGCAATGGATGAAAACCCCTTCACAAACCAACGGTAGTAACCTGCTAATCCCAAGAAACTCCAACTCTCTATAGCTAAAGTTGGTCGAGGCCAGTTCTTACTGCCTCTATCTTCTTCAGATCCACTTGAACACCCTCTGCTGGTATGACACGACCCAGAAATACAACTGAACTCAACCAAAACTCGAACTTCGAGAACTTAGCATACAACTGACTAACCTTAAGAGTATGAATAACCACTCTGAGGTGCTGCTCGTGCTCCTCCTGACTGCGGGAGTATATAAGAATCTCATCAATGAAGACTATCACGAACAAGTCCAAATATAGCCTGAACACTCAGTTCATCAACTCCATGAATGCTGCTGGGCATTAGTTAACCCAAACGACATGACCAAAAACTTATAATGCCCATACCGAGTGCGAAATGTTGTCTTAGGGATATCATACGCAATAATCCTCAACTGATTGTAGCCAGATCTCAAATCTATCTTTGAAAACACCCTCGCATCCTGAAGTTGGTCGAATAAGTAATCGATCCTCGACAGTGGATACTTGTTCTTAATCGTCACCTTGTTCAATTACTGGTAATCAATGAACATCCTCATCGAACCAACATTTTTCTTTACAAATAGCACTGGTGCACCCCAAGGTGAAACGATGTGTCTAATAAAACCCATCTCAAGCAAATCTTGAAGCTGATCCTTTAACTCTTTCAACTCCCGCGGCACCATACGATATGGCGGAATGGAAATCGGCTGAGTGCCCAGAGCCATATCAATACAAAAATATGTCCCTGTCGACGACATGCCCGACAGGTCTGAGGGGAAAACCTTGGAGAGCTTCCGAACAATGGAAACATAATCAATAGATGGGACCTCAGCGCTGGAGTCGTAAACATAAGCCAGATAAGCTAGACACCCCTTCTCGACCATGCGCCGAGCCTTCACATATGATATAACGCTGCGAGTGGTATGACCTGGGGTCCCTCTCCACTCTACTCAGGGAAAATCGTGCAACACTAAGGTCATGGTCTTGGCATGGCAATCCAAGATTGGATGATACGTGGACAACCAATCCATCCCTAAAATGACGTTGAAATCCACCATATCTAAGAGCAACAAATCAACACGTGTCTCAAGACCACTGAATACCACAACACAAGAACGATGAACCCGATCCACCACTATAGAATCACCCACTGGTGTAGACATATATACAGGAATACTCAAGGCCTTACTAGGCATAACCAAATAGTGTGCAAAATAGGACGACACATATGAATACGTAGATCTAGGATCAAATAGCACTGAAGTATCTCTATCACAAAACAATAATAGTACCTGTAATCACAACATATGATGACTCAACCTCTGGCTTGGCTGGCAAAGCATAACAACGGGGTTGGCCCCACCTCCCTAAATCACATCCCTGGGACGATCTGCTGCTAGCTGACCCCTACCTCTGGCGGCCTTAGCTCCACCTCTAGGACCTCTACCTCCAACTCTATGTCCTTTACCCCCGCCTCTAGCTGGCCTGGGGAAATTTGTGCCTGGATCATAGGACGATGTCCTTGCTACTAAGAGCTACCAGAAGCTTGAGGGAAATATCTGGCAATATGAATCACATCGCCGCAAGTGCAACAACACCTCTGTTGCTGAGAATAACAAAGTGGTGGTGCACTGATAGGTGCTGATGGTGCACTGAAGAGATGCTGGTCAGAATACTGCGGCTGAAAACCACGACCACCAGGCATACCATGAGAAGCTTGGAGAGCCGACTAAAAGGGCCTCGGAGGATGGCCTCTACCATAATAATCCCTACATCCTGACGAGATACCACTTAATCTACAAGAATGATGGGGCCTCTTATCAGACCCATGACCACCTCCCTAAGCAAGTGCCATCTCTATCCGGCGAGCACCATCTGTCGCCTTCTCAAATGTAATCTCACTCATGGCACTCATAGCCATCTCAACACGGATCGGCTGAACCAACCATCAGCAAACCTCCCTACCCGCTCTCTTTCTCTCTATTGGGAGTGTCACAATAGCATGGTGTGTAAGATCAACAAACCGAGTCTCATACTGTGTAACTGACATACAGCCCTGCTGGAGACGTTCACACTGCCTGCAAAGGGCATCCCGCTTAGTAACTGGGAGAAACTTCCCTAGAAATAGCTCTAAAAACTGATCCCAGGTCAATGATGGCGACCCTGCTGGCCTAGCTAAACAGAAATCTCTCCACCAAGTCTTGGGGGGTCCTTCTTAAATCCTGAGCATCCTCCGAATGAGTGGCACTATATGTGGTAATGAAGAGCTTGGTGAATCGGTCAAGCCTCCACAAAGCATCCGCGGACATAGCCGCAATACCTAGCTGGAATGCCACAGCTGGCTGAACTGCTAGAACCTGGGCCTGAGGAGCCACCTGCTCTTGAGTACGTGTATTGGGAGTCTGAACTGCTCCCCCATCCTGAGAGGTGGATGGAGCTACGAGAAGCAAATCCGCTCTAGAGACGCTCTCCATGAATCCTACCAGTCGGACCAAAGCGTCCTGAAGCACTGGAGTGGCTATGAAACCCTATGGGACCTAAGATGGGCCCATTGGAGCTGGAACCTCCCATCATAGTCAACATGAGGCTCCACCTCTGGGACTGGTGCTCGGAGCTGAGCTCCGCCCCAACCTCAGCTTCTGGCACAGCGTCGTCCTCGCCCTCTGCCCCTGATAGGAGTCATTGCTCGGGCCTCGAGCTGCTGTGCGGTAGAAGAGGATGCACGTGTTCTCGCTATTTTTCGAAATAACTTAGTAACGACAATAAGTACTTGAGAAACAGAATCGCACGACAAGAAAGAACAAAGTGAAAGTTTCCTAACTCTGTAGCCTCTGAGGGATAAATACCGATGTCTCTGTACCCATCCCTCAGACTCTACTGAGTTTGTCCATGAGTTGTGAGACCTAAGTAACCTAGTGCTCTGATACCAACTTGCTACAACCCGGATTTCCCACCATCGGGAGTCGTGCTGGCGCCTGCTATCAGAGCTAGGCAAGACAAACATTTAAAACATTTTCCTGATTTCATTCCAACAATATAATAAATGGAAACAATAAATAAGCGGAAGATTTAGATTAATACAAGTCAAAACCAACAATGCGGAAGTTTGAAACATAATTCTACCCAGATTCTGGTGTCACTAGCTTACGGACTACTACAGAATGCTACAAACAAGTCTGAAAGGAAATACATAATGTTTGTCTTATACAAGATAAACATACGAAAAATATGGAAGGGAATTCAACCTTCGAACGCCAGCAAGGCTACCTCATGAGTCTCTGGACTAAAGATAGCTCCCAATAATCCTACTGTTGCGGTCCGAAATCTGCTCCCCGATTTGTGCACAAAAAATGCACAGAGTGTAGCATCAACACAACCGATCCCATGTGCTGGTAAGTGCCTGACCTAACCCTGGCAAAGTAGTGACGAGGCTACACTGGACCTACCACTAATAAATTGTGCAGATATGTATATATACAAGTACAAGAAGCAATAAAAAGAAATACAAAGTAAAACTAGGAGGGGACATGCTATCGGGGAGTAACAGATAAAAATGAAATATTAGAAATAAACAGCAGAACTACTCCTGGTGTCCATGGTATATATATATATATATATATATATATATATATATATATATATATAGTGGATGGCGTGCCATACAATCCCATATTATAGTATATAAGTTTGTAGCGCACCATACGATCCCAATTAATATCATATATAAGTGGACGGCGTGCCACACGATCCCATATTATAGTATATAAGTGGACAGCGTTCCACACGATCCCATATTATAGTACATAAATGGACGTCGTGCCACACGATCCCATATTACAGTATACAAGTGGACGGCGTGCCACACGATCCCATATTATAGTTCAGAATATCTAATTTTGAGAAGAAGGCCCCGTTAGGGGAATTTAACAACATAATACTTTAACCCCGCAAGAGTACAACTAATAGACCACATATCCCGACAAGAGAGAGTACATAATACTAGTCTATACGTCCCGACAAGGGAATAATCACAACACATTCTCTTTTAAATCACTTCTTTCTCAACTATCACATTCTTGTTCAAGCCAACACTCCAAAATATACCAAATCACAATTCTTCCTAAACCGTTCCCATTATATGAAACTTATCAATTAAACATGGAGTTATGTCACATCATTCGAATTAAAAGCAATTAAGATTCACGGTCATGCTAGACTCCAGTGAATAGATAACTGTCACCATGCCAATACACCGTACTCCACATTTAGCAAGTAAAAAATAATATCCTAATCCTATTCCCTCAAACCAAAGTTAGAACAAACACTTACCTCGGTCCAAAAATAGCAATCAACTCTTTAATACTGCCTTGCCTCTAGAATCCAACTCTGAAACAATGATCTTTAGGCAATATTTAGTTCAATAATATCAATAAGGGCTCAAAAACATAATCCCATATCCTAGGAATGAAATTCCTATCACTTTTCCAAAATTACCAAAATTTGACCCCGGGCCCACATGGTCCAATATCAAGGCTCGGACCAAAACCCAATCACCCATAACCCCACAAGTTCAAATATATAATTTACATTAAGATTCGACCCCAAATTGAGGTTGAATCACCCAAAATTCCTAAGAATCCAACTCTACCCAAAACCCCTAATTTTCACTTTGATTTCATGACTTTAGGCTTAGGAATTTACTAATTACTCAAGAAAAGTGAAGGAATTAGGTGGGGAATTACTTACCTAAAAAGTCTTGCAAGAGGGGAGCTTCAATGGAGTCCTAAGGATTGATGGAGAAGAGAGCTCGTGAGAAGAAGTGAAGAAGTCCCGAAATGAAATGTTCTATTTATTAAAAAATCACGGAAGCATTTTGTTCTATGCATTCGCAACACAGCGGTCGCATTCACGAAGGAGGGCTGGTTTGGTACTCTATGCATTCGCGATGGTGCTATGTGAACACATAGAAGGAAAACTGGGAGGGGGTCCAAGTTTGGTCTACGCGTTTGCGAGGGGAGGTATGCGAACGGTTTGAAGAGGAGCATAAGGCTATGCGAACGTGAGGGAGTGACGTGAACACGGAAGTGGAAATGACAGAGCTATGCGAATGCGAGCCTGGGGCCACGTTCGTGAAGAGCAAAATCTGGTCTGCAACAAAATGAAAAAGCATATGTGTTTTCTAAGTGTAAAGCCACCCCAAACCACCTCTGAATCACTCCCGAGCCCCCCGAGCTCCTAACCAAACACACACACTAACGCAACAATAGCCTACGAACTTACTCGAGCAATCAAATCGCTAAAATAACATCAAAATCAAAGAATCAAACCTCAAAATCATCATTTTTATTTCAAACTTCTTATACTTCTAACTTTAGATATTTAGGTCCGAAACACGTCAAACGACGTCCAATTTCGACCAAATTTCATAAAAAGTGCTTAGCACATAGTTAAGACATGTACCGAGCGCCGGAACCAAAATACGGGCCCGATATTTATATTTTCTAACCCATCTTCTTTTCAAAATTCCATATCATTTTTAATAAAACAGTTTCTTTCAAAAATTCCTTTCTCGGTCTCGGGACCTCGGATTTCAATTCCGGAAATACGTTCGAGTCCCATATTTTCCTATGGGCCTTCCGAGACCATCAGATCATGGATCTGGGTCCGTTTATCCAAAATATTGACCGAAGTCAACTTTAACAATATTAATATCAAAATTCTTCAAATTTTACACATAATTCACACATTTCAACATAAAAACTTAACGGCTTTGAGCCCGGATTGCGCACATAAATTGAGAAAATGAAACACGAGATTTTTAAGGCCTCGAGAGCACGAAAAAAGGAAGAATTATGGTGATGACCCAAACATAAATAATTTAACTTCGTGCTTGCCTATCATCCCCGAGAAAGAGTACCTGTTACCATCTTAGATTCTTCGCTCATGTTGGGACCATGATGTGCTAGGGTGTTATGAGCCTGTGATGTGCATGGGCAACATCCTACTAGTGTATACATAAAGGAATACCAATAGGCGAACTACGTTAGCTTCTCAACACATTCCATAAGTTTAATACATTTGCAAAAATTCTTCGGAATAAAATAATTTAACTACTAATAATTCCCATCTTAAACCTACCATTCCAAACTATACTCGAGTAGTTGAAGGCATTGTTTGAATTAGTTTATTGTCTTATTTGTTTATTTGTTATTTTATTTATTATTACAAAAAAAAGTTTGATTAGCTTCTAACCCATTAGATGCATCTAAGGCCAAATCAGTCCGAAGTGCAATCAATGGTTTCATGCATTTAAGACCAAAAAGGCTAAAGTGAAAAAAATTGCACTTTACAAGTACGTAAGGCCAAACAGGTCTGAACTGCAACCAATGGTTTCATGCACTAAAGGACAAAAAGTCCAAAGTAAAAAAACTGCACTTCAGTTGCACTTAAAGGAAAATAGGTCTGAAGTGCAACAAACATTTTCATGCACTTAAGGCCAATAGGCTGGAAGTTCAAATTGTCCAGAAACATAAATTTGTTATTCGAATTTTAACAATCCAATCTACGATTTAACACCTAAGTCTACTCTAAATGAGCTCAAATTTGGAAGATAATGTTCAAATATCATTAAGAACAAACTGCAACCATCAATTTGTCAAGACAACAATAAAACTTGAAAGCTCAATTTGCAATTAACAAAAAGAAGAAGAAACACTAAGCAATAGTAAAAAATAAAGCGTCACAGTAGCTCACCACTGTAAAACATCATAAACTGCCTTAAAATATGTTCCCAAACACCATATAGCCTGAAATTACTTAAATTTGTGATGACCCGATAGGTCATCTCATATTTTGAAATTTAATTATGTGATCTGAAGCCTTAAAATCATGTTTAGGCCTTTCTCGATTTGCATGCGTAGTCCAGGTGTCTTTCCGGAAAGCTTTTATGTTAAAACTATTAAATACTAGAAATTGTGCCTAAGAAACTTCATTTGAATTGACTTTGGTCAACATATTTGGTAAACGAACCCGGATTCATATTTTGATGGCCCTGGTGGGTCCGCATCGTTATTTGGAACTTGAACGTATGTCCGGAATCGAGATCGGAAGTCCCTAGCCTGAGATATCAGACTTTGTCGAAATTTGAAAGTTAAAGGCTTAATGAATGGAAATGTTTGGCCGAGGTTTGAATTTTTGGATATTGGATTCACATTTTGGTTCCGAAATTTGGTATAAGTCCAATACCTTATTTATGACTTGTCTGTGAAATTTGGTGCAAAACGGAGTTGGTTTGACGTGATTCGGACGTCCGGTTGTGAAATTTGATGTTTAAAAGTTTTCTTGAAAACTTCATTTGATTTGGTGTTCAATTCGTAGTTTTAAGTATTATTTTGGCAATTTGATCACGTGAGCTAGTTCGTATGATATTTTTAGACTCATGTGCACGTTTGATATTTTTAGACTAGTGTGCACTTTTAAAGAATGAACAAAAAATCCCGTCTAAGTCATGTTCTTCAAATTTTCAAACCGAGAAGCATAGGAGGCGATTTTCTAAAGAACGTTTCTTCCCCATATCATTAGTAAGTGATTCTAAACTAGTTTCTTTCAATCTTTCAGAACATTTCACAAGTTTTCAACCAAAAATCTAGAATTTTCATGGTGAAATTGGGGGTTGTTTGGGTAGAAACTAGGGATTTGGTAAATTCGGGATTTAGACTTCAAATTGAGGTCAGAGTCCAAAACCAATTATATAACTGGGCTTGGGGGTGAATGGATTATTAATTTTTGGTCCGAATTTTGGGTTTGACCAAGCGGGTCAGGGTATTAACTTTTGTTGACTTTTTATTAATAGCCTAAATTAAATTCTTTGCAATCGTGTGTAGTTCCAAAGGCTTAATATTAATCGTTTGGTTGGTAATTTTCTAGATTATATTTGTTTGGGGAATTTTTTTATGGAAAAAGTCATGATTGAGCTTTGAGTTTGGCCGTTGGAGCAAGGTAAGTGTCGTGGTTAACCTTGGCTTGAGGGATTAGGACTTATTGTCTATTTGCTGCGTTTTTTAATATTGGGAACAAAGTATAGGTGAGGAGACGAGTACTTATGTGTTGTTGTCGGATTGTAGCATGCGGGCGGGTCTTATTCTTGTAATTGTTGCTTTTCTAGATCATACTATCCATGATTAGACTAGTTAATCGTTATGTTGATCATTCTTATCATGTTTACGGACCTTTGGTATTAAGTATTGATTCAAAGATGAGGTTGGCATGGTGGAACCAAATATTGAAGTAAGACTTGTTCTTATTATTTCTATCTCCTTGTTGTCATTGTTCATTATTTTTGGTAAGGGAGAGTAGTAATGCATGAAGGGTGATGTTGTGCCATCTTGTGAGTGTTAGTGCACGAAGGGTGTTCCATGCCATACTGTGAGCGATAATGCACGAAGGGTGATTCATGCCATATTATGAATGTTAATGTTCGATGGATGATGTCATGCTATGCAATGAGAGAGTTAATGCACGAAGGTTGATACTGTACCATTTAGATTGACTCATATGGTGAGGTTGAGAGAAGAAGCATGAAGGATGATAACGTGCATTTTCCTTTACTGTATTTACTTGTTCTTATTTGTTCAATGTAATATTGGCTGATCAAGTTCTTATTACTGTTATGATTCTTTATCTTGCGATTCCCTCACCATGCCCCCTACCGATATTACTTGTCTAGCTTTTGCTTGATGTTATCTTTATACATATACTATTAAATTGCACAAGTTTTTTTGTATTTGTCTTGTCATAGCCTTGTCACTACTTCGCCGAGGTTAGGCTCGACATTTACCGGTACATGAGGTCAGTTGTACTAATACTGCACTCTACACTTTCTCTGCAGATCTTGGTAGTGGTCCCAGCTGATCGAGAGGCATGGCAGCTCGGACTAGATCACTGGAGACTCAAGGTAGTTCTGTCACCATTCGTAGACCTTGCAGTCCTCGTCTATCATTTTTTGTTTAATGTTTCCTTCTTTCAAGCTTTTACTTGTAGTAAATCCTAGAATGTTCGTGAATTGTGACACTTGATCCGGGTAGTAATAACTAATGAAGTTTTTTTTTGTATTATCATACACTCGTTGTATTTCATTTTAGCTTATTTACTGTTATTTATTGAACTGAATAAGGTTTGACTTAGTAGTTTTCTAATGTTGGCTTTCCTAGCAAGTGGAATGTTAGTCGCCATCCCGGCGGTGGAAATTCCGGGTTGTGATAAATTTTTGGGTACTAGTTAAAAAAAAATTAAAAAGTAGGTACAGTTTAAATGGGGGTGACAAAATAGGGCGCCCTGAATACTTTTTACGACATTTTCTGGTAACTAAACGTGGACAATAAGCAGTACTAGTATTTATTGTGTAGTTAGGTGAACATTTAATATGATGACCTGATAGGTCATTGATAACTAGGGATTTTAACATGTTTTATGCCCTACTTGCCTATGCTTTGATTATAAATTGCTACAAAATAGTCCCAAAATGCTCACGGGCTATCAAAGACCAAGAAACCCAAGCGAAGAAGGCCTAGTGCGGACCGCTCAAACGTGACTGCGGCCGCACTAGGAGGTTTAGAGACATGGGTAGTTTGGACTTAAGGCTATGCAACCCCGATACTAGTTCTGCGGTCTGCAGTGATGCCATCACTGCCGCACTACCTTTTTGTGCAGTCCGTAGAGCAAAGGTTCAGAGAGGTGAAATCCCAAGTGTCAATGCCATGCGGTCCGCGGTCATCACCGCGCGGACCGTGCCAGATCTCCTCCACGGCCGCAGTACACTTTCACCTAGTCCGCAGTCCTCAAGTTCAGAGAAGCAAACAGTGAAGTCCAACAGCCAGTGCGGCTGCCGTCCATTTTGTGCGGCCAGCACTAACCTTGTAGGGGTATTTTTGTCCAGTTTTTCTAGCCTAGTATAAACAGAAAATTTTACCATTATTAGGTCTGTTTTTGTATTCCGGAGGTAGTTGCGCTCGTGAGACTCGATTTTGTAGTTATTATTGACACTTCAGCTTTAGCTGTACGATAGATTCTTGTAGTTTCTTCTTATTAATTAATTAATATGATTAGGTCTTCATCTATTTCTTCATTGTTTTCCTTAACTATGTGTAGCTAATCCCATTAGCTAGGGTTGTGGCTCAACCTTAGTGCGGGTAATTGATGGGTGTTGCCATCTAGGGTTAGATTGATATTGGGTGTTTGCTATTTGGGTTGATTTTATGCTTTTATTTAATAATTTGTGGTTGAAAACAGTGGTTTAAACTATCTGGGTTTAAGTTTTCTTGAGAAAGAGAGTCTATGATGGAATTTTGATGGACTTATAAGAAATAGTAGTCCCAATTAACGAGTTAAATCTCGAGAGAGTAATCAACCTACTTGAACCCTAGTTGCTTGGCCTAATTAGCCTACTCATTTGGTCTCTCGAGCGTCAATTCGAAAAAATTACTCTCTCTACCAAAAGGTGTGAGAGTGAGTAAAATTGTGCAACGGTTATAACATAAGTCCCAAATATGTCAATAGAACCTAAGTAACGTCCATCCGTCAATTAGTCACCTAGGTGATGTCACGACCCTAGTTCCCTTCTTCACATTAGATACAACTTATCAATATTCTCGTAGCATAATTTAATGTTAATCAATAGTATTATAAAAGTAGCTATAATTCGAAAACCCAAAAATGTTTGAAGTGACATTAGAAGTACAAACACATCTCTAGGCTAGAGAGAAAATCCAACTCCACTACTAGCTACCTGAGAAAATCGATCCCGGCCCTCATATAGGGTAAAAGCTATTGCAACCCACTGTTCTACCTTGGTGTATCATCGAGTTGGCAGCGATCGGTCATCTAGAGCTTCAACCCTTAATTCTATGTTTTGAAATCTCAAATAGCTCCTTTCACCCTTCCTCGATTTGCGTGCATAGTCCGTGCCTTTTTCCAAAAGCTTTTATATGTAAAATGGAGTTAATCTGACATGATTTGGACATCCAGTTGTTAAAATAGAAATTCTTAAGTTTAATTGAAAATTTCATTCATTTTGGTGTCTGATTTGTAGTTCTAGGTGTTTTTTGGTGTTTTGATCGCGTGACCCGAGTTCGTATAATATTTTTGGACTTGTGTTCGTATTTGGTTTGGATCCCCGAGGGTTCGGGTGATTTTCGGATAGCCTATGGACCATTTGAGCTTAGCAAATTTCTAGGTTTTTTTAGCTTCTGTTGTATCTAGAGTTATGTGCTTCACCATCACGAATCCTCTCTTGCGATCGCGAAGGGAAGTCTAGGATAGGGGAGGATTCTCTTCATCGTGAACTTGGAGTGTTGTAGGTTTTACCCTTTACTAGCACGACTAGCTTCTTGCGAACGTGAAAGGGTATGGGCCTCGGAGGGAGATTTGACTGTTATTCTTCACGAATGTGGTTCTAGGCTCACAAATGCGGGGGCAGGTGGGTGTAAGCCCTTGAGAACGTGTAGGCCAATGAGCTGCTGCACTTCGCAAATATGGCAGGCCCTTCGCGGACAAGGCCTGACGCAAATGATTTAAAATAGTCCTAGTTTTCATAAACTATCCATTAGATCTCGGTCTAGAGGAAATTTGAAGGGAAAACGCAATATTAATTCATAGGTCTTTGCACTTTAACTGATTCTCTTCCATTTCTAACATCACCCATTAATTTCTGGCCTTAGTCTTTGTTCTTTCATGGTATAAAACTAAGGATTTAGGAAGAATGAGGTTCTTGCAAATTATGGATTTAGAAATCAATTTGAGGTGTAATTCCGAAACTAATTACATAATCGTGCTAGGGGTAAATGGGTAAATAGATTTTGGTCTGAACCTCGAGTTTTGACCAAGTGGGGTCATGGTATATTTTTGGAAAGGTGTAAAATCCTTTCTTTATGTATTGTAATTGATTTCCTTAGCATTATTTGATGATATTGAGTCGATTGTTGTTAGATACGAATGATTTGGAGGCAGATTCTATAGGAAAGGCCCCGCTAGAGCTCTAAGTTGATTGCACGGTGAGGTAAGTGTCGTTGTTAGCCTTAACTTGAGTGATTAGGACTTGTTTTTATATTTTCTACGTGTTTAAATGTTTCGGTACAACGTATATGTGAGGTGACAAGTACTTACGCATTGTTGTTGGGTTAAAGCAAGCGGGTGGGACTTGTTTCTTGTAATTTATATCCTTATTCGAGTATGATATCCACGCTTAGACTAGTTTATCACTTAATTGATCGTTCTTTTAACATTTAGGAACTATTTGTGATAATTGAGTATTTTTGAAAGTTGAGATTTAGTATTGTGGAATCGTTGTTGACGTAAGGTGTATTCTTGCTTATTATATCTCCCAAATGTTATATATTCATTGCTACATGGTAAAGGAGAATGTTAAATCATGAAGGATGATGTCATGTCGATTATTGTTTCGTTATTGATTAATAAATAGTGAGGAAGAGAGTTAAATCATGAAGAGTGATGTCGTGTCGTATTTAATATTTCATAATAAAATCAAGAGTAAAAGCATGAAGAGAGATGTTATGCCGATCCAGCCAGTTGTCCCATGAGTTACCGCTCCGTTTCCCCTATTTCTACTTCATATTTCTTTGTTTATCAGTCCTATGTGTGATCGGGTTGGTCGGTTCTGGCTTAGAAAGGTTTTGGTAAGGTTTGAAACACTTAGTCTCTTTTGAGTGAGTTTATGTTGGAAAAGTCAACCAGATGTTGAATAATGTGTTAGAGGGCTAAGATGTGAGTTCCGGTAGTTCGAATAGGTTTGAGAGGTGATTTGGGGCTCAGGAGCATGCTCGGAATGAGTTTTGGAGGTTCGGGGTAGATTTAGCTTGAATCGACAGAGTTGGAATTTTTGCATTTTTCCGGTTGATAGGTGATATTTATATCGGGTTTGGAATGGAATTTCAGGGGTTGTAGTAGTTCCATTGTGTCATTTGAGATGTGTGTGAAAAATTTCAGGTCATTTGGATGTGGTTTGGGGTACTTTTTTTATCAAAAGCGTATTTTAGAAGATTTTGGAATCTTGGGCTTCAATCCGATGTGTTTCGGTTGATTCAATGTTACTTAAGGAATTTTAAAGATTGGTACAAGTTTGAATAAGTTTATGGGATATGTTTGTGTTTTTGGTTGAGATCCTGGGACCTCGGGGTATTTAGGATGGTTGACGGAGAGATTGGGAATTTGGTGAAGTTGCAGATTTGTTGCTTCTGTTGTTTCCGCACCTGCGGATTGGGCACTTCAGGTGTGATGCTGTAGATGTGGAATTCAAGTCCCAGAAGCAGAAAGGATCTAGGAAGGCTGGAGCCGTAGAAGCGGCTGAGGAGCTGCACAAGCGATGGCGCAGGTGCGGGCAAGGTATCACAGAAGCGGGAAATGGACCTTTAAGTTGTTTTGCGCAGAAGCGCACCTGTGACTGATTGTGTGGGTTTTTGACCGCAAAAGCGGTTTAGCTAGGGCAAAACTCATTCCTAGCTAGGATTTCAAGGGGGTTTCATTGAGGTAAGGATTTTTGACTTAAAACTCATTCCTATGTTGTTATTTCACGGATTAGAGCTATAATATTTGGAAATTAAGGGTTAAAATAGCAGAAACTAGGGCTTGGTATTGGAGACCTAGACTTGAGGATTTGAGAGGGCATTTGTGGCCGGATTTTGGGACTTTTGATATGTATGAACTGGTGGGGAGATAAGGAATGTATTGATATAAAACTTATCGAATTTCGAGACGCGAGCCCGGGGTCGGGTTTTGGCTAATTTCAGGATTGATGTTGTAATTTGATTATTTTTTGCATGGGCTTCATTCCCTTAGCATATTTTGACATTGTGATTATGATTTTTGTTTGATTTGACGCCAGTGGAGGCCGGTTCAAGGGAAAAGGTGTCACGGGCTAAAGTTAGGACCGGATTGAGGTGAGTAATGATTTTAAATGTTGTTCTGAGGGTATGAAACCTCGGATTTTCCCATCTTAGTGATATATTGAGGTGACACACATGCTAGATGATGAGCGTAGGGTCGTGCACCATTGAGGATTGTGACTTAGTCCGTCCCGAATGACTACTTTACCGCGTATTTGATTGAAAACTATTTGGTATGATCATGTTTGAGCTGAACGGCATATTTTGGCCTCGTGCCAACTGTTTGGACCCTTAAGAGATTTTTACTAATATTTCCTTAAATTTTTGCCTTTGTACTTGTACTCAGTCATGCTATATTTTACTGTTTTTCGTAACTCAGCCATGATTACTCTATAATAAACATTAAATGATATTTTAATTAATAAATTGGGCTGAGCATCATATATTATTGTTGCCCGGGTGGCTTATGATATTCTGGCTGATTAAGGCTGAGGACCCGTGTTGTGAGGATACATTGATTATGATTATGAGGTCAATGACCTGAGATTGTATGCCACGAGTTGGCTTGTCGATATGAGGCCGAGAGCCTGTTGATTATGCCACGGTATGACTTGATATTGCGTTGGACCGTAAGGGGCCCCTGAAGGAATCTGCACACCCCGAGTGAGTGCGGGTACTGATAACTAGGATATTAACATATTTTATGCCCATACATCCCTATGCTTTTAGTATAATTTGCTACAAAATAGTCCCAAAATGCTTACACGTTGTGCTTGATTGCTGGTTCGAGCGACAATGTGACGAAATGTCAAAGATCAGCTCAAAACGGAGTGAAACCTACTCAAGTGTCAAAGACCAATGAAGTGGTGGAAACCAGAGCCTGGTGCGGACCGCACAATTGTGCATGCGGCCGCACCTGGAGTTTTAAGAGAGGGCACTAGTTGAGACTGCAACCACGCGGCTGCAGTTGACTTTAAGCGGCCCACGTCCAGCTCACCGCATCATCATGTCATGCGTCCGCACTTGAGGAGTTCAGAGAGTGCCAGAATCAAGTATGAATCCACGCGACCACGATTGACTTTATGTGGCCCGCGTCAAGTTCATGCGATTGCACTATCTGCTCATGCGGTCCGCACCAGGAGAGTTTAGAGAAGATGCAGTTTTAGATAAATTTCATCCACGCGGTCCGCGCTGGACTCCCTCACGGCCGTGCCACAACTTTACACGGTCCGCATTTATCTGTTTCAAAGAACAAGAACTGGAAGTCAAACAGCCAAGTGCGGTCGCGGTCATGTTTGTGCGGCCCACACTGATCCCGAAGGGGTAATTTTGTTCAGTTTTTCCTGCCCACGATAAATAGAACATTTACCATTTTTTGGTCAAGTTTTATCATCAGAACAATAGTTGCGCTCATGAGAACAGTGTATTAGCCTATTTTGGGAATTTTAGCTTTAATTCTTCCATAGATTTTTGTAGTTTAACATCAGTAATCAATTATTATGGTTACTTCTACTTCTATGTCTTCAATTTCTCTTTCAATTATGTCTAGCTAAACCCATTAGCTAGGGTTGTGGCTAAACCCTATTGTGGGTAATTGATGGGTGTGACCATTTAATGATAGATTGATGTTGGGTGTTTGGTATTTTGGTTAATTTTATGATTTAATCAAGATTTAGTGGTTGCAAACACTGATTCTAGCATAGTGGGTTTTGAATCTTCTTGAGAAAGAGAGTCTAAGATCCCAAAGTTGACCCAACAAGGAATTTGAATGGACCCATGAGAAATGGTAGTCCCAATTAACGGGTAAAACCTCAAGAGAGTAATTACACAACTTGAACCCTAGTTTCTTGGTCAAATTGGCCTACCCAATTAGTCTCGAGAGAGTCAATTGGGAAAAATCACTCTCTACCGAGAGGTGTGAGAGTGGGTGCAATTGTGCAACGGTTATACCATAAGCCATATAATCGTCAATCTACCATTAGTACTCTCTACCCGTTAGGTAACCACCTAGGTGATGCCATGGCCGTAATTCCTTTCTCTATATTAATTACAACTTACAAAAGATCTCCTTAGCATAATTTAGTCTTAAGCTGTAGTTGATAATAGTAGTTGTTAAAAGAAAACCTATAAATGTTAGGAGTGCAATTAGAAGCACAAACATAATTCCATGCCGAATAGCCATTCCAACTCCTTCACTAGATCCCTGTGGAAATTGAACCCGAAACCACTATTCAGGTAAAAGATGTTAGCGACCCTCTCTTCCTACATTCCTGTAACGTTTGTTGGCAGCGATCAAGTACCCATTGTGATATGAGATATAGCATGAGGGGCTAATTTTGTTGGTAATGTGCCTGATGGGCGGTTCTGTATGTGTTTATCTTTCCAAGTTGTCTATCATTTACTTGCTTAATTGTTAAAAAGGCATTTTAATATGTTTAAGTTGAACTAAAAGGCATTAAAAAGGCATGTTTAAACTGAACTCACTGAGTTGGAGTACTCACTTTACTCTCTGCACCCCGCGTGCAGATTCAGGCGCATCAGGTTCTGCTTGCGAGGGTTGAGAGCTGTCCAGCAGATTTTGGAGATTTACTAGGTAGCTGCCGGATATTCGCAACCTAGTGCTTCTCCCTCTATCTAATTTCTTTCTGATTTAGTTATGTAAAAGTGGAGTAGGCTCTTTTCGACTTGTAGTATTATCATAGATGCTCATGAAGGGTGACACTCCGACGTCGGGCTGTGTCAATTTTACATTCCGTAACTTTTACCATGACACCTTATTTTGAGATTTTTTATTATGTGAAAGACTTGATATTTGGTATTTTAATTGCTTAAAATGAATTGAAATTGTGTCAGCTGACTTTGTCTTCACGAGAGCCGCCATCACGATCGGGTCTGGGTTGAGGATGTGACAAATGTCGTGTCACGAACCAAATTTACCCACCATCAGAAGTCGTGACGGCGCCTAGTGTCGAAGCTACGCAAGCCAACCCTTGTAATAATTTTTCACAAACTTAATCTAAAACAAGTCAAATACTAGAATAATTAATTACAACATGCGAATGTCTTTTAATAACAACAATGAAATCAACGTGCGGAACAAATAACAACAAGTCTCTACGCAGTATCGGGTGTTACTGCTCACGGACAACTAAAGAGTACTGAAAACAATAGTCTGAAAGAAATACATCATATGTCTGTTGGATACAAATAAAACAAACTAGAAAAAAAAGATAGAGGGGACTCCGGGCCCGCGAACGCAAGTGAACTACCTTAGAATCCCTGGACTGAAGAATCACTCCCGATCTAAAGCTGCAGTCCGTAGACTGGGTCTTGACCTGTGCACAAAAAGGTACAGAATCATAGTATCAGCACAACTGAACCCATGTACTGGTAAGTGCCCGGCCTAACCCCGGCAATATAGTTACGAGGCTAAACCGGACCTACCACAATCAACTTGTACAGATGTATGTGCAGAAACCAAAAATAACAAAGTCTAAACGGATAATGGGAACGGGACATGCTGGGGGTATAGCAGTTCAATTATCAAATCATCAACACAAAGAAAGGAGACGGTATAAGAAACTCCAATAAGATAAAGCCAATGAAACAAACGTTGCACGGCACCACCATCCTGATTTTACTCTCGTCCTCACCCAATCAATAGCACCACTCCATCTAATAGAGGAAATCATTAGCACCACTCAATCTTTTGGAGGAAACCAATAGAACCACTCTATCTTCTCGAGGAAATCAATAAGTACCACTCCATCTTGTGGAGGAAATCAATAAGTACCACTCCATCTTGTGGAGGAAATGAATAAATACCACTCCATATTGTGGAGGAAATCAGTAAGTACCACTCCATCTTGTGGAGGAAATCAATAAGTACACGGCATCACCCATCGTGCTTTACCCTCATCCTCACCCAAACAATGAGCACAAAAATTGGGGCGAGGGTATGGACAACAGTAATAATCATCCCGGCACTTACCTCAAGCAAAAGTTAGATCGAACACTTACCTCGAAGGCTTCCAACTCAACTCACGCTTCTAGGATAGCTTTACTCCTCGAGTTTTCTTCAAAACCGGTCGAATCTAACCACAATTTACTCAAATATATCAACAAATGCTAGTAAAATCAGATTGGATGCATAAGAATGAAATTATCAAAGTTTTACCCAAAAATTCCCAAAATGCCCCGGGCCCACGTGGTCAAAACTCGAGGCTCGAACCAAAACCGGATTACCCATTCTCCCATGAGTTCATATGTGCAATTCGTTTTGAAATCGGAATCCAAATTGAGGTCCAAATCCCCAATTTTATGAAAACCTAGGTTCTACCCCAAATCCCCATTTTTAACCATGGAAAGCTTTGATTTAAGGATGAAATCATGATATAAGATGATAAAGATTGAAGAAAACCAGTAAAAATTGACTTACATTTGGTTTGGGGACGAAAGGGGTTCGAGAGAAATCGGCTATGGTGGTTTTGGGTTTTGAAAATATGAAAAATGAGGTATAAACTCGGCTAAGTATCAGTTGCAGAGGTGAAGGTGTCGCAAATGCGATATTAACTTTGCATTTGCGAAACTGGGCAGAAATAAAGGGACCTCATAATTTCCCGTCTAAAATAACCACCGGCTCCGCCTCATATGACAGATCCTTCTCCAATTGGACGGTGCTGAAATCTAACACATGGGTGGGGTCACCGTGATACTTCTGAAGCATGGATACATGAAAAACCGGATGCACGACTGACAAGCTAGGTGGCAATGCAAGCCTATAAGACACCTTCCCCACAGGGTCAAGAATCTCAAATGGGCCAATATACCTAGGGCTAATCTTGCCCTTCTTCTCAAAAATAATCACGCCCTTCATAGGCGATACACGGAGAAATACTCGCTCACCAACCATGAAAGAAACATCCCTGACCTTACGATCTGTAACACTCTTCTATCTGGACTGAGCTGACCGAAGTTTGCCCTAATGATCTTGACCTTATCCAACGCCTCCTGTATCAAATCTCTACCCAATAAATGTGCCTCTCTCGGTTCAAACCATTCGACTGCGGACCGATACCACCAACCATACAACGCCACATATGGGGCTATCTGAATGTTAGACTGGTAGCTGCAGTTGATGGCAAACTCCGCTAAAGGCAAGAACTGGTCCCACGAGCCTCCAAAATCAATAACGCAGGCTCGTAGCATATCCTCAAGAATCTAAGTGGTCCTCTCGGACTAACCATCCGTCTGGGGGTGAAATGTTGTACTCAACTGGACCTGGGCACCTAACCCACGCTGCACCGATCACTAGAAATGCGAGGTAAACTGCGGACCTTGATCCGAAATAATAGATATGGGCACCCCATGAAGGCGAACGATCTCCCATATATAAATCTCTGCATACCTCTCGGATGAATAGGTGGTGGCAACTGGGATGAAATGCGATGACTTAGTCAGCCTATCAACAATAACCCATATATCATCAAACTTCTTCCGAGTCATCGGAAGGCCAGTAACAAAATCCATGGTAATTCTCTTCCACTTCCACTCGGGAAGCTCAATCCTCTGAAATAATCCACTGGTCCTCTGATGCTCGTACATAACTTGCTGACAATTTAGATAACGAGCCACATATGCAACAATGTCTTTCTTCATTCTACGCCACCAGTAATGCTGTCTCAAATCCTGATACATCTTTGCGGTGCCCGGATGAATAATATAAAGAGAACTGTGGGCCTCCGCTAAGATCGATTCTCGAATACCATCAACATTGGGCACACAAACTCGCCCATGCAACCTCAATATGCCATTATCTCCCAACAGCATCTCCTTGGCACCTCCCATCTGCACCGTATCTCTCAAGACACACAAATGGGGATCATCAAACTGTCGCTCCCGGATACTCTCCATCAATGACGAGCAAGCAACTGTGCAATCTAACACCCTACTGGGCTCAGAAATATCCAATCTCACAAATCTATTGGACAAGGCCTGAACATCCAGGGCAAGCGGTCTGTGGCTGACCGGAATATATGCAAGACTACCCATGCTGGCGGACTTTCTACTCAATGCATCAGCCACCATATTGGCCTTCCCTAGGTGGTATAAAATAGAAACGTTGTAATCTTTTAACAATTCAACCACCTCCGATGTCTCAAATTCAGCTCTTTCTGCTTGATCAAGTATTGAAGGCTCTTGTGATCCGTGTACACCTCACACGTCACACCATACAAATAATGCCTCAAGATCTTCAAGACATGAACAATGGATGCCAACTCTAAGTCATTAACTGGATAATTATTCTTGTGGATATTCAACTGCCTCGAAGCATATGCTATGACTTTGCCGTTCAGCATCAACACTGCGCTAAGCCCGATGCGGGAAGCATCAAAATATACAGTATAGGGCCCGGATCTCGTGGCCAAGATCAATACCGGTGTCGTGGTCAGGAGTGTCTTGAGCTTGTGGAAGTTCGTCTCGCACTCATCTGACCACCTGAACTGGGCACCCTTGTGAGTCAATCTAGTCATCGGGGCTGCGATGGATGAAAACCCCTCCACAAAACGTCTGTAGTAACCAGCTAACCCCAAGAAGCTCCGAACATGTGTAGCTGAAGTAGATCCATGCTAGTTCTTGACTGCCTCTATCTTCTTGAATACCCTCTGCTGATACGACATGACCCAGGAATGCTACGTAACTCAACCAAAATTTGCACTTTGAGAATTTGGCGTAGAACTGGCTATCCTTCGGAGTCTGAAGAACCACTCTGAGGTGGTGCTCATGCTCCTTTTGACTTCGGGAGTATACCAAGATATCATTGATGAACACAATCACAACTAAATCCAAGTAAGGCCTGAACACTCGGTTCATCAACTCCATGAATGTTGCCGGGGCGTTGGTCAACCCAAACCGAGTAAGAAAAGTTGTCTTGGGTACATCAGACGCCCTAATCCTCACATGGTGATAACCAGACCTCAAATCTATCTTCGAGAACACCTTAGCACCCTAAAGGTGATCAAACAAGTCGTCAATCCTCGGCAGTGGATACTTGTTCTTAATCGTCACCTTGTTCAACTGCCGGTAATCAATGCACATCCTCATCGACCCATCCTTTTTCTTCACAAACAACATTGGTGCACCCCAAGGGAACACATTGTCTCTAATGAAACCCTTATCAAGCAAGTATTGAAGCTGCTCCTTCAACTCTTTCAACACTGGCGGGGCCGTACGATACGGTGGAATAGAAAAAGGCTGAGTGCCCGGGGCCAGATCAATACAAAAATAAATATCCCTATCGGGCGGCGTACCCTGCAGTTTAGAAGGGAAAACCTCGGGGAACTCCCGAACAATAGAAAAAGAGTCGATAGATGGAACCTCTGTGATGGAGTCGCGAACATACGCCAAATATTCTAAGCATCCCCTCTCGACCATACGTCGAGCCTTGACATATGAAATACCACTGCGGGTGGCATAATCTGGGGTCCCTCTCCACTCAAGTCGGGGTAAATCTGGCAAGGCCAAGGTCACAATCTTGGCGTGACAATCCAAGATAGCATGATTTGGGGACAACCAATCCATCCCCAATATAACATTGAAGTCCACCATGTCTAAAAGCACTGGTCTCAAGACCCTCAAATACCACTATACAAGAACGATGCACTCGGTCGACCACTATAGAATCACCAACCGATGTGGACACGTATACAGGAATACCCAAAGCCTCACTAGGCATGACAAATAGGGTGCGAAATAAGACGACGCATAGGAATAAGTAGATCCCGGATCAAATAATATTGAAGCACCCCTATCACAGACTAGAATAGTACCTGTAATCACAGCATCAAATGACTCGGCCTCCGGCCTGGCTGACAATGCATAACAATGGGGCTGGCCCCCACCTCCCTGAACTATATCCCTGGGTCGATCTACTGCGGGCTGACCCCTACCTCTGGCTGTCCGAGCTCCACCCATATGGTCTCTCTCTCCACCTCTATGATCCCTACCCCTGCCTCTAGCTGGCTTGGCGGCATGTGGATCACTTGTTGCCTAAATCGTAGGGCACGGACCCTACTGCTAAGAAATACTCGAGGCTCGAGGGAAATACCTGACAATATGACCTGGGTCATCATAACTATAACATGCCCTCGGCTGCTGGCCCCGTCGACCTGTAGGTCCTCCCGTGACGCTTTGAAGTGGTGGTGCACTGATGGGGGCTGATGGTGCACTGAAGGACTGCTGGCCCGTGTAATACTGCTGATGACTACCACCGCCTGGTGTACCATGAGAAACCTGAAGTGCCGACTAGAAAGGTCTCGGGGTATGGCCCCTGTCATGGAAATCCCTACCTCCACAAGAGGCACCACTAAATCTTCCCGAATGTCGAGGCCTCTTGTCTGAACCCTGGCTACCTCCTCGAGCCAATGCCATCTCTACTCGGCGGGCCACATTGGCCGCCTCCTGGAAAATAATATCACTACCAACTCCCATAGCCATCTGAAGGCGAATCGGCAGAAGCAATCCGCTAATGAACCTCCGGACCCTCTCCCGATCAGTAGGGAGTATCACCACTGCATGGCGTCCCAAGTCAAAAAATCTAGGCTCTTACTGCGTAACTGTCATAGAGCCCTAATGAAGATGCTCAAACTATCTGCGAAGTGCCTCCCGCTGAGTGACGGGGAGAAACTTCTCCAAAAATAGCTCTGCGAACTGATCCCATGTCAAAGCTGGGGACCCTGCTGGTCTAGATAGACAATAATCTCTCCACCAAGTCTTGGCAGAACCCACAAGCCTGAAAGTTCAAAAATCGACCCCATTGGTCTCCACTATCCCCATAGTCCTGAGGATCTCATGACAAGTGAACATAAAATCATGGGGATCCTCCTAGGAAGCACCACTAAAAGTGGTAGTGAAAAGCTTCGAGAACATATCAAGTCTCCACAAAGCATCAGAAGACATGGCCGACCCGTCTCCAGCCTGATCTGTAGTACCTGCCTGAGCTGCCACGAACCTGAGTCTGGGGAGCTACCTGCTCCAGAGTACGTGTAGCACGAGTGTAAAGCCCTCCTCCAGCCTGAGAAGTGGCTGGTGCTACTGGCAGCAATCCTACTCTGGCCACACTGTCCATAAAGCCTGCTATGCGGACAAGAGCATCCTGAAGATCTGAATAAAACATCACTCCTCCTAGGACCTGAGCTGGGCCTACTGGAACTGGTGGAGTTGGAACCTCCACATCGAAGTGAATATTAGGTTTCACCTCTGGTATTACTGCCTGGGGCTGAGCTCTACCTCTACCACGGCCTCGGCCCCTGCCACTCGCGGGATCTACTATTGGGGGCTCGGGATGCTGCGCGGAAGAAGAAGAAGCACGTGTTCTCGCCATCTGTGAGAGAACTGAGTAGAACGAAAATCAATATTTGAGAAACAGAATTGCACGACAAGAATGAAAAAGGTGAAACTTTCCTAACTCAGCAGCCTCTGGGGGATAAACACAGACGTCTTCGTACCTATCCCTCAGACTCTACCGAGCCTGTCCATGAATTGTGAGACCCAAGTAACCTAGTGCTATGATACCAACTTGTCATGACCCGAATTTAGCCACCATCGGGAGTCGTCATGGCACCTACTGTCGAAGCTAGGCAAGCCAACCCTTATATTCATTTTTCACAAACTTAATCTAAAACAAGTCAAATACTAGAATAATTAATTAAAACATGCGGAAGTCTTTTAATAACAACAATGAAATCAAGGTGCGTAACAACTAACAACAAGTCTCTACCAGTATCTCGTGTCACTGCTCACGGACAACTAAAGAGTACTGAAAACAATATTCTGAAAGAAATACATTATATGTCTGTTTGATACAAATAAAACAAACCAAAAAAAATAGAGGGGACTCAGGGCCCGCGAACGACAGCGAACTACCTTAGAATCCCTGGACTGAAGCATCACTCCCGATCTAAAGCTGTGGTCCGTAGACTGGGTCCTGACCTGTGCACAAAAAGGCACAGAAGCGTAGTATCAGCACAACCGAACCTATGTGTTGGTAAGTGCCCGGCCTAACCCCGGCGAGGTAGTGACGAGGCTAAACCGGACCTACCACAATCAACCTGTACAGATGTATGTGCAGAAACCGAATATAACAAAGTCTTAACATATAATGGCAAAGGGACATGCTGGGGGTATAGCAGTTCAATTATCAAATCATCAACACAAAGAAAGGAACACGGTATAAGAAACACCAATAAGAGAAAGCCAATGAAACAAAAGTTGCACGGCACCACCCATCGTTCGTTTACTCTCGTCCTCACCCAATCAATAGCACCACTCCATCTTATGGAGGAAACCAATAGCACCACTCCATCTTTAGGAGGAAACCAATAGCACCACCCCATCTTTTGGAGGAAATCAATAAGTACCACTCCATCTTGTGGAGGAAATCAATAAGTACCACTCCATCTTGTGGAGGAAATCAATAAGTACCACTCCATCTTGTTGAGGAAATAAATAAGTACCACTCCATCTTGTTGAGGAAATCCATAAGTACCACTCCAACTAATTGAGGAAATCAATAAGCACACGGCATCACCCATCGTGCTTTAAACACACCCTCACCTAAACAATAAACACAAATATTAGGGTGAGGGTATGGACAACAATAATAATCATCCCGGCAAGGGAGAACAATGCAACAACAAGTCCCGGTAATGGAAACAATTTAACAACAAGTCCCGGCAAGGGAAAACGATGTAACAACAAGTCCCGGCAAGGGAAAAATACCAACAACTCATCTTTGGTTCATTTACTTCTCATCTTTCACTTCATAGAGCTTATACGAAGAATTTACCACAATTATTCAGTTCCTTCGCAATTTTAATAACAAAAATGACAACACGGTTATGCTTGACTCGGGTGCATAGGTAACCGTCACAATACCTATATACAGACTCCACATAGCACATAACAATTAACATAATCCTATTCTCTCAAGTCAAAGTTAGATCGAACACTTACCTCGAAGTCTTCCAACTCAACTCACGCTTCTAGGAAAGCATTACCCCTCGCGTTCGCTTCAAAACCAATTTTAAATCAATTCGGATGCATAAGAATGAAATTCCTAAAGTTTCACCCAAAAATTCCCAAAATTCCCCCAGCCCACATGGTCAAAACTTGAGGTTCGAACCAAAACCGGTTTACCACTTCCCCCATGAGTTCATATATGCAATTTGTTTTGAAATCTGATCCAAAATTGAGGTCCAAATCCCCAATTTTAGTAAAACCTAGGTTCTACCAGGAAATCCCAATTTTTAAACAAGGAAAGCTTTGATTTATGGATGAAATCATGTTGGAAGATGATAAAGATTAAAGAAAACTAGTAAAAATTAACTTACATTTGGTTTGTGGACGAAAGGGGTTCGAGAGAAATCGCCTAAGGTGGTTTTGGGTTTTGAAAATATGAAAAGTGAGGTTTAAACTTGGTAAAGTATCAGCTGCAGAGGTGCAGGTATCGCAAATGCGATATTAACTTCGAATTTGTGATACTGGGAAGAAATAAAGGGACCTCGCAATTGCGAGAAACATGTTTGCAATTGCGAACTGGGCAGGAACAAGGGGGACTCGCATTTGCAAGTTAAGGTTTGCAAATGCGAACGTAAGCTTGGGCTGGGGAAACTCGCTTTGCGAGATTGGACTTCGCATTTGCGAAGTCTGGCCAAGATAGGGGGATTGCATTTGCGATTTTTGTTTTCATATTTGCGAGGAGCAATCCAAAGTGGAGGACTCGCAATTGCGAGGCAGGCTTCGCAATTGCGAAACTTGCAGACACCAGCTAATAAGAAATGCACAAAAAGAGCCTAACACCTATCCAAAACTCACCGGAGCCCTCGAAGCTCCAACCCAAACATTCACCCAGCCTCAAAAACATCATACGGACTTACTCGTGCGATCAAATCGCCAAAATAACATCTAAATCAAAGGATCAGCCTTCAAAACTCATGATTTTCATTTCAATTTCAAAATTTTCAAACGTTTCCATTTATTGTCTGAATCACGTCAAACGATGTCCATTTTCAACCAAATTTAATAGATAGCGCTTAACGCCCATTTAAGACTTGTAACGGTCGTGGGAACAAAATTACGAGCCTGATACCATCACTTTTGATCATACTGTCATTTCAATTTTTCCTTAAGCGGTTTTAAAGACAATTTCACAGAAAAGCTCCGTACTCGGACCTGGGACATCAGATTCCGAATCCAGGGATACGATCGGGTCCCAAATTTCATTACGGGACCTCCAGAACTGTCAAATCACGGTCCGTGTCTATTTACCCAAAACGTTGACCAAAGTCAACTATAGCTATATTAGTATCAAAATTCATAGTTTTTAACACAGAATTCAAATATATTCACATAAAAATCTTCCGGCTTCGCGCTTGAACTGCGCAGGAAAAAACGAGGAAACCAAATTAGAGGTTTTCAAGGCCTTAGAAGTGCAAAGAAAGGGAGAATTATGGTAATAACCCTTTGGGTCGTCACATCTTCCACCTCTAAAACAATTGTTCATCCTCGAACGGAAAAAAGAAAGGAGTACATGAGTCGGGGAATAGATGGGGATAACGGCTCCGCATATCAAACTCAGACTCCCAGGTCGATGCCTCAGGAGGCAGACCTCTCCATTGAACACGCACTGAAGGGAAACTCCGCGACCTCAACTGTCGAACCTGCCCGTCTAAAATAACCACCGGCTCCTCCTCATATGGCAGATCCTTGTCCAATTGGACGGTGCTGAAATCTAACACGTGGGTGGGATCACCGTGATACTTCTGAAGCATGGATACATGAAAAACCGAATGCACGACAGACAAGCTAGGTGGCAATGCAAGCCTATAAGCCGTCTTCCCCACACGGTCAAGAATCTCAAATGGGCCAATATACCTAGGGCTAATCTTTCCCTTCTTCTCAAACCTAATCACGCCTTTCATAGGAGATACATGAACCAATACTCGCTCACCAACCATGAAAGCAACATCCTTGACCTTACGATCTGTAATACTCTTCTGCCCGGACTGAGCTGACCGAACTATGTCCTAATGATCTTGACCTTATCCAAGGCCTCCTATACAAAATCTATACCCAATAAATGAGCCTCTCTCGGCTCAAACCATCCGACTATGGAACGATACCGCCTACCATACAACACCACATATGGGGCTATCTGAATGCTAGACTGGTAGTTCTTGTAGGCAAACTCCGCTAAAGGCAAGAACTGGTCCCACGAGCCTCCAAAATTAATAACACATGCTCGGAGCATATCATCAAGAATCTAAATGGTCCTCTAGGATTAACTATCCGTCTGGGGGTGAAATGTTGTACTCAACTGGACCTGGGTACCCAACCCACGCTGCACTGCTCTCTATCAATGCGAGATAAACTGCGGACCCTGATCCGAAATAATAGATATGGGCACCCCATGAAGGCGAACGATCTCCCTGATATAAATCTCTGCATACCTCTCGGATGAATAGGTGGTGGCAACTGGGATGAAATGCGCTGACTTAGTCAGCCTATCAACAATAACCCATATATCATCAAACTTCTTCCGAGTCATCGGAAGGCCAGTAACAAAATCCATCAGAATTCTCTCCCACTTCCACTTGGGAAGCTCAATCCTCTGAAATAATCCACTTGTTCTTTGATGCTCGTACTTAACCTGCTGACAGTTTAGATAACGAGCCACATATGCAACAATGTCTTTCTTCTTTCTACGCCACCAGTAATGCTGTCTCAAATCCTGATACATCTTCGCGGTGCCTGGATGAATAATATAAAGAGAACTGTGGGCCTCCGCTAAGATCGACTCTCGAATACCATCAACATTGGGCACACAAACTCGCCCCTGCAACTTCAATATGCCATCATCTCCCAAAGTCATCTCCTTGGCACCTCCCATCTGCACCGTATCTCTCAGGACACACAAATGGGGATCATCAAACTGCCGCTTCCGGATACGCTCCATCAACGACGAGCAAGCAACTGTGCAAGCTAACACCCTACTGAGCTCAGAAATATCCAATCTCATAAATCTATTGGCCAAGGCCTGAACATCCAAGGCAAGCGGTCTCTGGCTGACCAGAATATATGCAAGACTACCCATGCTGGCGGACTTTCTACTCAATGCATCGGCGACCACATTGGCCTTCCCTAGGTGGTATAAAATGGAAACGTTGTAATCTTTTAACAACTCCAACCACCTCCGCTGTCTCAAATTCAACTCTTTCTGCTTGAACAAGTACTGAAGGCTCTTGTGATCTGTGTACACCTCACACGTCACACCATATAAATAATCCTCCAGATCTTCAAGACATGAAAAATGGCTGCCAACTCTAAGTCATTAACTGGATAATTCTTCTTGTGGATATTCCACTGCCTTGAATCATATGCTATGACCTTGCCGTTCAGCATCAACACTGCGCCAAGCCCGATGCGGGAAGCATCACAATATACAATATAGGGCCCGGATCCCGTGGGCAAGATCAATACTGGTGCCGTGGTCAGGGCTGTCTTGAGCTTCTGAAAGTTCGTCTCGCACTCATCTGACCACCAGAACTAGGAACCCTTCTAAGTCAATCTAGTCATATGGGCAGGAACAAGGGGGACTCGCATTTGCGATATAAGGTTTGCAAATGCGAAAGTAGGCTTGGGCTGGGGAAACTCGCATTTGCGAGATTGGACTCCACATTTGCGAAGTCTGGCCAAGATAGGGGGGATCGCATTTGCGATTTTTGTTCTCGCATTATCGATGAAGCAAGCCAACGGGGAGGACTCGCAATTGCGAGGCAAGCTTCACAATTGCGAAACCTGCACACACCAGCTTATAAGAAATGCACAAAAAGAGCCTAACATCTATCCAAATCTCACCCGAGCCTTCGGGGCTCCAACCTAAACATGAACCCAACCTCAATAACATCCTACGGACTTACTCGTGCGATCAAATTGCAAAAATAACATATAAATGAAAGGATCAACCTCCAAAACTCATGATTTTCATTTCAAGTTCAAAACTTTCAAATTTTTCCGCTTTTAGTACGAAACACGTCAAACGACGTCTGTTTACAACAAAACTTTACAGATAGCGCTTAACGCCTATTTAAGACTTGTACCGAGCGTCGTAACCGAAATACGAGCCCAATACCATCACTTTTGATCAAATTTTCATTTCCATTTTTCCTTAAGCGCTTTCAAAAACAATTTCACAGAAAAGCTACGTACTCAGGCTTGGGACATCGGATTCTGATTCTGGGGATACGCTCGGGTCCCAATTTCATTATGAACCCTCCGGGACCGTCACATCGCGGGTCCAGTTCCTTTTACCCAAAACGTTGACTAAAATCAACAATAGCAATATTAGTATCAACATTTATAGTTTTTGACACATAATTGAAATATTTTGCACATAAACATCATACGGTTTCGTGCACGAATTGCGCACGCAAATCGAGTAAACCAAATAAGAGGTTTTCAAGGCCTCAGAAGTGCAAAGAAATGGAGAATTACAGTGATGACCCTTTTGTTATCACATGTTGTGCCGTATTTACCATTATATGGAGACATTGAGAGCCAAGCGCGAAGTGTGATGTCGTTCCATTATTATTGTTTCATGGTGATTTTAGAGCAAAAGCACATTGGTGATGCCGTGCAGTTTTAATTCATTATGTTTATCCATTTCGTTGGCTGAAGGTTTATTTACTGTTTCATGTTGTCATTTCCTATTGTAGTACTGTATCTTGTTGGGACATCGGATTCTGATTTTGGGGACGTATATTCTAACCGTATCTTATTATGTTGTACGTATATTCTCGTCTATACAGGTTTATTTTTGTGGGTGTACTATCATAGCTTTGTCACTACCTCGTCAAGGTTAGGCTCGACACTTACGGAGTACATTGCGTCGGTTGTACTCATACTATACTCTAAACTTCACGTGCAGATTTTGGTACTGGTCCTAACTGTCCGTTAGGCGCATCAGCTTGGATTAGCTTATTTGGAGACTCGAGGTAGATCTCCTAGCGTCCGTAGACCTTGAAGTTCCCTTTTTCTCTTTCCCTATTCACTGTTTACTTCACTCGAGACAGTTGTACTTATTTCAAATTCTATTTGTATAGTGTCTAGAAGCTCGTGTACTTGTGAATCCAGATCCAAGTTGTACTAACTATTGGATTACTATGCTTTTCGTACTTTATTTGGGCTTCATTTCTGTTTAATTGGCTAAATTGTTCAAAGTGTTTAAAATTGGCAATGAATTACTTTAATGTTGACTTTCCTAGCAAGTGAAATGTTAGGCGCCATCACGATCGTGAAGATGAGAATTGTGGATCATGCCATTTAATCAGATGTGTGTCTTTCTGTATTCATGCTGGTTAATTTTGAGACCCTATGGTACCAAATTCTTCATATGAAAAACCACAACATAGGCTTCAATTTAATTAGCTTCTTGAAGATTATATTAACATCCCTGTTTTATTTTATATGGCATTATAGTTTTATTAATTTGTATCGAAAAGATTGTCATCATTATATATTTGGAAGTAATTTAAGTTCAGTGTTTTATTTTACTTTTAATAGAATATCTTTTATAACCATAATTTATAATATATTTAAGATAATATTTCAAAAATTATTCCAGTCAAACTATGCCACATAAATTGAAATAATCGTATATTTGATTTGGATTGGTTTTTTCTTTTCAAGCCCTTTTATCTATCCACCTTGAGTTTTCAATACCAATTCGAGTGCCTTCAACAAAAAATTAACACATTATTTCTTTCAACAAAATCGATCTTAAAGTGGGTTATAAGAAATTAAAAAAAATAGATTTACCCATTTGCTCTATCGGTCGATGGCTCGATGGGTTCTTTTTTTAGATTCATCGTTGAATAAAATATGGGAGGGTAAATTTCACAAATAGTCGTATAACTATAATATTTTTTTCATCAAAGTCATATAACTATGTTTTTCATGTAGAAATCATAAAACTTTCACTAATTCACATAAAAATCATAATGATCGGAAAATACAGCTTTTCGATAGTATTTCCTTATTTTTATTTTTATTTTTATTTTCAATCTAATAAATAATAGCGCAATTAAAATAGGATAAATATATATATATATATATATATATATATATATATATATATATATATATATATATATATATATATATATATTTAGCTGCTCCCAATATAATAGTCGATAAAGTGTATATTTTGCTATATATATATATATATATATATATATATATATATATATATATATATATATATATATATATATATATATATATATATATATGTGTGTGTATATATGTTGTCACACCTCCTTTTTTACTACAACCGCAAGCGCATAAAGGAGTTTTCTAATTAAAGGACAATCGGAACGGATTTATTATTATTTATTCAGAGTCACCACTTGGGAGATTATTTGTGTCCCAATTCACCGGTTGAATCCCGATCCGAGGAAAATATGATTCAGTTAATAGTTCGCGAACCAAAAATCCGAGTACGGAATTCTGTTAACCCGGGAGAAGTTGTTAGGCATTCCCGAGTTCTGTGGTTCTAGCACGGTCTCTCAATTGTTGTATTTTATTTTACCTAATTTCAACATGTTCTAGCTTGTGTGCCTTTTATTCGTAAAATACATTTATTATTATTTTAATGAGAATTACAATATCGTAAAAATGTGTCTCGAACCACGTCACATCAGTACACCTGTGGTGGTCAACACGCTTCGACTCTTTTGAGATTTGGAATTGGGTCACATAAACGTGCATTCGAATTTTAGGAAGGTAATTTTATTAAAGTGCGCGGCTAAAGATACTAACGCGTTTTTAGCTTTTGGAAGGCCGTGAAATTCGCTAAACGGCTCATCCCGAAGTCTAAAAATAATATAATATTTATTGAGGACCTCGTAATTTGTAGTTTTATTTGGCGAGACTCGTCTCACTTTATTATTTAAAGGTAAGCATGGGAGCGACTATAATTAATATATTTTATCTCTAACAATAAAATAAAGGTCCTAGTTAATTCTTCAGATATGCCTTTAGGCTCAAGCACAAGCCCAAGGCATATGAATTAAAAGCCAGTCCCTAAACCAAATCCAGTCAAACGTAGGCCCTGGCCCTACTGAAGCTGCACCAATTTAAACGGGCTACATAAGCTTTGCCAATTTATAACTCAGAAACAATGGTGTGATGTTAAAAATGTCAAGGGCTCGACACTTTGGGCCTAAGGTTAAAAAAGTTTTCCCAGATGTGATTAAGTACGTTCAAGTGTAACTGATAAATACGGCTTCCAGATCGAACCCAGACAGGGACATAGAATTATGCCTGGATGCAAATTCAAACGTCCTAACCCTCTCAACCAATTAGGCGATTACTTATGCTTTGCTTGAGATTCGATAGTAGTAACAGCCTAATTGTTATTTCAGTTAAAACAGACCAATCTTATGTTTCCCTGATTAAAACAAAATTGAAGTTAACACTGAAACATGAGTTAATAATTAAACATAATTAACAAAAGGAAAGTAGATCACATTATCCTATGCTATACTAACAACACATTGAATCAAATTAACATCACTAATTAACTGGGCCAACTTAACAGTCCAAAGAATTCCTACACGAGTTCAAATAGCAAGTTTAACAGTCCAGGTTTTAATGTATCATATGCGCTGAAATTAAACCATTACATAATTCTAAACTAATTGCATCCATAAATATTCACAATGAGCACAGCTTTGAATCATCACTTCATTTCATTTCAATGGAAGAGTACATCACTTGTGAGGTCAAATGTGTGTACCTGAAAGTGATTTTATAACAGAAGAAGAAAAAGAAGGTCAGCTTTACTGAAACATTATTCAACACAGCAAAAACAGATTCAACAGCGACAACCAACAGTACAGGAATGATTCAAACCTAGAATATTTCAACAGAAACAAACATCCACAGCAAATGACCCTCAACAGCTAATTAAACGTCAGAAATTTCTCAAAATCGACAACCAAATCTGTGAATCAATAGAAACTATGAAACAATTGCTAAAACTTATACTGCATTTCTAGATGAATGAATCAGTAGTGGTATCTTTGATTTAAATAGTTTTCTTACTCTTTTTTTTTTGTTTTTCTATATAGAACTAAGATCTATAGGCAGAATTTAAACATGAAATTTTAAAATTGGATCAGATCCTCTAGGGAATTTTGGAAGGAAATGATATGGCTGAAAAGAAGACCTTTCACTAAGGCATAGGACTGCCATTTTATAGGCAAAGTGCGGGGCAACGCTCCAATTTTTATTTTTTTCCTTGTTCGTTCTTTTATTTTCAGTTTAGTACTCTATTTTTAAACTTGCTACCCAAGCTAATGCCTTAAACTTTCTAAATTTGAAACTAGCCTCCTATTCTATAATGTTCTAGGGCACTCTGCAGCAGTGCATCCTACGTCAAAACCCCAAATCACCCCAGAGTTCAACCTAACTAAGGACTATGGTTAACAAATCCTTTGAACAATAGTAATTAACAGGAATGTTTAAACTATAACAAATTTACCAAACTAACTCACAGGATGCAAAACTAATTAACAATCATCATCAAGTTGAAGTCAACCACAAATAAGCAAAAATGATAAAAAAAAAAATCAACCAAGCAAAGGCTAAATTAAAATCTAAAACCAAATTAGCACCATTTCATTGAACAAAACCAATACTGGACCAACATGAAACAAATTATAACATACCTAATAGCAAACAAAAAATCAAGATAGAACAAGCAAGAATCAACTAATAGATTTAGCCGGAAAATCAAAGCAAAACTAATCAAAAATATCAATGAAAATTAACCGGCTATTAACGAACATTAATATTAAAACAAAGAGAAAATATTAAACAAAATAAAAAGGCATGATTCAAAACTCACTAAAACGGCTTCAACGACTTCCGAATTCGAAGAGACTTGGGTGATTTTGACTTTGCCAATGGTGAATTTCCTTTATTAGGAGAATGAGAGAGCCATGCAGTACTTTACTTGGCTAATTTTAGAAATTTTAGGGTTTCTGGCAACCTTAAACTTGAAATTCGAGACGCCTGGAGATCATTTGAAGAAAACTAATTGAATATTTGGGCAGAGATGGTAAGGAGAACCTATGGTGCGAATTTGGGTTAATTTGGGACAAGTAACATCGTGGCCAAAAAACTTCAAACCATTACTCAAAGAGTTCTACCAGGATTCAAAGGAAACTAGTATTGGATTTGGAATGAAGGGAAGTAGAGGAATGCAGGTGTATTTTTTGGGCGATTGGGGGTGGTAGCGTCGTCGCCTATGGCGGCTCCGGCGAAGATGCTAATGAGTACGAGGAAGAAGAAGATTGTTTTTAGGGTTAGAATAAGTTTGGATGCTTTTATGATTAATGAAGAGAAGCCGTAAGTCGTTGGATCAAAAGGAATGAAGGGCTCAGATTGGATAACGCCAAAACTTCAAAACTTAAAATTTAAAGACTGAAATGTGTTCCTCTGTTATACGGGCGGGCTCCCAACTTCAAAACTTGAAATGTAAAGACTGAAATATATTCCTCTGTTATATGGGCGGGCTCCCAACTTCAAAATTAAAATTTAAAGACTAAAATATATTCCTCTGTTATATGGGCGGGCTCCCAACTTCAAAACTTAAAAATGTAAAGACTGAAATGTATTCCTCTGTTATATGGGCGGGCTCCCAACTTTATAACTTAGACTAAAATGTATTCTTCTGTTATATGGGCAGGCTCCCAACTTCAAAACTTAAAATTTAAAGACTGAAATGTATTCCTCTGTTATATGGGCGGGCTTCTAACTTCAAAAACTTACTTCCTAAAAACCAGTGTTATCTTGCTCTCCCTCACTTGAGTTGACTTACCTGTTCTTCAGACAGGTACCTGTCTTCAAGAAAATTTTCAGAATAATAGAAAATTTTCTGCCCCAGTTTGATAATCTTCCTTGTGGCATGTTTTTCCGCCATCAGTAACATTTCTTATTCCTACTTCAAATCAAAGAAAATTTCATTAGTTCAAAAATGGTGGTTGGTTTGTGGTCTTGAACTTTACGGCGATTTCTCCTTCACTTGCCATAATGACTGATATTTGCTTGTTTATGAACCAACCCCTTTTCTGTCGCCCTCATCATATAAAAAACCCTTTTTCCTGTTCAGACTCAATTTCCTCTATTTGTTGAACTGGCATCTTCCCAATCTTTGTGTCTCACAAGAATCTCAAAGCACGTCCATTGCCCCCACAGTATGTTGTTGCTTCTTAAATCACAACCCCAAGCCCTTTGACCCTGAGGTATATTGCTCCCTTATTTCTCATGATAACTTTCTTTTTCTTCGAAAAACCCGCTTGTTTTTTTCCTAACCACTTCCTTTGTGATCCTTGGCACAGAACATACCTTTTTTGTATTCAGACCCTATGCCATCTGTTTGTTGCACCGCTTTTGCACTGACTTGTACCAACCCTTTTGCCTCATGTGAACCCAAAGCATGTTTATTATCACCTACAGTATGTTGTTCTTCCAAATTGAACCCCCTAGCTTCTGACCTTGATGTCTATTGCTCCTTCGCTTTCCATGATGACATTAATGCTTATTGACTAACCACCTTCTATGTCATTTTCTCCGTTCAATCCCAATGCCTTCTATCTGTTGCATTACTCCTGAACCGACATCTACCAAACCTTTGTGTTTCACCAGGATCCCCGAAGCATATTGATTATTACCAGCTTGGTGCCCTTGTTGTTTTCTTGACTTGTTATCATTTAATATATTGGCCAAATCCAGTTTTGTGCAATTGGAAAGTTGGTGGTGAATTTTGAAGTCATTTATCACTTGTTATAGCCAAACAGACTCAAAAAGAGGAAGTGAACAAATCAGAGGGACGGAGTGAAGGACATAGGAAAGAGATGATTCCTAAAGAGAAAACTACAAAGTGGAAACCTATTAGATATGGAAACCAACTCTAATTACCACGACATGCACCTGTAGACATTCCGCCAATCAAACCTGATTTTTAGCTCTTGTTGTAACTTTACGTTGTGAAACCGGGCTTCAATGCTCCGCTTATCCAATCTGATTTACATTCCTTATTCAACTTGTAGTGCCCGAAGGGTTTTCACCATCAAGCCTCTCTCATTTTATTCTTTTTCTCAACTTACCGTTGCCTCAAGGTGCCCCTGAGGTTTTTACCCCTAAGACTGTCATTTTGATTTCTCTCAGCTTTTATTGCTTTGTGGTACCCGTGAGGGCTTTCATCAATTAGACTCTCTCATTTTTATTTTCATTTTGCTTGTTTGGACCGAAGTGTTGCCCCTCATATGAATAACTTTAACCTGCTTGACTTGGTATTTCTCAAAGACTGATCGGAAGGTCTTTCTTTGGACCGTAATGTGGCTTTTGGATGGGGTTAGACAGAAAGGATATAAAAGGCTCAAAAACAATTCGAATGGGGTTAAAAACAACATCTTTTAGAATCAAATTCTTTCCCGACAATCACGACTTCTGCCCCAGTTTCCTACTTGGTGACTTCTTGGATTTTATTTTGGTATGGCTGAACCTCAGAGGAAGGCTGCCTACGTACCCTTTCGGGATAAAGTTAAACGTAGTTTACGTCATAGAATTTACTTTATTTTTCTCGTTTTTCTCTTTCAGTTCTTCTTTTCTTCTTTTCTTTTAAGTTTTTCTTTTCTTTTCTTTTCTTTTTCTTTCTTTTTCTTTTTTTCCTTTCTTTTCCTTCTTCTTTTTCTTCCCTTTCTTTTCTCTTTTTCTTTGATTTCTTTCTTTCCTTTTCTTTTTTTCTTTTCTTTTCTTCCTTCTTTTCCTTTTTCTTCTTGTCTTTCTCTTTTTCTTTTTTTTATGTACCCATATTTGGCACATGCATTTCTTAATTGTGCCATTGATTCCGAAAGAGGGGTATGAAAGAAAATAAATAAGGCTCAAAGGGGGCTACAAAGGGTAAGGTGTTTAAATAGTAGAACAAAACGCCTTCGTCATTTCAAACATCAAAATATGCCAAATACAAACATGTACAATCAAAATAAAGAAACCATACACAGTATCTATTGAGTGCATCGGAATTGACGGTCATTTCCATACATTTTTCTTCTACATCTTTCAAATGTAATGTGTCGTTAGGCAACACTCTTACTCTTATTACCACGACAAGCCCCCTATCAATTTGGCCAACTTTCTTTTACGGTTTTTTATGTTCTATTTGATCCAGTTTCACATGGTTCGGGCGTCAAACAATCTCAAAACCTCCAAAATGGTTTCATTGCTTCCCGACTAACGTAGCTTTTAAAGATCAGACTGAGAATTATGCGTGCATGTCATGTCACTAGAACCAGCAAAAGACAAAACAAAAGGATAGAAAAGAACTAAACAAAGAAAAGGATTGGGAATAACAAAAGATTGGAATTTGCATTAGACAAACGATAAAGCAATTCGAATAATAAAATAAACAAAACAAACTGGAGTACAACCCTCGAATAAACTTGCATAAAACCTGACCAACACTAAACAAACCGCTGCGACGAAACAAGATAGACAAAATGAAAGAATAAGAGGGTTTGAGTCACAAGACAATATCCGGATCACAACCCTGCAAATAACCCGGACAACAGAAATGACTACAAAATGAACCACCAAGACTCTTCCCTGGCTGATCCAGGTGATCAGTTCATCCACCGTGATCAAGTCATGCATATGAAGTATGGTGGTGCATGTGATGCTTGTCGGCCGCAGTGATTGATGTTATTCAGAATCATTCTTCTGTTGTAGCCTGTTTTGAGTAGGCAGATCCCGGAAGGGTTATGGTGGCTTGGACCACTACGTAGAGATTGGCATATTCGATGGTTATGAGAATCCAGTTGTATGTTGCTATAGTTCTCCCGAAGTGGGTTAAATGAAAAGTTTTATACGATGAAGTGTTAGTCTACAGTGGTTCCAGAGTAGAGATGGAAATCGTGTTCTATCGTAGGTTGGCACATTGGGTGCAGCGAGTAGCATGGAAATTCGAAGGAAAGATCAATGTTGCAACTTGGGCTGGCAAGGATATCACGGGCTCAGGTGAGCAAGGAAGTGGTTGAATGATTAAAGTAAATTGGTATTGTCTTCAGAGTGATTGCTTTTCAGCATTAGTGTATTTGAAGCTTTAAAGGTACGGACTTTATACTTATTTCAGAAGATTGTGGGAGCATGTCCCACAGGAAGATTATGTAAGTGTGACATGTAGTTACTTGATTGACTAAAGATTTAACCAAGTATGAGGATTTTGGTAATATCATAGATTTGAGAATTTAGGCCTGGAGGGCACTTTGTTTATTGGGATATGAACGGAGGAGGTTGCTCTGGTTGTAATGGTTGTTCCTATATGTTATGAGGAAGAATGAGTTACTATAAACCATGAAAGGTCATTAGCCAAGTTGGTGTAATCAGAAATTAGCTTGAGATCAATGGATTAATTTATTTGTGGACAAGGCTTTATATCCGGCTAGTTGTGTTCGTTTCAGTGTGTGTTTAAGTGGGAGACAATGTAACGATCCGACCGGTCTTTTTGAGTACCAGCCTCCGTTCAGCAGTTGGAGGTCGTGAACAACTTCATTTTGGGTATTATGACTTGTTCGCATGGTTGGAATCTAAATTCAAGGAGATCGTAGTTAAATTTAAATAAAAATTTCTATTTTAATAGCTTTAAGTTGAAAGAATGAACTAGGATTGGATTTTTAAGTAAACGACCTCGGAATTAGGATCTGAAGGGTCCAACATTCGTATAATGATATAGGGCATGGGAGTATTCCCGAATCATGTTTCGGATAATCTGGGAGTGCTTTGGCGCATATTGTGGAAGTTAGCGTTTTGGAAGAAATTTCATAAGTTTGGCTTGAAGTGGATTTCAATGATATCGATGTCCATTTTGAATTCCGAGACTGGTCGTAGCTCCGTACAATGATTCTGTATTTGGGAGCGCGATCAGAAGTGAATTCGGAGGTCCGTAGGTTATTTTGGAGTCGTTTGGCTAAAGGTACGAATTTGAAGATTTTTAACAAACTTGACCGGAAGTGAAAATTTTGATATCAGTCTTGAAATACAATATGGTTCTGATAGCTTCGTTAGGTGATTTGGCACTTAAGAGTGTGTCCGGAATATTTTTGTGATGACCCGTGTAGAATTAAGCTTGAATCGGCAAAGTTAGTATTTTGGCCAATTCCGGTTGATTGGTGAGATTTTCATCCGAGGGTCGGAATGGAATTTCTAAAGTTTCTGTAGCTTCGTTATGTCATTTTAGACTTGTGTGCAAAATTTGAAGTCAATCAGACGTGATTTGATAGGATACGGCATCGAAAATAGAAGTTGGAAACTTCAAAGTTCATCAAGCTTGGATTGGAGGTTTATTCATGATTTTAGCGTTGTTTGATGTTATTTTAGGGCTCGAGCAAGTCCGTAATGTATTTTGGGACTAGTTGTTATGATTGGTTGGCGTCCCGGGGGCCTCGGGTGTGTTCCGGGTTGTGATCATGCTCTTATTTGACATTTCAACGCCGTATCTTTGGACTTAAAGGGGTACCGTATTAAGTAAATGAGCTCCAAATTCAGTTTTGTTTGAACCATTAGACCCGTATCAAAATTTCGGAGCCATAGAAAAAAGAATCGTCAAATATAGACATCGTATGAGGGAGTTATGCTCATTTTCATGTCAGGAGAAGATGGTATCTGTCAGAATCGCAAAAGCGGCATTTGAACACGGATGCAGAAACGCAAAAGCGGAAATAGAACCGCAAAAGTGGTCCCACATGTGCGAAAATTTTCCGCAAAAGCGGAAAATGGGCCTGAATTTAAAACCGAGGAGTTTAGTATTTTGGGCATATCTTGAGTTCTAGAGCTCCAATTGAGGTGATTTTTGCGGCATTGCTCTCATCTCAACAAGGAGGTAAATATATCACCTTTATTTTGATGTTTCTCCATGATTATTTCTGTTTTTCTATTTTTATCCGTGTTTGGATGGTAGAAATTGGGATTTTGAGCCACAAAGTCGAAAAATGGTAAATCCTTGATTTGAGGGTCGGTTCATGGACGGAATTGGACTAGTTTCTGGATATACACAATATGAGTTATGGGAAATACTTATATCAATAATTTTTAGAATCCGGGCACGTGGCCTGAGGGCATTTTGGTCATTTCACAAAGTAGAGTTGGGAAATTGTATAGTTTGAATTGTTAGCGAGTATTTGAGTATATTCTCATTAGTTTGCCATTATTTGGCTAGTTTTGGAGAATTTTTGCATTGGTTCAAGCTTTCAAAAAGATGTGAAGCGACGGTTATGAGTCTTCAGAGCGAGGTGAGTCTCCTTTCTAATCCTGTGAGGAGGAAATTACCCCATAGGTGAGTTAAGCTGATTATGTACTCCTATTTGTGGGGGCTACGTACGCACGAGATGACGAGAGTCCGTGCGTAGCTACTATTATGCTATTATCCGGGTAGTCTAGGACCCAAAAACATGTTATACTTGGATCATTTATAAATCATTGATGGCTTGAAATGCTTTAATCATATTAAATTAATAAGCGGATTTCTCAAAAGTCTAAAGCTATGTTTTTTTCAAATTATTAAAAGGGAATAGACCTTACTTGGATATTTGTTCCATGCTGACTGTTTGACTGATTATCTGTCTGCGTGTGATTATATTTCTGTTGGAACGGGTCGATCTCCTCGGTGAAATGGATGCATCTATGGTACTAGCCGCTTGACCCTCAGAAATGCACAAATTTACATTTCTGTTGGAGCAGGCCATCTCCACGGCATAATTTGCGCATGTTCGTGCTGTTATCTTGAACTCATTTGAGTTATTTTATGCCATATTATGGCTTGAGATCAATTATTTAATAATAACAAGAAAACTATGGAAATTTTCCATGAAAGAATTGTATGACTACCTGTTTTCCCATATCTAGATTAGAATCTTTTTTATAAAACAAATTCACTTCTTGGATATATTTTTAACGATAAATAGTCATTGGACTGCTAGTGAGTGTCAGGATTGACCATCTCGTCTCTACTCCTTCGGGATTAGGCGGGACACTCATTGGGTACACATTGTTTTTGTACTCATACTACACTTACTGTGCATTTGTTGCATATGTATATGTGATTTCAGTAGTCTACTGGACATACCAGCACGGATGATACTAGGGACTAGAGAGCTGCATCATTCGAGACGGACGCAGCTAGGGTAGTCCCTTTTCAGTACTGTATTTATTTTCCGTCCACTATATTCCGGTTAGATGATGTATTTTTATTTTTCTCTTATCAGTTGTTTTTCATGCACTTTTGACTCCGGGTTCTGGGATGGTTTGAAATATTGTATTAATTGCTTAACATTAAAAGAAATTTGGTTTGAAAATGGCATTATTTAGAATTTCTAAATATGGAAGAAAAATCATGTATTTCCAAAAGTGTTAGAACGAGATTTGATTAAGTAATCTAGTTGGCTTACCTGACAGCAGTGTCTGGTTCCATCATTACCCTTAGTGAATTTTTGGGTTGTCACAGACGGTTCTTCCAACTTCCTGGGTGGACTTTGATAGCCACTTTCTAGGCCGGTTAAAGGATGTATCTTTCTTTTCCTGCGAGGAGCAACTCTTCTTGGGCTTACCCCATCTATCCATTCCCTTCCGGTGAACTTCTCATTTTCAACATGAAGCTTATCATGGGAGCCCTGCTTGTGCGAGTTAGAAACCTTGGGAGCAACCTCGAAGGGGGAATATTGGGTGTTATGAGTTTTGGCTGGATGTTCATTGTCGAGAACATTAGATGTGATAGTAGGACACTTTTGGAAAAAGATAGTTGGATGACGAGTAATGGAGTTACTAGGGTGGTTTGAAAAGCTATGATAAGCGGGTAAATATGGAGAGTGTGGAGGATCGCCTAGCGTTGTGTCTGGGGTTTGGGTACGGACAGCGTCTAGGAAGCTGGGTGGTGGCGGGGGTGGTGTTTTCCCAGTCATCCATGCCCGATACATGTCTGCCACATGCTGTCTCAACATTTTTACCTCTTCTACCAACCTGTTGACCTGTTCAACCGGCTGCTTTCGGGTACCAGTACTAACCTACTCAATTCTGTTGTTCTCTGTCATTGTCTTTTGCCTTTGTGTTGCAAGGAAGCGTTACTTTAGAACCACAAACCAACCACCTTTTCTGAAATGGCATGCCAAAATGAAACCATCATGTTAGCGTTAGGGCATTTAACACATTGATAATTGCACATTTGAGGAATGAATGCACCTAAGTAGTAGACAATTTCTACTATGCGTTTGCTCGGCTGCTTGCGTTATCCCGACCTTTTCCTATTTCTAATTGCAACTTTTCTTCTTTCTTTCTTCTTTGTTTTCCTCTTTTCTCTCTCTTTTTCGTTCTTGCCTTTACTTTCTCTCATTCCCTCTTGTTTTTCCCTTGTTCCTTTCTTTTGGTTTCCATTTTCTCACATTTGTTTGTATTTCTTCTTTTGTTTTTCACCCGTTTCTCTTTCATTTCCTTTCTTGTTTTTCCTCTGTTTTCTTTTTCTCTCTGTTTCCTTGTTTTTCCGCTATTTTCTTTCTTTTGCTTTCTTCTTTTTTTATTTGGTTATGGTCGAATCCTATGGAGATTTCCTACGTATCATGACCCCGCATGAATCAGACCGAGCATAGTTCTTGCAAATAAAGGGTAAACAATAATAAAGACTTTATTTTGGAATTTTTGATATGCATAACAAAACCAACATTGATTGCAATAGTTTAAAAACTGACAGACTCTGAAGAAAAACGAAATACAGACTCGACCCACATGTTCTAATCAAAAGAAATACAAACTTAAAAACAAACCGAAAAATTCCTTCCCTATATGCCGACCTTAACCAAATGGCTATTTTTACCAACGTTGCCCCTTTCCAATTTCACATGAATTTCGAGGTCGGGGAGGATTATTTTATAACATTCCATAAACATGTTTGTTCTTTTACAACCTTTCGACAATTGAAAGATACTCTAAGGCTATCTTGGCAAGAACGATTTAAGACACAACCGAAGCTGGGCCGGCTTATTTTGAAAAAATTCGAATGGTATTCACTTGACCACTGAGTCTTCTTCTTATTTGTCAAATTAAAATAAAAGACCTGATTTAGCAAACACGGCCTTTCAGCACTTCGGTGACATTAAGGTTGTGCGGGTCAACCGGCCAAAATCTAAAAAATAACCCAAAGGTGGTTGTTTATGCGAAGTCAGCCTTCCGGCGTCCCTTTCAAGAACATTCGGCTATTTTTGACAAAAACAGCATCACCCGACTTATTTTCGACGCCTTTTCTTATTTTTAAAATTAAATAAAAGACCAGGTATTGCAACCACGGCCTTTAAATGCCTCGAGGACTAATATTTAAAGGATGCGTTAGCTAACCGGCCAAAATTCTAAAAATGACCAAAGGTGGCCGTTTATGCAAAATCAGCCTTCTGTCATTCTTTTCGGGAACTTTCGGCTATTTTTTACGAAAACAGCATCACCCGACTTATTTATGACGAAATTTAAAATTCGACATGTTTGGGGCTATTTTTACAAAAGAGGCGGTTGGACCCGATGAGGGTTGCCTACGAATCTCACGCCCTGTGAGACTCAAACCTGCAGAGTTCGGGCAAAGAAACTAAACTATTTTAAAAAAGACTCTTTTTCATTTTGATTTTTGGCATTTCATAAGCAAATAAAACTACTTTTAAAACAAGAATCTTTTTTTCTTTTTCAAACAATAAAACAACCTATTTTCTAAACTAAAAATAAAATACTCTTTTTCTTTTTTCTTTTTTTGTCAACAAACTATAAAACAACCTATTTTTCTATACTAAAAATAAAAGACTTTTTTCTTTTGCTTTTGCTTTCTTTTTGAGTAAAACAAACTATTTAAAAATAAAATATTTTCTTTTTCATTTTCTCAAAATTTTGGTAGAGTTTCGATAGTATGTGGGCATTGGTTTTTTTTGAAATAGGTAATTAACTCTCTACACTGCTATTTCTCTCTTTTTTCTCTTTTTCTAATTTTCAATAATCAAAGAGCCGGTCAACATGGAAGTCTGAAGCAAATAAACGCAGCAAACAGGTAGGATGCATCAGGATGGTCTTTTTCTTTTCAGGTTACTTGTCCTAGACGGACCCAACCCCTGTGTTGAGTCCCCTAGGTCAAATGCAACATAATGCAAATAAGTGTTCCTACTAGGGATTCGACATAAAGTAAAGTTATTCTAGGTTCAAAACATGGGTATTTATTCTAAACAGTGTACCCAACGGACAACTCAAGTCGAGGAGGGGGCTACGTACCGGGGACCCGTGAGATCGTCTGGCTTTGTAACTTATCCGATCGTCTTTCTTATTATAGGATATGACACTAACAAAATAGGGAGTCTCAACCAGTAAGCACATCCCCGGAGGTGAGAAGAGAATGGTTTCGGCACATTTTATATGCAATTCAGATAATATCAAAGCGGTAAACATTTAGCACATTTTAGCATGAAACATGTAGGAAAATCAGATATAGCCAAATACAACAATTATTCTAAGCTCGAATTCTAAACACTGAACAAAACATTCTGGGTTCTCTCCCCCAGCAGGGTCGCTAGAGCTGTCACACCTCCTTTTTCACTACACCCGGAAGGGCATAAAGGAGTTTTTGCAATTAAAGGACAATCGTAACGGGATTTATTCTTATTTATTCAGAATTGTCACTTGGGAGATTAATGTTGTCCCAAGTGACCAGTTGAATCCCTATCTGAGGAAGATATTACTCTGTTAACAGTCCGCGAACCAGAAATCCGAGTAAGGAATTTTGGAGAAGGTGTTAGCCATTCCCGAGTTACGGTTCTAGCAAGGTCGCTCAACTATCGTATTTGATTTTATCTAATTTCAAAACATGTTCTAGCTTTTGTTCCTTTTATTCGTAAACCGCTATTATTATTATTATTTTAATGTGTATTACAACGTCGTGAAAACCCGTCTCGAACTACGTCACAGCAATGCACCCATGATTGTCAACACATTTCGACTCCGTTGAGATTTGGATTTTGGGTCATATAAATGTGCACCCAAATTTTAGGAAGGTAATTTTATTAAAGTGCGCGCCTAAAGATACTAACACGTATTTATCTTTTGGGAAGGCCGTGAAATTCGCTAAACAACCCATACCGAAGTCTAAAAATTAATATAATATTTATTGAGGGCCCCGTAATTTGTAGTTTTATTTGGCGAGGCTCGTCTCATTTTATTATTTAAAGGTAAGCCTAAGAGAGACTATGATTTTCTATATATTTTGTTTCTAATAATAAAATAAAGGTCCTAGTTAATTCGTCAGATATACCTTTAGGCTCAAGGACAAGCCCAGGGCATGTGAATTAAAAGTCAATCCCTAAACCAAATAGTCAGATGTGGGCCCTAGCCCAACTAAAGCGGCACCAATTTAAACAGGCTACATAAGCTTTGTCAGTTTATAACTCAGAAACAAGGGTGTGTTGTTCAAAATGTCAAGGGCTCAACACTTTTGGCCTAATGTTAGAAAAGTTGGCCAAGATGTGATTAAGTACGTTCAGGTGTAACTCATAAACACGGCTTCCAGATCGAACCCAGATAGGGACATAGAATTATGCCTGGATACAAATCCAAACATCCCAACCCTTTCAACCAATTAGGCGATTACTTATGCTTTGCTTGATATTCTAGTAGCAGTCTAATTGTTATTTCAGTTAAAACAAACCAATCTCATGTTTCCCTAATTAAAACAAAATTGAAGTTAACACTGAAACATGGGTTAAATTTTAAACATTATTAATAAACGAAAACTATGTCACATTATCCTATGTTATACTAACAACACATTGAATCAAATTAATATCACTAATTAACTGAGCCAACTTAACAGTCCATAAAATTCCTATACGAGTTCAAATAGCAAGTTAAACAGTCCAGGCTTTAATGTATCATATGCACTTAAATTAAACCATTACATAATTCTAAACTAATTGCATCCATAAACATTCACAATGAGCATAGCCTTGAATCATCACTTTATTTCATTTCAATGGAAGAGTACATCACTTGTGAGGTCAAATATGTGTACCACGAAGTGAGTTTATAACAGAAGAAGAAGAAGAAGAAGAAGAAGAAGGTCAACCTCACTGAAAAACTATTCAACACAGCAACATCAGATTCAACAGCAACGACCAACAATACAGGAATGATTCAAACCCAGAATATTTCAACAGAAACAAATATCCACAGCAAATGACCTTCAACAGCTAATTAAACCTCAGAAATTGCTCAAATTCAAAAACCAAATCTCTAAATCTTCGAATCAGTAGAAACTATGAACCAATTGCTAATAATTAGACTTCATTTCTAGATGAATGAATCAGTAGTGGTATCTTTGGTTTGAACAATTTTCTTTCTCTTCCTTTTTTGGTTTTTCTATATAGAACTAAGATCTATAGGCATAATTTAAACTTGAAATTTGAAAATTGGATTAGATCCTCTAGGGAATTTTGGAAGGGAATTTTATAGCTGAAAAGAAGACCTTCACTAAGGCATAGGAATGTCATTTTATATACAAAGTGAGGGGTAACCCTCCAATTTTTATTTTTCCCCTTGGTCCTTCTTTTATTTTCAGTTTAGTACTCTATTATTTAACTTGCTACCCAAGCTAGTGCCTTAAACTTCCTAAATTTGAAACTAGGCTCCTATTCTAGAATGTTCTAGGGCACTCTACAACATTCCATCCTACGTCAAAAGCCCAAAATACCTCTGAGTTCAAACTAACTAAGGACTGTGGTTAACAAATCCTTTGAACTATAGTAATTAACATGAACGTTTCAACTATAACCAATTCACTAAACTAACCCACGGGATGCAAAACTAATTAACAATCTTCATCAAGTTGAAGTCAATCACAATTAAACAAAACTGGTAAAAAATCAACCAAGTAAAGGCTAAGTTAAATCCTAAAACCAAATTAGCACTATTTCATTGAACCAAACCAATACTGGACCAACATGCAACGAATTATTACCTACCTAATAATCAAACTAAAATCAAGATAGAACAAGCAATAATCAACTAATAGATTTTGCCGAAAAATCAAAGCAAAACTAATCAAAACTAACAATGAAAATTAACCGGTTATTAACGAACATGAACATCAAAACAAAGAGAAAATATTAAACAAAAGAAAAAGGAAAGATTCAGAACTCACTAAAACGGCTTCGACGACTTCCGAATTCTAACAGACTTATGGTGATTTTGACTTTGCCAATGGTGAATTTCCTTTAGGAGAATAAGATAGCCATGTAGTACTTTACTTTGACGATTTTACAAAATTTAGGGTTTCCGGCCAACTTCAACTTGAAATTCGAGACGCCTGGAGATTATTTGAAGAAAACTAATTGAAGATTTGGGAAGAGAATGATAAGGAGAACCTATGGTGTGAATGTGGGTTAATTTGGGACAAGTAACGTCGTAGCCGGAAAACATAAAACCTGTCACGGCCCGAATTTCCCATCATCGGGAGTCGTGATGGCGCCTACTAATTGGAGCTAGGCAAGCCAACTCTTACTTATATTTCCATCTTTAGAAACACCTATTCTAAAACAATTAGCAATAATAATACGATTACTGGAATAAATATATTTAGCGGAAGACTTAATAAATTCTACCAGATGAGATACTGAAATCCCAACAAAAAACACTACCCAAGAACTGGTGTCACAATACTCAAGAGCTTCTAAGAATAATACACATATCCGTCTGAAAGAAGCATAATATTGTCCGTCTTGAATACATGAGATAACAGTCTGAAAAGTAAAGATAGAGGAGACACCGAGTCATGCAGACGCTTGAAAGGCTTCCTTGGTGTCTCGATAATCAAGATGCTAACACCCACGCTACTGCTGTTGCTGCTGTCTGTAACCTGTATCAATGCAAAAGAGTGCAGAGTGTAGAATCAGTACAACCGACCCCATGTGTTGGTAAGTGCCTGGCCTATCCAGGCGAAGTAGTGACAAGGCTAGGACCAGAAACTCACATAAACATGTACAATTCTCTCTCTCTCTCTCTCTCTCTCTATATATATATATATATATATATATATATATATACATACAATAAAATCACAGGAAACAACATTTAATTTTTGGGAAGGTAAACTATGTTCTAGAATAGCAACAAAATATTATGGCAGAAGTAGAATAAAGTAACTTCAATTAAGGAGAACGGGTAAATCAACAACTGCACGGCACCAACCATCGTGCTTTTACTCTCGTTCACACCAATATAGTCAAATAAATTGCACGGCATCACCTATCGTACTTTATCACTCTTCCTCAAGCAATTAACAATATAAAGTAATTCAGTGGTTACACGATATCATCTATCATGCTTTATCACTCTTCCTTAACCAATCAATAATATAAAGTAATTCAGTTGTTACACGGTATCATCCATCATGCTTTATCGCTCTTCCTTACTAAATCAATAATATAAAGTAATTCAGTGGTTACACGGCATGATCCATCGTGCTTTATCACTCTTCCTTACCCAATCAATAATATAAACCAATTCAGTGGTTACACGGCATCATCCATCGTGCTTTATCGCTCATCCTCACCCAAGCAACAATGACAAACAATGGGGCGAGGGAATAAACAAACCGTAATAATAACCACAGCAAGGGAATAATTATATCTCATTTTCTTTTTATTCACTTCTTACTCAATTATCATGCCATCGTTCGAGCCAACGCTCCAGGGGATTTATAATTCATAATTTATTCTCACACTTATCACATTATTTAGAAATTAACAATTAGGTGAGGAAGAGTTACATCAATATCCCATAATCACGAGTAAAGACTCACGGTCATTCTAGACCCCCAACGTATAGATACTCGTCAACATGCCTATACGTCGGACTCTGCACATAGCAATTACCAAATAGACTTAACTCTTATTCCCTCAAGGTAGGATAGATCAAATACTTACCTCGAAGGTTTACGGCAAACTGAATCCTTAACCAATGCCCTTTCCTTTCGAATTTGGCTCCGATTCGATTGTATCTATACACAATTGATTTAATGTCATCAATACTACTCAACAAAATAATCCAAATGGCTAGATATATATTTTACAACATTCTGCCCGTAATAGTGAAAATTGACCCCGGGCCCACATGGTCAAAACATAATGTTTGAATCAATTTCCGACAACCCATTCACTGACGAGCCCGAATATACAATTTGTTCTTAAGTTCGACCTCAGAACGGGGTCTAAATCATAAATTATTTGAAAACCCTAACTATACCCATCTCTAATTTTCTATCTATTTTCACATGTTTAGGCCTAAAGATTTGATTGATGTTGATGAAAAATGAAGAAGATGAGTTAAACAATACTTACCCAAGAAGTTTGATGAAAAATCGCCCCAAAATCGGCCAAAGAAGCTCTTGAAGAAGAGAGAGTTGAGAAAATGGGATGAAAATCCCGTACGTGTTCTGTTTTTGGGTCTTTAAAATCACTGGGCGAAATTGCTCAATGCGATCGCAGGGCATGAGATGTGATCGCGTAGAAGAAAAGAAGGGGGGCTGAACTTTGCTCTATGCGATCGCGGAGGAGTAATGTGATCGCATAGAAGGAATTCTGGGCCTCAACATTTACTCTATGCACTTGCGTAGGAGTAATGCGATTGCATAGAAGGAATTCCGGGCCTCAACATTTACTTTATGCGATCGTGTACGAGTAATACAATCGCATAGAAGGATTTCCTGGACTTCCAGATTTACTCTATGGGATTGCGTAGGAGTAATGCAATCGCATAGAACAAACTGATGACTACAAAATTAACTATATGCGATCGGGGAAGAACCAATGTGATCCCATAGAACAAATTAATGACTTCCCAATTAACTCTATGCTATCGCAGACATGCCTATGCGATCGCATAGAACAAAAACCTGGACACCAGCAACCAGCAAAAACACCAGATTTTCTAAGTCCAAAACACTCTGACACCTATCCGAAACTCACCCGAGCCCTCGGGGCTTCAAATAAAATATGTACACTGACTCAAAAATATCATACAAACTTGCTTGAGTGACCAAATCGCTAAAGCAACATCAAATTCAATGAATTGAGCCTTAAATGCAAGAAATCTTTCAAAATTTCATAACTTCCACAATTTTCAATTTAAGGCCGAAACACGTCAAACGACGTCCGTTTTCAACCAAACTTTACAGGAAGAGCTTAACCAACATGTATGACATGTACCGAGCGTTGGAACCAAAATACGAGCCCGATACCATCACTTTTTGATCAAATTTTATTTTCATTTTTCTTAAATATTTTCAGAAAACAATCTCACAAAAAAATTCTTTTCTCGGGCCTGGGACCTCAGAATTCGATTCCGGGCATACACCAAAGTCCCATATTTTCCTACGGACCTTCCGAGACCGTCAAATCACGGGTATGGATCTGTTTACCAAAAATATTGACCAAAGTCAACTTTATCAATATCAATATCAAAATTCTTCAAATATTTCACATAATTGATATATATCAACATAAAAAAATTTTGGTTTCGCGTCCGGATTGCGCACACAAATCGAGGCAACTAATATATATTGTGTCTGTGATAAATCCAAATATTAATACATATAAAAGAAATGACACCCTTAACGTAAGAAATAGCTTTGGCTTGTTCGTTCAACGCTTCTAATTTATTAAAGAGGACATGATATCGAGTCCTATAGGATACTTTTATTTTTATAGATTTGATTTTTCTTCTTGAAAATATTGTAGCGAACAAGGATGTAACCTTACTCCTTATCCGAAATGGTAAAATTAAACAACTCGAGCCGGTACATATTCATTGACAACAAATAATTAAAACTATTCTAGAACTGTTATGAAATAATTTAAAGACAAGAACAATAATGCAAGAACAAGAGCAATAGAGAGAATAGAGAGAGAGAAGTATTCTTATTGATACTTAGAGATTGTTAGGGATGTATTACAATGGTAGAAGACCCCTTTATTTATAGGGAGTGGGATGATCTAGCTACCAATAATAGGACTCTAGAATCTCTCTAATTAAAGACATTCACCTTAAATAGAAGTCTATTTATAACACTCCCCCTTGAATGTCTATTCAATGATGTGCCTCGTTAAAACCTTAAAACAAAACCCAATGGGAAAAATTAAAGTAAGGATTAAGAGTACACATGTTTGAATATGCGCCTTATTGGTTGCCTCGTTAAAAACCTCGCAAGGAAAACCCGGTGGGACAAAACCTTGTAAGGGAAAAAGAGTGCAACGCGCATTAACTCCCCCTGATAAGAACATCAATTTATGTCCTTAAGTCTTCGCATCCCGATCTTGTGAACTAGCTTCTTGAAGGTTGACTTTGGTAGAGATTTCGTGAACAAATCAGCCATATTGTCGCTTGAACGAATCTGTTGAACATTGATATCACCATTCTTTTGAAGATCATGTGTGAAGAATAACTTTGGTGAAATATGCTTCGTTCTATCTCCTTTTATGAATCCTCCCTTCAATTGAGCTATACATGCTGCATTGTCTTCATACAAAGTTGTGGGTAGTTTATCAACACTTCAAACCACATTTGTCTTGGATATGATGTATTATAGACCTCAACCACACACACTCCCGACTTGCTTCATGAATAGCAATTATCTCGGCATGATTAGATGAAGTAGCCACAATTGATTGCTTAGTCGATCGCCAAGATATGGCGGTTTCTCCACAGGTAAACACATAACCCGTTTGAGATCGAGCCTTGTGTGGGTCGGACAAATATCCAGCATCAGCATAACCAACAAGATCCGGGCTGCAATTCTTGCCATAAAATAAGCCCATATCGGTAGTTCCCTTTAGGTACCGCAATATGTGTTTGATCCCATTCCAATGTCTCCTCGTAGGAGCCGAGCTAAATCTTGCTAAGACATTAACTGAAAAGGATATGTCAGGTCTTGTAGTATTTCCAAGATACATTAGTGCGCCAATTGCGCTAAGATATGGTACTTCAGGACCAAGTAGCTCTTCATTCCTTTCTTGTGGTCGGAATGGATCTTTGTTCACATCAAGTGATCGAACAACCATCGGTGTACTTAAAGGATGTGCTTCATCCATGTAAAACCATTTCAGTACCTTTTTTGTATAGGTAGATTGATGAACAAAAATTCCGTTTGCCAAATATTCAATTTGCAAACCAAGACATAGTTTAGTCTTTCCGAGATCTTTCATCTCGAATTCATCCTTTAGATAATCAATTGCCTTTTGGAGTTTTATAGGGGTTCCAATAAGGTTTATGTCATCGACATATACGGCAAGTACAACAAATTCCGATGTTGTTTTCTTTATAAAAACACACGGGCAAATGGCGTCATTTATATAGCCTTCTTTTAACAAGTACTCACTAAGACGATTATACCACATTCCTCCAGATTGCTTTAGACCATACAAGGATCTTTGCAATTTAATTGAGAACATTTCCCGAGATTTTGAATTATGCGCGTTTGGCATCTTGAGTCCATCGGGAATATTCATGTATATCTCATTATCAAGTGAGCCATAAAGATAGGCAGTAACCACATCCATTAAGTGCATGTCAAGCTTTTCATGGACAGCAAAACTTATGAGATAACGAAAGGTTATCGCATCCATTACAGGCGAATATGTCTCTTCATAATCGACACCAGGCCTTTGAGAAAAACCTTGTGCAACAAGGCGTGCCTTATATCTTTGTACCTCGTTTTTCTCATTTCTTTTGCGTACAAAGACCCATTTATAGCCGACAGGCTTAACACCATTAGGTGTTTCAACTATTGGGCCAAAAACTACACGTTTTGCCAGCGAATTCAATTCTGATTGAATTGCTTCTTGCCACTTTGGCCAATCCTGTCTTTTTCGACATTCTTCAACAGATTGAGGTTCGAGATCCTCACATTCTTGCATAATACTAGATGCGACATTATAAGCAAAGGCATTATCCATCACAATATCCACTCGATTAATATTTGCCTCAATATTAATTGGATTTAGGGATAGTTCCGTATTTTCCAGAGTCTCGGGCTCAATGGATTCTTCATGAATCTCAGAATTTGTTAAATCATGAATTTCCTCATGAGATTCTTTCGTGGTGTCATTTTGATCATTCTTTTTCCTCTTTTTAGGATTTCGATCTTTGGAACCTAATGGTCTGCCACGCTTCAGGCGTGCATTTGACTCATTGGATATGACACTAGATGATTGTGCAACAGGTACATCAATACGGATTGGAACATTTTCCGCGGGAATGTGGGATTTCGTTATCCTCTTCAAGTCCGTAAATGCGTCAGGCATTTGATTTGCTATTCTTTGCAAATGGATAATCTTTTGTACCTCTCTTTCACAAATAGAGGTATGTGGATCTAGATGAGATAATGATGCATTTTTCCACAAAATTTCCTGTTTGGTTTCACCAACTTCTCCCCCTAATTTTGGGAAAAGTGTCTCATCGAATCGACAGTCTGCAAATCGTGCAGTAAATACATCGCCTGTCAATGTTTCGAGGTAGCGAATGATGGAGGGCGATTCAAACCCAACATATATTCCTAACCTTCTTTGCGGACCCATTTTGGTGCGGGATAGCGGTGCTATAGGCACATATACTGCGCATCCAAAAATTCTTAAATGGGATATATTGGGTTCATGACCCAAAACCAATCGCAACGGGGAATACTTGTGGTAATTCGTCAGTCTGAGACGAATTAGCATTGCTGCATGTAAGATGGCGTGACCCCATACCGAAGTGGGCAGCCTCGTTCTCATAAGTAATGGCCTTGCAATCAACTGTAGGCATTTAATTAACGATTCTGCAAGACCGTTTTGAGTGTGAACATGAGCTACAGAATGTTCAACTTTTATCCCGATTGATAAGCAATAATCATTAAATGCTTGGGATGTAAACTCAGCAGCATTATCCAGTCTAATGGACTTGATTGGATTATCTGGAAATTGTGCTCGTAGTCGAACTATTTGTGCCATTAATTTCGCAAACGCAAGGTTGCGTGATGACAACAGGCACACATGAGACCATCTACAGGATGCGTCTATCAAGACCATGAAATACCTAAACGACCCACTAGGTGGGTGAATAGGTCCACAAATGTCCCCTTGTATACGTTCCAGAAACGTGGGTGACTCAGTCCCAACCTTTGTTGGTGATGGCCTGATAATCAACTTGCCTTGATAACACGAAGTGCAAGGATATTCATTATTCGAAAGAATTTTGAAATTCTTTAACGGATGCCCATATGAGCTTTCTATAATCCGTCTCATCATGATCGTTCCTGGGTGTCCCAATCGATCATGCCAAAGTACAAAGGTATTGGAATCAGTAACCCTTTGGTTTACTGTTGAATGTGCCTCAATTGCACTAATTCTTGTCCAATACAGGCCACAAGATAAAGACGGGAATTTCTCAATAACCCTCTTTTGGCCGGAGACATTCTTTGTGATGACGAGATATTCAAGATTATCTTCATCCATTGTCTCAATATGATAGCCATTCCGGCGTACATCTTTAAAACTCAACAAGTTTCTCTTAGACTTGGAGGAGAACATTGCATTCTCTATGATTAACGTCGTGCCTTTGGGCAGAGTTACAATTGCTCTTCCGGAGCCTTCAATCAATTTACTACTTCCAGAGATTGTAGTAACGTTTGCCTTACACATATTTAGTTGAGAGAAATATTTCTTTTCTTTGAGTATTGTATGTGTAGTACATGAATCAACTAGGCAAATACTTTTACAGTTGGACGTTGATCCAAGTTCGCTTTGTGAGATATCCATATTTGCTATCCCATAGTTTGACATACAAAAGAGATACACGAACATAAGAATAAACAAGTTCAATTCGTTTGTGTCACATAATATTTTCAAAATCTGCTGCTAACAGTTGACTAACAAAATCAGATATGTTATCCATAATTGATTACTTTGCAGTTTGAAAATTTCAGTTTAAGCATTTTCTTCAAACAATCGATTGTTAAACACAAACAATCGATTGTTGAACATTGACAATCGATTGTTAAATACACACAATCGATTATTTGTTATTTTGAAAAACTTCAGATCACACTGTCTTTAAGACAATCGATTGTTAAATATAGACAATCGATTGTTGGCTATTTTAAAAAATTCCAGAGCACACTGTTTTAAGACAATCGATTGTTAAGTATAGACAATCGATTGTTGGCTATTTTGAAAAATTCCAGAGCACACTGTTTTAAGACAATCGATTGTTAAGTATAGACAATCGATTGTTGGCTATTTTGAAAAATTCCAGAGCACACTGTTTTAAGACAATCGATTGTTAAGCATAGACAATCGATTGTTGGCTATTTTGAAAAATTCCAGAGCACACTGTTTTAAAACAATCGATTGTTAAGCATAGACAATCGATTGTTGACTATTTTGAAAAATTCCAGATTACACTGTCTAACGACAATCGATTGTTAGACATAGACAATCTATTGTGGATGATTTTTGAAAAATTCCAGATTACACTGTCTTGACGACAATCGATTGTTAGACATAGACAATCGATTGTTGATCAATTGTTTTTCAGCTTTAATGCGAAAAAATTAGATAATCGACTAGTTTTTCAGGCTAGTCGATTACCCTTACTGGAAAATAAAAATATTATTGAAATTTGAGCATATTGAAGACATTCTAAAGAACTACTGCTAACATTGCATCATGAACTAACTAATACGAGCTAATACTAATGACTATTAGTTTATTCACTAACTAATACAAATAAGTAGAACAAAATCAAATAACTCCATCTTCTTTCATCATGGACCCATCACCGATTAGGTGGTCTATTTTCCCCTCGGGTTGCTCAAAGAAGTCTGCCGTATCCAGGTGGGTGATGTCCAAGTTCTCGTCATAGACAAAATATTTTTCAGGGCCTTTTCTCTTTCGAGATGCTTGATAAAGGTGAACCAAGTGTCTTGGTATACGGCAAGTCTTTAACCAGTGCCCTTTCCCACCGCAACGATAACATATAGTTTCTGAACCATTTGCCTTAGGATCTTCATGACCCCGTTTCTGCTTTCGGCGGTTATCTCTCCTTGGGGGTTGACGGACTTCATTGGAACTTCTTCCTTGTCTACGTCCCTGGATATGACCCCGTTTACGACCATGACCATGGCCCTTTTCATGTTTGGCATAATGAGAGTGCACCTTATCTGCTTCAGGCAGTGGTGTAGACCCAGTGGGTCGATTTTCGTGATTTCTCATGAGCATGTCATTATTTCGCTCAGCCACTAGTAGAAGAGAAATCAGTTCAGAGTACTTTGTAAAGCCTTTCTCTCTGTACTGTTGTTGCAGTACCATATTGGAGGCATGAAACGTTGTGAACGTTTTCTCAAGCATATCATAATCGGAGATATTATCTCCACATAGCTTCAATTTAGAAGTAATTCTGAACATTGCAGAATTATATTCAGAAACGGACTTAAAGTCCTGGAGCCTCAGATGAGCCCAATCATATCGTGCTTGTGGCAGAGTGACCAACTTCAGGTTGTCATATCTTTCCTTTAAGCCGTTCCACAAGATGAGTGGATCCTTGACGGTGAGATATTCAATCTTCAAACCTTCATCAAGGTGATAGCGCAAGAAAATCAAGGCCTTCGCACAGTCTTGGGTGGATGCTTTTTCTCTATCTTTGATGGTGTCTCCGAGACCCATAGCATCTAAGTGGATTTCAGCATCCAACACCCATGTCATATAGTTCTTGCCCGAAATTTCAAGGGCAACGAACTTTCTTTTCGTAATGTCAGACATAATCGAAAATTAAATTAGGAAGAGGGAAATACCTTAGATTTTTCGAGAATGGTTCTTGAGACGGTAGAGTCTCGTGCTGATAACGTGTTATGAAATAATATAAAGACAAGAACAATAATGCAAGAACAAGAGCAATAGAGAGAATAGAGAGAGAGAAATATTCTTATTGATACTTAGAGATTGTTAGGGATGTATTACAATGGTAGAAGACCCCTTTATTTATAGGGAGTGGGATGATCTAGCTACCAATAATAGGACTCTAGAATCTCTCTAATTAAAGACATTCACCTTAAATAGAAGTCTATTTATAACTAGAACTGGGTTATTCGAACAACCTTTAAACCTTGAATTTGAAAAAACTGGAGCCGTCATAATAGTGTCTTGAATTATGTTTCTTTATATATGATGTTATTATATATAATTTATTTATTTGCTACCTTCTTTAAGCGTCGACATCGTTTATGAAAAATCCTGCTTACGTTCTTGGTTTTAATAGGATTATTATTTATTAAACTGAAAAGATATATATAAATGTACCGGAAAGTTGTGTTTTTCGTCCTTATGATTTTTCTGTGAATTAGTAAAGATTTTATGATTTTTGTGTATGAAACATAGTTATATAAATTTTGTGAAAACAAGTCATAAATATATGATCATTTGTAAAGTTTGTCAACATGAAAATGTAATTTTGTTACATAAAAAAAATTAGACTAAAGTCTAAGGGTGACTTGTCCCTTTGTATATCATACCATAAGTATTGTTACAATGAAATGTGTAGGTAGGTGATATTAAAATTACAAAACAAATTATGCATTATCATACCAAGTAACCATCACTGTCAAAACTCGATCGGTCTGACAAAGGAATATAACAATCTTTTTCAGCATTATTTATTTTGTCTCTATTGTCATTTAACGATCAGAAAACTAAAACAAGCAAATTAGACAACTGAAAATAGATATCCACTTTTATTTTGTTAAATTTTAAAAAAATAATAGATAATTGATCATTTTATATCTATTTTACGTTTTTTGTTATGTATTACTTTGTCACGATCCAACATCCCGATCGTGGTGGCGCCCAACACACTAATAGGCAAGCCCGACCATTATTCACACTTAACCCAATATGTCAAAATAGCGGATAAAAATATCAATTAATTCAAGATCAAAGTACTGAAGAGTTTAATAAAATACACAACATAATCTCACTAGGACCCGATGTCATGAATATGAGCCTCTAGAATACAGAATATCACCCTGATACATAGTATATCCAAAGTTTAAAAATGCAGAAATAAAAAGGATATGATAGGTGGGAAGAAATCAATGCTACGAACGCCCTGCATCTACCTTGGTACTCCCGAAATGTTGGATCCGCTGATCAACTGGATCTACTGTGCCTGAGACTGCCCTGGATCTGCACATAAGGTGCAGGGAGTAAAGTGAGTACTCCGACCCAGTGATTAATACAATAAAATACAGTCCGAAGATAAGAAATCACGGTAAATACACAAGGTAAGCTAAAATCCAATATACTGCAACATATGGAACTGAGCAGCTAAACAACCGTATAGATACAAATACATGAACGCAATGCAATGCATATGATGGTACATTCCAGTACCCACTGCGATGTGCAGCCCGAACCATCCATATTTATTTATCGTCGCTCACTGGGGGTGTGTACAGACTGCGGAAGGGCTCCTACAGCCCAAGCGCAATATCTTGGTCAGTCATTATTACCTGACCGGTCAGCCATTGTTACTTGACCAATTTATATGATACAATGCGATTGTTACCACTATTCAAGTATATCATACAGTGTCACTGTTACTGCTATTTTAAATAAATCACACAGTGTCATTGTTACCATTGTTTCAAGTATATCACACAGTGTCATTGTTACTACTGTTTCAAGTCACTTTATAATCAGTCTAAAAAATAATATAATAAGCCCCTTGGGCATTTACAAAACAAAAGTTCCCAACCCGAAATACATTTAAAAATATCATTTAAGTTTTCAACACTTAGAATTATGGCTGAATTTGCAAAACATCATTTGAAACCTTGGATTGAAGTTAAATGATATGCAAATCATGCTAAGCAGTAATATCAATAAAGTATGTGTATCAATCACCAGATATATATATATATATATATATATATATATATATATATATATATATTATAAACATCACATGGGGATGGACCAAGTCACAATCCCCAATAGTATCCGACTCCGCACTCGCCATGGAGTGCATGTCAATCATTAATATAGAAAGTACGAGGTTTCAAACCCTCATAACATCATTTACATCTATTACTCACCTCTAGCATGCTAATTACTATTCCATAATGCCCCCTTCTCTCGTATCGACTTGCTCTTGCGTCGAATCTGGCCCAAACCACAGAGAATACATTACAATGTACTAAAGGAAATAACCCAATCGAATATACTCGAAAAACACTAAAAATCACAAAGTTGGCAAAACCTGAGCCCATGGTCCACATCTCAAAATTTAGAAATATTTACACCAATACGACCCTTATCTCGCCACGAGTATATACATACCACAACAAAAATCGGAGTTCATTTGAACCCTCAAATCACCATTTAAGTCTCTTAGGTTTCAAGCCCTAAACTACCATTTTTATCCATAAATTACTTGAGTTTTCAGCTCTAATCCATGTATTTAACTTGGAAATAAGTAGAAACAACTCACCTTTGATACTTGATGAAATCCCCCTAGAAATCCTCTCCAAAATCATCCAAACCAAATGAAAGAAATGAAATAAACAAGCCAAATCTTTGCATAAAAGAATCTGCCCGTGCTTCGTCGAGTTGTACCTTGTATTTGTGCTATACAAGTTGTACATCCTATTAAAATTGTTCCTTGTCGGACACTTTCTGTTTAAACACTCATAACGTGTAGTATAAATATCCAAATGACGAATAGTTTGAAGATTTAAAAACTAGACTCAAAGATCTTTAATTTGATAGGTAGTACACCATGTAACTCTTTATATATCTTGATATATAAGCTTCTAGAGGGCATCGGTAAATTCTGTCAAAATCGCTTCAGCAGCCATTTTCTATCCATCATAACTTTTTGCGATAATATCATAAAATCATGAATGATTTAACTTTATGAAAACTAGAATGTATGGGTTACAACTTTTGTATTTTGCACTTTTTCTGATCTCTTATGGATTACAGGATATGAGCTTCCAAACTGGACTCCTCGCACCTGAAATTTTTCTGGGCACGGCAGAAGCCTAAAAATTTCTGCAATTTTTTTCAAAGATGAAATAGTCCGTTTAACCACTCAAAACTCACTTGAGGTCATTGGGACCTCAACCAATCATGCCAACATATCCCATAACATCGTTCAAACTTGTTCCAACCTTCATAATGCTCAAAACAACATCACAACACCGAATTCGCATCGGAATCAAGCTTATGAACTTCGAAGCTTCTAACTTCCACATTCGATGCCGAAACACGTCAAAACTAGTCTGAATTAACTCAAATTTGGCAGAAATTCTGGCATAACGAAGCTACAAAAACTCTCGGAATTCCATTCAGAGCCTCGAATAAAAATCTCACCTATCAACCGGAATTCATCAAAATACTAAATTTGCCAATTCAAACTTAATTCTACATTAGTCATCCCAAAAATATTCCGGACACACTCCTAAGTCCCAAATCACCTAATGAAGCTATCTGAACCATAAAATTTGCATTTCGAGCTCTCTAACACATAAGTCAATATCCGGTTGACTTTTCCAACTTAAGTTTCCTTAAAAGAGACTAAGTGTCTCAAACCTTACCAAAATCATTCAGAAATGACTTCAAATTTTGCACACAAGTCACATTCAACATTACGGACTTGCCCCAACATTCGGAATCGCATTCCGACCCCGATATCAAAATTTTCACTTTCGGACGAATTTTTTCAAAAACCTTCAAATTTCTATATTTAGCCAAACGGCTTCAGAATGACCTACAAACCTCCGAATTCACTTCCGATCGCGCTCCCAAATCCAGAATCACCATTCGGAGCTACTCCCAGTCTCAAAATTCCAAACGGACATCAATAACACTGAAATGCATTCTAAGCCAAACTGATGCAATTTCTTCTAAAATACTATCTTCCACAATAGGCTCCAAAATACTCCCGGGTTATCCAAAACCCGATTAGGGCACACGCCCAAGTCCGAAATCATCATACGAAACTGCTGGAACCTTTGTATCCCAATTCCGAGGCCGTTTACTCAAAATTCCAATCCTAGTTCATTTCTTCAATTTTAAGCTTTCAAAATGAGAATTTCCATTTAAATTTGACTCCAAACTTCCTGAATTTTAATTCTGACCATACACACAAGTCAATATACCTCAGATGAAGCTGCTGATAACCTCAAACTGCTGAATGACGCGTTGGAGCTAAAACCGACCAATCGGGTCGTTACATACTTGTTTTTTATTTTTTTAATATATAATAAAAGAAGTAATATAATTATATGGGTCAAAACTCGGCTCGTATAAATTAATGAGATTAATTCGCTCTTTAGCCTATTCAGGCTAAGAAATGGCACTACCATTTGTTATTAATAAGCACTCGAAGATCAACCAGCTTGATCAACAAGGCCACAGCCTATTCACTATCGACGAGCGTCCCCCGACATGACCACGCTATCCAACGCCATCTGGCAAGGTTCATAGTTACAAATACTAAAGGAAAGAACCCTAACAAAGGGGTTGCTCCTTCTTCTTCACCCCCACTTCTAAAAAAGAGAGGATCATTGTAAGGCTCTGAACCTCTCCATTGAGAGGCAGACCACATCGATATTATCAATAAAAGAACAACTCAGGATATGTGCCTTCACCATCAAAAATTGCAAAGGTTCAACTACGGATGAACAACAGCTCAGTCTACGCGACCTCGCCCAAAAATTCAACTACAGAATAAACCAAGACTCAGGCCAAGTGCCCTCACTATTGGACGTTGCAAGGCCTGTTCCTCTACGAGCGAAGGGACAAGTAGAGCACCCTTGCCAATCAAGTAAGTACGCGTAACTCGAACTAACATTCAGGCCACGATAAGTTCAGCCTTAGTCGAATTGCAAAGCCACGGCCAATAATTCGACCACGCCCGAACTAGGACTAAGGCTATATGCCACCCTCGCCAAATAACGGCTACAACTTACTCATACTGAGTAAAAGAAAATTATAAGCAAAACGCGGTCAATCACGGCTAAGGCCATTGACGCTAGCAGCCCACCAAGTTTTTTACTAGAGCGACCAAACGACCCGACAACAGTCGAAGTCATCCAACTGGCCAAAACCTTCAACGTAACCATGGCCAAGGCCACCGACGTTATCACGACTAAAGTCGTAGGAGGATCAACATGCCCAGCAGAAAACTCTAAAGGCGAAGCCGCCTCGAACGAGTGCAAAATGAAAACTTAGAAACAATAAAAGGAACATAAAAATTGCACATATATCTACAACTTTATATACAAAGGATCACCCCCACATACATACGGCCAAGGCCAAACGGCAACCAAATACAAAAAAAACAAAAGAGAATAAAACTAACTCTACAAAAATCTTTTCAATCAACGCCACGCGCGCCACCATCAGCGCCATCATCAGCCCCTGGAGTGGCCAGGTCGAAGCCACAGCCAAGACGAGCATCACGGACCTTCTGGCGGGCCCCCTCATAAATGGCTTCGGGCACAACGCTGGCCTCCCACATTTTCTTGTACACGTCAGGCTGGGCCTAAGCAAACGACCAAAGATCACAAGCGGGGCCATAAGAGGCAGCCTGGTCCCTCAGGCGCTGATTCTCGGCCTTCAAGGCCGTTATGCGATATGCCGCAATCTGGGCATCCCGTTCATAAACGCCAATGTGTTCCTCCAGCCCTGCCACTCTAAAAGCCGCAACAGATCTCTCCATCTCTCGTTCACTCTCACGAACACGGACCACCGCCTCCAACGCCTTAGCCGTCGTCGAAGAATCCATGGATTGCCGCCTCGAGGCAGCGAGCTCCGCGTCCAACTTAACCACCTGCCTAATTAAGGCCTTAGAGGCCTCAGCTAAGGCCTCCTGACTCCGATGCTCCCTCACAGCTAGAGCACTCCTCTCGGCCTCCATCTCCTCGTCCTTACGACGAAGTTGCTCCTCGAGAGTGTTTTCCCTATTTTTAGTCTGCTGCACTGGAAGCTTCTGCCTCGCAACCTCTTCAACCAATTCCCGGCTACAGGGATCATCCCTCATGCGCTCGCGCAACACGCGACACCTATCCCGGTAGCGGCAGTACTATTACATCGCCCGCAAAAAGATTCCCCGAGTGCACGTTGGCTGGGCGCATGCCCTCTATATCTAATAGAAAGGGCTGCAAAGAAAAAGTAACGGTTAAAATAGGAAGCAAATCAAGGCGAGGAAAGAAACAAGAGAAGATCATCAAACGTACCTTAAAACCCATCACGGCAGCCTCAGTCATTAATCTAACGTCCGTAACATCCCTCAGTGACCTGCTCTCCTCCTCCGAGCACAAAGGCACAAACATCAGTACCAAATTATCCTCCTCAAGCAGCATGTTCTGCTCGGTAGGAATCTCAGCACAACAAAATGGACCCTCTTCATACGCCATCGGGCGGGTGAGGCCTTCCTGGAACATGCAGACGTCGTCAGGATCTAAGTCGAATTCAGAATCCAATTCCCCTCCTGCGACGTCCCTCTCTTCCTCAACTGGCCGATAGGTCGAGGATCCCTCCCCCGCCAACAGGCTGGAACTTACTTCTCTGACCAAAGCAGCTGCTGAGGAACCATCTTTCCTATCAACAGCTGGTATTGATGATTGAGCCGCCTGAAGCGATGGTTTTAGTACGGCCTGAGCCGACCAGGGCAACCCCCATTGTGTTTTTGCACTCAAGGGCAGGCACGGCCGCCCCATTCCCCTCCGCATCCGTAGGCGGAGAGTCCAAACGTACCACCTCTGCGGTAGACATAAAGGCGAACCTACACCTAACCAATGGCCTCTCCTCCTCCTCCTCCTCATCCAAAGGTGACTCCGCCCTGGGACGAACAACCCCCGAAGCCTCCTCGAATCGAGGTATAGATCGTACTAGAGAATGGGTTGTTGATGACTCGACAGAAGTCGCCCTCAGAACCGGGCGTGGCATTAGCGCCATAACTATCCGGGCGGTCGCACCCCGCATGCGAAAAGCAAGTTGAGGAGCCCTCACACGGTGCGCCCCCCGATAATGAAAAGAAAAGAATTTAAAGGAAAGAAACTCAGCACGATTGAACAAGAACGACGCAATAACTCAAACACTCACCCGAAGCAGGCATACGGCTGTGTTTTCCCAGAAGGACAACCATGTGCGAATCCCTGCTGTCTGAGGGAGTACGACCTCGACCCATTCACTAACACAGGATAGAGGAGCCGGTAGTGCCCGCTCAGCTACAAACACAGGTTAGAGTTAACATGTATCAGAACAAAGAACCAGAAAGAACGGAAGGCAGAATCCGACGAATAAAACACTCCCGTATATGGTTCCAAGTCTCCGGGAACTCCCCGGTATTCACCACCAAATATTCGGTCCTAATGTATACAAAATTCTTGTAAGTATGAGAATCAACCGCATCATCCAGCTCCGCAGTCAAACCCCTGGCCACGGGCGGGACTATTCGAATCATGGTACCACGGACCCTTTGAGGGGCATACAGAGTTAGCACGTGCCGCAGCGTTATTTCTCTTCGAGCCAACTCTGCATACTTGGCGAGCATGGCAATAAGCTAGTAGAAAGAAGGGATGAGTTGGCCAGGACACACCTCGTAATAATGGCAAAAATCTACCACCAACGTCGGAAGGGGAAGCCTGAATCCCAACATGAAAGGATAAGCGTAGAAAACGCAATATCCTGGGCGGTCGATGTGCACTCTTTTCTCACTCCTGACAACGATGATATCAGCAGAACAAGGGATATCCCATTGCTCCCTTAATTGGAGATGCCCACCTCTCCCATTAGTGGGGCCTCATTGACCTGATCCTCCCTCTCATCGGCGGTAATGTCATTTGCCGGACCTTTGGGCAGAGAAAGAATATCAAACGCCGACAGGATCCTATTGATCTCCGCCAATTCGGTGGCCCTCGCCACCGCAGAAGACCCATCGACCGCCGAAAGAGTCGACGGAATAAGCTCTATGTGAGAACTGCTTGCCATTACTGATTACCGTGCAATGAGTGAACAAGACTCACCGAATAAGGAGCAAAGATGGAGATTGAGTGAAAGAAGACAAAGAACAACAGAAATTAACGAAGAAGAAAAGTGAGGGAAGTTGCTTTTGCAGAAATCTTACTTAAACAGATGCTGAAAAGCGAGAAACGGATAACATAGCTCGTTATTTATACTGCAAAAGTGGCTTTTGCGAATTGCAAAAGGCATCATTAATTGCATCACCAACCGCAAAACGGTTCAAATCCACAGTAACGTGTGTCATTATGACAGATATCACGAAACGCCTTTACAACCGTCAATGGACACTTCGCCTTCGAAGCAAGTTTAACGACATGGGTATGTTTGGAAGACGTCCAGTATGCCTCCATACATCGAGCACCATTGTAGTACATATCAAGCGCACCTGTATCCGTAGTAGCCGCCTGTGGGAATACATTGCCCCTGATGACAACATCATACGGCTATCTTTCAAGTATAAAAGGCTATGGCCGTCTCCTAAATGTAAACTACTACGGCCATTCTCCAGGCATAAATGGCTACGACCATCTTTCAAGTATAAAAGGCTACGGCCATGTCATAAATGTAAACGGCTACGGCCATTCTCCAGGCATAAATGGGTACGACCATCTTTCAAGTATAAAAGGCTACGGCCGTCTCCTAAATGTAAACGGCTACGGCCATTCTCCAGGCATAAATGGCTACGACCATCTTTCAAGTATAAAAGGCTACTGTCGTCTCCTAAATGTAAACGGCTACGGCCATTCTCCAGGCATAAATGGCTACGACCATCTTTCAAGTATAAAAGGCTACAACCGTCTCCTAAATATAAAACGGCTACGGCCATCCTCCAGGCATAAATGGCTACGATCATCTTTCAAGAATAAAAGGCTACGGTCGTCTCCTAAGTGTAAACAACTACGGCCATTCTCCGGGCATAAATGGCTACAACCATCTTTCAAGTATAAAAGGCTATGGCCGTCTCCTAAATATAAAACGGCTAGAGCCATCCACCAGGCATAAATGGCTACGGCTATCTTTCATGAATAAAAGGCTATGGCCACCTTCAATGTGTGAAAGGCTACGGCCATCTCCAAATATATGAAAAGCTATGGCCATCTCCTAAGCGTAAGCAGCTATGGTCGCCCCAGGTCACGGCCGAAATGACATCCGACCCCTCTTACGGTAAAGTCCGCTCATCGAGTCAGACCGAATCTCGACCTCAATAAGCGGAGGGACTAACTGTATGGGTCAAAATTCGGCTCGTGATAATTAATGAGATTAATTCACTCTTTAGCCTGCTCACGCTAAGAAATGGCACAACCATCCGTTAGTAATAAGCATTCGAAGATCAACCAGCTTGATCAACGAGGCCACAGCCTATTCACTATCGACGTGCGTTCCCCCGACATGACCACGGCCGTCCAACACCAGCTGGCAAGGTTCACAGCTATAAATACTAAGGGAAAGAATCCTAACAAGGGGGCTTCTTCTTCTTCTTCACCTCCACTTCTAAAAAAGAGAGGATCATTGTAAGGCTCTGAGCTTCTCCATGTAGAGGCAGACCATATCGGTATTATCAATAAAAGATCGTTACCCTCCTTCCCTTAACAAATCACAATTCCTGCGTTTTTCATTTGGTCTTTGGTTTATTACGATATGCTATGATTGACCCTCTATTTATTTTAGTTGGTTTATGCTTATAAAATGTGCGAGAATTTTAAGTTAAACAATAATAAAATTATTATATTATTTATTATTTCCCAAGAAACTGGCCAAGTATTGCTACCTTTCAAACTTGTTACCCATGAAACCACCTTTACCCAAGTGTCATGTAACGTGAGAATTCAAAAGTCAGAAAAATATTGGGCCAATTTCTACTCCTCTAAAAACAAGAAGGGATTTTTTTATTAGGAATTTACATACAATACAATCTTTCTAATATTTATTTAAGTTTCCTGCAACTGCTTTGAAGAAATTAGATGTAATACAATTTATTTCTAAATTTACAATTTTTTATATTGCTAATATATCTCTGTTGAGATTCTCTCACCTAAAATGTATCCTAATATATCTCTTGAAAGATTCTCTCTCATCTAAAAGTATCTATCATATTAATTTTTCCTAATTTCTCCACTAATGTATTGTATATTTTTGTACAAACGATATGTTATATAATTAAAATACACAATAATATATTGGAGAATTTTTAGGTTTGATTGATGCATAATTCAAGGATAATTAAGGCAAGTGGGTGTTTATAGCGGTAATCAATATAAATAAATTGGAGAATTTTTAGGGATACATAAGGATACGTTTTAGAATAGGATTCCTCATTAATAGGGAATCTATATGTTTTTAGAGCGTTCTTTTATTTTGCTGTAAAATTTGTAATTATAAATTATGTGTTATAAATAGAACTCTATTTAGAGTGAATGGCTAAGAGTTTTAGTTTGAAGCTAAGTCATTTATCTTCCTATAAATAGAGGGGTCTTACCCCATTGTAAATCATCCCAAGTATCAATAAGAATACTCCTCTCCCTATTCTCTCTATATTGTTCTTGTCTTTTATATTATTTCATAACACGTTATCAGCACGAGTCTCTAACCAATTGAAATTTTCGATTGTTTCAACTTTTGTTTGTGATCTGTATTTTGATGGCAGGTAATGACTAATGGGAGGACTGCCAAGAATACTAATGAGGAGCATAGAATCTAAATACTGTTTCATGAGCAATGCATGAAAAATCAATGTGGCTTCATGAAATTGCAACGGCTAATTTCATAATCACTAGCTAAAATAGCAGATTATAGATGCATATGACGGCATTCTTCCCTCTATTGCCTTGTTGATCTTATTTCTGTACGACTTAATTACTTTAACTTTTGCAAGTCCAATGATAGAGGGTCTCCATATACCAAACTAATAGAAGTGGTGGCAAATCTTCTGTTATAATTTTCTCAAAGGACTGCCTTGATCTTTGTAGATAAGATTAAATTCTGGAATTAAGGTATGTATTTTACTTTTCTCTTTCAAATTTTTGGAATTCTATAATTTGATTTCATATACAAACAAAGACAACAAAGTTTGATTATAACTCTAATGGAGTTCGTAAGAAATTACACCCACATGAAGTGGTAAAATTTCTATGCCTTGCCATGATCAAATTCATGTATGAATTTGCTCCATTCCCTTTAGAGAATGTGGTAGCAGTATGTGATAAGTCTGAAAGAAGACAAAATTATTACCATAATGGTATCAATGAATGTGGACGTGGCAATAGACGAAATTATAATCGTCATTATTGTGATAATGAGAATAATAAAGATTCTCAAAATAATCTTTCACTTTATGAAAGTAATATTTGATACGAGATTGTGTAAAGCTCATGATTATGGTCTATTCCCTGAAGTGAATGTGATAATTGTAATAGAGCCCGTAAGTATGAACACGCTCTTGATATAATTTTGTTTTATGTCTGACATTATGAAAAGAAAGTTCGTTGCCTTTGAAATTTCGGGCAAGAACTATATGACATGGGTGTTGGATGCTGAAATCCACTTAGATGTTATGGGTCTTGGAGACGCCATTAAAGAAAGAAATAATGCTTCCACCCAAGACTATGCTAAGGCCTTGATTTTCTTGTGCCATCACCTTGATGAAAGTTTGAAATTGTGCTAAGGCCTTGATTTTCTTGCGCCATCACCTTGATAAAGGTTTGAAAATTGAACATATCACAGTCAAAGATCCACCTATCTTGTGGAATGGCTTAAAGAAGAGATATGACAACCTGAAGTTGATCACTCTACTACAAGCACGATACGATGAGAATCCAAAAGCAAATAGTTCATAAACTATATATTATCGTTGCGGTGGAAAAGGGCACTGGTCAAAAGCTTGCCGTATACCAAGACATTTGGTTGACCTTTATCAAGCATCTCGAAAGAGTAAAGGCCCTGCAACAAATTTTGTCTCTGACGACAATTTTGACATCACCCACTTGGATGTGGCAGATTTCTTTGAGCAACCCGATGGGAAAATAGACCACCTAATCGGTGATGGATCTGTGATGAAAGAAGATGGAGTTGTTTGATTTTATTTCACTTATTTGTAATAGTTAGTGAATAAACTAATAGTCATTAGTATCAGCTCGTATTAGTTAGTTTATGATATAATGTTAGTATTAGTTCTTTAGAATGTTTCAATATGCTCAGATTTCAATAATATTTTTATTTTCCAGTAGCGGTAATCGACTAACCTAACAGTTAGTCGATTATCTAATATTTCGCATTAAAACTGCATAACAATCGATTGTGTACGTTCAACAATCGATTGTCAAAGTTCAACAATCGATTGTGTATGTTTAACAATCGATTGTCTTAAGACAGTGTGATCTGAAGTTCTTCAAAATAGCAAATAATCGATTGTGTATGTTTAACAATCAATTGTCTTAAGACAGTGTGATGTGAAGTTTTCAAAATAGCAAATAATCGATTGTGTGTGTTTAACAATCGATTGTCAATGTTCAACAATCGATTGTGTATGTTTAACAATCGATTGTTTTAAGAAAATGCTTAAACTGAAATTTTCAAACTGCAAAGTAATCAATTATGGAAAACATATAATCGACTATCTGATTTAGTTAGTCAACTGACCTCAGCAGATTTTGAAAATATTGTTTAAGTATGAAACAAACGGATTGAATTTGTTTATTCTCATGTCCTATATTTTTTTTTGTATGGCAAACCATGGGAATTAAATTGATTGAAGGCTCCTGAAGAGCAACTATAACTCTGCCTAAAGGAACGATATTTTAGAGAATGCAATGTTCTCCTCCAAGTCTAAGAAGAACTTGTTGAGTTTTAATGATATCAGTCAAAATGTTCTCCTCCAAGTCTAAAAGGAACTTGTTGAGTTTTAGAGATATCATTCAAAATGGATATCAGATTGAGACAATACATGAGTATAATCTTGAATACCTCATTTACTCATGAAAACGAGGCTGCCCACTTCGGTTTGGGGTCACGCCATTTTGCATGCAGCAATGCTAATCCGTCTCAGACCGACGAATTATCACAAATATTCCCCGTTGCAATGAGTTTTGGGTCATGAACCCAATATATCCCATTTAAGAATCTTTGGATGCGCAGTATATGTGCCTATAGCACCGCCATCCCGCACCAAAATGGGTCCGCAAAGAAGGTTAGGAATATATGTTGAGTTTGAATCGTCCTCCATTATTCGCTACCTCGAAACATTGACAGGAGATTTGTACACTACACGATTTGCAGACTGTCAATTTGATGAGACACTTTTCCCAAAATTAGGGGGAGAAGTTGGTGAAACCAAACGGGAAATTTTGTGGAAAAATGCATCATTATCTCATCTTGATCCACATACCTCCATTTGTGAAAATAAGGTGCAAAAGATTATCCATTTGCAAAGAATAACAAATCAAATGCCAGACGCATTTACAGATTTGAAAAGGATAACAAAATCACATATCCCCGCAGTGAATGTGACAACATCTGATTCACGAATACATATTCATTATTGGAAGAATATGAACATGAAATTGGTATAGAATATACCACACTCACCCCTAGAAGGAGGTTTGAGATGATACCACACTCACCCCTAGAAGGAGGTTTGAGATGATATATGGCATGAATGATCGTTGGTCACGTACCTATTGTACGCCAAAGTATTTTGGAAATATGACTATTAAAGGACAACGATAATGCAAGAAACATATCTTGCATATAAGTTTGACATGACCATAATGGTATAACTTTCTCTTTAAGAAAGATATTCACCACATGGATATTGATGAATTTGTGGTAGTACAAAATTAATTGAGATCTCTAGAAGAGCCAATTATTACTATGTTGGAGAAACACAATTGAGTATTGTGCTGTAGTAAGTCTCAAAGAAACTTATTCAGTTTTCAAAGTACACGCGAAAGCGCTGATTATATTGAGACTATAAATAAAGGAAAGATTTGATATCTTCTATTACTACAACTTGTAGCGGGATAATTTGTATATGAAAAGCTACCCACTTTATTCTCCAGTTTGTACTACACAAACAAAAGAATGCCACAATAAAGTGGATATCTATTGGTATAAATACCCATGTCATAATAAACCTGAAGTTTATTGATAAATGCACAGGTCATGGTGTAATTTTGAAGTTTACCAATATTGATAATTTATTCAGTTGGTATTCGGGTTAGCCATCTCATTTTAAGTATGATGTGCAATAATAGAGAATTCACATGGGTGAATATTAAAGAACTAGAAAGTTCTTTACGAATTCTCTTGTATCACTTGTTCTCATTAATGAATTGACCAACTAAAGAGTTCGGGTTGAAGCCCATAAATTCTGGAAATAAAAAAGGTGAATATGGGCCCATTCACCTGCCATGTATACCACATATGATGCATCTATGATATGGTTACATGCGCAATTGTTATTAACCCGCAGTCTGGCCGGTGCTTGCGAGGTAAATTGCTCAGTAATTTAACTTCGAGCATAATTTTTAGATTTTTTACTCAAGATAGTTCATCTTGATAAGTTGGTTTATATCAAAGTTGGTTTAGCAAGATAATTATTGAGTGCCTCCACTTAATAGCTAAACTGTTTCTTATGAGAACAAAGTTATATATATCAGTTTGATATACGTTGTAAACGAGAGTATATTCTCCCCTCACAAGTGGTTCAGGGTCAAGAACCAAATAATTTCATCTTATTATTAATGTGCTGTGTATATTGACATGATAATGCACAAAGATGATTTCCCAAAGTTGAGGAAACAAGTTAGCTTTTCTAACATGAGGGGGAGACATGATAAACACTTGAGAAAAGGTTACATGGGATGAATTATCATTTGTATATGTAAATCCCCGAATATCATGATATGAACCTGAAGTTCATAAAAGGGATAATTCAATTGCAACATATTGCAAAGCATGCTATACTCATTTGCTGACGCAAAGAAAGTGACTATATTCTCACTACAAATGCTCATATTAAGTCCCAGAAGGACAAAGTCTTTGATACGCTTAAAGCGTATAGACAAATACTTGATTCCATGTAGATTTAGACATATAGTTCAAATACTTGAAAGTATAAAGTCAAAGGTATGTATAATCAGTTTTCGATATCTTATTTGTTTAGCATGACATGAAAACTTGATATGCATCTAAAGTCTATTATGTGATTTATATGACTTAACTTGAAAGATTTAAGTTGCTTAAAGCATACACAATTCTTGGTCCTGAAGTACCACATCCTAAGTACAATTTGTGTACATATGTATCTTGCTATAACTATAAGCATGATGGCATTGAGAATACATCTATGGAGATATTGAAGAGTTATTCCACGACATTATATGAAGATGTTCATATCTATCAAGAATGATGATTTCAAGGTGCGGAATATTTATTCAAGTCAATATGGTTGATTTATTTATCAAACATCTACCAAAGATTGTTTTGAAGATGGTGCACAAGATTGGAATGCAAATGCTCAAGGATATAAATTGATGTTCTTATCAGGGGGAGTTAATGCGCGTTGCACTCTTTTTCCCTTACAAGGTTTTGTCCCAACTGGGTTTTCCTTGCGAGGTTTTTAACGAGGCAACCAATAGGCGCATATTCAAACATGTGTACTCTTTTTCCTTCTCTTTAATTTTTTCCATTGGGTTTTGGTTTTAAGGTTTTAACGAGGCACATTGTTGAATAGACATTCAAGGGGAGTGTTATAAATAGAACTCTATTTAGAGTGAATGTCTAAGAGTTTTAGTTTGAAGCTAAGTCATTTATCTTCCTATAAATAGAGGGGTCTTACCCCATTGTAAATCATCCCAAGTATCAAGAAGAATACTCCTCTCCCTATTCTCTCTATATTGTTCTTGTCTTTTATATTATTTCATAACATTATGGAATATTTTATAAAATTCATAAGTAACTAGAATTTTCCCTTTTTTTATTACTATATTTCTAGTTGCGCCGTCTTTCCCTTGACTTGCGCGCATATGTCGAAATTACACCGCGCTTTGATTTTGCGTTTCCTTGAACTCAGGAATTTTACTTGAGCAAAGAAAATATTGCATGCTGTTGGTGCAGATAATGGTCTGAGGAAACCAATTTCAGAAATAGCTTCTTTATTGGGTCAGAATCAGGTACAGCACAATGTTATGGGTAAGTTATTTAATGTGTTGTTTATTGTTCATGCCGAAAATATTAGGTTTAATGAAGCTTTGGAGGTTTTTGATTTTATGAAAAATTGTGGTTTTGAAAGTGCTGTTAGAGCTTGTAAAGTTTACTTGCGTGCTACGGAAAGGCAAAAACGATATGACTTGTTGTTTGAGTTTTACCAGAAAATGGTTGAGTTTGATGTGGAAATTACAGCTTATTCTATGAAAATGGTAATTAATGGGTTGTGTAAATTAGGGGAGGTTTGTAAGGCAAGAAAGATTGTGGATGAAATGGTTAGTATAGGGATGAAACCAAAAGAATACATTTATAAGACATTATTAGATGCAATATAAAGGAACCAATTTTTGGGGTTGTGAGTGAGAATTTGAGGGAAATAAAGAGTGAGAGGTTGGATTTCTATGTGAAAAGTTTTAAACTTTTGATTGAAGAATATTCTACTTTCGGTTAAGGGTCAAATATATTCTTGTACTATTCAAAATAGGTCATATTTATCCTCCGTTTGAATTCTTTATCAAATATGTCCCCACCGTTATACATTAGGGCTATATATATCCCTCAGCCGTTAAAACACTCTCCCATATATTTAAATTACGATTAAGGGTCAAATATATCCTTGTACTATTAAAAATAGGCCATATTTATCCTCCGTTTGAATTTTTTATCAAATATGTCCCCACCGTTATATTTTTATCAAAAGACCCTCCCATATATTTTTAGTAGCACGTGGCATCTTATGATTGGACTAAACGACCGCCCCACTCCTTTAATTAAACACGCCCCGAGCCAATGAAATTTAGTCTTCTTCTCCGTTCAATCCCTTTAATACTAGATAGTGATGGCCCATGTTAGCATGGGCCCAATAATACAAAGGCTAAAACTCTATTTTTATATAAAATTATAGCTATATAAATTGGCTCATGAAAATGACCCTCAAAATCGGATAAGACGAAAATGTATGCTAATTGTTGGATATTAGTTACATGCATCAATGAATAATATGTCCAATCTTGAATGTTGCGCGGTCACTCTTTAACGCCATGAGAGTACTATCTCTATATTGAAAACATAATTATTATTCTTCTAATGATATCTGGTGAATCTCACTCCCAACCCATGAAGCTGCAGATGGAAGTATGAAACTATATTTCTGTGCTAGCTTTCTTTTATTTTGTACTTTTCTTTTTCCAAATTGGCATCTTCATGTAGAGTTGCGGTCTGTTAAGTTTTTGGCTTCTAGACTTACAAAATTTCTCGCATATCGTATAGCTGCAAGTACATGAATTATAAAGGAAAAAAATAGAATAGCAATAGTAGTACTAGTATCCGATAAGCATTCAAATGGATAATAGTTTAGAAATCAATATGGTGTTGTACTACATAAGTTATGCAATGAACCAGACACAAAAACTACCCATTTAGTAAATAACATACTCAATTTCTTCTTTTTTTTCGGTCCATCTCATATTTATGGCACAGGATTGTTATCACTCCCTACTTTTAAAGGCACCCTCAAAAAATCTTTTCATCATATAGCAAAGAAGCATGCATTTTGCAGAAGCATAAGCATATTGAAGGGATTGAACGGAGAAGAAGACTAAATTTTATTGGGTCGGGGCGGGTTTAATTAAAGGAGTGGGGCGGGTCGTCTAGTCCATCATAAGATGCCACGTGCTACTAAAAATATCTGGGAGGGTGTTTTGATAAAAATATAACGGTGGGGACATATTTGATAAAAAATTCGAACGGAGGATAAATATGGCCTATTTTTAATAGTACAAGGATATATTTGACCTTAACCGTAATTTAAATATATGGGAGAGTGTTTTAACGGCGGAGGGATATATATGGCCCTAATGTATAACGGTGGGGACATATTTGTTAAAGAATTCAAACGGAAGATAAATATGACCTATTTTAAATAGTACAAAGATATATTTGACCCTTAATCGTTCTACTTTTAGAAATCTTGATGAGGTTGAGAGGTTGTTTATGTTGAAATTATATAAATTGATCAAAAATAATTAAAATAGACTAGTTTTAAAAATAAAAGTAAAAAATGGTATTCAAGAACATTGTTTGTCTTGCATGAAAAAATTGATTTGTATAAGTTTGAATTTTCTTACATGCCATGTTTGATTATTTTTGTATGCCAATGTTGAATTTTTGGTATAAGGTTTTGGTATAAATAGGTTGTAGAACTCACTTGTAAAATTATCCCAAAACTTGTATTAGAAATTACAGGTGTAGTATTGTAAGCTTTGAGTTTGAGTTAGCAAATATTTTTTCTTTCTCGGTATTTTATTTTTCGGTTTCAAATCCCAAAGTTTATTTTCGAGGAATCATTATTTTTTTTGGTTTCTACATCTGGTATCAGAGCAAGGTTGAGTGTTCTGAGGTAGAAAAATATTGAATCTTGTCGTCTAGTGACACGATTCAATTTCAGCTTCCAAAACTCACCGGGAAAAATTACAACAATTGGTCAATCCAATTGAAGGTATTTTTCCGATCTCAAAATTTATGGGATTTGGTGGAGAGCGGCTACACAGAGGTAGCTAATGCAGTTGCGTTAGAGGCTATGAAAAATGAGGAGAAAGAGGTATTAGTTGAAACTCGTAAGCGGGATCAGAAGGCATTATATGCCATCATTCAAGCTGTTGACGAGCTGATATTTGAAAGAATATCAGTGGCTGAGACAGCTCACCAAGCATGGGTTATCTTGTAGAAAGCCTACAACAACGAGTGAAGCGGGTCCGATTGCAAACATTCCGGGGCGATTTCGAGTCATTGAGAATGACAGACTCGGAAAGTGTTGCCGGTTATTTCGACCGAGTGCAGTCCATGGTGAATCAGTTACGGTCCAACGGGGAAGTGTTGGATGAGCAGAGAGTAGTAATAAAAATAGTACGATCTCTAACTGCAAGATTTGACTATATTGTAGCAGCCATCGAGGAAGGCCAATATACATCAACCATGTCAGTTGACAGGTTGTTGGGTTCATTAAGTTCTCATGAGCAGAGAATGAACCAGAAGGATGGAACCTCTCAACCAGAGCAGGCATTGCAGAGTAATTTCATACCAGGAAGTCGTGGTGGCAATGGCGGTCACAGGCGCAATGGCGAACGAGGCGGCAACAGAAGAAAGGCAAATAATTCTTCTGGAAGGATCTTCGATAAATCAAAGGTCAGATGTTACAACTGTCAAAAATTTGGAAATTATAAAAATGAATGTCCAAATTATCAGAACTGACGGTCGCAGCAGGCGCACGTGGCAGAAGCTGGTGAAGATATGGTTCTAGCATGTGACGCTGGTGAACAAGTGGCTAGAGGTCCAGATGTTTGGTACCTTAATAGCGGGTGCTCGAATCATATGTGCGGGCGGAAATAACTATTTTGAAAGTTGCACGAGTGCGAGGGCGGAGAAGTGAACATTAGGAATAAGACGAAGATTAGTGTGAAACGCAAAGGTGACATCAAAATTAAAGCCAAGGATGGCAGCGATGTTACTATTGCAGATGTTTTTTTTGTACCTGGTCTTTTCTGGAATCTATTGAGCGTTGGCCAACTATAGAAAAAGGGCAGCAGATTCTCTTTCAAGACGGAGTTTGCACCATCCGGAGCAAAAACAACAAGATGATTACTCAGGTAAACATGGCGAAAAATCGGATGTACTCTCTCACTCTCAATAAAGGAGTGATGAACTTTCAAGCAGTGGCGACGGATAGCAACTGGCTATGGCATCTCCGATATGGCCATTTAAATTTCAGAGGGCTGAAATTATTGTCCTAAAAGAAAATGGTGACAGGATTACCGGTGATCGATGCTCCTAATCAGCAGTGTGAAGGATGTCTTCTTGGGAAGCAACACAGAGATTCTTTTCCAACTGGAAAATTGAAGACATCAAAGAAACCTTTAGAGTTAGTGCATACAGATTTGTGTGGCCCAGTCGATGTGGAATCTCTAGGAGGTAAGAGATACATGCTTGTTTTTGTAGATGATTGTACCAGAAAAACTTGGGTTTATTTTCTCCAAGAAAAATCAGAAGCATTTTCAAAATTCAAAGAATTTAAAGTGTTTGTTGAAAAACAAAGTGGCTTTAATTTGAAAGCTCTGAGATCCGATAGAGGTGGTGAATTCACTTCTAAGGAATTTCAAGAGTTTTGCAAAAAAGAAGGAATTCTTCATCAGTTGACAGTCAGTTATACACCTCAACAAAATGGTGTGGCTGAAAGGAAGAACAGGACAATCTTTGATATGGCAAGAAGCATGCTGAAGGGGAAAGGTTTGCCGAAGGAATTTTGGGCAGAAGCCGTTGCCTGTGCTGTGTACGTGTTGAACAGGTGCCCGACAAAGATCGTGAACGGGAGAACTCCAGAAGAAGCTTGGAGTGGCAGTAAGCCGAATGTTTCTTCATTAAGGGTATTTGGGTGTATAGCTTATCCCCATGTACCAGATGAGCGGAGAAAGAAGCTGGATGATAAAAGCCAGAAGTGTATCTTTATTGGGTACAGTGAAGTCAAGAACGGTTATAAGTTATATAATCCAGTCACGAAACAATTGATCGTCAGCAGAGATGTTTGGTTCGCTGAAGATGAAGTGTGGAGCTGGAGAAAGAAAGATGATGCTGGAGAGGTATACTGATCGAGTCAGAAGAGCCAGACGAGGAAGATATCTCAACACCTGAACCACCAGCTAGTGATCCTCCATCTCCTCAGCCAGCAGAACCGGTAGAACAATTACGGCGTTCGGATCGAACGAGCGTGCCACCAGCTCGCCTCAATGATTTTGTTGTCACTAAAGACAATGAAGGCGATGATGACATCACCGATGAAACTCTGGTGAATTTTTGTCTTTTTGCAGATTGTGATGACATCACCGATGAAACTCTGGTGAATTTTTGTCTTTTTGCAGATTGTGATCCAGTGCATTATGAAGATGCAGCAGGTGACAAGAAGTGGATCAAGGCGAGGGGAATGACACGTGGGAGTTAACTTCTTTGCCAGAAGGAAAGAAGCCAATCGGTGTCAAGTGGGTGTACAAGACAAAGTACCGACCCAACGGAGAGGTGGACAAGGTCAAGGCAAGATTGGTGGTCAAAGGCTACAAGCAGAAGCTGGGAATTGACTATTACGAGGTTTTCGCGCAAGTTGCCAGAATGGATACTATACGGATGATAGTAGCCATTGCAGCCCAACACAGGATACATCAGATGGATGTAAAGTCGGCATTCTTTAATGGTTTTTTGGAGGAAGAAGTCTATGTCGAGCAACCACCTGAATATGCCAAGAAAGGACAGGAGAACCAGGTGTACAGGTTGAAGAAGGCGTTATACGGTTTGAAACAGGCTCCACGAGCTTGGTATACGCGTATTGATAATTACATGTTGGAGGCAGGTTTTCAGAAGTGTCCTTATGAGCATACACTGTATATTAAGTCAAAGACTAATGGTGACATTATGTTTGTCTGTCTTTATGTTGATGACTTAATATTTACAGGAAACTGTGAATTTATGTTTGCTGAATTCAGGGATGCTATGACAAGTCAGTTTGAAATGACAGACATGGGGCTGATGTCTTACTTCTTGCGCATAGAAGTGCAACAGACTGAAGATGGTATTTTTATTTCTTAAAATAAATATGCCAGAGATATCTTGAAGAAATTCAAGATGGAATCAGCAAATTCGATGAAGACTCCTGTTGCAGAACGTCTTGAGTTAAAGAAAGAAGGAACAGGTGATGCGGTAAATCCTACTTATTTTCAAAGCATTGTTGGTAGTCTACGTTACTTAGCATCAACAAGGCCAGATATTGTTTATGGAATAGGGATTATCAGTCGGTTCATGGAGACACCGAGCCAGTCCCATTTGCAGGCAGCAAAGCGGATTTTGAAGTACATTAATGGTACCCAGGATCATGGAATTTTCTATAAATATTCTGACAAGTGCAGACTTGTAGGATACACAGATAGTGATTGGGGGGGTGATACTGAAACTCGGAAAAGCACTTCTGGTTATGTATTCTTTCTCGAGGGAGGCGTTTTTTCGTGGTCTTCAAAGAAGCAACAAGTAGTTGCTTTATCTACAGCAGAAGCAGAGTATATGGCAGCAACCTCTGCAGCGTGTCAAGCAGTTTGGCTTCGAAGAATGCTCGGTGAGCTGAACCACGAGCAAGATGGTCCGACAAAGATTATGTGTGATACAGCGATTGCATTAGCCAAGAATCCAGTATTTCATGGCAGGAGCAAGCATATCGGGATTAAGTATCACTACATAAGAGATCTTGTCAAGAATGAAGAAATCGAACTTAAGTTCTGTGAATCAGAAGATCAGATAGCGGATTCTGACTAAACCGCTGAAGGCAGAAACGTTCGAGAGATTGAAATCGATGCTTGGTATACGTAATTTATTTTGATCAATTTAAGGGAGGCTGTTGAAATTATATAAATTGATCAAAAATAATTAAAATAGACTAGTTTTAAAAATAAAAGTAAAAAATGGTATTCAAGAACATTGGTTGTCTTGCATGACAAATTGATTTGTATAAGTTTGAATTTTCTTACATGCCATGTTTGATTATTTTTGTATGCCAATGTTGAATTTTTGGTGTAAGGTTTTAGTATAAATAGGTTGTAGAACTCATTTTTAAAATCATCCCAAAACTTGTATTAGAAATTACAAGTGTAGTATTGTAAGCTTTGAGTTTGCGTTAGCAAATATATTTTTCTTTCTCGGTATTTCATTTTTCGGTTTCAAATCCCAAAGTTTATTTCCGAGGAATCATTAATTTTTTTGGTTTCTACAGTTTAGGGAAATGGAAGCGAAGGGCATAAAGTCAGATTTTCGTGTATATAATTATATGATTAGTGGTTATAGTTAGGTAGGTAATGCCAGAAAGGCATTTTCAATTTTCGGCGAAATGAGGGAGAAATGCTTCTTTCCTAATGTTCACACATATATAGCTTTGATAAAAGGCTTGTATAAGGTTGGGCGTATGCAAGAAGTTGAAGTCTTGCTTAATGAGATGCAAAATAAGGGAGTTTATATAAACCAATTCATATTTGGTATGATGATTGATGATTGTTGTAAGCAATGTAATGTGGATGAGGCACTCAGGCTGCTGAGAATTATGCAGGGCTTAGGACATGAGGCTGATGCAAATGTTTACAATGTAATTGCTAGTAGGTTGCGTAAGCTAGACCGGTATGATGAAGCAAAGAGGTTGTTGCTAATAGGGGATCGAGGTGTAGCTCTAAATTTATCGTCTTATACAACTTTGATTGATATTTACAGCAAGCAGGGAAATTTTTTTGAAGCAAAAAGGACACTTAGTGAGATGGAAACTGAGGGAATTAAGCCTAACACGGTAATGTACAATGCCCTGATAGATGGTTATTGCAAGCATGGAAATTTTGTTGACGCAAAAAGGACACTTAGGGAGATGGAAATTGAGGGAGTCATGCCTAACACGATAACCTACACTGCACTGATAGATGGTTATTGCAAGCTAGGAAATTTTGTTAAAGCTAAAAGGGTACTTGTTGAGATGGAAAATAAAGGAGTTAAGCCTAACACAATAAACTTACACTGCGCTTATAGATGGTTATTGCAAGAAAGGTATTATGAAGGAAGCGTATAAGCTAATGATTGACATGGAAGCTAATGACCTGATACCTGATGTGTATATGTACACTGCTTTTATAGATGGTTATTGCAAGCAGGGAAATCTTGTTGAAGCAAAAAGGACACTTAGTGTAATGGAAACTAAGGGAGTTAAGCCTAACACAATGACGTGCACTGTAATGATAAATGGTTATTGTAAGAAAGGTATTATTAAGGAAGCTTATAAGCTATGGATTGACATGGAAGCTAATGACCTGATACCTAATGTCTATACATACACCTCACTTATACACGGGGAATGCCAATCGGGAAAGGTACATCATGATCTAAAGCTTTACAACGAGATGACCACAAAGGGTTTAGCTCCGAATGTGGTGACCTATACAATAATGATTTCTAGCTTAATAAAAGAGGGCAAATCACATGAAGCCTGCAGATTATACTATCAGATGAAAGAGGCAGGCCTAACACCTGATGCTACTGAATAATCTGTACTTGTGGGTAGCCTTTCATAGTTGAAATTTATCTAGTATGAGAATTTCTTCTCTAGAATCTTGTAAACCGTTAATTTAATTTGATTCAGCTTTAGCTAGGCAGAGGTTTAGCAGAATGGGTAATACTTCCTCCTGATGTTTTATATGATTATACAATCGGATGATAGAGGCATGCCTAACAGTCCGTGTTATTATATAACTTGCACTTGTGTATAGCCTTCATGGTTGAAATTTATTAGGCGAGAAATTGTTCCTTCTAACTTGTAAGTTAATCACTTCATGTAAATCAGATTTAGCTAATTGGAGGTGTAGCAGATTGTTTTCTAATTCTTCCTGATGTTGCACGTGAGCAAAAAAAATTATATAGTGCAGGACATTCTGCAGAGAGTCGGTGTTCCATAGGCATTGTCTGCCATAAACTCAAGGTTGATATTGATTTGAGACCTAAGAAAAAGAGCAAAAACCGCGGGTCAGATTTAAACTGCTTGATCCATCTTTGATCTTAGCACAGTAACCTTAAAAGACAGGAGATATAGAGCCCTATGAACATCTGTAAGTATTCATACGGGATATGAGTATAACAACATTCTATTATTTGAATTCACATGAAATACCAACAATGAGTTTAGGCAACTGTGGTCTTTAAGAATTAATATTGTTTCACTACGAGGTCATGATGTGAATTCCACTTGCCTAGAGTGTATTTCAAAATTTTTAGGCATTTGGTTCAAAATGTTTAGATACATGTTTGTTCTTTAAGCAGTATTGCTTCCTATGTCGTCCAGTACATTATTCTCTTAAAAATGGAAGAACCAGAATAAAAGAAATGTCACTCTAGAGATGCTGGTGGTTGTGTTCATATTTTTAGGTTTTCACTTTTTTTGGCTGAGTGGCCTAGATTCTAATCATGATTATACCAGAGAGCTAACTTTACCATGTAATTTAGAAGTTGGATCACTTTTTACGGTGGTCATGTGATATTAACGGCCAGTTACCCTCACTTGGAATAAGAAAAGGAAAACAAAGCGAGATGGTTTAAAACCCGTAGGTCAACATTTAGATCACGTTTTGTCGCCTATCACTATAGTTTGCATAACTGTTTCAATTAGATACAATTTGACAGAACTGGTCAATAGACTTATTTAATTTCCTTGTGCGCTCTTTTCAGAGCTTCATCATATCAATGGGCACAGGAGATTTTTGTTAGAAAAGATCAGACAGCGGTTCAATTTATTGTTTCTCAGTGTTCCAGATGAATGATTGTCGTACTTGGTTCTTCTTAAGTTGTTTTATTTGCTTTGGTAAAAGGTTAGCGTTTATTTTATTCACAAATGTTTTGCTCTATGTCGAACTTCTACCAGTTTTTGATGCTGCATTAGTTCCTTTTCATTATATTTTGAACTTGTTTCATTATTTGGGGGCTGCCTTGTTCATTTTACTTGTTCTTGGAGTTGCTATGCATATTCCAAGTTACACAAAAATGAAGTAAGCCATCAGATTTCTCAATTAGTTTTTGCCTTGTGCTGTAAGCAAGTACTAACATGTGTTTGTTAATTTTCTGGACCAATTTTTGGTAGTCCAAGATCAGAAACTTTAGCCCTGAGATTTTCGTCAAGCAAATGTTTGAAGATTTGACATCAAAGGTGGATAATTGCCTTCTGAAAAAACAGTATGAAGATAATGAAGTTCTCTTGCTGATCATATGCAAATTTCAAGCCTTAATGTCCAGTTCAAATTTGAAAGGTTTGAGCCATGCAGATGATCCTTAAGAGTTCCGCTCTCCATTTGCTCGTAACTAACTTTTTCTGGGATAAGGTTCGTAATTAATTATCATCTCATTCTTTTCATTGCAGTAACCGATCATATGCCTTCGCCATTTCCAACCTTGGTGGAACATGTATATACTACCTATATGTAGCATCTAGCATGTTGAAGAGGTAATAACCACTCTACTTTTGTGATACAAAAGACTCCTATAAGAAAAGAAGATTATCCAAATGAGTGTATGCTTTCATTTCACTGTTCTACATCTGATATATGGCAATTCATTTTTGTCTACCTGAGTAGGAAATGACATAAATGAAGTAAATGCAAGATATTGTTGATTATCAACGGCATCATAAGCAGAGGCATTCTTTTATGGGATGTTCGACTTGATTCTGAAGGGCGTATAGCTACCTTTTTCTTGGGAGATGGTTTATCAAGATTTACAACAACTCAGTATAATCTCACTTAGTGGGGTCTGGGGAGTGTAGTATGTACGCAGACCTTACCCCTACCCTTGGGTAGAGAGGCTGTTTTCAAATAGACCCCGGCATCCTTCCCTCCAAGAACTTCTCACCTTGCTCTTGGGAAGACTCGAACTCACAACCTCTCGTTTTGAAGTGGGGGTTGCTTACCATCAGAGTAACCCCTCTTGTCTCTGGTTTATCAAGATTTGACTATGATATTTTTGGTAATGTTGTGTCTATTGATACCACATATCAACAAACAAGTGTAACATGATTTATTGCAATCATTTATTGGAATAAATCATCATTGGCAAGATATACATTTTTGTTGTACTTTTTGTTTGTCTGATGAGTCCGCAGAATCATTCAAATGGTTGTTCTCTACAACTTAATAGTCAATTAAAGGTTTATTTCTCCCCCAAAAATTAATATAATTGGTCAAGTTCGAGGAATGGCAACTGTCATTAGAGAGTGTTGTCTACCACTAGACATTGACTATGTCTATGGAGCATATCTTAGAATGCATGATCTCGTTTGCGCTTACTGGAGAATGATAACACGATAGTGTAATCATCTAGCAAGGTAAAAAATAATGGAACAGATTTATGATGGTTTAGGGTCTTTCATCTTTCTTTTTTTTTCTTTTGTCAAAACAAGAATAAGAAAATGCATTAAAAAAATGCACGAACCAGATGTAAAAATTTAAATCTGGTACACGGGGCTGTGAAAGAGATTTTGAGGATAATGAAAAAGGATGGTGTTGATCTTGATGTGACAAGTTATACTCTTCTGATTGACGGGTATTCTAATTTTAGCAATCTTGAAGATGTTGAGAGATTGTTTAGGAAAACAAAAGAGAAGGGAATAGAGCCAGATGTCCATTTATACACCTCTATGATTAGTGGCTGTTGTAAGTTCGTGATGTCAAAAAGGCATTTACGGTGTTTGATGAAATGGTGGAGAGGGGCCTCATTCCGAATGCTCACACATATGGAGCTTTGATAAATGGCTTGTGTAAGGCCGGACAGATGCAAGCGACCGAAGTTTTACTTAATGAGATGCAAAGTAAGGGGATTGACGTAAATCGAGCTATATTTAATACAATGATGGATGGTTACTGTAAGCAAGGTAATATGGATGAAGTATGGAGGCTGCAGAGAACTATGGAGGGCAAAGGACATGAGGCTGATGTATACGTTTATAATATAATTGCTACTGGGTTGTGTAAGTTAGATCGGCATGAGGAAGCAAAGACGTGGTGGTTCTCGATGGTGGATCGAGGCGTAGCTCCAAATGAAATTGCTTATACAACTTTGATTGATATTTATTGCAAGGAAGGAAATTTTGTTGAAGCAAAAAGGGCACGTCGTGAGATGGAAAGTAAGGGAGTTAAGCCTAATACGGCAACATACAACGCCGTAATAGATGGTTATTGCAAAAAGGGGTTGATGAAGGAAGCATATAAGCTAAGAATTCTAATGGAATCTAAGGGTCTGAAGCCTGATGTCAATACATACACCTCGCTTGTACACGGGGAGTGCATATCAGGGAAGGTAGATAATGCTCTAAAACTTTTCAATGAGATGCCTATAGAGGGTTTAGCTCCGAATGTGGTGACTTACACAGCAATCATTTCTGGCTCATCAAAAGAGGGCAGATCAGATGAAGCCTTCAGATTATATGATGAGATGAAAGAGGCAGGCCTTACGCCTGATTCTACTGCATACTCTGCTCTTGTAGGCAGCCTTCATACTTGACATTTTTCTAGTGTGAGAAGTTGTTCTTTAGGAAATTGTAAGTTGTAAGCTTCACGTAAATCACATTTTAGCTATTTGGAGGCAATAGCAGACTGTTCAATACATCCTCAAGACATTTTACATGAGCACATTCTGCAAAGATTCGGCAGCCTGGCTTTTTGCTTGTTACTGCAGGTCTGAGTGCTGTCTGTGGACATGGTCTGCCCTAAATTCAAGGTTGATATTTATTTGAGAGTCTAGATAGAGCAAAAGCGCTGCTTAGATTTAAGCTGCTTGAATTCATTTCATGGTTTTAGCACAATGAACTTACCTGGGAGGATGATAGGCCTATGATATCAGTACGTATCCAGTGGATTTAAAGTGTCACAACCTTCTGTTTTTTTTTAATCAACGTGAAGGACCTAGAGTGGTTTAGGCAACTACAGTCTTAAAACATAATTTTTGTTTTGTTACGCGGTCATGATGAGAAAACCGCTTGCTTGGTGTATTTTTTTAAACTTTGGAGGCATTTGGTTCATAATATTTTTCTAGTTTAGACGTTTATCCTTTAAGCAATATTGCTTTCTTTGTCGTGCAGTACACCATTTTCTTGAGAATGGAAGAACCAAAACAAAAGTGTTTCACCTTGGAGATGCTGGTGCATGATAGCAAATTTGTAGGTTAGGTACCTTGTTTTGGCTGAGTGCATAACGTACTCCAGGTAGCGGTAGAATGAAGCACCAAGGCATATGATGAATTTGTAATTGGTTTGAGTTCTGACTCTTTGCCAGCAATAGCACAACGTGCTACCTTAAATTAACATAGTGAGAACCATACATTGACAGTGTCACGACCCTAGTTCACCAATCGTGAACCTGTCACGACGGCGCCCAGTCTTCGCGACTAGGTAAGCCTAACACGTTGCGAAAATTTAACAACCTTTACGAAAACAATAAACAAATACTGAATATCATTATAAAATATGTAGAGTGCCGCCTGGCACATACACTTCAACTCGAATAACTGTAACAACCTCCAAGACCCGGAAACGCACGAGCAACACAGGCTAAGAATAAGGCATAACTTACGGCTCTAATACCCGGAATGTCTACGGCAACCTAATACATGAAATGGAACTGCCAATTAAAAGGTAGAGTAGAAGGAGACTCCTCGGTCCTGCGGACGTGGTAGATAAATACCTCAAGTCTCCGGCTGTACGCCACCCTCCAAGGCTGACAAAACTTGAATGAGGGTACCTGTATCTGCACAACAAAAGTGTGCAGAAGAGTAGCATGAGCACACCACAGCGGTGCCCAGTAAGTATCAAGACTAACCTCGATGGAGTAGTGACGAGAAACAGTCAAGACACCTACCGGTCAATAAACAGTATAATCATAGGGATAATATAAACGATATATATACTATGTAAAGACAACACGAATGACTAAAAGAGCTACAATCAGAATAAACTAACGGATAACAAGTAACAACGAGAAATACACAACGATGATAATAAAAGGACAATCGACATTACAATCCAAATCCTGAAGTCGCAACACAACAAGGAAAGACAAGTCACAAACTCATTATTCTGCAATGATCTTGCATAAGTTCTTCCGAACTCTCTCCATAATTCTACCACGAACTCTCAGACCAGCCACGGCTCATGAAAACCCAGCATCTAGTGCCCCACCAATAACACGGTCATGCTGACATCTAACTAGTCAACTAGGGTTACTTTCACATATATAATGGGTAAACAAGGGCACATCCTCACCCCTAGCCAAAACAGGAGGGATTCATCTCTAATAGGAGGGTCCAACTACGTGTGTGCTTGTGCAAGTGTATCTAACAGGAATCCTACCAACTGGTAAGCATAAGAAAAAAGGATCGACTAGCACTCGGCTTATTCACACCCGGATAGAATCAATGAAAATGCCAGTTCAGAACACAATGAGTTTAATGGGGATCTCCCGGGAATCGAACTTGTAGTCCATCATACCAATACAGAGGATCTCCGGGGAATTGAACCTGTAGTCCATCATATCAATAACAGAGAATCTCCCGGGAATTGAATCCGTAGTCCATTATACCAATAACGAAGGATCTCTCGGGAATTGAACCCATAGTCCAACATACCAATAATAAACAAAAATAGGAAAAATGCCTCCACGGGCCTTCACAATTCATCACAATCAGCCCCTGACATAGCCCACCTTATTTCGCCACGTGTGCAACCAATAACAATGTAGCAAGAACCGCCTTATTTCGCCACGCGTGCATCACAATATTCCCACCTTATTCCACCACATGTGCAATCCACATATAAGCATATAACATATCCCGCCTTATTATGCCACATGTGCAAAAACATCAATAGTCACAATAACACGGCAAAGAACTCGTGCAACTCTCCAACAACAACCGCACGGCAGAGACCTCGTGCATCAAAGTACCAACAGGGAATCAACAATTGAGACGATAATGTCCCGGTAAGGGAATCAACAACAGAACCAATAACGTCCCGGCAAGGGAATCAGTAACAGAAACAGTAATGTCCCGGCAAGGGAATCAACAACGGAAATAATAAGGTCCTAGCAACGGAATCAACAACGGAAACAATAACGTCCCGGCAAGGGAAATCAACATTATCTACTATGGCCACAGAACACCAAGAACAATAACCTCGACGACAACAAGACATAATAAGTGCATAATAACTACACCGATACCACAACAGTTGGACATGTAGTATAATTGCACGAAGTTACAGATGAGTTTACAATAAAGGAGTAACCAACAGTAAGAAGTCAACATGAATCAAATAATTACAATTTAAGGAAATAACAACTAATCATAAGATATCTATCTTCTTTCCATTTAAGTTCAATTAATCACGCGAGATATAATATTTATGATTTCCACTTAAAGGCGAGTAGTTAGGGCGGGTAATATGACTATAGAAGGGTAATTGTCTTCAGTTAAGCACGTAAAGGTCCATTAAACAGCAAGAATAAATCAAGAAGGTCAAACAAATACCAAGTAACACATATAGAAGTGAAACTAATAACAGGAAACTCAATCGTATCCATATCATCTTCATGCTCGGTGATTTCAAGAGTCTAGTAGCCTAAAAGGGATAATTTACCACAAATAAATCCGAGTACACACTCGTTACCTCGCGTACAAGGAATACAAGTAACAGGTAAGACTCAAATCCTAAGGGGAAGTCCCCTTCATAAGGTATGGCCAGATACTTACCTCAAAGACGACAATCGATACTCTAAAACGCACTTCTCGGGTGACATGACCTCCGGACGGTTCAAGAGTCGATACATGAGTCGACAACCGGATCTTGGACTGAATCTCACATCGGAGACCTCAGAATCTCGACTTGCTTCAATTAGACCTCATAACAACTTCTTTAGCAGCCTAAAAACTTGTCAAAATCCAGAAGTGAAAAGAAAACGAGGCACTTTCCTTATAGCTGAAATGCAACGATTACAAGAATGTTTCGTTGGGCTTAATAGAGGGCTGTTTCGGGTTAGGTTTGGGACTGTTTTTGTGCCCTTTCCAGTTGCACTTTTGGAGCTTTATTTGGCTTATTTCAATGGAGATTTCAGGGGCCGTTTTGCACTGGATCTGGCTATCTCACATGGCTGATTTTAAGGGAGGAAACGAGGAGGTTTTGTGGTGCGACGCAGTTAGATTTCGGATTTGTTTCAGCTGCGCTTTTCAGTGATTATTTGGGGCGAATTTGGAGCTATTTTTGACTGGTTTAAGGGTGTTTTTGGAGCTTAATTTCGTGGCTGGATTGGGGAACAGAGTGCTGCATTTTGCAGCAACTTTGAAGCTGGATATTGCTGTTAATGGAGGTGAATTTTGGGGCAGATTTCAAGGCGAGCTTTGGATTGTGTTTGCTGGTTGGTGGGTGACGTTTTTGGGGGGTTCAAGGGCTGTTTTGAGGAGGTTTCAGTTGGGCTGCTATGGTGCTAATTCGTTAGGTTTAATGGTGTCTAATTTAAGGTTCACATTGATTAATCAATAGAGACACATGTTTTGTTTAACACTATATACTTACAACAGATGAAATCTTAAATTAAATTGATTCAAATTAATTAAAAATATTTATAAAAATTGTCTACCAACAAACAAATGTATATGGCAATCACTTATCATGAATAAAGAAAGAAAAAAGTACGCAAATGAGTAATTCGAGAATTTTCTAGCTTCGCCTTAAACTAAAACAGTGTGCTAATTTCTTTCTAGATCAAGCAATGCAAATTACACAAAGAACAAAATTAATCTTAAGATATTAAGCAAAAAGAGAATCCACCCAAACTTTTATCCAAACATCATATAGGAATAAAGTCATAAAACAAAGAGTGAATTGTATTGGACCTTCAAATCCAAATTCGGACATACGCCTAAATGCAAAAATTCAAAACCCGAGACTATCGGAACCATCGAAACTCCAATCCATGATCAAATACACAAAAGCCAATTCTTGGTTAATTGAAGCTTCTCAAATGAAAGCCACTTCTAAAAATCCTTTCTAAGATTTTTCAAAAACCCGAACCGATGATGCACGCAAGTCGATACTCATGTTATGAAGCTGTTCCAGACCTTATGCCGCTGAACGGAGCTTAATCTTTTTTTTTTCAAATGAACGGTCGGGTCGTTACATCCTCCCCCTCATAAAACCAACGTTCGTCCTCGAACGTGCTAAGATTCACCTCGAAGTCCTCAAATCATTGAGTGCGCACTTCCAACATACACCTGTGGGTGACCCCAGGTCACCCCAATCCATTTTGGCACGACGACGTCATCTCAACTAAAATTTAACCCTTCTAGAAATACCATTAAGCCTTCAATCCAGATCCCTCAAGTTCCATCCATTTCCAAAAGACCCGATCCCAAGTCCATATCCGATATCTGTCTCAACCAAATAATTCAACACATGTCAACACACAGGGTACACCACAGCACACCACACATAGTCCCACAATAATATTTCCTATAGCAATAAATGCCTGAGATCAAATCTGTACCGGCCATAAGCCTCATATTAAATAGGAACTCTTTTCAACCACCCATACACTAGCGATGATACAACAACCATGAAAACCACATGACGAAACACCCGATTAACCCAATCTCAGCCAACACCAATGGGTACACACCCCACAATTAAAACTCAAGAGCATATAACGAAAATGAATGAATATGGGAAAGGAAACACAAAGAGAACTAACAAACAAATTAAACTAGCACAAAAGTCTTCTAAACACAAATCTACAAGACATCTAACACGAAAAAATGAAAGCATATAATGGACTCACAAAGGTCTTATACTGATATAGCTCTCGCCGCAGTACAAGCCCGGTCTCAACATATCAATTCACCTGCTATCACGAGGGTCTCGCCCTCAACACTAGATCACAAGTAGGGTACACATCAACCCATCTAGAGACTCTCACTAGATCAATTCCGTCTACAATTTACAACATAGACCAGCTCCCACACAGTTGAAGCATAAAAATCACAGCTCGTAACCAGGAATGCTAGGAAATCACATCAAGCCTATCAGAACAGACAATAGGAAATACCAGTAGCCTCTATGACTCCCGACAATGGCTAAAATAGACGATAGACACGACTATCACTCATAAAACCTCCCAACAAAATAATCACATATACAGAGTACAAATCATGAAACAATCCCATAAATGGAACAACAAGCAAGGAACTCAATCCGATAAGTAGAATTGTGATGAACTACAGATAGTGCCTTTCTGTAACAAATTGAATCCATACCTGAGTGACATAGCTGGCGCACCGGCCTCAAACCTGCTATATGAGACACATCAACGTGCTTGCCTCCCCCTTTTGGGTGCCTTTTCCCTATCTGAATACCTCGCTGCGACACGTCAGTCCAAAGTCTAGGACAAGCTCTCACCATGTGGCTAATATCTCCACACTCAAAACACCCTCTCTGCTGACGAGGTGGTGGAAACTGTGCGGTACGGGTCGTCCGAGACCCATGAATACCCGAGTCACCATGCAAGGCTTGAAGCGCAAAATGAACTAGCTGACCCGAAAAACCTCTACCATGACGCACACTGCCTCCAAAATAAGGACCAGTATATCTCACCGGAGTACGAGGCCTCCTCGCCTCCACATGCTCTCTCTCCCAATCTCTTCTTCTCCCTCTCTCAAGACCCTGCCTTCCCCACCCCCCCCTCTCTCTCTAGCATGCATACCATCTATCCCCCTAGGAATGTTCACGACTTGCTGATATCTATCTCTAATTCACGGGCCATACTGAACCTGATGCTGGGAATAAGCCCCTCAATAAATCGGCGAACCTTCTCGCGAACAGTAGAAAGTAAGGCTGAGGCATGTCTATCCAAACTGGTGTAACAGACAGCATACTCTGAGACAGTCATAGCACCCTGGCGCAAATGCTCAAACTCCGCGTGCCATGCATCCCTGAGACTCTGAGGAACAAACTCCCTCAGGAACATATCTGAAAACTGGGCCCAAGTTAGTAAAGCTGCCTACTCTAGGCTGTCTAACTCATAGGTGCGCCACCAATCATAGGCGGTCCCTCAAAGCTGGAAAGTAGTGAAAGAAACCACGCTCGACTCAAAGATACCCATAGTACGGAGAATGCGGTAACACTCATCAAGAAACCCCAAGGCATCGTTTGATGCTAATCCACTGAACACTGGAGGACCATACTTCTTGAACCTCTCTAGTCATATCTGCTCCTGCTTGGAAGCTTCTGCCATGCCCTCGGGCTGAATTGGTGCTGCAGGCGGCGCAGGAATAATCTCGGGAACCTGCTCAAGATGCGCTCGCTGCTCAGGAGTGCGGGCGGTGGGAGTCTGTGCTCCTCCCCCGGCCTGGGGTGTGGCTGCAGCAAGAGGAAGTAACTCGACATGAGCCAAAGTGGTATACATACTCATGAACTGCGCCAAAGTCTCCTGAAAGGCTGGAGTAGTAGTACTTGTAGGCGTGTCAGATGCCTGGACTCCGGTTGGATCTGCTGGTAGTACCTCGGCGGCCGCTCGCACAGGTGCTCTCGCTGCACCACATGCGCGTCTTCGAACTCTACCTCGACCCCGACCTCCGACGGCTGCACCAGGGGGCACGGGTGCCCGATCACCTCGGGCAATATGTGTCCTCACCATCTGTGAGAGAGTAGGAAGCAGAAGTTTAGAATTGTGGTAATAAAAATTCCAGCATGACAGGGAAGTCAAATGAAGTGAAGATGTTTCCTAAACAGTTACATAGGCCCTTGTAGATAAGTACAGACGTCTATGTACCGATCAACGAGACTCTAAATAACCGGCCTCTGTCCCGTGACTCCTATGAACCTAGAGCTCTGATACCAACTTGTCACGACCCTAGTTCACCAATCGTGAACCTGTCATGACAGCGCACAGTCTTCGCAACTAGGTAAGCCTAATACGTTGCGAAAATTTAACAACCTTTACGAAAATAATAAACAAATACTGAATATCATGATAAAATGTGTAGAGTACCACCTGGCATATACACTTCAACTCAAATTACAGTAACAACCTCGAAGACCCGGAAACGCACGGGCAACACAGGCTAAGAATAAGGCATAACTTACGGCTCTAATACCCGGAATGTCTACAACAACTGAATACATGAAATGGAACTGCCAATTAAAAGGTAGAGTAGAAGGAGATTCCTCGTTCCTACGGATGCGGCAGATGCGTAGCTCAAGTCTCCGGCTGTACGCCACCCTCCAAGGCTGACAAAACTTGAATGAGGGTACCTGTATCTGCACAACAAAAGTGTGAAGAAGAGTAGCATGAGCACACCACAGCGGTGTCCAGTAAGTATCAAGACTAACCTCGATGGAGTAGTGACGAGGGACAGTCAAGACACCTACCGGTCAATAAACAGTATAATCATAGGGATAATATAAACGATATATATACTATGTAAAGACAACACGAATGACTAAAAGAGCTACAATCAGAATAAACTGACGGATAACAAGTAACAACGAGAAATACACAACGATGATAATAAAAGGACAATCGACATTACAATCCAAATCCTGAAGTCGCAACACAACAAGGAAAGACAAGTCACAAACTCATTATTCTGCAATGATCTTACATAAGTTCTTCCGAACTCTCTCCATATTTCTACCACGAACTCTCAGACCAGCCACGGCTCATGAAAACCCAGCATCTAGTGCCCCACCAATAACACGGTCATGCTGACATCTAACAAGTCAACTAGGGTTACTCTCACATATATAATGGGTAAACAAGGGCACATCCCCACCCCTAGCCAAAACATGAGGGATTCATCTCTAATAGGAGGGTCCAACTACGTGTGTGCTTGTGCAAGTGTATCTAACAGGAATCCTACCAACTGGTAAGTATCAGAAAAAAAGATTGACTAGCACCCGACTTATTCACAACCGAATAGAATTAATGAAAATGCCAGTTCAACACACAATGAGTTTAATGGGGATCTCCCGAGAATCGAACCTCTAGTCCGTCATACCAATATAGAGGATCTCCCGGTAATTGAACCAGTAGTCCATCATATCAATAACAGAGGATCTCCCGGGAATTGAACCCGTAGTCCATTATATCAATAACAGAGGATCTCTTGGGAATTGAACCCATATTCCATCATACCAATAATAAACAAAAGTAGGAAAACTACCTCCACGGGCCTTCACAATTCATCACAATCAGCCCCTCACATCGCCCACCTTATTTCGCAACGTGTGCAACCAATAATAATGTAGCAAGCACCGCCTTATTTCACCACATGTGCATCATAATATTCCTACCTTATTCCGCCACATTCGCAATCCACATATAAGCATATAACATATCCTGCCTTACTACGCCATATGTGCAAAAACATCAATAATCACAATAACACGGCAAAGACCTCAATGCAACTCACCAACAACAACCGCACGACAGAGACCTCGTGCATCAAAGTACCAACAGCCGCAGAATAAATGACAGTATATATATATATATATATATATATATATATATATATATATATATATATATATATATATATATATATATATATATATATATATATATATATATATATATATATACAGGACCAAATCCAGGGAATAAACAATGGAGACGATAATGTCCTGGCAAGGGAATCAAAAACAGAACCAATAACGTCCCCGAAAGGGAATCAACAACGAAAATAATAACGTCCCGGCAAGGGAATCAACAAGGGAAACAATAACGTCGCGGCAAGGGAAATCAACATTATCTACTAAGGCCACAGAACACCAAGCACAATAACCTCAACGACAACAAGACATAATAAGTGCATAATAACTACACCGATACCACCACATTTGGACAGGTAGTATAATTGCACGAAGTTACAGATGAGTTTACAATAAAGGAGTAACCAACAGTAAGAAGTCAACATGAATCAAATAATTACAATTTACGGAAATAACAACTAATCATAAGATATCTATCTTCTTTCCATTTAAGTCCAATTAATCACGTGAGATATAATATTTATGATTTCCACTTAAAGGCGAGTAGTTAGGGCGGGTAATATGACTATAGAAGGGTAATTGTCTTCAGTTAAGCACGTAAAGGTCCGTTAAATAGCAAGAATAAATCAAGAAGGTCAAACAAATACCAAGTAACACATGTAGTGGTGAAACTAATAACAGGAAACTCAATCGTATCCATATCATCTTCATGCTCGGTAATTTCAAGAGTCTAGTAGTCTAAAAGGGACAATTTACCACAAATAAATCCGACCACGCACTCGTTACCTCGCGTACAAGTTATACAAGCAATAGGTAAGACTCAAATCCTAAGGGGAAGTCCCCACATAAGGTTAGGCCTGATACTTACCTCAAAGACGACAATCGATACTCTAAAATGCACTTATCGGGTGAAATGACCTCCGGACGGTTCAAATCTCAAATTGAGATCTTTGGCGTTGATATCATTGGAATACAAGAGTCGATACATGAGTCAACAACTGGAGCTTGGATTGAATCTCACATCGGCGACCTCGAATCTCGACTTGCTTCTATTAGACCTCATAACAAGTTTCTTTGGCAGCCTAAAAACTCGTCAAAACCCAGAAGTGAAAAGATAACGAGGTACTTTCCTTATAGCTGAAATGCAAAGATTTCAGGACTGTTTCGTTAGGCTTAGAAGAGGGCTTTTTCGGGTCAGGTTTGAGACTGTTTTTGTGCCCTTTTCAGCTGCGTTTTTGAGTGATTATTTGGGGCGAATTTGAAGCTATTTTTGACTGGTTGAAGGGTGTTTTTGGAGCTTAATTTCGTGGATGGATTGGGGAACAGAGTTGCTGCATTTTGCAGCAACTTTGAAGCTGGATATTGCTGTTAATGGAGGTGAATTTTGGGGCAGATTCAAGGTGAGCTTTGGATGGTGTTTGCTGGTTGGTGGGTGACGTTTTTGGGGGGTTCAAGGGCTGTTTTGAGGAGGTTTCAGCTGGGCTATTATGGTGCTAATTCATTGGGTTTAATGGTGTCTAATTTAAGGTACATTGATTAATGAATTGAGACACATGTTTTGTTTAACACTATATACTTAGAACAGATGACATCTTAAATTAAATTGATTCAAATTAATTAAAAATATTTGACTATATAAAAATTGTCTACCAACAAACAAATGTATATGGCAATCACTTATCATGAATAAAGAAAGAAAAAAGTACGCAAATGAGTAATTCGATAATTTTCTAGCTTCGCCTTAAACTAAAACAGTGTGCTAATTTCTTTCTAGATCAAGCAATGCAAATTACACAAAGAACAAAATTAATCTTAAGATATTAAACAAAAAGAGAATCCATCCAAACTTTTATCCAAACATCATATAGGAATAAAGTCAGAAAACAAAGAGTGAATAGAATTGGACCTTCAAATCCAAATTCGGACGTACGCCTAAATGCAAAAATTCAAAACCCGAGACTATCGGAACCTTCGAAACTCCCATCCATGATCAAATACACAAAAGTCAATTCTTGGTTAATTGAAGTTTCTAAAATGAAAGTCACTTCTAAAATCCTTTCCAAGATTTCTCAAAAATCCGAACCGATGATGCACGCAAGTCGATACTCATGTTCTGAAGCTGTTCCAGACCTTATGCAGCTGAACGAAGCTTAATTTCTTTTTCAAATGACCGGTCAGGTCGTTACAGACAGTTTCCTTTGGTCCAATTTCTTTTAGCTTACTGTTTTTTTCAATATCTTTCGGCTTTTAGAATGATTAACTGTTAATACACCTATGAAAACATTTGATGTCTAAATATTATTTGGGTGTTAATAGACAAAAAATTCAAAAAAATATTTGTTTTTCATTTTTTAATGTTATAAGAGATAAGAGTTAGAAATCAGCATATCATGTGACAACTTTCTCATTGTGGCCTCTGAGGCACAAATCTATGATGCACTCATTGCAACCATTCAATCTCTGTTCTTTATGCATGATAAAGAGTTGACATAGTGTGATAAGTCAACTGTCAAAGTTGCCGACACTCTGCTGATAATTGCACGGGCTTCCTTGTTTTTTCCAGGCAAGCAATAAACTGACGCTATATGCAAGTTTCTTGTACTTGTTTTCGATATTTTAATTTCGTACCTGCTGAAGCAGATGCTCCAGGAGAGATCATATCCTTTTCTGAAGCTGTCTGTAACCGTCGAAAGAAATGAAGTTCTGTTTATCCTTGTTTTTTGAAATTATTTTATAATTTTCTGGATTTTCTTTGAAGTCGAGTTCCTCTCACTAAACACTTATAGTTTCAAATTGTCCAGATCATAACCTTTTCTGAAGCTGTCTGTAACTCTCTATGCACGTTTTCTTTTTGCACAAAATCTTTTCCTTGAAAATCTTCTCAAGAAATTTTCTCCAAGAATTGTCTGGACGCCTAATAGCTCCAAACTTTTAGCAACATCATGGGGGTCATCTTATATTATATTAGCTATGGCATATCTTTGTTACCATTTAAAAAGACTATTTTATGCCTATTAAGTCTCTGACTAGCAATTTGCCCCTCCTAAGGTTTTCAGGTTTGGTAGTTGATGAAGAACTAATGATGCTTGTGGCATTTCACTGTTTGCTTCAATTTATATGCAAATAAAAAGATTTTGCAGTATGAAATGTTATTTTTTTGAATGTAATTTCTTCCCCACTCCTCTGCCGCATATGCACTGCGTTTTATATGCTTTCATGGTGAAGTGAGAAAAGAATTTTGCCTTTTGGACGTACTGCTGTTTGTCTGAGTATCTTGGCTCCTTCGCAGATTCTTAGTGATGAGAAGAAATGTTGGATATATGACCAAGGTGATGGACATTGGCGACAATCGTTCAGGAATAGGAGGAGGATTAAATCTATTTGGAGGGGTCAGCTGTTTATATTCCCACTTTGAAGGAGGGGAATTTCCTTGTAAAGGATTCGGTGAGTGTTCAGGTGAATTCCATTATTTACATTGATGGAATTTGTCTTCATACTTAGATACCTCGGCTTGCTTGGGACTGAGGCATTGGTTATTATAATTGTTATTGCTGCTTAAACTCACATGGCTGCTGTTTATATCTACTATATGTGATGTGACCAACTATAAGGTGAGTGCAGTACAGTATGCTCCTACAGTCTTCCGCCTTGAAAAGATTTTGTTTTGACGGTATCTTTTCTGTTAAAGAAATATACCAAGTAGCAGTTGACTGAACGTAACAAAAGACCCCTGTACAGGACGTATAACAGGTTCGTTTGTAACTATCTAGGCTGGTACATTCTGTAGCAGATAACAGGTTTTATATTATTGAATTGATCTTCAAAAGTCCAGTGGCCAAAAAAATGCATATCAAGTACTCCATTTTGTTGTCCATTCTGTGGTACTTGTTTACATGATTTCATATATAATTTCTACTGCCCCAAGAACAGAACAAAGTGAAGTTCTTCAATCCAATTGACTAGAAACTGAAGCAGCAACTTTTGATGTCTAGCAGGGGTGGAGCTAGAACATGGGATACGAGTTTAGACCAGTTCAGTAACTTTTACTTAAACCTTGTATTTGTATTAGGAAATTTATTATATATATATATAAAATTAATTATGCAATCAAAAACTAAGATGAGCTATGTTTCAGTGAGAAGTATAGAATTTATCAACTTCAAGCCCTGGCTCCACCTCTTAGAAAAATATGGCATCGATGCTTTACAGATTCAGATTGATGGAAACTCAGAGTCATTATCAAATCCTCTTGAAAATTTTAGCTCATCTACTAAAATGAAAACTCAAGAAGGTATGGAGGTCTAGTATCAGGGTTGTAGGATAGGAGCTTCTAGAGTTTTTCGTACTTCTACCCGGGGTTGTGAGGGGTTTGGTAGGGCTTGTGTATTGTATTGTACTTATAGCAGTTACTGATGGATATTATTTCATGCCATTTTGTTTATGGTTTTATGTCTAGATACTTATTTATGTGATTTCTACTGGAACTACTAATGCTTTTTTGTTTTTGTTTTTGTTTTGTTTTTCTTTTCCTTTCTTGAGCCGAGGGTCGATTGGAAACAACCTCTCTGCCCTTTCGGAAAGGGGTAAGGCCTGTGTACGTATTATCCTCCCCAGACCCCACTTTGTGGGACTATACTGGGTAGTTGTTGTTGTTTTCTACTAAAATGATTGTACTATTCTGTCATGCATTGACATTGCAAAAAGATAGCAGATAACACAACAAACGTTTTGGTAGATTATCATTTGTTAACTTAGATTACATTATAATCAGCTGTACCAAGATATTCTCGATAGGGACCAGTGCAGTTGCAACTAAATTGGCCTCCTCTCCCACAATTACCATGATTAATGATTTATGATTCTCCAGTAACTACATGCAACTTGTAATATGACATTGAGGAGTGTGGTAGGATAGAGGGGATCCTTAACCTTTAACTAGAGATTCTGCTCTCGAGCCCTAGGGATGAAGAAACTCTTGGCAGGGATATCTTCTCTCTTTACCTAAGCAACACGAATTTGGATTAGTTGAGACAGTAAGTTTCGAATACCAGACGCATAAAGGAAAAAAGAAAAATAAAATATTTCACTAGCTATTCTACCCACGAAGGGGAACTTTCCCGTAATTGGTAAAGTTTCTGCCATGTGACCAAGACATTACGACTTCGGACCCTGCGCATATCGGAAGCTTTATGCACCGGGATGCCCTTTTTAGCTATTTTACCCACCTAAAATCACAAGAAGATAAGCTGAATGGTATCTACAGAGGAATTTACTTCACTTCTCCAGCTGGATTGTGCACTTCATAAGCAAGCTAGCAGCTACTTTATAACAGTACAGAAACATATTATTCTCAGCTCACCTTAAATTGCACCTTTTCACCTAACAATTTCTTTCATCCCAATTCCCCACAAACTTCTTCCCTAAGCCTCTTATCACATCTTTTTTGCTTTCTTAATTAATTTTAGAGCTTGATACCACCCCCCCCCCCCCCCATTATAAAAATTGAGCAGATTCTCCTTCTCCCTCCGTCTCACAACATCAAATTAAACTAAATCAAGAAAGAAAAATGAAACAAATATTTGTGTCACCCCTTCTTTTCTTGTTCTTCTTCTTGCTCCAATGCACTTGTATTTTCACTCAAGCTCCTGGTATGTCACCAGTGCCGCCAGTACAATCCTCTGCTCCGGCTTCACTGCCTCCATCTCAATCTACTCCTCCGGCACCAATATTGCCCCCTGCTGTAGTCTCTGCTCCGGCTCCAGGACCACCTGGTCCACAAAATGTGGTAAAAATCCTCGGAAAAGCTGGTGCATATTCGACGTTCATCAAGTTATTACAAATCACTCAAGAAATTGGCGAAAATCACCTCATTGCTAAACAACTCCAACAGCATAACCATGTTTGTTCCACCAGATGGCGCTTTTTTGAACCTCAAAATAGGTACCCTCAACTCTTTCTGTTGAGTTGTCCCACATCGGAGGGATTTGAGGTCCTTGGTCTCCTTATATGGCTTAGGCAATCCTCACCTCATAAGCTAGCTTTTCGGGTTGAGTTAGGCCCAATGTCCATTCTTATCATGGTATCAGAGCCAGGCCCATCCCAATTATTGTTACCGATGTTGGGCCCCCATTTATGTTGTCCACGCTCCAGAGATCTGGGCGTGAGGGGGGTGTTGAGTTGTCCCACATCGGAGGGATTTGAGGTCCTTGCTCTCCTTATATGGCTTGGGCAATCCTCACCTCATAAGCTAGCTTTTGGGGTTGAGTTAGGCCCAATGTCCATTCTTATCACAGTGATCAGCAGAAAGCTGAATTGGTTAAATTCCATATTCTCCCTTCATATTTCTCTCTATCACAGTTTCAAACTGCTAGCAACCCTTTACATACACAAGCTGGTGGAACCACTAACCGCTAATTCGCAATCAACATAACCACAAATGGAACAGCAGTGAACATAACAACTGGAATTGTGAATGCGAGTGTGTCGAGTACAATTTATACTGATAATCAGTTAGCTATTTATCAAGTTGACAAAGTGCTTCATCCTTTGCAATTCTTTGTACCACCAGCACCAGCACCTGCTCCAGCACCATCAGAGCCGAAAAAGAAGGACCCTTCTTCAGATTCTGCCTCAGTTAACGTTGTTTAGTCTGGTGCTACTTTTCTTCTTCCCCGCATCATGTTTCAGGTCATGGTCTATCCTGGCTGCTTTTTTTTTTTCTTTTTCTTCTCTATTTGATTTGTATGTATGAACTAATATGTCCGCGCAATGCCTGTATGCTTGTGATGTTATGTTATGTACATTTAAGTGTAACCTAATAAGATGTTAATTTTCGTGTGTACTCCAGCATGCTTTTGGATATTATGTTATGTTTTAAAAGAATTTAAATATTAGACAAGAGGGGTTGCTTAGTTGCTCGGATGGTAAGCAACCCCCACTTCCAACCAAGAGGTTATGAGTTCGAGTCTCCGCAAGAGCAATGTGAGAAATTCTTGGAGGGAAGGATGCCGGGGGTCTATTTGGCCAGTGTATTGGCCTTGTTGTAAAAAGTCAGAAAATGATATATCTCGCGACACCCCAGCGTGGCTCCATATTAGAACATAACTTTGCATAGAGGTGGTAAAATGGTTAAAAGAAAAAAGTTAACTATCCATATTATCTACTAAAAAAAGAATAGAATAATGAACTTTTTAAAAATGGGTCAAATATGGACAAGAATCATATTATCCATTTAAAAAATGGATAACTAATGGATAACCAATGATTCTAACGTATACATTTGTAAAACCTCAATTTGTGGGTTCCTCAAGTTAGAGAGACTAAGAATTCTCCCAAAAGTGATCAAGAAATCATATAATATGGTTACTCATATTACCCGCCGGTTAGCTCCTCTTTTATCCATATCAAATATGGGTCAGGTCGGATAATTTATCCGTTTAATATTGGAAACAGCCTCTCTACCCAAGGGTAGGGGTAAGGTCTGCGTACACACTACTCTCTCCAGACTCCACTAAATGGGATTATACTGGATTATTGTTGTTGTTGTTGTAAACATTCACAGAGAACCTTGTTAACAGGTAAATTACATTCCTGTTTCCTTTAAAGGGAAGAAAGAAAATTAAGGAACTGCAAAATCAGACACAGCACACTTTTTGTATCTCCTTCGTCTACCAGGTAAACAGCTTAGCTTAGTGCACAACGTGTTCGCTACTACACTAGTTGGCCAGTGTATTGGCCTTGTTGTAAAAAGTCAGAAAATGATATATCTCGCGACACCCCAACATGACTCCATATTAGAACATAACTTTGCATAGAGGCTCCATATTAGAACATAACTTTGCATATCTCGCGACACCCCAAAGTCATATAATATGGTTACCCATATTATCCGTCGATTAGCTCATCTTTTATCCATATCAAATATGGATCAGGTCGGACAATTTATCCGTTTTTCATTACCCGTTTGCCACTCTTAACTTTGCATGTGCAAAAACACATGGGTATTAAAATTCATTCATGAAATGTGAAAAGAATAGAAAAATGTGTTAATCTATTATTTATTAAATGCTATTCCCAACTTTCTCTATATGGGTAAAAACTGCTAAATGACCTGCCAGTGGCCAAAAGAATTAACCTATAGGGAAAGCTTTTCATGCATATTAATTTCCTGTTCAATAGTAATATTGTAAAATTCTCTGTTCGATTTTTTCATCCTAAAAGTTGAGGTAGTAATTTTCCAAAGTACTTACAGTAGGAGGAGAAAAACCCTTAACCGTTAAAATTATTCAATATTGTTCGTTCTTCTTACTTCTATTGAACTTATCTAGAAGATTAACCTGAAAATTTCCCTAAACATTGACAAACACAAGCACATGTTAGAAAAAAATGACTGATATAGGGAATACAGGTTTGCAGATATAAAATTCTATATGATCTTGTGGTAAATTTAAAAAAAATAAAAAAATAAAAAATAAGAGATTGAATATTACTCAAGCTTGTCCAAAATAAGTGACTTTTAGCTGATTTTACACAGATCAAGAAATCCACCTTTTAGCATTAATTAGCAATGAAATTGATCATATTAACCTTATTATCTCTTCACATAAATACTCTTAACGCATACCCCAATACTATTTACTCCAAGAATAATGTAGGAAAAACATAATTAATTCATTCTTGAAATTTGAAAAAATAATTTATTTTGGACCACAAATAAAGCCAAAAAAATTACTTATTTTAGACCGGAGGAGCAGTAAATAGTACTCTATTCGGTTCACAATAAGTGTCCATTTTGTTTTTAGCATGCCCATTAAGAAAATATTAAATTCTATACAAAAATACCTACTATGATTAAATTACCCATACTAAAATATTTAGTGGGAGGAGTAAGAAAACTTTTTAAGAATATGTACATAGGGATTATATTGTAAAATCAAATTGAATTTTTTTTAATTATATAACTGGACACTTATATTGAACTATAATAAAAACGCAAATTAAATACTTATTGTGAATCGGAAGAGTATATGCTTCTAGACCGGAGGAAGCAGTAAATACTAATTGCTGACCATGCACTTAGTAGTCTCTTAGAGCTATTGGTGACAACGCACTACACTTTTTGCATGTATAGTTTAATAAATTTGAGCACGTTCTGCTAGTAGTTTACTTCCTTTTTAACAGGTTCGAGTACCCTTATTGGATATTCAGAGACTTCTTTCTCGCACACTTTGGATTCTAGGTGGCATTAGATTTGGTTGTGATCAAATTTTAAGAAAACTAAATGTTTTGTAAATTTTTAAAAAAAGGAAAAAAATTGTGTATTTGATTGATATTTTCGGAACAAGTTTTTTGAGATTATCTTGTTATATTTTGTGAAAATATAACTTTCATATTATAAATAGACTTCTATTTAAGGTGAATGTCTATAATTAGAGAGATTCTAGAGTTTTATTCTTGGTAGCTAAGTCACTACCTCCCTATAAATAAATGGGTCTTCTACCATTGTAAATGATCCCTAACAATCTCAAAGTATAAATAAGAATACTCTCTCTCCCTATTCTCTCTATATTGTTCTTGTTCTTGCATTATTCTACTTGTTTTTATATTATTTCATAACACGTTATCAGCACGAGACTCTACCGTCTCAAGAATCGTTCTCAAGAAAAACTAAGGTATTTCTCTCTTCCTAATTTGATTTTCGATTATGTCTGACATTACGAAAAGAAAGTTCGTTGCCCTTGAAATTTCGGGCAAGAACTATATGACATGGGTGTTGGATGCTGAAATCCACTTAGATGCTATGGGTCTTGGAGACACCATTAAGATAGAGATAAAGCATCCACCCAAGACTGTGCGAAGGCCTTGATTTTCTTGCGCCATCACCTTGATGAAGGTTTGAAGATTGAATATCTCACCGTCAAGGATCCACTCATCTTGTGGAAAGGCTTAAAGGAGAGATATGACAACCTGAAGTTGGTCACTCTGCCACAAGCACGATATGATTGGGCTCATCTGAGGCTCCAGGACTTTAAGTCCGTTTCTGAATATAATTCTGCAATGTTCAGAATTACTTCTAAATTGAAGCTATGTGGAGATAATATCTCTGATTATGATATGCTTGAGAAAACGTTTACAACGTTTCATGCCTCCAATATGGTACTGCAACAACAGTACAGAGAAAAAGGCTTCACAAAGTACTCTGAACTGATTTCTCTTCTACTTGTGGCTGAGCGAAATAATGACCTGCTCATGAGAAATCACAAAAATCGACCCACTGGGTCTACACTACTGCCTGAAGCAGATAAGGTGCACTCTCATTATGCCAATCATGAAAAGGGCCATGGTCGTGGTCGTAATCGGGGTCATAGCCGTGGACGTAGACAAGGAAGAAATATCCATGATGTCCGTCACCCCCCGAAGAGAGATAACCGCCGAAAGCAGAAACGGGATTATGAGGATCCTAAGGCCAAAGGTTCAGAAACTATATGTTATCGTTGCGGTGGGAAAGGGCACTGGTCAAAAACTTGCCGTGTACCAAGACATTTGGTTGACCTTTATCAAGCATCTCGAAAGAGTAAAGGCCCGGAAACAAATTTTGTCACTGACAACAACTTTGACATCACCCACTTGGACGTGGCAGACTTCTTTGAGCAACCCGAGGGGAAGATAGACCACCTAATCGGTGATGGATCCGTGATGAAAGAAGATGGAGCTGTTTTATTTTATTTTACTTGTTTGTATTAGTTAATGAATAAACTAATAGCCATTAGTATTAGCTCGTATTAGTTAGTTCATGATATAATGTTAGTATTAGTTCTTTAGAAAGTATCAATATGCTTAAATATCAATAATATTTTTACTTTTCAGTAGAGGTAATCGACTAACCTGAAAAACTAGTCGGTTATCTCATATTTTCGCATTAAAAATGCAAAACAATCGATTGTCTATGTTTAACAATCTATTATCTTTTGAAACAGTATGATCTGGAATTTTTCAAAAATAGTCAACAATAGATTGTCTATGATTAACAATCGATTGTCGTAAGACAGTGTGATCTGGAATTTTTCAAAAATAGTCAACAATCGATTGTCTATGTTTAATAATCGATTGTCGTAAGACAGTGTGATCTGGAATTTTTTAAAATAGCAAATAATCGATTGTCTATGTTTAACAATCGATTGTCAATGTTCAACAATCGATTGTCTATGTTTAACAATCGATTGTCTTAAAACAATGTAATCTGGGATTTTTCAAAAATTGTCAACAATCGATTGTCTATGTTTAACAATCGATTGTCTTAAAACAGTGTGATCTGGAATTTTTCAAAAATTGTCAACAATCGATTGTCTATGTTTAACAATCGATTGTCTTAAAACAGTGTGATCTGGAATTTTTCAAAAATAGTCAACAATCGATTGTCAATGCTCAACAATCGATTGTGTGTGTTTAACAATCAATTGTTTTATGAAAATGCTTAAACTGAAATTTTCAAACTGCATAGTAATCGATTATGGAAAACATATAATCGACTATCTGATTTATTTAGTCAACCGGCATCAGCAGATTTTGAAAATATTATGTGACACAAACGAATTGAACTTGTTTATTCTTATGTTCGTGTATTTCTTTTGTATGTCAAACCATGGGAATTAAATTGATTGAAGGCTCCTGAAGAGCAACTGTAACTCTGCCCAAAGGCACGATGTTCATCATAGAGAATGCAATGTTCTCCTCCAAGTCTAAAGAGGAACTTGTTGAGTTTTAATGATATCAGTCAAAATGTTCTCCTCCAAGTCTAAAAGGAACTTGTTGAGTTTTAAAGATATCATTCAAAATGGATATCAGATTGAGACAATACATGAGTATAATCTTGAATACCTCATTTACTCATGAAAACGAGGCTGCCCACTTCGGTTTGGGGTCACGCCATTTTGCATGCAGCAATGCTAGTTCGTCGACTGCCCACTTCGGTTTGGGGTCACGCCATTTTGCATACAGCAATGCTAGTTCGTCTCTGACTGACGAATTGACACAAATATTCCCCGTTGCAATTGGTTTTGGGTCATGAACCTAATATATCCCATTTAAGAATCTTTGGATGCGCAGTATATGTGCCTATAGCACCGTCATCCCGCACCAAAATGGGTCCGCAAAGAAGGTTAGGAATATATGTTGAGTTTGAATCGCCCTCCATTATTCGCTACCTCGAAACATTGACAGGAGATTTGCACGATTTGCAGACTGTCAATTTGATGAGACACTTTTCCCAAAATTAGGGGGAGAAGTTGGTGAAACCAAACGGGAAATTTTGTGGAAAAATGCATCATTATCTCATCTTGATCCACATACCTCTATTTGTGAAAGAGAGGTACAAAAGATTATCCATTTGCAAAGAATAGCAAATCAAATGCCTGACGCATTTACGGACTTGAAAAGGATAACGAAATCCCACATCCCCGCGGAAAATGTTCCAATCCGTATTGATGTCCCTGTTGGACAATCATCTAGTGTCATATCCAATGAGTCAAATGCACGCCTGAAGCGTGGCAGACCATTAGGTTCCAAAGATCGAAATCCTAGAAAGAGGAAAGCAAATGATCAAAATGACACTACGAAAGAATCTCATGAGGAAATTCATGATTTAACAAATTCTGAGATTCATGAAGAATCCATTGAGCCCGAGGCTCTGGAAAATACGGAACTATCCATAAATCCAATCAATATTGAGGCAAATATTAATCGAGTGGATATAGTGGTGGATAATGTCTTTGCTTATAATGTCGCATCTAGCATTATGCAAGAATGTGAGGATCTCGAACCTCAATCTGTTGAAGAATGTCGAAAAAGACATGATTGGCCAAAGTGGCAAGAAGCAATTCAATCAGAATTGAATTCGCTGGCAAAACGTGAAGTTTTTGGCCCTATAGTTGAAACACCTTATGGTGTCAAGCCTGTTGGCTATATATATGGCATGAATGATCGTTGGTCACGTACCTATTATACGCCAAAGTATTTTAGAAATATGACTATTAAAGGACAACGATAATGCAAGAAACATATCTTGCATATAAGTTTGACATGACCATAATGGTATAACTTTAAGAAAGATATTCACCACATGGATGTTGATGAATCTGTGGTAGTACAAAATTAATTGAGAGCTCTAGAAGAGCCAATTCTTACTATGTTGGAGAAACATAATTGACTATTGTGCTGTAGTAAGTCTCAAAGAAACTTATTCAGTTTCCAAAGTACACGCGAAAGCGATTGATTATATTGAGACTATAAATAAAGGAAGGATTTGATATCTCCTATTACTACAACTTGTAGCGGGGTAATTTGTATATGAAAAGCTACCTGCTTTGTTCTCCAGTTTGTACTACACAAACGAAAGAATGCCACAATAAAGTGGATATCTATTGGTATAAAACCCATGTCATAATAAACCTGAAGTTTATTGATAAGTGCACATGTCATGGTGTAAATTTGAAGTTTACTAATATTGATAATTTATTCAGTTGGCATTCGTGTTAGCCATCTCATTTTAAGTATGATGTGCAAATTCACATAGGTGAATATTAAAGAAATAGAAAGTTCTTTACGAATTCTCTTGTATCACTTGTTCTCATTAATGAACTGACCAACTAAAGAGTTCGGGTTGAAGCCCATAAATTCTGGAAATATCAAAGGTGAATGTGGGCCCATTCACCTGCCATGTATACCACATATGATGCATCTATGAAATGGTTACATGCGCAATTGTTATTATCCCGCAGCCTGGCCGGTGCTTGCGAGGTAAATTGCTCAGTAATCTAACTTCGAGCATAATTTCCAGATTCTCTACTCAAGATAGTTCATCTTGATAAGTTGGTTTATATCAAAGTTGGTTTAGCAAGATAATTATTGAGTGCTTCCACTTAATAGCTAAACTGTTTCTTATGAGAACAAAGTTATATATATCAGTTTGATATACGTTGTATACGAGAGTATATTATATTCTCCCCTCACAAGTGGTTCAGGGTCAGGAACCAAATAATTTCATCTTATTATTAATGTGCTGTGTATATTGACATGATAATGCACAAAGATGATTTCCCAAAGTTGAGGAAACAAGTTAGCTTTTCTAACATGAGGGGGAGACATGATAAACATTTGAGAAAAGGTTACATGGGAAGAATTATCATTTGTATATGTAGATCCCCGAATATCATGATATGAACCTGAAGTTCATAAACTGGATAATTCAATTGCAACATATTGCAAAGCATGCTATACGCATTTGCTGACCCAAAGAAAGTGACTATATTCTCACTACAAATGCTCATATTAAGTCCCAGAAGGACAAAGTCTTCGATACGCTTAAAGCGTATAGACAAATACTTGATTCCATGTGAAAGACATGTAGATTTGGACATGTAGTTCAAATACTTGAGAGTATAAAAGTCAAAGGTATGTATAATCAGTTTTCGATATCTTATTTGTTTAGCATGACGTGAAAACTTGATATGCATCTAAAGTCTATTATGTGACTTACATGACTTAACTTGAAAGATTTAAGTTGCTTGAAGCATATGCAATTCTTGGTCCTGAAGTACCACATCCCAAGTACAATTTGTGTACATGTGAATCTTGCTATAACTATAAGCATGATGGCATTGAAAATACATCTATGAAGATATTGAAGAGTCATTCCGCGACATTATATGAAGATGTTCATATCTATCAAGAATGATGATTTTAAGGTGCGGAATATTCGTTCAAGTCAATATGGTTGATTTATTTATCAAATCTCTACCAAAGATCGTTTTGAAGATGATGCACCAGATTGGAATGCAAATGCTCAAGGATATAAATTGATGTTCTTATTAGGGGGAGTTAATGCGCGTTGCACTCTTTTTCCCTTACAAGGTTTTGTCCCACTGGGTTTTCCTTGCGAGGTTTTTAACGAGGCAACCAATAGGCGCATATTCAAACATGTGTACTCTTTTTCCTTCTCTTTAATTTTTCCCATTGGGTTTTGGTTTTAAGGTTTTAACGAGGCACATTGTTGAATAGACATTCAAGGGGGAGTATTATAAATAGACTTCTATTTAAGGTGAATGTCTATAATTAGAGAGATTCTAGAGTTTTATTCTTGGTAGCTAAGTCACCACCTCCCTATAAATAAAGGGGTCTTCTACCATTGTAAATGATCCCTAACAATCTCAAGTATCAATAAGAATACTCTCTCTCCCTATTCTCTCTATATTGTTCTTGTTCTTGCATTATTCTACTTGTTTTTATATTATTTCATAACATTTTAGTCTTTTTCGTGCTTAAAATAGAGTCTCTTTGGAATAAGCATATTAAGAGATATGGTAGACTGAATGAGATCCTTCTACTTTTAATTATAAGTTTTGATTTCAAGCCTTGTGGATAGATAAACTTCTAATATATGTTATCTCTCAAAATAAAATATGTGAATTTAAATTAATCAAAATAAAATATGTGAATTTAATTTTAGTTGTTGAAAAACTTAATTATTCAGTGATGACAGAGCCAAGAGAGTCCTCAACGCTAAAATGAAGACTAGTCCAGTCTATAAGAAAGTCTCCCATGGCAACCTACCTAACCTTTATTTTCATCATTCTGAATTCCTTATTCCACTCACAACCAATTAAAAAAAAGAAAATTTCTCGTCCAAACTCCAAACACCTTTTTCTCAGAAATGATTAGTTTTAGTGATTCCTTGGTAATTTTTAATTTAATTTGTTTGTTTAAGATGTCACTAAACTTTCCACTTATGTTTAATTATCCAAACACTCCTAAATTTCACCAATATTTCTACTCCCTCCGTTCACTTTACTTGGCAGTTGACATGTATACTAAAAATAAATTTTTATTTTTTACATACATTTTACGCATATAAAAAGAAGACAATTTTTTTCCCTGTTATACCCATAATATTTATTATTAATTTCAAATCTTATAAAATATGCATCAATTAATATGAGTATCATGGTAAATTATACACTTCATTTATTATTTATTAAGATGCGTAAAAAGTCAAAACATATCAAGTAAAAGTGAATGGGGATATAATCATAAAGCTTTTACCACATGTCAAAAGGGGTAGTAATTTAATGAATACTCCCTCTGGTTCAAAATAAGTAATTTTTTGGTCTTTTTATTATAGTTCAAAATAAGTGATCTTTTTCAAATTTCAAGAATGAACTAATTATTTTTTTCTTTCATTGTTCTTGGAGTAAATAGTGTTGGAATATGTGTTAGGAGTGTTTATATGAGATAATAAAAGTTAATACGATCAATTACATTGCTAATTAGTGCTAAAAAGTAAATTTTTTAATTTGTATAAAAATATCTAAAAAATTACTTATTTTGGACAACATGGAGTATATTCTTGATGTTAGCAAGAGTGAAAAAGTTTTGTTCTCGCACATATTTACAGATTCTAACTCTTTTTCTCAATGTTTGACCCTAGCTTAAAGGCGTCTTCATCTTGTCCGACAGGGGAAAACAAAAAGGAGAATCAGCTTGTCATTATTTGTAATAAAAGTCTAAATTTGTTTCTTTATTATTGGAATTGCCCTAGCTTATCTTCTATAGTATTTCTGGTCCATTCATATATTATTGTTCGCAAATTTTCTCGCTTGTTAAATATTTCAAGGAAAAAGGTTTAAATTTACACTTTTACTTTTAATTATAGTGTATAATTACTCTTAATTAGGGATATACAAATCGAACCGAAAAGTCGCATCAAATCGAAAAGTCAAATGAAACCGATTAAAAATCCGACTTAATTTGGTATTGATTGAAAAATCCGAACCAACCCGACATATAAATATATAATTTTTACATATTTTTTAAGATTTTATATAAAAAAATTAAAAATATTTAGAAATATTTGGGATTCTCTTGCGGGATATAAATTTTAATAAAATAGGAAGTGCTTCATATTTATTGATCTTAAATAATGGGTTGTATGATCACTTTCTTATCAAGTGTTACTGAAATACGTCTATGTCTTTGTTCTTCCATATTCATATCATATGTTAAAGATCTACTCCTTCCGGTCCACAATAAGTGATCAATTTGCTTTTGGCACGCCCATTAAGAAAATACTAAATTCTATATAAAAATACCTATTATGACTAAACTACCCTTAGTTAAATATTTAATGTGAAGAGTAAAAAAACTTTTTAGAGATATGTACATAAGGGTAATTTTGTAAAAACAAATAAAAAATTTTCTTGATTATATAAATAGCCACTTATTTTGGACCAAAAAAAATAAAAAAAATAAATTGGTCACTTATTGAGGACCGGAGGAGTATTAAATTTTTATATCTTTTTTGAATGTGAAGTGGTTATTAATATTTAGGTATCATATTGTTTTTATATTTATCTACTAAATTCGGTTAACCTAAAAGTGTATATCAACGAGAAATTATATTTCAGACCACTAAGAAAATAATTATTATGTGTGTTATGAATATAATTCTATTTAGAGTGAATGTCAATCTGGTAGAGAGTTTTTCTTTGAGGCTAAGTTATTTTCCTCATATAAATAGAGGGATCTTACCCTATTGTAAATCATCCCAAATCAATAAGAATTCTCTCTCCTACTTTTTTGTCCAATACTCTTCTTCCCCTTTTATTATTTCATAACATGTTATCAGCACGAGACTCTAACAAATTGAATAGAAGCTTTTGGATTGAGCATAATAATTGTCAATTGTTCTATGAACTTCCTTCATGATAAAATTCTGGATTTAAGGTAAGTATTTTACTTTTCTCTTTCAAATTCTTGGCATTCTATAATTTGATTTTAAATACAAGCAAAGACGATAAATTTTGATTGCAACTCTAATGGAGTTTGAAATAAATTATAACTACCCAAAGTGGTAAAATTTCTATGCATTGCCATGATCAAATTCATGTATGATTGTGGGCAAAGAATTGAAAACCCGTCCAATTAAAATTTCTCCATTCTCATTCCCTTTAGAGAATGTGATAGCAGTATGTGATAAGTCTGAAAGAAGACAAAATTATTACTAAGTATCAATGGATGTACGTGGCAATAGACGAAATTATAATTGTCATCATTGTGGTATTGAGAACAATAAGGATTCTCAAAATAATCCTTTACTTTGTGAAAATAATAGTTATCATCGATTTGACATGATATTTTGTAAAGCACAAATAGATGATTATGATCCATTCATGATGTGAATGTGACAACATCTTATTTATGAATACATATTCATTATTGGAAGAATATAAAAGTGCTAGTGGTAGTGAATATACCACATTCACCTCTAGAGGAAGGTTTGAGATGAAATAAGAAAACAATGTCATCATTATGGCATGAATAATGACTAGTCATAAACTTATTGTACGCCAAAATAATCTGGTAATGTGATTATTAAGGGACAACAGTGATGCAAGAAATGTATCTTACATATAATTTTTGACAATTACCATAATGATATAACTTTCTCTTTGAAAGAGATATTCACCATATAGATGTTGATGAATCTGTGGTAGTACAAATTTAATTGAGACCTCTGGAAGAGTCAATTATTAAAATATTTTGGAGGAATACAATTGATTATCATGTCAATTTATTGTGTTGTATTAAGTCTCAAAGAAACTTATTCAGCTTCCAAAGTACACGCGAAAGCGGTTGATTATATTGAGACTATAAATAAAGGAAAAATTAAATTTCTTCATTACTACAACTTGTAGCGGGATACTATATCACCACACTAAAGTGGATGTTTATTTATATAAAAATCCATATCATAATAAACTTGGAGTTTATTGATAATTGCACATTTCATGGTGTAAACTTGAACTTATCAATATGTTAGAAAATACGCTTAACGCTAGAGGGGGGGGGGGGGTGAATAGCGTTATAATAAAAATTAGCGTAAACTTGCGGAATTTAAAAATTGCAGGAAAGAAATAAGTGCGATAAGTAAATAAATAAGAACGAACGCACCGATGTATCCTGGTTCACCACAACCCGTGGCTAGTCCAGTCCCCGAGAGACTCTCTCGAGATTTCCACTAACACTGTTAAGCTTACGGGTGCTCAACAAACCTTTACAAACTGAGGACACAAGCCTCAACAACCTTTGCTCGAAGATACAACACTCCAAGGCTTCAACCAAAGGAAACACAAGTTCCTTCTTACAATACAAGGGACTAACACTTCCCTTCAAGTGTATAGAGCACTTAGCACTCACTTAAACAAGACTCTCTTAATAGAGTAGATATGAGTAAACAAATACGCTCAAGAACGCAACAACTTTCGTCAAGAATTTTGGCTCTCAAAACTTATGTAATGAATAGAAAGTGATGAACAATAGAGTATGCAAGCTATAGCAATAATATAATCAGTTGTTGTCTATAGAAGACTGATTTGAAGCTGTATTTATAGTTGCAAAACCATGCATTACCGTTGCCTAATTGCCAATTAAGAATTGCTGATTTTACTCAGTGACAATCGATTGTCAAAATGCCACAATCGATTGTTTGCCAGTCGTTCCAAAAATCATTCCCAGATTTTACGCTTAACAATCGATTATCTAAGATCAATAATCGATTACTGGCAACGTTCAAAAATCATTTCCAGATTTTACTTAAAACAATCGATTGTCAGAAATCTACAATCGATTACTTGGCAACGTTCAAAAAATCTTTTTCAGATTTTATTTAAAACAATCGATTATTAGAAATCTATAATCGATTACCTGACGGTTTTTTGAAAATATTTTGGCAACGGTCAATTACACAATCGATTATGCTATGAGAATAATCGATTATATATCAGTCTTTGAAAAATCAATTAGACACTGCCTTAATGCACTCGATTGTCAAAGGTACACAATCGATTATTTTATGACTTTGAAAATGTCTGATAAACACTGCCTCAACACAATCGATTGTCATAAGTTCACAATAGATTATTTTGTAGCTTTGAAAAACTTTGATGTACACTGCCTCAACACAATCGATTGTCATAAGGTTCACAATCGATTGTCATGCATATTTGAAAAATCTGATGCACACTGCCTTAACACAATCGATTGTCATAAGTTCACAATCGATTGTCATGCAGCTGACTTAACATAATCAATTATCATAAGCACATAATTGATTATCTTAGTCCAGATTTTAGAGGCATGTTTAAAAATCATTTTGACTAAAGTAAATATGCATGATTTAAAATCATTTTGCTTTAAATTAAATATGCATGATTTGATAAAAATGTTTTTACGAGAGAAGCCAAGTCTTGAGTCAAGTTTTCGGATCAAGATCACAATTAAAGAACGACTCAGGTATAACTTTATATCTTTGCTTGATCTAGGTCTTGTGCTTGAATCTCGTTATATATCAATTGCGCTCTTGTGATTGGACCTCGTCATATGTCCATTGCGCATAGTTTGTCATTCATCAAAACCTACAAATATGAACACACGTTTTAGTATAGTGCCTTGAGAACGTGTTTCAACAATTTCCCCCTTTTTGATAATGGCAAACTTTAGTCGAGATATGCATATTTGATAATTCATAATGACGATTCAAAACAAGTAATGATATGCAACAATGTGCAACAAGTCTCTAGATGTTCAATTAGTTCCCCCTCAACATATGAATTCCCCCTCAATTTATGCCAATAAAAAATTAGTGCATATCCCTTATTCTTCCCCCTTTTGACATTAGCAAAAATGGAAAAGGTGAGTAACTTGTTTATTGATTAAGCAAAAGTTGCATAAGAAGACATAATAAAGCAAATAATGCCAACATAATCGATTATTGATACTTGATAATCGATTATATACTAACGAGAAATCGGTTATCCTTAGGATAAATTGATTATTCTGCATCAATCTGTATAATTCCCCCTGCCTTTAGGGCGATACCTGCAAAAATTCGTTAGACGTCTCCGACGCTCAAGTTAGAAATCATGAGAAAGGGAAAATGCAATGCATGACTTAGATCAACGTGGAGTCAAGAATCCCGAGTTCACTACGAATTCGGAAGAAAGACTCTTTCTCTAAGGGTTTTGTAAAGATGTCGGCCAATTGATCTTTGGTTTCAACAAATTCAATTTCGACATCACCCTTGAGAACGTGATCTCTTATAAAATGATGCCTAATTTCAATGTGTTTTGTTCTTGAATAAAGAACGGGGTTCTTCGTCAAGCATATGGCGCTAGTATTATCACATCTAAGAGGGATATGATCAAGACTTAGGCCATAGTCCGAGAGTTGTTGTTTCATCCAAAGGATTTGAGCGCAACAACTCCCCGCGGCTACGTATTCAGCCTCGGTTGTGGACAACGCAACACTTACTCGATTCTTGCTAAACCAAGAAACGACAGAGCTACCGAGCAAATGGCAAGTGCCACTAGTGCTCTTGCGGTCCAATTTGCATCCAGCAAAATCGGAATCGGAATAGCCAACAAGTTGGCATGAAGAACCTTTGGGGTACCATAGACCCACATTTACAGTACCAACAAGATACTTCAATATCCGTTTCACCGCAGTAAGGTGAGACTCCTTCGGACATGATTGATAACGAGCGCATAAACACACGCTAAACATGATGTCCGGTCTACTAGCAGTAAGATAAAGGAGAGATCCAATCATACCTCGATACTTCTTGGTGTCAACTTCCTTACCTTTCTCATCTTTGTCTAGATGGTCGGATGTGCTCATAGGGGTGGCCATTGCTTTTGCATGCTCATTTCAAATCGTTTTAGCAATTCTTTGCAATATTTAGCTTGACAAATGAAGGTTCCTTCTTTCATTTGCTTTACTTGTAGCCCCAAAAAGAAGGTCAGCTCACCCATCATAGACATCTCAAATTCGCTTGTCATTAAATCAGAAAATTCCTTGCACAAAGCATTGTTAGTAGCACCAAAAATGATATCATCCACATAGATTTGAACTAATATAATATCATTGTTTCTATGCTTAATAAAAAGAGTGGTGTCAAGTTTCCCCCTAATGAAATCATTTTCCAAAAGAAATTTGCTCAATCTTTTATACCAAGCTTGGGGAGCTTGTTTAAGGCCATAAAGGGCTTTCTTGAGTTTGAAAACATGATCGGAAAATTTAAAATCTTCAAAACCCGGGGGTTGAGAAACATAAACTTCTTCTTGAATAAAACCATTTAAAAAAGCACTTTTTACATCCATTTGATATAAATTGAAATTCATAGAAGAGGCAAAAGCAAGCAATAAACGAATAGCTTCTAACCTTGCTACGGGGGCATATGTTTCTCCATAGTCAATACCCTCTTCTTGATTATAGCCTTTTGCTACAAGCCTAGCTTTGTTTCTAGTGATTACACCATTTTCATCTAATTTGTTTCGAAAAACCCATTTCGTACCAATTATGGTATGATTTTCGGGTCTTGGCACCAAATCCCAAACGTCATTTTGAATTGGTTAAGCTCCTCTTGCATTGCCAAGGTCCAAAATTCATCCCCAATTGCTTCGGAGATGGTTGTGGGTTCAATTTTAGAAACAAAGGCAGTATGTCCTAAGGTGTTCTTAAGAGAGTTTCGGGTACTTACCTGTTGTTCAATGTCGCCAATTACTTGTTCGAGAGAATGGTCTTTGATTGTCCTCCACGAGTTAGGCATTTTCGTTTCTTTTTCCAATTGTGGCGCTTCCTCCGATAATTGATCCAAGATTTCATCTTGAGTTTCCTTCAGAGTTTCCTTTTGTACTTTGTCTTGAGGGCTTAGTGAGTTTAAATACCTGCAAGATCAAAAACCAGAATCCTTTCTCGCCAAGCGAGCATTATTTTCGGAAAACACAATATGAGGGGATTCCTCCACAGTTCCGGTTCTATTATTGAATACCCTATATGCTTTGCTACGTGAGGAATAACCAATAAAAATTCCTTCATCGGATTTGGCATCAAATGTTCCCAATTGATCTTTTCCATTGTTATGAATAAAGCATTTACAACCGAATACTCTAAAATGGGAGATATTTGGTTTCCTTCCCTTGTAGAGTTCATAAGGGGTTTTCATGAGTATTGGCCTTATGACTACTCTATTCAAAACGTAGCATGCGGTACTCACGGCATCCGCCCAAAAATGTTTGGGAATCTTAGCCTCATCGAGCATGGTTCTAGCCATCTCTTCGAGACACATGTTTTTCCTTTCCACCACCCCATTTTGTTGTGGTGTTCGTGGAGCGGAGAAGGTGTGCTCGATAGCGAGTTCGTCACAAAAGTCCGCAAAGAGATTGTGACCAAACTCTCCCCCATGATCACTTCTTATTGAAGTGACTGTTGTGTCCTTTTCGTTTTGAACACGTTTAAGAAAATATTTGAAATTATGAAAAGCTTCACTTTTATGAGCAAGAAATAGAGTCCATGTAAATCTAGAATAATCATCAACAATAACAAAAGCATAACAATTTCTACCAAGACTTTCAATGCGAGATGGTCCAAATAAGTCCATGTGAAGTAATTGCAAAGGTCTAGTAGTTGAAACAATATTTTTCGATTTAAAAGATGCTTTTGTTTGCTTCCCTTTTTGACAAGAATCACAAATAGAGTCTTTTTCAAATTTCAAGTTTCGAAGACCAATAACTAAATTTTGTGAAACCAATTTGTTCAAAAGATGCATGTTGATGTGAGCTACTCTACGGTGCCATAACCACGTATCATCTTCTTTGCTCATAAGACAATCTACATATTCAGATGAAGAATTTTCGAGATCAACCATATAGATATTATCCATTCTAAATCCACGAAGAATAATTTTAAAATCGCTACGGCGAAAAACTAAGCATTCATTTGAATCAAATAAAACAAGATTTCCCTTGTCACATAATTGACTTATGCTCAAGAGATTATGTTTTAGACCCTTAACTAGCAATATATGCTTAATGGAAGAGGAGTCATCCTTACCGATCGATCCAATGCCGATAATTTTTCCTTTGTTGTTATCACCAAAAATAACGCTTCCTCCTTCCTTGTGTTCTAGTTGAAGGAACTTGGATTCGTCTCCAGTCATGTGCTTGGAGCATCCACTATCAAGGTACCAAAGTACACTTGACCCCTTCAAACACACCTACAAAACATATTAATGAGTTTTAGGTACCCATGCCATTTTGGGTCCTTGGGGTTTAGGCAAATCATAGTGATGTGATTGAGTGTTATGTCTATGTCGTGTAAAACAAGCAGGAGCAATATGTCTATCGTCTACAATAATGACAAACAACATTAGGATTATGCATTCGTCTAGGTTGATAGTAATTGGACGGACGAAATTCATTTACTCTATTCTTGACAATATGACTATTGCGCAATTCATGAAAATCATTTCTCCTACTATTTGTTCTAGGATATACAGCATTTCTAGAATAGTTGTTTCTAGGTTGAAAGCCATTTCTAGGTGTTCTACAAGGTTCAAAATTCCTTCTAGTGTTTGGCCTAGAGTATGCATTATTTCTAGAATGATTATTTCTAGGTTGCGATTGTTGAAAGCCATTTCTAGGTTTGTTATATCTAGGATGAGCGTTTGTTTTATTAATCCTAGATTGAGCCTTAGGTTGTTGGGGGTTGGCTTCAACCTTTTCTTTAGGCTCATTCTCAAAGCCTATGCCATGCTTGGTCGACTTCAAATTAACAAGAACTTCATTCAAATTTTTATGAGAAGAATTAAACTTATCTAGGGTGCCCTTAAGTCTTTCTACCTCATTTTTGAGATGCATGCAAGAAGTACAATTTTTACTAGAGCTCTCGGGTTTGTCGGCGCTTCTCTTGCCGAAAAATTTGTTTTCTTCTTTCAACTTCTCATTTTCCAAAATCAGTTTTTCCAAAACCTTTTCTTTCAAAGAGAGTTATTTTTCAAAATCTTTTTCTTTTAAAGAAGCATTTTCTTTTATGCTTTTAATAGTTTTGGAAGCTTTAATAAATTCACTATACAACTCATCAAAAGCATTTTGCATTTCCTCAAGAGAATAGAAATTTTTGGAAGAAATTTGACATACCTCTTCTTGATTGTTTTCGTGAGCCATGAGACAAAGATTTGCGGCTTCGTCTTCTTCTTCCTCACTCGACTTGTCACCGGAGTCGCCTCCCCAAGATATGTATGCTCGTTGTTTCTTGAAGGGTTTCTTCTCCTTTTTGGCATTTGGGCAATTTGATTTAATGTGCCCGGTTTCTCCGCACTCATAGCACTTTATTTGATCTCCTTGCTTTTTGCCCTTTCGTTCATACTCTTTTCGCATGAACTTTTGAAATCTCTTAATAACGAGTCCGAACTCATTGTCTCCGTCCTCTTCATTTTGAGGTTGGCTTGTGCTTGCCTTGAGAGCGATCTTTTGTTTCCTTTGATCATCAACAAGAGGGTTAAGTATAGTAGATTCATAAGTTTTAATATTACCTCTTAATCCGTCGATGGTGACATTTGAAACGCCAATAGATTCTTGAATCGCGTCGGCCTTGGATCGCCATGCCGGAGTGAGACTTCGGAGAATTTTTCGGACAAGTTCCTTATCTGTGAAGGTCTTCTTAAGAGCATGTAAATCATTAATGATTTTTGAAAATCGTTCGAACATCTCATCGACCTTTTCGCCTTCCTTCATGTGAAACAATTCATATGCATGGGTTAGGAAATCAATTTTAGCTTCCCTTACCTGGTCCGTACCTTCGTACGTAATTTCCAGCTTGTCCCATATTTGCTTCGCCGTTGTGCAACATGATATTTTCCTGTAATCATCAGCATTTAAATCACAATATAATAAATTAATGGCTTTAGCATTGTTTTGCACCTTTCGGATATCATCCGCATCGTATTCATTCGGACTTTGGAACACCTTTATTTTCAACCTTTTTGGTTGGAATTTGTTCTCCCTTCATTATAACTTTCCAAAGATGAAAACTATTTGATTGAACAAATATTCTCATCCTCTCCTTCCAGTACGTATAGTTTGTACCATCGAATAATGGTGGTCGGGTGGAGCATTGTCCTTCACCTATTCCTGCAAAAGAATCACGAGTAGAAGCCATGGATTGTTTCTCTCAAACGGTTAAGTCTTCAGAGAGTTGGGCTCTGATATCAATTGTTAGAAAATACGCTTAACGCTAGAGGGGGGGTGAATAGCGTTATAATAAAAATTAGCGTAAACTTGCGGAATTTAAAAATTGCAGGAAAGAAATAAGTGCGATAAGTAAATAAATAAGAACGAACGCACCGATGTATCCTGGTTCACCACAACCCGTGGCTAGTCCAGTCCCCGAGAGACTCTCTCGAGATTTCCACTAACACTGTTAAGCTTACGGGTGCTCAACAAACCTTTACAAACTGAGGACACAAGCCTCAACAACCTTTGCCGAAGATACAACACTCCAAGACTTCAACCAAAGGAAACACAAGTTCCTTCTTACAATACAAGGGACTAACACTTTCCTTCAAGTGTATAGGACACTTAGCACTCACTTAAACAAGACTCTCTTAATAGAGTAGATATGAGTAAACAAATACGCTCAAGAACGCAACATCTTTCGTCAAGAATTTTGGCTCTCAAAACTTATGTAATGAATAGAAAGTGATGAACAATAGAGTATGCAAGCTATAGCAATAATATGATCAGTTGTTGTCTATAGAAGACTGATTTGAAGCTGTATTTATAGTTGCAAAACCATACATTACCGTTGCCTAATTGCCAATTAAGAATTGCTGATTTTACTTAGTGACAATCGATTGTCAAAATGCCACAATTGATTGTTTGCCAATCGTTCCAAAAATCATTCCCAGATTTTACGCTTAATAATCGATTATCTAAGATCAATAATCGATTACTGGCAACGTTCAAAAAATCATTTCCAGATTTTACTTAAAACAATCGATTGTCAGAAATCTACAATCGATTACTTGGCATCGTTCAAAAAATCTTTTTTAGATTTTATTTAAAACAATCGATTATTAGAAATCTATAATCGATTACCTGACGGTTTTTGAAAATATTTTGGCAACGGTCAATTACACAATCGATTATGCTATGAGAACAATCGATTATATATCAGTCTTTGAAAAATCAATTAGACACTGCCTTAATGCACTCGATTGTCAAAGGTACACAATCGATTATTTTATGACTTTGAAAATGTCTGATAGACACTGCCTCAACACAATCAATTGTCATAAGTTCACAATTGATTATTTTGTAGCTTTGAAAAACTTTGATGTACACTGCCTCAACACAATCGATTGTCATAAGGTTCACAATCGATTGTCATGCAGATTTGAAAAATCTGATGCACACTGCCTTAACACAATCGGTTGTCATAAGTCACAATCGATTGTCATGCAGCTGACTTAACATAATCGATTATCATAAGTACATAATCGATTATCTTAGTCCAGATTTTAGAGGCATGTTTAAAAATCATTTTGACTAAAGTAAATATGCATGATTTAAAATAATTTTTCTTTAAATTAAATATGCATGATTTGATAAAAATATTTTTACGAGAGAAGCCAAGTCTTGAGTCAAGTTATCGGATCAAGATCACTATTAAAAAACGACTCATGTATAACTTTGTATCTTTGCTTGATCTTGGTCTTGTGCTTGAATCTCGTTATATATCAATCGCGCGCTTGTGCTTGGACCTCGTCATATGTCCATTGCGCATAGTTTGTCATTCATTAAAACCTACAAATATGAACACACGTTTTAGTATAGTGCCTTGAGAACGTGTTTCAACACAATATTGATAATTTATTCAGTTGGCATAATTAGTTTAGCCATATCAATTTAAGTATGATGTGCAAAAATAATAGAGAATTCACATGGGTAAATATTAAAGAACTAGAATTCTTTACGAATTCTCTTATATTGCTTGTTCTCATTAATTAATTGAATCCCATGAATTTTGGAAAGATCAAAGGTGAATATGGGCTCATTCACTGTATACCGCATAAGATGCATCTATGAGATGGTTACATATGCGATTATTATTAACCTGCAACCTGGCCGGTGCTTGCGAGGTAACTTGCTCAGTAATTTAGTTTCGAGCATGATTTCTAGATTTTCTATTCAAAAAGTTCAGCTTGATAAGTTGGATTACATCATAGTTTGTTTGGCAAAATAATTTATTAAGTGCCTCCACTCAATAGCTAAACTATTTCTTAAGATCAAATATATATATATATATATATATATATATATATATATATATATATATATATATATATATATATATATATATATATATATATATATATATATATTTGATATATGTTCTATGCGAAAGTATATTGCATTCTCCCCTCACAGGTGGTTCAGGAACCAAATAATTTCATATTATTATTGATGTGTGGTGTATATTTTCATTAACACCATTATGCACAAAGATGAATTTTCAAAGTTGAGGAAGCCAGTTAGTTTTTCTAACATGAGGGGGAGACAAGATACTACAGTTTAGAAAAAAGTTACATGGAATGAATTATTATTTATACATATAGATCCTTGAATAATATAATATGAACCTAAAGGTCATAAAAGGATAATTCATTTGCAATACTGTGACGACCCAGCCAGTCGTCTTTGGAATTTATGCCCCGTTTCCCCGTTAACTGTTTTCCCTAAGTTTATTTATGCTATTTTGGTTTGTCGGGACGTTCGGTGTTAGAATTCTGAGTGTTTTGGGACACTTAGTCCCTAATAGAAAACTTAAGTGTTGGAAAGTTGTCTGTAATCAAAACAATGTGAAGACGACCTCGGCATGGGAATCCGATGATTCCGTTAGCTCCGTTAGGTAATTTTGGGGTGGGGAGTGTGTTCGAAATATATTTTGGATGTCCATAGCTCATTTAGGCTAGAAATGCTGAAAGTCAGAATTTGAAGGTTTCCGGTCCGATAGAGAATTTTTGATTCGAGGGTCGGAACTGGATTCCGGTAGTTGTTGTAGCACCGTCATGTCATTTGGGATGTGCGTGAAAAAGTTCAGGTCAATCGGCCGAATGTTGGTTAGGTTTTAGATCGAAAGCGTATTTTGGATGAACTTCAAGTTCTTAGGCTTGGATCCTGATTTAATCAGGTTTCCGGTGTTGTTTTAGATGTTATAGGGATTGGTGCAAGTTCGAATAACGCGTTAGATGGTATTGGTGTTTTTGGTTGTGGTCCCGGGGACCTCGGGGTTGTTTTGGATGGTCGACGGGTAGATTTCCTAAAGAGTGCAGCAGCTGAACTTTTCATCTTCTGATATTTTCGCTTCTGCGGCTTGGGACTGCACAAACGGCGCCGCATAAGCGGCCTCTTCATCGCAAAAGTGATTTTTAGCCATTTCTCAAGAAACCGTAGAAGCGGTCTCCTTTCCGCCTAAGCTGAACCACAAATGCGGTTATTTGTCTGCAGAAGCGGACTCTGGTCGTTTCAAGTGGAACCGAAAAAGCGGTGGTTTGTCCGCATAAGCAGGATCGCAAAAGCGGAAATCACTGTTCTGATAAGGGTTTGTCCGAGACTTAATTTCAAAAGTTGAAAAATTCAATTTGGAGCTCGGGTAAGGGCGATTTTGAGAGGATTTTGAAGATGAGATTACTAGGTAACGTTTCTATGATCCTTTCTAGTTATATTGCATCATTTAGTAGTTAAATCTATCTTTTAAATTCAAATTAAGGATCAAAAATGGAAGAATTTGGGTGAAAGTTCATTAGGTTAATTATTGTGTTTTGAGGGGGCAATTGACCTCCGATTTGAGAGATTTTGGTATGGTTAGACTCATGAGAGTATGTCACGCCCCTAGTTCACCAATCGTGAACATGTCATGACGGCACCTAGTCTTTGCGACTAGGTAAGCCTTAACACATTGCAAAATTTAACTGTATGGAAAGAAAACAATATCAAATGCAAAATAGAACATGAAATGTATACGGTGCCGCTTGGCACATAAACTACACACACCACTTCTGAAATACAATCCCCAAAACCCGGAATCCCACGGGCAACACAGGTGTAAAAGAAACATAAATACAACTCTAATGTCTGGAAGAGTGTAGTACAATGGAAGTAATAAGGAATAGTACTGCTAACTAAGATAGAAAGGATGGAGACTCTCTGGTTTGCGGACACAGCAATATACCTCAAGTCTCCGGTAGCAAGCTCCGAACTCACTGACGATACGCCTGGCCGGATGTACCTGGATCTGCACAACAAAAGTGTGCAGAAGAGTAGCATGAGTACACCACAGCGGTACTCAGTGAGTGCCAAGCCTAACCTCGGTTTGGTAGTGACGAGAAAGGTCGAGGCCCACACTGAGATAAATAATAAAATAATTATGAAATGAAGTAACAGTAAGAAATACATAAACCTCAAATATCTAACAATAATAAGAAGAACGGAATGGGCTATATTACAATTCTACAAAACAAGAGCAATCATTACAGGCTATTTGTCATCAGGGATCTCGTGGTATCTAGAGGATCTCCCGGTATCCTCATCATACACACAAGGAATCTCCAAGTATCCCGAGGATCTCCCAGTATCCTCATCATATAAGCAAGGGATCTCCAAGTATCCCGAGGATCTCTTGGTATCCTCCAATTAATCAATCATGTACTGGGGATCTCTTAGTATCCGCCAGTTAATCAATCCTGCACTGGGATCTCTTAGTATCCCCCAGTTATATAAGCCAGTGCCGGGGATCTCTTGGTATCCCGCACTTCCAAACCTCGGAACAAAATACAAACATGGGAAGCTCCCGGGATGCTGTCCTGTAGTCTTAATAGGAAATACAACACAACAAACTAATATTTCACGGAAAGAAAGCGAAATGCGAGCAACCAGTAAAAATCGAGAAATCAAACATGCTTCATAAGAATGACAATTATTGCAATTTAGTCAAATAGGGCGAATAAGTTACTAACATACTTTCCAAGAGAAGAGAAATATTGTAAATTAGTCAATTAGAGCAAATAAGTTACTAACATGCTTTTCCTAAGTCAAAAACAAGTGGAGCTTCATTTTATTAGCAATTAAATATGTTAAGACACACAATCCAAATAAGTCAAGTAAGGTGAATTTTTAACAACTAGCACAAGTACACGCCCCTCACCTCGTGCACAAGGCTTTTAGACAATGGCAAAGATATCCTAAGGGGAGAGGTCTCCCACACAAAGTTAGACAAGCCAATTACCTCTATTTGGTAGAAAACCGCTAAGAAACAACACCCTTGCCACGAGTATCCAACTCCGAGTGGCCCAAATCTATTCAAACCAATTACACATTGTAAATAACATCGCAAGTAACTAATTACATTGTTAAAATTAAAGCTAAGGCGTGAAATTAGGTAAAATAACCAAAATTCCCCTCAGGCCAACGTCTCGGAATCGAATAATTTTCACGTTTTCAGAAACCTCGTACTCTCACGAGTCTAACCATATAAAAATCTCCCAAATCGGAGGTCAAATGCTCCCTCAAATCCCAATTGATTAGCCGATGAACATCTACTCAAATTCCTCCATTTTTGGACCTTCATTTGAATTTAAAAGGTTCATTTAACAACTAAATGATTGGTTAAAGCTAGAAAGGATCATAGAAACATTACCCAATAATCTCTCCTTCAAAACTCACTCGAAATCGCCTTGCTCCGAGCTCTCAATTGATTTTTCACCATATGAAATCCAAGATTTGGATAAACCCTTTTCTCTACTGTGATTTCCGCTTTTCTGATCCAAAGACCGCTTCTGCGGTCCCGCTTTCGCGGTAAAATGTCCGCTTCAGCGGTTTCACTTAAGATCTCAATTTCCGCTTCTACAGACATATATCGCGAAGGCGACCCTCGCTTCCGGGGAAAGGCCTACCGCTTCTGCGGTCTCGTGGCCCAGGGCCCATTCCGATTTTGCGACCTCTAAGCCGCTTTTGCGGTGCCGCTTCTACGGTCCCCAAGCTGCAGAAGCGGAAACAACAGAAGCAACACATGAACTTCATCCAAAAATTCCAAAACCAACCCGTCGAGCATCCGAAGCAGACACGAGGCCCCCTGGACCTCAACCAAACCTACCAACCTATCCCTTAACATCATTTAAATTTGTATCAATACTTAAACTACCAAAAACAACACAGGAAACACAATTTAATCAATGATTTGAACTTAAAATTCCCAAAACTTAACCAAACTCTCATTCGACTCAAAACCTAACCAAAACACGTCCGATTGACCTGAAATTTTGAACGCACGTCCCAAATAACATGACGGTGCTACATCAACTTCCAAAAATCCGTTCTGACCCTCGGATAAAAAATTCACTATCGGACCGGAAACTTTAAAATTCTAAAGTTCGACATTTCTAGCCTAAATGAGCTACAGACATCCAAAATTCATTCTGAACACGCTCCCAACCCCGAAATCACCTAATGGAGCTAACGGAACAATCAGATTTCCATTTCGAGGTCTTCTTGATACTGCTCTGATTACGGACCCTTTTTCAATACTTAAGCTCTCATTTAGGGACAAAGTGTCCCGAAACACTCCAAATTCTATTACCGAATATCCCGGCAAACAAAGATAGCAGAAATGAACTTAGGGGAAACAGTTAATGGGAAACGGGGGATAAATTCCAAAGACGACCGGCTGGGTCGTCACATCCTCCTACGCTTAAACATTCGTTCATCCTCGAACGAGCATAGAGAACATACCTGAAGTAGCAAAAAGATGAGGGTATCGGCTGCGCATATCCCGCTTGGTCTCTCAAGTTTCCACCTTGGCCGGCTGACCCCGCCACTGAAGCTATATCCTTTGACTTGAGCCTTCAGACCTGCCTGCCTAATATTGCCACTGTCTCCTCAATGTAGGACAAGGTGAGAATCCTCAATATTGCCACTGAAGTGAACTCCAACACGTGAGACGGGTCACCATGTTACCTCCGAAGCATCGAAACATGAAATACTGTATGAACCACGGCCAAACTGGGGGGTAAAGCAAGCGCATAAGAAACCTTCCTAATCTGCCACAAAATCTCAAATGGGCCAATGAACCTTGGGCTCAATTTTCCTTTATTTCAAAACCTCATGACGCCTTTCATAGGCGAGACCCAAAGCAAAACCCGCTTACAACCATTAAGGAAACATCACGAACCTTCCGGTCCGCATAACTCTTCTGTCTGGACTGGGCCGCACGGAGTCTATCCTGAATCACCTTAACCTTCTCAACCGCATCCTGAACCAAATTAGTGCCCAATAATCTGGCCTCGCCCGCCTTGAACCAACCCACTGGGGATCTGCATCTCCTACCATATAAGGCCTCATAAGGAGCCATCTGAATACTGGACTGATAACTGTTGTTGTATGCAAACTCAGCCAATGGCAAGAACTGATCCCAAGACCCTCTAAACTCAATCGCGCACACATGGAGCATATCCTCATGAATCTGAATAGTGCGCTTGGACTGTCCAACTGTCCGAGGGTGAATAGATGTACTCATGGTCACCCGAGTACCCAATTCGTGCTGGACGGCTCTCTAGAACCGTGAAGTAAACACTGAACCCCTGTCTGAGATGATCGAAACTAGAATGCCATGCATACGGACAATCTCCCTGATATAATTCCTGCTATTCGCTCCGCTGAGTAAAACGTACACACTGGAATGAAATGAGCGGAGTTGGTTGGACTATCCACAACAACCCAAATAGAATCAAACTTCCTCTCCGTCAGAGGGAGACCAGTCACAATATCCATGGTGATATTCTCCCATTTCCACTCCGGAATTTCCATCTGCTGGAGTAACCCTCCCGCCCTCTGGTGCTCAGCCTTTACCTACTGATAGTTGAGGCATCTAGCTACAAAATCTACTATATCCTTCTTCATCCGCCTCCACCAGTAATGCTTCCTCAGATCCTGATACATCTTCGCGGCACACGGATAGATAGCCAATATTAACTCTCGAATATCATCAACATCGGGCACAAAGATCCGCCCCTGCATCCTCAACACATCGTCATCTCCAATAGTAACTTTCTTAGCATCGCCATGTTGAACTGTGTCCTTGAGGACAAGCAAATGAGGGTCATCATTCCGTCGCTCCCTGATACGATCAAACAATGAAGACCAAGAAACCACACAAGCTAGAACCCAACTGGGCTCCAAAAGGTCCAATCTCATGAACTGACTGGATAAAGCCTGGACAACTAGCGCCATAGGTCTCTCTGAAGCTGGTAAATATGCCAAACTCCCCAAACTCTCCGCCCGGCGACTCAAGGCATCGGCTACCACATTGGCATTTCCCGGGTGATAAAGAATAGTGATATCATAATCCTTAGAGTAGCTCCAATTATCTCCTCTGGCGCAAGTTCAGATCCTTTTGCTTGAACAAGTGCTGCAAACTCCGATGATCCGTATAAATCTCACAAGGCACACCATACAAATAATGACGCCATATCTTCAAGGTGTGAACAATAGCAACTAACTCAAGGTCATGGACTTGATAGTTCTTTCCATGCACCTTCAACTGTTTGGACACGTAGGAAATCACCCTACCGTCCTGCATCAACACCGCTCCAAGTCCAACTCGTGAGGCATCACAATAAACCGTATATGACCCCGAACCGGTAGGAAAAAATAGAATAGGGCTTGAAGTCAAAGCCGTCTTGAGCTTTTGGAAGCTAGCCTTACACTCGTCTGACCACTAAAAAGGAGCACCCTTCTGGGTCAATCTAGTCATAGGGGCTGCAATCGGCGAAAACCCCTCCAAAAAATGACGGTAATACCCCGCCAGGCCAAGGAAACTGTGGATCTCTATAGCTGAGGAGGGCCTGGGCCAACTCTGCATGGCCTCCACCATCTTCAGATCCACCTGAATGCCCTCACTCTATACCACGTGGCCTAGGAATGCCACAGAACTCAACCAATACTCATATTTTGAGAACTTTGCATATAATTTCTTTTCCCTCAAAGTCCGAAGCACTGTCCTCAGGTGTTGCTCATGATCTTCCCGGCTTTGGGAGTATACAAGAGTATAATCTATGAAAACAATGACAAACGAGTCGAGATAGGGCCTGAATACACTGTGCATCAAATGCATAAAAGCAGCAGGGGCGTTGGTCATCCCAAATGACATGACAACGAACTCGTAATGACCATACCGAGTCCTGAAAGTAGTCTTCGGGATATTTGGCTCCCAAATCTTTAGCTGGTGATAACCTGAGCACAAATCAATCTTAGAAAACATTTGCGCGTCCTGAAGCTGGTCAAATAGATCATCAATACGAGGCAAAGGTTATCAGTTCTTCACTGTAACTTTGTTCAACTGAGGATAATTGATACACATGCAGATAGAACCATCCTATTTCATTACAAACAAGACAGGAGCACCCCAAGGTGAAACACTGGGTCGAATAAAACCCTTATCAAGAAATTCTTGTAACTGATCCTTCAACTCCTTCAACTCAGGGGGAGCCATACGGGAAGGAGGAATAAATATGGGTTTAGTGCCCGGAAACAAATCAATACCAAAATCAATTTCTTGATCGGTCGACATGCCCCGAAGATTAGCTGGAAACACATCGGGGAAGTCCCTACTACTGGGACACAGTCAACAGAAGGGGTATCAGCACTGACATCTCTCACATAGGCTAAATACACGGCACACCCTTTCTCAACCATACGCTGAGCTTTAAGAAAAGATATAACTCTGCTAAGAGTTTGGTCAAAAGTACCCCTCCACTCAATATGCGGAATACCTGGCATATCCAGCGTCACGGTCTTAGCGTGACAATCAAGAATAGCATACTGGGGCGACAACCAGTCCATGCCCAAGATAATATCAAAATCAACCATATCAAGTATTAAAAGATCTACCCTGGTCTCAAAACCATGAATAGTAACCAAACATGATCGATAAACACGGTCCGTAATAAGAGAATCTCCCACGAGGATAGAAACATAAACATGAGAGCTCAAGGTCTCTCGGGCTGTACCCAAATGTGGAGCAAAATGAGATGACACATAAGAATAAGTAGAGCCTGGATTGAATAGAATAGATGCCGCTCTGTGACTTACCAAAATAATACATGTGATGACAGAATCGAAGGTGACAGCCTCGGCACGATCAGGAATAGCATAAAATCTAGCTCGGCCCCTACCTCAAGGCCGACCTCTGTCATCTTGATCCCCGCCCCTGGCTATCTTGGTAGGTGAGGCGGCAGCTGGAGCTGGAACAATTGCCTGAGAATCCCGCTGGGTGCGCTGATGCTGAGGCTGCTGTAGAGGTGCACTCCTCCCGAGCCTAGGGCAATCTCTCACTATATGGAGAGTATCCCTGCACTCATAACAAGCTCTGGGAAGGCGCCGTGACTGACTGGACCCACCCCTGCTAGACTGACCTTTGGAGGTACCCTACGCTTGAGGCGCACTAGAAACTTGGGGTGCATAATAAGGCTCCTTAGATCTGGGAGGAGCTGGAGAACTGCTAGGTGAAGCAAGAGCTGAGTGAATTGGGCGACCCGTATAGCCCCGACCATGATGTCCTGATCCTGAAGTATGGGCACCAGAAAAATGACCAGACTCTCGAGACCTCTTGGCCTCTCTCTCCTCCCACTCCCCGTCATGCATACCCTCTATCCTCCTGGCTATACTCACCACCTACTGATATGGTATATCTATCTCCAACTCTCGCGCCATGACAGACATGATGGAATAAATGAGACCCTCGATAAACCTGCGAACCCTCTCATGAACAGTAGCGACCAAAGTAGGTATAACGGATGGCATACTCAAAGACAGTCATAGGGCCCTGGCGCAAGTGCTCAAACTCCGCGCGCCATGCATCTCGAAGGCTCTAGGGAACAAACTCCCTCTAGAACATGTCTAAAAACTGAGTCCAAGTCAGGGAGGTAGCCTCGTCCGGACTATCCATCTCAAAAGTGCGCCACCGGTCATAGGCAGCTCCCCAAAGCTGGAAAGCTGCGAAACAAACCCCACTCAAAGCAGTAATACCCATGGTGCGAAAGATGCGGTGACAGTCCTCCAAAAACCACAAAGCATCATCTGTAGCTTGTCTGCTGAAAATATGAGGGTCATACTTCTTGAACCGGTCCAATATACGCTGTTCATCCTCCAAAGCAGGTGCCCCATCCTCGGGTTGAACTGGTACTACAGGCTGGGCAGGAGTAACATCTGGAATCGATCCCATATGCACCCTCTACTCTAGGGTGCGGGATGCAGGAGTCTAGGCTCCTTCCCCGGCCTGGGACATAGCTGTAGGAAGTGGAAGTAACCCTGCCTGTGGCAACGTGGTATACATGCTCATAAACTGCGCCAGTGCCTCTTGAATAGCTGGAGTAGTAATGGCTGTAGGCGTCTTTGGTGCCTGAGTCCTGACTGGGTCTGCTGGTGGAACCTCGGAAGCTGTTCGCCCAGGTGCCCTGATTGCACCCCGCACGCGTCCACGACCCCTGCCCCGGCCCTTGCCTCTAACGGCTGCAGGAGCGGGTGCGGGTACCTGATCGTCCCGGGTCGTGCGTGTCGTCACCATATGTGAGAGAATAGAATACAGAAGTTTCTAATTGGTGTAAAAAACATAGCACGACAAGAATTCAAGTGAAGTGAAGATTTTTCCTAAATAGTTACATAGCCTCTCGTAGATAAGTATAGACGTCTCCGTACCGATCAGCGAGACTCTAAAAAATCGGCCTGGGTCTTATGACTCACATAAACCTAGATCTCTCATACCAACTTGTCACGACCCTAGTTCACCAATCGTGAACCTGTCATGATGACACCCAGTCTTCGCGACTAGGTAAGCCTTAACACATTGCGAATTTTAACAGTGTGGAAAGATAACAGTATCAAATGCTAAATAGAACATGAAATGTATACGGTACCGCTTGGCACATACACTGCACACACCACTTCTGAAATAAAATCCCCAAAACCCGGAATCCCACGGGAAATGCAGGTCTAAAAGAAACGTAAATATAACTCTAGTGTCTAAAGAGTCTAGTACAACGGAAATAATAAGGAATTGTACTGCTAACTAAGATAGAAAGGATGGAGACTCTTTGGTGTGCGGACGCAACCATATACCTCAAGTCTCCGAAAAGCAAGCTCCGAACTCAGTGACGATACGCTTGACCGGATGTACCTGGATATGCACAACAAAAGTGTGCAGAAGAGTAGCATGAGTACACCACAACGGTACTCAGTAAGTGCCAAGCCTAACCTCGGTTGGGTAGTTACGAGGAAGGCCGAGGACCCTACTGAGATAAATAATAAAATAAATATGAAATGAAGTAACAGTAAGAAATACGTAAACCTCGAATATCTAACAACAATAAGAAGAACAGAATAGGTTATATTACAATTCTACAAAAACAAGAGCAATCATTACAGGTTATTTGTCATCGGGGATCTCCTGGTATCCCGAGGATCTCCCCGTATCATCATCATACACACAAGGAATCTCCAAGTATCTGGAGGATCTCCCAATATCCTCATTATATAAGCAAGGGATCTCAATGTATCCCTAGTATCTCTTAGTATCCTCCAATTAATCAATCAAGCACTAGGGATCTCTTAGTATCCGCCAGTTAATCAATCCTGCACTAGGGATCTCTTAGTATCTGCCAGTTATATAAGCCAGTGCGGGGGATCTGTTGGTATCTCGCACTTCCAAACCTCGGAACAAAATACGAATTGGGGAAGCTTCCGAGATGCCGTCTCGTAGTCCCAATAGGAAATACACCACACCAAGCCAATATTTAACGGAAAGAAAGCGAAATAAGAGTAACAAGTAAAATCGAGAAATCTAACATGCTTCACAAGAATGACAATTATTGCAATTTAGTCAAATAGGGAAAATAAGTTACTAACATACTTTCCAAGAGAAGAAAGATATTGCAATTTATTCAATTAGAGCAAATAAGTTACAAACATGCTTTTCCTAAGTCAAAAACAAGTAAAGCTTCTATTTTATTAGCAATTAAATATATGAAGAAACACAGTCTAAATAAGTCAATTTAGGTGAATTTACAACAACTAGCACAAGTACATGCCCGTCACCTCATGCACAAGGCTTTTAAACAATGGCAAAGATATCCAAAGGGGAGAGGTCCCCCACACAAAGTTAGACAAGCCACTTACCTCGATTTGGTACAAAACCGCTAAGAAATAACGCCCTTGCCACGAGTATCCAGCTTCGAGTGGCCCAAATCTATTCAAACCAATTACACATTGTAGATAACATTGCAAGTAACTAATTACACTGTCAAAGTTAAAGCTAAGGCGCGAAATTAGCCAAAATGACCAAAATGCCCCTCAAGCCAACATCTCGGAATTGAATAATTTTAACATTTTCAGAATTCTCGTACTCTCACGAGTCTAACCATATAAAAATCTCCCAAATCGGAGGTCAAATGCTCCCTCAAATACCAATTGATTAGTCAATGAACTTCTACTCAAATTCCTCCATATTTGGACCTTAATTCGAATTTAAAAGATGAATTCAACAACTATATGATGGGTTAAAGCTAGAAAGGATCATAGAAACATTACCCAATAATCTCTCCTTCAAAACTCACTCGAAATCGCCTTAGTCCGAGCTCTTAATTGATTTTTTAACTTATGAAATCTAAGCCTCGGATAAACCATTTTCTCTACTGTGATTTTCGCTTTTGCGGATTCAGGGACCGCTTCTGCGGTCCCTCTTTCCGGTCAAACAGCCGCTTCAGCAGTGTCACTTAAGATCTCAATTTCCGCTTATGCAGACATATATCGCAAAGGTGACCCCCGCTTCTGCGGAAAGGCCTACCGCTTCTGCAGTCTCCTGGCCCAGGGCCCCTTCCGCTTTTGCGACCTTTGAGCCATTTTTGCAGCGCCGCTTTTGCAGTCGCAAGCCGCGGAAGTGAAACAACATAAGCAGCGCATGAACTTCATCCAAAATTTATAAAACCAACCCGTCGAGCATCCGAAACACACCCGAGGCCCCCGGGACCTTAACATTTCATAAACGTTGTTACTTCCGCAATGTGTTAGGCTTACCTAGTCGTGAAGACTAGGTGCCATATCATGACATGTTCACAATTGGTGAACTAGGGTCGTGACAATTTGGTATCAGAGCTCTAGTTTCATAGGAGTCACGGGATATAGGCCGGTTTATTAGAGTCTCGGTGATTGGTATGGAATGTCTGTACATATCTATGGGAGGCTATGTAACTGTTTAGGAAAAATCTTCACTTCATTGAATTCGTTGTCGTGCTATATTTTTGACATCGACTCTAAACTTCTGTCTTCTATTCTCTCACAGATGGTGAGGACATGTACGATCCATGACGATCAGGCACCCGCACCCCCTCCTGCAACCGCTAGAGGAAGGGGTCGGGGTAGGGGTCGTGGACATGCACGGTGTGCAGCCAGAGCACCTGCGCGAGCTACCGCCGAGGTACCACCAATAGATCCAGCCAAGGCTCAGGCACTTGAGACGCCCACAACCACAACTACTCCAGCTGTTCAGGAGGCATCGACACAGTTTATGAGCATATATACTACGCTATCACAGGCAGGGTTGCTTCACCTTTCCGCAGCCACATCCCAGGTGGGGGGAGGGGACCAGACTCTCGCTGCCCGCACTACAGAGCATATAGTGAATATGGGGAAGGTTCCATATATTATCCCCATCCATCCTGCAGTATCAGTTCAGCCCGAGGATAGGGCACCTGCTTCAGAGGATGAGCAGCGTAAACTGGAGAGGTTTAATAAGTATGACCCTCATGTTTTCAGCGGACTAGCTACGGATGATACTTTGGAGTTTTTGGAGGATTGTCACCACATCTTTTGCAGTATTGATATTACTGCCTAGAGCGGGGTTTTTTTTGCGGTTTTCCTTCTTCGGGAGCCGCCTATGACTGGTGGTGTAACATTGAGTTAGACAGTCTAGACGAGGCAGCCTTCCTATCTTGGACTCAGTTTTCAGATATGTTTTAGAGGGATTTTGGCCATATATACCGGCTTTGGTGTCTACTCTTTGCAAGAGGGTTCGCCGGTTTATTGAGGATCTTATTCCCCCCATCAGGTCTGGCATGAATCAAGAGTTGGAGATGGATATACCTTATCAGCAGGTAGTGAGCATAGCCAGGAGGATAGAGGGTATGTTTGCTATAGAGCGAGAGGAAAGAGAGGCCAAGAGGTCTCGAGAGTCGGGTCACTACTCTAGTACCCGTACATCAGCAGCAGGATGTCATTGTAGGGGCTATATGGGTCGCCAAGTTCATTTAGCTCTTCCTTAATCCAGCAGTACTCTAGCTCCTCCCAGATATCAGAAGCCTTATTATGCACCTCCAGTTTCTAGTGCGCCTCTTGCGCGGGGTGCTTCCAGAGGTTAGTGCAGTAGGGGTAGGCCCAGTCAGTCACAACAACTGCACCCTCCTAGAGCTTATTTTGAGTGAGGGGATACCTGCCATGTAGTGAGGGATTGCCCTAGGCTTGGGAGGAGTGAACCTCCACAACATTCTCAGCCGCAGCGTGCCCAGCAGGATTCTCAGGCCATTATTCCGGTTCCAGTTGCCATCCCACCTGCCCAGCCAGCCAGGGGCGGAGATCGGGGAGATAGAGGTCTCCCTTAAGGGAGGGGCCGGACCAAATATTATGCTCTTCCTGCTCGTGCCGAGGCTGTTGGCTCTAATTCTATTATCACATGTATTATATTTGTTAGTCACAGAGAGGCATCAGTTCTATTCTATCCAGACTCTACCTATTCTTACATGTCATCTTATTTTGCTCCGCATTTGGGTATAGCCCGAGAGACATTGATCTCTCCCGTTTTTGTTTCTACCCCGTGGGAGATTCCCTTTTTGTAGACCGCATTTATCGGTCATGTTTGGTTATTATTCGTGATTTTGAGACCAGGGCAGATCTTTTATTAATCGATATGGTTGATTTCGATATTATCTTGGGCATGGACTGGTTGTTGCCCTAGTATGTTATTCTTGACTGTCACGCTAAGACCGTGACGCTGGCTATGCCAGACGTTCTGCGTATTGAGTGGAGTTGTTCTTTTGATCACACTCCCAGTAGAGCTATATTTTTTCTTAAAGCTCATCGTATGGTTGAAGGGGTGCGCCGCTTATTTAGCTTATCTGAGAGATGTCAGTGCTGACACCCCTTCTGTTGATTCTTTCCTAGTGGTACGTGATTATCTCGATGTGTTTCCAGCTGATCTTCTAAGCGTGCCGCCTGATCGAGACATTGATTTTGGTATTGATTTGTTGTAGGGAACTCAATCCATATCCATTCCTCCTTACCGTATGGCTCCTCCTAAGTTGAAGCAGTTGAAGGATCAGTTACAGGAATTGATTGATAAGGGTTTTATCCGACCCAGTGTTTCACCGTGGGGTGCTCCTGTCTTATTTGTGAATAAAAATGATGGTTCTACGCACATGTGTATCGATTATCGTCAGTTGAACAAGGTTATAGTGAAGAACTGATATCCTTTGCCTCGTATTGATGATCTTTTTAACCATCTTAAGGGCGCACATGTGTTTTCTAAGATTGATTTGCGCTCAGATTATCACCAGTTAAATATTCGGGAGACGAATATCCCGAAGAGTGCTTTTAGGACTCGGTATGGTCATTGCGAGTTCCTTGTCATGTCATTTGGGCTGACCAACGCCTCATCAAAGTTTATGCATTTGATGCATAGTGTATTCAAGCCCTATCTCGACTCGTTCGTCATTGTTTTTATAGATGATATTCTTGTATACTCCCGGAGTCGGAAAGATTATGAGCAGCACCTGAGGACAGTGCTTCAGACCTTGAGAGAAAAGAAATTATATGCAAAGTTCTCAAAATGTGAGTTTTGGTTGAGTTCTGTGGCATTCCTAGGCCATGTGGTATTGAGTGAGGGCATTCAGTTGGATCCGAAGAAGGTGGAGGCCGTGCAGAGTTGGCCTAGGTCATCCTCAGCTATAGAGATCCGCAGTTTCCTTGGCCTGGCAGGGTATTACTGTCGTTTTGTGGGGGGTTCTCATCAATTGTAGCCTCTATGACTATTGACCTAGAAGGGTGCTCCCTTTCAGTGGACAGACGAGTGTGAAGCAAGCTTTCAGAAGCTCAAGACGGCTTTGACTTCAACCCATATTTTGATATTGCCTACTGGTTCGGGGTCCTATGCAGTTTATTGTGATGCCTCACAAGTCGGACTTGGAGCGGTGTTGATGCAGGACGGTAGAGTGATTGCCTACACGTCCAGTCAGCTGAAGGTACATAAAAAGAACTACCCTGTCCATGACCTTAAGTTAGCTGCTATTGTTCATGCCTTGAAGATCTGGCGTCATTATTTGTACGGCGTGCCTTGTGAGATTTACAAGGATCATCGGAGCTTACAACACTTGTTCAAGCAGAAATATATGAACTTGCGTCAGAGAAGATGGTTGGAGCTACTGAAGGATTATGATATTTCCATTCTTTATCACTCGGGCAAGGCCAATGTGGTATCTGATTCCTTGAGTCGCCAGGCAGAGAGTTTGGGGAGTTTTGCATATTTACAAGCTTCAGAGAGACCCATGGCGATGGATGTTCAGGCCTTAGCTAGTCAGTTTGTGAGATTGGACCTTACAGATCCTAGTCGGGTTCTAGCCTATGTGGTTTCTCGGTCTTCATTATTCCGTATCAGGGAGCGGCAGTATGATGACCCTCATTTTCTTGTCCTTAGGGACACAGTTCAGCATGGCGATGCTAGGGATGTGACTATTAGAGATGACGGGGTATTGAGGATGCAGGGCCGAATCTGTGTACCCGATGTTGATGATATTCGAGAGTTGATATTGGCAGAGGCCCATAGCTCGCGGTACTCTATTCATCCGGGTGCCCCGAAGATGTATCAGGATCTGAGGCAGCAATACAGGTGGAGGCTGATGAAGAAGGACATAGCAGAGTTTGTAGCTAGATGCCTCAACTATCAGCAGGTAAAGGCTGAGCACCAGAGACCGGGATGGTTACTCCAGCAGATGGAGATTCCGTAGTGGAGATGGGAGAAGATCACTATGGACTTTGTAACTGGTCTTCCTCTAACTGCGAAGAAATTTGATTCTATTTGGGTTGTTGTGGATTGGCTGACCAAGTCTGCTCATTTCATTTCAGTGTGTACTACTTACTCAACGGAGTGTTTAGCGGGGATTTATATCAGGGAGATTGTCCGTCTGCACAACATTCCAGTTTCTATCATCTGAGACAGGGGTTCAGTGCTTACATCACGATTCTAGAGAGCCGTCCAGCAGGAGGTGGGTACCCAGTAGACTATGAGCTCAACTTTTCACCCTCACCCGGACGGATAGTCTGAGTGCAGCATTTAGATTCTTGAGGATATGCTCCGTGCGTGTGTGATTAAGTTTAGCGGGTCTTGAGATCAGGTTTTGCCATTGACTGAGTTTTTTATACAACAACAGTTACCAGTCCAACATTCAGATGGCGCCGTATGAGGCCTTATATGGTAGGTGATGCAGATCCCCGGTGGGTTGGTTTGAGTTGGGTGAGGCCATGCTATTGGGAACCGATTTGGTCTAGGATGTGGTCGATTAGGTTAAGGTGATTCAGGACAAACTTCGTACGGCCCAGTCCAGAAAGAAGAGTTACGCGGACCGGAAGAATCGTGATGTTTCATTATGGTTTTTGAGCGGGTTCTTCTTTGGGTCTCGTCTATGAAAGGCATCATGAGGTTTGGGAAGAAAGGGAAGTTGATCCCGAGGTTCATTGGCCCTTTTGAGATTTTGAGGCGAGTTGGGGAGGTTGCTTATGAGCTTGACTTACCTCCCAGTTTGGTCGGGGTTCATCCGGTATTACATTTCTCGTTGCTTCGGAGGTATCACAGTGACTCGTCTCACGTGTTGGAGTTCACTTGAGTCTAGTTGGACAATGACTTGTCCTATGTTGAGGAGCCAGTGACGATATTGGACAGGCATGCCCGAAAGCTTAGGTCAAACGATATAGGTTCAGTAAAGGTTCAGTGGCGGGGTCATCCAACCAAAGAGGCAACTTGGGAGACCGAGCGGGATATGCGCAACCGATACCCTCATCTATTTGCTACTCCAGGTATGTTCTCTATGCTCGTTCGAGATTGAACGAATGTTTAAGTGTAGAAGGATGTGACGACCCGACTGGTCGTCTTTGGAATTTATGCCCCATTTCCCCATAAATTTTTTCCCCTAATTTCATTTCTGCTATTTTGGTTTGCCGGGACGTTCGTTGTTAGAATTCTGAGTGTTTTGGGACACTTAGTCCCTAAATGAGAGCTTAAATATTGGAAAGTGGTCCGTAATTGGAACAGTGTAAAGACAACCTCGGAATGAGAATCTGATGGTTCCGTTAGTTCTGTTAGATGATTTCGGGGTTGGGAGTGTGTTCGCAGTGTATTTTGGATATCCGTAGCTCATTTAGGCTAGAAATGCCGTAAGTTAGAATTTGGAGGTTTCCGGTCCGATAGTGAATTTTTGATCCGAGGGTCGCAATGGTATTCCGAAAGTTGCTATAGCACAATCATGTCATTTGGGACGTGCGTGCAAAATTTCAGGCCAATTGGCCGAGTCTTGGTTAGATTTTGGATCGAAAGCGTATTTTGGATGAACTTGAAGTTCTAAGGATTGAATCTTGCTTTATTCGGGTTTTCGGTGTTGTTTTAGATGTTTTAGGCATTGTTGCAAGTTCGAATAAGGCGTTAGAGTGTTGGTGTTTTTGGTTGGGGTCCCGGGGACCTTGGGGTGGTTTTGGATGGTCGACGAGTAGATTTCCTAATGAGTGCGGCAGTTGAACTTTTCATCTTCTGGTATTTCTGCTTCTCTGGCTTGGGAACCGCAGAAGTGGCACCGCATAAGCGGCCTCTTCATCGCAGAAGCGATTTTTGGCCATTCCTCAGGAATGTAGAAGCGGTATCCTTTTCGCCTAAGCGGAATCACAAATGCGGTTATTGGTCCGCAGAAGCGATTCTGGTCGTTTCAAGTGGAACCACAAAAGCGGTGGTTTTTCTGCATAAGCGGGACCACAAAAGCAGAAACTACTGTTTTGATAAGGGTTTATCCGAGAAATATTTCAAAAGTTGAAAATTTCAATTTGGAGCTCGGGTAAGGGCGATTTTGAGAGGATTTCAAAGAGGAGATTACGAAGTAACGTTTCTACGATCCTTTCTAGTTATATTCCATCATTTAGTAGTTAATTCATCTTTTCAATTCATATTAAGGATCAAAAATGGGAGAATTTGGGTGAAAGTTCATTGGGTTAATTAATGAGTTTTGAGGGGGCAATTGACCTCCGATTTGGGATATTTTTATATGGTTAGACTCGTAAGAGTACGACGTTTCTGAAAATGTAAAAATTATTCGATTCAGAGGCGTTGGCTTGAGGGGCGTTTTGGTTATTTTACTAATTTTCTCGCCTTAACTTTAATTTTAATAGTGGAATTAGTTACTTGCGATGTTATTTACAAATGTAATTGGTTTGAATAAATTTGAGCCATTCGGAGTCGGATACTTGTGGCAAGGGCATTGTTCCTTATTGATTTTTGCACCGGTTCGAGGTAAGTGGCTTGTCTAACCTTTTGTGGAGGACCTCTCCCCTTAGGATCTATTACTTGTTATTTTAAATGCTCGGTACGAGAGGTGGCGAGCATGTACTTGTGCTGGTTGTTGAAAATCCATTTTGCTTAGAATATGTAACTGTGTTTTCTTGTAAATTTGCGTATTTTAAATACAATTTAACCCGTGTTAACTTAGGATAAACATGTTAGCTGAATTACTTGCTTAATTGCTTAAACTGTATTACCTGTCCTACGTGAAGCATGCTTGACTAGAAATTTCATTAATTGTTCTTACTTAGCACCTTATCTTATTTGAATTGTGTGGTATTACGAATTGGTACAGCGGGACAGCATCCCGCTAACTCCCTTTGTATGTGTTTCGTTCTATGACTGAGAATGCGGGATACCAAGGGATCCCTGGCACATATATGATTCAAAAAATGGAAGATACCAGGAGTTCCTCGTGTTACTAAGAGATCCCTTGTTTAAAAATGAAGGATACTAAGAGATCCTCATGATACTAGGAGATCCCTGGAGTATATGATGAGGATACCAAGAGATCCTCGGGATACTAGGAGATCCCCGATGACAGATATCCGGTGGTGATTTGCACTTTTATTTACTTATTGTGTTAGTTCTCGGCTACAGTCTTAATTAATATTTGGCTAGATTCTCGCAGTATATTATTTCCATATGGGTTTTTTCCTTATTCTATTGATTACTATATTTTTATCTCAGTAGGGCCTCGACCTTTTCTCGTTACTACCAGATAGAGGTTAGGCTTGGCACTTATTGAGTACCGCTGTGGTGTACTCACACCTCTTCGCCGCATGTTTCTCATGTGCAGACCCAGATACCTCTATGCAGGGGCATTATCAGTAGCTGCAGGGAGAATTTTGGAGACTTGTGGTGTATCTACCGCGTCTGCAGACCGGAGAGTCTCCCTCTCACTCCACCCTTTTTAGTCAGTTAGATGTTATACCGTTCTTCTTTGTTATAGAATTTTCCGGATGATTAGAGCAATGTTATATTTTACTCTTAGCCTGTGTTTCCCGAGAGTTTTCGAGTCTTTGGGATTCAGATTGTAAAGTATTAGACTGTATGTGCCAGGCGGCAACTATATACATTATTCATGTTATTTCGCTTTTGGATTTTAAGTTCCGTAAATGTTGTTACTTTCACAATATGTTAGGCTTACCCAGTCGTGAAGACTAGGTGCCGTCATGACATGTTCACAATTGGTGAACTAGTGTCGTGACAAATGTATTGCAAAGCATGCCAGACGTATTTGTTGTTTCGAAGAAAGTATCTATATTCTCATTGCAAATGCTCATACTTAGTCATAGAAGGACAAAGTCTATGGTAAGCTTAAAGAGTATAGGCAAATCGCTTTCAAATAGAACTTCTTGATAAAGAAGATGAGCAAATGATCAAAATAATCATATTAAGGAGGTAAGTGATATAGAAGATCACATTACATAACACTTCGTAAATTCTCATGAGAGATTCAGGTACTTGAATATATGAATGCAGATATTTCTATGTTATGTCTTCATGAAAAAATATTGGAACCGATATAAAATGTTTGTCGACGACATTTATCATAGTGCTAAGTATAGATGAGGATCTTAAGTCTATCGAATATAAGCACAAAAATATTTTCCAAATGGAAGAGACGCAATTTGAATAGAATTGGTTTCAGAAAAGACATATAATTTTGTCTATGTTGTTCAAATACTTGAAAGTATAAAGTCAATGGTACGTGCAATCAGTTTTCGATATCTTATATGTCTAGCATGACATGAAATCTTGATATACATCTAAAGTCTCTTTAGATGGCTTATATGACTTAACTTATATGACAATCCATGAAGGATTTAAGTTGGTTATAGCATATACAATTCTTGATTCTTAAGTACCACTTTCTCAGTGCAATTTGTATACATTATATATCTTGCTATAACTATAAGCATGATAATGTGATAGCGAGGATTTTCAAGGTGCAATATATTCATTGGAGTTAATGTGGATGATTTATTCACCAAAACTCTATGGATGTCAATTTTCAAGAAGCTGGTGCACAAGATTGGAATGCGAAGGCTCAAGGATGTTAATTGATGCTCTCATCAGGGGGAGTTAATATGCGTTGCACTCTTTTTCCCTTATAAGGATTTGTCCCATTGGGTTTTCCTAGTAAGGTCTTTAACGAAGCAACCAAAAGGCTTATTGTTAGATATGTGTACTCTTTTTCCTTTTCTAGAATTTTTTTCTTATTGGGTTTTATTTTAGTTAACGTTTTAACGAGGCATATTACTTATTGAGCAGACATTCAAGGGGAAGTTTTATGAATAGAATTCTATTTAGAGTGAATGTCTACACGGTAGAGAGTTTTACTTTGAGGCTAAGTCATTTTTCCCCTATAAATGGAGGGGTCTTACCCCATTGTAAATCATCCCAAATCAATAAGAATTCTCTCCCCTACTTTTCTCTACAATACTCTTCTTCCTCTTTTATTATTTCATAACAATGTAATAGAATTCTCCCATAAGTATTTTAATTGATAATATGTTTGTCAAATTTTTATATTTTTACTAAATAGATATATACTTATAAAAAATTTAACAAAGTAAGATTCAAATAATATGTAAGTAACAAAAAACTCGAAATCCGAAAAACCCGATAAAATTGAACCAATGCAAACTGATATAGTTGATTTGAACCCGATCCATTAACACCCCTACTCTATTGATGAATTAAAATTAAACATAATTCTAAGGACAAATTTGATTGTCTTCCTAATTTAATATAGTGCCGCCGATGAAATTGGAAGGCAGCGGGGGAGGCTACTTACCGTCCACACTAAAAAGTAAATAAATCAAAGCCCATATTGAGTCAACTTATTCATCTCCCCTTCAAGGAGAAGACATTGTCAATTTTTTAATTATAGAAGTTTGGAAACGGTTCTTTAATGGAGACAATTTCAAGTTTGTGAAGAAATATAAAGGGTAATATTTTTTTTTTTAAGCAAGTAGTCAACAATTTACTTTCGCAAAATGTACAGGTTGCTTGTAGTAACGACTAGCTAGCATAGCATGTCACTTTGGAAATTTTCTTAAGATAATTGCAAATTTCGACCCCTTCCCCCCCACTTACCCCCCCCCCCCCTCCCCAAAAAAATAAAGAATATTTAGCTCATGGACAAAGTTATGCATGGATATGATGGAGGGATTATAATTCATGGTTTTAAAGGTCACTAAATTATTTAGTATATTGTTTTTTTTCTTTTTCTTTGTACTTATTGCATTTAAAATAGATATATGGTGCATAATATTAGGAAAAAAATCAATGTTAACCTTATTCTTAGAGTAATAAAAATAGAAAGATGAAATTAAGCTTGTAATGGTTTTATCCCCGTAAAACTAATCTCCGTTTAAAGTTATCCCTTACTATGTATAGTATAAAATAATATTAGAATTACGGTGTAAAATTATATCGGTATTACTTAAACATAAAACAAAATGCCGATCAAATGAAGTAATAAATAATATATTATTTTCTATCTAATCCCAGTGACCAAAAGACCCATAATGTTTTAAGGTATCATATAGTACAAGTTTTTAGTTGTTACTTCTTTGACAAATAAAAATGAAATCAAGAAAAACAAAATAGAGGTTGCATTTGTTAATAGTTTTTTAGTTTCTCGAAGAAAAATGGTTGATGTGATTTCTGCTAGCGTACATGTTTATGATCATGACTCACAAAGGCAGGGCTATGGATAGCATTGTCGGGTTATCAGATCTCGTAAACTTTAAATTTTTCTTTTTGTATATATATTTTAAAATTAATTAATTTAAATAACTTGATGCCCTAAACAATAAACAATAAGAACTTTTAGAAGACATTAGTTAAGCAAAATTAATATTGTGCACCGGTTGTGTTAAAATCCTAAGTATGCCTCATACTACCAAACCCTGACGGCCTGACACTTGGTACAATGTCACCAACTCCAGCACAACAAGTTCGACTACAAAGCAGAAATTATGTATGGACTTTCAGTAGATAGTATAAATTTATCTTTTTTTTTTAGCAAATAAATTTGTCAAGCACGAGGGAAACGTGGTGCCAAATTTAGCAAGGATAGAGCCCTAGAGGGGAGCCGACGCAACGAATTGATATTATTCTTAGTGACATTTTATGCTCCAATATTACATAAGAGCAGGTGATTTGTACCGTAATTAATTTTTCGCTTAAATTGATTATAAAAAAATATGGTTCTTTTATGTGTTAAATTTTACGTGGAAAATACCTGACTCAAAAGGTGAAAAAACTACGACCTACTTTTCAGTAGGTTTTTCCCAAACTCTCCACTAAAATCACTAAGCCAAAAACTGCATAACAAAAACTCTTTTGTAAACCTAGGACTAACTCTAATCCCGTTGTAGCACACAACCTCAACTGTTGCGACAACTTCAAGTTAACTCTAACTTGAAAGACTCTGAGTACCTAATACAATTGCTTCTAGATAAAGCTAAAAGGTACAATATAGAACCACATACTACAATTGAACTAGAATAAAAGACAGACACTTGGAACTAGTTCTTCTATCTGGTTCAAGTATCTTCAGGTTTGCATGCTTGAATCACACATAAATTGGTTGCAAAATTGCCTTGCTATTTTGCTCTCAATTCATAACTTCCGCTTATGTGCGTTACCTGTAAAAGAGAACAACATTGATATTTAAGGAGTAATTAAACAGATACTGACTAGAATACTGATGCTACTCTTCCTTGGTGGAAGAGTTCTAGTTGATCTCATCCTCTAACTCTATCAATCTCTTAAGCCATGTTCTATTTGAGTAAGGAGTGTTTCTCTTTATCCAATATATAACCTTTTTGATCAGGATCAGGAAATATCACTTCTGGTAAGTTAGATTTACCTCCTTCACGAGCATCTCATATGCTTGAGTTGACCATATCTGCGCTTCACTAGGATAGACCTGGTCCATATCTGAGTTCCTTTGTCAATCTTCAAAACTCTCCTTTACTTGGGCCAACAAATTCCTCCTTTCTAATGATGATAAACTCTATGCTTTTCACTCACATTGGCCTTGTCAGAACTCAGCTCAATCATCAATGCAAAAGTTAGAAATTTTTTATTTATGATCAAGGACCAGGTTCATCAGGTTATAAACATCGCTTATTTAAAATATAAAGCACAATATCTCTTCCCCCTTTTGGCATCATCGAAAAGTTACATAATCAAAGTGTGATTCCAAGATTTTTAAAAATTACTCATGGCCACTGGGGCAACATCAAGTACAATCAAGGATCATCAGTAATCAACCAAACATATTCAAACTTCAAGAAAAGATAAACAGTCAACAAGAGCAAAAACATAAAATTTTATTGATAAAGAATATGATTCTACCACAATCCACAAAAGAAATAGAAATAGTTAAAACATGGGAAAAATAAGAAAAGTCCCTAATCTGGGTCACTGAAAGACCTAGACAAAGTTAAAGAAATGAAGGCTTGGAAAAACTAGAGGGCTAAGTTTTGGCTTGGAGAAGATGCAACAAGTGCCATCATTCTTCTCCTTTTTTTTTTTTTGTGAGTTCAGCTCTAAGGGCATCTCTCTTAGATTCAACCTCTGCCAATCGAGCTTTCAGCCTAGCTATCTCATTATCATTTGCCCCTCTCCTACACTAGAGCTCTGACCTTGCTATTGATAGGTGTGAACACGTGATTTTTGCCCTATACATGGATTACTCCTCGAAAAAAATTTCGAAAGAAAATAATTTTTAATTTTGCAATTGTTGTGAATTTTCTGTTATTTTCCTATATTATTTGCATTTGTATGTGCATGTTTATTCGTTAACTCAATAAAAATATCAAAATATGTTGCATTTACATTTAGGATTTAATTCTACATTTAGGAGTAGTCAAGTTTGTTTTACAAAATAAAAATCACAAAAATAGGCATGTTTTGCATTTTTAGCCTTTAATGTCCAAATTGTGTGAATCATGTTTTAATTGTTATTTAATTTTTAATAATGATTATTATTAGGAGTTAATTAGTATTTTAAGATAATTTTGCAATTTATAATTTAATCTTAGTATATTAGTTTATTAATTAGTACAATAAAAGAGAACGAAAGATAGAAGAACGAATTCGGAATTGGGCCAGTTCTTGAATTAACCCCAAGCCCAAATCAATTCTACCCAACCTAAAATCCTTTGACCCAGGCCCAACCAACCCCCATTTGACCACACCCCCTCACTCTTCCTCTCATTTTTTACATTTTTTGTTACTTAAAAACCTAAAGACACACTAAATCCCTCTAACCTAAGCATAGCCGTCACACTTAAGCACCCACCCACACTCTTCATCTTCTTCACACCACCCCACACACGCCCCTCCCCTTCCTCTTCGTCGTCCCAGAAGCCATGAACAACGTTGAACCATCCCCATTCTCGTCATCCATGGTAACGACCACCTGGACCCCACGTCGATCTTCTTCTTGATCAAACTAACAGGAAACCCTTAACCTCTATCTCCAAAAACCTCCAACAGACCACCCTACTATTCTTCACGTCCAAACGACTCCACTGTACAATTCCTGTCGTGCAGTTAACACCAGTTTCTATCGATACGCTGCCCGTCACCAGTGAAACAACCCAGTCCGCCACCCTCCACCCAACGACCCATACCCTTCCCGTCTCCAGCTCTCATCTCACATCCAAACCTAGCACGACCACCACGAACAGCACAAACGACCACCATCTCGTTCCCCAAACGACCCCCATGGACTACCCGTGAATCAGCTCCAACCCTACTGCCCTTACCATTTTTTAGTCAACCACCACCAGCAACCATAGCACAACGTTTTGTTTCTGCTTCGTTCAGTTTGTCGTCCAATCCATGGTCCAGTTCGTCCATCCTTCGTCGTCCATGTTTGTGGTCGTGTTCGTCGTCCAGTTCAAGGTCGCTTGTTGATATTACGGATAAATTTGTTTCCATTTGAGTTCGTCGTTGTTTCGATCCAGTTAGTTGGTTTAAGTTTCATCTTTGTCCATATTTTGTTTGATATTTTCGGATCTAAAATCAGTATATGTTTGATTATGTTCTTGTTCATTGGTTATCATTTTCTTGTTTACTTCTTCAGTTTATTTTTATTTAAAGGAATTTAGTTTTAATATAGAAGTATGTTAGTATAATAAATATTTCTTCTTGGTGCAATATTGTTAGATTTCATTTGAAGTTTAATTGATTATTGAGTTTAGTGAATTGAATCCATTTTTTTATTCTGTGTAAGTCTAAGTTTGGATCTGACTTAGAAATTTGAATTCGTTTGGTTGGTCTGTTTAAGTTTAATTTAAATTTGAGCTTAGTGATTTGAATATACTTTCTTGTTATTCTTGTTGAATATGAAAATATATTTGTTGTTAAAAATATTATTCAGTCAAAATAATTTTTATTCTTTATTGTTCATCATTTAGTTTGAATTGTTGTTGAATTTGATTAGGACTTGGTTATAGCTGGTAATCTGATTTTAGTTCTAAGATAATTTTTGAAATTTGAACATATTTTTTAGGACAGTAATTTCAGTAGTTTTAGGGGTAATATGGGAATTGAAAAATAAAAAATTATTTAAAAATATAGCGGGGACATAATGATGTAAAGTAAAAAGAGGGAACAAGACATGTGGGGAGCGTAATGATTAAAGTAAAAAGACAGTGGATTGTGGGGTCCACCTTTGACTACTTTTGTTGATTGAGAAATAGAATAGTAGGGTAATAATAAAAGGGGGTAGTAATAATAGTTAAAAGAATAGGGGAAAAAGTCTTGCCTTTTAGGTATATACTAGAACTCATTTTACACTTATTGAAAAAAAAAACACAGAATTTTGAGGACGAAAAATAAGTTCAGTATTTTGAGAAATAGAAAACAAAAGGAATTTACTTCCCTTGAGGGTGAAAGATCAATAATTATTTCTTGTTTTTGTGATATAGTAGTTGGTATTTTTCTGGAATCTTATTGGGTCCAAGTCTAGTTTATTTCTAGTCATCACCTGGGTTATTTGCTCTGGCTGTTTGCTGTTGTTGTGTATTGCTACTGCTATCCTGCTGATCACTCATCTTCTTCTTTTGCTTCTAATATCAGGTACACAACTGGTACACCTTGTAAGTTGATAACATGAAGCATGAATACAAATGAAGAGTTAATGTTTTAATTTTATTATTGAATGTATTTAGGACACTCTATATACTATTGTTATATAAGTTTCTGCCATGTTCGTACGACATGACAACTTGTATTGATGTATTAAATAATATTCTGTTTTAATTTGGTTATTAGGTAATATATGTTTAAGCATGTTCATTACTGTCAAACTGTTTAATAATTGGAACAAGAGAAAATATTATGAGTTGATCTTTATTGAATCGGCTTGGTCAAACTGTTTAGTTCACTAGCTGTGAAGGTTTTGATATTGTCAATAGTAGGTTAATCGCGAACATATAGCTAAATATATTTAAGGTTTTAATTTGATTGAATTTCGTGAATTAGGCATTAAGGCATGATTTGAATTCAAACAAGGCGAGTTGACGTTAAAGTTTAATAGCTTCCTAATATGCCTTAGTAATTATGGTTAAATTTAGTTTCAAATGGCTATGAATAATTAATTTCAATAGTTCTTTTTTACAATACGAGTTTTAATCTAGCTATAATTGATTCTTTTGAATATTAGTTGTCACATTTCATCTTTTATTTATAATTTCAAAATTATATTTTTTATTTTATTTATAATTTCCAATTTTTATTTATTTATTTCCTTTCCACTAATATTTTCCTTAATCTAGCAATTAGTATTTATTTATTTTTATACTCGTAATTAATTAGAATTTTTCTCTCTTTTATTTTAGAGACAAATTTAATAGAAATGTAGTCACTTTAGGATATCCTTTAAATAAAGGAGGTGTGCCTCACCAAAATAAAAATATATAAGTTGTGGGGCGCTCAATAAATGTATATATTTAAATACTTAGACTCCGGGGTGGGCTGTTTAGCGAATTTCACAGCCTTCTCAAAAAAAAAAAAAACACGTTAGCATCTTTAGGCGCATACTTAATAGTGTTATCTTCCCTAAACTCGGGTGGGCATTTTATGCGGTCCAAATCCAAATTCTAAAATGTTGGATAGAGTTTGCCTATGATTGCGGGCTCCGGTGGCGCAATCTGAAAGCACACTTTAAACGATGTTCACTTTCTCAAATAAATATATATTAAATAAAAGCGGTAAAAAGTAAAATTGGCACATAGGTTCTTCATGCAATAAAATCGGATAAATAAGCTAAATATAAAAGTTGAGCAACTGTGCTAGAACCACGGAACTGGGGAATGCCTAACACCTTCTTCCGGGTTAACAGAATTCCTTATCCGGATTTATAGTGCGCGGACTGTTAAACAGAGGCATTCTTTTCCTCGATTCAGGATTAAACCTGTGACTTGGGAAAATATAAATCTCCCAAGTGGCGACTCTGATTCTTTAATAAATAATCCCGTTTCGATTGTCCTTTAATTGGAAAGACTCCCCTTCCACCCTCGCGGGGGTGGAAAAAGGAGGTGTGACAGCTCTGTCGACTCTACTGGGGAAGAAGAATACTAGAACGTTTTGTTCAGGGTTCAGAATTTGAGCTTAAAATAATTGTTGTGTTTGGCTTTATTTGATTATGTTACATGATATGTGCTTAATGTGATAATTGATTGCTTTTACCGCTTTGATATTACATGAACTATATATAAACTGTGCCTAACCAAATCTCCTATATGAGTTTTCTGAATTGTGAAGAAGGTTGTATAGTGTACGACTTCTTTTCTGTCTAGTGTCAAATCCCAATTTAGAACGAGGTTTGGATAAGTCGCAAAGCCGGTGAAGCTTCTGTATTCCCGTATTGCCGCCTCCCCCTCAGCTCGAGTTGTCCTCTCGGGTAAGCCAGGTCAAGAACAAACACCCAGGTTTTGAACCTAGAATAACTCAGCCTCATGCCAGATCTCTAGTAGGAACGCTTATCTTCATCATGTGCATTGTTGATTTAGGGGACTCAACACAGGGGTTGAGTCCGTCTAGAAATAGCAACCTGAAATAGAAAAGACCATTTTTATGCATCCTACTTGTGTTCTGGGCATTTATTTGTATCAGACCTGCATGTTGACCGGCTTCTGAATCTCGGGATTGTTAGAGAATTTTGGGAAAATTGAGCAAAAGAGAGAAAGAGAAAAATAGTAGTTGGAGAGTTAGTTGATTATTTTTGAAAAACCCAATGTCCAATGCTGTCAGAACTCTGCTGAAATTTTGAAAAAAAAAAAAAGAAAACAAAGAATTCTTTTTTTATATATGAAGTTTGTTTTACTAAAAGCCAAAGAAAAATAAAGAAAAAAAGAGTTTTTTAAAAAAATTGTGTGGAAAATAGAAAAAAGGGGGTTATTATTTCAAAAAATAGAAAAAGATTGAGAAAGAGTTTTGTTTAAAATTTTAGTTAGTTTTTGGGCGAACTACGCTGCTTTGATTCTCACCGGATGTGAGATACATAGGCAACCCTAATCGGGTCCAACCTCCCCTTTACAAAAAATTGCCCAAAAAATGTCAGAATTTTAATTCTTGTCACAAATAAGTCAAGTAAGGCTGCTTTGTTAAAAATAGCCAAATGCTCCCAAATGGGACGCCGGAGGGCTGAATTTGCGTAAACGTTCGTTTGGGCCAATTGTGATTTTTGCCTGGTTGACTACACAGCCTTAAAATCTTTGTTTTCGGAGTGCTGAAAGGTCGTGTTTGAAAGTCGAGTCTTTTATTTCCCAAACCCACAAAACAACATATAAACATTTTTATCTTCTTTTGAGTCAAATAAAAGTTTATCTTTTGCTTAATCGCCTTAATAAATATGCAGGATGAGCATAAATCAAATTGAGCCGTTCTCAGTCTTTTGCGAGGTCCCTCTACAGCTCCACATGTGGTGGAATGACCTGGGAGATGATAGTAAAAAGACAGTGGAAAGAATTTTGGGAGGTCTCGTTACTCTATTAGATATTAAGCCAAGGATAGACGTCATCGAAGCTTTAATACCGTTCTGGGATCCAACCCATATTGTATTCCGCTTTACAGACTTTGAGCTTACACCTACACTAGGGGAGGTTACTGGTTATGTAGGTTTGAATGGGAAATTGAGGGGGCAATATTTGCTTTCACCTAGACCGGTGTCTCTACATCAGTTCTTGAATTTGCTACACATTAATCGGAAGGTGCAAGGTGATGATTTGTCGAAAGGCTGTTGTACTCTTCAATTATTATATCAACGGTATGGTACTCCTCAGGGTTTTGAAGAACCAAATCTAGGACTAACTCATGAGGGGGAGATAAACAAGTTGGAGTCAAGACGTCCTTTAGCTTTTCTGAAGGCCTTCCTAAGAATCGTTATTTGTCCATGCAAAGATAAGAAAATAGAGATAGCCTTGTCGGGATGGCCGACGTTGCGATAAAAAGGCCTAACAATATTGTGGTCCCTATGGTGTTATCTGAGATCTACCGAACCTTAATTGTGTGTCGAGAGGGAGGAAATTTCTTTCAGGGTTGCAATTAACTACTCCAGCTATAGATACAGGAATATCTCTATCATCGGGTAGGATACATGAATCACGGGTTAACTAGGAAAAACTGCATCAGTGACTTCGAGAAGCGGGTGACGGGCGTTGAATTCCCTATAGGTATCGAAGCATGGTTTGCACGATTGAGGTCATTGACAGCTAATCAAGTTGAATGGTTTCCTGATACCGAGGTAATACACATGGCGGCCGAAGAGTGTCATATTCTTTTGATGGGGGTTCGTAGTATCCAGCCCTATGCTCCTCATCGAGTACTACGCTAGTTAGGAAGAATTAAGACAATCCCCACCGATAAAGATCTAAACAAGCATGCCATTGAGTTAAGTGCAGGAGCCACATTTCCCGAAAAGGAAGTTCGAAAGCTATGTAATGAATGTAGATTTCTCGAGCCAAAGACAATAATTCAAGAACGAGCTAAGGGAGAAGTATATCCAAAGTACAATGCTTGGTTCGGAAAAGGTTCCGATTCAGAGACCTGCTAAAAGAGCCCATGTCCAACAATTTTTGGACGATTCACAAGAACAGTGGGGCTGATTGACAAAGGAAGAGAACTATCGGTCTGAAATTGGCAAATTGAAGAAACAGATTGCAAGTTTTACTTTCAAGAATAGTGTGCAAGCTACGGTGGACCAAAGTAAAAATAATAGACTGGCTCGAGAAAAGGAGATGCTCAAGGCTCAAATACAGCAAATAAAGGTGATCGCCAATAATCAACAAAGAAGTAGGTCGGATGAGAGACGCATAAAAGGTTTGGAAAATGAGGTCATAGGGTGTCGGGACGAGTTGGAAAGATCTAAGAACATCATGGCAAAGTTCAAGTCACAATGGGCTACAAAGACAGAAGAGCGTCGCCAATATTTGAACCAATTGAAACAGGATCACAAGAAAATTGTGGCAGGTTTGAAAAGAAAAGTGGTCGCCCACGAGGGAAAATGGTCAAGCAGGCCAAAGACTTGAAGTGGAAAGTGGGCATTGTTATGACTTATTGGCCCAAATGGAGGTGGAAGTGCAACAGATGCAGGATCAACACATGTAATATTCTCAGTCCCTAAAAACATGCATTAATTAGATAAGACGTCTGCTCATAGAAAATAATCGAGCCAAAGACGGGATCAGAGCCATTGCTCATGCCATTTTGAGAAGATACCAGGCGTGTGAAGATATGACTTTTACTACCTTTGTCCCAGCAGTAGTGATCTTTGTTAAATGAACTTTGCTTGAATTAGAGCATCTTGAACACGATTTGGAACCCAGGTCTGCGCCGAGGCCGAATGACACGCCGCGAACACCTAAGTTTGAGGCTTAGAGTATGCTTAGTCCGAGTCTGTAGCTTTTCTATTTTTGAGTCTGTCGTTGGATTGTCCTGTGTCTTTTTATGAAAAGTATGTAGTCTTTGCGTCTGTAATCCAAAAACAAATAGTTTTCCATCATTTGTTCTTGCATTTATTTTCCGAACTACGCAAGGTCTGATTCATGCGGGGTCATGATATGTAGGCAATCTCCATAAGATTCGACCACCACTAAAAAAAAGAAAAGAAAAAAAGGGCAATAATAGAAAAACAAAAAGAGAATAAGAAATAAAGGAAAAGTTTGGGAGATTTTTGAAAGGGCACGATTATAAGAAGCCCGAATGACGCACGCAATTGTGATAGAATGGTTTAACTGCTTAGGTGCATTGCATCCCTGATATGTGTTTACCTATTTGTCAATTGCCCTAACACTAACGTAATGGATTCAATTTATTGTGTTCGAAACAGAAAGGTGGTTGGTTGTGGTAACTCTTCCCCGCAAATCAAAGTCGAAGGACAATGACAGAAAACCTCACCACTAATTGGGTCGATATCGATGACCGACATCAACTGGTTGAACGGAACAATGGTTGGAAGAAGAAGTGAAAATGTTGAGACGGCATGTGGCAGACATGTATTAGGCATGGAGGGATGGAAAGGCACCCATATCACCACCGCCTGGTTTCTCCAACGATGTCACTACCCAAACTTTGGCATCTCCCGATAACCCTTGTGTCTCCGTCACTCTTCCATCAGACATCCTCTTGGACACTCCTCCATAACACAGATGGAGGAGAAGCCTAAAGAAGATTTTGGGAAGTTCTGGCTCAAATGGAGTGAGCAAGTTGCTCGGGATAGCCTTACCATGGAAAGAAAGGACAATGTTGAACCTCCCCGAAAACAAGGCCTAGTGGCCATCCTTGCTAAATCCCCTCAGCCTCAATATTATCCCCGTGGGTATCCTCTTGCGCCGCATGGCCCTCCTCGATGCCACTTTTCTCCACACAATTCTCAAAGACATACTTCAACTTCTAAACACCCAGCTCCACAAAAGGCCTATCCACCCCCTCAAGCATACCATAAGCATCCTGGATCAGGTTTTAAGCCAAGGTAGGCTTTTAGGAATTAGAGGTTTCTAATATGAGAAGAAAAGGCTCCCAGCCCCATTTGAGAATCCTATGCAAGTTTGATTGGAAGGCTAAAGTATGCTGTCCTGATTGAGCCACTCCCCGGATATACTCCATATCCACGTGCAAGAAGCTTTGATCCTACCACACGGTGCGCATACCACTCCAATGTCCGAGGGCACAACATTGAAAGATGTCGTTTGTTGAAAGAAGAGATAGAAAGAATGATTCACGAAAGAGTGATTGTGATTGACGACGGTGGTGAAATGCATGTGAATCCTCCTGGGATATTAACTAAAAGGGAAGATATGAAAAATGCAAAGCTCAGTGGCTAAGATTCCATGTTTGATAAGTGAAAGGACTTTCCATTCCTTGGTTAGCAGGAGAGAAGCTTTTGGTGGCTTATTTTGTTGTCATTTCTGTTGTCCGGATTATCTTAGGGTTGTAATCCGGACAATGTTTTGTGTCAAACCTCCTTATCTTTCCATTTTGTCATAGCAGTTTGCATAGTTTTGTCTAGGTTTTGTTTCAGGGTTATGCTTTATTTTGTTTTGTTTGTTTCGATTGTTTTCACCGTTTTCACCGTTTTCACCGTTAGTATAACGCAAAATTGGTGTTTTATTATTTCCAGTCATCTTTTCGTTTAGTTCTTTTATCATTTTGTACACCGCCGATTCTAGTGACATGACATGCGCACACAGTTTGGGCCTAATCTTAAAAGTTAATCATAGAACCATTGAGAGGTGATCGGAACATTTAAAGGAAATAAGTATGGTTTGAGATCATTTGGAGCCCGAGTCATGAGAAACTAGGGCAAGTAAAACATAAAGAAAACCGTCAAGGAAGCTGGCCAAATTGACATGGGGTCGCCCGTGGTAATGAAAATGAGAGTATTTCCCAACAATGTTATGTGTGGATATGGTTATCTGGGGCAATCAAAACATGTTACCAATGTTTTTGGCGGTTTGATAATCATGTTGTTTGTACTCGGTATGTTTTTAAGATTGGAATGACGAAGACATTTTGTTCTGCTACCTAAACACTTTATCCTTCGTTACCCCTTTGCCTTATTTAATTTTTCTTTCATACCCCTCTTTCGCAATCAGTAGCAAAGAGTAGAAACACAAACAGAAAAAGATAAGAAAAAGAAAAGGAAAAAGAGAAAACAACAAAAAAAGAAAACAGAAAACAAAAAACAAATGAGAAACGAGAAAAGAAAAAGAAATAACAAAAGAAAAGAAAGAGAATAAATGAGTGAACAGGACGACTGTAACAACAAGGAACTGGGAACTACGTTTGACCTAATTCCTCAAAGAGGATACATAGGCACTTCACAGCTCGGTCATAATATAACAAAAAATTAAAATATCCCCAAGCAACAAACTAGGGCAAAGGTAGAGCTTGTTATAAATAAATCTAGTTCCGAAGGTTGTAATGTTGAACCCAAAATTGATGCATTTTTTAGCCATTAAAACCCTTTCTTTCTAGCCTATCCAAATCCCTCATTACGGTCCAAAGAAAGACCTTCCGATCAGTCTTTAGAAGAGGCCAAGTCAAGCAAATGGGAGTCTTATCAGAACATAACACTCTGATCCCTGACGAAAAGACTCCGACCCCAGCAGAAAAGACTCAGGTCCCCTGCAGAGAAGATACATGAGAGAGTCCTATCGGTAACACCCAAATCCCCTGCTGAGAAATAAAAATGAGATAGTCTTATCAGTGAAAACCTTCACAAGCACAATAAGGCGATGAAAGCTTAGAGAAAAATCCAAAATGAGAGAGGCTTGACAGTGAAAACATTCGGGCTCTACAAGTCGAATAAGGGTGAGAATCAGATGGGGAATCGCCAAACGAAGATCTTGAAAGACGATTAACGACAGAGGATATGCCACATGTGCATGTCATGACCACTAGAGTCGGTATCCACGTTTGATAGGCTTTATTTTTTTTCTTTCTCTTGTTAGAGAGTCATCTCTTTTCTTTTATTTTGTTTCTTTTACCTTTCTCCTTTCATAGAATAATTTCCCAGTAGAATCTGTTTGGTCAAAACAAGTGAGAAATGAATTCAAAATATGCCATCAGCTTCTAACTACGCAAGACGAGATCTAACTGGTGCATCCAAGGGGTATGAGTCAGGAAGGAACAAACGCAAGGCCTGTGTCGGGATATCCCCAGCAATATGAGATTGACGAAAGGACCGACCTGTGTCAAGAAGGATATTGCATACGAATCAAAGGTTATAGACCTCAAGGCCAAGGCCAGTAGACAAAGAACAATGCAGAGAGCGATGTGTACGATTTGGGAAATTCATGTGACACTCAAGGGTCGGGGAAATGCCAGTTCCCGAGCTGTGCCACTAAAGAAGAGGGATATCCCCAGAGAAAGTGGTTTATCAGCAAAACATTTCAAAATATTCAAGGAAAATCAGTTGTCACGGAAACGATATGGGGTCATATGGGAAATAACAGTGAGAAGTTTGTGAATAAGGAATCGTCAAGAAGGTGGAGTTATCAGCCCGGCTTCAAGATGGCTGGATAGAGCAGAGCATGGGAAAGAGAAGAAGAAAATCATCCCAGCTGGAGTATCACAACCAACCACCCCATTTTAAACTGACCTAAATTTTTTGTGATGTAAAACAGGGACGTGAAATGTCACTGATGGCAGAGAAGCGTGATGCAAGGAGGTTTAGAAAACTGGGGCAGAAAGTTTTCTTTTCATTTTTTGAAAATTTTTTGGAAATCAAGAATCCACTTTGGGGAAGAAGGGAAATAAGGCATGTCTAAACGGAAGTGGTCTTCGAGCCAATGTTATCCCCAGCGCATCACCAGTTTTGAAGGAATGAAAATCCCCCACCAGTGTTATCCTCGACAACGTTATCCCCAACTGATGACGTTTTTATCCCCAGCAGTGTTGAGAGAAAATAAAAATATTAAAGGAAATAATTTTGAAAAAAAAAAGAGAACAAAAGGGGAAGAAAAGAGATCCCCAACAGGTATATCATTCCCAGCGAATAATATTATCCCCATCAAGTTTTGATAGCATAATAAAACGCAAGGCATGGAAAAGATAGAAGAAAAAACCATCCCCGGCAGGAGTGGCACGACCACTCACCACATTTTAAAACTAACGAAATTTTCTTTGACATGAAGCAGAAAAAAGAAATATCATTGATGGCAAAAACATGCCACAAGGAAAAGCACTAAAACTGGGGACGAATATTTTCTTCCATTGTTGAAAATTTTCTCGGAGGAACGAGAAAACCTCTTAAGTTGTTGAATTCGGAAGCCCGCCCGTAGAATGGAGGTGTTACTTTTTAAGTTGCCGAAGTCGGTAGCCCGCCGTAGAAAAAAGGCATTATTTTTAAGTTGTTGAAGTCGGGAGCCCTCCCGTAGAACGAAGGCATTATTTTTATGTTGTTGAAGTCGAAAGCCCGCCCGTAAAACGGAGGCATTTTTTTAAGTTGTTGAGGTTGGGAGCCCGCCCGTAGAATGGAGGTGTTACTTTTTAAGTTGTCAAAGTCAGGAGCCCACCCGTAGAACGGAGGCGATATTTTTAAGTTGTTAAAGACGGGAGCTCGCCCATAGAATGGAGGCGTTATTTTTAAGATGTTGAATTCGGGAGCCTGCCCGTCGAATGGAGGTGTTACTTTTTAAGTTGTCGAAGTCGGGCCCGCCCGTAGAACGGAGGCATTATTTTTAGGTTGTCGAAGTCGGGAGCCCGCCCATAGAACGGAGGCGTTGTATTTAAGTTGTTGAAGTCGGGAACCCGCCCGTAGAATGGAGGCGTTACTTTTTATGTTGTCGATTTCGGGAGCCCGCTCGTAGAACGGAGGCATTATTTTTAAGTTGTCGAAGTTGGGAGCCCGCCCGTAGAACAGAGGCATTATTTTAAGTTGTTTAAGTCAAGAGCCCACCCGTAGAACGGAGGCATTATTTTTAAGTTGTCGAAGTGGGGATCCTGCCCATAGAACGGAGGCGTTATTTTTAAGTTGTTGAAGTCGGGAGCCCGTCCGTAGAATGGAGATGTTACTTTTTAAGTTGTCGAAGTCGGGAGCCCGCCCGTAGAAAGGAGGCATTATTTTTAAGTTGTTTCAGTCGGGGGACCGCACGTAGAACAAAGGCATTATTTATAAGTTGTCGAAGTCGGGAGCCCGCCCGTAGAACGTAGGCATTATTTTTAAGTTGTTGAAGTCGGGAGCCCGCCCGTAGAATGGAGGTGTTACTTTTTAAGTTGTCGAAGTCGGGAGCCCGCTCGTAGAACGGAGGCATTATTTTTAAGTTGTCGAAGTTGGGAGCCCGCTCGCAGAACGGAGGCATTATTTTTAAGTTGTTAAAGTCGGGAGCCCGCCCGTAGAACGAAGGCATTATTTTTAAGTTGTCGAAGTCGGGATCCCGCCCATAGAACAAAGGCGTTATTTTAAAGTTGTTGAAGTCTGGAGCTCGCCCGTAGAATGGAGGGGTTACTATTTAAGTTGTCGAAGTCAGGAGCCCGCCCGTAGGAAGGAGGCATTATTTTTAAGTTGTTGAAGTCGGGAGCCCGCACGTAGAACAGAGGCATTATTTTTAAGTTGTCAAAGTCGGGAGCCCGTCTGTAGAACGGAGGCATTATTTTTAAGTTTGTTGAAGTCGAGAGCCCACTCGTAGAACAAAGCCATTATTTTTAAGTTGTCGAATTCGGGAGCTCGCTCGTAGAACGGAGGCGCTATTTTTAAGTTTTTGAAGTCTCCCGTAGAGTGGAGGTGTTACCCAGGGAAGGCCAATGTGTTGGCCGATGCATTGAGTACGAAGTCCGCCAGCATGGGTAGTCTTACCTATATTCCGGTCAGCCAGAGACTGATTGCTTTGGATGTTCAGGCCTTGGACAATCGATTTGTGAGGTTGGATTTGTGATCCTAGCAGGTTGTTAGCTTGCACAGTTTCTCATTCATCGTTGATGGAGCGTATCCGTGAGAGGCAGTTCGATGATCCCCATTTGTGTGTCAGGAGAGACACGGTGCAAAGTGGAGGTGCCAAGAAGATGACCTTGGGAGGTGATAGTGTATTTAGACTACATGGGCGAGTTTGTGTGCCCAATGTTGATGGTATTCAGGAGTCGATCTTAGCGGAGGCCCACAGCTCTCGGTATTCTATTCATCCGGGCACCGCGAAGATGTATCAGTATATGAGGCAGTATTATTGGTGGTATTAAATGAAGAAGGACATTGTTACATTTGTGGCTCGTTGTCTGAACTGTCAGCAAGTTAAGTACGAGCATCATAGGCCCGGTGGTTTATTTCAGAGGATTGAGTTTCCCGAGTTGAAGTGGGAGAGAATTACCTTGGATTTTGTTTCCGGCCTTCCGATGACTCGGAATAAGTATGGTGCAATATGGGTTATTGTAGATAGGTTGACCAAGTCAACGCATTTTATTCCAGTTGCCACCACCTAGTCGTTCGAGAGATTAGATAGAATTTACATATGGGAGATCATTCGCCTTCATGGGGTGCCTAATCTATCATTTCGGACCAGATCCTGCATTTTACCTCGTACTTTTTGAGAGTGGTACAACAGGAGTTGGGCACCCAGGTTCAGTTGAGTACAACATTTCATCCCTAGATGGACGGCCAGTCCAAGAGGACTATTTTGATTCTTGAGGATATGCTCCGAGCGTGCGTAATTGATTTTGGAGGCTCTAGGACCAGTTCTTGCCTTTAGCAGAGTTTGCTTACAACAACAACTACCATCCAGCATTCAGATGGCTTCGTATGAGGCATTGTATGGTAGGCGGTGTCGGTCCCTAGTAGGATGGTTTGAGTCAGGAGAGGCTCGGTTATTGGCTACAGATCTAGTTCAGGAGGCCTTGGATAAGGTCAAGATCATTCAGGATAGACTTCGGTCAGCTCAGTCCAGGTAGAAGAGTTATGAAAAACGCAAGGTCAGAGATGTTGCCATCATGGCTGGTGAGTGAGTATTACTCCGTGTATCTCCTATAAAGGGTGTGATGAGATTCGGGGAAATGGGCAAGCTTAGCCCTACGTTTATTGGTCCATTTGAGATTCTTGATCGTGTGGGAGAGGTGGATTATAGAATTTCCTTTCCGCCTAGCTTATTAGTTGTGCATCCAATTTTTCATGTATCCGTGCTTTGGATGTATCACGACGATCCAGCCTACGTGTTAGACTTTAGCACTGTCTAAAAAGAAAAGGATCTGTCATATGAGGAGGAGCCGTTGGCTATTTTAGAGCGGCAGGTTCTACGGTTGAGGTCAAAAGTTTTCCTTGAGTGCATGTTCAGTGGAGAGGTCAGCCTCCTAAGGCATCGACTTGTGAATCCGAGTCTGATATGCGGAGCCGTTATCCCATCTAGTCCCCAACTCAGGTACTTCTTTCTTTTGTCCGTTCGAGGACGAACTGTTGTTTTAGAGGGGGGAGGATGTGATGACTCAAAGGGGCATCACCATAATTCTACCTTTCTCCGTGCTTCCGAGGCCTTGAAAACCTCGCTTTTGGTTGCCTCTATTTGTGTGTGCAGTCCGGGCGCGAAGTCGGAAAATTTCTATGTTAAAATATGTGAATTTTGTGAAAAATTTGGTGAATTTTGATATTAATATTGGTATAGTTGACTTTGGTCAATATTTTAGGTAAACGGACCCAGACCCGTGATATGACGGTCCCGGAAGGTTCGTATGAAAATATGGGACTTGGGCATATTCCTGAAATCGAAATCCGAGGTCCCAAGCCCGAGTATGGAATTTATGAAAGAAATTTTTTTCCTGAAAATGAAATGGAATTTTGAAAAAAAAAATGAATTAGAAATTTAGGTATCGGACTCGTATTTTGGTTCCGATATCCGGTACATGTCTTAAATATGCGTTAAGTGCTTTCTGAGAAATTTGGTCGAAATTGGTTATCTAAAGTTAGAAGCTTATGAAGTTTGAAATGAAAAATGATGATTTTGGGGTTTGATTCATTTAGTTTGATGTTATTTTGGGGATTTGATTACTCGAGCATGTTCGTAGGATGTTATTGAATTAGTGTGTGTGTTTGGTTGGGAGTCCCGAGGGCTTGGGAGTGATTCGGAGGTGGTTCGGGGTGGTTTACACTTAGGAAAAGACATAAGATTTTTCAAGTTTGTTGCAGACCACAAAATTCTCTTCGCAAATATGGCCCCATGCACGCGTTCGCATAGCCCAGCCACCAGCCTTCTTCGCGTTTGCGGAAGCTTCCCACGTTTGCACTGCTTTGACAACTCATTCAATGCGTTCGCATGCCCTCCCTCGCAAACGCGTAGTCTAACCTGGACCCCCCTGATTTCCTATTCGCGTTCGCATTCTCTTGGTCGCGAAAGCGATTCCTTCTGCCCAACCTTCTTCGCAAATGCGACCCAGCTCCCGTATTCGCATAGTGTTAATCTCTCCAGTGATTTTTAAAGCTTAAAAACAGAACTATCTCAGGATTTTTCATAAAATTTTACACGAGCTCCTCCCGTAAACCCTCCATAGACAAAATTAAAGCTCTCCTCCCTCCATATCTCTTTGGGTAAGTAATCTTAACATCATTCCCTCATTATTTCTTCATCTAATTACTAATTTCTTAGCCCTAAATCATGAAATCAAAGTAAAAATAGGGTTTTTTTGGGTAGAGTAAAGGCTTTTGGGATTTTGGGAAATTCAACCTTAATTTGGGGTCGAATCTTAAAACAAATTATATATTTGAACTCGTGGGGTTATGGGTGATTGGGTTTTGGTCCGAGCCTCGAGTTTGGACCATGTGTGCCTGGGGTCGGATTTTGGTATTTTTGGAAGAATGATAGGAAATTCATTTCTAGGCTATGTAATTGTGTCTTTGAGCTATTATTGATAATATTGAACTAAATTGTGCCTAGATATCATTGTTTCGAAGTTGGATTCTAGAGGAAAGGCGGTGTTAGAGACTTGATTGCTATTTTCGGACCGAGGTAAGTATTTGATCAAACTTTGGCTTAAGGGAATAGGATTTGAGTGTTTTGATTGCTATTTGCTAAATGATTGAGTACGATGTATAGCTATGGTGACGAGTATCAATACACCGGTGTCTAGCATGACTCTGAGTCGTAATTGCTTTTAATTCGAAAGATATAGCAGAGATGTCCTGTTAAATCGATAAATTCCATGTAAAGTGTTAGATAAGAATGAAATGAGCTAAAAGAAAATGTGATGAACTGATTCCCTTGCCGGTACGAAAGACTGTTACTATTGTATTCTCCCTTGTCGGAATATTTGGGTTATTAGTTGTACCTTTGCGGGTTTAATTGTTATGTTGTTGAATTTCCCAAATGGGACCTCCTTTGGAGAGATTATTTGTGCTATTCATTAAAATATGGGATAGTGTGGCACTCCGTCGACTTATGAATTATAATGTGGGATCGTGTGGTGCGCCGTCCATTTATGAATTATAATATGGGATCGTGTCGCACACCGTCCACTTCTGAATTATAATACGGGATCGTGTGGCATGCCGTCCACCTGTGAAAAATGAATTGGGATCGTGTGGCACACCGACCTCTTACGCACTGATGAATGATATCGTGTGGAACGTCGTCCACCTATACATATATAGGAGCCACAGTATTGAGATTGTTACGTTTTTATATCCGTTGATATGTTCTTTACTATATCTCCCCGAGCATGCCCCTTTCCCCTTTGTTTCTCGGTATTTCCTTGTTGTTATTTCCGTTGCTTTGTACATACATACATATATATATATATATACATACATACATATATATATACATACATACATATATATATATATATATATATATATCTATATATATATATATATATATATATATATATATATATATATATATATATATATATATATATATATATACATATATATATATATACATACATATATATATATACATACATACATATATATATATATACATACATACATACATATATATATATATATATGCACAGGATAATTTTGGTAGGTCCTGTCTAGCCTCGTCACTACTTCGCCGGGGTTAGGCCAGGCACTTACCAGCACATGGGGTCGATTGTGCTGATGCGATACTTCTGTGCTTTTTGCACAGATTACGGTACCAGAGCAGCTTTTGGACGACAGCAGTAGCCTATTCGATCGGGAGCTGAATTGAGTGTAGGGACTTCGAGGTAGCCTAGCAGGCGTTCGCAGTCCGTAGTCCTTTTATATGTTTAGTTTGTTTTCTTTGTACTGAGAAAGACGTTTTGTATTTCCATTCATATTTTTTTGTAGTAATCTATAGTAGTCTGTGAGCTAGTGACACTAGAATTTGGGTAGAGATATGTTTTAAACTTCCACATTATGACTTCCTTTTTATTAAACTTAAAGTCTTCCATTTTTATTTAATTTTTTTCCGCATATTTGTATTGTTGAGATTTATCGGAGAATGTTTAAAGTTTGGATGGCTAGCTCTATTAGTAGGCGCCATCACAACTCCTGATGGTGGGGATTCCGGGTCGTGCCAATGTCCTTCTTCATCCTCCACCACCAGTAATGCTGCCTCAAGTCATGATACATCTTCGTGGCACCTGGATGAATAGAGTACCTCAAACTGTGGGCTTCTCTAGGATCCTTCTTCTTAAGCCATCGACATTAGGGACACATACACGGCCCTGAATATGTAATACACCGTACTCGCCATTAGTATCCTCCTTGGATCCTCCCTGAAGTACCATCTCTCTGAGAGCTGTCAAATGCAGACCATCGAACTGGCGGGCCTTAATCTGCCCCACTAACAAAGTCTGAGCAATTACACACGCTAGTAATGTCATGATCCTTTTGTAACTCAAGCCACCTACGCTGCCTCAAATTAAGGTCCCTCTGCTTGAACATGTGATGCATACTGCGACGATCGGTGTAAACATCACATGACACTGCATACAAATAATGCCTCCACATCTTCAGAGCATGAACAATCGTCACCAAATCTAGGTCATGCACTGGGTTGCTCTTCTCATAAATCTTCAGCGGACATGAAGCATATGCAATAACTCATCCCTCCTGCATCAACACACATCCCAAGCTAATGCGAGAAACGTCGCAATATACAGTATACATCCTCGAACCGAAAGGCAATACAAGAACCTATGTTGTAGTCAAAGTCGTCTTGAGCTTCTGGAAGCTCTCCTCGCACTCATCAAACCAACAAAATTGAGCACCAAGGGTGATACAATTGATGAAAAGCCCTGCACAGATTGCCGGTAATAACCTGCCAACCCTAGGAAACTCCTGATGTCCGTCACTGAAGTAGGACGTGGCCAACTCTGAACTGCCTCAATCTTCATGGGATCTACTTTAATACCCTCTCCTGACACAATATGTCCCAAGAATGCCACTCACTCTAGCCAGAACTCACACTTGGAGAACTTCGCATATAGCCTCTACTCTCGCAAGGTCTGAAGAACTACTCTCAAATGTTGCTCGTGCTCCCCCAGGCTACACGAGTATACCAAGATGTCGTCTATGAAGACAATAACGAAATAATCTATAAAAGTCCTGAACACCCTGTTCATCAAGTCCATAAATGCCGGTGGAGCATTCGTCAATCCAAAGAACATCACAAAAATCTCATAGTGGCCATATCTAGTCCTGAATGCAGTCTTCGGAACATCTGAATCCCGAATCTTCAGCTGATTATACCCTGACCTCAAGTCAATTTTAGAGAACACCCTAGCACCCTGGAGCTAGTCAAACAAATCATCAATACGCGGATACAGATACTTGTTCTTGATGGTAACATTGTTCAACTGGCGGTAATCAATGCACATCCGCATAGTCCCATCTTTCTTCTTTACAAATAGCACCGGTGCATCCCAAGGTGATACACTGGGCCTGACAAATCCCTTTCCTAATAAATCCAGCAACTGCTCCTTCAACTCCTTCAGCTCCTTAGGAGCCATACGGTATGGTGAAATAGATATAGGCTGGGTGTCTAGAGCCAAGCCAATATAGAAATCAATATCACAATCCGTGGGCATGCCTGAAAGATCAGAAGGAAAAACATCGGCGAACTCTTGAACCACAGTCACTGAATCAATCGTCGAGACTCTGTTGTGGTATCTCGAACATATGCTAAATAAGCCAAACACCCCTTCTCAACTATGCGCTGAGCCTTTAGGAAAGAAACCACCCTGCTAGGTGTATCAACCGAGGAACCCTTTTTACTCCAATTTCGGTAATCGTTGCATCGCTAAGGAAATAGTCTTGGCATGATAATTAAGGATGGCGTGATATGGGAATAACCATCCATGCCCAGGATGACCTTAAAGTCTATCATATCGAGCAACAAAAGGTCTTCCCTAGTCTCGTAACCACATAAAGTAACCACACAAGACCGATAGATCCGGTCCACAACTACATAACACCAACATGAGTGGACACATAAATCGGAACACCCAAAGGCTCAGGAGAGACAACCAAGAAACGAGCAAACAGAGATGATACATATGAATAAGTAGACCCTAGATCAAATAATACAGAAGCAACCTTACCGGTGACTGAAATAATACCTGTGATGATGGAATCTGAGGCCAATGCATCTGGCCTAGCTGGGAGAGCATAGAATCTGGCTGGAGCACCAGCTGGCTGGCCTCCACCTAACTAAGCAATAACGGGCTGACCTCTACCCCATGGCATTTATCTCTAGGGAGGACTCTACCCGTCTTCCCTCCACCTCTAAATGGCTGGGCACTTAGTGCTGAAATCATGGATTGCTAACTCTGTTGTACTGCCTTGCAGCAAAGTCTGGGGTAAGTCCTCTTCATATGACCTGAATGCCCATACTCGTAAAATCCTCTCAGCACCATAGCCTGATCCCCTGAAGTCTGGGCCTGCTGACCTGAATACCCACTGAAAGAGCCCTGGATGGCCGGTGGGCGATACGAACTCTCTGGCATAGCGCTGAACTGAGCACTGGAAGAGCCCTGATAACCAGAATACCCGCCGGAAAGACCCTAAATGGCTGGTGGGCGATAAGAACTCTCCGGCATTGCATTGAAATGACTGGGGGCCTACTGGGGTGCCCCTCGCAAAGTGACCTCTACCCCTAACTGGGGCACCTCTAAACTCTCTGGAGAATCTAGCCCTCTTATCCTACTGGATCTTGTCAAAGCCCCTCTGACGGTAACCCTAGATCCTACAAGCAATCTCAAGTGTAAGTTGATAACCTGTATTCATCTCCACCTCTCGAGCCATATTGTTCCGGATAGGGAGATGCAACCCTGCCACAAATCGCCGCACCCTCTCTACCGCTGTAGGGAGTATCATAAGTGCATGGCGAGACAACTCCGAGAACCTCGCCTCAGAATCGATCACTGGCATCTGACCCTGCTCTAGATGCTCGAACGAATGGCACAGCACTTACCACTCAGAGGGTGGAATGTACCGATCAAAAACAACTGGATGAACTATCCCTAAGTAAGGGGAGGAGAACCTACCGGTTTGCTAAGAGCATACGGTTTCCACCATCTGCGGACTCTACCCTCCAATTGGAAAATGGTGAAGTCAACCCCACGCGACTCCAATATCCTTATGTTATGCAGTCTATACCTACACCACTCAATAAAGTCATGGGCATCCTCATGATGTTCACCCCCGAAAGCCGGGGGTCAAAGTCTAGTCCATCTGTCCAATAAGTTCCCCGGATCACCACCCACTGCTAGCATGGGCTGGGGTGCCACTGCAGTAACTGGCTAAACCCCATATGCGGGCGGTGTACCCCGAGTCAGGTAAACGGCAGTTGTACCACCTAGAGCCTGAGCAGTAGGGGTCTGTGCTCCCCCTCCTTCTTGTGAGATGGTTAGATCTGCTACAAATAAACAAGCCTGGGTCATCTAATCCATGAACCGAAGCATGCGGCCCATGAACTCCTGAAAGCCTGGTGTTGTCATGACATCAACCGGGGCAGAATCAGCTGCAGGTACCTCGTCCTGCTCCTCCATAATAAGATCTCATGCAGGGTCTGCTGGTGGTGCAAGTGGAATGGCTCTGGGGCGCCCTCATCCCCAACCTCGTGGAGGTGCCCTCCCCCGGCCTCTACCTCAGCCTCCAGTAATGAGCAGCTTCTTCAAGGTTAGGAACATCAGCGGTACGAGTCCTCACATCTGTGAGAGAATAGAAACGAAAATTTTGTACCCTAGCCACTGCATGATAGGAAGTTAATAAAGAATAGTCTTTCCTAACACCCTATAGCCTCCTAAAGATAAGCACAGACGTCTCCGTGCCGATCTACAAGACTCTATTAAGTTTTTCCTGTAACCTTGTGAGACCTACATAAACCTAGTTCTCTAATACCATATTGTCACGACCCATTTCTTTAATAGGCCATAATGGCGCCCCACACCGTTGCAGGGCAAGCCAAGCGTGTAAAACCTCTTTCCAATTACTTATAACATCTTAGCAATCAGGTAAAAACATTACTTTTATTTAAATTTGAACCAAAAGTAGTAAATAGTGTGTGTGGCAATAATAATAACAATAACAACAACAACAACAACAACAACAATAATAATAATAATAATAATAATAATAATAATAATAATAATAATAATAATAATAATAATAATAATAATAATAAAATCCCCAAAAACACAGGCTACTAATGTATGTGCCAGAACCTGGTGTCACAAGCTACGAGCAACTAGTAGAATATACAAAAAATAATCATCTACTATCCTACTGTCTGAATCAGGATAGACAGAAAAGTAAATACAAGAAGGACTTCTTCGGCTTTGAATCGGCACGAAGGGCGAAAGAAGCTCACCGTAGAAGTCTGAATGCGCTCACTAATGCACACCAGCGAAATGTCTAGATATACCTGCCTCAGATCCTGTACATTTAAGTACAGAAACGGAGCTTGAGTACATAAATAACATGTACCCGGTATGTACCCTATCTAATCTCGAAGAAGTAGAGACGAGTGGTCGACTCGATACTTACTAATGTCAGATAATAATGAGAATGATTTACAATAAGCAGTTATCTTAAGTCATAAAGTACTAAGTATGAAATAGAAATTCTTCCTTTTATCTTTCCATAAAGAGTGCTCAGTCACATGTATACATTTCAACAACCAATCTGGAGTTTAATCCACAAGTAGAAACTAAATAATCAAGCGCAAATATCCACCGAGGAATGTACGGCCCGATCCAACAGGAAAGTAAATATGCAGTGCCGAGGGTCGAACGGCTCAAACCATAGATGCATCTATTACCCCGCTCGCGAATCATACATGCGACGCGGTCAACATTTAGTAAAAAAATACCCCGCTCGCAAGTCATTCATGCGACGCAGGTACACATAGAAGTACATGCTCATATAATCAATTAATGATTTTCGGGGAACATCTCTCCCAATAAGGCAAATCCTCTTTTAACAGTTTAGGAAAAATAATATGTAATCCCTTTAGAAATTATCATACTAATCCGAGATGACTTTAAAAAATTTCCAACGTCAACAAGTTCATAATTTATCCGTACAAGGCCTAAGAGTGGCACCAATTTCAAAGATATGACATAAAGCATGCTTATGGCCCTAAACTACCCGGACTTGGCATATAAGTTGCTACGCATGGACTCTCGTCACCTAGTACGTACGTAGACCCTGCATACAAAGAAAATTTTATTCAATTGTTTTATCTTATGGGGACAATTCCCTCTTACAAGATTAGTAAAGAGACTCACCTCGCTCCGAAGCGCTCTTTCAATAACAAGATTATGCTCCAAGCCCAATTTGAAGCCGAACAAGCACCAACTAGTTAAATAAGGCAAGAACTAGCCAGTAAGTCCTCACAAAGTTGAATTCTAACTAATATATGTGATTTCTCAACATTTCCCGCAAGTTTCCTTAATTCTGACCCCAGGCCCACGTGCCCGGATCTCGAGATTTTTCAAAGGAAGTTGTTCTCTATAACCTATGTAATACTAATATGTGATTTTTTGTTCATTACATAGCTAATTCATTGGTTAAATCTTAATTTTACCAAAAGCCTAGGTCTAGCTCTAACCCTTGATTTTATTTGATTATTAATGTTAAATCTATCTAATGTCCATGAATTTAAGCTAAGAATGAGCGGGAATTACTTACCTTGTGATATTATGTTGAAACCCTCTCTTCGAAAGCTCCAAAATCTCTCCAAAATCGAATGAGAAACGAGAGAAAAAGGGTTGGAGTTCGTACTTAATGAACTCACTACCCTAGCGATTTTCACTTCTGTGGCATTTTTCCGCATTTGCGGCAAAATAGCAGCTTTTGCGGTTTGGGGGAGAGCTGGCCAGACCGCTTCTGCAGTCAGTTGTCCGCAAAGGCGGGACCGCCATGGCCGCTTCTATGGTTCCCCTACCTTTCTCCTTTCTGCATCTGCGTCCACTAGACCACTTTTGCGGTCTCAGCTTCTGCGGTCCAAAAGCCGCAGAAGCGGTTTTGACAGAAGCAGTAGATGATGTTTTTCTCTAAGTTTCAACTTCGCTCGAACCTCGACCATTTTATGCTCAGGACTCCTGAGCCCCGCCCGAACATACCGACAAGTCCAATATCACGAGGTGAACCTAGTCGAACCCTTGAAACACCCAAAACAAACTTAAATCAAAGAATCAAACCCTAAGCCAATTTATTCAACTTAATGAACTTCAAGTTCTTAATTTCCTTCCAACGGGTCAAAATGCCCTTAAACTATTCGGATTGACACCAAATTTTGCAAATAGGTCTTAATAGATATTTTGGACTTGTACCAAGTTTCGTAACTGGAATCCGAACCGGATACCTAGGTTATTAATGAATATTTAGGTTCTTTAATTCCTTAAAACTTTGATTTAATAATTTTACATAAAAATCATTATTCAGGCTAGGGACCTCGAAATTCGACTCCACATATATACCCAGGTCCCATATTTTACCACGGACCTCCCGGGACCGTCGATTACAAATTCGGGTTCGTTTCCCAAGAAATTTGACCAAAGTCAACTTGGCCTTTTAAGAAATCCTTAAGGAAATATTTAGTTTCATTTTCACTCAAAACTCTCCTAAGGAAAGCGCAGAATATTTTATTTAAAGGAACAGTGTTCTAAACAGTAAAATAACCATTCGGGTCGTTACAATAGAAACTAGTTTGGAGCCATTAAACATGAAAAATAAAACATACATTGAAGAATAATGTTTGTAAAATAGGTTTACGAATATTCAAAGAATAATGTGAAAGCTAAAAAAGGATGCAAAAAAAATTTAAGAATATTTTTAAGATACAAAAATACATTGAAGAATACTTGAAAATATTTTTACAAATATTCAAAGAATAATGCATATTCTTTGAATAGAAAATTTTAAAAAAGATATAAAATGATATAGTTCGTTGATGAGGTAGTTGTCAAATAGTCGTTTATATAATAGCCGTTTATAATAAGGTCATTCGTATCGGCCTATAACTACCATATAAATCCACTGACTAATATGGTTGTAGTCATATAACCTATGCTAATTATATCGTTGTAATTGTGTAATAGTCGGTTATAATAATTTTATTCATTAAGGTCATTCGTATCGGGCTATAGAAATCATATAAGTACATTAACTAATATGGATGTAGTCATATAACGTATGCATAATATATCGTTGTGATTCATAGTAATATCGACCGTTTGTATAGTAGCTACCTCTATAATTTTATTCATTGAAGTCATACGTATTGGCCTATAGCAACCATATAAGTCCATTGAGTCATATAACATACGCTAATTATATCATTGTTATTCTTAGTAATATCGACCGTTTATATAATAGCCTTTTATATAATTTAATTCATTATGGTCATACGTATTAATCAATAGCAACCATATAAGTCCATTTACTAATATAGTTGAAGTTATATAACCTATGGTAATTATATCGTTGTGGTTTTTAGTAATATCGGCTGTTTATATAATAGCCGTTTATATAATATCCGTTTATATTAATTTCATACATATCACCATATAACAACCATATAAGTCCATTCACTAATATGTGTGTGCACATTTAAGTATGACTCGAATTTTTTTTCCAAAAAGACAATAATTAGTGATGAATTTTTTATGGTACCTAATAATTTCATAGGTAAAATAAAGACGATACACTAATCGTCACTAATTTGTTTGTCCTATTAGTGACGAAAACTAAAGTTGCAGAAAATATATAAAACTTTTAGTGACAAAAGTATTTTGTAGCGAAAATATAACAAATTTTAAGACGAACAATTTTTTGTCAGCAATTGTCTACAACACTAGTGACGAAACTAATTTTTCACCAACAACATTAATTTTGTGGCTAATATTAATTAATATTTTCCACCAATTCTTTTTGTGGGAAACTTTAGTAGACAAAAATTTTGCTAAGAAATTTATATCTTGTCACTAAAAGTATGTGCCTCATGTATTTAAGTACGAAATATAATTTTCGTCAGAAAAAATGAATAATTATTGTAAATTTTTCATTGTAGCTAATATTTTCTTTGTTAAAAATCACATTTGTCGTAGTAACTTCTTAGTTGAAGCATTATATATCTAAGTGTTAGGATTAGAAAGTAATACAGTATTAGTTTAGTGATACAGTGATATAGAACTATAATACAATAGTTTAATCGTATTCTTTTATACATACATTTAGTTTGTTTTGTTTAATTGGTATAGTATTTATAAATGAGTATAAATTGCTTTATGAAAAATAGTATAGCATGCATGTGTAAATGTGAAAGAAACATTGGGAAGGTAAGACAATTATTATGCCCCCAAAAGTCGTGCGAAGTTACCATAATACCCTTATTCTAGACATTTGGGTCATCTTGGTTAGTCCAAATATATTTTCCGTTATAATTAGCCGTTTATATTAATTTCATACATATCGGTTTATAGCAACCTTATAAGTCCATTCACTTATATGGTTATAGTCATAGAACATATGCTAATTATATTGTTGTGATTTTTAGTAATATCGACCGTTTATATAATAGTTGTTTATATAATTTAATTCATTATGGCCATACGTATATGCCTATAGCAACTATATAAGTCCATTGACTAATATTGTTGAATTCATATGTCTAATATGGTTGAAGTCATATAACCTATGATAATTTTATCGTTGTGATTCTTAATAATATCGACCGTTTATATAATAGATGTTTATATTAGTTTCATACAAATGGGCCTATAGAAACCATATAAGTCTATTGACTAATATGGTTGTAGTAATATAACCTATGCTAATTATATCGTTGTGATTCTTAGTAATATCGACCGTTTATATAATAGTTATTTATATTAATTTCATACATATCGGCCTACACCAACCATATACGTGCATTCACTAATATGGTTGTAGTCATATAATATATGCTAATTATATCGTTGTGATTTTTAATAATATGGAACGTTTATATAATTTAATTAATTATGGTCATACGTATCAGCCTATGGGAACCATATAAGTCCATTGACTAATATGGTTGAAGTCATATGACTAATATGGATGTATTCATATAACCTAGTTAGTTATATCGTTGTGATTCTTAACAATACGGCCCGTTTATATAATAGCCTTTTATATAATTTAAGTCATTATGGTCATACGTATCGGTGTATAGCAACCATATAACTCTATTAACTAATATGGTTGTAGTCATATAACATATGCTAATTATATCGTTGTGATTCTTAGTAATATCAATCGTTTATATAATAGCCGTTTATATTAATTTCGTACATAACGTTCTATAACAACCATAAAAGTCCATTCACTAAAATAGTTGTAGTCATATAACCTATGCTAATTATATCAATGTGATTCTTAGTTATATCAACCGTTTATATAATAGCGATTTATATTAATTTCATATATATCGGTCTATAGCAACCATATAAGTCCATTAACTAATATGGTTGTAGTCGTATAACATAAACTAATTATATCGTTGTGATTCTTAGTAATATCAACTGTTTATATAATAGTCGTTTATAAATTTTAATTTGTCATTGTCATACTTATCGGCCTATCGCAACCGTATAAGTCAATTTACTAAAATGAACATAAGTTCATTCACTAATATGGTTGAAGTCATATAACCTTTGGTAATTATACCGTTGAGATTCTTAGTAATATCGACCGTTTATAAAATAATCGTTTTGTAGCGACCCGACCTATAGTGTTGTGCTTTTGAATTTTTATCGCTAGTTCTCGAGCATGACTTGGCCCGTGTTATGCATTATGATTTATATGGAATGGGTTTCGAGTTTCAGGAAAACTCGGGGTTAATTTTAAAGAATAGTTGCCGTAGGAAACTTTGAATATGAAAGATTTGACCAAGAGTTAACTTATCTATATATGAGCTCGAATAGGATTTTTCATGATTTGGCTAGCTCTCTTAGGTAATTTATGACTTAGGAGCGTGATCAGAATTGGTTTTGGAGGTCCGGTGTGGCATTTGGCTTGATTTGGCGAAACTAGTATTGTGGCGATTCCCGGTTGATTGGTGAGATTTTGATTCGAGGGTTAAAATGAAATATTGAGGATGGCAGTAGCTCCGGTATGTGATTTATGATGTGTGTGCAAAGTTTTGTTGATTCAGAGGTGTGTAGGTCGGGGTTTTGATCGAATGTGAGTTTTGGAAGTTCTAATTTAACTTAGGCTTCGATTTGATGACAATTGATGATTTTGATGTTAACGATGGTGTTTTGATAGTTTGTTCAAGTTTGAATAGGGTAATAGATCATGTTTGTGCTTTTATCTGAGGTCCCGCGGGCCTCGGGGTGACTTCGGCCGATTAAACGGAGAGTTGGGTGTTTGTTGCATGTTTAAGAACTTCTGGTTCTGTCATTTCCGCGTCTGTGGAAAAGGGACCACATAGGTGATTGTGTAGATGTGGCAGGGAGGTCGCAGAAGCGGATTTGGGACTTGGCGTCCTTCCGCAAAAGCAGACAAGAGCCCGCATAAGAGGCAACCGCAGAAGCGGTCTTGGGATTTTAAGTTAGACCGCAGAAGCGGTCATTTGGACGTAAAGGCGGTGACCGTAGGTGCAGTATTTGAACCGCAAAAGCAGAAAATCTGGCTCGGTGTAAGTGAACAATATTTCACGATTTTTAAGAAAGAAGAAACATTTTGGACTTTAGACTAAGGAGATTTTGGGCGATTTTTGAAGAGAGTTTTGAGGGTTTTCATCAGGTATGGATTATTGGACTTAGATTATGTTATTATGGTGAAAAAACATGGATTAAATACTAAAAAGTCAAAGAATTAACGGTTAAAAATAGAGGTTAGGGCTTGAAACTTAAGAGAGTTGGTTTGAGGGGCCAAATGGACTCTAATTCTTGTGAAATTTATATGTATAGTTTTGGGTATATTCGATGTGCGTTGAGGCCGATTTGAGGAGCAAAGGCGTCGCGGGCTAGAGATTTCAACGGTTCGAGGTGAGTAATACTTTTAAATGATATCCTGAGGGTTTGAAACCCCGGATTTCACATCGTAACACTATATTGAGGCGTGACACGTATTCCACGACGAGTGCGGGGTCGTTTACTATTGGGGATTGTGACTTTGTCTATTTCGGGTGTTATTTCTAATATGTTGGTGATTGAGACGCATACTTTATTACCATGAATTAGGCTTATTTCCATGTTTGGGGCCTTGTGCAGGCTTGTAGGATCCGCCGGGGATTGATATTACTGTTTTTGCATATTTTGCATATCATTTAGTTTCTGTCCAAAGCTTCAAATACTGTTTTGTAAACTCAGCCGTACTTCTAAGTTTTGAAAACTCAAAACACTATTTTTAATGTTTCTTTCGAGTTAAGAGCAACATTTTTATAAATTCCCAAGGGGCTTATAATGTTATTTGGACTGTGCATGGATCGAGTTGTGCGCCGTCGCGGTGGCTTGAAACATTGGTAACAATGAAACTGTATGATGTGACTTGAAACAGTGGTAACAATGGCACTGTATGATCTGACTTGAAACAGTGGTAACAATGGCACTGTGTGATGTAAATTGATCAGGTAACAATGACTGAACGGTCAGGTAATAATGGCTGACTTGATATTGATCTAGGGCTATAGGAGCCCCTCCAGAGTCTATGCACACCCCTAATGAGCCTCGTCGATGTTAAATAAATATGGATGGCTCGCGATGCACGCTGCAGTGGGTACTGGAATGTACAATTATATGCATTGCAATCATGTATTTGTTCATTAATTGATGTTTGTGATATTTTTGGAGATATTCATCTGCTGTTCCGGCATTATCTGGTACTGCATGGTACGTTTGATCAGGTAACAATGGCTGACCAGGAATAAGAATATTGCTCGAGGGGCGGGTTTCTGTGCATAGTGTCACTAATTGCTGAAATTATTTTTGCAACTGTTAAAAGGATTATTTTCAAAAGAGGTTTAAAATTGAGCCAAGTTATTTCAAAGATTTCACAGTTTTCACGGATTTCTCCATTTAAAGGTTCTTCCCTTCTTTTATACAGCATGACGATATGTTTTACGTGATTGCTTATCACTCAATTGTTATTTATTTTTATTATTCACTGAGTTGGAGTACTCTTTTTACTCCCTTCACCTTGTGTACAGATGCAGGTATTTGTTCACCCAGTAGCGGGTTTTTAGTTGATTGAAGAATTGCTATCATAGCTGAGCCAGGTGACCGTCAGCGTCCGCGGCACAGGATTTCTTCTTATTTTCTATTGTTGAAGTTATTTTCAGACTTAGTTCCCATTACCGGACTTGTAGTACTTTAGTGAACTCTGTAGTAGCTCATGACTGGTGACACCCGGATGTCGGGCTGTGACAGAATGGTTCCCTGATGTTATCATTGTTTTCCGCATTTTTGATAATGTTTGTCATGTTTTAGCTTATAAATGTTAATTAAATGTTCAAAAGGAAGCATTATCTTTGTTGGATGGCCTTATCTTCAGGCGCCATCACGACCGGGTTTATGATTTGGGTCGTGACAAGTTGGTATTAGAGCCTAGGTTACATAGGTCTCACGAGTCATAAGCACGATAAGTAGAGTCTCGCGGATCAGTACGGAGACGTCTGTATTTATCCTCGAGAGGCTGCAGAACCTTTAGAAAATTTCACATTCTTGAAATCTTATCATGCGTCCTTGATTCATCTTGAAAAAGTAACTCTTGAAATTCCTTCCACGCGTTTGCATGTGCGCATGAGCGCTCAACATCAGATGTGCCTTGATGGATTGTGATTCCATGATCGAGGGGCGAGATGTGATTTCTATGAGTTGATGGTGGGCCGGTATGGAGGACTTGAGGCTGAATATTCGCCTATGGCTTGGGCACCAAGATGCTGATTGTGCGAGCTAGTGTTATGAGCTTATATGTTCAGTATTGTCCCTAATGGTGGTAATGGCGGTTGGATAGCTACGTGATGAGTATGTTAGTATTGTGAGATACATCTATACGACTGGACGTGACGAGGAAGGTTTGCGGGATGAATAGATAGACCATTAAATGTTTGATTCCCATTGTAACTGGATGTGTAGCCCCAAGTTATGTGCGCATGAAGAATCTTTTCAAGTCTCCTAGTTAGGAGTGAAGTAGATTGCATGTTACGGTATGAGTTCAGACTCAGGAAGACTAAGTGACTGTGTAATGTATATGATGGTGGAAGGTGTATGGGAACATTATGTTTAGGCGAAGCAGGTGGGTTATCTCCTGCGGAGTGTCCTAAAGCGGTGTAATCCTTATGTGTATGTTAGAATATCTCTTGTGTAAGTGAAAAGTGTATGTTGAAGATTTGGAGTTTCGGGTCGCTTAGGAGAATGGGTTTAACTTTCTTGGAATGGATACGAGAGTGCAGAAGATTTACGGTACTAGATGATCTGTGTTCTCACAAACTTATGAAGGATTTGAGTTTAATCTCACTATGTTATTGTTGCATCGATAGAGTAAAAGTGTTATGAGTTAATGAGCGTATCTTGATCTATGGCTTCGAGCCAAGTGGGGGAGTCTGCTATGAGCAATTGGTTGCACGATTATGTGCTATGTTGGATCCAGTTGGAGACATGCGAGTGAATTAGCTATGGCTAGAGTAAAGGGAAAATTTTGGCAAAAGTTATATTATGCTTCATAGGGTAAGGAAACCACAGAACGTCTAGAGTTGTTGGTGGTAAAGAATGCTCGGTGCATAGAGCAAGAAGTTGCTTGATTGTATTGGGACGAGGATTTCGTTCAGCGGTATCGGAATGTCAATGAGGCACGGGTGGTTCTGTTTGTTGGGTCAGGTAAATTGCAAATTGAATAAGAGTGCATGACATGCGAGAATGGTTCTAATGTGTTCAAGAGGTTGTATGCATCAATTGAGTGTTCTAAGTTGCATATGTGGTAGTAACTTAGTTTCATTGGAAAATATCAAGACTTGTGGTTTTTTTATGTAACTACAGGATTCTATGTATAGGTATCAGGAAAATAAAGTAAACAGAGTTAGATTCGCAGGAAGTTCTTTAAAGTAAGGATGTTTGGGAAAATTCGAGAGAGTATTTAGCAGCTTATAGATTTCAGATGGTGTGGTTGTATGGTTGGGTCTCGTGTGGTAAGCATGGGTATAAGGATTGTGGTACTATAGGAAAAGGAAATATCGAGTTGAAGACGGATCAAAAGAAAATTTGATAGATGGAGTAGCTTGATAGCGGACCAGATCGGCATAGTAAGGGCATGAATAACTCTTTGGGTGAGTTAGAGGTAATGAGTTAGCATAGGTATTTTTGCAGCAATGCTCATGGGTTTGACGACTTGCTTAGCGTGATTTAGTAGAAGGATTCAGTCATGGCAATTTAGTTTGTGCAAATGAAATTGGGAGAGTTCTTGTTGATTATTGTTGTGGTTAGAGAGCTGCATTTTCTACGAATGTGAGATGGCATGAGATGTGTAATGATTTTCTTTTAGATGGGATCAATGAAAGTTCTTGAGTAGATAAGTTTCCGTTCAGATCAGAAAGGAAGTTCCTAAAGCACTTAGGCAGCGGGTAGCCTTAGATAATCAAGGAAAATGGTACCGCTATTTGACAGTCATTTGACGAGAGTATATGTTTCAGAAAAGAGCAATGTGTGTAAGTGATGTTATTTCGGTGGTGTTGCGGCATCTTCTTGTTAGATCGGTTAGTGATAGTCAGGTGTGAACAGGGAGAATTTTAGAGTATCTATCATGGAATTATTGGGAATTAAGGAGTTGTCTTCTTTCGGACGGCAAAAATGGGATCAGGTACGATGATTCGTGTGCTATATGGAGTTGGAGGCTAAGAGTTCTCAAGTACATGATATATTGTGGTTGTGGATCATGTGTATCTACAATTCTTAGCGGACATCGTGATTTGGAGGATTGAGTGGGTCTTTATTTGCGGATATGTTAGATTTTGGATGTGATATTGGGATTTAGATTGGCTTTCTCAATGTTGGATTTTTCTGGATTATTGTGTTATGGTCTATGCCGGAAATGCCATGGGATGGTAGAGATGTTTGTCGAATTATGTCCTATTGGAATGATGTTATATTTCGAAGACCCAACACATGGCTGGGGAGAGTTCCCCTTCTCTATTTGGGCTCTTGTGATGGGGGCCAGTATTGAGGCTCCTCATATTGATTCAGTTCCAGTGTTAAGGGACTTATCGGATGCGTGTTCTAGTCTGAGTTGGCTCGATATTTTGTTATAATAAGCATATTTGGCTCAATGTGTATCTCCTTATGTGGAATATATGGGTGGATCGGGTGGCACGCCTCCACAGTGTGATGTTGAGAATAGTTTTCCTTATGCTATTTTGTATACCTTGCTTCCTAGTTTCTAAGAAAAGTCCATATTAGGTGTTGCTCGGCGAATGGCGCATAAGTTGTGTCTTTTCAGGATTGTATTGTGTATATTTCTTGCTTCACCGTGGGTACGATGAGTCGTGCGTGGTTGTCCAATGCGAGAATAGTGACTTGAGGTGTCTTATGTTGACTAGTGGTTGGATAGGATCGTACACTGTAGCGAGGATATGTGGCGATATGAAACTGCGGGTTAGATTTGTATGCTCTATTCTATGTTGTGAGATGGATTCTCAATATTGTGTTGTGATGGTACTGGCAAGCTTGAAGTACAACTCTTTAAATTAAGTCATTTTCATGATCTCTGTATAATTAGACCGTTGCTTATGGGTGCGCGTAGTTATGCGAGTTGAGGCTTAGGCCGTATTGATATGTCATCACCAGAATGGTGTGTTTGGTCCAAAGAGGTCGTTGGGATCCTTAATAGGTACAATCGGACTTGATTCCAGCTTGTTAAAAGGATAATATTGAGGTTCAGCTTGGAACCTGCTGTAGTATTAGTCAAGAGAAGAAATGCCTTCATGAATGATTGATCTGAAAAATGGCTATGGTTTACTGCATGTTTCATTATCATTGGAAGGATATGGAAGTGTTGGAATGAAATTGTAGCTAATAAGAGGTTTCTACTGGTATTTGGTTGTTGGGGACAGTTGCTGAGAATAGGAGTTGTCGCTGCATGTGTTTGAGCTATGTGTTAGGTCATATAATTTCACCTGGGGTTGCAGGCATGAGTTATTACAGCTAGTTCGGTTTATTTAGAGTATCGACGTGAGATTTTGGCCTTGTGGATGATTTCGGTAGGAGGTTCTATGGTTTATGGGTTAGGATGGATTGTGAAATATTTGGGTGATATTGTGATATCGGACCTATATGAGATAGGGTGATTCAACAAATGGTTGGCTTTTAGAACAGCTCTATGAACGTTCGAGGACGAAAACGTGTGTTTAAGTGGGGGAGGATGTAACGACCCGACCCATCGTGTTGAGCTCTTATATTTTTATCGCCACCTCTCGGCATGGCTTGCCCCGTGTTAAGCATTTTGATTTATATGGATCGTTGGTTTCGAGTTTATGGAAAAATCGGGGTGAATTTGAAAGAATAGTTGCAGGTGGAAACATTGAAATTGAATTATTTGACCAAGAGTTGAAACGGTGGTAACAATGACACTGTAGGATGTGACTCTAAACAATGGTAACAATGACACAGTATGATGTGACATGAAAGAATGGTAATAATGGCACTGTATGATGTGACTTGAAATAATGGTAACAATGGCACTGTATGATGTAAATTGGTCAGGTAACAATGACTGATCGGTCGGGTAACAATGATTGACTTGATATTGCGCTTGAGCTGTAGGAGCCCCTCCGGAGTCTGTACACAACCCCAGTGAGTGTCGTCGGCGTTGAATAAATATGGATGGCTCGGGCTGCACGTTATAGTGGGTACTGGAATGTACCATCATACGCAATGCATTTGTTTATTAATTGTTGTTTGTGATATTTCTGGAGATATTTATCAGCTGTTCTGGTATTATCTGGTACTGCATGGGATGTTTGGTCGGGTAACAATGGCTGACCAGGAATAAAAATATTTCCCGAGGGGCAGATTTCTGTGCATAGTGTCACTGATTACTGAAATTATTTTTGCAACTGTTAAAAGGATCATTTTCAAAAGAGGTTTAAAACTGAGCAAAGATATTTCAAAGATTTCACAGTTTTTACTAATTTCTCCATTTAAAGGTTCTTTCCTGCTTCTATACAACATGACGATATATTTTACGTGATTTCTTATTTCTCAGTTGTTATTTACTTTTATTAGTCACTGAGTTGGAGTACTCACTTTACTCCCTACACCTTGTGTGCAGATGCATGTATTTGTTCACCCGTTAGTAGGTTTTGAGCTGATTGAAGAATTGCTATCATAGCTGAGCCAGGTGATCGTCAGCGTCCGCGGCACCAGATTTCTCCCTTATTTTCTGTTGTTCAAGTTATTTTCAGCCCTTGTTCCCATCTCCGGACTTCTAGCACTTTAGTGAACTCTGTAGTAGCTCATGACTGGTAACACCCCAATGTCGTGCTGTGACAGGATGGTTCCCTGTTATTATCGTTATTTTCCGCACTTTTGATAATGTTTGTCATATTTTAGCTTTATAAATGTTAATTAATTATTAAAAAGGAAGAATTTGTTTTGTGGTTGGCCTTGTCTTCACGAGAGGCGCCATCACGACTGAATTTGGAATTTTGATCATGACACGTTTATATTAATTTCATACATATCGGCCTATAGCAACCATATAAGTCTATTGACTAATATGGTTGTTTTCATATGTCTAATATGGTTGAAGCCATATTAGATAGTCATAAGTTATCCCAATCTACGTCTTCATTTAATTTTTTTTTATATAATAATATTTTTTCTTAAGTCGAAGGTCTTTCGAGAACAAGCTCTCTACTTCTCTAGGTAGGGGTACAGTCTGCGTACTCACTACCCTCCCCAGACCCCACCCATGGGATTACAGAATGGCCTAAATGGCACCTATACTTGTGTCACTTTGTCATGCTGGTCCTCCTACTTCACACTTTTTCATCCAGACACTTTAACTTGTTCAACATCTATATTTTAAACCCCTCTGACCGTGTGTGTATCTCACTTCCTTGACGTGGATGACATATCATCTTCCACGTCATTTTTTATATTTTATCTACTAAAAACACTTATTATATACTATTTTCTTAAAGAAAAAGAAAAAGAAAATCAATGCCTCCATCTCTATCTCTTTTCCCTAATATTCTTAAATTTTTTCTTTCCTAGTAAATGCCAAAATTAATGAAAACATAATAAACAATTATACAAAATTATTAGAAAAAGAGGAAAACATAATTATAATATTTTGAAAATTTTGCTAGAATTTTAAATAATTATCCTACTAAGTTACTTGTCAAACAACACTTTGTTCTAATGAAATACAGTTCACTATAACGCTAGCCACATTTGTGAGTTCGAATTCACAATTAGGTATTTTCAGAAATTGCCATAGCATGTATTTTACTAAAATTTAAGCCAGAATAAAGAGAAAAATTATCTTAATTACAAGTAATAAACAAACATTGCAATATTTCAACTTTAAAGTACGGCAATAAAAATGAGAAATTGAAAATTAAAAGACCGCCGATGACGAATTGCAAAAAATTTAACGTCGCAAAATTAAAATATTACGTGTGTAGAGAAATCATGATGTAGCTTCATGTATGAGGGGGGGGGGGAGTGGAGTGTGAAAGAGGAACTAAGAAGAAGAAGAAGAAGAAGAAGAAGAAGAAGAACGTACATAGGGGAATGGAACGAAAATGGAGGGGGTGTTGTTGTGGGTGGGGGAGGAGTGGGGAAGAAGAAGAAAAGGAAGAAACAGAAGGGGAGGAACGTGGGAGTTTGTTGGGGGAAGATGAGAGTGGTAAGAAGAAAAAGAAGAAACATGAGGGTGGGCGGGTGGGAAAAAGAAGAAGAAACAGGAGAAGGGGGGAGGGGATCGAAAATGGAGGGACAAAATGCTTTTTTTTTTACTTTATTTATTTTTTTCTTATTTTAATGATTTTTCCTTTTTATTTTAATTATATTTGGTTCAAAATGTTCACGCTCATTATCAGCGTGAGTTACACTCATTTTGTCCAGCACAGCGATTATTTTGCCATATGTACTTGGTCAACGATCATAAGGGTTTAAAATATGGATTTTGAACAAGTTAAAGTGTCTGGATGAAAAACATTAAAGCAAAAGGACGGGCATGACAAATTGACACAAGTATAAGTATCATTTAGGCCATTCTGCCTATTTTATATTATATTTTTTTGTTTAATAAGTCACAACTATATTTCTAGTGGATATAAAAGAAAAATGATATATATATATATATATATATATATATATATATATATATATATATATATATATATATATATATTAGTAGAATTTCCCCAAAGTATAGATAGTCATAAGTTATCTCAATCTACGTCTTTCTTTAATATTTATTTTTGTTTATATTATAATTTTTTGTTTAATATGTCACAATTATATATCTAGTGAATATAGAAGAAAATTAATGAATGGATTTATTTATATATATAAATATAGATGTAGATATATCAATGGATATAATAAACTTTTAATTATGACTTTTTGCTTGTAGCAAACATTTGAACTTGATATTTTGTGGTTATATAAATTTAGAGTGTAAACATATGGTCCACATTCTAATTTTATGGTTTTTTATTTTATCATTGATAAAATATTAAAAGTTCTGAATAAATTTATTTGTTTTTTTTTCAATTTTTAAATTTGTGCTAAAAGCGTAAGCGGCTAACCCTCCTATTTTTTTTTCAATTCCCCAATTTTCTCTTTTAATTTACTTCTGTCGCCTCTACAGTCCTAACTCCCATCCGCTTCTTGTCCACCATTTCTCCTCCCATATTTCTATGTGATCTTCAACCTCCATGTCACGACTCAAATTCCAAACCTAGTCGTGATGGAGCCTCTCGTGAAGACAAGGTCAGCCTGTCAATCCAATTTATCCTTTTTAAGACAATTATTTATCAAAACTATAGTGCAACATGGTTTAATAATATAAAGTAGCGGAAGTACATATAAAATTGCTGAAATCTGACCCAACACAGCCCTAACCGGGGTGTCACAAGTCACGAGCATCTATACATCCGAACGAGAGGTCAGACCAATCCCATTCATCCTGGTCTGATCCGAACAAATCTTGTTGAATGAATTGATCCATTGTTGGTATGCCCTACTTCTTAGTAAATTTCTTCCTACTCAGACCCGCCGTACTTCCTTTGACTACTCCTGAGATATAGTGGAAACATTTTGTTATGGTGGAGAGTGGGGAGTGAAAAGACCAATGCAGCAGAGAACAACTGCATGAATCAGAATCCACTTTCGCGAACGCTGACAGTCACCTTGCTCAGCTACAATAGAAATACCTTCAATGAGCTTATATTCCGCTACCCGGTGATCAATACCTGCATCTGCACACATGGTGCAGAAAGTAATGTGAGTACTCCGACCCAGTGAGCAAATAAAAATAAATAACGGCTGAAAGCACGAAATCTCATAAAGGCACAATATAGCGCTAACTCAAGCAGTAAAATCAATTATAGCCATAAAGCCGTGGAGTATCAGATAAATCTCTTTTAAAAAATAGTGAAGACAACTAATTTAAAGAAGTAAGGAATAATCAGAAACTTAACCCTCAAGCTCAATATCAAATTCTCAATACAGGATCAGCCACGAGGGCTCACTCCCAAGCACATAATATCAGCCTCTCGGGCTCACTCCCAACTCACCAGAACACAACATCGGCCTCTCGGTCCCACTCCCAACTTGCCCGAACACAACATTGACCATTCGGGCCCACTCCCAACACACCTGGGTACCTTTCACAAACTGGGGATGTGTACAAACACAGGAGGGGATCCTACACCTCAAAGGCAATATCAATAGCCTTAAAGCCTTCACACATCATACTCAAAGCCTGAAAGCCTCCTCACAAAAACACTCGAGGCCAGAAAGCCTCCTCACAAAAACACTCGAGGCCTTGAAGCCTCCTCACATCACTCAACATATCCTCACATATGGCCTTCGACCTCAATCAATCTAGAAAATAATTATAAGCACCTTGGGCATCAGTAAAACGATGGTGCTCATATCAAACAACATTAGAAATATCATTTAAGTCTCAAGTTAAGTATAAATGTAGCTGAGTTCATGAAATAGTATAATTCAATTGGACTGAGTTCAAATTTACATTTCAACTAGTGAGGAAACAGTGATAAAAATTCACAGAGGATTTCAAATAGTCGGCACGAATCCCAAGTATGGCAATTAGCCCAAATCATGGTGAAAAACAACAAGTCTTAATTAAATACGCGGTAAAATATCAACCGGGATGGACCAAGTCACAATCCCCATAGTAAATGACCTCGCGCTTGTCATACAATGCGTATTTCATCTCAATGTAGCAGTATGTTGTGCAATCCGGGGTTTCAAACCCTCAGGACATCATTTAAAATCATTACCCACCTAGAACCGGCGAAATGTCTAGCCCGCGACGCCCTTGCTCATCAAATCGGCCTCCATGTGCGTTGAATCTATCCAAATTCGGATCCAATACATCACAATATGTTACGGGAATATAACCCAATCGAAAAGACTCAAAAAATATCGAAAATCACGAAATATGCAAAACCCGAGCCTCGGGCTCACGTCTCGAAAAATTATAAAATTAACATCAATGGATACCATATTTTGCCACGAGTCTAACCCTACAAAAAATATCCAATTCTCAAAATATTTCGACCATCAAATCCGTGATTCTATCCAAGAGAGTTTTGTACACTTTTTCAACTAAATTATAAAATTAAACGCAAGAACTCGTAATAGATTCAAGTTATACAACCAAAATTGAGTTCAGAACACTTGCTCTGTTGTTCTCTCCAAAAATCCTTCGAAAAATCGCCTTATCCGAGCTCCAAATCGAAACTTAACATTCTGTGCGTCACTATTCACGTCACTGTTAATAGGGTTTTTCCATGTATACTGTACACGGTACTGAACACAGCTACTGTTCATGTATACTGTGCACGGGTACTGTACAAGGATATTGTTTATGCAAGTGTGATCACTGTTTACACGTACAAAAAATGCAGAAATTTCTCAGAAAATTGCAGCAGCTTTTGTTTCACTAAATGGCCCTAAATCCGTCATACAACTCGGAATTAGACGATTCTTGTTCCTATGAGTCAAAAATAATAACACAAACACAACCCTTCAATAGAAACTCAACTCGGAGCTCATTTGCCCAGTGCGATACTCATTTCACTAGTTAAACAATTAATTCACATTTTGCGTTAATAACCCAATCACGACTTGATGAAATTAAACCAATATTTCTATATCAGTCCAATAATTAATTATCAATATTTCGGAAGTCTCGAAATCTAATTTGGATCCCTAGAACTAAAAATGAACCTTTAGATCACTACATGCTTATGCTCAAAACGACAAAACTCTTCCAAAACTTATCCGAGCCACATGGGACCCCAAATAAACATTCCAACATAGTTCATAACATTATTCAAATATGTTCCAATAATCAAATCACCTTAAACAACATTAAATTACCCAAAACTCATTGAATTCAAGCATAATTTTCTAAAAACTTTCGAAATACACTTTCGTTCAAAAACCCGATCAAACCATGTCCGAATCACCTCAAATTTAGCACACATATTTCAAATCACCTAACAAAGCTACAACTACTCTCGGAATTCCATTCCAACCATCGGATCAAAATATCGCCTATCAACCGGAATTCGTCAAAATGCTAACTTTGACAATTCAAGCTTAATTCTACACCGGTCATCACAAAAATATTCCGGACGTACTCCTAAGTCCCAAACAACCTAACAAAGCTATCCGCCCCATTAAATTTACATTTCAAGTATTCTAGCACATAAGTCAATATTCGGTTGACTTGTCCAACTTAAGCTTCCTTAAAAAAGACTAAGTGTCTCAAAACTTACCAAAATCATTCCGAAATGACTTCAAATTTTGCACACAAGTCACATTCGACATTACGGACTTGCCCCAACTTTCGGAATCACATTCTGACCCCGATATCAAAATATCCACTTCCGGACGAATTTTCTCAAAAACCTTCAAGTTTCTATATTTAGCCAAATGACTTCAAAATGACCTTCGGACATCCGAATTCACTTCCGATCGCGCTCTTAACTCCATAGTAACCATACAGAGCTATTACCAACTCAAAACCTCAAACAGACATCTATTTGAAATGCCTTCCAACCCAAATTTATAAAATTCTTCTAAAGTACTAACTTCCACAATATATGCCGAAATGTTCATGGGTTATCCAAAACCAAATACGAAAATACTCCTAAGTCTGAAATCATCATAGAACATGCTGAAACTTTCAGATCCCAATTCCAAGGTCGCTTGCTCAAAATTCCAATCTTAGCCAGTTTCTTCAACTTAAGGTTGCCGCAATGAAAAGCTTCTTTTCAATTTGACTCCGAATTTCCTGAAATTCGAATCTAACCATACATACAAGTCAATATACCTGAATTGAAGTTGTTCATGACTTCTAACTGCTAAACAACGCGCTAGAGCTCAAAACGACTGGTCGGGTCATTACATTCTCCCCCATAAATAGACGTTCATCCTCGAACGTTCCAAGAACTGCTCTTAAGTTATCTAAAATCACTATTTAGCACCTCATGCACCTGCCCGTGCTACCACAACTCCTATGGACACATTAGTTCGATGAAATCTGCAGATATCTTCCTTTATCCATACAATAAGCTCATAACCCAATTCCAACACCTGAAATTCTCTGCCAGACATGTTCCATGTAAATAATCACTATATCAACTACCACATGAGGTACCAGAACACAACTGCATACCTTTGTTGAATTAGCATCATGCATCGCATAATTCACCATCTAACCACAATGACACTCCCAGAACTTTAATAGTCAAAATTCCACGACTGTGATGCTCCCAATGCATAGGATGATATACCTATGCATTCTGTTATAATGCTAACGATACAACAACAATGAAAGAGATGTGTAGAAATTTCTAACCAATTGCAGATTTAACCAATCATTAATTCTCTCCTTCTTGACTAAAATCATCACCTCTTTACTACCCAAATACTGGTAACTGCCTCGTAATATACCTCACATATTCCCATTTCAATGGTCCCCGATACCAATAGTCTCGCCTCATCTAGTACGAGCTTCTCGGACAACCAAATACCAAAGACAATGACCAATAGTCTCACAAGATGCAAAAATGCGCCAACAGGCCATAATGCGAATGAGATACATAAGGAAATGTTTCAGGAATGGACTGCTCAACTCACAAAACTAATACTGACTTTTCCCCAGAGAATATGAATTTATCAAGTCGTTTCACAACACACATGGCACAATCATAATATTACATGAATTGACGAACACGGAACAACATATGATATTCCAACACCCCTCCTTCAGGAGCGCTATAATGAAATGAACACATATAACTCAATGAAGCCCATAATCCTATTTAAATCCATTCACCCACTTCAGGTCGATTCTGCTCGCACTGAACTAGACTGATAGCCTTTCCTGGACCCGTAACAAGTCATTATTTCTCATAACACGCAAGAACTACCACCATAGCCAGGACAACACCCACAATCCACAACCAAGTGAACCGAACGACTTCATATAGATCTAAGATATTCTTCCAACATTCAACTTTCTTAAGTCCCCAAAATTTGACTAACTCCTAGATTTTTCAAATATTTCGGTAGAGTCTCCCTTGTAACTGGGCATATCCACCTATCAGAGTAACACCAAAATAACTCCTAACAACATGTCCACAACCCCACAAGTATATCAATAACACTAATCGCATTAGAATCCCTACATTATTACAATGATGTCTTGACATGAAACACATCATTTGTATGATCATATTCACATTTCTAGTCTTAATAGTTGTTCATAAATAATTCCATCATTATCAATAAATCTCATATTAACCACCACCTTATTTCAAATTTTCACTATACTGACAACAGAATTTGAGGCATGAAGACCTCATTATTACTTACTTTGATTAATGAGTCACATTTAACGCCACCTGAGAACTCATCTAATAAGCTAAAACTCAATGTTTACAGTACGAAAGTGGCTTAATTTGAAAAAAAAAATACAAAAATTATCAAATCAACCTAACTGGCATGACTCCCTTTTAATATTATCGTACAAATTAAACTTTACATATTAAAACTTTAAACTCATAAATATTTACCACAAGGACCTCGTCCTTACATAACCTCCACCGCGGCTTGCAACCCAATTTAAATATTTCACATTGTGCCAACTGCAGTTTTAACCTTACCGTAGGGCAATATTTACCGTAGGGCATATAATTCATAAAAAAGAATTAAACCAATTATTCGAAAAACACATTAAACCCATTGTAGTGAATAAACATTACTTTAACCTTACCTGAAATCCTTGTAGCCCAATTTCTAACATTCAGAATTCTTTTCAAGACTCGAATCTCACATACACACAGTGAATAAGTCCGAACAAACTGTGTCAAGCCATAACAATAACCCTAGATATAATCGCATAACATACTACAAAACTCGTATACTCGTAACACTATTCTCGATCACCATAACCACTCAAACATCCCAAGTACCAGTAGGAAACCCCACATTAAAAAGAACTTCGCTCTAAAACCTTCGTACCCCATCAATAATGAAGAAGTATACATGAACTCACAATACACAATACATTTCCCATACCGGTAGAAAGTGTCCAGTTTAAACCATGGTAGAAACCATCAAGAACACTTGGAAATCCATTTTCTCCTAATCAAGCTATCATAACTAAATTCCTTTAGTTCAACCAGGCCATGCAAGCCATCAAACTCAAGAATATTGCCATATTACTACAGGTAGTTCAACAAAAATTCTTCACAAGCTTAGGTAACACAGACCGTAAAATACCTCAATTCCACTACTAAGATCACCTTCATTCTCGTGACAATTAACTTAACTTTCTCAATTAGAGTCAAATTCAAATATCAACACATACACCCTGTCAGTAGAAAAGAAACCCTCTACTCAACATTATAAGGAACACAACTACGTAGATTATTCCGCATGAGATAACCCACCTGCTTTGCCTCCAATTAACATTTTTGTATACCTTCCACCGTCATACACATTACACAATCACTTAGTCTTCCTGAGTCTAAACTCATAATGTAACATGAAATTTACTTCACTCCAAACAAGAGAATTGAAAAGATTCTTCACGCCCATAACTCGGGGCTACACCTTTAATCACAATGAAAATCATACACTTAATAGTTCACCTATCATCCAGCAGATCCTCCTCGATACTTCCAAGTCATATAGAAATATCTCGCAGTACTAACATACCCATCACATTGCTACCCAGCAGTCATTCCCACTATTAGGGACAATACTGAACATATAAGTTCAAAACACTAGCTTGCACCGTCAGCACCTTGGTGCTCAAGCCATACGCAAATATTCGGCCTCAACTCCTCCAGATTGGCCCAACATCAACTCATAGAATCACATCTCGCCCCTAAATCAAGGAATTGCAAGCCATCAAGGCACATTTGATTTTTAGCACTCGTTTGTGCATAAGAACACGTTGAAGGAACGTTGAAGGAATTGTAAAAGTTACTTTTCAAGATAAATCAAGGACGCACGATAAGAATTTCAAGAATATGAAGTTTTTTTCCAAAGATTCTACAGCCTCTCGATGATTAATACAGACGTCTCCGTGCCGATCCACGAGACTCTACTAAACCTGCTCATAACTCGTGAGACCTAGTAACCTGGGCTCTGATACAAACTTGTGATGACCCAAATCCCAAACCTGGTCGTGATGGCGCCTCTCGTGAAGATAAGGCCAGCCAGTCAATCCAATTTATCCTTTTTAAAACAATTATTTATCAAAACTATAGTGCAACATGGTTTAATAATACCAAGTAGCAGAAGTACAAATAAAATTGCGGAAATCCAACCCAACACAGCCCTAACCAGGGTGTCACAAGTCACGAGCATTTAAAGAATCTAATCACTATTATAAGACCGGTAATATATATAATGGAAAAATTAGAAAGGAAGCGATACGGTGCCGCGAACGCTGACGGTCACCTTGCTTAGCTACAATAGGAATACCTTCAATCAGCTAATATCCCGCTACCTGGTGATCAATACTTGCATTTGCACAAATGGTGCAGGGAGTAATGTGAGTACTCCGATCCAGTGAGTAATAAAAATAAATAACGACTGAAAGCATAAAATCCCATAAAGGCACAATATAATACTATCTCAAGAAGTAAAATCAATTATATCCCTAAATCTGTGGAGTATTAAATAATTCTGTTTTAAAAACAGCAAAGACAATTAATTTCAACAAGTAAGGAATAATCAGATACTTTCCCCTCGGGCTTAATATACAAATTCTCAATACAATATCAGCCCCGCGGGCTCACTCCCAACTCACCAGCTCAAAATATCAGCCTCTCAAGCTCACTCCCAACTCACTAGAACACAACATCGGCCTCTCGGGCCCACTCCCAACTTACCAAAACATAGCATCGGCCACTCGAGCCGACTCCCAACTCACCTGGGTACCCTGCGCTCACTAGGGATGTGTATAGACTCCGGAGGGGCTCCTACAGCCCAAACGCAATATCAATAGGCCTTAAAGCCTTCACACATCACACTCGAGGCGTGAAAGCCTCCTCAAAAAAACACTCGAGACCTGAAAGCCTCCTCACAAAAACACTTGAGGCCTGGAAGCCTCTTCAACTCACTCAACATATCATCACATATGGCCCTCGACCTTAATCAGTCCAGAAAATAATCATAAGCCGCTTGGGCATCAGTAAAACAATGGTGCTCAGCTCAAACTACATTAGAAATATCATTTAAATCTCGAGTATAAATGTAGCTGAGTTCATGAAATGGTAAATTCAATTGGACTGACTTCAAATTTACATTTCAACTTTTGAGGAAAAAGTGATAAAAATTCACCGAGGATTTCAAATAGTCGGCATGAAGCCTAAGTATGGCAATTAGCCCAAATCATGGTGAAAAACAACAAGTCTTAATTACATACGCGGTAAAATATCAACCGGGATGGACCAAGTCACAATCCCCCATAGTAAATGACCCCGCGCTCATCATACAATGCATGTCTCATCTCAACATAGCAGTATGTTGTGCAATCAGGGGTTTCAAACGCTCAGAACCGGCGAAATATCTAGCCCGTGACGCCCTTGCTCATCAAATCGGCATCCATGCGCGTTGAATCTATCCAAATTCGGAGCAAATACATCACAATATGTTACGGGAATATAACCAATCGAAAAGACTCGAAAAATATCGAAAATCACGAAATATGCAAAACCTGAGCCCTGGGCCCACGTCTCGATAAATTATAGAATTAACATCAACGGATTCCATATTTTGCCACGAGACTAACAATAAGAAAATTGTCCAATTCCCACAACATTTCGACCCTCAAATCCATGATTCGATCCTAGACAGTTTTGTACACTTTTTCAAAAAGTTTCTCGGATTAAACGCCAAAACTCGTAATAGATTTAAGCTATACAACCAAAATTGAGTTGTGAACACTTACCCTGTTGTTCTCTCCAAAAATCCCTCGAAAAATCGCCTTATCCGAGCTCCAAATCGTCAAAAATGAAAAATGGGACTAAGTCCCATTTTCAGAACTTAACATTCTGTCTGTCACTGTTCACGTCACTGTTCACAGCCACTATTCACGGGCACTGTTAATAGGATACTGTTCATGTATATTGTGAACGATACTGTACACAGCTACTGTTCATGTATATTGTACATATGTGCTTTACAAGGATATTGTTCACGCAAGTGCGATCACTGTTCACACGTACGAAAAATGCAGAAATAGCCCAGAAAATTGCAGCAGCTTTTGTTTCACTAAAATGGCTCTAAATCCGTCATGCAACTCGGAATTAGACGATTCTTCTTCCTATGAGTAAAAAATAATAATACAAACACAACCCTTCAATCGAAACTCAATTCGGAGCTCATTTGCCCAGTGCGATACTCATTTCACTCGTTAAATAATTAACTCGCATTTTACGTCAAAAATCCAATCGCAACTTGATGAAATTAAACTAAAATTTTCAGATCAGTCCTATACTTCATTATCAAAATTTCGAAAATCTCAAAATCAAATTTGGATCCCTATAACTAAAAATGAACCTTTAGATCACTACATGCGTATGCTCAAAACGACAAAAATCTTCCAAAACTTATCCGAGCCTCATGGGACCCCAACCAAACATGCTAACATAGTTCATAACATTATTGAAACATGTTCCAATCATCAAAGCACCTCAAACAACATCAAATTATCCAAAACTCATCGAATTCAAGCATAATTTTCTAAAAACTTTCGAAATACACTTTTGATAAAAAACCTGACCAATCCATGTCCAAATGACCTCAAATTTGGAACACATATTTCAAATCATCTAATGAAGCTACAGCTACTCTCGAATTCCATTCAGACACTCGGATCAAAATATCACCTATCAACCGGAATTCGTCAAAATACTAACTTTGCCAATTCAAGCTTAATTCTATACCAGTCATCACAAAAATATTCCCGACACACTCCTAAGTCCCAAATCACCTAACGAAGCTATCCTCTAGCACATAAGTCAATATCCGGCTGACTTTTCCAACTTAAGCTTCCTTAATTGAGACTAAGTGTCTCAAACCTTACCAAAATCATTCCGGAATGACTTCGCATTTTGCACATAAGTCACATTCGACAGTACGGACTTGTCCTAACTTTCGGAATCATTCCGACCCCGATATCAAAATTTCCACTTTTGGTCGAATTTTCTCAAAAACCTTCAAATACCTATATTTAGCCAAATCACTTCAAAATGACCTTCGGACATCCGAATTCACTTCCGATCGCGCTCCCAACTCCAGAATCATCATACGGAGCTATTACCAAACTCGAAATCCCAAACAAACATTTATAACACTTAAATGCCTTCCAACCCAAATTTATGAAATTCTTCTAAGGTACTAACTTCCACAATATATGTCAAAATTCTCACGGGTTATTTAAAATCAAATCCGAACATATGCCTCAATCCGAAATCATCGTACGAACATGCTAGAACTTTCAGATCCCAATTCCGAGGTCGTTTGCTCAAAATTCCAATCTTAATCATTTTCTTCAACTGAAGATTGCCGCAATGAAAAGCTTCTTTCCAATTTGATTCCGAATTTCCTGAAATTCGGCTCTGACCATATGTACAAGTCAATATACCTGAAATGAAGCTGTTCATGACTTTCAACTGCTAAACGACGCGTTAGAGCTCAAAACGACCATTCGGGTCGTTACACTCCATCTAGCCCTTGCTCTAGTAAGATTTGCCACATTGACACATATCATTTCACTTTCTCTCTTTCTCACAGACACATACATACTATTTTTAATGTTTGGTTTTCCACACAAAAAAAAAAAGAAAGAAAGAAGTTTTTATCTAACAATTTTAGAAGACTATATCTGCAATATTGTGCATTTATTGTAAGGATTATATATCCATATAAACATTATAGCCTTCATATCGAATTATTTGGAATAACAACATAAGCGGAAGCGTACCTGAATCCATAAGTGGAAATCCTTAGTCCTTTTGAAAATTGTCCAAATGTTTGGCTTTGAAAGCTCCTTAATCCTTCTTGAAGAATATCTTGATGTTTTCCCAAGAGGTATGGCTTTCACAAGAATATCCAAGACAAATATGAGGAATGGTTTTCCACTTGATATGCAAGACAACAATGGCTCTCTCTCTCAATGGGTGGAAGAAGAAGAGAATGTCTTGCATTCTTATGGGAACCATAACCCCCCTCTTATACCATATGAGTTATGAAACTCAAAAGTCATAAGCATGTAACCATGGTTACATGTATGTAACCTTAGTTAGCCCATCATTAACTAAGGTTACCCTTTTGGGTATCTACACATTAGTCCTACACTTTATATGACAATATATTGGCCCCCTTAACAATGTCCATAAGACCACCAATTTAGGCCAAACCAAAAGATAGCACATAACATATAATTAATCCATATATTGTTCATATGTATGTAGATATAAGTCCATATATCTAACAATCTCCCACTTGGACGAGATACTCATACATATGTACAAACCTTAGCATTATATGTTACATTATAACCTTATGAGCTCAGAATTGCTATCATAATAAAATTGTCATGAACAATCCGGTCCATCAATCATACCAACATAGGATCTAAGAGCTCTTAGTTACTCTTGCGTAACTAGAACCAACATAGATCACGTATATCAATATAACCAACGGCATGGATCAAGTATAGGTGTGTAGCATGGAAATAACATAAAGTGTGGTCTGAAATAGAATGTCTATTTAACTGGTTCTCTTTATTGAGATCAATCATAAACCTTAAGAGTACATAAAACTTTAAAACTGAATATCTGCAGATATAACCTTAAAACTGAATTACTGAATGTAATGGACAATACATAATTGTATAATACAAACTCCCACGGAAATTCATAATCCTTAACTTATTTGACACCCATGCAAGCAATATGCTCATGATTTACTTTTGGTGTCAATCCCTTAGTGAGCGGATCCGCAATCATGGAGTTTGTACTTATGTGCTCTATGCACAATTGTCCATTCTGTACTTTTTCTTTAACAACCCGAAATTTGACGTCCATATGTTTTGCTTTCGTCAAACTACTGTTGTTATTAGCATAAAAATCGGAATCGGTGTACCCGATGATCTCAAGCTGGTCCGATTTCCGATATGTAAGCATGTAATCCTTTATTCTCTGTAAGTACCTCATGACCCTTTTGGCTGCCTTCCAATGGTCCATTCCCGGATTGCTTAGATATCTGCCTAGCATCCCAACAATGTATGCTATATCAGGTCGTGTACATAGCTGAGCATACATCAGACTACCTAAAGCCGAAGCATAAGGTGTCTTCTCCATTTTCGAAGTTTCAAAATTATTATTTGGGCACTGTTAGAGACTAAACATGTCTCCCTTAGCAACAGGGGTGTTGCCTGGTTTACAATCCTGCATGCCAAATCTTTTAAGAACCTTATCGACATAGCCCTTTTTTGACAGACCGAGAACACCTTTGGAGCGATATCGTTGTATCTGAATTCCTAATAAAAAAGAGGCATCACCAAGATCTTTCATTTTAAATTTCTTTGAAAGAAATTTCTTAGTTTCATGCAATAATGCTATATTATTACAGGCAAGCGGTATATCATCGACATATAAAACCAGAAAAATATACTTACTCCCACTGAACTTATGGTATATACAGTCATCAGCAATATTCGGTTCAAAACCAAAAGATGTAATGATTGCATGAAACTTATAATACCATTGACGGGAAGCCTGCTTGAGCCCATAGATGGATTTCTTTAATTTGCAAACCCTTTTCTTTGATTCTTCCGAAACAAAGTTTTCAGGTTGCACCATATAAATTGTTTCCTCAATGTCACCATTGAGAAACGCTGTCTTAACATCCATCTGATGAAGTTCAAGATCAAAATGTGCTACTAGTGCCATTATAGTCCTGAAAGAGTCTTTCGATGAAACTGGAGAGAAAGTCTCTTTATAATCAATGCCTTTCTTTTGAGTGTAGCCTTTTGCGACAAGACGAGCTTTATACTTAATGACATTGACCCCTGAATCCCTCTTGGTTTTAAATATCCATTACAACCAATCGGTTTAATACCTTCGGGCAATGTAACAAGCTCCCAAACACCGTTATCGCTCATAGACTTCATCTCATCATTCATGGCCTCAATCCACTTTTGAGAGTTAGAACCCTTAATGACTTGGCGGAAGTTGATTGGATCATCTTCCTCAATTCCAATATCACTTTCTTGTTCTTGGAGAAATACAACATAATCATCCGGAATTGCATTTCTCCTCTCTCTAGTGGATCTTCTTAGTGGCACTTCAGTTTCTTGAGGTTGTTGAGTTTGATTTTCATTAGTAATATCAGGAACTTGATTGGGGAGATTTTCGAGATTGTCTTGAACTGGAGTTGAGTGATCCGCGTCAGGAATGAGAACACCCTGACCAAGATCAACAACTTGAGGGAAAGACACATGTTCTTCCTCAAAAAAAAAAATCTCTAACAACTTCATCTCCCCACCCCCCAAACTCAATATCCTCAAAAAACCTAGCATTACCCGTCTCAAAAACAGTTCTAGAAGTGGGATCATAAAGCTTAAACCCCCAGGATCTTTCAGAGTATCCAACAAAATAGCTACTAACCGTTTTAGCATCCAGTTTCTTTTCATTCGGCCTATAAGGCCTTGCCTCAGCTGAACAACCCTAAATGTGTAAGTGCTTAATACTGGGTTTATTTCCAGTCCAAAGTTCATATGGGGTTTTGATTGTAGCTTTAGTTGGAACTCTATTAAGAATATAAGCTGCGGTTTTTAATGCTTCTCCCCAGAGTGAGTCTAGCAAAGTAGTACGACAAATCATACTTCTTACCATATCCTTAAGGGTCCGATTTCGTCTCTCAGCTACACTATTCATCGTAGGACTTCCTGGCATAGTATACTGAGGGACGATCCCACACTCATCTAGGAATTTAGCAAATGGCCCTGGACGTTGTTCACCTGAACCATCATATCTGCCATAGCATTCACCACCACGGTCAGATCTAACGGATTTAATCCTTTTGCTTATTTGATTTTCAACTTCAAACTTATATGATTTGAACACGTCTATGGATTGGGACTTTTCATGAATAAGATATAGGTACCCATAACGAGAGTAATCGTCTATGAATGTGATAAAGTATTGTTGACCATTCCTACAAGGAGTAGGGAATGGCCCACAAATATCCGTATGTATCAACTCTAAGACGTCCGAAGCTCTCTTAGCACCTAATCTCGTCTTGTTTGTTTGTTTACCCTTGATACACTCAACACAAATATCCGAATTCAAGAGAATCAAGAATTCCATCTGACACGAGTTTCTGAATTCTTTGAATGGATATGTGACCTAAACGTTTGTGCCAAAGTGATAACGAATTCTCATTAGTTAATTTTCTTTTGTACCACTTGAACTTGTATGCAAAGTTTCATTATGTGAGGTTATTATATCAACCAAATATAGGCTATCATATGTTGATAAAAGACCAGTACCTATAAGATTTGAATTTTGAAAGAGACTAACTTTATTGTCACCAAATGAACATGAATAACCGGATATGTCCAATTTGGGAACAGAAATTAAATTCCGTCTAAAAGACGGTACAACAAAAGTCTCATTCAAATCTAAATAAAAACCAGTCTTAAACAACAGCCTAAATTTGCCAATAGCCTCAACTTGCACCTTTTTGCCGTCACCCATATAGATGTATCTTTCACCATCATTTGGTTTTCGGCAGTTCAGGCAACCATGCATAGATATACTTATGTGAGTAGTAGCAGCCGAATCTACCCACCAAGTATCCTTAGGTACCAAAATTAAATTAACTTCAGAACAAACAAGAGAAAGAGATGTATCTTTTTTCGCACGCCAAGCGTGGTACTTGGTACAATCTTTCTTCACATGATTAGTCCCCTTACAGAAAAAGCAACCTGATTCTGAAGTTTCAACCTTAGGTTCCTTATTTTGCTTTTTCTGGGGCCTTGCAACCGCAACTTCCTTGCCTTTCCTCTTCGTAGTATCCTTAGAAGAGGATGCCAAATGAGCACTTTCTGTCTTATCTTGCTTTATCCTTTCCTCCTCTTGCACACAATGTGAAATGAGCTCATTAAGAGTCCATTTCTCTTTCAGGCAGTTGTAACTGACCTTAAACTGATTAATGTGTGCAGGAAGAGAAATCAAAACTAAGTAAACAAGCAGTTCCTCAGGTAATTCCACCTTGAGAGACTTAAGTTTCGAAGAAGGATGAGACATTTCCAGAATGTACTCCCTTATGTTTCCCTTGCCTTTATACCTCATGGAAAAAAGTTTACTCAAAAGAGTACTTGTTTCCGCCTTTTCGTTTTGTGCAAAACGTTTTTCAAGGTTTTCAAGAAAAACTTTGGCATTATTTTCATCATTCATAGTGCCCCTGAATGATTCTGGAATTGCACGTTTCATGATCATTAGACTCATGCGATTTGAGCGTTCCCACTTCTCCATCTCCTTCTTTTCATCAGAAGAAGATGTATCCTCAAGAGAAGCAGGTTGCTCAATCCGAAGTGCAAGGTCTAGATCCATGCAACCAAGAACTATTATAATATTCTTTTTCCATTCCTTAAAGTTTGTGCCGTTAAGCACAGGGATGCTGTTTATATTTGCAGATATCGAAGCAGCTGAAGAATTCACTGAATATAAAACAAGGATAACTTAATACATGATTACAATTACTTGAACTTTAACATTAGTTTACAGATTCAAAATAGGCAAATCCCATTACAAGATACCTACACAACATTGATTTTAGTCTTTGGACAGAAAATCAACTTGTAAGTGGTACTCTTGGTGTAGTGATCAAATATTGACAATAAACTCCTGTCAAATATCAAGCCTTCCTTTGGGCCGACTTAATATCCACATGGAAAACTGAATAATTGTCACATATTTATCACCACAAGCATGTTCGAATTCCTGCCAAATAACAACCTTCCTTTGGGCCGGTGTTAAACGCATGGAAGACTAACATCCACAGTCATCTTATATTTCAAGATTAATCAATCTACACAAAAGAGGTTACTTTGGCAACATAATGCTTCAATTGACTAATTTAAAATATTAGATGCTAAATCATATAGTTCCTTAAGCCATATATTGAATCTTAACTGAAAAATTACATGTTTTGACATGTAACATCTGAATATTAATTGTTTTAGTCTTAATTGGATAATACCAAAATCCGAAGCATGATGGACTAAAAAACAATTAATATTAACAACTGAATATTAATGTATAAAATATTAATAATTTAAAAACTGAATATTAATTGACATATTATTAATGTACAATTAAAAAATCTGAAAACCTAATACTTAAAACGTTTCATTAATTATGAAAAACGTTTCTTACATTATGTCCTCATTAAACAGCCAGAAAACAAAACGTTTCTGTAATTTATGGCCAGATAATCGATTATCTGAGCCTGATAATCGATTATCTGGGCCTTCTGAAATCTCAAATTTTGCTGAAAAACTAGGATAATCGATTATCTTTTTAGGATAATCGATTATCTTGGCTCTCTGGAATTTCCAATTTTTTGCTGAAAAACTCCAGATAATCGATTATTCTGGCTGAATAATCGATTATCCTGCAGTGTTGTTTAAAAAAATTTTCAATAATCGATTATTCAAAATGCATATTCAATTATTTGCTGCTTCTGTTTTGCAAAATTTTAATGAACTTTACAAGATAGTCGATTATCTGGAGAAGATAGTCGATTATCTTACCATTCTATCCAACGACTTAATATGGTTTTCAACATGAAACTTAAACAAGAAATCATGTTGTTCATCAACCAAAATCATGCAAATTTCAATGTTTCATTTCATATAAAGGTAACAAGACATTGAAACACCAATGTTCATCAACAACACATCATTCATGAAATAATGCTATATCATGGTACTAGAATTTCATAATCCAAATTCTATCTTAACTTAATCATAAACTTTATATAACATGAATTTCATGAACTTCCAAATAATCCAAATATGAAGGAGGCTCTGATACCAATTGTAAGGATTATATATCCACATAAACATTATAGCCTTCATATCGAATTATTTGGAATAACAACATAAGCGGAAGCGTACCTGAATCCATAAGTGGAAATCCTTAGTCCTTTTGAAAATTGTCCAAATGTTTGGCTTTGAAAGCTCCTTAATCCTTGTTGAAGAATATCTTGAAGTTTTCCCAAGAGGTATGGCTTTCACAAGAATATCCAAGACAAATATGAGGAATGGTTTTCCACTTGATATGCAAGACAACAATGGCTCTCTCTCTCAATAGGTGGAAGAAGAAGAGAATCTCTTGCATTCTTATGGGAACCATAACCCCCCTCTTATAACATATGAGTTATGAAACTCAAAAGTCATAAGCATGTAACCATGGTTACATGTATGTAACCTTAGTTAGCCCATCATTAACTAAGGTTACCCTTTTGGGTATCTACACATTAGTCCTACACTTTATATGACAATATATTGGCCCGCTTAACAATGTCCATAAGACCACCAATTTAGGCCAAACCAAAAGATAGCACATAACATATAATTAATCCATATATTGTTCATATGTATGTAGATATAAGTCCATATATCTAACATTTATTTCTCATGCTTCAAGTCAGTACAGATCCAGGGTACGTAATATTATTTCTCATACATAATATTCTTTCCTTTCATTTGTTGGACATTTGCAATTTTGGTTTTCTTCGGAAGATATATTGCATTTATTTATTTATTAAGGTTCTTATTAATTGTAATTTTAAAGGTATGAAGAATTTTTGTTTATTTTTCTTTAATTTTGGAGAGGTTAAATACTCCCAATTTAATATCTCTTACTCTTTTTTATTTTCACAGGTACATGAAGGTGGTCATTTATTCAAGATTAAATTATTCAAGGTGGTTACATTAGCAATTCGAGGAAGCAACAATATTTTCATCTTTTTTATTTATTTATCAATATTCTTGTATTTCAATTGGACTTTCATGTTAGATGGATTTTACTTCATTTGTTTGTTAATTTATTAAGTTTGTAACTCATGGATGGAGATTTTTATTATTACCTTAATGTTTTATTTTGTTACTTCCAATTTATATATTGATATTTTCTCTAATTAAACCAAAAGTAAGTAATTAGTGAAATATTTGTTTCCTTTAAAGTTATATTTAGCAACTAATATTATACTTTTCAAGACAATCACTTTTACATTAGTTCGTCATAAATTGATTGCATTTAGTGACAAAAATAATAGTTTTTTCAAGAATTACCTTATTGACCACGAATTAACTTCGTGCTTTATGACAATTGTAATTGTCACTAATTATGATAAGTTATAGTGACAATTTTATTTTATCGGTAAAAGCAATATGTTTAGTGACGAGATGATAGTTTGAATTATAAAACTGTAAACCGTTCTATAAAAGCAAAATTGTCACTAATTTATACATTTAAGGACCAAAACCTGTATAGGCGGATGGATAAAGACAAGCTTTTATAATTAAGGGAGGAGTGTAATGGTGCATAGAGAAGTAAAATTGATTATTGAAAAACGTAATTTGCATAAAGGAGTAGAAGGGGCTACTGGAAAGTGTAATGGATGCATGAAGGAGCGGAAAGGGCTGCTAGGATGTGTAATATCCGCATGAAAGAGCAGACATGACTATTGGAAAAGTGTAATGGTTGCATAGGGTCTCTGCAAAGAGACTTTAAGTCCTACTGGGAAGTGGACCAATTTATTAGCTTAGCAAACTACACTCTTAGTCACCAAGCTTATTCACCGCTACCCTAAAATATAACTAATTTTAGACAAAGAATGGTTTTCACTAGTTGCCTACAATATTAGAGATGAAACTAGTTTGTCACCAATAACTTTAGAAATTGTGACTAATGTTACTAAATAACTAGCGACAATCTTTCTTTTTTGGGTGGAACATCTGAGAAGATAAAATTATGAAGTTTCTGTTTCTTCATTAAATATATGTGTGTGCGCATTTATGTATGACTCAAATGTTTTTCCAAAAGAACAATAATTAGTGATGAATTTTTATGGTACCTAATAATTTCATAGGTAAAATAAAGACGATACACTAACCGTCACTAATTTGTTTATGCTATTAGTGACAACAACTAAGGTTGCAGAAAATTTAAAACTTGTAGTGACGAAATTATTTTGTAGCGAAAATATAGCTAATTTTAAGATGAACAATTATTTGCCACCAATTGTCTACAACATTAGTGACGAAACTAATTTGTCACCAATAATATTAATTTTGTGGCTAATATTAATCAATATTTGCCGCCAATTTTTTTTGTGGGAAACTTTAGTAGACAAAAATTTTGCTACGAAATTTATATCTTGTCACTAAAAGTATGTGCCAAATGTATTTAAGTACGAAATATAATTTTTGTCATAAAAAATGAATAATTAGTGACAAATTTTTAATTGTAGCTAATATTTTCTTGGTTAAAAATCACATTTATTGTAGTGACTTGAAGCATTATATATTTAAGTGTCTTGGTTTGTCCATATTCTGGACATTTGGGTCATTCTTGGTTTGTCCAAATATATTTTCCGTTATAAAATAGCCTTTTATATTAATTTCATACATATCGGCTTATAGCAACCTTATAAGTCCATTCACTAATATGGTTATAGTCATATAACATATGCTAATTATATTGTTGTGATTTTTAGTAATATCGACCGTTTATATAATAGTCGTTTATATGATTTAATTCATTATGGCCATACGTATCTGCCTATAGCAACCATATAAGCCGATTGACTAATATGGTTGAATTCATATGTCTAATATGGTTGAAGTTATATAACCTATGGTAATTCTATCGTTGTGATTTTTAATAATATCGACCGTTTATATAATAGTTGTTTATATTAGTTTCATACATATCGGCCTATAGCAACCATATAAGTCAATTGACTAATATGGTTGTAGTCATATAACCTATGCTAATTGTATCGTTGTGTTTCTTAGTAATATCGACCGTTTATATAATAGCTTTAAATTAATTTCATACATATCGGCCTATGCCATCCATATAAGTGCATTCACTAATATGGTTGTAGTCATATAACATATGCTAATTATATCGTTGTGATTTTAGTAATATCGAACGTTTATATAATAGCCGTTTATATAATTTATTTCATTGTAGTCATACGTATCAACCTATATGAAAATATAAGTCCATTGACTAATATGGTTGAAGTCATATGACTAATATGGTTGTAGTCATATAACCTAGTTAATTATATCGTTGTGATTCTTAGTAATATGGACTGTTTATATAATAGCCGTTTATATAATTTAAGTCATTATGGTCATACGTATCGGTCAATAGCAAAAATATAACTCCATTAACTAATATGGTTGTTGTCATATAACCTATGCTAATATATCGTTGTGATTCTTAGTAATATGTAAACATGTTTCCTTTTTGGTCTGTTCCAAAAAGAATGAACCCTTTCTAAATTTTGTAACAATTTAGCTTGAACTTATAACTCTACCTGTAATAAAAAGCTTTCATTTTTTATCATACAAATACTATGTGTCCCATTTGAACTTGTTTAGGACCACAAATTTCTAAAGTTTTTATTTTTTTCTTAAATTTCGTGCCCAATTAAAAAGGTTCACATAAATTGAAACGGAGTGAGTAATTTAATCAGCATACCAAAAACTAAATTGCAGTAAGCCAAATTCAAGATTTGAGTTCATCTAAGAGAAGTTATTATGAAGTTTCCTTTGCCATTTACCAACTGTTTTAGTCCCTCATCTGGTAGAGTGGATGCCGACCCAATTATCCCATTTGGTACGTAACTTCTCATATCCTTCTCCTGAACTTCTTATCATTTTTTACGGTCTTGATAATATTATTGCTAGAGAGCCTCGGAGCAACGGTAAAGTTGTCTATGTGTGACCTATTGCTTTGAGCTGTGAAAACAGCCACTAATGCTAGTATTAGGGTAGGCTGTCAACATCACACCCCTTGGGTTCGGCCTTTCCTCGAACCCTACATGAAAGTAGGATACCTTATACCCCGGGCTGCCTTTTTGTCGTATAATATTATTCCTATTACTTAAGGATATAAATTCTACTAACAGGTGGACAAATAGCTCAGAAGTTCTCAGTGTTCTCTTACAAGGAATTGAAGGCTGCAACTCATGGATTCGGAGTTTCAAGTAGAATTGGAGAGGGAGGATTTGGTTCTGTTTACAAGGCGAGTTTCTTGAATTGAAACAACATGAACAGTGAGTATTATTTTTTCTCACTGCATTCTTTGCTGATGTTCATTTGGTTTTTTTTCTTGAAAAGGGCGGGCTTGAAGATGGAAGCAGTGTGGCTGTAAAGGTTCTATCAATTGAATTAGAAACAATGCGAGGCGAAAGGGAATTTATATCAGAAATAGCTGCATTGTCTGATATCAAACATGAAAATCTTGTCACCCTCAGAGGATATTGTGTGGATGGATCCAACAGATTCTTAGTCTGTGATTACATAAAACAATAGTGTCACTCAATCTTTTCTAGGTAAGTTTTTAAGACTTTAAGTTATATACACTGTCAGCATGAAAAAAATTATACGCGATCAGGATATCTACAAGTTAGCCTCTTTAAAATTTGGTGCGTGCGATCTTGATGATAATACAGGTTACCTGCTACAACAAATAATTAAAGATGGCATGATAGTTTAAATGTTTCTTACACTGACAATGTATATAACTTAACGCATTCTTTAATATCTCTATCATATTAAATTTTGGAGGAATGTTATCAAAATGAGATGGCTTAAATTGATTGTTTTGACAAGCAGGGGAAGAGCAAAACAGAAGTAAATTTACATGGGAACTTAGGAGAGAAATTTCAAAAGGAATAGCAAAGGGACTTTCATATCTCCATGAAGAAGCTCACATTGTACTAGGGGTGTGCATTCGATTTATCGATTCGATTTTGACTCTTATCGATAATTGCTTATCGATTATCGATTTGTACATATGCTTATTGTTATCGTTTCAATAAGGTTTCGATTTTTTCGATTTCGATTTATCGATTTTGGGGGCTTATCGATTCGGTTATCGATAACATCAATAAGCCAAGAGGCGTTTCCAATTTCGTGTTCCTCAAGGGACCATCTGAATTGAAAACCACTCGTCCAAGGTACTCCAAATTAACCTATAGAATATTTGAGAGGAGAACAAGGAAACAAACTGGAGAAATGGCGTCCAAAGAAAATCTCAAAGTAAACAAGAAGTCATATGCAGAATGTAAAACCACAAACAACTTTTTTAATGCGGGCTAACAATTTGGTAGCAACATACATTAGGCCTCTCTTTATTTTTTAATTTTTTTAAAAAGAAAGCATGATCATACCTGATGAACAATACCAGAACCAGGAGGAACAAAAAGCATGTTGCGGAAAGCAGTGACCCCCCATCTTAGAAAAGCAAACCTCTCTCTGTTTCTCTAGAATTCAATGTTCATATTTGCCTGCAAAGCATTTTCTGATCTTACCACATCAGCTTGCACCGAGTGGTCAATTACAAGTTCAACTGGAACCTGCAAAATTATCACTGTCTCAATAGTCCCCGCGGAATCTACAAAACAGAACAGAAGCCTTTGAAAACATAAGCAAGAGGAACAATCAACACCTGCCCCTTTACAACAAAGAAATAATATTGATGGAAGACACTTTACTTTTTGGAACTTCAAAAAGCACTCCATTCATGGTTTCTTAATATAAAACTATCTTAATACCTCGTTAAACCATGAAAGTTGAAGTAGAAATCACTAAGTAACATAAAATAGCATGTAAAGAATATAGAACAAAACTCAATTCAACAATCAACAATAACCAAATATTAATGAATTGATAGTCCCCGCAGAATCTACAAAACAGAACAGAAGCCTTTGAAAACATAAGCAAGAGGAACAATCACCATCAGCCCCTTTACAACAAAGAAGCAAAAATTGATGGAAGAGACTTTTTTTTTTTGGAACTTCAATTAATATGAAGACATCTTTACATGTAACATCTTGTACAAGAAAGACCATTAAAACTCAATTGAAACATCGAATAAATAGAGAAAAAATTCAGGCTAATATGCACATACGGGCATATCAATCAGCTATGTTTCAATCCTTTGTTCCAATTCAAAGAATGCATCCCTCATAAGTACAGAATATATATCTACCCGAATATGAGAGTTCAAATCACTATTACCTCTATTTGAATCAAAGTTTCTCAACACAAATTCAAGACATAAAATAAACAATATATTGGACAAACGGATTGTAGTCAAAACACGAGATCTGCAAAATAAGTGACAGGATGGACGCAGAAATTAAAAAAAAAAATCTTCCACTAAATTACCTCGTCGTACTCCTCCTTTTCACTCTTTGGTGCCTTCAAAGGCTTTGCCTTTCCACCTGTTCCACAAAAAGAAAAATCAGTGAGAAAATCAATTCAGTTCTTAACCTTTCTTCGACAAAATCAATTAACCAACCACACCTCAACCCAAATTAACTGGGTCAGATATATGTCAAAAATAATCAAAAATCAAATCTTTGAAAACCAGTAATTATAGAAAAGGCGATTAAAAGTTAAAAAAGAGAAGAAAAAGGAGATTAAGGAGTGTACCTTGCTTAGAAGACATGGTTGATTTTCTAGGGTTAAGAGTTTGGATCTGATTATCGGTTAATTAGAGAATGGAAATACCTTCTCCTAACCCACACAGCTCTGTTGTAAAGTGGCGTTGGAATTTTCTGGACAGTCGCATAAATTTATAGCATTGGTGTACAATCATGGAACAACAACGACAATGACGATTGGAGAGTGGCGATAGAACAGAGCGGCGGCCGGCGGCCCGGCGCTGAAGAGAATGGTGACTGAAGTTCAGTCACTGAACTGAAGAGTGAAAAGAAGCGGCGGTCGATTGAAAAATAAAAATAGGGTTAACTTAAGTATATTATATGATATCAGTATTATATGGTATAAGGGAATAGGGATAGGGTAGTAATAGTATTATAAAATAAGGGTATATTTGTCTTTTTAATATATCTTATCGATTTATCGATAAACCGATAAACCGAATGGCCAAAATCGAAATCGAATCGATAAACCGATAAGGAATTTTTTTGAAATCGAAATCGAATCGATAAACCGATAAACCGATATCAATAAATCGATAACAAATAATCGATTCGATTTATCGATAAACCAATTCGAATGCACACCCCTACATTGTACCTAGAGATATTAAGGCCAGCAATAGACTTCTTGATCAGAATTTTACCCCAAAAATTGGAGATTTTGGTTTATCTAGGCTATTTTCGGAGAAAACTTCCCACATTGCTACCCGAGTTGCCGGAAAATTGTAAGCCAAACTACATTTTATTTATTTTGGATTCCACATTGAAGTATATAGTTGATCATGTTGTTAATTTCTTAACATAACTACCTTATGCCTGAAGAGGCTATCTTTCTCCAGAATACGCCATCAGTGAACATTTAACTCGGAAATTAGATGTTTATAGCTTTGGAGTCTTATTGCTAAAAATAGTCAGCGGTTGCCCTGCAATTGCTTTTGACATTGAGATAGGAGAACTTTTCCTAGTTAACAAGGTAATCTGATTTCGTTATGTTTAATTTCTATACATTAACAATGTTAAAAAGAATTTATATTATCAGGTCATCTAAAAGGTATTACAAGCAATAAGTGGAATTAGAACTTGAAAAATAAGACTAGTATTGTCACGACCCGGATTTACCCACCATCGGAAGTCGTGATAGCGCCTACTGTCGAAGCTAGGCAAGCCAACCCTTATAAACATTTCCAGAAAATTTAAATCTAATACAAATTAAATGGTTAAATAATTAGTTAAAACATGCGGAAGACGTCTAATAACAATAACGAAAACAATATGCGGAAAACTAACAACCAACCTCTACCCAGTATCTGGTGTCACTGTTCAAGGACAACTAAAGAGTGCTATAAATAATAGTCTGAAAGAAGTACATAGCATGTTTGTTTGATACAATTTAACAAACTGAACGGGAAAGTAAGAGGAGACTCGGGGCCCGCGAACGCCTGTGAACTACATAGAGCCTCTGGACTGAAGGATCACTACCGGTCTAAAGCTGCGGTCCATAAACTAGGTCCTAACCTGTGCACAAAAGGAATAGAAGTGTAGTATCAGCACAACCGACTCCATGTGCTGGTAAGTGTCCGGCCTAACCTCGGCGAGGTAGTGACGAGGCTAACCGGACCTACCATAAACAACCTGTACAGATATATACGATAACAAAAAAAAAAGGAAAACAAGAATTAAAACAACAAAAAGGGAGGGGACATGTTGGGGCAATAGCAGTTCAATTATAACTACTACAATTAAGAGATGGAATTGAATATATAATACTTAAACAAGAAAACCAATGAATCAACGGTTGCACTCATCACCCTTCGTGCTTTTACTCTCATTCCTTACCAAAATAGTCAAGTATAATGCACGGCATCACCTTTCGTGCTTTTACTCTCATTTCTCGCCAAGAATGTCAAATACAAGGCACGACATCACCATTCGTGCTTTGACTCTCGATAAACAGTGCACGACACCACCCATCGTGCTTGTACTCTCGTCCTGACCCAATCAATAGCAACACTACATCTCGTGTAGGAAATCAATATATACCACTCCATCTTGTGGAGGAAATCAATAAATATCACTTCATCTTGTGGAGGAAATAAATAAATACCACTCCATCTTGTGGAGGAAATCAATATATCCCACTCCATCTTGTTCAGGAAATCAATAAGTGCACGGCATCATCTATCATGCTTTATCGCTCCTCCTCACCCAAACAATAATCACAATTAATGGGAAAAGGAGTAAACAACAAGATTAACGATCCCAGCAAGTGAGAACAATGCAACAACAAGTCTCGGCAAGGGAAACAATTTAACAACAAGTCCCGGCAAGGGAAACAGTATAACAACAAGTCCCGACAAGGGAAAAACGCCAACAACTCATCTCTAGTTCATTTACTTCTTATCTTTCGCTTCATAGCTCTTACAACAAGAATTTATCCCAATTGTGTTAGGATTTATGCCCGTCACTAGAGAGGGGGTGAATAGTGAGGCAGGAGAATATTGATAAATATTGCGGAATTAAAATTGCAGGAATAAGATAAATTCGGTAATTAAAATAGCAAGGAAAGAACACACCGAATTTATCCTGGTTCACCACAGCTTGTGGTTAGTCCAGTCCCCGAGAGACTCTCTCGAGATTCCACTAACTCCGTTAAGCTTACGGGTGCCTAACAAACCGTTATACTTGCTCGTAGATGTACACTCTACAAGACTTCAACTTGCTCGAGGATACCGCACCTCAAGACTTCACCTTGCTCGTGGATACCGCACCACAAAACTTCACGCTAAGATTGAGGGTACTTAGCAAACCCGACAATCAATGAGAAGATGTGGTCTTCTCAAACACCTTTCCCTTTTACAACAAGAACTCTCTCAAAAGTGTAGATAAAGAGGTACAATATTAGCTCTATGAACAACTCAAAGTTGTCTCTCAAATGGCTCAACAAAAGCTCTATAATGATGCAGAAATAATATCAATATGTATATGAATAATGAGAGGTGTTGTGTCTTTAAAATCAGATCAAAAGACCTCTATTTATAGGGGTTAGAGTGTGTATGTTCGTTGCTTAATTGACAATCAATTATGCTGATTTTATGCAAGGATAATCGATTATTGGATTTAGATAATCGATTATTTGCTCTAACGTTTAAAAATCAGAAGCTGATTTTATGCTGGATAATCGATTATCTGAAGTGCATAATCGTTTATTTTGTTACAGTGTTTGAACTTTGGCAACGGTTACAAGATAATCGATTATGCTATACATGATAATCGATTATTGTGTTGTTTTGGAAATTCCGGTTTACACTGTCTTAACATAATCGATTATCAACATTAACATAATCGATTATTTCTGTCCAGCTTTGAAAGACATGTTTAAAATTCATTTTGGCTAAAATGAAAATGTTTGAAATCATTTTGTTTGAAGTATTTGAAATATGATTTGATAAAATGATTTTATGCATATTTATGATGACCTATTGTTGAGCCAAAAGACGAGATAACTTTAAACGTTGCTCTTACATTTGTTCTACCTAACGACCTATGCCTTGGGTCTTCGGTCTTGAACTTTTGAGCTCGTCTTTGGCTTGTCTATGCAATTCCGTCATCAATATGCTTCTCGGCATTGTTTGTCATATAATAACTTTGTTTGACACTCGTCTTCATTGTTTGTCATTCATCGACTTCGTTGTTTGTCATTCATCAAAACCTATACCTGAAAATCATGCTAATACAACCAAAGCACATATATCATAGATAGAATGATTTTCTACAAATTGTTCACTTCTTTCACAATTCTAATAACAAATGACAACACGGTCATGCTCGACTTGGGCGCATAGGTAACCGCCACCATACCTATACACCGACTCCACATAGCACATTGCAATTAACAACCTAATCCTATTCCCTCAAGCCAAAGTTAGATCGAACATGTACCTCGAAAGCTTCCAACTCAACTCACGCTTCTATAATAGCTTTACCCCTTGAATTCGCTTAAAAACGATCGAATCTAACAACAATTTACTCAAATGTATCAACAAATGCTAGTTAAATCAATTTGAATGCATAAGAATGAAATTCCAAAAGTTTTATCCAAAAATTCACAAAACGCCCCCAGGCCCATGTGGTCAAAACCAGAGGTTCGAACCAAAAACGGGTTACCCATTCCCCTACGAGCTCATATCTATAATTAGAATTGAGATCGCGCCTCAAATCGAGGTCCAAAAGCTCAATATATGAAAAATCTAGCTTCTACCCAAACCTCAATTTTTTACCCACGAAAGCTTTGATTTAGTGAAGAAATCATGTTAGATGATGATAAGTATTGAATAAAACAAGTAAAAATGGGCTTATAAATTATTTGGGGACGGAAGAGTTGAGAGAAAACCTTCAATGAGGGTTTTGGGTATTTAAATTATGAAAAAGAACTTTGGAATCGGTTAAGTATATTATGTGCAGACACGGACCTCGCAATTGCGAGATCAAATTCGCAGTTGCGAACTGATTATCAAAGAAGGGGACCTCGCAATTGTGAGATAGAATTGGCAATTGCGAACTGGGCTGGAAAAAGGCGGACCTTGTATTTGCGAGAGGGTGTTCGCAAATGCGAACCTGGGCTGGAATGGGGAAAGGTCGCAATTGCGAAGAATCATCGCATTTGCGATGACTAGAGCTCACATTTGCGATTAGCTGGACCTGGACCTCTTTGGAAAATGCGAACCAAGCTTTGCAATTGCGAAGCCTGCAGGTCTGGAACACCAGAAACAGGTTCCAACCATGCAAAATGAACTCGACACCTACTCCAAATCTCTCCCGAAATCTCGGGGCTCAAACCCAAATATGCTCACAACCTCAAAAGCATCTTACGAACTCGCTCGTGCGATCAAATCGCCAAAATAACATCTAAATCAAAGAATCAACCTCCAAAACTCATGATTTTCATTTCAAGTTCAAAACTTTCAAACTTTTCCACTTTAGTCCAATACATGTCAGACTCGGACTCCCAAGTCGATGCCTCGGGAGGCTGACCTCTCCACCGAACACGCACCGAAGAAAAACTCCGCGACCTCAACTGTCGAACATGCCGGTCTAAAATAGCCACCGGCTCCTCCTCATATGATAGATCCTTGTCCAATTGGGCAGTACTGAAATCTAACACGTGGGTGGGATCGCCGTGATACTTCCGAAGAATGTACATGAAAAAGTGGATGCACAGCTGACAAGCTAGGCGGCAATGCAAGCCTATAAGCCACCTTCTCCACATGGTCAAGAATCTCAAATTGGCCAATATACCTAGGGCTTAGCTTGCCCTTCTTCCCAAACCTCATCATACCCTTCATAGGCGACACATGGAGCAATACTCGCTCACCACCCATGAAAGCAACATCCCTGAATAATCCTGAATAATCTTGACCTTATCCAAGGCCTCCTGTACCAAATTCGCAGCCAATAACCGAGCCTCTCCTGGATCAAACCATCCGACTGGAGACCGACATCGCCTACCATACAACGGGGCCATCTGAATACTAGACTGGTAGCTTTTGTTGTAGGCAAACTATGCTAATGGGAAGAACTGGTCCCACGAGCCTCCAAAATTAATAACGCAGGCTCAGAGCATATCCTCAAGAATCAGAATGGTCCTCTCGGACTGACCATCCGACTGGGGTGAAATGTTGTACTTAAATGGACCTGGGTACCCTACTCATGTTGCACCTCTCTCCAAAAATACGAAGTAAACTACGGATCCCAATCCGAAATAATAGATATGGGCACCCCATGAAGGCGAACAATCTCCCAGATATAAATCTCTGAATACATCTCGGATGAATAAGTGGTGCCAACTGCGATGAAATGCGCTGACTTAGTCAGCCTATCAACAGTAACCCATATAGCATCAAACTTCTTCCGAGTTATAAGAAGGCCCGTAACAAAATCCATAGTGATTCTCTCTCACTTCCACTCGGGAAGCTCAATCCTCCGAATATAACCCACCAGGCCTCTGATGCTCGCACTTAACCTGCTGACAATATAGATAACGAGCCACATATGCAACAATGTCTTTCTTCATTCTACGCCACCAATAATGCTATTTCAAATCCTGATACATCTTCGCGACGCCCGGATGAATAAAATATAAAGAGTTGTGGTCCTCCGCTAAGATCGACTCTCGAATACCATCAACATTGGGCACACAAACTCGCCCCTGCAACCTTAATATGCCATCATCTCCCAAAGTCATCTCCTTGGCACCTCCCCTCTACACCGTGTCTCTCATGACACATAAATGGGAATCATCAAACTGCCGCTCCCGGATACGCTCCATCAATGAAAAACGAGCAACCGTGCAAGCTAACACTCTACTGGGCTCAGAAATATCCAACCTCACAAATATATTGGCCAAGGCCTGAACATCCAAGGCAAGCGGTCTCTGGCTGACCGGAATGTATGTAAGACTACCATGCTGGCGGACTTTCTACTCAATGGATCGGCCACCACATTGGCCTTCCCTGTGTGGTATAAAATATAAACATCATAATATTTCAACAACTCCAACCACCTCCAACAACAACAACAACAACAACAACTACCCAGTATAGTCCCACAAAGTGGGGTCTGGGGAGGATAATATGTAGACGAGCCTTACCCCTATCCGAAAGGGCATAGAGGTTGTTTCTAATCGACCCTCTGCTCAGTGAAGGAAAGGAACAAAAAAAAACAAAAGAGCATTAGTAACTCCAACAGAAATAGCTTAAATAACTATTTAAACATAAGAAACATAAATAAAATAGCATGCAATAATATCATACAGTAACTAGCATAAATAACTACCATAAGGGAGACACAAGCCAAAACACAAATCATCTATGGATAGCCCTGCCAAGCCTCACCCAACCCCAGGTGAGGAGTATGAAAAACTCGAGGAGCCCCTATCCTACAACCCTGATACTAGACCTCCAGACCAGACCTTACTATCAAGGGTCATATCCTTGGAAAACCCGCATTCTAGTCATGTCATCCCAAATCACCTCTCCCCAATACTTCTTAGGCCTCCCTCTGCCTCGCCGAACGCCGACAATGGCATGCCGCTCACAACTCCTCACCGGGGCATCAGAACTTCTCCTCCGCACATGCCCGAACCACCTCAGCCTCGCTTCTCGCATCTTTTCATCTACCGGGGCCACCCCCACCTTCTCTCGAATAACTTCATTCTTAATCTTATCTAACCTGGTGAGACCACAAATCTATATGACCATCCTCATCTCCGCAACCTTCATTCTCTGAATATGAGAGTTCTTCACGGGCCAGCACTCCGCCCCATACAACATTGCAGGTCTAACCACATCTCTATAAAATCTCCCCTTGAGTTTATGTGGAACTGTCTTGTCACACAGGACTCTTGATGCAAGCCTCCACTTTGACCACCCCGCTCCTATACGATGAGTGACTTCCCCGTCAATCTCTCCATCCCCCTGAATCACCGACCCAAGATATCTGACACTGTCCCTCTTGGCGATGACCTGAGATCCAATCATCACGTCCCTGCCTACTTCGCTCGGCTCGGCGCTAAACTTGCACTCCAGGTATTCTGTCTTAGATCTGCTTATTTTGAAACTTTAGACTCGAGAGTCTGCAACTCCAACCACCTCCGATGTCTCAAACTCAACTCTTTCTGCTTGAACAAGTACTGAAGGCTCTTGTGATCCGTATATACCTCACACGTCACACCATACAAATAATGCCTCAAGATCTTCAAGGCATGAACAATAGCTGCCAACTCTAACTCATGAACTGGGTAATGCTTCTCGTGGATCTTCAATTGCCTCGAAGCATAAGCTATGAACTTGCCGTTCTGTATCAACACTGCGCCAAGTCTGATGCGGGAAGCATCACAATACACAATATAAGGCCCGGATCCTGTGGGCAAAATCAATACCGGTGCCATAGTCAGGGCTGTCTTGAGCTTCTGGAAGCTCGCCTAGCACTCATCTGACTACCTGAACTGGGCACCCTTCTAAGTCAATCTAGTAATCGGGGCTGCGATGGATGAAAACCCCTCCACAAAACATCTGTAGTAACCAGCTAACCCCAAGAAGCTCTGAATCTCTGTAGCTGAAGCTAGTCGAGGCCAGTTCTTAACTCCATCTATCTTCTTCGGGTCCACCTGAATACCCTCTGCTGATACAACATGATCCAGGAATGCTACTAAACTCAACCAAAATTCGCACTTTGAGAATTTTGCGTACAACTGGATATCCTTCAGATTCTGAAGAACCACTCTGAGGTGATGGTCATGCTCCTTCTGACTGCGGGAGTATACCAAGATATCATCAGTGAATACAATGACAAATAGATCTAAGTAAGGCCTGAACACTCGGTTCATCAACTCCATGAATGCCGCCGGGGCATTAGTCAACCCAAAAGACATGACAAAAAACTCATAATGCCCATACCGAGTACGAAATGATGTCTTGGGGACATCATACGCCCTAATCCTCAGTTGATGATAACCAGACCTCAAATCTATCTTCGAGAACACCTTAGCACCCTGAAGCCGATCAAACAAGTCGTCAATCCTCGGCAGTGAATACTTGTTCTTTATTGTCACCTTGTTCAACTGCCGGTAATCAATGAACATCATCATCGACCCGTCCTTCTTCTTCACAAACGACACTGGTGCACCCCAAGGTGATACACTGGTTCTAATGAAACCCTTATCAAGCATCCAGAAGCTGTTCTTTCAACTCTGGCAGGGCCATACGATATAGCGGAATAGAAATAGGCTGAGTGCTAGGAGCCAAATCAATACATAAGTCAATATCCCTGTCGGGCGGCATACCCGGCAAGTCTGAAGGAAAAACCTCAAGGAACTCTCGAACAATTGGGACAAAGTCGATAGATGGGACCTTTGCGCTGGATTCGCGAACATACGCTAAATATGCCAAACATCTCTTGTTGACCATACGTCGAGCCTTGACAAACGAAATAACACTACGGGTGGCATGGCCTGGGATCCCTCTCAACTCAAGTCGGGGCAAGTCTGGCAAGGCCAAAGTCACGGTCTTGGCGTGACAATTTAAGATGGCATGATACGGGGACAACCAATCCATCCCCAATATGACATCGAAGTCTACCATGTCTAGGAGCAATAAATCGACACGGGTCTCAAGACCCTCAAATACCACTATACAAGAACGATGCACTCGGTCGACCTCTATAGAATCACCAACCAGTGTGGAGATATATACAGGAATACCCAGAGACTCACTAGGCATAATCAAATAGGGTGCAAAATAGGATGACACATAAGAATAAGTAGATCCCGGATCAAATAATACCAAAGCACCCCTGTCACAGACTAGTATAGTACCTGTAATCACAGCATCAGATGACTCGTCCTCCAGCCTGGCTGGCAATGCATAACAGAGGGGCGTCCCCCACCTCCCTGAACTGCATCTCTAGGATGATCTGTTGGGGGCTGACCCCTACCTCTGGCTGTCCGGGCTCCACCTCTACGGTCTCTTCCTCCACCTCTATGATCCCTACCCCCGCCTCTAGCTGGCTGGGCGGCATGTGGATCACCTGCTGCCTGAATTGTAGGGCAAGGACCCTGTTTCTGAGAACTACTCGAGGCTCGAGGGCAAAATTTGACAACATGACCTGAGTCACCACAACCATAACATGCTCTCGGCGGTTTAGTCTGCTGGCCCAGTCGACCGGTATGTCCTCCCCTGAAGCTCTGAAGTGGCGGTGCACTGATGGGGGCTGGTGGTGCACTGAAAGGCTGCTTATCTGAATAATACTGCTGATGGCTACCACTGCCTGACCTACCATGAAAAACCTGAAGTGCTGACTGGAAAGGTCTCGGGGGATGGCCGTTGACATGGAAATCTCTACTTCCAGATGAGGTGCCACTAAATATGCCAGAATGTCGAGGCCTCTTGTCTGAACCCTGACCACCTCCTCGAGCCAAAGCCATCTCTACTCGGCGGGCCGCATTGGCCGCCTCCTAAAAAGTAATGTCACTGCCTACCCATACTGTCAACTATAGGCGAATGGGCTGAATCAATCCACCAATGAACCTCCGGACCCTCTCCCGATCAGTAGGTAGTATCACTACTGCATGGCGTGGCAAGTCAACAAACCTGGTTTCATACTGTGTAATTGTCATGGAACCCGGATGAAGATGCTCAAACTGTCTGCGAAGTGCCTCTCGCTGAGTGACGGGGAGAAACTTCTCCAAAATAACTCTGCAACCTGATCCCTTGTCAAAGCTGGGGATCCTGGTGGTCTAGACAGACAATAATCTCTCCACCACGTCTTGGCGGAACCCACAAGTCTGAAAGTGCAAAAATCGACCCCATTGGTCTCCAATATCCCTATAGTCCTGAGGATCTTATTACAACTTAACAGAAAATCCTAGGGATCCTCCGATGAAACACTGCTGAAAGTGGTAGTGAAAAGTTTGGAGAACCGATCAAGTCTCCACAAAGCATCCAAAGACATGACCGACCCATCTTCCACCTGAGCTGTAATACCCGTCTGAGCTGCCACTGCGAGCTGAACCAAAGGGAACCTGAGTCTGGGGAGCTACCTGCTCCGGAGTACGTGTAGCAGGAGTCTGAAGCCCTCCTCCAGCCTGAGAAGTGGTTGGTGCTACTGGCAGCAATCCCGCTCTGGCCACACTATTTATAAAGTCTGCTATGCGGACAAGGGCATCCTGAATATCCGAAGAAAACATCACTCCTTCTTGGGACCTGAGCTGGGCCCACTGGAGCTGGTGGAGCTAAAACCTCCTCATTAAACTCAATATGAGGCTCCACCTCTAGAACTGCTGCCTGGGGCTGAGCTCTGCCCCTGTCACGGCCTCTGGCACGGCCTCGCCCCCTGACCCTCGTGGGAGCTGCTGTTAGGGGCTCGGGCTGCTGTGCGGAAGAAGAAGACGCACGTGTTCTCGCCATCTGCGAAAGAACCGAGTAGAACGACAATCAATACTTTAGAAACAAAATCGCACGACAAGAATGAAAGTGAAACTTTCCTAACTTAGTAGCCTCTCGGTAATAAATACAGACGTCTCTGTACCGATCCCTTAGACTCTACCGCGCTTGTCTGTGAGTTGCGAGACCCAAGTACCTAGTACTCTGATACCAGCTTGTCACGACCCGGATTTATCCACTATCGGGAGTCGTGATGGCGCCTACAGTCAAAGCTAGGCAAGCCAACCATTATAAACATTTCCAGAAAATTTAAATCTAAAGCAAATTAAATGCTAAATTAATTAGTTAAAACATGCGGAAGACGTCTAATAATAATAAAGAAAACAATATGCGAAAGACTAACAACCAATCTCTACCCAGCATCTGGTGTCACTGCTCACGGACAACTAAAGAGTGCTAAAAATAATAGTCTGAAAGAAGTACGTAGCATGTCTGTTTGATACAATTTAACAAACTGAAAGGGAGAGTTAGAGGAGACTCGGGGCCCGCGAACGCCTGCGAACTACCTCATAGCCTCTGGACTAAGGGATCACTCCCGGTCTAATGCTGCGGTCTATAAACTGGGTCCTGACCCGTGCACAAAACGGCACAGAAGCGTAGTATCAGCACAACCGACCCCATGTGCTGGTAAGTGTCCGGCCTAACCTCGGTGAGGTAGTGACGAGGCTAACTGGACCTACCATAAACAACCTGTACAGATATATACGATAACAAAAAAAAAAGGAAAACAAGAATTTAAACAACAAAAAGGGAGGGGACATGCTAGGCGGAATAGCAGTTCAATTATAACTTGTACAATTAAGAGATGGAACTGAATAGATAATACTTAAACAAGAAAACCAATGAATCAACGGCTACACGGCATCACCCTTGGTGCTTTTACTCTCATTCTTTACCAAAATAGTCAAGTATAATGCACGGCATCACCCTTCGTGCTTTTACTCTCATTTCTCACCAAGAATGTCAAATACAAGGCACGACATCACCTTTTGTGCTTTTACTCTCGATAAACAGTGCACGACACCACCCATCGTAATTTTACTCTATTCCTCACCCAGTTAGTGGCACCACTACATCTCGTGGAGGAAATCAATATATACCACTCCATCTTGTGGAGTAAATCAATAAATACCACTCCATCTTGTGGAGGAAATCAATAAATACCACTCCATCTTGTGGAGGAAATCAATATATACCACTCCATATTGTGGAGGAAATCAATAAGTACACGGCATCACCCATCGTGCTTTATTGCTCATCCTCACCCAAACAATAATCACAATTAATGAGAAAAGGAGTAAACAACAAGATTAACCATCCCGGCAAGGGAGAACAATGCAAAAACAAGTCTCGGAAAGGGAAACAATTTAACAACAAGTACCGGCAAGTGAAACAGTATAGCAACAAGTCCCGGTAAGGGAAACCGTATAACAACAAGTCCCCGACAAGGGAAAAACGCCAACAACTCATCTCTAGTTCATTTACTTATCATCTTACACTTCATAACTCTTATAACAAGAATTTATCCCAATTGTTCACTTCTTTCACAATTCTAATAACAAATGACAACATGGTCATGCTTAACTCGGGCGCATAGGTAACCGTCACTATACCTATACACCGACTCCACATAGCACATTGCAATTAACAACCTAATCCTATTCCCTCAAGCCAAAGTTAGATCGAACACTTACCTCGAAAGCTTCTAACTCAACTCATGCTTCTAGAATAGCTTTATCCCTCGAATTCGCTTCAAAACTGATCGAATCTAACCAAAATTTACTCAGATATATCAACAAATGCTAGTTAAATCAATTTCAATGCATAAGAATGAAATTCCCAAAGTTTTATCCAAAAACTCCCAAAACGCCCCCAAGCCCATGTGCTCAAAACCCGAGGTTCGAACCAAAACCGGGTTACCCATTCCCCCACGAGCTCATATCTATAATTATAATTTAAATCGGACCTCAAATCGAGGTCCAAAAGCTCAAAATATGAAAAACCTAGCTTCTACCCAAACCTCCATTTTTAACCCATGAAAGCTTTGATTTAGTGAAGAAATCATGTTAGATGATGACGAGTGTTGAAGAAAACAAGTAAAAATAGACTTACAATTGATTTGGGGACGGAAGAGTTGAGAGAAAATCGTCAATGAGGGTTTTGGGTTTTGAAATTATGAAAAAGAACTTTCAAATCGGTTAAGTATATTGTGTGCAGACACGGACCTCGCAATTGCGAGATCGAATTCGAAATTGCGAACTGGGCATTAAAGAATGGGACCTCGCAATTGCGAGATGGAATTCGCAATTGTGAACTGGGCTGGAAAAAGGTGGACCTCGCATTTGCGAGAGGGTGTTCGCAAATGCGAACCTCATCTGGAATGGGGAAAGGTCGCAATTGCGAAGAATCATCGCATATGCGATGACTGAAGGAAGACAGGAGACTTCGCATTTGCGAAATAGAACTCGCATTTGCGAGATTAGCTGGACCTAGACCTCTTTCGCAAATGCGAACCTGCAGGTCTGAAATACCAGAAACAGGTTCCAACCATGCAAAATGAACTCGATACCTACTCCAAATCTCTCCCGAGCCCTCGGCGCTCCAACAAAATATGCTCACAACCTCAAAAACATCATACGAACTCGCTCGTGTGATCAAATCGCCAAAAAACATCTAAATCAAAGAATCAACCTCCAAAACTCATGATTTTCATTTCAAGTTCAAAACTTTCAAACTTTTCCATTTTTAGTCCAAAACACGTCAAACGACGTCCGTTTTTAACCAAACTTTACAGATAGCGCTTAACGCCCATTTAAGACTTGTATCGGACATCAGAACCAAAATACGAGCCCGATACCATCACCTTTTGCTCATTTTTCTAATTCATTTTCCTTAAACATTAACAGAAATCAATTAAACTGAGAAATTGTTTTCTCGGGCCTGGGACCTCGGATTTCGATTCCGGGAATATGCCCGGGTCCGAAATTTAATTACGGGCCCTCTGGAACCGTCACATCACAGGTCTGGGTCTCTTTACCTAAAACGTTGACCAGAGTAAACCATAGCAATATTGGTATCAAAAATTCATAGTTTCTAACACAAAATTCAAATATTTTCACATAAAAATATTCCGGTTTCGCGCTCGGACTGCGCATGCAAATCGAGGCAACCCAATATTCAATGCCTCAAAAGAGCAAGGAAAGGGAGAATTACGGTGATGACTCCTTTGGGTCTTCACAAATATCCTTCTATAGCATAATCTCACTAGTGCATTTATTTCAGGCATGGAAAATGTACAAAGTGGCAAATTATTACAGCTAGTAGACCCTGTGTTAATTGGAGAATTTTGTGGCGATGAAGTTGTCCGATTCTTGAAGATTGGCCTACTTTGCATGCAAGAAATCGCCAGTCTCCGCCCCCAAAATGTCTGCAGTCAATCAAGATGCTAAGCAGTACCAATTATATGGAATTAGAGGACATAAAGATTACTCAGCCTGGAATTCTTGCTGATTTGAAGGATGTTAAGATAGGTCAAAAGCAATCTTCTAACAGTTTTTTCTCTAATGCTGTAGCTATAGCTAGAAAGTGTTGGTACAAAGTGTATATTTCAAACACAAACTTGGCCAACTTTTTTTGAGAAGATATAAAGTAATGTGGTTTTGAAGAGACTTGACGTAACTAGTAAAGTTGTTGCTATGTGATCTGGACGTCACGAATTTGAGCCGTGGAAACAGCCTCTTGCAGAAATACAGGGTAAGGCTACATACAATAGACCTTTATGGTGTGCCTTTTTCTGGATCTCGCGCATAGCGAAATCTTAGTGCATCGACTTTTTTAGGCTTTGAAGAGACTGAAATGAAAATGCTCTGAACAGTTAGGTCTTTCTTCTGACTTATTTGTTTTTTAGCCTTTATTTGAATATTTAGTTCCATAAGCTGCAGATATTATCCCTGGATAACAAACAAGGATGTTAATTTAAAGATTTGAGGGGCCAAATAATTTTTTTCTTTAATTATATTATTTCCTAACACTATTTAAATATTTTTAACTGTAAAAGAGTTGTGATTTTAGTGTTGTTCTTTATTTAAGTCAGAAAAGATGTAAATTTTATTTGAAGGCTTAATATATCTTCCTCCCCAAATCGATATCACTTTCACGCTTTAACTCTACGGGTGACTCGTTCTATATATTTATGTGAAAGTTAAATTTTTTTTTTGGTCAAAACCCTGTTATTTAGTACAGTACAGAGAAGCTCTTGAAGCGGATATTTGACGTAACTGATAAATTTGTTGGTATATGACCAAGAAGTTGCAAGAGCCGTGGAAACAGTCTCTTGTAGAAATACACGGTAAGGATGCGTATAATAGAAAATTTTAAAGTTCGGCTTTTCTCCGATCTTTGCGTATAGCGGAAGCTTCGTGCACCGGGCTCTCTTTTTTACAAAGAAGCCTTGCTCAATCCAGTATTATTATTGAAAACAGAAGAAGGAAATTTACAATGGAAAGAAAAACAAAAGTAGGAAATGCAACCAAACAAGAAGAAAAGCTTCAAAATGACAATGTTTGGCACATTTAAATTAAGTGACAAACCACAAAGCAAACAAAAGCACAATTTAAAGAGGGCATCTCCACCAATACCACTATACAATTTTGACCATTTAATAATCATTCCATCTCCTTAAATAGCTCTAGATTCTTATCATTTAGGCATTGCTCCTGAATGAGCCAAGTGCTGTAACTGCTCCAGCTCTCAAAATGTATTGGCGATATAATGCAGCAATTGCAGCACCAATAAAAGGTCCAACCCAGAAAATCCACTGTCACATTAAAAAGGCAAAATTACTATTTACCAATGTATATTTATGTTAAATAGAATAAAAACCAAAGGATGTGCAATTCTTTGTTAAAGTAAAATTGCTTACTTGGTCATCCCAGGCTTTGTCTTTGCCATATATGACTGCAGCTCCAAAACTTCTGGCTGGATTAATACCAGTCCCAGTAATTGGGATTGTGGCCAAGTGAACCATGAATACAGCAAATCCAATTGGAAGTGGTGCCAATACCTTAATTCAATTACAAATATCATTAACTTCTTCAACTCAAGTTACCAAAAAGAAGCATTAAAAAATAGAAATTAACTTACATACATTGACTATGTAAATAACTATCGATGTAATTTAACTTGTTGTAGCAAGTTGTCTGTCTTATTCTTTAAAAAATTAGTTGGCTCCACTTATTACGAGCAGTAGAAGGGGAGTCTTGACTTAACTAGTAAAATTGAGTATTGTTACTCTTGCTGCCGACTGCCGTTGAGATAAATTTGACCCCTTCATCTCTTCCCGTCTTTTTGCCTTTATTCATTCATTACAATGAGAAATTTCCACTGGATTTATTATTCTTCCTTACCTTTCAATCTGGACTTGCATGCGTTCCGCATATGACTATTTCGAGTGGGCAAAGAAAAACATCTACCTTGGCAACATTATTGACTGGTATATCCATCTTCCTAAACAGGATTTTCTATGAGGTAGAGGCCCGGCTGTTTTTGGGGAAGAAGAAAGTACCGGATTAAGTATGCTTTGTTGCAATGTGATTAGTATGTTACGTGTTCAAGCCGTAAAAACAAGCTCTTGCAAAAATGCAGGTTAAGGTTGCATAGCGGGAACTTAGTGCATCAGGCTGCCTTTTTTTTATTACGAGCAATCACTTGTAATTATCTTTTAAATGACCAGATAGTATAAAAATTTCATTACGCCAGTGTATATAAGTTAAATTCAAGAAAATGTAAACTAGATTAGTAGATATAGTGATGCAAAATTGTACTTACAGGATCATGGGAGTCTGGCATTTCTCTTGGGGTCAGTGGCAGAGAAGACAGTATAAACAAGGACAAAAATGCCAATGATTTCAGCAGCTAGTCCAGTGCCAGTGCTGTAGCCTGGTGCAAGCTCATTGGCACCACCACCATAATTAACATAGTAAGCCTTCTGAAATGCCTTGACCAAATCACAACCACAAATGGCTCTATAAAAGGACCATTTTCCAAGTTCCTCTGCAACAATATGTGGTGCTGGAGGTGGATCTTGGTAGTCCTTATTAGGGGCATATAGATCAGTGCCATACTAAATGTCCTTAGCCATTTTTACACTCTAAATGCAAAATAAGATTATGCTAATCTTGAATAATGTTAGTCTTGAGAGCTCTTAGATGGAAATATATAGAATTGATTGTGGTGGAGTGAGTGAGGAGAATTTATATAGAGGGTTTGGACTTGAGTGGAGCATTAACTTAACTCATTCCCTGCCGCCCCATTTTACCTTTTGTTTTTTGAATTTCTATTCTTTTCACTTTCATGGTGAACATACCCCACTTCTAGCTAGAGGCTATTAGAATATGAGTTACGAATTCGGCTGAATTTATTAGTTTTACCTCAAATTTTGTATTTGTCTTTAATAATAATTTAGAATCCAATAATTTAAAATGATTAGAATTCTGAATTCATAAATTTTAAATTCTAGTCCTACGTCTAGCTAGAGGGTCTAGAAGGGCGAGGAATGCTAATTATCCATACAGTCATTACTCATTAGTAATAATGTGTGCATTTGGACTTGATCTAGTTATATATAGTTTAGGTATATCAATCAATACTGAACAACAATCGCACCACTTGATACAGATGACTTCTTTTTTTTTTTTCGCCAGACTATGTCTTGACCTCTGATCGAGCTACAAGGAGACAGGCCATAGGCTGTTAGGCGCGGATCAACAATGCTACAAATTTTTTCGAAAAATTATAAAATACAAGGCAACTATACAATATAGTCTATGTGTGTATACATAGAGTGTGTAAAGACAGAAATTAGCCTCTCATCAATTAAAAAAAATAGTTTTGTGTATAAAGTATTTCTCATTCACACAGAGTCCGAGAAAGGATTACATTCAAAGTGTGTCATGTAGACGGCTTATCCTAATAATACAAGCATCGGTTGTTGCATTTACATCTTGAATCCATGACCTATATATCGCGCGAATACAACTTTACCTGCTCATCAATATAATACTTTAATATGAACAAATTATATATATATATATATATATATATATATATATATATATATATATATATATATATATATATATATATATATATATATATATATATATATATATATATATATATATATATATATAAAATTAATGCTAAAGTGAACCGACCATTTTTATACATCATGAATGATCAACCACAAATTTTATTTCATGGTGGCTTACGCCACCGTCCAATCCAACCCAGCCCACAATTGTAATTACCACTAATACAATGCCATGTCAACAGCCGCCATACTACAATCATTTGATTTTATTATGGATTAATATACTCCTATGTGTTTAATTTGGGCAATATCATGACATTGTCTATCCCACTTGATAAAGAACAAAAAGGAAAGTATTGCCATTTTAAATGGTTATAGGATTGCCATGTGTAGAGCAAGTAAGGATCATTCTAAAAGTGGTAATGCTGCTTTTGTTGACTCTATTAATTGGACGGTTATCTATTATATTTCTCTAATGAAACCTCATTTTGAGTGTGGAAATGGTGTAGTGAACCCACTTTTGGCAATTATTTTAAGTATTTGTCTTCTGTTTCATGATTCAAAATTACGAATGGATTTGGTACTTTCCTTGTCGAATTTTATACGACGTTAGCAATTATTGTGGTTGTTGAATTTATAATGGTTATATATATTGTGGGGAAAATTATGTAGTATAGTCACTTTCAAAATAATAATATGTAGAATATATGTATTTTTTTACATATTAATGTACGATATACATATAATATACATATGTTATACATAATCGGTTATACATTTTTTAAATTATATTTGGCTAGCAAATATAATTATTTTTGGCCGACAGATTAGATGCGTAACTTGTCCTATATTGTATTAGTCAACAATAGCAATGACATTTTTTTATGTTTTAATTTGTACAGTAACTTTCATGAGTCCATTTCTCCTATGGAATTAGTACAAATTGTCTATGAAAGTCACTTCACTTTATTTGTAACTAGAAAGTCGTTAACTCAAAAGTTACTCGGCACTTTTAGGGCATTATTAAACGTTATTTTTCATATTTCTTTTCAGCCCAACCATTTAAAAATAAAAAAATCCATTTAAACCATGACTCAACCGGTCCATGACCCGACTCATTTTCTCTTATTTCTAATATAAAGAACATAAATATTGCTTTGCTATAGTGTATTATGATAGTTCTCAATATTAATTATACTGAATGTATACATTGGTTTAAGCAAAGTATTAAATAAAGAATAAGAAATTAATCTTAACTGATGATAGGGACTCCTAGAGTTTTTCGTACGCCTCATCCGGGGTTGGGTGTGGGTCAGCAGGGTTACCCATAGATGATTTGTGTTTTAGCTGATGTCCCCCCTATGGCTGTTAGTTATGGTAGTTACTGTATGATATTATTGCATGTGATTGTATTTATGTTTCGTATGTTTAGATAATTATTTACGCTATTTCTGTCGGAGTTATTAATGCTTTATTGTTTTGTTTTTGTCTTTGTTTTTGTTTTACTGCTGTTTTTCCTTTTGTCCTATGAGTCGGGGGTCGATTGGAAACAGCCTCTCTGCCCTTTCGGGTAGAGGTAAGGCTTGTCTATATATTACCCTCCCCAGACCCCACCTGGTGGGAGTATACTGGGTAGTTATTGTTGTTGTTGTAAACTAGAGGAGTTAAATTTGAAAGTGAAACAAGAAAATTAGCAGCGTTGAAGTGGAATAAAATAAAAATGAAGAAGGAAAAATGAAAAAAGTTATTTATGCTTGAAATTTTGACCGAGAAATATTAATATAAGAGTAAATTAAAAGGCAATATCGTTGATGTTTTAGAACAAGAACGTGCATTGCTTATAGTAAAGATAATGTTACTACAAGACTATTTCTAGTCGAATGATTTAATACTTTGCTTAAACCAGTATGTCGACAACCAAGATAATTAATAGCAAAGTAATATTTACGTTTTCTATAAGAAAAATAAGAGAAAGTGTGTCGGGTCAAAGAGCGGGTAGAGTCACGGTGTAAATGGATATCTTTTCATTGTATAAATGATTGAGTTAAAAATAATATGAAAATAATATTTAGTATGTGCTAAATGTGTTGAGTGACTTTTGAATTACCAATGTGCAAAGTATGATGAATTTCCGATTACAAAAAGTAAAGTGATTTTCATAAACAATTTCCTTTAGTTCAATAACCTTCTGAGAAATGGACTCTAACTTTCACAGATAAAGGAAATTATTTCTTCCTTTTACAGAAATAAAAGTAATTCCCTTGGAGAAATAATTTTCAATTATTCATGTAATTAAACTAGAATGTTACAAAACTTAGCTTAAAGTAATAAATAAAAAGATAGACAACAAGGTAGAGAGAAATAGAGAAGAGAATATATTTCTTCTATGTATCCAAGTGTATTACAAAATGATTTCTCATCCTCTATTTATAGTACTATATAGAGGTATACTAAAAGAATTCCATAAATATGTCATTAAGCTTTTGAGATCATGGAGGAAGATCATGGGGGAGATCATGGAGGTGTGGGAGTTACAACCATAAGTATTGGAGTAGTGGGAGTTATGGAGATAATGGATAAAAGTAGTGGGTGTTATAGGAGTTATGGACATCCACCATAATCTAATATTTCATAACACTCCCCCTTGGATGTCCAAAGATAATGTGCCTCGTTAAAACCTTAACTAAAATAAAACCCAATGGGAAAAAAAAATTCTAGAAAAGGAAAAAGAGTACACATATCTAACAAAATGCATTTTTGTTGCCTCGTTAAAAACCTTGCAAGGAAAACCCAATGGGACAAAATCTTGTAAGGGAAAAAGAGTGCAATGCGCATTAACTCCCCCCTGAAAAGAGCATCAATTCACATCCTTGAGCCTTCGCATTCCAATCTTGTGTACCAGCTTCTTGAAGGTTGACGTTGGTAGAGATTTTGTGAACAAATCAGCCATATTATCACTTGAAAGAATCTGTTGCATATTGATATCACCATTCTTTTGAAGATCATGTGTGAAAAATAACTTTGGTGAAATATACTTTGTTCTATCTCCTTTTATGAATCCTCCCTTCAATTGGGTTATGCATGCTGCATTGTCTTCATACAAAATCGTGGGTAGTTTGTCACATTTCAAACCACATTTGTCTCGAATATGATGTATTATAGACCTCAACCACACACACTCTCGACTTGCTTCATGAATAGCGATTATCTCAGCATGATTAGATGAAGTAGCCACAATTGATTGCTTAGTCGATCGCCAAGATATGGCAGTGCCTCCACAGATAAACACATAACCTGTTTGAGATCGAGCCTTGTGTGTGTCAGATAAATATCCAGCATCAGCATAACCAACAAGATCAGGACTGCAATTATTGCTATAAAATATGCCCATATCGGTAGTCCCTTTTATATACCGCAATATATGTTTGATTCCATTCCAATGTCTCCTTGTGGGAGCAGAGCTATATCTTGCTAAGACATTAACTGAAAAAGTTATGTCAGGCCTTGTAGTATTTGCAAGATACATTAGTGCGCCAATTGCACTAAGATATGGTACTTCAGGACCAAGTAGCTCTTCATTCTTTTCTTGCGGTCGGGATGGATCCTTATTCACATCAAGTGATCGAACAACCATCGGAGTACTTAAAGGATATGCTCCATCCATGTAAAACCGTTTCAATACCTTTTCTACATAGGCAGATTGATGAACAAAAATTCCGTTTGCCAAATATTCAATTTGCAAACCAAGACATAATTTTGTCTTTCCGAGATCTTTCATCTCGAATTCCTTCTTTAAATAGTCAATTGCCTTTTGGAGTTCTATGGGAGTTCCAATAAGGTTTATGTCATCGACATATACGGCAAGTACAACAAATTCCGATGTTGTTTTCTTTATAAAAACACATGGGCAAATGGCATCATTTATATAGCCTTCCTTTAATAAATACTCACTAAGACGATTATACCACATTCGTCCTGATTGCTTTAGACCATACAAAGATCTTTGCAATTTGACTGAAAACATTTCCAGGGACTTTGAATTATGAGTGTTTGGCATTTTGAATCCACCGGGAATTTTCATGTATATCTCATTATCAAGTGAGCCATAAAGATAGGCAGTAACCACATCCATTAAATGCATGTCAAGCTTTTCAAGGACAGCAAAACTAATAAGATAACGAAAAGTTATAGCATCCATTACGGGTGAATATGTCTCTTCATAATCGCCACGGGGCCTTTGAGAAAATCCTTGTGCAACAAGGTGTGCCTTATATCTTTGTACCGTGTTTTTCTCATTTCTCTTGCGTACAAAGACCCATCTATAGCCAACAGGCTTAACACCATTAGGTGTTTCAACTATAGGCCCAAAAACTTCACGTTTTGCAAGTGAATTCAATTCTGATTGGATTGTTTCTTGCCATTTTGGCCAATCAAGTCTTTGTCGACATTCTCCAACAGATTGAGGTTCAAGATCCTCACTTTATTGCATAATGCTAGATGCAATATTATATGCAAATACATAATCCACCACTATATCCACTCGATTAAAATTTGTCTCAATATCGATTGGATTTATTGATAGTTCCTTATTTTCCTGAGTCTCGGGCTCAATGGATTCTTCATGAATCTCAGAGTTTATTAAATCGTGAATTTCCTCATGAGATTCTTTCGTAGTGTCATTTGATCATTTGCCTTCCTTTTTCTAGGATTTCGATCTTTGGAACCTAATGGCCTGCCACGTTTTAGGCGTGCTTTCGACTCATTAGATATGACACTAGAAGATTGTCCAATAGGGACATCAATACGGATTGGAACATTCTCTGCGGGGATGTGAGATTTTGTTATCCTTTTCAAGTCCGTGAATGCGTCAGGCATTTGATTTGCTATTCTTTGCAAATGGATAATATTTTGCACCTCTTTTTCACAAATAGAGGTATGTGGATCAAGATGAGATAATGATGGATTTTTTCACAAAATTTCCCGTTTGGTTTCATTAACTTCTCCCCCTAATTTTGGGAAAAGTGTCTCATCGAATCGACAGTCTGCAAATCGTGCAGTGAACAAATCCCCTGTCAATGTTTTGAGGTAGCGAATAATGGAGGGCGATTCAAATCCAACATATATTCCTAACCTTCTTTGCGGACCCATTTTGGTGCGGTATGGCGGTGCTACAGGTACATATACTGCGCATCAAAAAATTCTTAAATGTGTATATTGGTTCATGACCCAAAACTAATTGCAACGGGGAATATTTGTGATAATTCGTCGGTCTGAGACGAACTAGCATTGCTGCATGCAAAACGGCGTGACCCCAAACCGAAGTGGGCAGCCTTGTTTTCATGAGTAATGGTCTTGCAATCAACTGCAGACGTTTAATTAAAGATTCTGCAAGACCATTTTGAGTGTGAACATGAGCTACAGGATATTCCACTTTTATCCCAATTGATAAGCAATAATCATTAAATGCTTGGGATGAAAACTCAGCAGCATTATCTAGTCCAATAGACTTAAATGGATTATCAGGAAATTGTGCTCGTAATCGAATTATTTGTGCCATTAATTTTGCAAACGCAAGATTGCATGATGATAATAGGCACACATGAGACCATCTAGAGGATGCGTCTATTAAGACCATAAAATATCTAAAGGACCCACTAGGTGGGTGAATAGGTCCAGAAATATCCCCTTGTATACGTTCCAAAAACGTAGGTGACTCAGTTCCAACCTTTGTTTGTGATGGTCTAATAATTAACTTGCCTTGATAACAAGAAGTGCAAGAAAATTCATTATTTAAAAGAATCTTTAAATTCTTTAATGAATGCCCATATGAGTTTTCTATAATCCGTCTCATCATAATTGATCCAGGATGTCCCAATCGATCATGCCAAAGTACAAAAGTATTGGAATCAGTAACCTTTTGATTTACTGTGGAATGTGCCTCAATTGCACTAATTTTTGTCCAATACAAGCCACAAGATAAAGATGGGAACTTCTCAATAACCCTCTTTTGGCCAGAGACATTCTTTGTAATGATGACGTACTCAAGATTATTCTCATCTATTGTCTCAATATGATATCCATTTTGACGGATATCTTTAAAACTCAACAAGTTCCTCTTGGACTTGGAAGAGAACATTGCATTCTCTATGATAAATATTGTTCCTTTAGGCAGAGTTATAGTTGCTCTTCCGGAGCCTTCAATCAATTTACTACTACCAGAAATTGTAGTAACATCTGCCTTACACATACTTAAATGAGAGAAATATTTCTTCTCTTTGAATATCGTATGTGTGGTACATGAATCAATTAAACAAATATTTTTACAATTGGACGTTGATCCAAGTTTGCTTTGCGAGATATCCATATTTGCTTCCCATGGTTTGACATACAAAAGAAATATACGAAAATAACGTTGCTTAATAATCAAACAATATTTTCAAAATCTGCTGAGGTTAGTCGATTAACTAAATCGGATAGTCGACTAACATGCCTTGCGGAAAAGGTCCAGTTTAATAGAATACATTGGTTAATCGATTATCTGTTATGTTAATCGATTGACTTACTGAAAAATCATTACAAATAAAGCATAAGATGAATGTGTAATCTAAAGTTATATATTTTTATACAGAAAATATAAAATTTGAACCATATCACAATAATAGATAACTTATGTAAACTATGATAATTGTTTATTCATTAACTACTACAAATAAGTAAAAATAAAAATATCAAACTGCTCAATCTTCCTTAACCATGGATCCATCACCGATCAAGTGATCTATTTTCCCCTCAGGGTGCTCAAAGAAGTCTGCCACATCTAAGTGGGTGATGTCAAAATTATTGTTAGAGACAAAATTGGTTTCAGGGCCTTTACTCTTTAGAGATGCTTGATAAAGCTCAACCAAATGTCTTGGTACACGGCAAATTTTTGCCCAGTGCCCTTTTCCATCGCAACGATAACATATAGTTTCTGAACTATTTGCTTTTGGAATCTCATAATTCCATTTCCGCTTTTGGTGGTTATATCTCTTAGGGGGGTGACTAACACCAGGAAAATTTCTTCCTTGTCCACGTCCACGGCTCCACAGAGTTTCAATTTAGAAGTAATTCTAAACATTGCAGAATTATATTCAGAAACAGACTTAAAGTCTTGGAGCCACAGATGAGCCCAATCATATCGTGCTTGTGGCAGAGTGACCAACTTTAAGTTGTGATATCTCCCCTTTAAGCCATTCCACAAGATAAGTGGATCTTTGACTGTGAGATATTCAATTTTCAAACCTTCATCAAGGTGATGGCGCAAGAAAATCAAGGCCTTAGCACAGTCTTGGGTGGATGCATTATTTCTGTCTTTAATGGCGTCTCCAAGACCCATTGCATCCAAATGGATTTCAGCATCCAACACCCATGTCATGTAGTTCTTGCCCGAAATTTCAAGGGCAACAGACTTTCTTTTCATAATGTCAGACATAATTAAAATAAAATTAGGAGGAGAAAAATACCTTATTTTCTCAAAGAGATTCTTGAGATAGTAGAGCTTCGTGCTGATAACGTGTTACAAAACTTAGCTTAAAGTAATAAACAAAAAGATAGACAACAAAGTAAAGAGAAATAGAGAAGAGAATATATTTCTTCTATGTATCCAAGTGTATTACAAAATGATTTCTCATCCTCTATTTATAGTACTACATAGAGGTATATTAAAAGAATTCCATAAATATGTCATTAAGCTTTTGAGATCATGGAGGAAGATCATGGGGGAGATCATGGAGGTGTGGGAGTTACAACCATAAGTATTGGAGTAGTGGGAGTTAAGGAGATAATGGATAAAAGTAGTGGGTGTTATAGGAGTTATGGACATCCACCATAATCTAATATTTCATAACATAGAACATGTTTTAGAAGTAAAACATTTTCAACTATACCAAACGCTTTGTATGGCTTCTAATATTAAGTGGCAAAAATTTCAAGATGTTATCCTCATCGCATCATTTTGATAGCAATGATTCTAAATTCTAAGATAATATCAATAATCTAAAGCATTGTTAGTTCACTGCACATATGGAACAACGTAAAGCTAATAAAAAGCATAATGTACATTATCCCTCTAGCTGGCAATCAGACACCTAAAATACTCTCCGATTCTTCAGCTGGGGCCAAAAACTCCAGTCTCACATCGACTAAACCCTAATTAAGATATATTTTCAGAATGTAATCACATTCTGTAAAAAGAGTTTAGCTTCAGTACACATGACAATGTAAACGGATTTTTACATTATTTGTCATCGTCAAACCCCTCGTTGATCTCTTCTCTGATGGTCTCTAATCCAGATTTATGTGAAGGTTTTCGTCGATATGTTATGAGGGCTGGAGCAACCTCTACCCAAGAATGTATATTTCTAGTTTCCTTTGCCATCTTTAATTGAAATTGTATGTCAAAACCAAAACTAGAGCGGATATAAATCAAATAGTAACCTAAAATTTGGATTTATTTGCCCTCTTTCCTCCTCGCTTAGCTTGTGGAAGAAAGAGAGATCTGAAAATGAGTTGTATTTTTAGGAAGATTATATATATTATTTGATAACTTTGGATCTTTTGATGAATTGAGATCATTTTGGTTGGGCTTTATATAGTTGTTGCGGAAAGGAAAATTAGTGGTAGACTAGTCCTTAAGAAAAGGACAATGCTTCAATCTGGTTCTTGAATTATTCAATTTGAGATTTTTCAGGACTTTTAAATGGCTCACCTTGAAAATAGGAGTTTTTGGCAAAAACCATCCTTAAACTATGGCTGAAACCAAGGGTACATCCTCGTCTTATCCTAGTAAACAAAACATATCCCTCTACTATTTAGAGAGAGTTGCAAGAATCATTCTTCCGTTAAATTTTATCACAAAAAACTAACAGCATCATCAAAAGAGCATGTCCATCATGTGCATTTTCCCCTCAATTTTCCAATATTGTCCCTCCTGCCCGGTCGTCTTCCACCTTCGCCAAAAAGGACTAAGACTTCAAAACTAAAAGTTTCTTTCCATATAAACTTCACACCCAACTATGGTACGATAGTTGGAACTCTCCATTCTCCTGCTATACTATTTCTTGCTTCCTTCCTTTTGGAGAGGAAAGTGCAAAGCCTCTAAAAATAGTGGAAGAGTTTTGACTTTCTAATCAGCAGTATGTATTTTACTGCACATACTGTACGTAGATTTTGATATTCTATCTTTAATTTGAGGTGATGATGCAAGGTTTGTCTTTAAAATGTGACTCCAACTTCGGTTTAGCTCAACTATTGTGAAACCACTCACTCCGACAATTGGAAGAGAACTAATCTAGCATCAAACTTCCACGTTCTTGATATTAGATCTAAACAACAACAATTACCCGGTATAGTCCCACAAGATGGGGTCTAGGTAGGGTAATATGTAGACATGCCTTACCCCTACACGAAAGGACAAAGAGGCTGTTTCCAATCGACCCTCGGCTCAAGGAAGGAAAGGGAAAACAAAAACAAAAAACAAAAGAGCATTAGTAACTCCAGCAGAAACTGCGTAAATAGTTATCTAAACATAAGAACCATAAATAAAATGGCATGCAATAATATCAAACAGTAACTACCATAAGGGGGACACAATCTAATGCACAAATTATCTATGGATAGCCCTATCAAGCCTCACCCAACCCCGGGAAAGGAGTACGAAAAATTCTAGGAGTCCCTATCCTACAATCCTAATACTAGACCTCCAGATTTTTCTATCAAGGGTCATGTCCTCGAAAATCCGCATTCTAGCCATGTCATGCCTAATAACCTCTGACCTCTTAGGCCTCCCTCTGCCTCGCCTCACGCCGACCACCGCCAGTCGCTCACAACTCCTCACCGGGGCATCAGGACTTCTCCTCCGCACATGCCCGAACCACCTGAGCCTCGCTTCACGCATCTTCTCATCCACCGGGGTCACCTCCACCTTCTCCCGAATAACTTCATTCTTAATCTTATCTAACCTGGAGAGTCCGCACATCCAACTAAGCATCCTCATCTCCACAACCTTCATTCTCTGAACATGAGTGTTCTTCACCGGCCAGCACTCCGCCCAATACAACATGGCATGTCTAACCACATCTCTATAAAATTTCCTCTTGAGTTTCTGAGGAACTTTCTTGTCACACAGGACTCCTCATGCAAGCCTCCACTTCGACTACCCCGCTTCTATGCGATGAGTGACATCCCCGTCAACCTCTCTATCCCCCTGAATCACCCACCCAAGATATCTGAAACTGTCCCTCTTGTCGATGACATGAGATCCAATCTTCACGTCCCTGCCTACTTCGCTCGGCTCGGCGCTAAACTTGCACCCCAGCTATTCAGTCTTAGATCTGCTTATTTTGAAACCCTTAGACTCGAGAGTTTGTCTCCATACCTCTAGCCTCTCATTCACACCGACTTTCGTCTCGTCTATCAATACTATGTCATCAGCAAATGGCATACACCAAGGCACATCCCCTTGAATATGTCGGGTTAGAGCATCCATTACCAAGGCAAACAAGAGAGGGCTAAGCGTCGATCCTTGATGGAGCCCCATAACTACCGGAAAATGGTCTTAGTCACCATCCACCGTCTTAACCCTAGTCTTAGCTCCATCGTACATGTCCTTGATTACTCTGACGTAGGCTTCCGGCACGCTCTTCGCCTCCACACACCTCCATAGCACCTACCTTGAGGCCTTATCATACGCCTTCTCCAAGTCGATAAACACCACGTGCATGTCCTTTTTCTTATCCTTGAACTGTTCAAACCTTTTAATTATTCTCATTATAGGTAGAATAATATAACTAACACAAAGGGAATCAGCACCCTCGTCAAAGCTCTGCACAAATAGAAGATTTTAAATGATCATAATATATATACTTCTACCTCAAGGTCGTGCCAATATCTTGTTATCATCTACTTGTTATAAGAAGGCAACTTAAGGAGAAGTTATTTCAGTGTGGGCCATTTTGTTCATTAAATAGCAGCAACTTTTAAGAAGAAATAAGCAGCAGCTATTTCATTCTTCTAGCTTTCTTGAAGAAGAAGAAGTAGAAGAAGGAAGAGGAAACAAAAATTAAGAAGGAAAGAAGAAGATGCGGCAGAAGATAGTAGGAAGAAGTTAAAAATGATGCAAAAATCAGTTGATTGTAAGAAATGTGGGCCACAAGTAGAACTTGCACTCCTTCCTTAATTACTGTGGATATTTTCTTTAATTCGTGTTGTTGGTGTTTGGATCTTTTGATTTCTGATTTTTGTGTTAGTATAATATTGATGGTTTTATATTTAATTATAATCAATGCTTTTGTTGGTGCTAGCTTAAAGGTCTAAAGGTTTAAAGCAGTAAAGGTCCAAAGGTGTTCCAGACTTTCAGTAATTTTGTTATGGGAAAAGAAAGTTTAATTCATCAACAAGAATTTCACTTTTCCAAAATAAAAAATTTCAAATATAAAATGTCCAAAGGCAAATAAATAGGATTAATTTTCACTTCAGTATTTAACTTTTAACCGGTTGAAAGTCAGTCCATAAACGAATTATCAAATTAAATACAAAGAGAAGTTCCTGAAAAAAGAATGTGAGGTGGACAACTTAGAGCCATTTTAAAGGTAAAGAAAACTTATGCCTGGTTGTTAATTTGGAAATCAGCTGAAATTTAGGGGAAAAGGCAATCTTGGAAAAATTTGGAAAAGATGTCCATCATGTTCTTGGAAAAGACGATTGGGAAGCAAGGTCTTTTTGATGATGCTGCTAGTTTTTGTAATAAAATTTAACGGAAGGACGATTCTTGCAATTCTTTAAATAGTACAGGGATGAATTTTGTTTACTAGGATAAGATAAAGATGTACCATTGGTTTGGTCTATAATTTAAGGATGATTTTTGCCAAAAACTCTTGAAAATAGAATGCTTTCATGACTTCTTCCCAGCATAACGTTAAACGATTTTAACTGCTAAAAATTACGTCCAGTGAAGTACGTATATGATGCTCGATTTTGAAGGGAGGAAACAACATCGAATTTTTTGCCCTATCTTCTTCGAATTTCTTTTTTGGGAAAATGGCCAAAATTATACCCCTATTGAAATTAGTCACGTTAATATCACGTTCTACTTTACGGTTAAAATTATTCCTACCGTTAATAAAATATGCAAAATTGTCCATGCCGTTACTAAAGTAGATAAATTTGTACCTAAATCTAACTGATTTCCTACGTGGCAACCGTGACCCCCAAAATAATGTGCCAATTAGGCTTTTTTTACTGGCCCACCCTTTTAATAGCTTGCCCCACTTTATAATAACCCGTCCCAAAAAGTCATCATCCTCATGCTTTCTCTGTAAATAAATTTTTGCATAGTCCACTAAAAGCTTCCGTTGTAAATTTCTTGTTCTCCTCATTTTTTATTTTTCAATTTCCCATATATCCGTATATTGTTTCTATTTGTATCTCGTACCGAATAATGCCAGATAATTTCGTTATTCAAAATTCTCTGGGGTCGGTTTTCTCATCAAAAACTTCACGGCGGGACGAAGAGAGTGGTGGAGCAGTGTGGTGGTTGTCATGGCAGAAGCCGTCGACAATTGTATCTCCATGTGAGATTGAGAAACACAATATTCTTCTATTTAAAATCAAAGGGAATCACCTAAAAATTACAGTCATCAAATTAATTTTCAAAAAACTACACTGATAAAACAAGATATATTTACTCTTCAACAAGTGAACTTTCCGACATATGATTCTATAGAATCTATTTTACGTCATAAATTGGTGAAAGAAGGTGGTTTACTGGTGAAATGGTGGTTGTTTATTTATATTTCTGATACGGGAAGGGAAGGGTCCAAGAAATGGGCATGAGTCAAAAAAATAGGTATGGGTCAAAAAAGTGAGCATGGGTCTCTGCAATTCGAGTTGATATTTGCTTAGTTGACACATTAAATGAGGAGTCCTACTGCCACGTTGGAAATCTGTTAGAGTTAGGGACGATTCTGCATAACGGTAGTAACAATTTTGCATACTTTGTTAACTGATAATTTTCGATCAAAAGTAAAAACAGATATAAACGTGACTAATTTTCAATAGTAGGGGTATAACTTTGGCCCTTTTCCCGTCTTTTCTCTATGGTCCTTCCTAACTCTACTTCTAAAGATCATATGACACTTCTAACTCGCGACTTATTACTCTATCTGCTTCAGTTTATATAATATAACTTTATTCTCTTAAATTTTGTTTCACAACAATGATCCCTTGTTAAATTTAAAAACACTTTTAACTTAAAATTCTCGTTTTAACTTTAATATATATTTTTATAGCCACACAAATGTTATGATATGTTTAATATCACTAACATAATGCAATACTTTATTTTTCCTTAAATGTCGTATCCAGTCAAATGGGATCGGATAAAATGTAACAGAGATGAGAAACATTATTGTAATCTCAAACTATCTACTTTTTCTTTTTCAGGTCATGAGATATCACAGGGGCGGCTCAATGAATTGGGTGGCCTAAAGCTAAATTATAATTAAAGGCCCCTAAAACTATTTTATAAAATCCATATACGAGTGACTAATGAGCCACAAAAGAACTTACTTTATGATCGATAGACTAATCAAACAAGATAAAAATAATAATAGCTAATTCAGATGAGCTAAAATTAGAAAAGAAAATGTTCAAAAACAAAAACATGAAATTGTTGTGCCTAGAAAAAATTAAGATGAAGCAAAAAGGTGAAAAAATATACTAAATAATGAACAAAAACAACAACAACAACAACAATATCAAATTCAGTATAATTTTACGTGTGGAGTCTCGGGAGGGTCAATTATACGCAGACCTTATCCCTACCTCGAATGTAGAGAAGTTATTTTCAATAGATCCAGACTCAACGAAAGATGAAAAGCAATCAATTGCAACAAGCAATAACAACAACAAGATAATAAGAAAACCAAAGAAATAAATCTCGTACTAAATAATGAAATAGAAATAAATTTTCCACAATCTACTTACTCATTAGAATAGTTTCAACAAAGACAAAAAATATAAAAAAATATATTGTCACCTTGAATGGTAATTTATAAATTGCTCCACATTATACATAATGTAAATACTGTCATTATTATTATAATTCTAATAGTAATAAATAATAATTATAATTGTTTTGCTCAAAAGATTCGTACATCTTGTAAGCTAAAAAACAATCAAAAAGTGTTTGGGTAAATCGTAATCAAGTATAATGAGTGCTAGATGGGATTACTTAGCCAAGAATGCGATAGATCTAAAAATACACAAAGCTATAGAAAGCTTAAGTATCAGAGGGAATAATATAGATATAGATTGCTTGATAATAGCAGAGAGAGAGAGAGAGAGAGAGAGAGAGAGAGAGAGAGAGAGAGAGAGAGAGAGAGTAGAGAGATGATATTACTCAGAGTCAAAGCCCATGATCGTTACAAAGGTGAAGGGACCTTTATATATTAGGAGACCTCCCTCGAAATAATCAAAAGAAAAGTACAAAAGTTGGTGGCTTCCTTGTACGAAGGAAGCCAGGCCTTAAACGATATCGTTCTTCTACCTAGTGGACTGGGACGTCCTTGTTTTGGTCGTCCTCGTCTGAGGTGACGCAATCTAGGGACGACATTGTCGTAAAGGATGTGTCTGCTCAGACGGGAACGGGGCGAATCGAATTTTACCCCATACAGTTAGTCCCTCCTTTCGCCGGAGGCGTGCTCGATGGACGTCTTCAATGGACGGATATGTATGCCATATGGCAAGTTAAAGCCATTGACACTTATCTCCTTTTTAGAGTGATGTCAGCGATCACGTGCATCATCATTACTTTTGCTCCCGAGATAGATCAGAGCCTGACATGACGCTTGGATTTCCCGCGCCAACTTCTGATAGATGTCGCTTCGATTTCCATGTATCTTGCCTCTATAAACAGTGGAGCGGTTTGCAATGATGCACCACTCGAACCTTCGAAGTACATTTCTCTCTTGCTTTCATCTTGTTTTCCGGCAACCACTGCTTTTCTCAAGAGTTGTTGTGTGTAAGGGTCTAACTTTGCATTATTAAAACACTATTCTCTATAAACTCGATCATGGTGAAACGGTCTCAAGGCAGTAAGAGGTCCAGAGATAATGCCCCCGCTAGGGTTTCACCCCCCTCCGACGGTGAGGCGGAGCTGGACGGAGAGGATCTCATTCCTCTGTCAGTGGCGAACGTTCATCTGAAAAATATGAACAAAAGAAATGATTTTAGTCATAGAAGCTCACCTCCACCCTGGGAATGTTGTGAATTCACGCTCTCTCACTTGGATGCCCTCAGGATGGCGTATAGGTTTCCTTATCATGTCGATGTAATTCCTGCCGGAGAGGACTATGCCAACGTACACAGGCCTGGGTTCTGTACGTTCTACGAGTATGCATTCCGGATCAGATACAGTTTCTCGCTCAATCTTCTAGCGTAGGAACTTTGTCGCTTCTTCAGGGCGTGCCCGGCTGAACTCACCCCTTACACGTAGGATACTTACCACACATGCGGAGAAATCCGGCTGTGTGGTCACGATCTACCACCTTCTGCAAGTTACCTGAGGGATTCGATGTTGCATGTGACGCGCCGCGATAAGAAGTGCTTCGTGGTTCTGTCTGATGACAAAGCCAACCGTGGCTATTAGAAAAGATTGTTCTACGTACGGACGGAGCATCTGGTGGTTAACCCTGGAGGGTTTCCGGAGGTGTGGAACCCGGAGTGTAAGTATCCCTTTGTGTCTTCTTTTAAGGATTATAGTTATGACGGCTTAGTGTCTCACGACTCTTCTACTTGTTGTTTGCAGTGGCGGCTCATATGCCCGTATATTCCTCGTCCCTTTCTTTTGCGGACGACAATAGGTCGTGGGTGGAGAGGATGATACCGCATGTAGAGGAGTACCGTACTTGGGCTAAATTCTGTAGCAGGCAAAGCCCGACTGGTAACGATCTTCCTTTGTTCTTTCCTTTTTCCTTCTCTTGATTCGAGAGTAGTTTTGTTCGACATATCTTTTCTTTGAAAGGCCGGAGCACCTCTAAGAGGGACAAGAGGAGGAGAGTTGATGCCGGCCTGTCTATGGTGGAGCCGGGCTCTGAAAAGAAGGATGTGCCCATGGAGGGTTCGGCCGAAAGTAGTGCCCTCTCGGCTCCCCAGCAGGAAGGTACGCCGGGAGTGATACCAGAGGCGGCGGCCGAAATAAAGGCGGAAGAGGCATTAGAGGAGGTCCCACTAGTGGCACCTGAGGTCGCTTCCGCAACGAGGTCTTCCTTTGGGGTCGCCTTCGCAGCCGGTGGAGGTGGCTCCTATAGATGAGGAGCCTCTTGAAAGTAGGAGGTGCCAGGTGATCATCGGCAAAGGGATTTCCACCGAGGAGGAGAGGGTACGAGCACCTTGTCGCGAGTCAGGGCGGTAGTTCATGGCCTATGCAATTCGCTCGGCGAGGATCGTTCCCCGGGGGAGGGTAGATGTTGGGGCTGGCCATCCTCCTACTCGGGATTGCGGCTTGTCGGTTGCAGCAGCAGGGACAAGTGCTTCCGCAGAGAGGATGGACAGTGGTAGGATCTCCCCGGCTCATGTTAAGATGAAAGCTGGTAGGTCCACTTGCCGCATTGTGATTCCTAGTGGATATTACCTTTTGATGAACTGTGATGAAGCGGTTGCGGACATGACCCTTCTTTGTGGGGGTGCCGAGGGTGAGGCATTGGCGGCGGTCATTGACAGAGGCCTGTCTCGAAGGGTAGCAGGCGTGGCCTTATAAGTAAATTTTCCTCTCCTTCCCATTGGTGTTATAAGGGTAGTCTACCTGCGTACTAATCCATCCTTTGATATTTTTAAGGTTCTTGTTTTAGAGGTGGAGAGGGGGCGACGCCTGGCGAAGAGGGCGGATGCCCATAAAACATTGTTGCAGAGGTACAAGGGGGTCCGTGAGGCGCATCAAATATTGCCCGACGTGTACAAGTAGGACCCCGAATTTAGGCTATTCCGTGAGGGCCTTATCTAGATGGAGGAGCAACTAAAGAAGAGGCTGGCCGAGTTGGAGAGGGTGGACGAGCACCTCGTGGCCGCGGTCGCCTGGAATACTGACTTGGAGGCTCTCTTTCGGGCAAAGGATGTCGAATTAGAGCTTAACCGTGCCCTAGGGGCTGAGGCTGCTGAACTTCGGGCGCGGGTTGCGGCCTTGACTGTTGAGCTCAGGGCTAAGGAGCCCGAGATCGAGACTCTTGCGCTGGTCACCCCACAAGAGGCTGAGCGCCGGGATTCTCATGACATGTGGGTGTACCATGGTCCCCGGCTAGTTGTGTTTGAAGAGCTCCTGGTAGTTGGTTGGGTCTTCGAGGAAGACATGAATAGTCAGCAGAGTCTAACCCGGGTTGCTCGTGAGGAGGCCGTTTACCTCTCTGACTCGCCCGCTAGAGAAGGATATAACTCAAAAGATATTACTGCCTGGAGTTTTCCACTTGTATTTCTAGTGGTGGTGGTGCCGGTCAGGGAGACGGGGGTTCCTAGGGTTTGCATTTGTACCCTTTTGTTGTAAATGGGGCCTCCTTCTGAGGCCAGACATGTGTATATACTTTTTTGGAAACAATAGAACATACCTTTTTCCACTGTTATTCTTCCTTTGTTCCTTGGAACTTTTGTCGTGTTTGCAACTCGTAGTTTGAAATTTACTCGGTTGTCGCCGGGTTTTCCATTTTTCCGTAGTCGACATCATGTTGACTATTAGCGGCGATGGCCTTAGCCATGTTGGATCACTGGTCTTCGCCAAGGTGATATTGATGGCCTTAGCCATAGAGAATCGAATGGCCTTAGCCATGAAGATGTCGATGACTTTTGTTGTGTAATAGACTTCGACTATCGTCGAGTCTTTCTTTCTACCATAGTCAATATTGGGTAGACTATTAGCGGTGATGGCCTTAGCCATTTTGAATCAATGGCCTTGGCCATGTAGTTGACTTCGACTGTCGTCGAGCCTTTTGTTCTGCCGTAGTCGACATTGGGTCGACTTATAGCGGCGATGGCCTTAGACATTTTGAATCAATGGCCTTAGCCATGAAGATTTTCATGGCTTTAGCCATGTTGAACCGAATGGCCTTGGCCATGAAACTGACTTCGACTGTCGTCAAGCCTTTCGTTCTGCGGTAGTCAAAAATAGTGTCGACAGATAGCGGCGATGGCCTTAGCCATTTTCAATCAATGGCCTTAGCCATGAAGATGTCGATGGCCTTAGCCATGTTGAATCGAATGGCCTTGGCCGTGAAATTGACTTCGACTCTCGTCGAGCCTTTCATTCTGCCGTAGTCGACATTGGGTCTACTTTTAGCGGCAATGGCCTTAGCCATTATGAATCAATGGCCTTAGCCATGAAGATTTCAATGAACTTAGCCATGTTGAATCGAATGACCTTGGCCATGAAATTGACTTCGACTGTCGTCCAGCCTTTCGTTCTGCCGTAGTCGATATTGGGTCGACTGTTAGCGGTGATAGACTTAGACATTTTGAATCAATGGACATAGCCAAGAAGATGACAATGGCCTTAGCCATGTTGAATCGAATGGCCTTGGCCGTGAAATTGACTTCTACTGTCGTCGATCCTTTCGATCTACCGTAGTCGACTTTGGGTCGACTATTAGCGGTGATGGCCTTAGCTATTTTGAATCAATGGCCTTAGCCATGAAGATGTCGATGGCTTTAGCCATGTATATTTTGATGGCTTTAGCCATGTAGATATCGATGGCCTTAGCCATGTTGAATCGAATGGCCTTGGCCGTGGACATCAACTATCGTCGAGCTTTTCGTTCTACCGTAGTTGACATTGGGTCGAGTGTTAGTAGCAATGGCGTTAGCCTTTTCATTTATTAGATATGGTCGTAGCCTTTTCATTCATTTAAGATGGCCGTAGCCTTTTCATTCATTGGAGATGGTCGTAACCATTTCATTCATCAAAGATGGCTATAGCCATTTCATTTATCGGAGATGGAGATGGTCGTAGCCCTTTAAACATTGGAGATGAAGATGGCCGTAGCCTTTTACACATTGGAGATGAAGATGGCCATATCCTTTTACATATTGGAGATGAAGATGGTTGTAGCTTTTACAAATTGGAGATGTCGCTGGTCTAGTCCTTGTATCAGGTCGTGCTTGAGAGCGTATGGAGAGGCTGACGTGATACACTTGTTCCGCAAATATCTCCAGGTGTTACCTTTGTCATCTCGTTATAAACCTCCCCAAGAAAACCAAATTGGGATAAAACTCGAGTGAGGGACAAAGAGTGCGACTTAGGGGACGACTTTTAGAAATGGAAATATTTGAGGTGGGTGACATTCCAGTTGTTCTGGAGTGTTTTTCGTTCCATTGTTTCCAACTGAAATGCCCCTTTGCCAACTGCTGCTGTGATTTTGTAGGGCCCTTTCCAGTTTGTGCCCAATTTTTCTTTACTTGGGTATTTGGAGGCCAATGTCTTGTGTTTGAGGACGTAGTCTCCTACTTTGAGCGGCCTTACTTTTTCCCTTTTGTTATTGTACCTTTCGACTTGTTGTTTTTCAGATACCATTCTGATGTGGGCCATTTCTCTTCTTTCCTCAGCTTCGTCAAGGTCTTGGAGCATATTTGCATCGTTTTCCGCTCAACTAGAGTGTGAATACCTCAGGCTTGGCAAGCTGACTTCAACTGGTATGACCGCATTGGTTCGGTAAACCAATGAATATGGAGTTCCCCCGTGCTGGATTTGGGTGTTGTCCTGTGTGCTCATGACACTTCGGGTAGCAGTTCGGGCCATAGCCCTTTGGCATCCTCAAGCTTCTTCTTTAATGTTCAATATTGTATTGTTGGAGGATTCTCCGTTGGCGGCAGGGTGATATGGAAACGAGAGTATCCTCTTGATGCTCCATTTTTTGAAGAATTCGGTCGTTTTTTGATTGATGAACAATCATCCGTTATCACAACTGATTTCTTTGGGAATGCCGAAGTAGTATATAATGTTCTTCCATATGAAGGCGATGAGCTCCTGTTCGTGTATTTGTGTGTACGCACCTACTTCCACCCAATTAGAGAAATAGTCAGTTAAGAAAACTAAAAATCGTACCTTTCCCCATCCTGCGGGTAGAGGGCCAACTATGTCCATTCCTTATTTGATGAAGGGCCAGGGATAGGCGACTGAGTGTAGGGGCTCCCCCGGCTGGTGTATCATTGGGGCATATTTGTGGCATTGCTCATCTCGGTGAACGTATTCTGCTGCTTTTTTCTTCGTGGTGGGCCAGTATTAACCGACACGTATGACGCACCGTACGAGGGCGCGGTTACCTGTGTGGGCTCCACAACGACCCTCATGTACTTCTTCAAGTACTGGCCTTGTTTGGTGGGGGCCTAGGAATTTGGTTAGGGGTCGACCAAATGTCCTCTTATAGAGATCGTTGTTGATCAGGCAGTATCGGGCAGCTTGCACGCGGAGTCTCTTCGCCTCTTTCTTGTCGTGCGGCAATGTTCCGTCCTGTAAGTAGGGACGAACTGGTTGCGCCAGTCCCAGGTAAGACTTAAAGAAAATACCTCATTGTGGTCAATGGTTGAAAGAAGGAGGGTGACCATGTTTTCCTTGTTGATGTTTTTGGTAGCAGCGGCTAATTTTGCTAGGTCGTCTGCTTTGATGTTTCGTGCCCTATGGATTATTTCCGAGCGACATTCATCGAAGGCAGCCATTAACCTACAAATTTCCGTTTGGTATTTTTGTAGCCTTTGTTCTTTGATCTGGTAAGTCCCAACAACCTGGTTTACCACGAGTTGAGAATCGCAATGGAGAAGGATCCATCGGGCTCTATATTTGGTGGGTAATTTCATACCGGCAATAACGACCTCATACACGGCCTCGTTGTTAGTCATTTCGGGAAATCGTATGGACTGGCGAATTGTTTCGCAGGTGGGGACCTCGAGGATGAACCCCAGTCCCGATCTTGATGGATTGGCAGCACCATCAGTGTGGAGGACCCATAGGTCGTTACTGGGGGAGGCGTGTCGGGCCTCGAGTTCTGCCTTCGGCAGGATTTTTGTGCTGAAGTTATATTTGATGGCGTTTCATGGAAGGTACGAGATGTCGTGCTCGCTGAGCTCGATGGCCCATCTTGTAAGACGGCCCAATAGTTCAGGCTTGTGTAATACGCTCCTCAGCGGGAAGGTCGTTACAACTTTTATGGGGTGGCATTGAAAATAAGGTCGTAGCTTTCGTGAAGCTACTACTAGTGCTAGCGCCATCTTCTCAAGGTGTGGGTACCGAGTTTCAGCGTCCACTAGTGTTTTGCTAATAAATAGATGGGAGATTGTGTACCTTTGTTCTCACGTACCAGGACAGCGCTGACGGCGACCTCAGACATGGCTAGATACACCAGAAGTGGTTCACCTGGGTTTGCTTTGGCTAGTAGGGGCGGCGAGGATAGGAATCCCTTCAGATTTTTTACGGCTTCAATGCATTCTTCGTTCCATTGAAGCCCCTCATATTTCTTCAACACACTAAAGAACTTATGGCACCTGTCGGAGGATCGTGAGATGAACCTGGAGAGGGCGGCTATCCGAACCGTCAGCTTCTGTACCTGTTTCTTGCTTCTTAGCACTTCTGGGATTGCGTCTATTGCTTTGATCTGATCCAGATTGACTTCGATACCCCTCTGCGATACGAGGAATCCCGAGAACTTTCCCGAGGCCACGCCAAAGGCGCATTTCTCGGGATTTAGTTTCATCATGTATCTTCTTAATATTTCGAAGTCCTCCTTCAGATGGTCGAGGTGGTCTTCCTTTCTGGACGACTTTACTAGCATGTCGCCGATGTAGACTTCAATTGTTTTGCCATGATTCTCCTTGAACATCTCGGTCACCAACCTTTGGTACGTGGATCGCGCGTTTTTGACCTTGAAGGGAATCACTTTGTAGCAGTATGTCCCTCGGTGGGTGATGAAGGTCGTCTTCTCCTGATCTTCTTCGGCCATCATGATTTGATTGTAGCCGGAATATATGTCTAGGAAGCTCAATAGTTTGTGCCCGGCCATCACGTCAATCAGCTGGTCGATGTTGGGCAGTGGGAACGAATCTTTTGGGCATGCTTTGTTTAGGTCGTTGAAATCCATGCACATTGGCCACTTCCCATTTTTCTTATTGACCATAACGACGTTGGCGACCCACTCAGGGTACTTGGATTCCCTCATGGAACCATTTGCTAGTATTTTGTCTACTTCTTCACTCACAGCTTTGTTGATGGCGGCGTTGAATTTTCCCTCATTTGCCGCACGGGCAGGTGTAGCGGATCAACGTTCAATTTGTGGGTAACGATGTCCCGTGGTATCAGGGGCATCACCCGCGCCCGTGGTTGTTGCGAAAGGTGCTCACATAGAGCCAGTGATCATTAAGACGGTAGTCCAGTTACTAGTGGTTGATACCAAAGTTGTGCCATGGAACTATGAGAAGGTGATAGTAACATACAAGGGAAAGAAATTGAGAATGAGAGTTGTGAGGCGCAAGGGTTGACTCGATCAGGGCGTTGCTTTGCTCCCGAGGAGTTGAGAAAGGCTAGGGCTATTAAAGAAAGTCCAGTACTGGTCAAGAAGGCCGCTACGGAGTAGGAAACAGAGGAGTTTCTAAGAAAGATGAAGGTACAGGACTATTCCATTGTCGAGCAACTGGGAAAAACACCAGCCCAGATCTCGTTGTTGTCATTGTTGATCCACTCTGATGAACATCGCGGAGCTTTGATGAAGATATTAAATGAAGCCCATGTGCCTGATAAGATTTCAATGAACCACTTGGAGACAATTGCAAATAGAATCTTCAAGTTAAATAGGATAACATTTTCGGATTATGAGTTTCCTGTGGAAGGAACAGAGCATAATAAAGCCCTTCACTTGACAGTTAAATGTGAAGATTTAGTGATGACCAGGGCATTGCTAGATAAAGGGTCTAGTGCCAATATTTGCCCAATGTCTAAACTGAACAAGCTAAAGATCGATAATGACAGAATCCGCAGGAACAATATATGTGTCCGAGGGTTGGACGGAGGTGTAACAGACACGGTGGGGGACATTATCCTCGAGTTGACCATTGGCCCAATTGAGTTTACTATGGAATTCCAGGTGTTGTACGCTCCAGTATCATACAATCTGTTGTTCGGACGACCATGGATCCATGCGGCTAAAGCAATACCCTCATCACTATATCAAATGGTCAAATTCGAATGGGATAGGCAAGAGGTGGTGCTTTATGGAGAAGACCCCACAAGCGCTGCAGGTGATGTTATGGTGCCCTTTATAGAAACTGATGATGATAAGGGGCCATGGGTCTATCATGTTTTTGACACGATCATAGTGAACAAGGTGCCAGAGGGTAAAAGCATTCCACTTCCCTGGGTAGCAGCTGCAACTGTCATGGTTGTTTAAGAAATGATGGGTAATGGGTTCGTGCCAGGAAAAGGTCTGGCCGCCAAGCTTCAAGGCATTATTCAACCTATTTCCTTGCCTAAGAATTTAGATACCTTTGGGTTGGGGTTCAAGCCAATAACAGCAGATATCAGAAGGGCTCAAAAGTTGAAAAAGAAAGCTTGGGTTCTCCCCAAACCAATTCCACATTTGTCCAAGTCCTTTGTTAGGCCGAGGGCCAAAAAGCACTTAGCAACACATGCGACGGGTTCATTGATTGGTGTAGAGGGGAATTTGGACGATGTATTTGAGAGGGTATTTTCAAAAGTAAACATGGTTGAGGCTGGTGAAGGTTCCAGTAATGCAGACATTCAGCACATTGTGCAACATACTAGGATCAATAATTGGGAAGCCACTCCTCTGCTAGTTCGAAGGGAGTCGCGGTAGTTGGACTCTGTTTTTCTTTTTATTTTCACCTGGATTATTCAAGGGTTTGTAATCCTTGTGACTATGTTCCGTCCATTTGGATGAGCTAAGCCCTATTATCTTTACATTTTACTGAAATGCAATTTTCTTTTCTTCTTCTTTCCTAATTTTGTTTCCATTTTTCTTTACTTTTCTGTACAGTTCTTTTTATGCTGATATCAATGACGACATGCATGAGGACTTCTCGGCCCAGTTTTATAAGCCAACCTAACTCAGAAATAATATTACGATAAATTGAATGTGATGATGAAGAGGAATATGATGATGATGAAGCCTATGAGGAAATTAGTAAGGAATTAAAACATTTTGAAGAAAAACCAAAACCGAACTTAAATGACACAGAAGTAGTTAACCTAGGGACCAAGATAATGTCCATGAAACTAAAATAAGTGTTCATCTGGAGCCGCAGCTCAAGGAAGAAATAACTGCAGCGTTCTTGGAATATAAAGATGTTTTTCTTGGTCCTATGATGATATTCTTGGACGGAGTACCGATTTGGTTGCTCACAAATTGCCTACCGATCCATCACTCCCACATGTTAAGCAGAAACTAAGAAAGTTCAAAAAAGACATAAGTGTGAAGATTAAAGAAGAGATCACAAAGCAGTTTGATGCAAAGGTCATTCGGGTTACACGGTATCCCACCTGGTTGGCTAATGTTGTGCCTGTGCTGAAGAAAGATGGCAAAACCAGGGTGTGCATTGATTATCGAGATCTCAACAAGGCGAGTCCAAAAGACAACTTTCTATTGCCAAATATCCACATATTGATCGACAATTGTGTCAAACATGAGATTGGTTCTGTTGTGGATTGTTATACGGGTTACCATCAAATCTTAATGGACTAGGAAGATGCAGAGAAGACGACATTCATCACACCGTGGGGAACATATTGCTATTGGGTCATGCCATTTTGTTTGAAAAATGCGGGGGCAACCTACATGAGGGCTATGACAACGATCTTCCATGATATGATACATAAAGAGATTGAGGTATACGTAGATGATGCGATCGTGAAATCAAGGCAGCAGTTTGACCATGTCAGGGATTTGAGGAAAATTCTTTCAAAGGCTTCGCAGGTACAATCTCAAACTCAATCCTGGAAAGTGTGCTTTCGGGGTGCCATCTGGAAAGTTGCTGGGGTTTATAGTAAGTCACCGGGATATTGAATTGGATCTATCGAAGATTAAGGCCATTCAGGAATTGTCGCCTCCATGAAACAAAACTGATGTGATGTGTTTATTTGGAAGATTGAACTACATTAGCAGGTTTATTGCTCAGCTCACAACTACTTGTGAGCCCATTTTCAAACTGATAAAGAAAGATGCTACGGTTAAATGGACGAATGAATATTAGAAAGCTTTCGATAAGATAAAGGGATATTTTTCGAATCGACCCATGTTGGTTCCGCCAGAACCAGGGAGGCCTTTAATTCTGCATCTGACAGTTATGGATAATTCATTCGGCTGCGTACTAGGGCAGCATGATGTCACAGGCAGAAAAGAGTAGGCGATTTACTATCTCAGCAAGAAGTTCACATCTTACGAGGTTAAGTACACTCATCTGGCGAGGACGTGCTGTGCTCTAACTTGGGAGGCGCATAAATTGAAACATTATTTGTCGTCCTACACTACTTACCTCATATCTCGGTTAGATCCACTGAAGTATATCTTCCAAAAGCCCATGCCAATAGGAAGGCTCGCAAAGTGGCAGATCTTGCTTACAAAATTTGATATTATCTACGTGACACGGACCGCGATGAAAGCACAAGATTTAGCTGTGAATCAAGTTGATGATGATTATGAGCCTTAGAAAACTTACTTCCCTGATGAAGAGGTAATTCATATTGATGAGTTGGAGCAGGTAGAGAAACATGGATGGAAAATGTTCTTTGATGGAGCGTCAAATATGAAAGGCGTGGGAATAGGAGCCGTACTTATTTGTGAAACAGGTCAGCACTATCCTGTTACAGCTCAGCTTTGTTTCTATTGTACAAATAACATGGCGGAATACAAAGCATGCATTTTGGAGTTGAGATTAGCTGTGGATATGGGTGTCCGGGAAATCTTAGTCTTGGGTGACCCAGACCTACTGGTACACCAAATTCAAGGAGACTGGGAAACGCGGGACTTGAAATTGATACCATATTGACAGTGTCTGCATGAGCTTTGTCAACGGTTTCAGTCGATAGAGTTCAGGCATATCCCAAGGATTCATAACGAGGTTGCCGACACATTGGCTACTTTGGCGTCGATGTTGCATCATCCAGATAAGGCTTACGTCGATCCATTGCAAATTCAGGTCTATGATTAGAATGCTTATTATAACATGATAGAAGAAGAACTTGACGGTAAGCCGTGGTTTCATGACATCATGGAATATATTAGGAGGGGGGTATATCCGGCACAGGCCATCGGTTATTAGAAAAGGACTATTCCTCGATTGGCAAGCGGATTTTTCCTGAGTGGGGGAGTAATATACAAAAGAACACCAGATCTCGGACTGTTGAGGTGCATGGATGCGAGGCAAGCCATGACTATCATGACCGAGGTACATTCTAAAGTCTGTGGACCGCACATGAGCGGATATGTTTTGGCAAGAAAGATCTTACGGGAAGGGTATTATTGGCTTACAATGGAGCGGGATTTTATCAGTTTTGTACGCAAATGTCATTAGTGCAAAATGCATGGAGATTTGATTCATTCTCCACTATCAGAATTGCATACGATGTCAGCGCCATGGCCTTTTGTCGCTTTGGGCATGGATGTTATTGGGCCGATTGTTCCAGCGGCACCAAATGGGCACATGTTTATTCTGATAGAAATATATTATTATACCAAGTGGGTGGAAGCGAAGACGTTCAAGTCTATGACTAAGAAAGTCGTGGTGGATTTTGTGCATGCGAACATCATTTGTCGGTTTGGTATACCAAAGGTTATTGTCACAGACAATGGGGCTAATCTCAACAATCATTTGATGAAGGAAACATGGGAGCAGTTCAAGATTACTCATCGTCGTTCTAAGCCATATCGCCCTAAAGCAAATGGTGCGGTTGAAGCGGCCAAAAAGAAACATAAAGAAAATACTACGGAAAATGGTTGAAGGGTCTAGACAGGGCATGAGAAGTTTCCTCTTGCATTGTTGGAATATCGCACCACCGTTCGTACTTCGGTGGGAGCGACTCCTTATTCACTGGTGTATGGCACCGAGGCAATAATACCCGCAGAAGTGGAGATCCCGTGACTTTGAATCGTTGCGGAGGCTGATATCGATGATGATGAATGGTTGAAAAGTTGCCTTGAGTATTTGTGTTTGATTGGCGAGAAGAGATTGGCATCAGTGTGTCATGGTCAACTGTACCAATGAAGAATGTCAAGAGCATATAATAAGAAAGTGCGCCCGAGGAAATTCAAAGTCGGACAATTAGTACTGAGGCGGATTTTGCCTCATTGGGCTGAAGCAAAAGGAAAATTGCCCCGAACTGGTAGGGGCCATTTGTAGTAACCAGAGTGTTATCTAATGGCGTGTTGTATTTGACAGATGTAGAAGGAAAATATGTAGAAATTCCATCAATTTCTATGTTGTCAAAAGATATTATTTTTAATTTCTTTATTCTAAATGTACTTGTATTTGGCATATTTTAAATATTGAAATGACGAAGGCATTTTGTTCTGCTATCCAAACAATTTATCCCTTGTCATCCCCTTTGAGCCTTACTTATTTTTGTTCATACTCCTCTTTCAGAATCAATGGCACAATCAAGAAACGCAGGTGCCAAGCATAAAGTAAAGAAAAGGGAAAATGAAAAAAAAAGAGAAAAAGAAAGAAAAAAAGGAGAAGAAAAAAAAAAGAAAAGAGAAAAGAAAGAAAATGAAAAGAAAAGAAAACAAAAGAAAAAAAAGAATCACAACAAAGGTAATTACGATAAAGTGAACTACGTTTGACTTGATCCCGAAAGGGTACGTAGGCAGCCTTCCTCTGAGGTTCAGTCATACCAAAATAAAATTCCAAAAGTCCCCCAAGCAAGAAACTAGGGCAGAAGTTATGGTTTCTTGTGAGAGATTCGATTCCGAAAGTTGTAATTTAACCCATTTCGAAATTGTTTTGAGCCTTTTATTCCTTTTTTTCTAACCCATCCACAAGCCTACATTCGAGTCCAATGATAGACCTTCTGATCAATTTTTGAGAAATTCCAAGTCAAGCAGGAAAATGTGAATCGCAACAGGGGAAACACTTTAGTCCAAGCAAGAAAGTAAAAGATCAAAATGAGAGTCTTATTGGTGAAAACCCTCACGGGGACCTTAAGGCGACGGGAGGTGGGAGAAAATAAAAATGAGAGAGTCTTAGCGGTGAAAATCCTCACAGGCACCCTAGGGCGAAAGTGAGAGGAGAAATGGCAAGCTGAGAAAGTCTGTTGGTGAAAACTGTTTCGTGGCATCGCAGGTTAAATGAGGTTAAGGTTTGGTTAAAGTAATCGAGTGATGGAAGTTTTTGGCAATAAAGTATGGCAATCGAGAGATGTTTAGTTGGATCGATTGGGCCGGTTAGTCCGAAATTCATGTCATGATCATTGGTGCCAGCTGTTCCGATCAGATAGGTTTCTTTTCTTTTTTGCTTTTCAACAGTCATTTGGTTTTGGATTCTTCTTATCCTTGACTCATAAAATTATTGCATATCATTCTCTTATGGGGTTTTGTTTGTCTAAAATATTTCAATGTCAGTTTTGTTCAATGCAAAGGGAAAATGATTTCAAAGCCCACTACCGATTTCTGAAAATTGTAAAGCATAATGTGGACAGAGCATGTCAACAACAATGTGATGTAAAGTGAAGTAGGGGAGGACGACGGAAGTTTCATCGGCAGAATATTTAGGAATATTGTGGGAAATGTGAAGGTTAAGGCAAAAAGGGTCGGAATAGAGAAACAACGGTACAGGTACAAAAGCATTCACGTTGTCAGAAATTGGGGAACGTGAAAGTCGGTCAGAAAGTCAGGCAGTTAAGAGGAAGTCAGACAACACAAAGCAAGGCAATGGAAGGGTGATGCAACAAGAATATATTCAACTGACCACCATTTTTAAACTAACAAAATATTCGGTGATTGAAACATGGGCAGAATGTTGTTTGTTAGGAGGAATTCTCCGTGAAAGAAAACAGGCAGTAATCAAGTTTAATCGCAAGTATGATATGGGTAAAATGCAAGAAATGAGGGGTGGCATGAAGAGATGTTGAAGTCAGGAGCCCGCCTGAAAAACAAAGGAGTACAATTCAGTATTTAAATGATAAGAGTAATACTTCAGTCTTATCGTGATTCAAGTTTTAGTTTCAATCCTTTTAGTATGTGGTAACAAGCCCCAGTTTTCCCAAACTGGGGTAGAAAGTTTTCGTTGTCTTGTCTATTTTTGTGAAATCAGGAGCCCGCCTGATGAATAGAGGAATACATTCAATTTCAATGTACGAAAGTCAGGAGCCCGCCCGGAGAATAGAGGAATACATTTTCAAGTTTTAGTAGTTAGGAGCCCGCCCGAAGAATAGAGGAATACATTTCAGCTAGCAATCAGGAGCCCGCCAGAAGAATAGAGGTGATACGATTCAAGTTGTTAGTTTTAACTCAATTCCTAGGTTTATTTTGGTAGTCAGGTGCCCGCCTGGAGAACAGAGGTCCGCATTTCAAATTTCAGAAGTCAGGAGTCCGCCTGGAGAATAGAGACATGCATTTAGAATTTTTGAAGCCAGGAGTCCTCTTGGAGAATACATACATGCATTTAGAATTTTCGAAATAGAGACATGCATTATTATTTTTTGATGTCAGGAGTTCGCCTGGAGAACAGAGACATACAATTCAAGTTAGCAGTCAGAAACCCGCCTGAAAAACAGAGGAGATATAATTCCAATTTTAGTTTTAAATCAATCTTCTCGTCTATTTTGAAGTCAGGAGTCCTATCGAAGAACCGAGACATACAATTCAAGTTGAAATCAGGAGTCCGTTTGGAAAATAGAGGTGATATAATTCAAAGTTTTAGTTTTTAGTCAATTTCTTTGGCTATTTTGAAATCAGGAGTCCGCCTGGAGAACAGATACATATACTTCAATTTCAGTAGTTAGGAATCCGCCTGGAGAACAGAGGGATGCAGTCCAAATTTCAGCAATCAGGAGCCCGCTTGGAGAATGGAGGTGTTAAATCTTTAAGCAGTTGAAATCAAGAGGCCGCCGGAAGAATAGAGGTATTATATTTCATATTTTAATTTTCAAATTCGTATTAATATACAGTAACACACCCAGTTTTCCAAACAGAAGCAGAAAGTTTTCCTTGTTTTGTCTATTTTGTGAAGTCAGGAGCCCGCCTGGATAATAGAGAAATACATTCCAGTTCAAGTTTATTCAAGCTCACCAAGGTGGAGAGAAGGAACAACATCTCAGTTAGTAACTCGAAGTAAAGGCAATGGATTCCACCAAGGAAATACAAGATAACAAGACGACAAGAAAGTACAAGATGCAAGTTTGAAGATTTTAGATATGACTTTTGTAATTCTTCATAGCTTAGGCTAGGTTCCTTTATTTTGGCAGTGTGATTAGGAAGGTTAGCAAGCAGTAGCAGCAGCAATTGCAGTGAGTAGTCCCAGCTACCAGACACTCCCGAACTACACTGACCTGATTCTCGTTTAGCCCAAGATATGCAGGCAACCTCTGAAGCAAGGTGCGGTCAAAACTTTTCAAAATGCTTCACAACGGAATATTTGAACGGGAAAAAATCGCTCGTATTTGCTCGCTTATCTTTGCCTGAAAACCTTTCATGTTTCCAAGCAAAGAGGGGCAACTGTGAGCACGTGATTTTTGCCCTGTATATGAATTATTCCCATAAAATTCAAACAAAATAGCTTTTCCTTTATTTTTACAATATTTGTGCATTTTGGTATCATTTTCTGATAATTATTGCATTTTATTTGTGCATTTTAATTCATAAAAGTACAAAAATATGCATTTACATTTAGGAATTAATATCTTATTTAGCGTTAATTAGGGGTTAATTTATTTTAGCACAAAACATGAAAATCACAAAAAAAAGTTCATTTTTACATTTCTTTCTCTTTATTTGGAATTTGTCATAAAATAGATGTTACAATAAATTTAGAAATTATTTAGTTTTGTTTAAATATAATAGGATTTTAATTATTGCAATTTTATAAAATCAGAAAAAATAAAATAAAATAATTTATAAATTAAAACGAAAAAGAAGAAAAAGGAGAGATAAAGGAATTAATTAAAGGAAGAAAGCAAAAAAGGAATAAGAATACAAAAGGGGCTCCAGTTTTAGGCTCGATTTAATTTTCCCACCCCATGCCCAAGTTTAATCTCCCCGGACCGGCCCAATTCAGTCTCCACCCGAACCGGTTCTTTAACTGACCAAACGACGTCGTTTTGTAACGTTGGATCTGGGCCGTCGAGGTTTCATGATCTAACGGTTACGAAGCCCCCATCAATATATATATATATATATATATATATATATATATATATATATATATATATATATATATATATATATATATATATATATATATATATATATATATATATATATATATATATATATATGTCCGAACGATACCCCCCTTCTCCATCGTCTCTCTCAGAAGCCCCTTTACAGAAACCCTAATCAGCCGCCACCCAATCCTCACCGTCTCTGGTGGCGGCCGGCTCCCAACCTTCCCAAAAATACACCACAAAGCCATCTTCAATCATCTTTCCATTTCGATGCTTGGTTTCCTTCAAATCTTCACCCAAATGCTCGAATCTTAAATCAAAGATTCCAGCCAAGATGCGAACTTGTCCAAAAATCCCCAAATTCACACCTCATAATCCCCATGGCTCCCTTACTTGGAATCTCAAGTCGAAAGCCCTCGAATCTCACCAAGCCGCCTCCAATTTCCAATCTAGAGTTGTGAGTTTTTTCTGCCATTTGAAGATTCATTCTCGGGGGATTTTTATTAATATTAGGAGTTCATTTTGACAAAATAAACTCGTAATATAAATTTAAATTCAATCCAGAAGTCATTTAAACTTGGGTTAATCAGTAAGTCATTCGCTCGTCTTTAGTACTCAATTTGGGTTGTCATGATAAGCGTAGTTCTAATTTATGAATAGTTTAACTAGTGGTTTGTGTGTGGTAATTCTGTTGATTAGATTGATTAGTAATACATATTTCTATAAGTTCTTAGTTTTGATTTTCATTCACGTTTGTTTAACTTGTTTTGTCTTGTTAGTTTTGTTAGTCAATCATTAGTATAATTGATTAGGTGTTAATCTTATTAGAATAGTTTAGCTCTGTTCATCAGTCCTTGTTAGGGTTAATTGTTTGTATGTGGGCTCTTTTTTTCTTTACTCTGATTGGATTTGGTATAATTGGTTGTTTAATTTCACGACTGATCAATTCTATTTTTTAATTTAGCTTTGTATTTGATTTCCAGTTTTATTGGGGTTCACACCGTTAGGATACATAAATATCAATAGATGGTTGTTTCTGATTGCTTATGATTGTTTGACTCTGGTTTTAGATTGATTATAGTTAAATGTTTTATCAACCTTGGGTAAGGCCATGGTTGGTTAACTGAGGAAGTAATTTCAGGAAGGAAATGAGGACATTTTAGGCATAGAAAAGGGTAGTTTTATTAGGAATAGTAATTTCAAAACAAAGACAAGGGTAGTATAGGTTTTGTGTAGATAAAAGAACACCCTAAGGCCTTCTAGAATAGAGCTTTAGTTTAGAATTAAGTAAATTTAGGGCTGACTTGGGTAGCAAGTTAATAAATAGATGGTTAAAAATGAAATGAAAAAGGGACTAAGGTTGAAAACTGAAAATATAAGGGTTGCCCTCATTGGTGCCTATAAAAGTGCATTCCCTTTACTTCATTCACAAGTTTTGGAACCCCTAAAAATCCCCAAATACCTCTCTAGCTCACAGATCTAAAGATTTAAATTTCAGATCCAATTCCTTTAGATTTCTGCTTTCACCAAAAGTAAACAAAACAAAAAAAAGAAAACAGAAAATTACTAGAAATAAAAAAAATGACTGCTCTATGTTAGTTTTTCACTGTTCCATTGGTTTCGTATTTAGTATTGGGATCTAAAAATATTTCTGCTCAAGTTTCTGAGTTTCATTCCAACCTTTGGAGGTTAATTTGCATTCTAGATCAGCTTCTTTTAGATTGGAGGTTTCAAATGTTTGTTATCTGGTTTTGTGAGTGGTTGTGGGTTATTCAAGTTGGTCTGGGTTTGATTTAGTAGTTCAATTTGGTAGCAAAATATTGCTGGACTTTAAATTCATCTTTGGGTTGAAGTTTTTGTGAATTTTGGCTGTTTGGATTCACACTACTGCTATTTGTTCTTCCTACCCCAACTGACTTCCGTTTGTCTTCATTGTATTCACATATCAGGTACACATTAGTACATCCTTGGCTGATGGGATTAAATAAAGTTTGGATCAAGACTATTCTGCTGCATTCCTTGTTAAATAGTTGACTCCTATAGTTATAGTCAATCATTCCTAGTTGTTTAGCTTAATTTGTTAGAGTTTAGTTAGAACTGTTTCGAATTGATATGAACTGCTTGGAAATTAGATTGTGATTGTATTAATTTGGAACTGTTTAAGTCTGTGGACTGTATTTTGAACTAAAGACTGTTCAAATTTTTAGATTTGTGATGGTTCACGTAGTGGAGAATTAGTAGATAGTCATTCAGTAATGTGTTTAATTGATCAAAATCTGTTGAAACGATAAGAAACCAGGAATTAGGATTATGAGATTAAACTGTTTGTGTTGAATGGATGCATTTGCGACAGATTGTGATTTAATAGTCCAAGTAGATCATGCTGCAGAATTGGTAACAAAATATGTTTGGCCTTCAAATTACCCACTTTATCCTTTATTAGTATAAGTCAATTCACGTAATTTGTTCCTAAAATGGTACATGATTAGTGGTTAGTATAAGTTGATAGTTATCACTGATTTTAGCTTAAACATATTTGTTAATCCATCAATGGCGATTTCCGTTCAATTAATATCACAGTTGGTTTGACACAAGTAATTAGTATTTTTAAGATTCATTTCAATGTTGATATTTCTTGATGCTTGTTGCACTTTCATTGGGATTGAAAGTTCGGACCTTGTTGGCCAGTTGAAAGCCGCAGGCTATGGCCCTTCTGATTTAATTGATGAAATTCCTGAGTTGCGTAGCCTGAAATTTGGGCTCAGGAACAATGTCAACAGCCCAAAACCTGGCAGATTTGACACTAAAGTGGCCATGCTCGTTTAGGCCAATTTTAAAGGCCTAGGACCACGGAAATTAGGAGTCCAATGAAAGACTCCACCTAATTGTAGTAATTCTTAAATAATAATTAGTAACTAAGTATTTATTCTTGTTTATTATTAGAGACCAAAAATAGATAAAAAATCATAATTGCTTTAGTGGATCTTTTAAAATAAACGAGCCTCGCCTCGCCTCGCCAAATAAACTCTAAATTGCGGGGCCCTCAGCAAATGATTATAAATATTAGAATTTTGGAGGACCATTTAGCAAACTTCACGTCCTTCCCCAAAGTAATAGGACGCTAGAATCTTTAGACACATTTTAATTAAAGTACTTTCTTAAACTTGGGTGTGCATTGATGGAACCCAAATCAAAATCTCGACGAAGTCGAAACGTGTTCAAATCCACGGGTGCCTTGATGGCGACGGGGTTAGAAACACGTCATCATGACGTCGTAATTCTAATAAACAAATAATGATCTAAAGGTGGTTAAAAACTGGAGACGAGCCTCACCGAACAAAAATAAATGTGGGGCCCTCAGAATTGATTATTAAAAATTATTAGAATTTGGAAGGGTCATTTAGCGAATTTCAATGGCCTTTTCCAAAACAATATTATGCTATAACCTTTGAGCATGATTTAATTAAATTTATCTTCCTAAAATCGAGTGCGCATTGATGCAATCCAAATCCAAATTTTGAAGAAGTCAAAATATATCGATGACTGCGGGTGCCTTGATGGAGACGTGTTCAAAGACGTATTTTCACAACGTTGCAATTCCTTTAAATAAAATTGGTAAAAGAAGTTTTTGTAATTAAAAGGCACATAATCTAGCATGTATCAAAATCAGTTAAACTCAATTGCAATAGTTGAGCGGCTGTGCTACAACCACGGAACCCGGGAATGCCTAACATCTTCTCCTGGGTTAGCAGAATTCCTTATCCGGATTTCTTATTCTCGGACTATGAGCAGGGTTATCTTTTTCCTCGGTTCAGGATTTAATCGTTGACTAGGGACACCATTAATCTCCAAAGTGGCGACTCTGAATCATTAATAAACTAAATCCTACTACGATTGTCCTTTAAATAGAAAAACTCCTTTAAGCCCCTTTCCGGGGGTGTATAGCGAACAAGAAGGCGTGACAGTGCAGTCAGTGCCTCTTTACCCATCAAATTCCATGGCAGAAAATATGGAACTTTACTGACACAGATGAGCATACTCACCAAAAAGTGGAGGAATCAGGGTAGAAACAGCAAGTACATATAGTAGATATTACCGATGGGGGCTTGTGCACATCTTGCATTAGTCAGCGAATTGGTAATCCTTGGAACACGGAGCATGATCATCATCATCAGCACCCTGAAGACATGAACTATGTGTCAAACTTTGGAGGTCAAAGACAGGGTAATCGAAATTGGGGTCAGCAGAATCAGCAACAATACACACCAGCCTAGGAGCAGTTTAACGCTGGACGCATGGGAGGTATGAGAACCCTAAATAATATGGCACCTTATCCAAGGCCACAGGGTTATAACAATCAACACCAAGGGTAACACCCACCTCAACGACAACATGGTGGAAGACAAGAAGATGGGTTTGCTTGACTTGAAGCAATGATACAACAGGTTATTGGGTCCAATGCCAGATCAATGAGAGGGTAGATGCACATGATACATCAATAAAAAATATTAAAGTGCAAGTGGTCCAGATTTCAATGTCTCTGAAAAATCATCCTCAGGGGACATTACCTGCAGAAACTCAAATAAATCAAAATAATCAAGGCCCAAAGCAGCTGATGACAGTAAGTTTCCTTAATGGCAGTGATCTAGATGTGAAGCAAAAAGGGGCTCGAGAAACTATACAGGATGAGATACTCATACCAGTGCCCATTGAGTTTGATGTGTCAACGAAACTGACATATGTGACAGTCCAGCCTGCTCAGGAAGGAAAGAGCATTCAGCACGAGAACGAGTTAGTAGTGGAGCTAGTTCAGGAGCCAGTAGTCGAGATAGTAGCTTAGAAAGAGCAGTCCTAAGTGATTGGGAAGAAGATACCTCCTGCACCCTTTCCACAGAGGTTGGTCAAGCATAAAAAAGCAATATAAAAATTTCTTTGAAATTCTCAAACAAATCAAGGTAAATATACCGTTGATTGAAGTTTTAAAGGAAATGCCTGGGTATGCAAAGATGATGAAGGACTTGATGTCCCGAAAATTTGATTTTCAAAACTTGGCCACGGTTACACTTACTCTGACCTGTAGTGTAGTGGTGACTAGACCAATTGCAGAAAAGTTGTCTGACCCAGGGAGCTTTACAATTCCATGTACTATTGGAAATTTTGCCTTAGCTAAGGCGCTCAGTGATTTAGGGGCCATCATTAATCTTATGCCCCTAGCTATTTATAAGAGATTCAGCACTGGGGAGCTAGACCCATCTACATGTTGTTGTAGTTGGCCGACAGGACTGTAAAATGACCCTTTGGGATCCTTGATGATGTGCTTATTCAGATGGGAAAATTCGTGTTCCCTTCAGATTTTGTGATCTTGGATTGCAAAGTGGATGAAGAGATTCCTATAATCTTAGGAAGATCATTCTTGGCCACGGGGAGAACTCTGATTGATTGTAAGATTGTGGAGCTCAAGATGAGGCTCAATGATGAAGAAATATAACATTCAATGTGCAGAAGTCTATGAGGCGACTAAGCGAGTTTGCCAACTGCTCTCTTACTAATGTCGTGAATGTAACAGTCGAGTGTGCTGATGAGGTGTTTACTATTGAGGACCCCCTTTCTGCATGTTTGATGAACTTAGATGAAGTGAATGGTGAGGATCTAGCGGAATGGGTGTTAACATTAGAAGGTAGAGGGTTTTGGGAGAGAAATCTAGAGTTTGAGCCCTTGCACTTAGAAAAGAGAGAAACTCCTCCAGCTAATCCATCCGTTGAAGAACCACCAAAGCTGGAGTTAAAGCCATTTCCAGCCCACCTCAGATATGAGTTGCTTTGACATGACTCCATATTACCTGTTACTGTCTCATCTAGATTGTTAGATGTGCAGGTTTAACAACTTTTACAGGTACTAAAGGAGTGCAAAAATGCCATTGGGTGGACCATGGCAGATATCAAGGGGATCAGCCCCACCTACTGCATGCACAAGATTCTGTTGGAAGAGGGGCACAAACCTTCTAGGGAACACCAGAGAAGGCTGAACCCCAACATGAAGGAAGTGGTGAAGAAAGAGGTGATAAAGTGGTTAGATGCGAGAATTACTTTCCCAATCCCTGAAAAAGTAGCTAGTGAGCCCAGTTCAATGTGTTTGTAAAAGGGTGTCATGACGGTTTTTTTTTGGTAATTATGTTTTTCACAAATCACCAAAGAAAACATTACAAAGCAGTAGAACCATTCTCGGTTCACTTAGTCTGTACACAATTTATACTCTATCTTACGTTATAAGCAGTACATAAGACATTAATCAAATAGCTGGCTAGTTAGTACATTGTTTTTAGTACATAAGATGCTGCATCTTGTCCTTCATTCCTCCTTTGACTCTTATATTGCAAACAGATGCTATTTCCCTTGCCACTAGTTCTGCAGTCCTCATTGTCTCTCCAAATATTTTATTGTTTCTCTCCCTCCATATCCCATGTATATGCTCTGAGTATACCATTTTTATATTTTGGCTTTGCATGATCTCCCTTTGGCTTGTTTTACTATTCATGCCATCTTCTGTGTGTATGAAAGTGATGGACTCACATTGATTCGAATCCATTGCATAAGCCTTCCCCGTACTATATTAGTGAAATTTCATTCACCAAACAGATGTGCATGTGATTCATCTGTTTAATTACATAAGTAACAAATTGTTCTTACTTGGACTCCCCAGTTAGTAAGCATATCTGTTGTCATTAACCTCCCAAGGCATTGCATCCACATAGTGAATATTGCCTTAGGTCTAGCTTCATTGTGAAACATCAAGGCTCTCCATGCCACCTTATTGTAACTTCCACAATGACCAAATATATTTGCTTTGTTCTACTCCTCTTGTATTGCACTGTAGGCATTTGTTGTATTACTCCTCTTGCTTCCATAATCTTTCTCACCATCCAACTTGCTTGTTGGGGTATATTCATCTCCAATATACCTTCCCCCTTTATGTAATAAGTGTGAATCCACTTTATCCACATCTTGTCTTTCTTCTGTTAGGTCCTAGTATACACTTGTTATAGCTGCTCTATTCCAAATTCTGATATTCGTTAGATTGTACTCTCCAGCAGACTTAGACAAGCACATTCTGTCCCAGGCTATCAAGGCTCTCTTTGTGATTGTATTGGATCCTGACCATATATAGCTTCTACAATAAGCTTCTATCAGTTTCATCACATTAGCTGGTAGCATAAATATTTGGGCCCAATAAGATTGGATACCAAATATCACTATTTAGACTAGCTGTACCCTTCCAGCATAATATAGTTTCTTGGCTGTCCAAGCAAAAATCCTTGCTACTATTCTATCAATCAATAGTTGCCATTGCATAGCTGACAACCTCTTTGTGTCCAATGATATACCCAAATACTTGAAAGGCAATTCTCGAAGTGCATATCCAATGTTCTACAATATTTCCTGCCTTACAGCTTGATCAACTCCTCCAAAGTAGATTGCACTCTTGTTGAGATTAGCTATCAGTTCAGATGCAACAGTGAATTTCATAGAACAATCATGCATTTTGGATACAGACTTGCTATCTCTCCTGGCAAACAACAACAAGTAATCTGCAAAGCTGAGATTAGTTACGTCTAATTTTACACATCTTGGATAAAATTTGTTTTCTTGAGTATTTTTCAGTCCTTTAAGCAGCCTCCTTAGATATTCCACCATTATAGCAAACAAAAATGGTGATATAGGGTCACCTTGCCTGAGTCCCTTAGCATCATCAAAAGGTTTGAGTCAGTTCCCCATTTATCATAATTGAGTAACTCACTGTTGATACACAAGCTTTCACCCAATTACAGAATTCTGTGGGAAAACACAAATATTCTAACGCTTGCTCCTGATAAACCCATTAAACTGAGTTATATGCTTTCATCATGTCAAATGTCATTATAGATCTAGAGGCTATGTGTTTCTTGCTATAAGACTTGACTAGCTCATGAGCAAGAATGATATTGTCTGCTATTTTCCTCCCTGGGATAAATCCTGCTTAGGCTTCAGCTATGATGTGTAAAAAATGACAACAATGAATTGATATCTACAAGAACCGTCACGGGCTGGAGACTTTGCATGGACAATCGGAAATTAAATCTTGCCACCCGGAAAGACCATTTTCTACTTCCCTTCATTGATCAGATGTTGTACAGACTGGCAGGGAGGTCACACTTCTATTTTCTGGATGGGTACTTAGGGTACAATCAGATCTCCATTGCACCGGAGGACATAAAGAAGACCTCATTCACATGCCCGTATGTCATTTATGCCATTAGACGGATGCCCTTTGGCCTATGCAATGAACCTGCCACATTCCAATGGTGCATGATGGCCATATTCACTGACATGGTAGAGGAAATAATGGAGGTGTTCATGAATGACTTCTCAGTGGTGGGGAATTCATTTGATGAGTGCCTGATAAATCTGACGCGTTTGCTGAAATGGTGCATTGAAACTAACTTGGTTCTGAACTGGGAGAAGTGACATTTCATGGTACAATAAGACATAGTCTTGGGGCACCAGGTGTCGAGCAAGGGAATAGAGGTGGATCGTGCGAAAGTTGATGTAATAGCAAAGTTGCCTCCCCCAACTTCAGTCAAAGCAATCAAAAGCTTCCTTGGAAATGCCGATTTCTACCGGAGGTTCATAAAAGACTTCTCCAAAATTGCCAACCCTCATTGTAATTTGTTAGAAAAAGATCATCGATTTTTGTTTTTCGATGATTGCAGGATAGCATGTGAGGAGTTGAAAAAGAGACTGGTCACAACACCCATCATTGTTGCCCCCAACTAGGAGCAACCGTTCGAACTAATGTGTGATGCCAGCAAGTAACTATGCAATGGGGTAGTGCTGGGCCAGTGAAAAGACAAATTGATTCACCCAATCTACAATGCTTGTAGAATGTTGAGTGTAGCCTAATTGAACTACACTATGGCTGAAAAAGAGATGTTGGCTGTGGTGTTTGCGTTTGACAAGTTTTGATCCTACCTGATAGGGTCTAAGGTAATTGTATATACTGACCATTCAGCTCTCATGTACTTAATAGAAAAGAAAAAATCTAAGCCACGTCTGATTCGTTGGGTGTTTTTATTGCAAGAGTTCGATCTTGAGATTCATGACCGTAAGGGCATAGAGAATCAAGTCACTCATCATCTATCATGACTTGAGGGAGCTTAAAATGCAGTCGAGGTTGACGAAATTCTGGAAACTTTTCCAGACGAGCAGCTGCTCACCACCAATTTTCAGGAAGCGCCATGGTATGCAGACTTTACTAATTAATTGGCCAGTGGTACAGTTCTCACAACCTTTCATCGGTCCAATGGAAAAGATTTTATCGTGAAAGTCGCTTGTATTATTGGGACATGCCCTACCTGTTTAGAATAAATTTTGAAAACATGATCCGGAGATGCGTCCCTGAGATAGAACAATCTTCTATTTTGCAGGCTTGTCATGCATCGGCATACGGTTGACACTTTGGAGGGGTCAGGACAACGGCAAAGGTGCTAGAGGCTAGATTATTCTGGCTAACAGTGTTTAAATATGCTCACATATGGTTGAAGGGTTGCAATGAAAGTCAGTGTATCACGAACATTTCCTGGCGCCACGAGATGCCCATGAACACAATTCAAGAGGTGGAAGTGTTGGACGTCTGGGGGATAGATTTCTTGGGTCCCTTCATCATCTCCTATGGAAATAAGTACATTCTTGTTGCTGTAGACTATGTGTCAAAATAGGTAAAACATGCTGCGTTGCCCACCAATGATGCAAAAGTGGTGGTGGGATTTTTGAAGAAGAACATATTCACCCGCTTCGGGACACCACGAGCAATTATCAGTGATGGAGGCACTCACTTCTGCTATAGAGCCTTGAAAAGTTGCTTGCTAAGTACGATGTGCGCCACAAGGTGGCTACTCCTTACCACCTGCAGACTAGTGGACATGTTGAGGTGTCCAATAGAGAAATCAAAAGTGTGTTAACCAAAACCGTGAGTGCCACAAGAGTTGATTGGGCGAGGAAGCTAGATGATGCAAGCTAGTCTTACAAAACTACTTTCAAAACACCAATTGGTATGTCACCATACAAGTTGGTTTTTGGGAAGGTCTTCCACCTACTAGTGAAACTTGAACATAAGGCCTGTGGGCATTGAAACAAGTGAAGTTAGACATGGCAGCTGCGGGCACATCAAGAGTCACTGAATTACATGAGCTCGACGAGTTCAAATATTTTGCTTTCGAGAGCACAAGGTTGTACAGGGAGATAATGAAGAGGTTGCATGACCAGAACATTGTTGAGCGGAATTTCAAACATGGGGACATGGTATAGCTCTACAACTCAAGGCTACGTTTGTTACCAAATAAGCTTAAGTCACGATGGTCTTGACCATTTCGAGTAGCTAAAGTTTTACTATCAGGAGCAATCGAGATTGCCACTGAGAATGACTCTCGTACATTTAGAGTCAATGGTCAAAAACTGAAGATATATGTGGGCATGAGTGAATCAAAGGAAGTGTGTGAGCTACATCTGACTGAACCATAGAGGTCGAGCGAGCCTTAAATGCGCTCACTTGCGTCGTGCTGCAACGTTAAATCAGACATCGTGTGGGAGGCAACCCACGACATTGTCGTAAGTGTAACACATTATAAGAAAAAAGCAGAATCAGAAAAACTTCCCAGACCGCAGTTCCACCATAGCTTCGGTCAGACACCACTTCTGAAGCTAGTCCATCGCGGTTGCACCATAAATGCCATCAGACCATGGTGGGAGGCGCTCAATAGACCTCATCTACCTCGGTTCCATCGTAACCGCGGTGGGTAACCCTCTCTAATATGTGTTCATCATGGTTCCACCATACTCGCGGTAGAACCGCGGCAGACCAGAGGGGCCCAGGTACGAAATTTGTTTTTTATTTTATTCATTTTTCTTTCCCCCCTTTCTAATTCACCTAACCCCTCACCCTTATTCCCCCATATATGAAGCAAACCCAACGCCCACCCCCTAATTCTGTCCTCTTTTCTCTTTCTCTCTCAAATCACTCCCCTCCTTCAAAACCTCCATTATCATCTTTCCCCACTCCCAACTCCACTACCCACCCTTTCCAACCTTCATCATAAGTTTTCTCTTTTTCTCTTTATATTCCTTCCTCTTAATTAGTGTAATGTAGTCTTTTTTATAGATTAATTAAACCCTAGCTAGGAGTAGTGTTAATGTATAATTTTTTTCGCCTTCTTTTTTATTTTTTTCTTTGTATATTGATTTTTATGGACTTGTTTGACGCTTAAATGGGTGGGTCTTCATTTTGCTTCAATGTTTAGAAGGTTTGGAGGCCTACAAATAATTTTTGTGGTAAAATTTGGTGGAGGGTCCTTTTTGGCCGAAAATTTGGGGCTTGTTGTGAGATTTTGGAGCATTTTGTGCCCCCCCCCCCCTCTTGGGTTGTGGTGGTGTAGTATTTGGTGTGAACCACTTGATGGAGCATTTGTGGGAAGTTGTATGTCTGATATTGTGAGTTAGTAGTGTTCTGAGGGACATTGTGGAGGTTATTAACCTTAGACACCTTGCTAGTTGGTCGCTTGGCGCAATTTGAAAGAATGAAATACAAGGGTGATATTGTTGGTACCACCGGGTGGCGAAGTCCGAGAACCCATCCGACTGACACTAGTTAGGATATATTTGATGGTTGTCCTAAATTCTTTGTAGGTCAGATGGCTCGTAAAAGGTGAAAGAGCACAGTAGGCACTTACAACGACCTACATATGATGCCTCCTGGTTCAAATCACCAGTGGCAAAGGACCACTTTTATGCCAATGCCGCTAAGAGCTTCATCCTTGAGATTCCTATTAATAGAGCGGCCCTCCGTGCGGAAAAGGAAGTGATGTATGAGGGAATCCGGCGGAGGGAGATGAAGTTCTTGTTTGATGAACCTGAGATGGTGAACGTGATGCTAGTAAGGGAGTTCTACGCAAACTACCCAGAACATACGTTGCGAGATGTAATTTGCGCGGGGCAGGGTTGTAGAGGCCTCAGTTGAAAAGATTTGCCAGGTGTTGAGGCTCCCCCAGTTCACTAGTTATATTGACTATTACTATGACACACAAGGAGTCACGTGGGAAACTGTGACTAATGTACTCTATGCATGGGGTCAACCAATCTGGCTATATGACAATATCACCCCGAACTCCAAGTCATTTACACATTTGGCTAAGTGTTGGTCACCGTCACTTGCAATCGGTTCTTTCCCTTAGGTAATACGACTGGCGTGAACTACCAAAGAGCCCTATTGACCCGGTGCTTCGTCACCAAGAAAGAGTTTGATGCGGTGAGAATAATTGGTGATGAAATGATCTTGCGGTCTCCGCTGCTGTCAAAGGGATTCTACTACCCCTCCCTGGTGACGACTTTGTGCCTGATGAAAAATGTACCCACCAATCCTACTAAAGGGCCCTGCACGCAAAAGCACCATTCAAAGCTTCGGGCATTAGAGTGGGTAGAGGTGCACGCACAACCATTTAGATTGATAATGAGGATGAATTCCCAACACCATCGCGGAGATCCTATGACAGAGTCGGGCCCTCTCGACAACCCCATACTAGGGTAGGCTTCTCTAGATCACAGTCCACCAGGCCTATGTTGCGTTCTATGGAGGAAGAGATCACAAATCTTCGCACCTCGGTGGATGTCCTACACACGCGTATGGATGCCATGTATCAGCGGCATGCCAGGTATGAGAGCCAGTTGATGTCTTGGTTCCGTGCTTTGGGAGAGCTTGTCATGTGGACCCCAGCACCATCTTCGACTCCGATTGATGTGCAGGGAAGTCTTCTTACACTTTTCCTTTTTATTTTTTATATGACATGGGGACAAGCCATAATTTTAAGGGTGGGTTGGGAGACTTGCTTTGGTACTGTATTGTAGTGTACATAGACATGGAGCATGTTGTATTGGTGTATATGTGTTGTTGTGTATACTGATTGTACTCACATTAGAAGTAACTGACTTGGCCCAACGATGGACATTTGTCGACGAGTCTCTTGAGGGTCAAAATCGGACGTAAAAATACAAAGACTGAAAAAAAATTTAAGGGACTCTTCCTGAGGATGGACCACCTGAACAGTACTCTTGAGGGAATTAGTCCATGTAGGATATTTTATTTTATTTTATTTTTTTCTTTTTAGGTGGTGTAGTAACTCTCCCTTGGTTTTTCTTTTGACCACAGTTCTTTTCCAAGGGCTTTTCTTCAGTCGGGATAGGCTAATTATTCTTTTGTATTTATAGGACCATTAGGATTCTCTCGGACTAAAATAGGTGAAGTCAAGAACGCAACCCTTAATGTTCACACCAGCAAATAACTAGAACGAGCTTGAGGGTGTGACGTCTAGGTTCGTTTGTAGACTTGTAAAGTATGCCTTAATTTTGCACATCTTGTCTTGCTTGAACGCTCATGTGGGTGTGTTGACAAACTGATTCGGAATGAGTTGCATGCCAAGTGTGTGTGAGATTAGACTTATATTCTGTACTTGCATGCGATACATAGAACTTGCTCCGTGAGTGACATAGAAGTTATTTAGTTTTAGAGATAATTGAGACATTTCATTATATTGCCCATATAATTGTGAATACACCAATGCATATTTCCATTGTTAACCCCTTCGAGTCTAAAGCCTATTCTTTGATAACCTTATGGTAACCTACATCCATGAGTTTGAATAGTTTGACTGTTTGAACCTGTACCTCCTAGAAGCACTTGAATTACTAAAGAACATACAAAAAGTCGAAGTGTGGGATGTTACGAGAGTAGAAAAAGGGGAATCATGAAATAAATACTTGAATGGTGCAATGGCTGTTAAAAAAAAAGAAATGAAGATAACAAAACAAAACAAAAAGAAAAAAATAAGAAGAGAAAAAGGCCAGTTGCATCTTGTCACGACCCCGGTCTGCCCTCCGTGAACATGTCGTGATGGAACCTAGTCCATACGACTAGGTAAGCCTAATAACGCGGAAATGTAATCAATTGCGGAAGAAAAATATTTAAACTGAACCAAGTAAATATTTGAGTGATCAATGTGCCACCTGGCACATACAATATCAACTCTCTCATAACTAAACTAAATGCCCAAAACCCGGAATCTCACAAATCATAAGCTAAGGGATACATAGGAGGCTTTGACTCAAGAATGTATATACAAAAGAGAAATACTGAAAGAACTATGCTGATTACAGAAAGCTGGAAAGGGATTCCTAGGTCTACAGACGTAGCTGACATGCCTCGAAGTCTCAACCGATACGCCTCCTTCGAAGGCTGACAAAACTAAATCAGAGTACTTGAATCTGCACAACAAAAGTGTGCAGAAGTGTAGCATGAGCACATCATGGTGGTGCCCACTAAGTATCAAGACTAACCTCGATAGAGTAATGACAAGGAACAATCGAGACACCTACCGGTCAATAAACATTATAACAGAAATAATAGAGATGATATGTAAATATGTGAAGGCTTCACGGATGAGTAATAAATGCTACAAATCAAAATAAGGCTAACGGACAATAAGTAACAATGAGTGTAAAATATATGATAATATGAAAATGACGGGAGAAATCACAATCCAAATCCTGAAGTCACAACACAACAAGGACAAACAAGTCACTGAGTCATTGTTCTGCGATGTTGCTTGCATAAGGTCTTTCCAACTCTTTCCACAATTTTACCACAAACTCTCAGACCAGCCATAACTCATGGAAACCCAGCATCTGAAGTCTAACACTTGGCATCTTGTGCCCCATCAGTAACATAGTCAGGCTGATAACTAACTAGTCAAGTAGGATCACTCTCACATATATAATGGGTAAGAGGGCATATCCCCCTAGCCAAATCAGAAGAAATTCATCTCTAATAGGAGGGTACAACTATTGTATGACTGTGCAAGTTTATCTAACAGGAATCCTACCAACTAGTAAGCATAAGAAGTGGATCGACTAGCACCCGACTTACTCACACTCGGATAGAATAAAAGAAAATATACATTTAGAACACAATGAGGTTAATGGGGATCTCCCGGGAATCGAACCCGTAGTGCATCATACCAATAACAGAGGATCTCCGGGGAATTGAACCCGTAGTCCATCATACCAATAATAAACAAAATAGGAAAAATGCCTCCACGGGCCTCCCCAATTCATCACAATCAACCCCTGACATAGCCCACCTTATTTCCCCACGTGTGCAACCAATAATAATATAATAAGCTTCTCCTTATTTGGCCACACGTGCTTCACAATACTCCCACCTTATTCCGCCACATAAGGAATCCACATATAAGCATAAAACATATCCTGCCTTATTACGCCGCATGTGAAAAAACATCAATAGCAACAATAACACGGCAAAGACCTCGTGCAACTCTCCAACAACAACCGTACAGCAGAGACCTCGTGCATCATAGTACCACAACTGCTAAACAAATGACAAAATATATAAACAGGAGCAAAGCAAGGGAATCTAATATGGAAACGATACTGTCCTGGCAAGGGAATCAACAACAGAACAATTAACGTCCCGGCAAGGGAATCAACAACAGAAACAATAGCGTCCTGCAAAGGAATTCAACAATATCTACAAAGGAAACAGAACACCAAGGAAAAGCACAATAACCTCAACGACAAAACAAGACATAATAAGTGCATAATAACTACACTGATACCACAATAGTTGGACAGGTAATATAATTGCACAAAGTTACAGATGACCTTGCAATAAAGGAGTATCAGATAGTAAGAAAGTTAACATGAATCAAATAATTACAATTTAAGGAAATAACAACTAATCATAAGATATCTATCTTCTTTCCTTTTAAGTCCAATTTATTATATGTGATATAATATTTATGATTTCCACTAAAAGCGAGCAGCTAGGACGGGTAATGTGACTATAGGAGGGTAATTGTCTTCAGTTAAACACGTAAAAGTCCATTAAACAACAAGAATAAATCAAAAAGGGCAAACGAATAATAAATAAGACATGTATAGGTGAAACTAATAACTGGGAACTCATTCGTATCAGAATCATCCTCATACTCGGTGATTTCACAAGTCTAAGAGCCTAGAAGGGACATATTACCACAAATAAATCCGAGCACACACTCGTCACCTCGCGTACACAGACTACAATCAACAGAGAAAGACTCAAATCCTAAGGGGAAGTCCCCCATGCAAGGTGAGGCAAGATATTTACCTCAAAACCGGCTAAAATCAACTAGAAACCGCATTCTTGCAACGAGTACTTGACTCCAAATGACCCAAATATATTCAATTAAATCACACATTATAAATAATATCTCAAGCAACTGATTCTATAATTTAATTCAAAGCTAAAGCGTGAAATTAGGTAAAATGACCAAAATGCCCCTTGAGCCAACGTGTTGGAACCAGATGAATTTAACATTTTCGAAACCCTCATACTCTCTCGAGTCTAACCATATAATCTTTTCTCAAATCAGAGGTCAAACACTCCCTCAAAACCCAACAATTCGGTCTAAGAAGTCACCCATTTTTCATTCAAAAACTGAAATTAAAAGATGAAATTAAGAGGAGATCCATGGAAGTTGGTCTAAATCGAGTGAGAAACACATACCCAAGTTGCGCAAGTGAAAATCCCTTCAAAAATCGCCTAGAACTGAGCTTTAGAAGTCAAAATATGAATAAGTGGTGAAACCCTCGATTTTTGAAATTAAATTTGTCTGCCCAGGTATTTGTGCATCGCGATCGCGGGAAAAGGGCCGCGATCGCGTAGAAGAAATTTCAAGGATTCAAGGATTACTCATCGCGAACGTGAGACCATGGATGCAATCGCGAAGTGAAGAGGATTAGACAATCGCGATCGCGGGGAGACGAATGCAAACGCGAAGAAGAGAGACGCGGGACATCACGATTGCAGAGGGAAAGATGCGATTGCAAAGAATGATTTTGAGGTGGTCTTCATTAAAGCAACGTGATCGGGGAGAACCTTCGCGATCGCGTAGAAGGTTATCAGAAACAACAGTTCAGCAATTCAAAATGGAGGAAAAAGGATCTGTAGCCCATCCGAAACACACACGAGGACCCCGAGACCCCGTCTAATAACACATACAAGTCATATATCCTAACACGAACTTGCTCGAAGTCCCAAATTACATAACACAACATTGAAACGACGAATCAAACCAAAAATCAAGCTTATGAACTTCTAAATCTTCAAATAACGAATCTCATGACGAAACCTATCAATTCAACTCGGAATGACGCTAAACTTTGCAGACAAGTCCAATATGAGCTAATGAAGCTATTCCAACTCTCGGAATTGCATTCCGATCCCGATTTCCGAAAAGTCAACTGTGAGTCAAACTTCTCTATTTTCCAACTTCAATTTTCGCCGAAATACCTCAATTTACCCTACGAACCTCTAAATATGAATCCGGACGCATGCCTAAGTCCAAAATCACCATACAAAACTGTTGAGATCATCCATGACCCATTCCGAAGTCGTTTACACAAAAGTCCAGTTCCGGTCAAATTCTGACCGTTCTAACTTCCAAAATAAGGTTTCTTCTATAAAATTGACTCTAAGCCATCCGAATACTGAATTCCACCATGCACGCAAGCCGATACTCATGTTCGGAAGCTGCTCCAGACATTATGCCGCTGAACGAAGCTTATTTTCTCAAAACGACCGATCGGCTCGTTACATCCTCCTCCTCTTAAAACCAACGTTTGTCCTCAAACGTGCTAAGATTCACCTCGAAGCCCTCAAGTCACTGAATGCGGACTTCCAACATACACCCGTGGGTGACCCCATATCACCCCAATCCATTTTGGCATGACGACACCATCTCAGAAAATTTGACCCTTCTAGGATTACCATTAAGCCTTCAAATCCTCACCTTCCACCTGTTTCCAAAAGACCCGATTCCAAGTCCATATTCGGTATCAGTCTCAACCAGCTAATTTCACACAAGCCAACGTACACAGCGTACAGCCACACAACATGACACACCACACATAATCTCTCAATAATAGTTTAGATAGCAATAAATGCCTGAGATCAAATCTGCATTGGCCTTAAGCCTCATGTTAAATAGGAACACTTTTCAACCGGCCATAACACTGGCGAATGATGCAATAATATTCTTCTAAAATATAAATGTACAAGACATCTAACAAGAAAGAATGAAAGCATATAATGGACCCACAAGGATCTTACTCTGATATAACTTTCACCGCAGTACATAGCCCGGTCTCAATATATCAAATCACCTAGAATCACAGGGGTCTCGCTCTCAACACTAGATCACAAGTAGGGTACACATCAACCCATCTAGTGACTCTCACTAGATCAATCATGTCTACAATTTACAACATAGACTAGCTCCCACCTCGATGGAGCATAAAAATCACAGCTCGTAACCAAGAATGCTCGAAAATCACATCAAGCCTATCAAAATAGACAACAAGAAAAATACCACTTGCCTCATAACTCTCGAAAATCGCTAGAACAAACAATAGACACGACTATCACTGATAAAACCTCCCAACAGGATAATCATATAGACAGAGTGAAAATCATGAAGCACTCCCATAAATGGAACAACAAAAAAGGAACTCAACCTGATAAGTAGAATTGAGATGAACTACATATAGTGCCTTTCTATAACAAACTGAATCCGTATCTGAGTGATATTAGCTAGCACACCGGCGTCAAACCTACTATATGAAGCACATCAACGAGCTGGGCCTTCCCCTCTTTGGTGCCCTCTCCCTATCCGAATACCTCGCTGCGACACATAGGTCTGAAGTTTGGGACAATCTCTCACCATGTGGCTAATATCACCACACTTAAAGCACCCATTCTGCTGACGAGGTGGTGGAAACGCTGCGGTACGGGTCCTCCGAGACCCATGAACACCTGAGTCACCATGCAAGGCCTGAAGCGCAAACTGAACTGGCTGACTCGCAAAACCTCTACCATGACGCACCCTGCCTCCAAAATAAGGACCAGTGTATCTCACCGGCCTACGAGGCCTCCTCGCCTCCTCAGACTCTATCGCCTGATCTCGTCTGCTCTCTATAACAAGACCCTGCCTGCCCTCTCTCTCTCTCTAGCATGCATACCCTCGATCCTCCTAGAAATGTTCACCACTTGCTAATACGAAATATCTATCTCTAACTCACGGACTATGCTAGACCTGATGCTTGGAATAAGCCCCTCAACGAACCGGCGAACCCTCTCGCGTACAGTAGAAACCAAGGCTGATGCATGTCTAGCCAAACTGGTGTAACAAACAACATACTCTAAGACGGTCATAGCACCCTGGCCCAAATGCTCAAACTTCGCGCGTCATGCATCCCTGAGGCTCTGAGGGACAAAATCTCTCAAGAACATATCTCAAAACTGGGTCCAAGTTAGTTAAGCTGCCTCCTCTGGGCTGTCTAACTCCTAGGTGCGCTACCAATCATAGGCGGTCCCTCGAAGCTGAAAAGTAGTGAAAGAAACCCCGCTTGACTCGGAGATACCCATGGTACGAAGAATGCGGTAACACTCATCAAGAAACCCCAAGGCATTATTCGATGCTAATCCACTGAACACCGGAGGACCATACTTCTTGAACCTCTCTAGTCTCATCTGCTCCTGCTCGGAAGCTGCTGCCATGCCCTCGTGCGGAACAGGTGCTGCAGGCGGCACAGGAATAATCTCGGGACATTGCTCAACATGTGATCGCTGCTCAGGAGTGCGAGCGGCGGGAGTCTGTGCTCCTCCCCCGGCCTGGGGTGCGGCTGCAGCTAGGTGAAGTGATCCGGCCTGAGCCAATGTGGTGTACATACTCATGAACTACGCCAAAGTCTCGTGAAGGGCTGGAGTAGAAGAAGCTGGTAGCGTGTCAGATCCCTAGACTCCAGCTGGATCTGCTGGTGGTACCTCAGCGGTCGTTTGCGCAGGGGCTTTTGCTGCACCACATGCGCGTCCTCGAACTCTACCTCGACCCTGACCTCCGACAATTGCAGCAGGGGAGCGGGTTCTTGATCACCTCGGGTAGTAAGTGTCCTCACCACGTGAGAGAGTAGAAGACAGAGGCTTAGGATTGTAAATGTCAAAATCTCGCACAACAGGGAAACGAAATGAGTGGAATTTTTCCTAACGGTTACATAGCCTCTCGCAGATAAGTACAGACGTCTCCATACCGTTCCACGAGACTCTATAAACCGACTTGTGATCTGTGACTCCTATGACTCTAGAGCTCTGGTACCAACTTTCCACCCCCAGTTGGACCCTTGTGACCATGTCACGTTGGAACCTAGTCCCTACGACTAGGTAAGCCTAACAACGCGGAAATATAATCAATGCGGAAGAAAAACATTTAAACTGAACCAAGTAAATAACTGAGTGATCAAGGTGCCACCTGGCACATACAATATCAACTCTCTCCTAACTAAACAAAATTCCCAAAACCTAGAATCCACAAATCACAAGCTAAGGGATACATAAGAGGCTCTGACTCAAGAATGTCTATTCAAAAGAGAATACTGAAAGAACTATTCTTATTTCAGAAAGATGGAAAGGGACTCCTCAGTTTGCGGACATAGCAGATATGCCTCAAAGTCTACACCGATATGCCTCCTTCCAAGGCTGACAAAACTGAATGAGAGTACCTGAATCTGCATAACAAAAGTGTGCAGAAGAGTAGCATGAGCACACTACGGCGGTGCCCTGTAAGTATCAAGACTAACCTCGATGGAGTAGTGACGAGAAACAGTCGAGATACCTACCGGTCAATAAACAGTATAACGAAATAATAGAGTTGACATGTAAATATGTGAAGGCTGCACGGATGAGTAAAAAATGCTACAAATCACAATAAGGCTAACAGACAATAAGTAACAATGAGACTACAATAAATGATAATATGAAAATGATGGCATAAATCACAATCCAAATCCTGAAGTCACAACAAAACAAGGATTAACAAGTCAGTGAGTCATTATTCTGCGATGTTGCTTACATAAGGTCTTTCCAACTCTTTTCACAATTTTACCACAAACTCTCAGACCAGCAACAACTCATGGAAACCTAGCATCTGAAGTCTAACACTTGGCATCTTGTGCCCCATCAGTAACACGGTCAGGCTGACAACTAACTAGTCCACTAGGGGCACTCTCACATATATAATGGGTATGAGGGCATATCCCTACCCCTATCCAAATCAAAAGGAATTCATCTTAAATAAGAGGGTACAACTATGTCTATGCTTGTGCAAGTGTATCTAACATGTATCATACAATCTAGTAAGCATAAGAAATGGATCGACTAGTACCCGACTTATTCACACTGGGATAAAATCAAAGAAAATATCAGTTCAGAACACAATGAGGTTTATAGAGTCTCTCGGGAATCGAATCCGTAGTCCATCATACCAATAACAAAGGATCTCTCGGGAATTAAACCCGTAGTCCATCATACCAATAATAAACAAAATAGGAAAAATGCTATCTTCCACGGGCCTTTCCAATTCATCACAATCAGCCATGACATAGCCCACCTTATTTCGCCACATATGCAACCAATAATTACATAATAAGCACCGCCTTATTTCGCCACACGTGCTTCACAACATTCCCACCTTATTCCGCCACATGCTCAATCCACACATAAGCATATATATTATATCCCGCCTTATTACGCTGCATGTGAAAAAACATCAATATCAATAATAACACGTCAAAGACATCATGCAACTCTTCAACAACAACTGCATGGCAGAGACCTTGTGCATCACAGTACCAACAGCCGCTCAATAAATGACACAATATATAAACAGGGGCAAAGCAAGGGAATCGACAATAGAAATGATAATATCCCAGCAAGGAAATCAAGAACAGAACCATCAACGTCCCGGCAAGGGAATCAACAACAAGAACAATAACGTCCAGGCAAGGGAATTTAGAGATACCTACAAAGGCCACAGAACACCAAGGAAAAGCACAATAACCTCAACGACAAAATAAGACATAATAAGTGCATACTAACTACACCGGTACCACAACAGTTGGACAGGTAATATAATTGCACGAAGTTAAAGATGAACTTGCAATCAAGGAGTATCCGATAGTAAGAAATTTAACATGAATCAAATAATTACAATTTAAGGAAATAACAACTAATCATAAGATATTTATCTTCTTTCCTTTTAAGTCCTATTAATTAGATGTGATATAATATTTATGATTTCCACTAAAGACGAGTAGTTAGGACGGATAATGTGACTATAGGAGGGTAATTGTCTTAGTTAAACATGTTAAAGTCCATTAAACAGCAAGAATAAATCAAGAAGGGCAAACAAATATCAAATAAGACATGTATTGGTGAAACTAATAACAGGGAACTCATTCGTATCAATATCATCTTCATACTCGGTGATTTCACAAGTCTAAGAGCCTAGAAGAAACAGATTACCACAAATTAATCCGAGCACGCACTCGTCACTTTCGCGTACACGGACTACAATCAACAGAGAAAGACTCAAATCCTAAGGGGAAGTCCCCACGCAAGGTTAGACATGATACTTACCTCAAAACCGGCTAAAATCAACTAGCAACTGCGTTCTTGCCACGAGTACTCGACTCCAAATGGCCCAAATCTATTCAATTAGATCACTTAATATCTCAAGCAACTGATTCTATAATTTAATTCAAAGCTAAAGCACGAAATTACATAAAATAACCAAAATGCCCCTCGGGCCAACGTCTCGGAACTAGATGAATATAACATTTTCAGAACCCTGTACTCTAACGAGTCGAACCATATAAAAATATCTCAAATCGGAGGTCAAACACTCCCTCAAAACCCAACCATTCGGTCTAAGAAGTATTACCCATTTTTCATTCAAAAACTGAAATTAAAAGTTGAAATTAAGAGCAGATTCATGGAAGTTGGTCTAAATCGAGTGAGAAACACTTACCCAAGTTACCTAGGTGAAAATCCCTTCAAAAATTGCCAAGAACCGAGCTCTAGAGGACAAAATATGAATAAATGGTGAAACCCTCGATTTTGGAAATTAAATATGTCTGCCCAGGTATTTGTGCATCACGATAGCGGGAGAAGTGTCGCGATTGCGTAGAAGAAATTTCAAGGCTGCCCAGATTTCTCATCGCGAATGCGAGATCATGAATGCGATCACGAAGTGAAGAGGATTGGATAATCGCGATCGCGGGGAGACGAATGCAAATGCAAAGAAGAGAGACGCGGGGCATCAGAAGCAACGCGATCGCGGGAGAAGCTTCGCGATCGCGTAGAAGGATATCAGATGCACAAGTTCAACAGTTCAAAATGGAGGAAAAAGGAAGCGTAGCCCATCCGAAACACACCCGAGGCCCCCGAGACCCCGTTTAATCACACACACAAGTCATATAACCTAACACGGACTCACTCAAAGTCCCAAATCACATAACACAGCATCAAAATGACGAATCAAACCAAAAATCAAGCTTATGAACTTCTAAATCTTCAAATATCAAATCTCATGCCGAAACCTATCAATTCAACTCAGAATGACGCCAAACTTTGCGGACAAGTCTAAAATGACCTAACGGAGCTATTCCAACTCTCGAAGTTGCATTCCGACCGCAATTTTTCAAAAGTCAACTGTGAGTCAAACTTCTCTATTTTCTAACTTCAACTTTCGCCGAAATACCTGAATTTACTCTACGGACCTCCAAATCTGAATCCAGACACGCGCCTAAGTACAAAATCACCATACAAAACTGTTGAGATCATCCATGACTCATTCCGGGGTCATTTACGCAAATGTCCTGTTCCGGTCAAATTTTCACCGTTCTAACTTCCAAAATAAGGTTTCTTCTCTAAAATTGACTTTAAGCCATCCGAAAACTGAATTCCAATATGCACGCAAGTCGATACTCATGTTCCAAAGCTTCTCCAGACCTTATGCCGCTGAACGAAGCTTAATTTCTCAAGACGACCGGTCGGGTAGTTACACATCTAAAAAAATGTGGGGTCACCTATGAAGCAAAATGCGGAAGAATGATTGGGCTAAACATGGAGATTGAAATAAAAGGAAGTTTGTAGGAAAAGTGCTTAGGGAGGTTAGTCACTATATCCAAATATATCCTACCCGTCCCTTAGCCTACATTACAACCAAATAAAAAGACCTCTTGATCTTTGACCGAACAGCTCGATTAGTAGAGTATTACACTAGGGGCAAGCTTATGGTGTATCTATGTGGTATGTGAATATTCTTTGTTGAGAGTTACTGAATTTTATCTATCTACGGTTCCTTGTTGCTTGATTTTATGTGTGTGGAACTTCTCTCAGAATAGTGATGTGAGGGCGTGTGACTCAGGAAGAAAAAGTGATTTTTCACCTCTGTTTAGAGTAACTAGAGTAAGCACGAGTGTGTCATGGTGTTAGAGCCTGCATCTGAGGTATGACTCTTGCACTCCTTAGGTTGTTCTTTTATAATGGAAGGGCATAAAAATTGGGTAATGCATTGAACGGTTAGGCCTAGACTTGCTCTAGGACGAGCAAATGTTTAAGTGTGGGGTATTGATAATAGGTGTTTAACTATTATTAGGCCCAAAAGAACCACCTTCTTGTATAGTTTTGATGATAAAAGTGATAAAAAATGCTCCGATTAGCGCTTTTCATGCTTTTGCAGGTTATAGATAACAAGAGAAGGCTATGGAGTAATTTTGGGATCAAATATGGAGAGAAAAAGGTCAATCATAAAATATCCGCCAAGTGAACCACATGAAGCAGCTCAAGTCAGGCTTGACAAAGAAATGATGCGGTTCCACCGTAACCGCGATAGAACCATGCGGTAGAGGACTGTCGCGGACCACTGGAGATTCAGAGAAGGTGTTTGGCCGTGGTTCTACCGCAACCGCGGCATAACCGGGGCAGAGGCGGAAACGTTTAAGGACCTAAGTGAAAAATACAAGATTTTTTGCCCAAAACCCTATTGTAAATACTAGACTTCGCCCAAAGTAGGCATATATTGATTTAGAGAGTATTTTGGCAAGGAAAACAATTGTGATGGATCAGCCAAAATATCATTCTTCGTCTTCTTCTTCTTTTATTTTTCTTGCAAGTTTTATGATGAATATTGTTTTTTAGTTTATTTACCCATAGTAGCTAAATCTTTTGTCTAGGGTTTTGGTGGGACCCATTGAGGGATGAACTTCTTGTTTATGTGAATACAATTTTTTAGTTTCAATCTCTATTTGTTCAACTATGTTTTTGTTGTAGTTAATTGCTAGGATCCTCAATTAGTTGTGCCTATTTAGTGTGCATAACTCGGTAGAGAGTGCATATTTAGGTGAATGTTAAACAACATCACTCCTAAAGTATAAGAGAGATCTATAACTGTGGGTTTAAAGGCAGGATTAGGGATAACGAAGTCTTGGCTGTAATCTAAAGTGAATTGTACTAAACAAAGCAAGCTAGTGTATCTCGGGAGATTGCAACTAATAAATGTTTTTGATTAGTTGGGAGAGGTTTTCGGTAAGAAGAGCGTCCATGATTGATAGAGATGTGTTGTTGAATTTGTATAAAACATAGACAGAAGGATATCCATAAATAGGGCAAATCATTACCTTAGCACTTTCTCATTATTGTTTACAACTTTGCATATTTAGTTTACATCTATTTATTACTTGCAATCTTAATTAGTAAAGACACAATCAATTGTGATTCAAACGTTTGGAAAATTGGTTCTCAAGAGTTTACTGAATTTAGCGATAGTGATTGATAGGTTAACTCTCTGTGGATTCGACTCTGGGCATAATACTTAGGTTATATTTGCAACGTCCGCAGTATCCTTTTTATAAGACCTAGTTGGGCGTGATCATGGAGTAATATAACTCCCGTCCATATTAATTGTTTCTTAAATTTTTTATGCACTCGCCAAGGAAGGTTATTAATAGTTCTAATTATTATATGTTTTTCATCAAATATATTTATCTCTACTAACGGTTCAATAATTTAAGCAGCAAAGCTAAATTTTAAGGAAAAATACTTCTTACCGTTCTAGCACGTTAAATATTTCAAAAAATATATATTAATTTATAAAATAATATTGTCGACAGAAAGAAGTATCATGTGCAACATACTATTAATAAGAAGAGTTCAACTTCTACAAACAAACAAAAAAGGTTAAAAATAAATCCACATTTCCATACAAATTAAACATGAAATCGTGATTTTAACATTTCCAACCTTTACTTGACACTACTAGAAATTCGGGAAAAAGCGATCAATTTTGATCTCTTTTTAGCTAAAAAACGACCAAAAAGCGACTAAAGGTGCCCGGTAGCTATATTGATGGTCCCTTTTATTTAGGGACCAAATTTGCTCGCAACTCTAAGCTAAATGGACCCATTTTTTTGGATATTGACTATAGTGACCATCTTTGGTCGCTTTATTAATTTAATAATATAATTTTGCAACAAAAGTTGGTCTCTAAATAAAAAAAATATTTTTATTTATTTATTATTAATCATTAAAAAGAGACCAACTTTGGTCTCTAATCCAAATATTATATTTTAAAATATGGAACTAGAGACAATTGTTGGTCGCTATTTTATTCAATTATTTATTTATTTATTAATTTAATGACCAACTTTGGTCCCTAAATATATAAATTTAATTTAACTTTTAATAAAATAACAACCAACTGTGGTCGCTATATCACAAAATTTTTTATTTTTTTTAAAGAAATTGCGACCAAACTTTGTCGCTTTTTGAAGAAATCTGGGAAAATAGCGACCAAAGTTGGTCGCTATTCTCTAGAATTTTTTTTATCTTGAAAAGCGACCAAATAAAGACTAACTTTGGTCGTTTTTCTATGTATTATTTTGCCAGAAACGACCTGTTTCTACAGCTACACCACCTGCCGGCCATACCAATTTTCTAAATAGGCATTTTATGCCAACAATAACAACAAAAAAAAAAGCAATTAAAAGCAATAAAAAATAAACATCAATAGAACTAATACATTAAGCTAATAAAACTAAGTTAACGCTTATTACAAGCCCTTTCGAACTAAAGAGAACTAACACAATAGTAAATTAGTTCTAACACAATGTAAATTAATTCTAACACAATAGTAAATTAGTTCTAACACATTAGAACCAAAACAATAGTATGTAAAGTACTGAAGGAGTGTTCTTTCAGTATCCTCGTCTGAAAGTTGGATTGCCTCGCTCGGTTCATTAGGTGGTTGAGTGCGTATTAATTTTCCCGCGCCAGCTGTGAAGCGAATTGAACCTATATGAAAAATTATATTGAATTAGTATTTCAAAATCTATAAAAGAAAATCAAATATTTAATTAAAAGTAAAAAACTTACATGTATGTAGTCGAGGCTCGACCCTCCTTTTTGAATCAGTCTCTTTCTTCTTCTTTACAATACTTGTTTCATTGAATAGCTCATCTTGCTTCATTTGCATCATAATATTGTCTGGTGGCTTTGGTGATTATCCTCGTGGTACTATTACTCGGGATGAACTTTGATACAGAGAATAACTTGGATACGGTACATGACGGAGTGTGTCTTTGATCAATTATTTATCTCATTAGCTACAATGATAATAATAATGCAACGACATGTGTTTCAAAAAAGTGATGGTGTAGGTAGGATTTAATATTTCCTAAGTAGATAAAAGAGGTTATAGAGAAATTCTCTGCTTCACTTTCCAACAGGAAAAGAAGTTTGATTGATAGTGACAAGGTTGATGACGATGGAAATTTTTTCGTTGGTCGTCACAGTTCCCATAAAACGTGGATCATCAGACTCTATGATGACAAAGATTCTAGGTAGTTTTGTGCTCAACTTTCTTAAGCTTATACGGATCAGACTCGAAAGAAAGTTGAGCACAAAACTTCCTATAATCTCTGTCATCATAGAGTCTTATGATCCCCATTTTATGGAAACTGCGACGACCAACGGAAAAATATCCAACATCGTCAACCTTATCACTCTCAATCAAATTTCTTTTCATAATGGAAAATAAAGTACAGAATTCCTCTATAAGCTCTTTTGTTATCTACTTAGAAAATATTAAATTCCTACCTACACCATAACTATTTGAAACACATGCCATTGCCTTCTCATCATCATTGTCGCTATAATGAGAAGAACAATTGAAGGCACATTCCACCACGTACTGTATCTTAGTTATTCTTGGTGGAAGTTCCATTGCATGTCTAATAACGTCATCAACCTCTTCGCGGTACTATTACTCGGGATGAACTTGGATACAGAGAATAACTTGGATACAATACCTGACAAGGTGTGTGTTTGATCAATTGTTGACCTCTATAGCTACAATGATAATGATAAGGCAACGACATGTGTTTCAAAATAGTGATGGTATAGGTAGGATTTAACACTTCCTAAGTAGGTAAAAGTGGTTATAGAGAAATTCTCTACTTCACTTTCCAATAGGAAAAGAAGTTTGATTGATACTGACAACCTTGATGAAGACAGAATGTTTTCCGTTGGTCGTGTCATTTCTTATAAAGAGGGGATCATAAGACTTTATGATGACAAAGGTTATAGGAAGTTTTGTTCTAAATTTTCTTATGATGACAAAGACTTTATGATGACAAAGATTATAGGAAGTTTAGAAAATTTAGAACAAAGCTTCCTATTATCTTTGACATCATAGACTCTTATGATCCCCGCTTTATGGGAATTGCCAGGACCACCGGAACACATTCCGTCTTCATCAATCTTATCACTCTCCATAAAACTTCTTTTCCTTATGGAAAATGAAGTACAGAATTACTCTATAAGCTCTTCTTTTATCTACTTAGGAGATACTAAATTCCTACCTACACCGTAACTATTTGAAACACATGCCATTTCCTTTTCATCATCAGTGTCGCAAATGAGAATAACAATAAAAGGCTCATTCTTCCAGATACTTTATTTTAGTTATTCTTGGTAGAAGTTTCATTGCATGTCTAATAACGTCATAAACCTCTTCGTGGTATTCTTACTCGGGATGAGCTTGGATATGGAGAGTAACTTGGATACAGTACCTGATAGGGTGTGTCTTTGATCAATTGTTGATCTCATTAGCTACAATGATAATGAGAAGCCAACGACATGATTAATAGAGATAAGGTTGATAGAGATGGAATGTTTTCCGTCAGTTGTGCCAGTCCCCATAAAACGTGGATCATAAAACTCTATGATGACAAATATTTTAGGAAGCTTTGTACTCGATTTCTTCCAAGGTTAATAAATACAAGCTTAATGTGATATTAGTGATAGTTCGTCGGATTCAGACGACGATTTGACGTACAGAATATTGAAATTTGATAAAAAGAATTTGAGGTAAAACAATCAACCTCTAATTCTTTTTAACCAAATTTCCATACATCCAGTCATATCATCGTCTGAATCCGACGAACTATCACCAATATCACATTAAGCTTGTATTTATTAACCTTGGAAGAAAGTCGAGTATAAAGCTTCCTAAAATCTTTGTCATCATACAGTCTTATGATCCCCTTTTTATGGGAACCGTCATGACCGACGGAACACATTCCATCTCTATCAACCTCGTCACTCTCAATTAAACTTCTTTTCCTCATGGAAAATAAAGTAGAGAATTATTCTATAAGCTCTTCTTTTATCTACATAAGAAATACTGAATTCCTACCTACACCATCACTTAGTGCAACACATGCCATTACCTTCTCTTTATCAATGTCGCTAATGAGAACAACAATTAAAGGCACATTCTGCCAGGTACTTTATCTTAGTTATTCTTGGTGGAGGTTCCATTGCACGTCTAATGTCATCAACCTCTTCAAACCGTTTACCTCCCACAATCAAAAATTCCAGAGCATAACCACAAAAGTTCAAGAACCTAAAGGTTCAACTCATACATAAATGCTTTAATTTATATCCTAAAGCTTCAACTCATACCTAAAAGGCTCAAGTCATATCCTAAAAGTTCAACTCATATCCTAAATGCTTCAAGTCATATCCTAAAAGTTCAAGTCATATCCTAAAAGCTTCAAGTCATATCCTAAAATTTCTATTTATAACTAAACTATCAAGACAATACAAACATTCAAGGTTCAATTTATATCCTAAAAGTTATATTCCTATACTACAAGTTTAAACTTAAACTAAAAATTTCAATTTATATCCTAAAAGCGTCTAACTCATACCTAAAAGGTTCAATTCATATCCACAAAAGTTCTAGTCATATCCTAAAGGTTCAACTCATTCATAAATGCTTCAATTTATATCCTAAAGCTTCAACTCATACCTAAAAGGCTCAAGTCATATCCTAAAAGTTCAAATCATATCCTAAAAGCTTCAAGACATATCCTAATATTTCTTTTTATAACTAAACTATCTAGACAATACAAAGATTCAAGGTTAAATTTATGTCAAAACCCGGATTTACCACAATCGGGAGACGTGATGGCACCTACCTTCGAAGCTAGGCAAGCCAACCTTTATAATCATTTTTACAGAAACTTAAATCTAAAAGAGTCAAATTCTAATATAATTAAATAAAAACATGCGGTCTTTTAACAACAATAACGAAAACAAGGTGCGGAAAACTAACATGTCTCTACCCAGTATCCGGTGTCACTGCTCACGGAATCCTAAAAGAGTACTAAAAACAACAGTCTGGAAGAAATACATAGCATGTCCGTTTGATTCAATTAAACAAACTGAAAGAAATAGAAAGAGGAGACTCGGGGCCCGCGAACGCTAGCGAACTACCTCTTGGACTGAAGGATCACACCCGAGCTATAGCTGCCATCCGTAGACTTTGTCCTGACCTATGCACAAAAAGGAAGAGAAGCGTAGTATCAGAACAAGACCGACCCCATGTGATGGTAAGTGCCCGGCCTAACCTCGGCGAGGTAGTGATGAGGCTAAACCAGACCTACCACAACCAACCTGTACAAATATATGAAGTAACAGAAAGAGAATAAGAATTTACACAAATAAAAGGGAAAGGGGACATGCTGGGGGAGTAGCAGTTAAATTTTAACTTCTACAATCAAGAGATGGATCCGAATAAATAATAAATAAATAAGAAAAGACAATGAATGAACAACTGCACGGCATCACCTTTCCTGCTTTTACTATCATTCCTCACCAAAATTGTCAAATATAATGCACGGCATCACCCTTCGTGCTTTTACTCTCATTTCTCACTAATAATATCAAATACAAGGCACGACATCACCCTTCGTGCTTTTACTCTCGATAAAAAGTGCACGACATCACCCTTCGTGCTTTTACTCTCAATAAACAGTGCACGACATCACCCTTCGTGCTTTTACTCTCTCTTCCTCTCCCAATAAATAGTCACAACCAAACAGGGAAAAGGAAATATATATATATCAAGACAAAATATCCCGGCAAGGAAGAATAATTCAACAACAAGTACCGGCAACGGAATACAACTCAACAATAGGTCCCAGCAATGGAATACAACTCAAGAAATGGTCCTGGCAAGGGAAAAGTACCAAAAATTCCTCTTTAGTTCATTAAATTCTCAACTTTCACTTCATTGTTCTTGTAACAAGTAATTATCATAATTTTTAATTTACTTCGCAATTTTTACAAGCAAATGTGACATCACTGTCATGCTTGACTTGGGCGCATAGGTAACCGTCACCATATATATACACCGACCCCACATAGCACATAACAAATAACAACCTAATCCTATTGCCTCAAGCCAAAGTTAGATCGAACACTTACCTCGAATACGAAAATAGCAACTCAAAGCTCAAAAATATACTTTCCTCTAGAATTCGACCCTGAACCAACGATATCTAACATAATCAGGTTCAATATTATCAATGAAAATCCAAAAACACAATCTCATAGCCTAGAAATGCTTTTCCAAGCTTATTTTCAAAAATACTAAAATCCTACACCAGTCCGATGTGGTCCAAACTCGAGGCTCGGACCAGACCCAATCCCCCATAACCCCACGAGTTCAAATAGATATTTAAATTTTAAATTTGACCTCAAATTGAGGTTGAAACACCTAAAATCCCATATACCCTAACTAAACCCAAAACTCCTAAATTCTACTTTGATTTCATGTTTTAGAGCTAGGATTTTAATGGTTTGATGAAGAAATAGTGAGGAGATAATGTTAGGATTACAAACCCAAAGAGTTGTGATGAATTGGGGCTAGATTCTCGCCAATGGAGAAGTTAGGAAGAGATTTCGTGTGAGAATTTGCTAATAAATCCCGTCACTGGAATGTTTTTAGTATTTTAAAATCACTGGGTGAAATTACCCTCCGCGATCGCGGGAACGGGGACGCGATCGCGGTGAAGGAAGCTACGCGATCGCGTGAAGAGTGTTGCGACTGCGTAGAGGAAAAGTCACTGAGAGGTCAATTTGTCTATGCGATCGCGTGGACTAGTACGCCAACGCGGAGAAGAGAAATCTGGAAGCTACGCGATCGCGTGAATGACGATGCGATCGCGTAGAGGTACGAGTCAAGGCAGTGCGATCGTGTGGCAGAGGCCGCGATCGCGTAGAACAAAATCACTGCTTGCAGAAAATCTGCTAAGTCAAAAGAGCCAAAAACACCTCGAACCACCCCAGAAAACAATCCCGAGCCCTCGAGGCTCCCAACCAATCACACAAACTAACTCAATATCATCCTACAAACTTGCTTGAGCGACCAAATCGCCAAAATAACAGCAAAATCACAAAATCAACCTCCAAAACTCATGATTTCCATTTCTAAGTTCAAAATTTTCAAACTTTCCACTTTTAGTACGAATCACGTCAAACGACGTCCATCTGTAAAGTTTTCAACCAAATTTTACAGATAGCGCTTAACGCCCATTTAAGACTTGTACCGAGCGTCGGAACAAAAATACGAGCCCAATACCATCATTGTTGATCAATTTCCTTTTTCATTCTTCCTTAAGCATATTAATAAAACTATTTCACAGCAAAACTCCGAACTTGGGCCTGAGACCTCGTATTTTGATTCCGGAATACACCCGGGTCCCAAATTTCCATAGGGACCCTATGGGACCGTCACATAACCGGTCCGGATCCGTTTACCCAAAATGTTGACCAAAGTCAACTATAGCAATATTAGTATCAAAATTCATAGTTTTTAACACGCAATTCAAATATTTTCACATAAACATTTTTCGACTTTGTGCCCAGACTACGCACGTAAATCGAGGCAACCTAATAAGATGTTTTCAAGGCCTCAGAAGCACATGGAAAGGGAGAATTACGGTGATGACCCTTTGGGTCGTCACATCCTGCACCTCTAAAACAACTGTTCGTCCTCGAACGGATGAAAGAAAGAAGTACCTCAGTCAGGGAATAGATGGGGGTAACGGCTCCGCATATCAGACTCGGTTTCCCAGGTCGATGCCTCAGGAGGCTGCCCTCTCCACTGAACAGTAATGATGGAAAACTCTGCGACCTCAACTGTCGAACTTGCCGGTCTAAAATAGCCACCGGCTCCTCCTCTTATAACAGATCCTTTTCCAACTGGACAGTACTGAAATCTAGAACATGGGTGGGATCACCGTGATACTTCCGAAGCATAAATAGATGAAAAACTGGATGCACAGATGACAAGCTAGGCGGCAATGCAAGTCGATAAGCCACATTCCTCACACAGTCCAGAATCTCAAATGGGCCAATATACCTAGGGCTAAGCTTGCCCTTCTTCCCAAACGTCATCACGCCCTTCATAGGTGATACACGGAGCAACGCTCGCTCACCAACCATGAAAGCAACATCCCTGACCTTACGATCTGCAACACTTTTCTGCCTGGACTAAGTTGACCGAAGTCTGTACTAAATGATCTTGACCTTATCCAAGGCCTCCTGCACTAAATCTGTACCTAATAACCGAGCCTCTCCTGGCTCAAACCATCCGAGTGGGGACCGACACCATCTACCATACAACGCCTCATAAGGAGCCATCTGAATACTGGATTGGTAGCTGTTGTTGTAGGCAAACACCGCTGGCGGCAAGAACTGGTCCTACAAGCATCCAAAATCAATTACGCAGGCTCGGAGCATATCCTCAAGAATTTGAATGGTCCTATCGGGCTGATCGTCCGTTTGGGGGTAAAATGTTGTACTCAAGTGGACCTAGGTACCCAACTCATGCTGCACTGCTCTCTAGAAATGCGAAGTAAAATGCGGACCCCGATCCGAAATAATAGATATGGGCACCCCATTAAGTGAACGATCTCCCTGATATAAATCTCAGCATACCTCTTGGATGAATAAGTGGTGGCAACTGGGATGAAATGCATTGACTTAGTCAGTGTATCAACAATAACCCATATAACATCAAACTTCTTCCGAATCATCGGAAGGCCAGTAACATAGTCCATAGTGATCCTCTCCCATTTCCACTCGGGAAGCTCAATCATCTAAAATAACCCACCGGGCCTCTGATGCTCGTACTTAACCTCCTTACAATATAGACAACAAGCCACATATGCAACAATGTCTTTCTTCGTTCTACACCACCAACAATGCTGTCTCAAATCCTGATACATCTTCGCGGTGCCCAGGTGAATAGAATACCGAGAACTATAGGCCTCCGCTAAGATCGACTCTTGAATACAATCAACATTGGGCGCACTAACTCGCCTTTGCAACTTCAATATGACATATTCTCCCAAAGTCATATCCTTGGCACCTCCCCTGTGCATTGTGTCTCTCAAGACACACAAATGGGGATCATCAAACTGCCGCTCCCGGATACGCTCCATTAATGACGAGCGAGCAACCGTGCAAGCTAACACCCTGCTGGGCTAAAAAATATCAAATCTCACAAATCTATTGGCCAAGGCCTAAACATCCAAGGCAAGTTGTCTCTGGCTGACCGGAATAGATGCAAGACTAATTATGCCAGCGGACTTTCTACTCAATGCATCAGCCACCACATTGGCCTTCCCTTGGTGGTATAAAATAGAAACATCATAATCTTTTAACAACTCCAACCACCTCCGCTGTCTCAAATTCAACTCTTTTTGCTTGAACAAGTACTAAAGGCTCTTATGTACACCTCACACGTCACACCATACAAATAACGCCTACAGTTCCTCAAGGCATGAGCAATGGCCGCCAACTCTAAGTCATGAACTGGATAATTCTTCTCGTGGTCTTGAACTGCCTCGAAGTGTATGCTATGACCCTGCAATTTTGCATCAACACAACGCCAAATCCGACGCGGGAAGCATCACAAATATATTATAAGGCCTAGATCCCGTGGGCAAGATAATACCGGTGCCGTGGTTAGAGCTGTCTTGACCTTCTGGAAGCTCGCCTTGCAATCATGTGAACACCTGAACTGGGCACCCTTCTGAGTCAATCTAGTCATCATGGTTGCGATGGATGAAAACCCCTCCACAAAACGTCTGTAGTAACCAACTAACCAAAGAAGCTCCTAATCTTTGTAGTTGAAGCTGGTCGAGGCCAGTTCTTGACTGCCTTTATCTTCTTCGGGTCCACCTGAATACCCACTGCTGATACGACATGACCTAAGAATGCTACTGAACTAAACCAAAATTTGCACTTTGAGAATTTGGCGTACAACTGGCTATCCTTCAGACTCTGAAGAACCATTATGAGGTGTTTCTCATCTCGTCCTGACTGCGGGAGTATACCAAGATATAATCAATGAATACAATCCTAAACAAATTAAAGTAAGGCCGGAACACTCGGTTCATCAACTCCATGAATGCTTCCAGGGCATTGTTCAATCCTAACGACATGACCAAAAACTCATAATGGCCATACCGAGTACAAAATGTTGTCTTAGAAACATCAGACGCCTTAATCCTTAGCTGATGATAACCAGACCTCAAATTTATCTTTGAAAACACCCTGGCACCCTTGAGCTGGTCAAACAAATCGTCAATCCTTGGCAGTGGATACTTGTTCTTTATCGTCACCTTGTTCAACTGCCGGTAATCGATGCACCTCCTCATCGACCTTCCTTTTTATTCACAACAATAGTGGCGCACCCCAAGGTGACACACTGGGTCTAATGAGACCCTTATCAAGCAAGTCCTGAAGCTTCTCCTTCAACTCCTTCAACCCTGGCGAGGCCATACAATATGGCGGAATTGAAATAGGCTGAGTACCAGGAGCGAGATCAATACAGAAATCAATATCCCTGTCGGGAGGCATGCCCGGCAAGTCTGAAGGAAAAACCTTGGGGAACTCCCGAACAATAGGAAAAGAGTCGATAGATGGACCTCAGCGCTTGAGTAATGAACATACGTTAGATATGCTAAACACCCCTTCTCGACCATACGTCGAGCCTTGACATAGGAAATAACACTACGGGTGGCATGATCTGGGGTCCCTCACCACTCAAGTTGGGGAAAATCTGGCAAGGCTAATGTCACGGTCTTTGCGTGACAAACCAAGATAGCATGATATGGGGACAACAGTCCATCCCCAAAATAACATCGAAGTCCACCATGTCTAAAAGCAATAAGTTGACACGGGTCTCAAGACCCTCAAATATCACCACACATAATGATGCACTCGTTCGACCACTATAGAATCACCAACTGGTGTGGATACATATATTGGAATACCCAAAGCCTCACTAGGCATGATCAAATAGGGTGCAAAATAGGATGACACATAAGAATAAGTAGATCCCGGATCAAATAATACCGAAGCACCCCTCTCACAAACCAGTATAGTACCTTTAATCACAGCATCAGATGACTCAGCCTCTGGCCTGGATGGCAATGTATAACAACGAGGTTGGCCCCTACCGCCCTAAACTGCGTCTCTACGACGATCTGCTACAGGCTGACCCCTATTTGTGGCTGTCCGGACTCCACCTCTACGGTCTCTCCCTCCACCTCTATGATCCCTTCCCCCGCCTCTTGCTGGCTGGGCGGCCTATGGATCACCTGCTGCCTGAATCGTAGGGCGAGGACCTTGGTGCTGAGAACTTCTCGAGGCTCGAGGGAAAAATCTGACAACATGACATGTGTCACCACAACCATAACATGCCCTCGGAGGTTGAGACTGCTGGCCTTGTCGACCGGTATGTCCTCCCCTGAAGCTCTGAAGTGGTGGTGCACTGATGGGGGCCGCTGGTGCGCTGAAAGACTGTTGATCTGAATAATACTGCTGGTGGCCACCACCACCTAGAGAACCATGAGAAGCCTGAAGTGCCAACTGGAAAGGTCTCGGGGGATGGCTTCTGTCATGGAAATCCCTAACTCTAGATGAGGTACCACTAAATCTGCCAGAATGTCGTGGCCTCTTGTTCGAACCCTGACTACCTATTTGAGCCAAGGCCATCTCTAATCGACGGGCCGCATTGGCCTCCCCCTGAAAAGTAATATCAATGCAACTCCCACAACCATCTGTAGGAGAATAGGCTGAATCAATCCATTAATGAATTTTCGAACCCTCTCTCGATCTGTAGGGGTATCACTATTGCATGAGATGCCAAGTCAACAAATCTGGTCTCATATTGTGTAATTGTCATAGAGCCCTGCTGCAGATGCTCAAACTGTTTGCGAAGTGCCTCCCGCTGAGTGACGGGGAGAAACTTCTCCTGAAATAACTCTGCGAGCTGATCCCATGTAAAGGATGGAGACCCAGCTTGTCAAGATAGACAATAATCTTTCCATCAAGTCTTGGCGGACCCCATAAGCCTGAAAGTGCAAAAATGGACCCCATTGCTCTCTACTATCCCCATAGTCCTGAGGATCTTATCACAACTGTATAGAAAATCCTGGGGATCCTCCGATGAAGCACCGCTGAAGGCAGTGGTGAAAAGCTTGGAGAACCAATCAAGTCTCCACAAAGCATCCAAAAACATGGCCGTCCCTTCTCCGACCTAAGCTGTAATGCCTGTCGGAGCTGCCACTACAGGATGAACCAAGGGAACCTGAATCTGGGGAGCTACATGCTCCGGAGTACGTGTAGAAGGAGTCTGAACCCATCCTGCAGCTTGAGAAGTGGCTGGTGCTACAGGCAGCAATCCCGCTCTAGAACCACTGTCCATAAAGCTTGCTATGCGGACAAGAGCATCCTGAAGATCCGAAGAAACATCACTCTTCCTGAGACCTGAGCTGGGCCCACTGGAGCTGCTGGAGCTGGAACCTCCTCACCAAAGTCAATATGAGGCTCCACCTCTGGAACTGCTGCCTTGGGCTGAGCTCTGCCCCTGCCACGGCCTCTGGCCCGATCTCGGCCCCTGCCACTTGTGGGAGCTGCTGTTGGGGGCTCGGGCTGCTACGCGGAAGAATAAGACGCACGTGTTCGCGCCATCAGCAAAAGAACAGACTGGAACGACAATCAATATTTGAAAAACAGAGTTGCACGATAAGAATGAACAAAGTGAAACTTTTCCTAACTCTGCTGCCTCTGGGGGATAAATACAGACGTCTCTGTACCGATCTCTCAGACTCTACGGAGCTTGTCCGTGAGTTTTTAGACCCAAGTAACCTAGTGCTCTGGTACCAACTTGACACGAACCGGATTTACCCACCATCGGGAGTCGTGATGGCGCCTACCGTCGAAGCTAGGCAAGCCAACCTTTATAATTTTTTCTACAATAACTTAAATCTAAATGAGTCAAATACTAATATAATTAAATAAAAACATGCGGAAGTTTATTAACAACAATAACAAAAACAAGGTGCGGAAAAATTAACATGTCTCTACCCAGTATCTGGTGTCACAGCTCACGGACAACTAAAAGAGTACTAAAAACAACAGTCTGGAAGAAATACATAGCAGGTCTGTTTGATACAATTAAACAAACTGAAAGAAATAGATAGATGAGACTCGGGGCGCGCGAACGCCATCGAACTACCTTAGAATCTCTGGACTGAAGAATTACTCCCGAACTATAGTTGTGGTCCGTAGAATGTGTCCAGACCTGTGCACAGAATGGCACAGAAGTGTAGTATCAGCACAACCGACCCCATGTGCTGGTAAGTGCTCGGCCTAACCTCGACAAGGTAGTGACGAGGCTAAACTGGACCTACCACAACCTACCTGTATAGACATATGCAATAATAGAAAGAGAACAAGAATTTAAACAAATAAAAGGGAAAGAGGACATGCTGGGGGAGTAGCAATTCAATTTTAACTTCCACAATCAAGAGATTGAACCGAATAAATAATAAATAAATAAGAAAAGCCAATGAATCAACAACTCCACGGCATCACCCTTTGTGCTTTTACTCTCATTCCTCACAAAAATGGTCAAATATAATCTACGGCATCACCCCTCATGCTTTTACTCTCATTTCTCACCAATAATATGAAATACAAGGCACGACATCACCCTTCGTATTTTAACTCTCGATAAATAGTGCAAGGAATCACCCTTGATGCTTTTACTCTCAATAAACAATGCACGACATCATCCTTCGTGATTTTACTCTCTCTTCCTCTCCCAATCACAACAAATCAGGGAAAAGGATATATATATATATATATATATATATATATATATATATATATATATATATATATCAAGACAAAGTATCCCGGCAAGGGAGAATAATTCAAAAACAAGCCCCGACAAGGGAATACAACTCAACAATAGGTCCAGGCAAGGTAATACAACTCAACAAATGGTCCCGGCAAGGGAAAAGTACCAAAAGTTCCTCTTTAGTTCATTAAATTCTAATCTTTCACTCCATAGTTCTTGTAACAAGTAATTATCACAATTTTTCAATTACTTTGAAATTTTTAATAGCAAATATGACATCACGGTCATGCTTTACTCGGGCGCATAGGTAACCGTCACCATACCTATACACCGACCCCACATAGCACATGACAAGTAACAACCTAATCTTATTCCCTAAAGCCAAAGTTAGTCGAACACTTACCTCGAATCCGAATATAGCAACTCAAAGCTCAACAATCGCCTTTCTTCTAGAATTCCACCCCGAATCAACGATATCTAACATAATCACGTTCAATATTATCAATAAGAATCCAACACACAATCACATAGCCTAGAAATGCATTCCTAGCTTATTTTCAAAAATACAAAAAATCTGACACCGGGACCACATGGTCCGAACTCGAGGCTCGGACCAAAACCCAATCCCCCATAACCCCACGAGTTCAAATATATAATTAGATTTTAAATTCAACCTCAAATTAAGGTTGAAACACCCAAAATCCCATAAACCCTAACTAATCCCAAAACCCCTATATTCTACTTTGATTTCATGTCTTAGAGCTAGGATTTTAATGGTTTGATGAAGAAATAGTGAGGAAATAATGTTTGCGTTACTTACCCAAAGAGTTGTGATGAATTGGGGCAAGAATCTAGCCAATGGAGAAGTTAGGAAGAGAGTTCGTGTGAGAATTTGTGAATAAATCCCGTCACTGGTATGTTTTTAGGCTATTAAAAACACTAGGCAAAAATACCCTTCGTGATCGCGGGAATGGGGATGCGATCACGGTGAAGGAAGCTTGGAAGCTACGCGATCACGTGAGGAGTGCTGCGACCGCATAGAGGAAAAGTCACTGAGAGGCCAATATGCGTTCGCGTGGACCAGTACGCGATCATAGAGAAGAGGAACCTGGAAGGTACGCGATCGCATGAACGACATGCGATCGCGTAGAGGTACGAGTCAAGACAGTGCGATCGCGTGGCAGAGGCCGCGATCGCGTAGAACAAAATCACTGGGCCACAGTTGCAGAAAATCTGCTAAGTCCAAAGAACCTAAAATGCCCCAAACCACCCCCGAAAACACTCCCAAGCCCTCGGGGCTCCCAACCAATCAATATAATCCTACGAACTTGCTCGGGCGACCAAATCGCTAAAATAACATCAAAATCACAAAATCTACCTCCAAAACTCATGATTTCCATTTCTAAGTTCAAAATTTTCAAACTTTCCACTTTTAATCCGAAACACGTCAACGACGTCCATTTTTAACCAAACTTTATAGATAGCGCTTAACACCCATTTATGACTTGTACCGGGCGTCGAAACCAAAACAATAGCCCGATACCATTATTTTTTATCAATTTCCTTTTTCATTTTTCCTTAAGCATATTCATACAACAATTTCACAACAAAGCCTCGAGTTCGGGCCTGGGACCTCGGATTTCGATTACGGGAATACGCCCGAGTCCCAAATTTCCATACGAATCTTGCGGGAGCATCACTTAACGGGTCCGGGTCCGTTTAACCAAAAAGTTGACCAAAGTCTACTATAGCAATATTTGTATCAAAATTCATTGTTTTTAACACAGAATTCAAATATTTTCACATAAAAATTTTCAAACTTCGTGCTTGGACTATGCACGTAAATCAAGGAAACCTAATAAGAGGTTTTCAAGGCCTCGTAAGTGAAAGAAAAGGGAGAATTACGATTATGACCCTTTGGGTCATCACAATTTATATCCTAAAAGTTATATTCATAGACTAGTAGTTTAAACTTAAACTAAAAAGTTCAATTTATATCCTAAAAGCTTCAACTCATACCTAAAAGGTTCAATTCATATCCTCAAATGTTCAAGTCGTATCCTAAAGGTTCAAATCATACATAAATACTTCAATTTATATCCTAAAGCTTCAACTCATACCTAAAACGCTCAAGTCATATCCTAGAAGTTCAACTCATATCCTTAAAGCTACAAGTCATATCCTAAAATTTCTATTTATAAACTATCAAGACAATACAAAGATACAAGGTTCAATTTATATCCTAAAAGTTATATTCATATCCTGCGAGTTTAATCTTAAAATAAAAGTTCAATTTATGTCCTAAAAGCTTCAATTCGTACCTAAAAGGTTCAATTTATATCCTCAAATGTTCAAGTCGTATCCTAAAGGTTCAACTCATACAATTTAAAACTTCTGAAACTCACATTCGATCAAAAACCAACCAAACGACATGCGAATATTTGCATACATATCCAAAATCAACTAACTAGGCTATCGAAACTCTTAGAATTCCATTCTGACCCTCAGATCAAAATCTGACTTATCAAGCAGTATCTGCCAAAATTCCAACTTCGCCAATTCAAACCTAATTTTACACTGGACCTCCAAATTCAATTCCGACCACACTCCTAAGTCACAAATCATCCCCTGAATCTAACAAAACCACTGGAATTCATATCCGAGCCCTCTGACCCCATAGTCAACTTCCGATTGACTTTCCCAAAACAAGCTCCCGTAAGAGACTATCTGCCTCTTTTCCAACTAAAACCAAATCAATTCTATCCGATCAACCGAGTACTAATATTGAAACTTAGAACATATTATGGGGAACAGGGCAGTAACTCACGTGACAACAGGCCGAGTCATCACATCCGCCCAACTTAAACAAACGCTCGTCCTAAAGTGTATCTAGTGCTGTCCTAGAAGCCACCAAGAATTGAACAGCCTTACCAAGCATATACCCAGTGTGATCCCATGTCACCCTATCTCTTATAGGTGACAACACAACATGGCTGAAATTACCTAATCCAGTCTAGCCCATAATTCAAAGATCTACTTTTCCACTTCAGAAACCGTTAACACAACCAACCCTCACACCTATACTTTGAATAATCCTGAACCAGTTGTAATAATCCATACCTGCAACCTCGGCTGCAATCATATGATATACCATATAACTCAAACACATGCAGCGATAACTTCCCTTCACAACAGTTGCCCACGATAACCAATATTGATATAAAATCTCTTGTTAGATAAAGTCTCATTTAAGTATCATATACTGCAAACGGCAACTGAAACACGCGATATACTGAACCAATCTCTCAGATCAACCATTCATGAATCCATTTCCCTCTTGACTATTACTACAACAAATTTCCAGGACAAATCCCGATATTACCTTCCAACAAGCTGTAATCAAATTTGTTCACATTTATTAATGACTCCAACGATAACCTCGAATTCAATGCACCACTCTAGTGATATGACACACTCATCACAGGCCTAATCTCATACTAACCTCATGACAAACGACTCCAACAAAAGAGCTGCAACTCAAACTCCTCACTACCATCACAACGCAAGGCTGGGACCCCGTTCCACATCATAGAAATAGAATACCTGTATCTATCCCGAATGGACTAATCTCCACGTAGCCTCGCTACAATGCGTGATCGTATCCCAACATTGTTATACATGAAGTACCTCAAGTCTCTATGCTCAAAATGGACAGCCACACACAGATTGATGTCTGCAACCAAGCAATCCATCACACCCACGGTGAAGGAAGTAATATACACCCTTAAATCCTGAAAGGACATAACCGATGCGCTATTCGCCGAGAAATACCCAATACGGACTTTCCCCAAAAATAGGAAGCAATGCATACAAAGGACATATAGAAAACTATTCTCAACATCACACTGTTGAAGCATGCAACCCGACCCAGTTAACATACCCATGGTGGCGTGCCACCCGATCCACACTAAAATCTCTCACATAGGAGATGCACATCGAGCCAATTTTGCTCATTACAATAAACATGTATAGTCTCATGCCCGGCCACAAGAAACACATCCGAATAAGTCCCCCAATACTGGAACCGAATCATTGGTAGAAACCTCTCCACTGACATCCGCCACGAAAGCCCAATTAATAACGCAATGCTTTCCAGCCGTCTGCTGGACTCTGAAATACAAGCTACCCTGCTAGAACATAATCTGATGCACCTTGCCACGCAGCCTGTGGCATTTTCTGACATAGCCCATAACCCATTAGTCTAGAGAATGTGACACTGGAACAAACAGTCTGCCATCTAATATCATAACCCAAATTTATCATGCCACACAAGGAAAGATCTACTCGAGCCTCCAATTTCTAATAACCGCTTGACGATGTCGATACACACGATCTACAACCATTTGCACAGTCGGATCAGTAGAACTTCTAGTCTCCAACACATATAACTCACTATGCCTGATCCCACATTCCGCCGTACAAATTCACAACACACTTCAAGTATCCATTCATACTGCGAAAGATATTCAAAAATTTTCCCTAGGCCATCAACAACTCAATTCTCAACAGTCGACCCAACAAGGGAATACCACAATACCACCAAATATTAGTATTTTACATTACCTTGTCCCTTCTCTGAACACATAACCCCGCAGATCACTAACATAGCAATACCATCTTCCTTAATCATCCGAAGATCGATTCTTAAATCACCTGCAACTACCTGTGCTGCTCAATAATTTAATGACTTCCCATTGTATTATGAACTGAACCATAACCATGAACACACAAATTACAATTCTCCATATCATAACACATAAACCATACCACACTAGGATAACATGAGGACTTTTATCTCTCTCATGCGCCGCAGACATCGACGCACTCAACTAGTCGAGAACTTTCTGGATCCCATATAGGAGAAAAATTATTATACACTCCATGCTTCGCATACTCATAGGAAATATACTCATTTTCAAACCACGGTAAAACACATAAAGAAATTTTTCTCCCAATTCCATTGCACCCGCTAAACTGCCAGGACTGAATCCTTCTACCTAAACCAAGATAAGCAAACTGCCAGCACCTAAAAGCTTTGCTGCAAAATATCTGTAAGGCTCCTTACCTCGAACACATACAATAAATAATCATATCCTTACCATACCGATTTGTTTCATTATCAAGCTATTCCATTTATCCAATTTCCTTCCCGGTTCATCTTTAATATGATATTCTCCCTTGCTGTAGCACCACAACACCTCAACCCAAGTTACCACACGAAACTCGCACATAAATCCACACTATCTATGACCCATAGTCCACTGAATACCTTCTCAAATGTTTCCCAGAAATACCACATTCCAGAATGCTTTACATTGAGGAACTTCCTGCGATCCTGAATTAGTTTACCATTACCTTCCAAATGCGGGTACGTAGAATCCATGATTAACACAAAGTATCACAAGTCTTGATCTTTTCAGTTGGAAACACAGTCTGTAGCTACATACATAAACTTAAGACACCTGATTGTTACATTGAAAATCTTGAACACAGTAAAACCATTCTCGAGAGTCATTCACTCTTATTCACCTGTAATTCACCTGCCCTAACTAAACCGAACCATTCGTGCCTTATTGGTATACTGACACCGCAGAATATGATTTCCTACAAATACAAACAACCATCTTCCTTCTCTATTCACTGAGCATCCTCTATCAACATTAGCTCAAAAACATCCTAGCATTTTCTCACACCTACGAAGCACCATATAACCTTTATCAAAATTTTTCTTCATACGCGCCATTCTCGGCTCAATTTCTGCGACTAGAACTAATCTGCCAATATACCCTGAGACAGAACCAACATAGTATCTAACAGTGCAATCAACTAAACAATAGCAACCTCCCAAACTTGGCTTGAAGCCAAATACCCAGGCACGCTCAATAAATCCTTAATACTTTTACCCTAATGAAACCACAGCATTATAGCGGGATTAAACTCAAGTCACTTACAAGTTTGTGAATACACATATCATCTAGCAGTGACATTCTATGCAAACCTCGCATTCATTTCCACATTAGTTGAGTCCATTTTCTTAAGCGTCCCCAAATTCTCAAATTTCAACACATACCCTTCAATTACTCATGAGACCTTTTAACATACACGTAAGGATCATACCCCTCAAAAACACTCCTCATGAGATAACCCACCTGCTTTACCTCATTTCAATATTTCAACGTTCCTTCCTCCATCATATACGTTACAGAATCAATTAGTCTTTCTGACTCTGAGCACATACCACCACATGAAATGTACACTTTCCAACTTAAAGACATGAAAAATATTCTTCACGCGCCCATAACTTGGGGCTACATATCAGACCACAATAGAAAACAAACACCTAACAACTCATCTATTATCCATCTGACTTCTTCGTTACTACCAAAATCACATAGATACACCTCGCAGTACTGACATTCTCATCACATGGATATCCCACCGCCAACCTGGCTAATAAGAACATTACTGAACATATAAGTTCAAAACACTTGCTCACACAATCAGCACCTCGGTGCTTAGGCCATAGGCAATGATCCAGGCTCACGTCCTCTTGACTGGCCCAACGTCGAACTTACAATGCTGAGAGGTCATGTGCGCATACAGACATGTGGGAAGGAATTTCAAGAGTTACATCTGAAGCTGAATCTATTACGCATGATAAGAATTCCAAGAAAGTGTAGTTTTCCTATAGGTTCTGCAGCCTCTCAAGGATAAATAAAGACATCTCCGTACCGATCCGCGAGACTCTACTAACCGGCTCATGACTAATAAGGCCTAGTAACCTAGGCTCTGATACCAACTTGTCAGGACTCTAATCCCGGCCGTGATGGTACCCAACACAACTGCTAGGCAAGCCCGACCATTTACACAAAATCATCAAATCACGATGGATTCAAGCCTAAGTTAAACTAAAACTTCTGAAACTCACATTCGATCAAAAACCAACCAAACAACGTCCGAATGACCTAAAAATTTGCATACATATCCAAAATCACCTAACGAGGCTACTGAAACTCTCAAAATTCCATTCCGAACCTCAGATAAAAATCTCACCCATCAATCGGTATCCGCCAAAATTCAAACTTCGCCAATTCAAGTCTAATTTACACCGGACCTCCAAATTCAATTCCGACCACACTCCTAAGTCAAAAACCATCCCCTGAAGCGAACCAAACCACCGGAATTCACATCCCAGCCCTCTAACCCCATAGTCAACTTCTAGTAGACTTTTCCAAAACAAGCTCCCTTCTAAGAGACTATGTGCTTCTTTTCCAACTATAACCAAATCAATTATAACCGATCAACTCAAGTACTGATATTTAAACATAGAACATAATATGGGGGAAACGGGGCGGTAACTCACGTGACAACAAGACGGGTCGTCACACTATATTAAATATCTACTTATAAACTAATCAAGACTAAACTAAAAGTTCAGTTTATACCCTAAAAGTTTGATTCATGAGAAAAAATCATAACCTTAAAGCTTAGGGTTTCTTCTCTTCAAACCATTTCTTGCCCAAATTAATAGGTAAAACCAAATATTTTAGATACTAAAAATTATCATAGATTTAATTTAGCTAAGAAAAATTAATTTTTAGGGTACAAACTAGAAGGAATTAAACAAATTAAAATAAGTCTATTTTGAAAAAAAATAAAGGAGAGAGAAACCTACCAGCTGGGCAGTGGAGGACACTGACGGAGCTGCTGCTGCCGCTGGCGGGCGTCGATGCCGCCAGTAGTTGTCACGACCCAAACTTCGGTCTTGATGGCGCCAAACACCTTGTAAGGCAAGCCCGACCATGCAATCAATCCCAGACAAAACAATGACTAAATTACCAATTTCAAGATAAAATCTCAATTTCATAACCATAGGAATACTGCGGAAAACATATTCAACAGTTATACAGCCCAAAGGATCCGGCATCACAAGTATGAGCCTCTAAATACACTTAACAATAACACAGTGAAGTCTAAACATAGAATAAAAAGATAAATGAGAGGAGACATCATGTTCTACAGACGCCAGCTACTACCTTGATAACTCCTGAGCGCATCTAGGCCACAGCAAATAAGCACAGCTAAGCCTCTGGGATCCCTGTATCTACACACATGGTGCAGGGAGTATGGGGTGAGTCTGCCTTTTCAGGGAGTAATAGCAATAAATAATAACTGAATGTACGAAATCCGATAAAAGTACTATACAGTTCTAATTGAAACATCATGAATCGTAAATAAGCACCAAACAAAGGGACAAATCTGATATAATACCGTCCTTTCCATCTGACTAGTTACTAACATTGTTGTGGCGCGTAGCCCGATCCAACACCAGATATGTATATACTACTGCGGCGCGCAGCCCGATCTAATATAATATATATAAAATGATGCGGCGCGCAGCCCGAACCAATAGATACAGCCGGCTGCGCTTACTGGGGTGTGTACAGACTCTGCAGGGGCTCCTTCAGCCCAGGCGCTAAAATATTGCGGCGTGCAGTTCGATCCACATATCACTGTGGCGTGCAGTTCGATCCATATTATATACTACTGTGGCGTGAAGTCCGATCCATATAATATAATACTGCGGCGTGCAGTCCGATCCAATACATGTATATGTATATACTGCTGCGTCGTGCAGCCCGACCCGATATATATGTATATATATCAATTAACCTTACTACGGGGTCCTTGCCCCCTCTCAGTAAATATAGAATTGGCCTCTCAGGCCCACTCAGCTAAGACAGGGTATTCGACCCTAGATATTACTCACTTAGAGTGCAAGTTACAATGTCCGGTTTATTTCATGATTTATAGTCTAAATCAGGACAGATGGTATGTGTCCAATAGGTAAAGTGAGGTTAAACAACTCAACATGCTCCCTAGGAGTTCTACAGATCGGTACAAGGCCCCAAACATGGCAACTAGCGCAAAATATACGAGTACAAGCCCAGTCTCAATCAAGAAGTAGTGTAAATCATTAATCGGGATGGACCAAGTCCGAGTCCCTAGCAGATACATCACCACGCTCGTCACGAGATGCGTATCTCATCTGAATATAGTACTGCATAGTGCGAATACGGGGTTTCAAACCCTCAGTATTTCATTCATAACCATTACTCACCTCAACCCGGCCAATATCCTAGCTCATCTTGCGCTTTCCTCGCGTATCAACCTCCTCGAGTGTAGAATCTGACAAAAACCACATAGAATATGTCAAAATAGGCTAATGGGACATAACCCAATAGAAAAAACTCGAACAACACCCAAAAACACGAAGGTAGCAAAACCCGGGCCCCAGATTCACTTCTCGAAAAATTACAAATTTCACATCTCCGGAATCCTCGTCTCGCAACGAGTCCATACATATCAAATTTACAAGAATCGGGGCCATTTGACCCCTCAAATCAACACTTTAAGCTCACTTGGGTTTCAAGCCCTAACCACCATTTTTAGCTTCAAAAACCTTGAATTCTTAGTTTTTAATCCTTGTTTTAACACTACAATGACATCCTCTAGGTCCAAGAGTTCATACCTGATGAATTGCCTCAAAAATCTCTCCAAAATTTGCCCACAATCGCCTTTGCCCGATGTCCAAATGCTCTTCTCTTTTAAATTTTTGAAAACCTACTGTTCCATAAAATCGAGCCCGACTTCAGCTTACGCGGTCAACTGGCCGCCTCTGCGGCATTCACAAATGCGGCCACACGACCGCTTATGAGGTCCCACTTAAATCTCATGGACCGCTTCTGCGATAAAACTCTCACTTCAGCTGCAACCGCCTACGCGACCTTTTGCCCGCTTCCGCGATCCAGGCTTTCCCTCAGGTTCAGCATACGCAGCTCACCAGCCGCTTCTGCGGTCACCGCATGAGAGGCCTCCTTCCGCAAAAGCAAAAAATACCAGAAGCAATCTGCTGCTTCATGAAATCAAACTCCCAAAAATCTCCGATCAACCATCTGGGAACACCCCGAGGCCCCCGAGACCCCAACCAAAAATACCAACCTATTCCAAAACATCATACGAACATGTTCCAATCATAACAACGCAACCATTAACATTGAAATAATCAAATCAAGATGGATTCAATCTTGAATTCAACTATAACTTTCGAAACTCACATTCAATCAAAGACCTGACCAAACGACGTTCGATTGACCTGAAAATTTGAAGACATGTACATAATCACCTAAAGAAGCTATTGCAACTCTCGAAATTTCATTCCGACCCCCGGACCAAAATCTCACCTATCAACCGGAATTTGCCAAAAATTAAACTTAGCCAATTCAAGCCTACTTCTAAACCAAACCTCCAATTTAATTCCGATTTCGCTCCCAAGTCATAAATCACCATCCGAAACTAGCCGAATCGCAGGGAGTCCATTCTAAGCCTAATAACTCATAAGTCAACATATGGTTGACTTTTCCAAACTAGCCTTCTGTTAAAAAGACTACTTGCCTCAATTTCAACCAAACTCTAACCGAATCACTTCAAACATAACAAACATATAAAAATGAAAATATAGAAGCATAAGACACTGATAACGGGGCGGTAACTCACGTGAAAACGGGCCGGGTCGTCACATCCTCCCCAACTAAAACAAACTCTCGTCCTCGAGCAGGTCAAGAAACATACCTGGAGCCTCAAACAAACGAGGATATCTACTCCACATCTCCTGCTCGATCTTCCAAAAGGCCTCCTCTATGGGCCGACCTCTCCACTGCACCTTCACCGAATCTGTGTCCTTTGATCTCAATTTTCGAACCTGACGACCCAAAATAGCCATTGGCTCTATATAATAGGTCAAGTTCTCATCCATTTGAAATGTGCTGAAGTATAATACATGATACGGGTCCCCAACATACTTCCTGACCATAGAAACATAGAACATTGGGTGAACCCTCGACAAGCTGGGTGGCAAATCAAGCATATAGGCCACCTCTCCAATCCTCCTGAGTATCTCAAAAGGTCCAATAAACCGCGGTCTTAGCTTCCCTTTCTTTCCAAATCTCATCACGCCTTTCATAGGCGAAACCTTCAACAAAACCTTCTCGCCCACCATATACTATTCATCCCGAACATTCTGGTCTGCATAACTCTTCCGACGCAGCTGAGCAGTACGAAGTCTCTCCTAAATAGCTTTCACCTTCTCTAAGGCATCCTGAACTAACTTTGTCCCCAATAGTCTAGCCTCACCAGTCTCAAACAAACCAACTTGAGATCTATACCGCCTCCCATATAAATCCTCATACGGCGCCATCTGAATGATGGACTGATAACTATTGTTATAAGCAAACTCCGCAAGCGCGGCAAGCGGCAAGAACTCAGCCCAAGAACCTCCAAAATCGATAACACAAGCACGCAACATGTCCTCCAATATCTAAATAGTACTCTCGGACTGTCCGTCTGTCTGAGGATGAAAAGCTGTGCTCTTCTGAATCTGAGTGCCAACTCCCGATGAAAAGTCTTCCAGAACTGGGAAGAAAACTGAGTGCCCCTGTCTGAGACAATAGAAACTGGGACCCCATGCAACCGCACCATCTCTCGGATGAAAATATCTGCTTACCGCTCCGAAGAATAGGTGGTACACACCGGAATGAAGTGCACAGACTTGGTCATCCTATCAACAATCACCCAAATAGAATCAAAATTCTTCGAGGTACGAGGGAGACCACTCACAAAGTCCATAGTAATCCTCTCCCATTTCCTCTCTGGAATATCCATCTGCTCAAGCACACCACCGGGTCTCTAATGCTCATATTTGACCTGCTGGCAACTGAGACAGCTACTCACGTAACTCACAATGTCCTTTTTCATTCTTCTCCACCAATAATGTTGCCTCAAGTCCTGATACATCTTCGCGGCACACGGATGAATAGAATACCGCAAGCTGTGGGCCTCGTCCAATATCAACTCTCAGAGTCGATCCACATTGGGCACGCAAACCTGGCCCTGCATTCGCAACACACCATAACTACCAATAGTCACATCCCTCACATCATCATGCTGGACCCTCTCTATTAGGACACACAAATGCGGGTCATCATACTGGCGCTCCCTAATGCGATCATATAAAGAAGACCGGGAAACCACACAAGCCAACACCCGACCGGGCTCAGAAATATCCAACCTCACCATTCGATTAGCCTAGGCCTGAACTTCAACTGCAAGGGTTTTCTCCCCAGCTGGAATGTACGCCAAGCTACCCATACTCATCGCCTTCCGGCTCAAAGCATCGGCCACTACATTGGCCTTCGCCGGATGATAAAATATGGTAAAATCATAGTCCTTGAGTAACTCAAGCCACCTCTGTTGCCTCAAATTGAGGTCTTTCTGCTAAAACAAATGCTCAAGGCTGCGATGGTTCGTGAACACCTCACAGGACACACCATATAGATAGTGCCGCCAAATCTTCAACGCATGAACTATAGCAGCCAACTCTAAATCATGAACAGGGTAGTTCTTCTCATGAGGATTAAGCTGACGCGAAGAATACGCATTAACTCTATCCTCCTGCATTAAAACACATCCAATCCCAACTCTCGAAGCTTCCCAATATACCGAATAAGAGCCTGAAGCTAATGGCAATACTAGCACATGAATTGTAGTCAACACTGACTTGAGATTTTGAAAGCTCTCATCGCGCTCATTGACCACAAAAATGGTGCATTCTTCTGCGTCAACTTCGTCAAAGGCGAAGCAATAGATGAAAAACCCTGGACGAACATGCGGTAATAACCCGCCAAACTTAGGAAACTCCGAATCTCAGTAGCTGAGGACAGTCTGGGCCAACTATGCACCGCCTCGATCTTCTTTGGGTCAACCTAAATACAATTACTGGACACCACGTGTCATAGAAAAGCTAGGGAATTGAGCCAGAATTCACACTTGGAGAACTTTGCATAGAGCTTCTCCTCTCTCAACCTCCGCAGTACAACCTTCAAGTCCTACGCGTGCTCCTCCTCGCTACGCGAGTATGCCAGTAAATCATCAATAAACACGATCACAAAAGAATCCAAATACGGCCAGAATACACTGTTCATCAAGTGCATGAATGCGGCTGGGGCATTAGTCAGCCCAAATTACATAACCATAAACTCAAAATGCCCATATCTCGTCAGAAAATTGTCTTCATAACATCAGAATCTCTTATCTTCAGCTGATGATAGCCTGAATGGAAATCAATCTTCGAGAATACCTTTGCCCCCTGAAGTTGGTCAAACAAATTCTCAATGCGAGTTAGTGGATACTTGTTCTTCACTGTCACTTTATTCAACTGTCTGTAGTCAATGCACATTCTCATTGTGCCATCCTTTTTCTTTACAAATAACATTGGTGCGCGCTACAGCGATACACTCGGGCGAATGAACCCCTTATGGAAGAGTTCCTGCAGCTACTCCTTCAACTCTTTTAACTCTGCTGGTGCCATACGATATGGAGGAATAGAAATGGGCTGAATGCCCAACACCAGATCGACACCGAAGTCAATATCCCTATCTGGCGGCATGCTCGGCAGGTCTGCTAGATAAACATCAGGAAATTCCCTCACCACAGGGACTGAATCAAGACTAGGAGCCTCAGCTCAATCGATCCTCACAAATGCCAAATATGATAAGCATCCCTTCCTAGCAGTCCGCTGGGCCTTTAAGAAAGAGATTACCCTGCTGGATACATAATCAGTCGTACCACGCCACACGACCCTCGGGATACCCGGCATGGCCAATGTGACTGTCTTGGAGTGATATTCCAGAATATAATGGCACGGTGATAGCCAATCCATGCACAGAATAACATCAAAATCCACCATGCTCAATAGCAGCAAATCAGCTCGGGTCTCCAGATCCCCAAGGGTAACAAGACAGGACTGATACACGTGGTCCATAATAATAGTATCGCCCACCGGGGTAGATACATGCACAGGTAACGCAAGACACCCTCGGGTAATCCCCAAATAATGTGCATCCTGGATCAAATAAAATTGAGGCATCCCTCTGGTAGACTTAGATAATACCTGTGATAACAGCATCCGAAGCAACAACATCAACCTTCCCTGAAGAGCATAACAACGGGCCTGACCACTACCGGATCGGCCTCCCCTTCTGGGGTGACCCCTAACTGCCTGACCCTCACCTCTAGCAGACTAGGAGGGTGCTGAAGACAATGGGCCAGAAGATGAGGGCTGACCCCTCTACTGAGATGAACTTGAAGAACGACAGGGACACTCCCTCCGTATATGCCCAAACTTGCCACACTCATATCAACTCCCTGGCGCAGGGGGCGGGGACCGAAGGCAACCCCTCGTACTAGAGTAGATGGCCGAAGAACTAGGCCGAGATGAACCCTGAACAGAACGGGCATGAGACAAACCCTACGCTGGAAGTACGCTCAGAGATGGCTGAACCTGCTAAGAGCCATGATAACCCTGACAAGAAGATGAACCACGATACTCTGACCACGCTGGGTATGGAGCCCTAAAGGAATGACCCATGTTCTGCTGAAACTGGCTCCTAGACGGAGCACCACTGGAGCCACATGGTCCTCGAGGCCTCTTGGTATCCCTCTCCTTTCTCTCCTGACGGTGAGCCGTCTCAATATCCCGGGCTATGTCCACCGCCTCCTCAAAGGTATGGCTCAGGACACTCTCTCGAGTCATCTGATCCTCTCTTGATCCGTCTGAATCATCCACGGAACATATCGGGCTAACTCTGCAAATCTCACCTCATACTGCATCACAAACATATTCCCCTGGCGAAGCATCTCAACTTCCTACGTAACTCCTCCCTCTATGACCTAGGTACCCATTTCTCCAGAAAGATAGTGGAGAAATCCTTCCAAGATAAAGGTGCTGCACCTGTCAGCCTACGCCGCTAATATGCCTCCTACAAGGTGAAGGTTGCTCTTGAGAACTGAAAATTGGTAAGAGATACCCCACTAGTCTCAAAAATCCCTGGTTCCTGAGCATGCGTCGACACTTGCCGAGAAACCCCTAGGCATCCTCGCCTGGAACACCACTAAAAGTCAGAGGTGAAAGCCTGCTAAACCTCTGCAGACGAGGCTGCTCGTCATCTGGCATCACTAGTACCCCAACACCCTGAACTGGAACAACTGGTGGAACACGGGCAACTGGCTGAAGTGCTGGTGCCTCTACGCTCTCCAAACCCAGCGCACCCTACTCTGGAGTGCGAGCTGCGGGGGTCTGATGACCACCCTCGGTCTGGGATGTAGTTGTGGTAGAAGCTGAGATCGCTTGAGCCAGGCCGGTGCAAACCGATAAGATCTGAGCCACGGTCTCTTGAAGACCCGTAATCACAATAGGCACTGCTGGTGCCTAAGCAGGTGCTACTGGAAACTATATAGCTAGAGGCTAGTCCTGAATGGGGGCAACTAGTACGGCCCCGCTGCTCTACCTCGACCACGACCATGGTCGCGTCCCCGGCCTCTAGTGGGTGGCAATGGTCGTCGTCTGCCATGTTCAGTCACACGCGTTCTCGCCATCTGCAAGAGAATAGAATACCAAAGTTTAGTCCTCAGATCAACAAAATCACACGACAAAAATTTCAAGAATATGAAGTTTTCCTAAAGGTTCTGCAGCCTCCCGAGGATAAGTACAGACTTCTCCGTACGGATCTGCGAAACTCTACTGAACCGGCTAATGACTCGCGAGACCTGGTAACCAAGGTTCTGATACCAACTTGTCACGACCCAAACCTCGGTCGTGATGGCATCAAACACCTTGTAAGGCAAGCGCGACCATACAATCAATCCCAGCCAAAATAATGACTAAATTACCAATTTTAAGATAAAATCTGAATTTAATTACCATAGGAATGCTGCGGAAAACATATTTAACAGTTATACAACCCAAAAGATCCGGCCTCACAAGTCTAAGGCTCTAAATACACTGAACAGTAACCCAAACACAGTGAAGTCTACGCATAGAAGCAAAAGATAAATGAGAGGAGACATCAAGTTCTGCGGACGCCAGCAGCTACCTTGATTACTCTAGAACGGATCTAGGCCACAACAAATAAGCATAGTTACGCCTCCAAGATCACTGTATCTGCACACATGGTGCAGGGAGTATGGGGTGAGTCTACCAACTCAATGAGTAATAGCAAATAAATAATAACTGAACGTAAAAAATCTGATAAAAGTACTATACAGTTCTAATTGCAACAACATGAATGGTAAATAAGCACCAAACAGAGGGACGAATCTGATAAAATACTCTCCTTTCCATCCAACCAGTTACTCACACTGCTGCGGCGCACAGCACGATCCAACACCAGATATATATATATATATATATACTACTGCGGTGTGCAGCCCGATCCAATATAATATATAAAATGCTATGGCGCGCAGCCCAATCCAATAGATATAGCCGGCTGCGCTCATTGGGGGTCTGTATAGACTCTGGAGGGGCTCTTTCAGCCCAAGCGCTAAAATACTGTTGCGTGTAGTCTGACCTATATATCATTGCAACGTGCAGTCCGATCGATACAATATACTACTGCGGCGTGCAGTACGATCATATAATATAATACTACGGTGTGCAGTCCGATCCAATACATGTATATGTATATACCGCTCTAGCGTGCAGCCGGACCCGATATATATGTATATATATCAATTAGCCTTACTATGGGGTCCTTGACCCCTCTATGTCAATATAGACTTGGCCTCTTGGGCCCACTCAGCTAAGACAGGGTATTCGACCCTAGGTATTACTCATTTGGAGTGCAAGTTACAAAGTCCGATTTATTTAATGATTTATAGTCGAAATCAGGACAGATGGTATGTGTCCAATGTGTAAGGTGAGGTTAAATAGCACAACATACTCCCTAGGAGTTCTACAGATCGGCACAAGGCCCCAAACATGACAACTAGCCAAAAATATATGAGTACAAGCTCGGTCTCAGTCAAGAAATACAGTAAATCATCAATCGGGATGGACCAAGTGGTGATACATCACCACGCTCGTCATGAGACGCGTATCTCATTTCAACATAGCAACGCATAGTACGAATACGGGGTTTCAAACGCTCAGTATATCATTCATATCAATTAATGACCTCAAATCGGCAAATATCCTAGCTCGCCTTGCGCTTTCCTCGCATATCGACCTCCTCGAGTGTAGAATCTGACCTAAACACAAGGAATATGTCAAAATACGCTAATGGGATATAACCCAATAGAAAGGACTCGAAAAACACCCAAAAATACAAAGTTGGCAAAATTCGAGCCCCGGGCCCACTTCATCCTCGTCTCGTTACGAGTCCATACATATCAAATTTACAAGAATCGGAGTCCATTTGACTCCTTAAATCAACACTTTAAGATCACTTGGGTTTCAAGCCCTAACCACCATTTTTAGCTTCAAAAACCTTGAATTCTTTGTGTTCAGTCCAGGTTTTAAAACTATAATGACATTCTTTAGGTCCAAGAGTTCATACCTAATGAATTCCCTCAAAAATCTCTCCAAATATTGCCCACAATTGCCATAGCCCGAGGTCCAAATGTTCTTCTCTTCTAAATTTTTTGAAAACCTACTGTTCCATTAAATCCAGTCCGACATACGCTTACGTGGTCAACTGACCTCTTCTGCGGCCTTCGCATATGCGGCCACACGACTGCTTATGCGGTCCCACTTAAATTACATTTGCCGCTTCTACTGTAAACATCTCGCTTCAGCGGCAACCGCCTACGCGGCCTTCTACCTGCTTCCGTGGTCCAAGCTTTCCCTTTGATTTCTCTTACGCGGCTCACCAGCAGCTTCTGCGGTCACTGCTTAAGCGTCCTCCTTGCATAAAAGTAGACATACCAGAAGCCATCTGCCACTTCATGAAATCAAACTCGCAAAAATCTCTGATCAACCATCCGGGTACACCCCGAGGCCCCCTTGACCCCAACCAAAACAACCAACCTATTCCAAAACATCATACGAACATGTTCCAATCATAAAAACGCAACCCTTAACACAGGAATCATCAAATCAAGACGCATTCATGCCTAAGTTCAACTATAACTTCCGAAACTCACATTCGATCAAAAACATGACCAAACAGCATCCAATTGACCTGAAAATTTGCAGACATGTCCACAATTACATAACAAAGCTACTGCAACTCTTGAAGTTCCATTCCTACCCCTGGATCAAAATCTCACCTATCAACCGAAATTTGCCAAAATTCGAAATTAGCCAATTCAAGCCTACTTCTAAACCGGACCTCCAATTTAAATTCTGATTTCTATCCCAAGTTATAAATCACCATCCAAAACTAGCCGAATCGTCGAAAATCAATTATGAGCCCTATAACTCATAAGCCAACATCCGGTTGACTTTTCCAAACTAGCCTTCTCTTAAAGAGACTACTTGCCTCAATTTCAACCAAACTCTGACCGAATCACTTCAAACTTTACAAACATACAGAAATGAACATATAGAAGCATAAGACATGGGTAACGGGGCAATTACTCACGTGACAACGGGCCGGGTTGTCACACTGCTGGAGGGAGAGGGAGGGGGGGGTTAAGTGTGAGAGAGAGAAGAGAGGGTTTTGGGGAATATTTTGAAGAAAATAACAGAATGGGAGGGGGAAACCCGTTTTTAACTCCGTTTTTTCAAAAAGCGACCAACCTTGGTCGCTATTTTTTGTACCAAATATGTTTTAACTATTTTGACCAAAATAGTGACTACAGTTGGTCGCTAAATTCAAAAGAATAATTCTGACCGTTTACCCAGAATAGCAACCAACATTGGTCGCTAAATCAAAATAAATTAAATTAATGATACATCAATTTAAAATTTATATTTATTTAATTGAGATAATTTTAATTCAATTAAATATATATAAATATATATATATATATATATATATATATATATATATATATATATATATATATAAAAGCTGTATTCGATACGATATTACCTCATACACTTATACTTAGTGCATAGTATAGTGTAAGTACATACATACATAAAAGCTGTATTAGATACGATAATACCTCATACACTAATACTTAGTGCATAATATATCGTAAGTACTTATATTTTACATATATATAATCTGTATTCGATACGGTAATACCTCATACACTAATAATTAGTGCATAGTATAGCGTAAGTACATACATATATATATATATATATACATACATACATATATATATATACATACATATATATATACATACATATATATATATAACTGTATTCGATACGATAATACCTCATACACTAATACTTAGTGCATAATATATCGTAAGTACTTATATTTTATATATATATATAAGCTGTATTCGATACGGTAATACCTCATACACTAATAGTTAGTGCATAATATAACGTAAGTACATATATATATATATATATATATATGAGCTGTATTCGATACGGTATAACCTAATACACTTGTACTTAGTGCATGGTATAGCGTATGTACATATATTATATATATAAGCTATATTCGATTCAGGAGTTGGGGTGCTTTGACTAAGGAGAAAGCCCAGGATTTGGAGAGGACGTTTGCTGAGGGCGGAGCTTGGGGAAGTTCTAAGGAAGCGGACGCTATGTGGTCAGAGTCGGCGAATTTGGTTAGGGAGTAGCACGGGATGTGCTCGGCGTAGCCAAGGGCTATTCAGGTAGACATCAGGGTTACTGAAGGTGGAACAATGTAGTCCAAGGAAAATTTGAGGTGAAGAACGCGATGTTTGCTTAGTTGGTAGGGAGCACAAGCGAGGAAGAACGGAGAGCGAACAGGGAGATCTACAAGGTGGCGAGGAAAGAAGAAAAGCTAGTGGTTACGGAAGCTTAAAATGCAGCGTTTTGTCGCATGTACAAGGTATTAGGGGAGAAAGATGGGGACATGAAGTTATTCTTGTTAGCTAAAGCAAGGGAGAGCGAGTGATCTTGACTAAGTTAGGTGCATCAAGGATGAGGATGGTAGAGTTCTGATGGGGGAGTCTCAAGTCTAGTCGATGTGGCAGGCGTACTAGAAAGACTTACTTAACGAAGAGGGGGATCGTAACATAGAGCTAGTTGAGCTGGGGCATTCATAACAACATAGAGACCTTGGGTACTGTAGGCGCATTAGGGCGGAGGAGGTCATGGGGGCTTTGCATAGAATGTGTAAGGGTCGAGTGACCGGGCTTGACGAGATCGCGGTGGAGTTCTAGAAATGCATGGGTAGGTTAGGAGTGGAGTGGCTCTCCAGGTTGTTCAATGCGATCTTCAGGACCAAAAGAATGCCAGAGGAGTAGAGGTGGAGTACAGTGGTGCCCTTGTACAAGAACAAAGGGGATATCCAGTGATTCAACAACTATAGGGGTATCAAATTAATAAGTCGGATCATGAAGGTCAGGGAGCGGGTGATCGAGGCGAGTGAGGGAGTTTACATCCATATCTGTGAACCAGTTCGGTTTCATGCCGGGTTGCTCCACTACAGAAGCTATCCACCTTGTCATGAGGCTGGTGGAACAGTTCAGGGATAAGAAAAAGGACTTGCACATGGTTTTTATCGACTTGGAGAAGGCGTATGACAAGGTCCCAAGGGAGGTTCTATGGAGGTGTTTGGAGATGAAAAGCGTGCCAAAAGCCTACATAAGAGTAATCAAGGACATGTACGATGGAGCTAAGGCTAGGGTTAGGATGGTGAGTGGCGACTCAGAGCATTTTCCGGTGGTTATGGGGCTCCATCAAGGATCGGCACTTAGCCCTCTCTTGTTTGCCTTGGTGATGGATGCTCTAACCCGACATATTTAAGAGGATTTTCCTTGGTGTATGCTATTTGCTGATGACATAGTCTTAATAGGCGAGACGAGGGTCGGTGTTAATGAGATGTTAGAGGTATGGAGAGAGACTCTCGAGTCTAAGGGTTTCAAAATAAGCAAATCTAAGACAGAATACCTGGAATGTAAGTATAGTGCCGAGGAAAGCGAAGTAGAAAGGGACGTGATGATTGGATCTCAGGTCATCTCCAAGAGGGACAAATTAAGTTTTCTTGGGTCGGTGATTTAGGGGGACGGAGAAATTGACGTGGACGTCACTCATCGAATAGGAGTGGGGTGGTCGAAGTGGAGGCTTGCATCATGAGTCCAGTCTGACAAGAAAGTTCCACAGAAACTCGAGGGGAAATTTTATTGAGCTGTGGTTAGACCTGCATGTTGTATGGGGCGGAGTGTTGGCCGGTGAAGAACTCTCATGTTCAATAAATGAAGATTGCAGAGATGAGGATGCTCAGGTGGATGTGCGGTCTCACCAGGTTAGATAATATTAAGAATGAAGTTATTTGAGAGAAGGTGGGGATGGCCCCAGTGGATGAGAAGATGCGAAAAGCGAGGCTCAGGTGGTTCGGGCATGTGCGGAGGAGAAGTCTTGATGCCCCGGTAAGGAGTTGTGAGCGGTTGGCGGTGGCCGGCGTGAGGCGAGGCAGAGGGAGGACTAAGAGGTATTGGGGAGAGGTGATTAGGCATGACATGGCTAGAATGCAGGTTTCTGAGGACATGGCCCTTGATAGGAATGTCTGGAGGTCTAGTATCAAGGTTGTAGGATAGGGGCTCAAAGAAATTTTCGTACTCCTCTCCCGGGGTTGAGTGAGGCTTGGCAGGGCTATCCATAGATGATTTGTATATTGGATTGTGTCTCCTTGTGGAAGTTATTTATGGTAGTTACTGTTTGATATTATTGCATGCCATTTTATTTGTGGTTCTTATGATTAGATAATTATTTACGCTATTTCTGCTGGAGTTACTAATGGTCTTTTGTTTTTGTTTTGGTTTTGTTTTTCCTTTCCTTCCCAGAGCCGAGGGTCGATTGGAAACAGCCTCTCTGCCCTTTCGGGTAGGGGTATGGCCTGTCTACATATTACCCTCCCCAGACCCCACTTTGTGGGACGATACTGGATAGTTGTTGTTGTTGTTGTTGTATACGGTATTACCTAATACACTACTACTTAGTGCATAATATAGCGTAAGTACATATATTATATATATAGGCTGTATTCGAAACGGTATTACATAATAAACTTATACTTAGTGCATAGTATAGCGTAAGTAAATATATATATATATATATATAGATATATATATATATATATATATATATATATATATTTATATATGAGGTAAGCTGTATTCGATATGGCTTTACCTCATACACTTATACTTAGTTCATAGTATAACGTAAGTACATATATTATATTATATATATAAGCTGTATTCGATACACTAATACCTCATACACCAATACTTAGTGCATAATATAGTGTAAGTACATATATTATATATATATATATGTAAGATGTATTCAATACGGTATTACCTCATACACTTATACTTAGTGCATAGTATAGCGTAAGTACATATATTATATATATATATATATATTATATATAAGTTGTATTTGAGACGGTTTTACCTCGTACACTAATACTTAGTGTATAATATAGCGTAAGTACATATATTATATATATAAGCTATATTTGATACGGTAGTACCTAATACACTTATACTTAGTGCATAGTATAGTGTAAGTACATATATATATATATATATATATATATATATATATATATAAAAGTTGTATTCGATATGGTACTACCTAATACACTTATACTTAGTGCATAGTATATCGTAAATACAGATATTGTATATATAGACACACACCTGCTTCGTGGTACTATTCATCCGTTGTATTACAAAAGTATTAATGATTTACATTTATATTCTTTACATAGTAAACACAAAAGTAATTTTTAAATTTTACCATTGTTGACCAGAATAATTAATAATTATGGTCGCTATTTATTCATGAATTTAGATTAGCGACCACTATTTAAATCATATTTAATTATATTTTATATAATAAATATTAATAATATTATTATTAAAATTGAATAACTGGGACCCAGTTAAGAGAACAAAATTGGTCGCTAGTTTTTTGCCTTTATTCAGCCTTCGGACCCGTACAGTCTAAGCAAGTCAAGTAAGGTGAATTTCAACAATTAGCACAAGTACACGCCCATCACCTCGTGCACAAGGCATTTACACAATGGAAAGGATATCCTAAGGGTAGAGGTCCTCCACACAAATTTATACAAGCCACTTAACTCAATTGATACAAAACTGCTAAAAAACAATGCCCTTGCCACGAGTATCCGACTCCGAGTGGCCCAACTCTATTCAAACAAATTACATATTGTAAATAACATTGCAAGCAACTGATTACACTGTTAAAATTAAAGTTAAGGCGCGAAAATAGGTAAAATGACCAAAATGTCCCTCAGGCCAACGTTTCGGAATAAAATAATATCCACATTTTCAAAATCCTTGTACTCTCGCGAGTCTAACAATACAAAGATCTCCCAATTCGAAGGTCAAATTCTCCATCAAATTCCCAATTGTTTAGTCAAAGAACTTCTACTCAAATTCTTCCATTTTTGGACCTGAATTTCATTTAAAAGATACATTTAACAACTAAATGATGGATTAAAGCTAGAAAGGATCATAGAAATGATACTTAATAATCTATTCTTCAAAACACATTCGAAACCACCTTGGTCCGAGCCCTCAATTGGTTTTTCAACTTTTGAAATTAAACCCTCGGATAAATCTCTTAACACACAGCGTTTCCGCTTTCGCGGACCAGGGACCACTTGTGCGGTCCCGCCTTTGCGGTCAAAATGCCGCTTCTACGGCTTTTCACTTAGAATGATATTTCCTCTTCTGTGGACCTTACATCACAGAAGCGAAACCCGCTTTCGTGGAAAATCCACCGCTTCAGCGGTCCTCACTCATCCCCTCAGATTTTGCTTCTGCGGTCCACCACTCGCTGAAGCGAGTCCGCCTTTGCGGATCCATGACCACTTTTGTGGTCCACGACCAAATTCCCCATACCGCGTCCGTGACCCCGAATCTGTTTCTCTGTATGTCGTTTATGCGGCTACCCTTCCGCGATCGCGGAAACAACAGATGACAGCAGCAAAAATTCATCCAAAATCCCAAAATCAACCCGTCGAGCATCCCAAACAAACCCGAAGCTCCCAGGACCTCAACCAAACCCAAAGACCTATCCCTTAGCATCATTCGGACTTGCACCAACCGTTAAATCACCTAAAACAATGTCGGAAACACAATTTAATCAAAGAATTAAACCTAAAATTTCCAAAACTTAACCAAACTCTCATTCAACTCAAAACCCAACAAAAACACGTCCGATTAACCTAAAAAATTTATACGCACGTCCCAAATGACATGACGGTGCTACAACAACTTCTAATAATTCGTTCGGACCCTCGGATAAAAAATTCACTATCGAACCACAAACTTCAAAATTCTAACTTTTTGCATTTGTTGCCTAAATGAGCTATGGACATCCAAAAAATATTCCGAACACGCTCCCAACCCCGAAATAACCTAATGGAGCTAACAGAACCATTGCATTTCCATTCCGAGGCCGTTTTCATAGTTTTCTTATTGCAGACCCTTTTTCAACACTTAATCTCTTATTTTGAGACTAAGTGTCCCAAAACACTTCGAGCTCTATTACCGAACATCCCAGCAAACCAAAATAGCAGAAAAGAACTTAGGGGAAGCAGTTAATGGGGAAACGGGGCATGAATTACAAAGATGACCGGCCGGGATGTCACATCCTCCCAGACTTAAACATTCATTCGTCCTCGAACGAGCATAGAGAACATACCTGAAGCAGCAAAAAGGTGAGGGTATCGGCTGCGCATATCCCACTCTATCTCCCAAGTCGCCTCCTTGGCCGGCTGGCCCCGCCAGTGAACCTTTACTGAAGCTATATCCTTTGACCTGAGATTCGGACCTGCCTGTCCAATATTGTCACTAGCTCCTCAACATAGGACAAGTCATTGTACAATTTGACTGAAGTGAACTCCAACACGTGATATGGGTCACCATGATACCTCCGAAGCATCGAAACATGAAATACCGGATGAACCCCGGCCAAACTAGGAGGCAAAGCAAGCTCATACGCAACCTTCCCAATGTGCTTTAAAATCTCAATTGGGCCAATGAACCTCGGGCTCAACTTCCCTTTCTTTCCAAACCTCATGACGCCTTTCATAGGCGAGACACGAAGCAATACTTGATCACCAACCATAAAAGAAACATCACGAACTTTCCAATCCGCATAACTCTTCTGTCTGGACTGGGCCGCAAGGAGTCTATCCTGAATCACCTTAACCTTCTGCACTGCATCCTGAACCAAATCAGTGTCCAATAATCTGGCCTCGCCCGGCTCAAACCAACCCACTGAGGATTTGCATCTCCCAAGACCCTTTAAACTCAATCGCGCACGCACGGAGTATATGCTCAAGAATCTGAATAGTGCGCTCGGATTGTTCGTCTGTCTGAGGGTGAAAAGCTGTACTCATAGTCACTCAGGAACCCAATTCATGCTGGACAACTCTCCAGAACCGTGATGTAAACACTGAACCCTTGTCTGAGATGATAGAAACTGGAATGCCATGCAGACAAACGATCTCCCTGATATAAATCCTTGCTAACCGCTCCGCTGAGTATGAAGTGCACACTAGAATAAAATAAGCTGACTAGGTCAACCGATCCACAACAACCAGAATAGAATCAAACTTCCTCGCCGTCAGAGGGACACCAGTCACAAAAACCATTGTGATATTATCCCATTTCCACTCCGGAATCTCCATCTGCTGCAGTAACCCTCCCGGTCTCTGATGCTTAGTCTTTACCTACTAACAATTGAGGCATCTAGCCACAAACTCTACTATGTACTTCTTCATCTGCCTTCACTAATAATGCTGCCTCAGATCCTGATACATCTTCGCAGAACCCGGAGGGATGGAGTATCGCGAGCAATGGGCCTCAGTCAATATCAACTCCCGAATATCATCAACATCGGGCATACAGATCCTCCCCTACATCCTCAACACCCCATCATCTCCAATAGTCACATCCTTAGCATCGCCATGCTGAACTGTGTCCCTGAGGACAAGTAAATGAGGGCATCATACTGTCGCTCCCTGATACAATCAAATAATGAGGACCGAGAAACCATACAAGCTAGAACCCCACTAGCTCTAAAATGTCCAATCTCACAAACTAACTGGCTAAAACCTGGACATCCAAAGCCATAGGTCTCTCTGAAGCTGATAAATATGCAAAACTCCCCAAACTCTCCGCGCGGCGACTCAAGGCATCGGATACCACATTGGCCTTTCCCGGGTGACAAAGAATAGTAATATCATTATCCTTCACTAGCTCCAACCATCTCCTCTGGCGCAAGTTCAGATTCTGCTGCTTGAACAAGTGCTGCAAACTCCGATGATCCGTATAAATCTTGCAAGGCAAACCATACAAATAATGACACCAGATCTTCAAGGCGTGAACAATAGTAGCTAACTCAAGGTCATGGACAGGATAGTTCTTTTTATGCACCTTCAACTGTCTGGATGCGTAGGCAATCACCCTACCGTTCTGCATCAACACCGTTCCAAGTCCAACTCGTGAGGCATCACAATAAACCGCATAAGACCCCGAACTGGTAGGCAAAATTAGAATTGGGCTGAAGTCAAAGCCGTCTTGAACAATTGAAAGCTCGCCTCACACTCGTCTGACCACTGAAAAGGGGCACCCTTCTGGGTCAATCTAGTCATAGGGGCTGCAATCGACGAGAACCCCTCCATAAAATGGCCGTGATACCCCGTCAGGCCAAGCAAACTACGGATCTCTATAGTTGAGGAGGGCATGGGCCAAGGCCTCCACCTTCTTTGGATCCACCCGAATGCCCTCATTCGATACCATGTGTCCTAGGAATGCCACAGAACTCAAACAAAACTCACATTTTGAATACTTTGCATTTAATTTCTTTTCCCTCTAAGTCTGAAGCGCTGTCCTAAGGTGCTGCTCATGATCTTCCCGGATCCAGGAGTATACAAGAATATCATCTATGAAAACAATGACAAACGAGTCAAGATAGGGCCTGAATACACTGAGCATCAATTGCATAAAAGCTGCAGGGGAGTTGGTCATCCCAAATGACATGACAAGGAACTCGTAATGACCATACCGAGTCCTGAAAGTGGTGTTCAGCATATTCGGCTCCCGAATCTTTAGCTGGTGATAACCTGAGCGCAAATTAACCTTAGAGAACACCTGTGCGCGCTGAAGCTGGTCAAATAGATCATCAATACGAGGCAAAGGATATCGGTTCTTCACTGTAACCTTGTTCAACTGACGATAATCGATACACATGCGCATAGAACCATCCTTTTTCTTCACAAACAAGACAGGAGCACCCTACGGTGAAATACTTGGTCAAATAAAACCCTTATCAGGCAATTCCTGTAAGTGATCCTTCAACTCTTTCAACTTAGGAGGAGCCATACGATAATGAGGAACAAATATGGGCTGGGTGCCCAGCAATAAATCAATACCAAAATCAATATCCCTATCGGGTTACATGCTTAGAAGATCAACTGGAAACACATCGGGGAACTCCCGTACTACTGGGACCGAATCAACAGAAGGGGTATCAGCACAAACATCTCTCACATGGGCTAAATATGCGGCACACACCTTCTCAACCATACGCTGAGCTTTAAGAAAAGACATAACTCTGCGGGGAGTGTGGTCAAAAGTACCACTCCACTCAATGCGTAGAATACCTGGTATAACCAGCATCCCGGTCTTAGCGTGACAATCAAGAATAGCATACTGGGGCAACATTTAGTCCATGGCCAAGATAAAATCAAAATCTACCATATCAAATAATAAAAGATCTGCCCTGGTCTCAGAACCATGAAAAGTAACCAAACATGACCGATACACACGGTCCACGACAAGAGAATCTCCCACGGGAGTAGAAACATAAACATGAGAGCTCAAGGTCTCTCGGGCTATACCCAAATATGGTGCAAAATAAGATGATACATAAGAATAAGTAAAGCTTGAATCGAATAGAACCGATGCCTCTCTGTGACTAACCAAAACAATACCTGTGAGGACAGAATCGGAGGTGACAGCCTCTGCACGATCATGAATAGCGTAAATCTGGCCTGACCCCTACCTCGAGGGCGACCTCTATCTCCCCGATCCCCGCCCCTTGCTGGCTGGGCAGCTGGGGTGGCAGTTGTAGCTGGAACAATGGCCTGAGAATCCCGCTGGGTGCGCTGCTGCTGAGGCTGCTGTGGAGGTGCACTCCTCCCAAGCCTAGGGCAATCCCTCACAACATGTCGAGTATCCTCACACTCTTAACAAGCTCTGGGAGGGCGCGGTGGCTGTGAAAGATTGGACTCACCCCTACTAGACTATCCTCTGGAGGTACCCTATGAAGGAGGTACACTATTAACCGGGGGTGCATAATAGGGCTCCTGAGATCTGGGAGGAGCTGGAGTACTGCAGGGTGAAGGAAGCGCTGAGTGACAATTTTAGACAGGCAGGTCCGAAGCCTCAGGTAAATGTATATAGCTTCAGAAAAGGTTCAGTGGCGAGGTCTGCCGGCCAAGGAGGCGACTTAGGAGACCGAGCGGGATATGCGCAGCCGATACCCTCATCTTTTTGCTACTTCAGGTATGTTCTCTATGCTCGTTTGAGGACGAACGAATTTTTAAGTGTGGGAGGATGTGACGCCCCGGCCGATTGTCTTTGGTTTTTATGCCCCGTTTCCCCATTACTTCTTCCCCTAATTTCTATTTTTCTATTTTGGTTTGCGGGGATGTTCGGTAATAGAACTCAGTGTGCTTTAGGGCACTTAGTCCGTAAATGAGAGCTTAAGTGTTAAAAAAGGGTCCATAATCTGAACAGCGTGAAGACGCCTCGGAATGGAAATCTGATAGTTCTGTTAGCTATGTTAGGTGATTTCGGGGTTGAGAGCATGCTCGGAATGTATTTTGGATGACCGTTGCTCATTTAGGCTAGAAATGCCGAAAGTTAGAATTTTGAAGTTTCCGGTCCGATAGTGAATTTTTGATCCGAGGTTCGGAACAGATTTCCGAAAATTTCTGTAGCACCGTCATGTCATTTGGAATGTGCATGAAAAATTTCGGGTTAATCGGACGTGTTTTGGTTAAGTTTTGAGTCGAATGAGAGCTTGGTTAAGTTTTGGAAATTTCAGGTTCAAATCTTTGATTTAATGGCGTTTCCGACGTTGTTTTAGGTGATTTCAGGATTGGTGCAGGTCTGAATGATGATAAGGGATACGTTTGTGGGTTTGGTTGAGGTCCTGGGGGCCTCGGGTTTGTTTCTGATGCTCGCTGGGTTGATTTTGGGATTTTAGATGAATTTTTTATGCTGTCATCTATTGTTTCCGCGATCGCGGAAGGGCAGCCACGTAAGCGACTTCTGAAGAAACGGATTCGGGGTCGCTGACGCGGTATGGGGAATTTGGTCGTGGACTGCAGAAGCGGTCATGGTTCCGCAGAGGCGGACGCGCTTCAGCGAGTGGTGGACCGCAGAAGCAAAATCTGAGGGGATAAGTAAGGACTGCGGAAGCGGTAGATTTTCCGCGAAGGCGGGATTCGCTTCTGCGATGTAAGGTCCACAAAAATAAAAATTGGCATTTTAAGTGGGAAGCTGGAGAAGCAGCATTTTGACCGCAAAGGCAGGACCGCATAAATGGTCCTGGTCCGCGAAAGCGGATAACGGTGTCTGTTAAGAGATTTATCCGAGGGTTTAATTTCATAAGTTGAAAAACAAATTGAGGGCTCGGACCAAGGCGATTTATAGTGTGTTTTGAAGAAGAGATTATAAGGTAATGTTTGTACGATCCTTTCTAGCTTTAATCCATTATTTAGTTGTTAAATTTATCTTTTAAATTCAAATTGAGGTCCAAAAATGGAGATATTTCAGTAGAAGTTCTTTGACTAAGAAATTGGGAATTTGAGGGAGCATTTGACCTTCGATTTGGGAGATTTTTTATGGTTAGACTCGTGAGAGTACGAGGTTTCTGAATATTTGAAAAGTATTCGATTCTGAGACGTTGGCATGAGGGGCATTTTGGTCATTTTACCTATTTTCATGCCTCAGCTTTAATTCTAATAGTGTAATCAGTTACTTGCAACGTTATTTACAATATGTACTTGGTTTGAATAGATTTGGGCCACTCATAATCGGATACTCGTTGCAATGGCGTTGTTTCTTAGCGGTTTTGTACCAATTCGAGGTAAGTGGCTTGTCTAACTTTGTGTAGGGGACCTCTCCCCTTAGGATATCCTTGCCATTGATTAAATGCCTTATGCACGAGGTGGCGGGCGTGTACTTGTGCTAACTGTTTAAAATTCACCTTACATGATTTCTTAGACTTTGTTTCTTCAAATATTTAATTGCTAAAACTGAAGCTTCACTTGTTTTGACTTAGGAAAAGCATGTTAGTAACTTATCTGCTGTAATTAACTAAACTGCAATATCTGTCTTCTCTTTGGAAAGCATTCTAGTAACTCATTTGCTCTAATTGACTGAATTGCAATAATTCTCATTTTTGTGAAGCATGTTAGACTATTCTTGATCTTACTTGTTGCCAATATTTCACCTTCTTTCCGTTAAATATTGATTTGTTATGGTGTATTTCCTACCAGGACTACGGGACGGCATCCCGGAAGCTCCCCATGTTCGCATTTTGTTCCGAGGTTTGAAAGTGCGGGATACGAAGAGAACCCCCGCTGGATTATATAACTGGCGGATAGTAAGAGATCCCCAGTGCAGGACTGATTAATTTGGAGGATACCAAGAGATCCTCGGGATACTTGGAGATCCCTTGCTTACATGATGAGGATAGTGGGAGATCCTTTGGATTCTTGGAGATCTCTTGTGTGTGTGATGAGGATACCGGGGGATCCTCGTGATACCAAAAGATCCCCGATGAGAAATAGCATGCAATGATTGTTCTTGTATTGTAGAATTTTAATATAACATGTTCTGTTTCTTCTTATTACTTGTTTGATATTCGAGGTTTACGTATTTTCTTAATGTTACTTCGTTACATACTTATTCTTGTATTTATCTCAGTAGGGTCCTCAATCTTCCTCGTCACTACTCCATCGAGTTAGGCTTGGCACTTACTGAGTACCGTTGTGGTGTACTCATGCCACTCTTCCGCACATTTTTATTGTGCAGATTCAGGTACATCTGGTCAAGCGCGCTTTAGGGATTTCGGAGCTGCCTTTAGAGGCTTGAGGTATGTATCTGCTGCGCCCGCAGAGCCGAAGAGCCTTCATCTGTTCTACCTTTAGTTAATAGTTTCTTTCATATACTCAGTTGTTATAGACACTTCGGGATAGCATTGTAATATGTTTACTCTTAGCCTGTGCTGCCCGTGGGTTTCCGGATCTTGGAGGTTTTTCTTACATTATTTGAGTCGACATGTATGTGCCAGGTGGAATTTAATGCATTTTCTTATGCTATTCATTATTATTTATCGTATTCATAAAGTTTGTTGGATTTCCGCAATGTATTGGGCTTACCTAGTCGCGAAGACTGGGTGCCGTCATGATAGGTTCACGATTGGTGAACTAGGATCATTACACAACGTTGGTCGCCAATTTTATATTATATATATTTATATTTTATAGTGTTTTAAAAATAATAATATAATTATTAAAATTTCATAAGCGGGTCCCACTTTTGCGACCAAGATTGGTCGCTTATCTCAGTAAACGTTGGACCAAGCAAGTCTGACCAAGTCAGTCAATATTTTGACTACTTTAGCGACCAACCTTGGTCGCTAATTTGTTTCCACAATTTATTTTATTATTTTCGCTAATTTAGCGATCAACTTTGGTCTCTTTTTGTAATAGATCAAATTTGGTCGCTATTTTTTTGTCGCTTTTTACAAAAATTCTAGTAGTGTGATAATACCATGGCAAGACCTTATTGGCATGATTTTAGTTCAAAACTAGTTGAAATTTCCACCAATTAATTTATGATTTTATTGGAATTTTTAAGTCCATTTTTACTGTTCTATTAGTATCTGTACTACTTGAGAGTTTCGAGTATTCTAGAACCATAATAATCGTTAGACTTGTGTATGACATCGACTTTTGATTATTCTTCTTTTTGTATTTCTATGCTTTTTACGCTATAAAACTTTTTCTAAATTTAGTCTTAGACTCTTAATACAGTGTTATTGTTTAGAAGTAAGGTCTGCTACTGATATTCTAGAAAGTTGCAGCATATTCCCTCTAGATAGATATTTTCTCGAAGTTTAACAATTCATCGCACATTTAAAAAACTAATGAAGAAACTACGTACCATATTTTCATGCACGTCAACTGAGACCAAATTCAAGCTCATCTTTTTCAGTTGCATTGTTATGTACACTGTAATTATAGCTGTGAAATTTTCACCAACCAACTGACAGTAATTCCTCTATTATTTATATATGAGTAAATAAAATAGATACTCCTTTATTTCGATAATATTATTTGTATACGATCGATTAAGTTTTGTGGCAAAATCATGACGATTTTCAGAATATTTCAGCATTGTGGCTGATGTTTTAGTAATTATCATTATTTTCACACAAATCTTGTCAATCACGTAATTTACTGAAATTTCTAAGGGGAAGGAGGGGGGTGGGAGGGTCAAGTCTTGTGAGGGTCAAGAGTGATCTACATTTTTGTACACGGAGTGTGTGCTCTCACACTCTTTAATGAAGATCACTCTGGACCCTCACAAGAATACTCTTAGTCTTAATGTTTTCACTCTTGAAAACAAGACTTAGGATTCTTCCTAAATCAGAAAACATGCACTCTACACGTTTTCACGCTTTAAAGTGTGCTCTCACACTTTTCTGCTTAAAGTATAAGTCACAAAAGAGAAGGTGCTGCCCATTTATAGATTATGAAAGCAGCCCCATGTTTACAATAGTTGCCTAGTTTTTAGGCTTGGCACTTGTCCACTACTTTTTCCTAGGGTAGTTTTTACCCACAACTGTAGGAACATGTTTAGATCATGGGATCATAGCCCTCAATTCGTGCTAACTCCTGCCAGCATGATAAACAAAGCTAAACTGCTGCCCATGTGCACAGCATGTTCCGGTAAGCGCCGTTTGACTTGGTCTATTCTCATGTTGCTGCCCAATTTCGTGTGTTGGCTTTGACCGGGCGCCAATGCGATTCTATCCAGCTGCACTGTGCCCCAATTAGCCTTAACATTGCCCACGCACTTGGCCTGTTTCCCGCAACTCGAAACCACACCAAATCTGCCCGCACTTTGCCTTTCCGTTTGCACATTTGCTTGTCTTTGCCCATCCGTTAGTGCCATTTCTTGGCATCAATGCCTCATGACTTGATGCTATAATCATGATAAAGTGCCTTCCGTAGCCCGCAACTCATTGTCAAGCCCTCGCCAAGTTGCCTCGGATCCGTTCAAAGCCTTAGCCCTCACTTGCCCATTTCCCTTTTAGACTTCTGGCTCCACTCTTGCACCAGTTTGGCAACACTCTTGTTGCATCATGACAACACTCTTGTTGTCTTGCCGAGTTCAAATGGTGGGGTCGTAGTAATCCACCCTCACTCTTTGGAACTTGACGTCCGCGTCAAGGTTAACTCAATTTATGAGCCCCAAAGGACAAGCAACGCCCCTTTCCTACCTCTCTCTCTCTTCGTGTCTTCACATTTGCGTTCACTCGCTTCCTTGCCATTTCTGTCTCAAGAAACGCAATTCTACTCATAAGACGCTTAAGTTCTTCGCCTTCCGGAACATTTCCTACCAATACTTCCAATTTTGTAGCCTTTCTCGCAGTTCATTGTTACCACCGGCCATGTTCTCAAACAAGACCATGAAATCTGCCACTGCGCGTCGTGTCTCCACCACGAACACGATCTGCTCTCGATCAGCTCTGATACCAGTTGTCACGGGGTCAGTTTAGCTCCTCTAAAATCAGCCCGTGCGGCAGCCAAGCAACGACTTGACTTCAGCCTTCTCCAACACTCGGCCAAAATTTCATCGTATAGTGAAGGGACAGAAATAGAATATGAACACAAGACACACGATTACAGGAAACTCCTTTCCCAACTTTGTATTTAACTCAAGCATACAAAGAAACTCAACTCTGTAGTACACTCTGTGTACAAAAATGAAGATCGCTCTTGACCCTCACAAGACATAGGACTCGTCCTAAATCAAAAAACATGCACTCTACACGTTTTCACTGTTTAAGTGTGCTCTCACACTCTCTAATGAAGATCACTCTTGACCCTCACAAGACTACTCTTAGCCTTAGTGTTTTCACTCTTGAAAACAAGACTTAGGACTCTTCCTAAATAAGAAAACATGCACTCTACACGTTTTCACGCTTTAAAGTGTGCTCTCACACTTTTCTGCTTAAAGCTTAAGTCACAAAAGAGAAGGGTGTTGCCCATTTATAGATTATGAAAGCAGCCCCATGTTTACAATAGTTGCCTAGTTTTTAGGGTTGGCACTTGCCCACTACTTTTTCCTATGGTAGTTGACACCCACAACTTCTAGGAACATGATTAGATCATGGGATCATGGCCTCAATTCGTGCTAACTCCTGCCAGCATGAAAAACAAAGCTCAACCGCTGCCCAAGTGCATAGCATGTGCCGGTAACCGCTGTTTGACTTGGTCCATTCTCATGTTGCTGCCCAATTTCGTGTGTTGTCTTGCACCAGGCGCCAATGCCATTCTATCCAGCTGCATTGTGCCCCAATTAGACTTAACATTGCCCACGAACTTGGCCTATTTGCCGCAACTCGAACCCACGCCAAATATGCCCGCACTTTGCCTTTCCGTTTGCACATTTGCTTGTCTATGCCCATCCGTTTGTGCCATGTCTTGTCATCAATGCCTCCTTCCTTGATGCTATTATCATGATCAAGTGCCATCCATAGCCCACAACTCATTGTCAAGATCTCACCAACCACAGTTGGGCTAAGTCACTTCCTTAGGGTACGAAGTCCATTTTTGGCAGGGAATTGGGGAATTCTTTGTCTTGGCCATAGGGTGGGCTTTAGGATACTTATTTTGGGGCACAGATACTTGGGGAATTCTTTGTCTTGGCCATAGGGTTGGATTTTGTGTTCTTGTATTCACTTTAATAATACAAGTTGGGAAGAAATTCCTCTAATCTCGTGTGTCTCTTACTGTTTTCGCTGCCTATTTTTATTCTAAGTTCAAATCGTCCTAAAATTAAACTAAGAGTTGGGAAGGCTGAGTCAAGTTAGTGCTAGAGACACACGAGATTACAGGAATTTCTTCCCAACTTGTATTAATAAAGTGAATACAAGAACACAAAAGCCAACCCTATGGCCAAGACAAAGAATTCCCCAATTCCTTGCCCCAAAATAAGTATCTGAAAGCCAACCCTATGGCCAAGACAAAGAATTCCCCAATTCCCTGCCCAAAACGGGCTTCCTACCGTAAGGAATGACTTGGACTAATTTGGCTTTGCATAAAGGCCTTAGGCTAAGTTCTTGCCCCTTTTTGGCTATACATAGGCACATATTTATAGGCTACAATCGGTAGAGAGATGTATGAAAACGTGGGCACACTTCTAGGCCATGATCAGCATGTTTTGGGAGTAAATGTAACCGCCAACTGCTCCTCCTACTTTCTAGGCTATGATCAGCATGTCTTGGGTGGTTGTAACCGCCCAATCGCATCATGTGCACAGCACACTTGAAAACCGCTCCATGTGCGCTGCATGTGCGCGTCGGCCAGCTGCTGCACACCTAAGGTTGGCATTGCGCCCATCCTTTGCCTTTGACACTGCTCCGCTCAATGCCATCATCACAGCTCGTCGCCAATGAATTTGCCTCGCGCGCATCCACTGCCACAATTGGTTGTTCTTGTCAAGTCGCCCCTAATTGATCAAGTACGCCCGTTGCCAATGCTGATTTTAGCATCAAGTCACCAAGCCTTGGTGCTATTCCCGTTGCTAAGTCGTTTTCCTACATCCATAGCCATCGATTGTCCCGCCTTGTCGTGCCTTGTCTTGCCATGTCCTTGCCCCTGCTTGACATGGCTTTGCCACACAAGTGCTTTGCCAACCCGCATGTCTAAGTAAAATGCGCCTTGATTCCGTCAAAGGTGCCTTTGTCATGCCCCGCATAGTCCGTCATGCGGAGCTGCCCGACATTATGTTGCCCCAATTATAAGGTTCTACAACAAGTCCATCATGAAAATACTTGTCACAACCCACACCTGCCGAGGGTCATTGTTAGGGGTGTAACAAACCACACCCACCAGAAGAATTCGTCGTCCTCGATGAACTAGCTTCCGCATTTTTGAGCGGCCACGACTGCAGCCCGTAAAGGAAATTCTGCAACTTGTCTTGCTTGAACATGTTGCTAGTATCCAGCATCAAAGAACTGAAATCTTTGACATATTCCCTGACCGTTCCCGTTTGTCAGAACTTCTTCAAATGGTCTCTTGCAATCCCGCCCGCGTTGCTAGGAAAGAATTGGTCCTTCAGCTCTTTCTTTGACCTTTCCCAAGAGTCAATCTTCAACCTACCGGCACTTACCTCATCTGCCACCCGCGTTCACATCCACAATTTTGCATCGTCAACCAAGTACATAGTCGTAATGGTGACCTTTTTTTCGTCACAAACTTTGGCAGCCTGAAAGTACTGCTCCATATCCCACAGGAAGTTTTCGAGTTTCTTGGGTGGTTTGTTGCGACCCCAACATTTGAAATCAGAAAGACAACAATAGTGTTGTCATGAGGCAGCAAGAGTGTTGCCAAATGGTGCAAGAGTGGCGCTAGAAGTCTAAAAGGGAAACAAGCAAGTGATGGCTAAGGCTTTGAACGGATCCGAGGCAGCTTGGCGATGGCTTAACTATGAGTTGCGGGCTACAGATGGCACTTTATCATGATTACAGCATCAAGGTAGGAGGCATTGATGCCAAGACATGGCACAAACGGATGGGCAAAGACAAGAAAATGTGCAAACGAAAAGGCAAAGTGCGGGCAGATTTTGCGTGGGTTCTAGTTGCGGCAAACATGCCAAGTTTGTGGGCAATGTTAAGGCTAATTGGGGCACAATGCAGATGGATAGAATGGCATTGGCGTCTGATCCAAGCCAACACACGAAATTGGGCAGCAACATGAGAATTGACCAAGTCAAACGGTGGTTACCGGCACATGCTGTGCACATGGGCAACGGTTGAGCTTTTTTTATCATGCTGGCAGGAGTTAGCACGAATTGAGGGCCACGATCCCATGATCTAATCATGTTCCTAGTAGTTGTAGGTGTCAAATACCCTAGGAAAAAGTAGTGGGCAAGTGCCAAGCCTAAAAACTAGGCAACTATTGTAAACATGGGGCTGCTTTCATATTCTATAAATGGGCAGCACCCTTCTCTTTTGTGACTTAAGTGCTGGCAGATTTGGCGTGGGTTTGAGTTGCGGCAAACGGGACAAGTTTGTGGGTATTGTTAAGGCAAATTGGGGCACAATGCAGCTGAATATAATGGCATTGGAGCCTAGCCCAAGACTACACACGAATTTGGGCAGCCACATGAGAATGGACCTAGTCAAACATTCTTATGTTGCCGCCCAATTTCGTGTGTTATCTTGGGCCAGGCTCCAATGCTATTATATCCAACTTCATTGTGCCCCAATTTTCCTTAACATTGCCCACGAACTTGGCCCGTTTGCCGCAACTCGAACCCACGCCAAATCTGCCCGCACTTTGCCTTTCTGTTTGCACATTTGCTTGTCTTTGCCCATCCGTTTGTGCCATGTCTTGGCATCAATGAATCCTACCTTGATGCTGTTATCATGACCAAGTGCCATCCGTAGCCCGCAACTCATTGTAAGCCCTCACCAAGCTGCCTCGGATCCGTTCAAAGCCTTAGCCCTCACTTGCATGTTTCCCTTTTTGACTTCTGGCGCCACTCTTGCTGCCTCATGACAACACTCTTGTTGTCTTGCCGAGTTCAAATGTCGGGGTCGTAAATATATATATATATATATATATATATATATATATATATATATACATATATAGATATATATATGCAGTGAAATAGAAATACAGAAAGTTTAAGCAGTTAAACAGGGAGGGGAACATGTTGTAGGAAGAGTAACAGTTCATAAGTATAACGCCAAATAAGGAAAAAAAACAACACAACTGGAATATCAACAAGAGTAGGAAAGTAACAGTTGCGTGACATCTTCCAGCGTGCTTTATCACTCTTCCTCACCCAGTCAATCGTATAAAGTACACGCAATGTTCCTTCGTGCATTAATAATCATCATAATCGTGCACGACATTACCCATCGTGTTTTATCACTCTTCTTCACCCAATCAACAATCACAAACAATGGGGCGAGGGAATAAACAAACAATAATAGGAATCTTAGCAAGGAATAACACAAGTAAGCAGTCAAATCCCGACAAGGGAACCACAACAATAACTTTCACATCCCGACAAGAGAAATAATGAACATATAAAAATAGACTGGCAATGGAATAATCACATTTCTTTCTATTTCTTTTATTTCTTACGCAATAATTACTTTATCATTCGAGCCAGCGCTCCAAAAAGTTTACAAATTATACTTCTCTCATACTCTTCACATTATGTAGAAATCATCAATTTAAAAAGGAAGAGTCACAACAAAGGTAGACTAAGCACAAATAAGGACTCATGGTCATGATAGACACCAGTGTATAGATACTTGTGACCATGCATATACACTGAACTCGACAATTAGCAATTAGCGAACAATACTCTAATCATATTCCCTCAAGTCAAAGATAGATCAAACACTTACCTAAAACTTTCACGACCAAATCAATCCACATCGATCGCTTTCCCTCTCGATTTCGGCTCCAACTCAATCAAATCTTCGAAATAACGACTTTATATTATCAATAATAGATGAATAAACCAAATCCAATGCCTGAATATAGATTTCTAAGCTTTCTTCCCAAAATTCCAAAAATTGACCTCGAGCCCTCTTGGTCAAAACACGAGGTTCAAATCAATTTCATGTCACCCCCAACGAGCCAGAATATACAATTTATTTTCAAATTCGACACCAAAACGAGGTCTAAATCAATGAAAATTTAAAAACCCTAACTCTACCCATTTCCCCCAATTTCCACCCTAGATTACATGATTTAAGCCTCGGAATTTGATAAATGATGAAGGAAAATGAAGGAAACAAGCTAGATAATACTTACCCAATAAGGTTTGGTGAAGAAGTGCTCTAAGAATCGCCTATGGGCTGTGGAGAAGATGAACACGTGTGTTTTGGTGAAATAATAACGATTGCTCTATTTTTAGGCATTTAAAATAATTGGGCAAATGTGCTCTATGTGATTGCAGAAAATGCATTGCGATCGCATAGAGTAAGGGGGGTTGAAGCATTACGATCGCAGAAGGGCTGGTGCGAACACATAGAAGAGAAGAGTTGTGCACTGTTTTTGTTTTACGAAACACGATTGCGGAAGGATAATGTGATCACATAGAATGACGGGGGCTAAGGTGCGTGATCGCAGAGGAGTCCATGCGATTGCATAGAACAGAAAATGAACCTTATCAATTAACCCTATGCGATCGCAGAGAGGGGTATGCGATCGCAGAGTGCAATTGATCATAATACCAGCAACATCAGTTTTCCACAATTTCTTAAGTTCAAAAAACCCTGAAACACTTCTGAAACACTCCCGATCTCTCAAGGCTCCCAACCAAACACACACACTAACTCAACAATATCATACAAACTCAACTGTGCGATAAAATCACCAAAATAACATCATAAACGAGGAATCAAACCTCAAAATAAACCCTTTTTCATCAAACTTTCAAACTTAGAGTTTTACGTCCGAAACACGTCAAATAACGTCTGATTTCAACTAAATTACACAGAAACATCTTAAACAACATATAAGACCTATACCGGACACTGTAACAAAACATGCGGGTCCGATACCAATATTTTCTAATCCATTTTCATTTCAAATTATCATATCAATTTCAGAAAAATAATTTCTTTTAAAAATTTATTTCTCAAGCTCGGGACCTCCGATTTCAATTTCGGACATACGACCGAGTCCTATATTTCTACAGACCTTCCAAGACAATCAAATCACGGGTCCGGGTCTGTTTACCAAAAATATTGACCAAAGTCAGCTTTAATAATTTTATAAACCCAATTTTTTGCGACTTTCATTGAATTTATCATATAAGCTTTGCGGCTACGCGCCCGGACTGTGCACGCAAATTGAGAAGATTAAAAAATAAGAAATTTTAAGGTCTCATAAGCATGGAAAAAAGGAGAAAGCAGTGATGACCCCTTTGGGTCGTCACATTCTCCACCTCTAAAACAATCGTTGGTCCTCGAACGGACAAAGGAAAGAAGTACATGAGTCGGGAAATAGATGAGGATAACGGCTCTGCATATCTGACTCGGACTCCCAGGTCGATGCCTCAGGAGGTTGCCCCCACTAAACACGCACCGAAGGAAAATTCTTCGACCTCAACTGTCGAGCCTACCGGTCTAATTGGATAGTGCTAAAATCTAACACGTGCGATGTATGGTCGTGATTCTTCCAGAGCATAGACACACGAAACATTGGATGCACGACTGAGAGGCTAGGTGGCAAGACAAGTTTATAAGCCACCTCTCCCACACAATCGAGAATTTCAAATGGACCGATGAACCTAGAGCTAAGCTTTCCCTTCTTCCCTAATCTCATCATGCCCTTCATAGTCGATACATGGGGCAATACTCGCTCACCAACAATAAAAGAAACATCTAGATCCTTACAGTCTGCATAAATCTTCTGCCTGGACTAAGCTGTACAAAGTCTATCCTGAATAATCCGGAACTTATCCAAGGCCTGCTGAACCATATTTGTCCAATAATCGACCCTCCCCTGGCTCAAACCATCCAATTGGAGACCAACACCGTCTACCATACAACGCCTCATACGGAGCCATCTGAATGCTGGACTGGTAGCTATTATTGTAGGTTAACTCTGCTAATGGAAAAAACTGGTCACACGAGCCTCCAAAATCGATGACACAGGCTCGGAGCATATCCTCTAGAATCTGAATAGTCCTCTCGGACTAACTTTCCTTTTGGGGATGAAATGTTGTACTCAGCTCAACCTAGGTGCCCAACTCTCGCTGAACCGCTTTCCAGAAGCATGAGGTAAACTACATACCCCAATCCGAAATGATAGATACCGGTACCCCATGAAGGCGAACAATCTCCCTGGTGTAGATCTCAGCTATTCTCTCGGATGAATAGGTGGCTGCAACGCGAACACAATGAGCTGACTTGGTTAGCCTATCCACAATGACCCAAACTGCATCAAACTTCTTCCGAGCCATCAGAAGTCTAGTATCAAAAATCCATGATAATCCTCTCCCATTTCCACTAGGGAAGCTCAATCCTTTGAAACGATCCACCAGGTCTCTGATGCACATACTTAACCTGCTGATAATTCAACCATCGAGCCACACATGCAACTATATCCTTCTTCATTTTATTCCACCAATAGTGCTACCTCAGATCCTAATACATCTCCGTGGTGCCTGGGTGGATACTATACCGAGAACTATAGGCCTCCGCTAAGATCAACTCTTGAATCCTATAAAAATTAGGCACCCAAACTCGCCCCTGCAATCTCAAAACACCATCATCATCTAAGGTCGCCTTCTTGGCACCTCCATGCTGCATCGTGTCTCTCAGGACACACAAATGGGGATCATCATGCAGCCGATCACGGATACGCTCCAATAATGACGAACGAGCAACCGTGCAAGCTGACACTCTGCTAGGATAAGAAATATTCAACCTCAGAAGACGATTGGCCAAGTCCTGTACATCTATAGCAAGCGATCTCTAGCTGGCTTTAATATAAGCAAGACTACCCATACTGGCGGACTTCCTACTCCATGCATCGGCTACCACGTTGCCCTTCCCCGGGTGATACAAGATAGTAACATCATAATCTTTCAGCAACTCTAACCACCTCCTCTACTTCAAATTCAACTCCTTTTTCGTTGAACAGATACTGAAGATTCTTGTGATCGGTGTACTCCTCACATGTCACACCATATAGATAATGCCTCCAATTCATCAAAGCATGAACGATGGCTGCCAACTAAAGATCATGAACCGGATAATTCTTCTTGTGGATCTTCAACTGCCTTGAAGCATAAGCAATAATTCTGTCGTCCTGCATCAATACTGTACCAAGCCCAATATGGGAAGCATCAAAATAGACTCTATAAGGCCCTAAACATGTGGGCAAAACCAATATCGGTGCTATAGTCAAAGCTCTCTTGAGCTTCTGAAAGCTTGCCTCACACTGATCTGACCATCTGAACTGAGCACCCTTCTGGGTCAACCAGGTCATTAGGGCTGCAATCGTTGCAACCCCTCCACGAACCAACAATAGTAGCTTGCTAATCCAAAGAAACTCCGAATCTCTGTAGCTGAAGCTGGTTGAGGCCAGTTCTTGACTACCACAATATTATTCGGGTCCACCAGAATACCCTCTGCTGAAACCATGTGACCCAAAAATGCAATCGAACTCAACCAGAACTCACACTTTGATAACTTAGCATATAACTGACTATCCTTCATAGTCTAAAGAACCACTCCGAGGTGTTGCTCGTGATCCTCTTGGCTGCGGGAGTATATCAGAATATCATCAATGTAGGCTATCACGAACAAGTCCAAATAAGGCCTAAACACTCGGTTCATCAACTCTAGAAACGCTTCTGGGGCATTGGTCAACCCAAATGACATGACCAAAAACTCATAATGACCATACCAAGTGCGGAATGCTGTTGTAGGGGCATCAGATACCCTAATCCTCAGCTGATGGTGGCCAGATCTCTAATCTATCTTTGAAATTACCTTTGCATTGCACCCTGAAGCTGGTCGAACAAATCGTCACTAGATACTTGTTCTTTATCATCACTTTGTTCAATTGGTAGTACTCAATGCACATCATCATCCTTTTTCTTCACAAATAACACCGGCGCACCCCAAGGCGAACGTTGGGTATAATGAAACCTTTATCAAGCAAATTCTGCAACTGATCCTTTAACTGTTTCAACTCTTGCGGGGCTACGCAATACGGTGGAATGGAAATGGGTTGGGTTCCCGGAGCCAGATCAATAAAAAAATCGATACCCCAATAGAGCGGCATACCCGGCAGCTCTGAAGGGAAAATCTCGAGGAACTCCCGAACAATAGGAACAAAATCGATAGAAGGGACCTCTGCGCTGGAATCGCAAACATGCGCCAGATAAGCTAAACACCCCTTCTCGACCATGCATCGGGCCTTCACATATGAAATAATTCTACGATTGGTATTACATGGGGTCCCTCTGCACTTTAGTCGGGGCAAATCTGGTAAAGCCAAGGTCACGGTCTTGGCATGGCAATCCAAGATAGCATGATACAGGGACAACCAATCCATCCCTAATATAACGTCGAAATCCACAATATCTAAGGGAAAAAATCAACACGGGTCTCAAGGCAATTAAATACAACAACACAAGAACATTGAACTCGGTCGACTACTACAGAATCACCCACTGGTGTAGATACATAAACAGGAACACTCAAGCCATGACTAGGCATAACCAAGTGTGGTGCAAAATAGGATGACACGTACGAATACTTAGACCAAGGGTCAAATATCACTGAAGCATCTCTATCACAGACCAGGATAGTACCTGTAATGACAACATCTGATGACTCAGCCTCTGGCCTAGCTGGAACAGCATAACACTGAGGCTGGGGCACACCTCCAAGAACTACCTCTCTAGGATGACATGCTGCAGACTGGCCTCCACCCCTGACCTGAGCTCTACCTCTATGACCTCTAACACCCCTGCCACTACATCCGACAAGCTGAGGAGGCTGAGGAACTTCTGGTGCCTGAATCTTAGTATGAGAACTCTGATACTGAGAGCTACTCGAAGCTCGAGGGAAAAATATGACAATGTCCCTCGAGTCACCACTGGCATGGCAAGACCTCGACTGTTGCGGCTGAGCACCCCTCAACCTCGGGCAAGCCCTCTTGAGGTGACCATACTTACCACACTCACAACATCCACGTGAATGATGTATCTGCGGAAACTAAAGCTAACCCTATCGACCTGAATGAGCACCTGAGGTACCACGAGCGACCTGGAGAGCTGACTAAAAGGGCCTAGGATCATCGCCTCTACCATAAGAATCTCGACCTCCAGACGAGGTACCAAAGAATCTACCTGCATGACAGGGCCTCTTATTTGACCCACGACCACCTCCTCGTGGTAGAACCATCTCAACTCTATGGCCCATATTGGCTGCCTCCTGAAAAATGATCTCACTCCCTGCCTGAGCCACTGTACCCGGCTTACTTGCCACTGCTGGCTGAACCTCTGGAAGTAATCCCGCTCGAATGACACTCTCTGTGACGCCTACCAATCTGACTAGAACGTCTTGAAGGGCTGAGGTTACAATGAACCTTCTTGGGACCTGAGTTGGGTTCACCGGAACTGAAGGGGCTAGAACCTCCTCCTGAAAACTCACCTGAGCCTCTACCACTGGGGACTCGAATTGATGAGCGGTAGATGAAGAAGCACGTTTTCTCTCCATCTGCGAAAGAATACAGTAGAAATTCAATCAGTGTTTGAGAAATGCAAATGCACGACATGAAAGAACAAATGTGAAGTTTTCCTAACTCTGTAGCCTCTAAGGGATAATTACAGAAGTCTTCCTATGTGAGTTGTGAGACTTATATAACCTAGTGCTCTGATATCAACTTTTCACGACCCAGATTTTTCACCCTCGGGAGTACTGATGGTGCCTACTACAAGAAGATAGGCAAGACAAATATTGAATACTTCTTTTAACAAACATCAACAATATAGAGAATGATTAAACATTTAATATAAAAGCGGAAGTCTTAATATAAAATAAACTGAAAGCTCGTGCGGAAATTCAAATACAAACTCTACCCAAGACTGGAGTCACTAACTCACGAACGTCTATTGAATACTAAATACAATGTCTGAATAAAATATGAGATTTTGTTTGTTCCGGTACAAAGGAAAACAAACTAAGGTAAGGATAGAAGAGACTCTGGGCCTGCAGATGCTTGCAAGGCTACTTGGGTGTCTCTGAACTGAAGGCTCGCCCCAGACTGCTTCTGCTACTCAAATGCTACTCCAATACCTGGGTCTGTGCAAAAAGATGCACAGGGTGTAGCATCATTACAATCAACCCCATGTGCTAGTAAGTGTCTTGCCTCATCCCGGCGAAGTAGTGACGAGGCTAGGACACGACTACCAATCAAACCTGTGCATTGCAATACATATATATGCAATTAAATAGAAATACAAAAAGTTTAAGCAGACAAAGAGAGAGGGGAACATGCTATAGGAAGAGAAACCGTTCATAAGTAAAATGACAAATAAGGAAAGAAAACAGCACAACTAGAATATCAACAAGAGTAGGAAAGTCAACAGTTGCACGGCATCACATATCCTGCAGTATCACTCTTCCTCGCCCGATAAATCTTATAATGTACACAGAATGTTCATTCGTGCATTAATAACCATCAAAATCGTGCATGACGTCACCCATCATGCTTTATCACCCTTCCTCGCCCAACCAACAATCACAAACAATAGGGCGAGGAATAATCAAACAATAATAAGAATCACAACAAGGGTAAACACAAGTAAGCAGTCAAATCTCGGCAAGTGAACCACAACAATAACTTTCACATCCCGGCGAGGAAGATAATCAACATACAAAAACAACCCGGCAAGGGAATAATCACATCTCTTTCTCTTTCTTTAATTTCTTACTCAACAAATACTACATCATTCGAGACATCGCTCCAAAAAGTTTACAAATCATAATTATCTCATACTCTTCACCTTATATAGAAATCATCAATTTAACAAGGAAGAGTCACAACAAAGCAGACTAAGCACAAATAAGGACACATGGTCATGCTAGACACCAGTGTATAGATACACGTCACCATGCCTACACACCGAACTCGACAATTAGCAATTAGCAAACAATACTCTAATCGTATTCCCTCAAGCAATAGTAAGAGCAAACACTTACCTAAAACATCCATGACCGAATCAATCCGCATTGATTACTTTCCCTCTCGAATTCGGGTCCAACTCAATCGAATCTATGAAATAAAAACTTTATAATATCAATAATAGCTAAACAAACCTAACCCAATGCCTAAATATAGATTTCTAATCTTTCTTCCCAAAATTCCAAAAATCGACCTCGGGCCCGCTTGGTCAAAACACGAGGTTCGAGCTTATTCATTTCACCCATTCCCCTATGAGCACGGATGTACAATTTGTTTTCAAATTCGACCCCCAAACGATGTCTAAATCGAAGAACATTGAAAACCCCTAACTCTACCCACTTCCCCCAATTTCAATCCTTGATACATGATTTGAGCCAAGGAATTTGATAAATGAAGGAAACAAGCCAGATAATACATACCCAAGAAGGTTTGGTGAAGAAGTGCTCAAACAATAACCTATGGGCAGTGGAGAAGATGAACTCGTGTGTTTTGGTGAAATAATCGCAGAAGGGATGGTGCTAAAGCATAGAAGAAAAGGTATGTGCACTCCAAGTTTGGTTTAATGAAACACGATCTCGGAAGGTTGCTGAGGTCGCATAGAACGAAGGGGGCTAAGGTACTCGATCACAGAGGAGTCCATGTGATCGCATAGAACAGAAAATGGATTTGATCAATTAACCATACGCGATCGCATAAAAGGGCATGCGATCGCAGAATGCAATTTATATGAACACCACCAACAACAGTAATATACAATTTCTTAAGTTCAAAACACCCCAAAACACTCCCGAGCCCTTGAGGCTCCTAACTAAACACACACACTAACTAAACAACATCCTACGAACTTAACCGTGCGATCAAATAGCCAAAATAACGTCATAAACGAGGAATCAAACCTCAAAATCAACACTTTTTCATCAAAGATTTAAACTTAGTGTTTTAGGTCCGAAACACGTCAAATGACATCCGATTTCAACCGACAAGGAAACGTCTTAAACGACATATAAGACATGTACCGGGTGCCAAAACTAAAAATACAGGGCCCATACCAATACTTTTTAATCCATTTTCATTTCAAATTTTCATATTAATTTCAATTCTGGACATACGCCTGAGTCCTATATTTTTCTACGGGCCCTCCGGTAATGTCAAATCATAGGTCCAGGTCCGTTTATCCAAAATGTTGACTAATGTAAACTTTAACAATTTTAAAGCCAAATTTTTGTGACTTTCACAGAATTGAATATATAAGCTTTCTAGCTACGTGGTCGGACTGTGCACGCAGATCGAGATGACTAAAATATAAGGTTTTCAAGGCCTCGAAAGCACGAAAAAAAGAGAGAAAGCAGGTGATGACCACTTTGGGTTATCACATGCTCCTAATTGCACTCCTAAAATTTTTGGGTTTTCCTTGTATTAATCTACTATTATGAACTAAAGATCAAGACTAGATTATGCTAATGGAATATTTTCTCGATTGTGATTAATATAGAGAAAGGCACTAGGGTCATGGAATCACCTATGTGGGTAACTAACGGGTAGAAACTAATAAGGATAGATTGACGTATATGATGGTTATGATATAACCATTGCACAATTGTAGCCACTCTCACACTTCTCGGTAGAAAGAGTAATTTTTTCCAATTGTTTATCTCGAAATAGGGTTGGCCAATTTGACCAAGCAACTAGGGTTCGAGTTGGGTAATTGCTCTCTCGGGGATTAACACGTGAGTTGGGACTACCATTTCTCATGGGTCCATCCCAATTCCTTGTTGGGTCAATTTTGGGGTCATAGACTCTCTTTCTCAAGAAGAGTCAAAACCCGCTAAGCTAGAATCAGTGTTTTCAACCACCAATCCTTAATTTAAAATATAAAATTAACCCAAATAGTAAATACACATTATCAATCTATCATTAGATAGCAACACCCATCAATTACCACACTAGGGTAGAGCTACAACCCCAGCTAATGGGTTTAGATAGACAATAATTTAAAGAGAAACCGTATAAATCGAAGAATAGATACACATATTAATTAATAACTAAAGAGAAACTACAAGAATCTGTAGAGATATTAATGCTAAAATGAAAAAATAGGCTAAAGCTATGTTCCTCACAAGCACAGCTTTGTTCAGTAGATACAACTAGACCTAAAAATGGTAAAATACTCTATTTATACTGGGCTAAAAAATTGAGCAAAATTTCTCCTGCAGGATCAGTGCGGGCCGCACAATCTTGACGACGGCCGCACCGGCTGTTTGACTTCCCTTTTCACGCTCTCTTAAGTATCTGGCACGGACCGCGTGAAGTGTAGAGTGGCCGCATGAAGGTTTGACGCGGATCGTGTGAAGATGACCCTGACCTCGTGGCTTGCCTTTGCCCAAATCTCTAACTCTATGAACCTTGTAACGCGAGCCGCATGCCATAACGGCGATACCGCATGAGCTGAACGCGGGTCACACATTTCCAACCGTAGCCGCATGGTAAAAGTCCCGGTTCTTCACTTCTCTAAATCTCTTAGTGCGGTCGCGTGCACATTTTTGCGGTCCGCAGTAGGTTCCTTTTGCCTCACATTACTTGGACTTCGCTATTTGAGCAGGTTTCACTCCGTTTCGAGCTAATCTTTGACATTCCATCCCTTTGTTACTCAAACCTGCAATCAAGCACAACTTGTGAGTACTTCGAGACTATATTGTAGTAAATTATACTCAAAGCATAGGTAAGTAGGGGCATAAAGTATGTTAAATCCTACTTATCACATGTAGGCAAGATGACGAGTAGGTACACAGTTTATATATGGTATTGACCAGTTAGATTGCCTAGTCTCTTTCCATACTTTTAAGTGCATTGTCATAATGTGGTATCTCTTTGTATACTACTCTCACATGCTCTAAGTGATGTTGTTAGTCCTTATTTGCCTCTTATTTGATGATTGGCTTCTATATGCCTTGGTTGTTGTCATTGCCTTCATTATTATCATATTACCTCTTAACTGTGGAGTTATTCTATAATTACGTGCTCATTTGTTATGAGTCCAAGTTATTGCGAATACCTGTGTAGTTATCACGTGCTTTACATGTCTTATTTCCTTGTAAAGAATGTCGTATTCCTTTGCTTGTTATGTGGTTACCTTGTTGTCGTATACACGTTCTTTTTCATTGTAGAACTCTTTGTAATTGAGTTTGTGCATTGTGTTTGATTGATATATATCATTATATGGTGGTATCGGGTTGCACGTCACAACAGGAGAAATAAGGGATGATTGATGATGAGGAATAAGGGCAAATATGATTATCCTGTGTGATCGGGTTGCATGCCGCAATAGGAGAAATAAGGGTGGACTGATATGGAGGAATAAGGGTGAATTATTATGCTGATAATGATTTTCTCTCATACACTTCACATTATATAAAAATCATCAATTTAACAAGGAAGAGTCACAACAACGGCAGACTAAGCACAAATAAGGACTCACAGCCATGCTAGACACCAGTGTATAGATACACGTCGGCATGCCTACACACCGAACTCGACAATTAGCAATTAGCGAACAATACTCTAATCCTATTCCCTCAAGCCAAAATTAGATCAAACACTTACCTCAAACTTCCATGACCAAATCAATCCCCAATGACTACTTTCCCTCTCGAATTCGGGTCCAACTCAATCAAATATAAGAAATATTGACTTTATAATACCAATAATAGCTAAGCAAAACAAACCCAATGCCTAAATATATATTTCTAAGCTTTCTTCCCAAAATTCAAAAAATCGACCCCTGGCCCGCTTGGTCAAAACACGAGGTTCAAGCTAATTACATGCCATACATTCCCCCACGTGCCTGAGTATACTATTTGTTTTTAAATTCGACCCCAAAACGATGTCTAAATCGAAGAAAATTGAAACACCCTAACTCTACCCACCTCCCCCAATTTCAACCCTAAATTACATGATTTGAGCCTAGGAATTTGATAAATGAAGGAAACAAGCCAGATAATACTTACCCAAGAAGGTTTGATGAAGAAGTGCTCTAAGAATCGCCTATGGGTTGTGGAGAAGATGAACTCGTGTGTTTTGGTAAAATAGCCGCAGATGGGATGGTGCGAACGCATAGAAGAAAATGGCTATGCACTCCAAGTTTTGTTTAATGAAACGCGATCTCTGAAGGTAAATGCGGTCGCATAGAACGAAGGGGGCTAAGGTACGCAATCACAGAGGAGTCTATGCGATCGCATAAATCAGAAAATGGACCTGATCTATTAATCGTACGTGATCGCATAAACGGGTATGCGATCGCAGAATGCAATTTATCTGAACACCAGCAAGAACAGTTTTTTTAAATTTCATATGTTCAAAACACCCCGAAACAGTTCTGAAACACTCCCGAGCCCTTGGGGCTCCTAACCAAACACACAAACTAACTCAACAACATCGTACGAACTTAATCGTGCGATCAAATTGCCAAAATAACGTCATAAATGAGGAATCAGACCTCAAATCAACACTTTTTCATCAAACTTAGTGTTTTAGATCCGAAACACGTCAAATGACATCCGATATCAACCAAATTGCACAGAAACGTCTTAAACCACATATAAAACTTGTAATGGGCACCAAAACAAAAAATAGGGACCGATACCAATACTTTCTAATCCATTTTCATTTCAAATGTTCATATTAATTTCAGAAAAATATTTTTTTAAAAAATTCATTTCTCAGGCTCGGGGACTCGAATTTTGATTCTGGGCATATGCCCGAGTCCCATATGTTTCTACGGACCCTCCGGTACAGTCAAATCACGGGTCCAGGTCCGTTTATCCAAAATGTTTAGCTAAGGTCAACTTTAATAATTTTAAAGCAAAATGTTTGTTACATTCGCAGAATTTAACATATAAGCTTTCGGCTACGCGCTCGGACTGTGCATGCAGATTGAGACGGCTAAAAAATAAGGTTTTCAAGGCCTCGAAAGCGCAAAAAAAAAGACAGAAAGCAGGTGATGACCACTTTGGGTTATCACATGCTCCTAATTGCACTGCTAACGTTTTTGGGTTTTCTTTGTATTAACAACTACTATAATGAACTAAAGATAAAGACTAGATTATGCGAAGGGAATATTTTCTATGTTGTGATTAATATAGAGAAAGGCACTAGGGTCATGGCATCACCTAGGTGGGTAACTAACACATAGAAACTACGAAGGATAGATTGACGTATATGAGGCTTATAATATAATTGTTGCACAATTGTACCAACTCTCACACTTCTCGGTAGAGAGAGTAATTTTTCCCAATTGATTATCGCAAAATTGGGTACACCAATTTGACCAAGCAACTAGGGTTCAAGTTGGGTAGTTGTTCTATCGAGTTTTAACATATTAATGGGGACTACCATTTCTCATTAGTCCATCCCAATTCCTTGTTCGATCAATTTTGGGGTCATAGACTCTCTTTCTCAAGAACAGTCAAAACCCACTAAGCTAGAATCAGTGTTTTTCACCACCAATCCTTAATTAAGGCATAAAATTAACCCAAATAATAAATACCCATTATCAATCTATCATTAGATATCAATACCCATAAATTACCCACATTAGGGTAGAGCTACAACCACAGCTAATGGGTTTAGATAGACATAATTTAAAGAGAAATCGAAGAAGAAATACAAATATTAAAGTGAAACAACAAGAATTTAAAGAGAATTAATGCTAAAATGCCAAAATAGGCTAAAGCTATGTTCCTCACGAGCGCAACTTTGTTCGGTAGATACAACTTAACCTAAAAATTGTAAAATATTCTATTTATAGTCGGCTAAAAAAATTGGGCAAAATTGCCCCTGTGGGGTCTGTGCGGGCCGTACAATTTTGACCGCGGTCGCACTGGCTGTTTGACTTCCATTTTCATGCTCTCTTAAGCATCTGGCGCGGACCGCGTAAAAGTGTAGAGCGGCCGCGTGAAGGTCTGACGCGGACTGTGTGAAGATGACCCCGACCTCGTGGCTTGCCATTGCCCAAATCTCTAACTCGATGAACCTTGTTACGCGGGCCACAAGCCATAACGGTGCGACCGCATGAGCTGAACGCGGCTCACAAATTTCCAACCACGGTCTTGTGGTGAAAGTCCACATTCTGCACTTCTTTGCATCTCCCAGTGCGGCCGGGTGCACATTTGTGCGGCCCGCACTAGGTTCCTTTTTCCATCACTTTACTTGGCCTTTGCTATTTGAGCATGTTTGACTCTGTTTCGAGCTGATCTTTGACATTCCATCACTTTGTTGCTCAAACCTGCTATCAAGCACAACCTGTGAGTATTTCGGGACTATTTTGTAGCAAAGCATAGAGAAGTAGGGGAATAAAATACGTTAAAATCCTACTTATCACGTGTACGCAAGGTGACGATTGGGTACACAATTAATATATGGTATTGTTCGGTTAGATTGCCTAGTCTCTTTCCATACTTTAAAGTGAATTGTCATTATATGGTATCTTTTTGTAGACTACTATCACATGCTCTAAGTGATGTTGTTAGTCCTAATTTGCCTCTTATTTGATGTTTGGCTTCTATATGCGGTGGTTGTTGTCATTGCCTTCATTATTATCATATTACCTCTTAACTGTGGAGTTATTCTATGATTACGTGCTCATTTGTTATGAGTCCAAGTTATTGTGAATACCTGTGTAGTTATCACGTGCATTACATGTCTTATTTCTTTGTAAACATTCTTATATTCCTTTGATTATTACATGGTTCCCTTATTGTCATATACACGCCGCAAAATATATATAACAACAACAAAGACTCAGTGAAATCCCACTAGTGAGGTCAGGGGAGGGTAGTATGTGTGCACACCTTACCCCTATCCCACGAATGTAGGGAGTCTATTTCCGAAAGACCCTCAGCTCAAGAAGACAAAAAGAGGCAATCTATCAATACCTTCATTAGAAACCATAGAACAAAGAACAACATCACTAGATCCAGAAAATAAGTGAAAAAGAAAAACAATAACTAGTAGATAAAGCACATCAAAGAGGAACGAAAAAGTAGTGCGAAATCAACAAAAAACACTAACAGTTAAAGATCAAGTCCTAACAGACTAGCCTCACTCTACGGCGCTGTAGATATATTCTCAACTACCTCTTAACCTACAATCTTAATGCTCGATCTCCTCAACTTCGTGTCTAAGGTCATGTCCTCGATAATCTGAAGCCTCACTGTGTCCTGTCTGATCACCTCTCTCTAATACTTCATAGGCCGCCCTCTACCTCTTCTCATGCTCACCAAAGCCAGCCGCTAACACCTCCTCACCGGCACATCTGGGCTTCTCCTATGGACATGCCCGAACCATCCGAGCTTTCCTTTCAACTACTTGTTATCCATGGGGGCAACACCCACCTTCTCCCGAATAACTTCATTCCTAATCTTATCCATCTTGGTGTACCCGCCCATCCACCTTAACATCATTTCAGCTACTTTAATATTTTGTTTATGTGAGTTCTTAACTGGCCAACACTCACCCCCATATAACATAGCCAGTCTAACCACCGCTCTATACAATTTACCTTTGAGAATATGAGGCACTTTCTTGTAACACAGGACTCCAGGCACTTTCTTATCCATTTTGTTCTCTGTGTGCGTGTGTGTGTATATATATATATATATAAAATTTATTTTTATTATAATTGTTATGGAAAAATAAGTGAGGATTGGTGGAATCGGGTTACACGCCGCAATATATATACTATTTACTCTTATTGTAACTGTTACGGATGAATAAGGGAAGATTGGTGGGATCGGGATGGGCGTTGTATCAATATGTGTGTTTATGTATTCCTCTGTGACAGTGCAAGTTATTCGGTAGTTTTACATTTCATTTTGGGTTTCATTATAGCTTGATACTGATAAGACGCTTGAGTTATGTATTTATTTCTGCAAATAAGCTTTTCAAAGTGATTTTATTATCTTGAGTCATTACCTCCTGCCCTGCTAATTCATTAGTAAAATAGTATTTTAAAACAAGGAAACAACTAACATCATGTTACCTTGTATGAATTTAAGTCAGAACACACCAATTATTTCTATATTTATCATTTCTACTAGTTGTCCTATTTTACTTAAGAGTGATAAACAGGTCGGGTTAGCCCGGTTTCAGACCGGCCTAGAGCGGTAGAATCCGGAACCGGCCCAGACCGGTAAGGGCGCTAAGCTGGGCTAGGCTAGGCTAGGGGATTGGGTGTGTTGTTCTGTTTACATTTTAAATATCGGTTACCTAGAACGGTAAACCCGTTAGATGAACAATTACGTTAAAGTGGTTAACCGGCCCGGCCCAGAAATTCATACCACGAATATACCATGAATATATTATGCCTGTACCAATTATTGTATACTAATTAACATAATATAAAAATGTTGGAATTTAACATATAGTGTATATATTTAGGAAATAAAACTATAAATGCTCAAATCATAAAATATGATGGTAACGTATTATTTTTAAAATAATCTATATATGTGTTATTTAAATATTTTAAGATAATTTATATTATTTTAAAATTATTAGACGTATTTATGCTTAATGTTTTAGGCTGTTAGATGAATTTGAAGTATTATTAATTTATTATGCATGAAAATGTATTTTTACTATTTTTGTTAATTTACTTTATAAATGCAAACTTAATTTTGATTTTTGAAATAAATGTAGTACTTGCAAATTATACGTGTATTTTTTCTCATCTGCATTGTATTCTTTAAACTTATACAAAGTACTAATATATCTTACAATAGTTATATAGAATTCCAGAAAAATTTTAAAATTACACTAAACCCGGCCCGTCCCCCTCAACCCGTAACCTTTATGGTTCAATTTTTACGCGGATGAACCCGAACCCGATAAACCCGTTAATAACCAACCCAGAACTGGCCCGAAACCAAACCCGTACGGGTCCAAAAAGACCAGGCTCGAACCAGTCTGCCCCGCCCATTAGACACATTTAATTTTACTTCAACTATTTTCTCAACTTAATCTTCTCAACATGTCTGAGGGTTTGTTTTACCTAAAAAGAATTGTTATCATGTTTTAAACTAATAAGTTATATATTAAACGCAGTGGTTATTCGATGTTAAATTTTATTCGAAAAATATTATTTTCCTCAGTCTATTAATTCCTAAAACCAAATCTCGTCTTTCCCATTGATTTCTTCTTTGTTATACATGAAATCCATTGAACATCTTAAGTAGTAATTGGCACGGATATTATGTACCAAATGGCACGTGGGTGTTGTTGTGAGAAGTGAGATGGAAAGATGTGGTCACAAGGTGTTGTGTGTATTGAAGAGTTGTTGGAAATATTGGAATTGTGTTCTAGAAACGCTTGTTCGGTTGATTTGATACCATTTTTTTCCTTACTTGAGCACGATTTCACTTAGCCGTATCCCAAATATGTTGTTGATGATTTACTTGGAATACTCTATGTGATACCCCGATCCGTCGTCTCATGTGTTACCGTCCCATTTTTCCCATTTTATGCTTCTTCATGTTTCATTATCGATTTTTGGTATGTTAGAGTTTATTCGGTTTGAGTTTGGTAGGAAATGAGACACTTAGTCTCTTTAATTAAGGTTTGGTTTCGAACAGTCAACCGGATGTTGACTTATGAGTTAGGGGGCTTGGATGTGATTTCTGGAGATTTGGGTAGCTTCAGAGGATGATTTGAGACTTAGGAGCATGATTAGAGGTGATTTTGGAGGTTCAGTGTAGAAGTTAGCCTATTTTGGCAATGTTAGTGTTTTGGCGAATTCCGGTTGGTAGCTGAGATTTTAATCCGATGATTGGAATTGAATTCCGAGAGTTGCAGCAGGTTTGTTAGGTGATTTGGGATGTGTGTGCAAAATTTTAGTTGATTCAGAGATGATTTGGTTAGGTATTTTATCTAACTCGAGTTTCGGAAGATTTTGAAGAACTTAGACTTGAAACCGTTGAGAATTGGTTATTGTAGTGTTGGTGGATGTGTTTTTATTATTGGAACAAGTTCGTAAGATGATTTAGAATGTGTTAGTGCTTTTGGTCGAGGCCCCAGTGGCCTCGGTATGGTTCCGGATGGCTAATTGGGATGTTTCGAACTATGAGAAATTGCAGAAAATACACATCAGTTGTAGACCAATATTTGGTCTTCGCATTCGCAGGAATTGGTCCGTGTTCGCAAAGCGCTAGCCACCCCAACTTCGTATTTGCGGTGGGGACCCTGCGATCGCGTAATAGGAGATTGGGGTCCTGAGTATTTTTTTTTTCGCGTTCGCGATAAGGGCATCGCATTCGCGGAAGGTCCGGAGAAGGTGCATTGCAATCACGTGAATAATGCTGCGTTCGCGTAGTGTTATTAGCTGAGGCATCGCATTCGCGGGTGAAACACGCATTCGCGAAGAGGAAATTCAGGGAGTTCAAAAATTGTGCTTCACGATCGCGAGCCTTGGGGCGCGATCGCATAGAGGAAAATAAGCCTAGGCAGAACGTTTATTGGACATTTCATCCGCGACCCAAGTCTCATTTCCACCATCTTTGAGTAACCTTGGGAGCTTTTGATGAGGATTAAATAGGTTTTTGATTGGGAATCGATTGGAGGTGAGTCTCATGGCCTGGTTACGTCATTTAATTGTAGAATCAACACTAAAATCCATGGAAATTTGGTTAAAAAGGAAGAGTTAGTGCTTGAATTTTTGAATGAAAAATTGGGATTTGAGGGAGCATTTGAGCTCGCAATTTGGAGCTTTTAGCATGTATAGACTCGTGGCGATATAAGGAACCTAATGGTGTGAAATTTTATGGATTTCAAGAAGTGGGCCAGGGGCTCGAGTTTTGCAAATTTTTGGAATTCTTATTGTTTTTTGATTATTTTGATTGGGCTTTGTTCCCTTGGTATATTGTGACGTATTCGTTGTGGTTTTGGGCAGATTCCACGCCTGAGGAGGTCGATTCGAGGGAAAAAGGCATTGCAAGCTAGACTTTTGATCGGCTTGAGGTAAGTAATAGATTTAAATGTTGGTCTAAGGGTATGAAACCTCGGACTTTCATATCATAACGCTATATTGAGGCGAGACACACATTCGATGATGAGTGCGTGGTGGTTTGCTATTGGAGATTGTGACCTTGTCCATCCGGAATGATATTTCTACTATATTTTTTATTGAGACATACTTTATTATTGTGAATTGGGCTTATTTCCATGTTTGGGGTCTTGTGCCGACCTGTAGAACTCTTAGGGGATTTTGACTAGTTTTTCCACACTTATGTGTATAAACTGTACTCTCAGTCATGTTTTCAACGATTTAAATATGATAAGAACTTGATATTTAATACGTTAATCATAAATAAAAGAAATATGAGGGTTGGGCTCCATGCCGTATATTATGCTCGAGTTGCCGTGATTTAACTGACTGAGATAGGTTGAGGACCCAATAGTGATGACATTTTTATATGAAATGGATCAGGCTGCGCGTCGCAGCAGTGCTATACTGATATTGAGGCCGAGAGCCTAATTGATACCACGAGATGTCTTGATATTGCGCTTGGACTATAGGAGCCCTTCCGGTGTCTGTAAACACTCCCAGTGAGCGCCGTCGAAGAAAAATAAATGGAGCGGGCTGCATGCCGCAGCGGGTAGTAGAGAATACCGTTACTTGCGTTTCATCTTCTCATTTTTTTCTTTCATTAACTGTTATCTGTTGTTAAATCTCCATGTTACTGTATCATTGATTTGCTACGTCCTTAGCAATTGATTCAAACTGTTAGTTATAGGTTATTTTGGGTATTTCTATGATTTCTTGCTCTCACTCCTTATTTATGTTTATTACTCACTGGGTCGGAGTACTCACTTTACTCCATCCACCTTGCATGCAGATCTAGGTTCTTTCCATGCTGAGTGAGATTCGGTTTGGTTGAGCACAGCTATTTCCGGGAGTATCGAGGTAGATGCACGTCGTTCGCACCCTTGGATCTCTCCCCTCTATCTTTATCTTTTATTTCGCATTTCTACTTTTAGACAGACTGTAGTGGTCAGAAATTCTGTATTAGAGGCTCATATTCATTACACTGGGTCTTGTTTGGGGCTACGTTCAGTATTTTGTTAAATTCCCGTACTATTTATGAGTATTCCTAGACTTTCAATATTATGGTTTAGTATTTTTCCCTTTGTTGTATATCTGTAATCTGTTTAAGTCTGGCAAATATTTGTAAAAAGGTCCGGCTTGCCTAGCAGTGTGTTAGGCGCCATCATGACCGGGGTTGGGGTCGTGACAAGTTGGTGTCAGAGCCTAGGTTACTTGGTCTCGTGAGTCATGAGCCGTTTTAGTAGAGTCTCGCGGATCGGTACGGAGACATCTGTATTTATTCTCGAGAGGCTGCAGAACCTTTATGAAAACTTCATATTCTTGGAATTCTTATTGTGCGACTTTGTTGATCGAAGAACTAAATTTCTGTTATGCTATTCTCTCGCAGATGGCGAGAACTCGCTCTACCGGACGAGGCGGACGACCACCAGTTGTCGACGCCCCCTTTTCCCTCCTAAAAGAAGGCAAAATTGAGTTTGCAACATTATGGACAAAACAACTCTTATTCCCTTTTGAGGAATCGGGTTATGGAATTTGAAGAGTCGCCACCTAATGATTATAGTGCATTAGGACACTTTTAGAGAAAAGAAGGAGATTGTTTTTTTGAAGAAAACCAGAGTTCGGGTAAGGGCTTGAGATTATCTCGAGGGGAAGGTGTTGGGCATCCCTCAAGATCCACTAGTGTGGTTCCCGGCCATGCTTTCACGACCCAAAAACCAACTAAGGATCGTGATGGCGCCGGACACTGTTGTTAGGAAAGCCAACCAGAATACTAATAATATTTCGTTTTAGCACTTTTGCAAATACATGGTTTTTCTTCCATATTTAGATATTCTAAAGAATGCCATTTTCAAATCAAATTTATTTTAAAGTTAAGAAATTAATACAATATTTCAAACCATCCCAGAACTCAGAGTCACTAGTGCATGAGCATCAATTGATAAGACAAAAATAAAGATACATCATTTATCCGGAATATAATAGCCGAAAAATAGCATAATAATAGCTACGCACGGACTCTCGTCACCTCGTGCGTACGTAGCCCCCACATTTACGAGCACATAATCAGCTTAATTCACCTATGGGGTAATTTCCCCTAGCAGGATTAGAAAGTAGACTCGCTTCGCTCTGTAGACTCATAACCGTCGCTTCACATCTTTACGAAAACATGAACCAACGCAAAAATTCTCTAAAACGACTTGCTGAGATGACAACAACACAGTGAAAATCACCTCAATCGGAGCTCTAGAACTCAAGATATGCCCAACATACTAAACTTCTCTGTTTTAAACACTATCCAGGCCCATTTTCCGCTTTTGCGGACAATTTTCTCATATGCGGGACTGCTTTTGCGGTTCTTTTTCCGCTTTTTGGTTCCGTATCCGCAGTCAAATTCCGCTTTTGCGGTTTAGACAGACACCAGATTCTCCTGACACAAAAATGAGCATAACTCCCTCATACGATGTCCAAATTCGACGATTATTTTTCCTATGGCTCCGAAATTTCGATGCGGATCTAATGGTTCAAACAAAACTGAATTTGGAACTCATTTACTTAATACGGTACCCCTTTAAGCCCAAAGATACTGTGTTAAAATGTGAAATAAGAGCGTGATCACAACCCGAAACAGACCCGAAGCCCCCGGGACCCTTACCAATCATTCCAACTAGTCCCAAAACACATTACGGACTTTCTCGAAGCCTCGAATCACATCAAACAATGCTAAAATCATGAATCAACCTCCAATCTATGCTTGATGAACTTTGAAGTTTCCATCTTCTACTTTCGATGCCGAAACCTATCAAATCACGTCCATTGAATTTAAATTTTTCACACAAGTCCAAAATGACATAACGAAGCTACGGAAATTTTCACAATTCCATTCCGACCCTTGGATCAAAATCTCTCCTATCAACCGGAATTCACTAAAATACTAACTTTGCCAATTCAACCTTAATTCAACACCGGTCATCACAAAAAATATTTCGGACACATTCCTAAGTCCCAAATCACATAACGAGGCTATCCGAACCATAAAATTTGTGAGCCCGATATCAAAATTTCCACTTCCATTCAAGCTTCTTAAAAACCTTCAAATTCCTACGTTTAGCAAAACGACTACAAAATTACCTACAGACCTCCAAATTCTCTTCCGATCACGCTCCTGAATAAAGAATCACTATTCGGAGCTACGCCGTGTCTCGTAATTCCAAGCGGACATCGATAACGCTGAAATGAATTTCTTACAAAATGCTATCTTCCACAATAGGCGCCCAATGCTCCCGGGTTATCCAAAACCCAAACCAGGCATACGCCCAAGTCCGATATCATTATACAAACCTGCTGGATCCTTCAGATTCTGATTCTGAGGTTTTTTACTCAAAACTCCAATCCGAGTTCATTCTTTCAACTTAAAGCTTCTGATGTGGGAATTTTCGTTTAAATTTAACTCCGATCTCCCTGAATTTAGATTCTGACCATGCGAACAAGTCATAATACCCGAAATGAAGCTGTTCACGATCTCCGACTGCTGAATGGAGTGTTGGTACTCAAAATAACCGGTCGGGTCATTTTATTCTCTCCCACTTAAACACACGTTCGTCCTCGAGCGTGCTGAGAACTATGTTGAAGTAGTCTGAAATCATTGTCTAGAATCTTATGCACCTTCCTATGCTGCCACAACTCAGCTGAACACATTATCCCGATATATTCTGAAGATATTCCCTTTTATTCAAACAAATAAATCTTAGAGCCCAATTCCAACATCTGGAATTCTATGTCAGGCCTGTTTTCATCATGAGATCACCCAATTATTCACCACACGCCGTCCTCAAATATGACTGCATAACTTTGCTGGATTCTTACCTTGCAACACAAAATCCATAGGACCACGATAATATTTTATGATCAACTTAGCCAAAATTCAACGAATCAGATGCTCCTGTTGCACCTCATGACCTACATAGGTCATGTTCTAACTTTTTCAACACTGACACTACGGAAGAGATGCGGAGAAATTCGTAACCAACTGCAGAATCAACAAGTCATTGGGTCCATACCTCTGACAGAACCATTACCACATTCTGTACCAAATAAGGATCTCTGCTCATTAATGTACTTCATGTGCTCAGATTGGACTAATCCTAAATTACATAATCTCATCCCACCCAGTACGAACTGCTCAGGCAATAAGCCACCTCAGACACAATCAGGAGTCCCATATGATGCCACCATGTGCAAATAGGCTACCGATTAGGATATGATACAAGAAGAATACGAACTCTGAAATGGACATCTAGTTACCCCGCCCACGAAACATACGCATAACGCAGGCTAACAACTTATACATATTTTCCTCCGAAAAATGGGAAACAGAACACATAAAAGAAACTAGGGGGAACTGTACTGAACATCATACTGTTGCGGCGTGCAACCCGATCTAAATAGCATAACCATGGCGGCATGGCCCAGATCCACACATAATAACTATGGCGGCGTGCCACCCGATCCAAATAGCATACCCGTGGCGGCATGCCACCCCATCGACATATAGGCTCACATAAGGAGATATTCATTGAGCTAAATAACTAATCACATCAAAATACCGATTATTGGTTGTAGACACGCTGAGGTGTATAATACCATCCCTGAGGAACAATTTAGCGCTATAGGTTACAAAACTCAAGCACAACTGAGGTGAATACATGACCTGAATCTCAAGAGCCATCCTGCTCATATAACATCACTGCTACGCGGAACCTCAACGCATAAGAAATTTACCAAGTCGTTTCACAACCCATACGACACTCTACATCACTATTAGGAATAGCTGATGACAAAATAAAACCTGACTATTCCTCCATAGGGAACACTCGCTGAAACGAACACAACTAGCCAGATATAAAGCCTGTCCACAAATAAATTAATCCACTGATCTCGAGCCAATTTGTTATTGCACCAACTTGTCTAATGACCTTTCAAGGTTCATAGTAACTCATTCTTCCTCATAACATATAGGAACAACCATTACAACCGGAGCAACCTCCTCCGTTCATATCCCAATAAACAAAGTGCCCTCCAGGCCTAAATTCTCAAATCGATGATACTACCAAATTCCTCATACTTGGTTAAAATTTTAGTCAATCAAGCAACTACATGTCACACTTACACAATCTTCCCGTGGGACACGCTCCCACAATCTTTTGAAATAAGTATCGAGTCCGTTCTTTTAAAGCTTAGGATACACTTCCGCTGAAAAGCCATCACGCTGAAGACAATACCAATTTTTACTTTAATCATTAAACCACTTCCTTGCTCACCCGAGCCCGTGATATCCTTGCCATCCCAAGATGCAACATTGATCTTTACTCGAATTTCCATGCTACTCGGTGCACCTAATGTGCCAGCCTACGATAGAACACGATTTCCATCTCTACTCTAGAACCACTGATAGACTAACACTTGATCGTGTAAAACTTTTCATTTAACCCACTTCGGGAAAACTATAGCAACATACAGGTGGATTCTCATAATCATTGAATATGCAACTCTCTACGTAGTGGTCCAAGCCACCATAATCCTTCCGGGATCCGCCTACTCATAACAAGCTATAACAGAGCAATGCTTCTGAATAACATTAATCACTACGACCGACAAACATCACACGCACCGCCAAACTTCACATGCATTACTTGATCACGCTGGATGAACTGATCACCACTAGTAATATGCAGAGTTAACCATGACTAATCAATCTACTTCCTTCCACTAAATCCTTGTTTGCCTTAGAAATAATGCTTCTTCATTCAATACATAGTATACTCTATCTGCACTCACCCCGAGTGACCTTGAATCTCGAGACCGTGCTGTCTTGAATCCCACGAACCATTTTGTATTTCTCAATGCTACCCGTAAGTCAAAATATCATAGAACATTCTAGGCACCTTCTCATATGCTGCAAAAAAGCTTGATTCTTAACTGTACCCATAGGCTCGAAATTACTGAGGACCACACTTGAACTCCTAAATTCACTAGGACCATTATTGAGAGTCACCCACTCTGTCTTGGTCTTGAATATAACTCACTCCGTAGCTCTTATTACCTACGAATACTCTCTCGGCTAAGCACTCAGCGAAATCACTTCCTCTGAAACCTGCAACTATACGAGGCATAAATCCTGAATCTTTTTCCATGTCCGAACATGAGCTAATAAGGCCAACAATCACATGCCTCCAACAATTCATTTGCTCGAATTACCACTTATGGTATTTTCTCATAGCCGAAATAACCCATCAATATGCTAATAACCAGAAATCACGAAAGTAGCTAATCATACAGCCCAATCATATGTGGTGGGACTCTCCCACTTAGCTTGAAGCCATCATTTCATAATTCCTGAGTATTCTAGAATTCTTTCTCTCATTAACATACCCTTGTGCAATCAACCGCCAAAATTCTCAGAACCATGCGGTAGAAACTCTGAATCATCAACCTCATTCGCGCGACCGATCTCTTTGTTGAACAACCTATAAAACTTCCTTGCAGAAGCTTCGCCAACCACGTGACCCCTAACCTGCTCACAGGGAATAACCTACTTGTAGAAGCCACTTCCGACATCCTTTAACGCTGCAGCACGGAGTATAGTCACCATGACTCCAATAACCTATCGTGAGTCCAAGCTCACTCCCTGACTGCACCAGTCCATTTATTCTCGTGGACATCAATTAAATACGCTGCAATATCTTTCCAATTCAAATTATCCTGCATTCTTCTTCATTCCAGGAAGCTCCTTTTTTCTATACAAATCTCTTGCCACATAATGGCCCATGCTTCAAGTTAGCTCTGTAGGCCCCAATAAATTAATCTCTGAGATTCTCAAATCATTCCACTCTTCTTAAGAAGCTTATTCATCCTACTACCAAGCCCATATGCAACACCCACCACTCACTCACTTTGGCGGAACTCATCTCTTTAATCGTCCCACTCGACCTTGCTTCTCATACTTGGCCTTCTAGAATTATAAACACCGCCTAATACGTTTCACATGTCCTTCCTCGTATTTCACTACTCAAATGTTGCCTTAAATGAAATCTATTTTCGTGGCACTTGAATCCACCATTGCTGCTAACTTTAGAACCTTTCCAAAGGCCATCTTTATCGATCCATCAACATTAAAAAATTCTGCTTTGATCTTAAACCACCACGCCATGCGATATCTGACAATTGTATCTCCGATCCTATTTCACGATATCCTGCCATAAGGCGAATTATAGCAGATTATAATACCGACAAACCTAGTACGTTTCGTTAGGGCCACAACACCCCCTTATAATAGAAAGCTCAACCACGCTTGTAGATACCGGTCTCTTTACATCCACCAGCCCAAATTTTACCATCCTTAGTCCGACAGCCTTTCCCCTTGCCGGGGATAAAATACTAAATCCCTTGATCACATGCTGAGTAAACTTCCCTTCTATTCATCTACTGCCCCGACACATGGGAAAATATCCTACCATCACAACCACATCGCAGAATTATAGCGTATAAGTATCATGGAAACTTGTGCCTAGCCTCAAGACCCTCAGTGTACCGCTGATGAGCCGAAACAATATGATATGCTTCCATAGAGCGACTATAACAGCCCGATCAACTATACCGGGAGAAACATCCCGCACCACATCTGTAGTGCCATTGCAATTCTTCAAATTTTCAATTTCTAGCAAGCGCTCGCGTCGCGTAGGACTGAGTAGGAAGGAATCAAAGGCATAAGCCTCAAAGTAATCGAACCGCACGATAATGAATTAAAGAAGGGAAGTACTCCTAATAGCCCTGTAGCCACCCGAGGATAAGTGCAGATGACTCTGTACCGATCCACGAGACTCTACTAGACTTGCACATGACTCGTGAGATCGACGGGAATCTAGTGCTCTGATACCATATTGTCACGACCCAAAAATCCACTAAGGGTCGTGATGGCGCCGGGCGCTGCTGTCAGGCAAGCCATTTGATTACTTAATCAAATCTCATTTTAACACTTTTGGAAATACATGATTTTTCTTCTATATTTAGAAATTCTAAAGAATGACATTTTCAAATAAAATTTCTTCTAAAGTTACACGATAAATACAACATTTCAAACCATTCGAGAACCGAAGTCACAAGTGCATGAGCATCTACTGATAAAAGAGAAATAAAAATACATCATCTATCCGGAATACAGTGGACGGAAAATAAATACAGTACTTGAAAGGGACTACCCTCGGTACGGCCGTCTCGAATGATGCAGCTCTCTAGTCCCCAGAATCATCCATGCTGCTACGTCCAGTAGACTACTGAATCACATATCCCTGTGAAACAAAATGCACAGCAAGTGTAGTATGAGTACAAAAACAATGTGTACCAAATGAGTGACCCGCCTAATCCCGAAGGAGTAGAGATGAGATGGTCAATCCTAACACTCAGTAGCAGTCCAATGACTGTTTATCCTTAAAAATATATCCAAACAGTGAATTTGTATTATAAACACGATTCTAATCTAGATATGGGAAAACAGGTAGTCATACAGTTCTTTCATGGAAAATTTCCTTTTTTATCTTGTTATTATTAAATAAATGATCTCGAACCATAATGTGTCATAAAACCACTCAAATGATTTCAAGATAACAGCAAAAACATGCGCAAATCATGCGGAGGCGACGGCCCGCTCCAACAGAAATGTAAATTTGTGCACTGCCGAGGGTCGAGCAGCCCGTACCATAGATGCATCCATTTCACCGAGGCGATCGTCCCGTTCCAACAGAAATATAAACACTCGTAGACAGATAATCAGTCAACATTCAGCGTGGAGAAAATATCCATGTAATGTCCATTCCCTTTTAATAATTTGAGTAAAACATAACTTTAGTCTTTTTAGAATGCACTTCTTTATTTAATATGATTAAAGCATTTCATGCCATCAATGATTTATAAATGATCCAAGTATAACATGCTTTTGGGTCCTAGACTACCCGGACAATAGCATAATAGTAGCTACGCACGGACTCTCGTCACCTCGTGCATATGTAGCCCCCATAACTAGGATAGGAGCACATAATCAGCTTAACTCACCTATGGGCTAATTCCCCCTCACAGGATTAGAAGGGAGGCTCACCTCGCTCCGAAGACTTATAACCATCGCATAAAATCATTCCGAAAGCTTGAACCCGCGCAAAAATGCTCCAAAACTCCTTGCTGAGACGAGAACAATGCCGTGAAAACCACCTCAATCAGAGCCCTAGAACTCAAGATATACCCAAAATACTAAACTTCTCGATTTTAAACACTGTCCATGCCCGCTTTTGCGGACAATTTTCTCATATGCGGGACCGCTTTTGCGGTTCTATTTCCGCTTTTTCGGTTCCGCATACGCAGTCAAATTCCGCTTTTGCGGTTCTGACATGCACCAGATTCTCAAGACAGTGACATGAGCCTAACTCCCTCATACGATGTCCAAATTCGCCGATTCTTTTTCATATGGCTCGAAAATTTTGGTACGGATCTAATGGTTCAAACAAAACAGAATTTGGAGCTCATTTACATAATATGGTACAACTTTAATCCCAAAGATACGGCGGTGAAAAGGAAAATAAGAGCGTGATCACAACACGAAACACACCCGAGGCTCCCGGGACCCCAACCAATCATACCAACCAGACCCAAAACATATTACGGACTTGCTCGAAGCCTCAAATCACATCAAACAATGCTAAAATCATGAATCAATCTCCAATCTAAGCTTGATGAACTTTGATGTTTCCAACTTCTATTTCCGATGCCGAAACCTATTAAATCACATTCGATTGACTTTAAATTTTGCACACAAGTCCAAAATGACATAAAAATGCTACAGAAACTTTCGGAATTCCATTCCGACCCTCGGATCAAAATCTCACCTATCAACTGGAATTCGCCAAAATACTAACTTTGCCAATTGAAGCTTGATTCTACACCGGTCATCACAAAAATATTCCGTACACACTCCTAAGTCCCATATCACCTAACGAGGCTACACAAACCATAGAAATTCGCATTTCGAGCCCGATATTAGAATTTCCACTTCCGGTCAAGCTTCTTAAAAATATTCAAATTCCTACCTTTAGCCAAACGACTCCAAAATGACCTACGGACCTCCAAATTCACTTTCGATCGCGCTCCCAAATCCAGAATCACTATACGGAGCTACGCCCAGTCTCGGTATTTCAAAAGGACATTGATAACACTAAAATGAACTTCAATCCAAACTTATGAAATTTCTTCCGAAATGCTAACTTCCACAATTGGCGCCAAAACGCTCCCCGATTATCCAAAACCCGAACCGGTCATACGCCCTAGTCCGATATTATTATATGAACCTGCGGGACCCTTCAAATCCTGATTTCGAGGTCGTTTACTCAAAAATTCAATCCTAGTTAATTCTTTCAACTTAAAGCTTCTGAAATGAGAATTTTGATTTAAATTTAACTCCGATCTCCTTGAATTTAGATACTGACCATGCGAACAAGTCATTATACCTAAAATGAAGCTGTTCACAACCTCCAACTGCTGAAGGGAGCGCTGGTACTCAAAATAACCGGTCGGGTCGTAACACATGCTAGGTTGTGACTTTAAAAGGAGTGGGAATTTACAAAAAAAAATGCAGATAGAAAGCATAAACAAGGTTAAAATTTTGTAAGAAGGAAGACACGAGTGAAGAGAAAGCTTAGTTGAATAAAACATTAATATAAGAAAATATCTATAATGAAAAAAGACAAGGGGACTTGGATTTAGCGTAATATGGATCACTTCGATGCAATACCCACCAATCATTCTCACACGAGATATTAGAGCACTGGTCAACATATCCATATTCTACCTTTCTCGCCCCGTAAAGGTTATTTAAGCATGTGTTTTGGTCACGAGTTCTTATTGAGTGCTATTACCCATCTCGTCCTATAGGTACTAGAGGGTATTTAGGACATCTATTCCTATGAAGTGAGGTCTAGGTTGAACCCTTATGTTTAAAGGCTAAAATACTAAGAACCATACAAACAAGTAGGACTTCATATAAGGGATCACATAAAGGTTTATAAAAGGGCTCAAATATCCCCCCACGGATAAACACATAATTAGCATGTCTCAACCACATTTAAAATCTAATGAAGGGAGAATTTTAAAAGCTGGAGTGTCAGAAATAGAAGCTCAAAAAATTTAAGCAGAATTCGCGTTGGACGAAACATTTAGAACTTGAGAAAAGGCAGTAGATGCGTAACAGTTTAGGAATCAGGAGAAAATATTTTTTAACACACTCGAGAATATAGAGTAAAATAGTTTTTGAACATGTGAGGTACAAGAACATATGTAAAATATCTCATGATTGCAGAAGTGTGAAAGAGAGCAGTAAATATATTAAGTTTGAACTATAGTTTTGGAAAATTACAGAAAATATAGTATTAAGTTTTAAAAAATAGTAATCCAGTTCTAGACTAGAAAGGTAATTATCAGAAACCATATTTACACAGATGTGGTTGAAAGGAGGACGGAAGTTTCGTAGGAAAAATCAAGCGGACCTCCGAGAGGCAAAACATATTCGGACAGATTAAAGAGGTGGGATAACATAAGCACGACTTAAGGCGATTAATCAATTTTATCCGTCCTAAGGATTGCCTAAATGTTGTTTTAACCCTAAGAGAAAGGTGGACATACATGTTTATTTCCCGTTTTATAGTTAACTAGACTATCGTTATTAGGTAGAATATACTAAATAAGCATACAACAATTTGAAATAAAAACCCTAAGTACATGACATCTAATGCATATAAGAATCATAAAACATGGTATCTAAATGCAGTAATTTGTTATTAGCTGATTGTGATCACAAAGTGATCAAAAATAACAAGCTGAAAGTAAAGAAAACTAGGAGCAGGATTTCTAAATGTAAGATGCATGTCCTACACATGATTTCTATTGCACAAATAGGTAAGTAAAATCCTATAGTCATGTTTTCTACCCCATACCCTTAACTAAGCATGCATAACCCTCCAATTTAACTACAAACTCCCCATTGTTCTTTACAAAATATTACAGACCAAGTAATTAAATTACAGTGGTGAAGAATAAAAATATGAAGCTATTCTATAGGGAGCCTTCAGCCAGGCCCAAATCTCCGACCTCGCTTCTTTCGAGTTTCATAGCCTTTACCAGGGTTTGGGTGGGACAAAGTTCCCTAAGGGTCCCTTTGAATCCCTAGCCAGTACTAGCCACCCAAGATGGATTATCATCGACAAGTGCAAGTGTGGAATTTTGAGCCTTGTGCATCAAAGTTCAGTGGGTGCTCAAAGCTCCCAAAGCAGTGCTTACACTAAGGGGCCAGAACCTAATTTCTAAGAGTAGTGAGATCATGACAGAATTAGAAGGAGTTGAGTTGGAAAACAATTGAGACAATTTAAGAAAACAGTAAAAGAAGAGTGAAAGCGTTCTTTTGAAATCAATTTAGGATGACCAATTTTGAAAACAAAGAGTCACACGAGCAAGGGTAAGGGAAAGGGAACAAATAGTTCATAAGCAAGGAAACTATTCACACATGTGTAACACCTCAAAGAGAAGTAATCAAGCATGCTTCAAATCAGGAGTCTAGTTCTTACTGCACCAGATTCCAAACATAGTTAACCTCAGGAAGAGGTTTAGGGCTGTGGAGTGGCCAAGCAGGTCATGGACACATGCTAGTAGTGCACAAGAGTGAGGAAAACATACATTGGAATAGGAAAGAGGGGTAGTGAACATGCCCAGTCATGCTAGGGAAACTAATTATCATAAGTACATGCTAATGGCAATAAGAACAATAGAACCATAAGTAGAAGCACACAAGAAAAAAGAGGAAGCACAACACTAATAGAAAAATGTTGTTTTGGAGGTTGTAACATAAATAGAAAACATACTAGTTGAAGCTAATGTAATACAGAGCAGTAGTGAAGAATAGGACATAGAGAAGTGGGCAGTAGTGTGAAGAGAGAATGCAGAGAGAAGTGAGCAGCAGTATGCAAAGAGGTCAGGCAGACAAAAGCAAGTAACACAGTAGAAACCAATAGTGAAGTAAGGTAGCCAAAATTACTCAATCTTGGCTTTCAGCCGATTGAGCAGCCAATATTCAATAGAGAAGTGAGAGAGGTTGTATGGAGAACAATAGGAAGAGAGAGAGCACTGAGTGTTTTGAAAGAAAATTTAGAGTGATTATATTCGTGTATGTGTGTCTCTGTGAAAGGAAGAATAGTACTGATAGTGTTTTTAAAATAGGGTAGGGAGTACATAATTATTGAAACAGTACCAAATTGAATCAATCACATGTCCTAAATCAGGGACACATGATTCGAATAAAAGTACATACTATCAAATAAGGAAAGAATAAGTCAGCTGACTGATTATACCATAACAAAAGCAATAGGCATGCTGTAAATAATAAAGGGTAGGTACACAATATTTCAAACAAGGCAAATATATGATACATAACCAAATATATACTAAAGTGCACAAGTATGGTATCAGTATAAATTAATCATGCAAATCATTCAAAGAATCACGGACAAGACAAAAATCAGAGGGAATTAGTCCCAAACATAGAAAACAAAGTCTCAAGTAAGGAAAAAATTTGAAATCAGTGTAAAAACACATACAAATAAGGGACTCAAAAAGATGCTCGGAACTTACAGGATATTCGGTAAAGAGAGAAGCATTCCAACTTAAATAGTCATAGAAATTAAGAACTCTAAGTGAGAAATTACATAAACAGCAGAGGTTCGAAAACCTAGAAAAGATTTAGAAAACTTGAATTAATCAAAGATATCGAGTAACAAGTAGTGTGGAACACAAAGATTAAACCGAAAATTGTTTAAAAAAGACAGAGATTTAGGCAAAAATCAGGGTTTGTAAATAAAATCAGGGAGATGAGAAACCTGGCCGTGAAACTCGTTAATAACGACATATAAAGCATCATGGGACAAAAACCCACCAGAGATACCCAGAAACGGACCCAGGCGAGGCTTAGTGACTATCTTTCATGGAGGAAGCTTCTAGGGCTTCAAACCTTGGAGAGAACCAACGATATTGGATTCCATAGCGATTAATGGTCGAGAGAAGTGAGGACGGAGTATTGCCGGAGAGGCGATGAAGTTCATCAGAGAAAAATGAGAGAACCAGAAGATTCTAGAGAGAAGGGGGAGCATTGGTTAGAGAGAGAGTAGGATTGAGATAGAGACCGGTCTTTGAGAAATGAGGGGTCGGGGGAGGGGTAGGTTAGGATTTAATTATGGTAATCTAATCTGGGCCGTTGATCTCATTTGATCAACGGCTCAGATTAAATTAAAGGTGGACCGGGTAAAAATCAAATGGGTATGGGTTGTTTTATTGGGTTTAAAATTGGGTTCAAATTAGGTTGAATAGGGGCACAATTTTGGCTAGGATTTAAATAAAATATTGCCAACTTTTAAATAGCCAATTTCTCCAATTTATTTTATAAAAATAGCTAAAATAATTTTAAAAGCAAAATTGAAAACATAGAACTAATTAATAACATACAAATATTATTCAAAAAAATATCAAAAATAATTTTGTAGTTGTAATACATAGTTAATTACAAAATAGGCTATAATTGCAATTTCGTGCAATTAACTTTAGAGATTCCAAATAAATTTATAATCATGTGCCAAAAATAACATTAATTATATTTGCTGTAAATAACAGGGTGAAAAAAAATGGTCCACAAAAATGACAATTTGAGAATACTTATTGGTTTTTATGCTATTAAATAGACAATTAATTGATTTTAAAAAATCTTAAAAAATTAGGAAAAAAAAACCAAAACCTTTGGGCATGATTACATATGCATATTCATGCTATTTTGAAAGTATTTTGAGTAAAAAAATACAGAGGAAAAAATTAGGGTATCAACAGTTGCCCCTCTTTACCCGAGGAAGATGAAAGAGTTGTCGGGTAAACATAAGATGGCCAATTTTGACCGAAAATAGCGATTGCAAAAGAGTTTTGACCGCGCTCTTGTTTCTGAGCTGCCTCCATATCCCTGGTTTTACAGGAATCATGCCATATATAGTTCAGGAACCATTGACGGAAGGAACCATTGACGGAATATGTTAGTGGAGAATCGAAAAGACGGACGCGATGGTTAGATTTCGGAGGGTTCTGAAGTCGGACAGGTTGCGGAGAACTAGAGCAGGATCGCTCCTGCTGAGACAGTCGTTTTCTAGCCGGTGTACCTGCAAGTGAGCGATGCATGTATATATTTCATAATGTAAATGTGATGCATGTTCCCGTTGGACCATGAGTAATGTCTTCGGACGGTTAGGATGACGTCGTCGGACTATTATGTCCTGGGCCATGAAGAGCACAAAAGCAAAGATTCGCAACCATGAAATGGTGTTCTCGGGCTATTCAGATGGTGCCTCCGAACTATGACGCCTTTAAACAAGTTGGTGATCTTTACGTCTATGAGAGAGTGGCAATCTTTCAGCCAAATGAATGCAAAGGGTGGAAATTTTTATAGGCAGAGCGAGAATTTAAAATGCAGGTGGCGATGTTTCAGCCGGTCGAAAAATAAAGCGGCGATATTTCAGCCATGCCGGGTGGAGAAATTTCTTAGTCTCGGGAGGTAGATAGGTAGCCTTATACGATGCAGATGGAGACAAGGCTTATTCTAGAAAGGCAGAAAAGTAGCCTTATGCAAGATGGAAGTAGAGCTTAACCTCGGAAGACAGAGAATAGCCTTATGCAGAATGTAGATGGAGACAGAACTTAGTCTCGGGAGGCAGATAAGTAGCCTTATGGAAGATGGTGGTGGAGCTTAACCTCGGAAGACAGAGAATAGCCTTATACAAAATGCAGATGGAGACCAAGCTTAGTCTCGAAAGGCAGATAAGGAGGTAGAGCTTAACCTCAAAAGCAGAAGATATCCATATGCACAAAATGCAGATTGAGACATGGCTTGGTATCGAAAGGCAGATACTAACCATATGCAATATGGACGTGGAGCTTAACCTCGAAAGGCAGAAGATAGTCTTATGCAAAAAATGCAGATGGAGACAAGGCTTGGTCTCGAAAGGTAGATAATAACCTTATGCAATATGGAGGTAGGGCTTAACCACGGAAGGCAATTAGTAGCCTTATGCAATGCTGGAATGTAAAAGAACGAACAGTAGTAAGTTTTCCTTAGATGATAGACGGTTTGCGACATTTGGACTTCTGGGGAAGGTTGGGTGTGGATAGTGAACCTTTGGAGGGTTTCAGTTTGGAAGAGAAAATGTACTTTGATTCGTGGCCTAATTTCTTGCATACAAAGAAACATTGTGAATTTTGTAGAGGGGAGGTTAGTTCGTATCCTCTAGCTCTTGGCGTCCTGTATCACGGAGGTAACGTTAGTAAATGACGGTGATGCAAATGATGTTTATGCATGACTTAGTAAATATAATGTAAGTGTGTGTGTGTATATATATATATATATATATATATATATAATTATTTTATTTTGGATGAACCAACAACTACAGCGTGGTTCAAGATGCGGCGACCATGCTTGCTCCCAAACTTTGAGGGTCCTCCTAGAAATTCTACCCAAGTTTACTGGGCTCATGTTGCTGAAGGCTGTGCTGAATATCTGAACGCGGATAGATTCCAGAATTATTAGGGTTCTGCCCTAGTTTACTGTGTTGGCGCTGATAAAGATACTGACAAGCTGACTTTGAAATTTTAAGGGTCCTCCTCAAATTATTCCCCAGTTCCAACTGCGGGGGGGAGATGGAATTTTTATTAAAATGTGACCGAACCCATAGGGTTGCCTACGTATCCCCTTTTAAATGGGAATCAGGTCAGGCTTTGTTCAAATTACATTATTAAAGAATGCATATTATTAAATTTAGTATCTTTTCACTACGTCTGAGTTGATCGGCTTCGGCCAGACTTCTCCGTTCATTTCTGCAATTAAGGGCTCCTCTAATTAGAACCTGGTGAACCATGTATGGACCATGCCAATTGGGAGTGAATTTCCCTTTGGCTTCATCTTGATGCAGAAATTTTTCTTCGATACCAGATGTCTTGGCGTGAACTTCCTTGGTTTGACTCTCTTGTTGAAGGCACTGGACATTCTGTTCTGATATAATTGATCGTTACAGACTGCATTCATCATCTTTTCGTCTATGTGTTCTAATTTCTCGTAGCGACTTTTGATCCATTCTGCATCTTCTAAATCTACTTCTTGTGTGACCCTCAAGGAGGGAATTTCTACCTCTGCGGTGATAACTGCCTCTATACACTAGACCATCATGTAGGGAGTGGCCCGAGTTGATGTGTGGACCATGATACAATATCCAAATAAGGCGAATGACAACATCTCATGCCATTGCTTGTGCCTTTCGATCATCTTCCTTTGTATCTTCTTGATGTTTTTATTGGCTGCTTCTACGGCTCCGCTCATTCGCGGTCAGTAAGTCTTAGAGTTCTTGTGTTTACTCTTGAATGTTTCACACATTGCTTTCATCATGTCGCTATTGAGATTAAAAGCATTGTCAGTGATGATTGATTTCGGAATTTCGAACCGGCAGACCATACGATCGCGTAAAAAATATGCTACAACCTTCTTCACTGCTTTTTTGGATGCTACTTCAACCCATTTGGTAAAGTAATCAATTGCCACTAGGATAACATGTGCCCGTTTGATGCGGCTGGTTTGATTGGTCCAATAACATCCATTCCCCAAGTGGCGAACGACCATGGTGAGCTTATTGCACTAAGCTCGTTTGGAGGTACTTTTATCATGTCTGCATATATCTGACAATGGTGGCATCTCCAGACATACTGGATGCAGTCCATTTCCATAGTCATCAAAAAATACCCTGCTCGGAGTATCTTCTTTGCCAAAACGAAACCACTCATGCGGTCCAGAGGTCCCTGCGTGCATTTCCTCCAGTAGTTTGATTGCTTCTCTTGCCTTGACACATCTTAATATTCCCATATTTGGAATTCTCCTATATAGTATTCCTCTGCTGTGAAAGACGTTGTTGGATAGCCTCCGGAGTGTGCGCTTCTGGGTAATATCGACAAGTTATAGGTATTCTCTATTGTCAGGTATTCTCTGATATCATGGAACCACGGCTTCTCGTCGGCTTCCTCCTCGACATGAGCACAATAAGCTGGTTGGTCGTGAATCTTGACCTGGATGGGATCAATAAGGTTTGTATCTAGATGCTGGATCATGGACTATAAAGTGGCTAAGGATTCGGCGAACTCATTCTGTATTCTGGGAACGTGCTGGAATTCCGTCTTTTTGAATCTCTTCCTCAACCCCTGTACATGGTGTAGATAGGGGAGTATATTGGAATAATTAGTTGCCCATTCTTCTCGGACTAAATATATGAGTAGGTCTAAGTCTCCGATCACTAATAGTTCCCGAATGTTCATGTCAATCGCCAATTTGAGCCCCAAAATGCAGGCTTCGTACTCGTCCATGTTGTTGGTGCATGGGAATCTGAGGTTGGCGGATACCGGGTAATGCTGACCGGTTTCTGACACCAGGAACGCTCCTATGCCGGCTCCTTTGAAATTTATAGCTCCGTCTAAAAACATCCACCTACCTCTTCATCAGGAAAATACGTCTTTAAAAGTTTGTATTCTCCTTCTACAGGGTTCTCGGCGAGGTGATCTGCCAAAGCTTGTCCTTTGACGGACCTCTAGGTAGCATAAACAATGTCAAACTCACTTAGCAGTATTTGCCATATTGGCGAGCTTCCCGGTAGGCATGGGCTTCAAAAAGATATATTTCAATGGATACATCCTAGATATGAGATAAGTGGTGTAAGCAAGAAATAGTGCCTTAGTTTCTGAGCTTCCCAGGTTAGAGCACAACAAGTGCGTTCTAATAATGAATACAGAGCCTCGTACGAGGTAAATTTTTGTTGAGATAGTAGATGGCTTGCTCCTTTCTTCCCGTTTCATCATGTTGTCCCAAAAATACCCAAATGCTCCATCTAATACTGCAAGATAAAGCAATAGAGGTCTCCCTGGCTCGGGCGGAAGGAAGACTGGCGGCGTTGACAAGTATTCCTTGATTATGTCGAAAGCCTTTTGACAATCATCAGTCCATTTAGTGGTGGCATCCATCTTTGGAATCTTGAAGATGGGTTCAGAAATGACAGTGGACTGAGCAATGAATCGGCTGATATAGTTGAGTCTTCCCAGAAAACTCATTACATCGTTCTTTTTCTTTGGCGGTGGGAACTCTTGAATGTCTTTGACCTTTGACGGGTCTAATTATATTCCCCAGCAACTCACAATGAAACCCAATAACTTTTCATCTAGGACCCCGAATGCACACTTGGAGGGATTCAGTTTCAAGTTGTATCTCCGCTGTTAGTTGGAGATTTTCCTTAAATCGTCCATGTGATCTGCAGCTTTCTTGGATTTGATGATGATGTCATCCACATACACCTCGATCTCTTTATGTATGATAGCATGAAAGATGGTGGTCATGGCCATCATGTAGGTAGCACCGGCGTTCATCGAACCAAACGTCCTCATTTTGTTACAGTACATCCCCCATGGCATGATGAATGCCGTTTTCTCTTCATCTTCTTCGTCTCTACATATCTGATGGTATCCAGAAAAACATTGACGAATGCTTGTAGATCAAGTTTGGCACAGTTGTCAATCAATATGTGTATATTTGGCAAAGAGAAGTCAACCTTGGGACTAGCCCGGTTGAGGTCCCGGTAGTCGACACAGACTCTAACTTTCCCATCCTTCTTTGGTACCAGCACGATGTTGGCTAACTATGTCGGGTATTGTACCACTCTAAGAACCCTAGATTTGACTTTCTTGGTAACCTCTTCTTTGATTTTCAAACTCATGTCTGGCTTGAATTTTTTGAGCTTCTGCATTACCGGTGGGCATGCCGGATCTGTTGGCAACTTGTGAGCGAACAATGGAAATGCTGAGACCAGTCATATTGTCGTAGGACCATGCAAAGATGTCTTCATACTCTTATAAGAACTCTGTGTACGCTTTCTTTTCTGGTGGTGACAAATGTACGCTGATTCGTGTTTCCTTGACCTTCTTTGCATCTCCTAGATTAGCAACCTCAGTTTCGTCCAAATTGGACTTTGACCTGTTCTCAAAATTCTCGACCTCTCTGACAATTTCTTCTGGTATTTCATCCTCTTATAAATCTATGACCGTTTGTCGCATTTCCGCGTTGTAAGTTACAGTTATTGGTTCGTCATCAAGATATGTAATAGTAATGCTGTGTAAATAAAATAAATGGTGCAGAAAAGTAATAAGATCAAGATATAAAGATAAACTTGTAAAATGCTTTTGATTAAATTCATAACTGTTTGAAACATCGGAGCTCTTTTAAAAAGTAAAGACAATGTGGAAAAGTAAAATCAACTATAAGTAAAATGTGATGCATATGCGTCGTTTAACCTTGCTACCCCGAAGCTCTCCGGGCTCTGGTGGTCCTGAATAACCAATTATTGAGGTGTTCTCCTCGGTTCACAGCTTGAATGGAAGGGCCTTCCTCCCCTTCCTCCTCGAAGATTACATAGCAATCCATATCATCTTCCAGAAACAGGTTCTTTATTACTGCCAATTTCTCATCCTCATCCAATCTATATATGACATCAGCTGGGTGAAAGTTCTACTCCAGCTGAGGTAGAGGGTGCTCCAGTGAGTAGTAGGGACCGCCACATGGTGGTGACCAATGGTTGAACTCCTCCCAAGTATACTCAGAACCCAGGCCAAAAGTGGTACCATGCTTCTTCAACTTGATAGGCTTGGTGATGCCCTGGAGATTCTTGCCAAGTCCTTTTCCGGGCTCGTATCCACTCCAATTCAGAATGCTCTCGATCATGTTATCCCACCACTTGCCTTCATCTATGGCGTTGACTTGCTCGATGTGATGGTATGTTTCTCCGCCGATTCTCCTTCTACCTCTGATCATTGGGATGGCTTGGCGACTGTATATAGGGTTGCTACTATCGCCATGAATGATTACCTTCTAATGACTCCATTAAAATTTTACAGTTTGATGCAAAGTTGATGCCATAGCCCCAGCTCCGTGGATCCAAGGTTGTCCTAGCAACAAATTGTAGGATGCTTGCACATCAATCACTTGGAACTCGACATCGAACCAGGCAGGTCTCAGCTGTAGGCATAGGCTAATTTCTCCAATGGTGGACCTCTAAGTGTTGGAAATAAAGCTTTACGCTAGAGGGGGGGGTGAATAGCGTATTAAAATTATTAAGCGTTTTAGTGCGGAATTTAAAAAAGACTTTGCAGAAATTAAAACAAGTGCAGTAAAATAAACTTACACAATGATGTATCCTGGTTGGCCACAAACGTGGTTAGTCCAGTCCCCGAGAGACTCTCTCGAGATTTCCACTAAACTTGTCAAGCTTACGGGTGCTTAACAAACCGTTACAGCTGAGGACACAAGCCTCACCTAGGTGCTCGGGGATCACGATCCCAAAGACTTCAATTGCTCGGGGATATCAATCCCAAAGACTTCAATTGCTCGGGGATAACAATCCCAAAGACTTCAATTGCTCGGGGATAACAATCCCAAAGACTTCAACTGAGGAATCACAAGTTCCTCAACAAACGAGAATCGCAATTCTCTTACAAACACAAAACAAACTCACTTTACAAAGTACTCCTCAATGAGTAGATATGAGTAGAAATAGTACGCTCAAGATCACAACAACTTAGCTCAATAGAATGGCTCTTCAAAAAGCTTTATGGATGAATGAAAATGATGATCAATGTAAGAAAGCTTTTAGCAATGAAAATACTTAAATTGTATGTGTTGTTGTTGTGAAAACACTGAGTTAAACCTGTATTTATAGGTGGGAAACTCAGTCTTACCGTTGTCTAATTGCCAATTAAGGATTGCTGAAATTACTCAGTGACAATCGATTGTCAAGACTAAACAATCGATTGTTTGCCTATCAGATCAAAAATTTAATCCCAGATTTTACGTCAACAATCGATTACTTCAAATCAATAATCGATTATTTATAACGTTAAAAAATCCTTTCCAATTTTTGGCATAAAACATCGATTATCAGGAAATCAATAATCGATTATTTTAACAACGTTCAGAAAATCTTTTCCAGATTTTACGCAAAACATCGATTGTTAAATATCAACAATCGATTACCTGAAGGTAATTTGAAAAAGTATGACAACGGTCAACTTCAATAATCGATTGTCAAATAGAAAAATTGATTATTAATTAATTTCAAAACTTACTGTCTTGTATATAATCGATTATCAAAAGCCACAATCGATTATTAATTAATTTCAAAACTTACTGTCTCATATATAATCGATTATCAAAAGCCACAATCGATTATTAATTAATTTCAAAACTTTCTGTCTCATATATAATCGATTATCAAAAGCCACAATCGATTATCATTTTATTTAAAATCACTGGGAGACATTTTTCTCATTCTAATCGATTACCATTAGTTCATAATCGATTTTTATGAGTTTTGAAAACTTTGCCTCAGTTAACAATCGATTATCATAAGTACACAATCGATTGTTATGCAGTTTGCAAAAACCTGATGTTAACTGACTTACTCACAATCGATTATCATTAATTCACAATCGATTGTCATGCAGTCTTGGCTTAGAGATACTCGATTATCATAAGTACATAATCGATTATCTTAGCCCAGATTTTTGAGGCATGTTTGGAAAACATTTTAAAATATGTAAATATGCATAGTTTAAAATCATTTGACACTTAATTTAAATATGCATGATTTTGGAAAAATAATTTTGGTAGAGAAGCCATGTTATGAGCCAAGTTGAGGAATCAAGATCACAATTAATATTGACTCAATTATAACATTTCTAAACTTTGTCTTGAGCTTCTTGTAATGCATCCATTTTGTGCTTGTCCTTGAGCACTGCTATATATCGCTTTTTGCTTTGTTTGACATTCATCAAAACCTACAAAAGAACACACGTTTAGTATATTGCATTTGAAACGTGTTACCAACAATTTCCCCCTTTTTGATAATGGCAAACATAAGCGGGATATATGCAATAATTATTTTGATAATCCAAGACAAAAGTAAAGTATGCAATTTGATGTTCCCCCTCAATTCATGTTCCCCCTCACTTTAAGCATGAATGAAGTTGAGAGATGATATAGCATAATATAGCATACTTCTTGATATCCCGTTTTCTTCCCCCTTTTGCCATTAGCAAAAATTTACACAAGGGAAGAATATGAAAAAATATGAAATAAACACAAGTTTATTTATTGGAAAATAGATAACGGAAGTAATCGATTATTGATACAGTAATCGATTGTTTGACGGCGATTTTCCTGTAGAATACTTGAGTATTTTGCGTCATGCTTTTTATGATCCCCTTTTCTTTAGGGTGATACCTGCAAAAAAATGTTAGACGCCTCCGACGCTCAAGTTAGAAATTATGTAAGAAATAAAATGCAATGCATGACTTAGATCAACGTGGAGTCAAGGATCCCGAGTTCACTACGAATTCGGAAGAAGGACTCTTTATCTAAGGGCTTTGTAAAGATGTCTGCCAATTGGCTTTTTGTTTCAACAAATTCAATTTCGACATCGCCTTTTAGAACGTGATCTCTAATAAAATGATGTCTAATTTCAATGTGTTTTGTTCGGGAGTGAAGAATGGGGTTCTTCGTCAAGCATATGGCACTAGTGTTGTCACATCTAAGAGGAATGTGGTCAAGACGTAGGCCATAGTCCAAGAGTTGTTGTTTCATCCATAGGATTTGAGCGCAACAACTCACCGCGGCTACATATTCAGCCTCGGTTGTGGACAACGCAACACTAACTTGCTTCTTACTAAACCAAGAAACTAAAGCGCTACCGAGCAAGTGGCAAGTGCCGCTAGTGCTCTTGCGGTCCAATTTGCATCCAGCAAAATCAGAGTCGGAATAGCCAATAAGTTGGCATGAAGAACCTTTGGGGTACCATAGACCCACATTGGTAGTACCGACAAGATACCTTAGAATCCGCTTTACCGCAGTAAGGTGAGATTCTTTCGGACATGATTGATAACGGGCACAGACGCACACGCTAAACATGATGTCCGGACGACTAGCAGTAAGATAAAGAAGAGAGCCAATCATACCTCGGTACTTTTTGATGTCGACTTCCTTACCTTTTTCATCTTTGTCGAGATGATCGGATGTGCTCATGGGAGTTGCTATTTCCTTTGCATTGTTCATGTCAAAACGTTTAAGCAGTTCTTTGCAATACTTGCTTTGACAAATGAATGTACCTTCCTTCATTTGTTTTACTTGTAATCCCAAAAAGAATTGTAACTCACCCATCATGGACATCTCAAATTCGCTAGTCATTAAGTTTGAAAATTCCTTGCATAGAGCATTGTTAGTAGCACCAAAAATGATATCATCTACATATATTTGAACTAGCAAGATATCATTGTTTTCATGCTTGACAAATAAAGTTGTGTCAACTTTTCCACGAATAAAATTATTTTCTAAAAGAAATTTACTCAACCTTTCATACCAAGCTCGAGGAGCTTGTTTTAAACCATAAAGGGCCTTTTTGAGTTTGAAAACATGATTGGGAAAATTAAAGTCTTCAAAACCGGGGGGTTGCTTTACAAAAACTTCTTCTTGGATAAAACCATTTAAAAAGGCACTTTTCACATCCATTTGATATAAAATGAAATTCATAGAAGATGCAAAAGCAAGCAACAAACGGATGGCCTCTAATCTAGCTACCGGAGCATATGTCTCATCATAATCAATCCCTTCTTCTTGATTATAGCCTTGAGCCACAAGCCTAGCTTTGTTTCTAGTGATTATGCCATTTTCATCTAATTTATTTCGAAAAACCCATTTCGTACCAATTATGGTATGACCTTCGGGTCTTGGCACCAAATCCCAAACGTTGTTACGTTTGAATTGGTTAAGCTCCTCTTGCATTGCCAAGGTCCAAAATTCATCCCCAATTGCTTCAGAGATGGTTTTGGGTTCAATTTGAGAAACAAAAGCAGTAAGATCTAAGGTATTTCTAAGGGAGCTCCGGGTACTTACCTTCCCTCCAACGTCGCCTATTACCTGATCGAGAGGATGGTCTTTGACTGTTCTCCATTCTATTTGCTCTTTTGGTTCATTCTTCAATTTACGAAGCCCTTTTTTTTCACAATTTTGCCTTTTGAATTTTTCGAAAATACATAGGTCGACTTTTCCGTCTCTTCCTCCTTCTTTGTGCTTTAATTGAAGGAATTTTGAATTCGTCTCTCGTCAAGTGTTTGGAGCATCCACTACACTTGATTCCTTCAAGCACACCTGCAAAACAAATCAATGTTCTTTTGGTACCCATGCCATTTTGGGTCCTTGAGGGTTATGCATACTATAATGATATGTTTGAGTAGCATGTCTATGTCTAGTAAAGCATGCGGGAGCAATATGACCAATTCGTCTATGACATGTCACATTTGGGTTATGCATGCGTCTAGGCTCATAGTAGCTGGAATAATGCACATTGTTTACTCTATTTTCATTTCTCCTAATTTGAACACCATAATCATTTTTAGGTTGAACATTTCGGGATCTTCTAGCATGATCACTGTTGTGCCTAAAATATGCATCATGTCTATGGTGATGATTGCTAGGCGGAAGGTCATGTCTAGGTCTCCTAATATTTTGTCTAGCATGCATGTTTGTTTTAGGAAAGGCATTTTTGTTATTAATCCTAGGTTGAGCTCTAGGTGGTTGGGTTTTTGCATCAACCTCTTCTTCATTTATGAAGCCTATTCCATGCTTGGTTGATTTCAAGTTATCAAGCACCACATTCAAGTTTTTATGAGAGGAGTTGAATTTATCTAGTGTGCCTTTTAATCTACCAACTTCATTCTTAAGGTCTACACAAGAAGCACAATTTTTTTTTGAACTCTCGGGCTTGTCAGAACTTCTTTTCCCATAAAACTTGTTTTGTTCTAGTAGCTTCTCATTTTCCAAAACCAATTTTTCTAATTCTTTTTCTTTTAATGAAAACTGTTTTTGAAAATCTTGTTCTTTTAGAGAAGCACTTTCTCTTAAACTAGTGACGGTTTTTGTAACTTTGAGAAATTCAGCATACAATTCATCAAAGGCATTTCTCATGTCATCAAGAGTATAAAAATTTTGAGAAGAGATTTGACTTACCTCATTTTCTTCCTGTGCCATGAGGCAGAGATTTGCCGCTTCTTCATTTTCTTCTTCACTGGATTCGTCTCCGGAATCTCCTCCCCAAGATATGTATGCTCGTTGCTTCTTGAAGGGTTTCTTCTCCTTTTTAAGATTTGGGCAGTTTGTTTTGATATGCCCTGTTTCACCACATTCATAACATTTAACTTGCTCACCTTGCTTTTTCCCTTTGCGGTCATATTCTTTTCGCATGAATTTTTGGAACTTTTTGATGATGAGTCCAAATTCGCTATCTCCATCCTCTTCAATTGGTGATTGACTTGTGCTCGCCTTTAGAGCAATCTTTTGCCTTCTTTGTTCATCAACAACAGGGTTAAGAATAGTGGATTCATAAGTCTTAAGATTACCTCTAAGAGCGTCTACGGTGACGTTCGTGATTCCAATTGACTCTTGAATCGCATCGGCCTTTGATCGCCATGCCGGTGTTAGACTCCTAAGGATTTTTCGAACTAGTTCTTTGTCTGTGAACGTCTTCTTGAGCGCGTGGAGATCATTCACTATTGATGAGAACCGCTCAAACATCTCGTCTACCTTTTCGCCTTCCTTCATATGGAACAATTCGTAAGCATGAGTTAAAAAGTCAATTTTAGCTTCTCTTACCTGGTCAGTCCCTTCGTAAGTGACCTCAAGCTTGTCCCACATTTCTTTCGCTGTTTTGCAGCAGGAGATTTTCCTGTAATCATTAGCATTAACAGCACAAAGTAATAAATTAATAGCTTTAAAATTATTTTGGACCATTCGATTATCCTCGGCGTTGAATTCTTCTTCTGATTTTGGCACCCATACTCCTTCCACCTGTTTGACAGGAACCTCATTTCCTTTGGTGTACACCTTCCACAAGTAAGGGCTGTTTGATCTGATGAATATCTGCATCCTTTCTTTCCAATATGAATAATTAGTCCCGTTAAACAACGGAGGTCTTGTGGGGCACTGTCCTTCATCAATACCTGCAAAAGAGTCTAGAGTAGAAGCCATGGAAAGATTCTCTCAAACGGTTAAGTCTTTCAGAGAGTATGGCTCTGATACCAATTGTTGGAAATAAAGCTTTACGCTAGAGGGGGGGGGTGAATAGCGTATTAAAATTATTAAGCGTTTTAGTGCGGAATTTAAAAAAGACTTTGCAGAAATTAAAACAAGTGCAGTAAAATAAACTTACACAATGATGTATCCTGGTTGGCCACAAACGTGGTTAGTCCAGTCCCCGAGAGACTCTCTCGAGATTTCCACTAAACTTGTCAAGCTTACGGGTGCTTAACAAACCGTTACAGCTGAGGACACAAGCCTCACCTAGGTGCTCGGGGATCACGATCCCAAAGACTTCAATTGCTCGGGGATATCAATCCCAAAGACTTCAATTGCTCGGGGATAACAATCCCAAAGACTTCAATTGCTCGGGGATAACAATCCCAAAGACTTCAACTGAGGAATCACAAGTTCCTCAACAAACGAGAATCGCAATTCTCTTACAAACACAAAACAAACTCACTTTACAAAGTACTCCTCAATGAGTAGATATGAGTAGAAATAGTACGCTCAAGATCACAACAACTTAGCTCAATAGAATGGCTCTTCAAAAAGCTTTATGGATGAATGAAAATGATGATCAATGTAAGAAAGCTTTTAGCAATGAAAATACTTAAATTGTATGTGTTGTTGTTGTGAAAACACTGAGTTAAACCTGTATTTATAGGTGGGAAACTCAGTCTTACCGTTGTCTAATTGCCAATTAAGGATTGCTGAAATTACTCAGTGACAATCGATTGTCAAGACTAAACAATCGATTGTTTGCCTATCAGATCAAAAATTTAATCCCAGATTTTACGTCAACAATCGATTACTTCAAATCAATAATCGATTATTTATAACGTTAAAAAATCCTTTCCAATTTTTGGCATAAAACATCGATTATCAGGAAATCAATAATCGATTATTTTAACAACGTTCAGAAAATCTTTTCCAGATTTTACGCAAAACATCGATTGTTAAATATCAACAATCGATTACCTGAAGGTAATTTGAAAAAGTATGACAACGGTCAACTTCAATAATCGATTGTCAAATAGAAAAATCGATTATTAATTAATTTCAAAACTTACTGTCTTGTATATAATCGATTATCAAAAGCCACAATCGATTATTAATTAATTTCAAAACTTACTGTCTCATATATAATCGATTATCAAAAGCCACAATCGATTATTAATTAATTTCAAAACTTTCTGTCTCATATATAATCGATTATCAAAAGCCACAATCGATTATCATTTTATTTAAAATCACTGGGAGACATTTTTCTCATTCTAATCGATTACCATTAGTTCATAATCGATTTTTATGAGTTTTGAAAACTTTGCCTCAGTTAACAATCGATTATCATAAGTACACAATCGATTGTTATGCAGTTTGCAAAAACCTGATGTTAACTGACTTACTCACAATCGATTATCATTAATTCACAATCGATTGTCATGCAGTCTTGGCTTAGAGATACTCGATTATCATAAGTACATAATCGATTATCTTAGCCCAGATTTTTGAGGCATGTTTGGAAAACATTTTAAAATATGTAAATATGCATAGTTTAAAATCATTTGACACTTAATTTAAATATGCATGATTTTGGAAAAATAATTTTGGTAGAGAAGCCATGTTATGAGCCAAGTTGAGGAATCAAGATCACAATTAATATTGACTCAATTATAACATTTCTAAACTTTGTCTTGAGCTTCTTGTAATGCATCCATTTTGTGCTTGTCCTTGAGCACTGCTATATATCGCTTTTTGCTTTGTTTGACATTCATCAAAACCTACAAAAGAACACACGTTTAGTATATTGCATTTGAAACGTGTTACCAACACTAAGATCCATCAAAAGCCTTGGCACTAATAGCACTGTCGTTGATCTCGTGCAATCCTTTATCCAATGTCCTGAGTGTTATTAGTGGAGAAATGTTGAGGCTGGATCCCGTGTCGACTAAGATCCTGGTGATAAAGTTATCCTCGCATTGCACAGTGATGTGCAATGCTTTGTTGTGACAAAGCCCTTCTGGTGGTAATTCGTCCTCGCGGAAGGTGATCATGTGTATTTCCAGTACCTGCCTCACCATATTGGCCATTTCTCCTCCTGTTATCTTGCTGGGAACGTAAGCTTCACTCAGTATTTTCAGTAAGGCATTTTTATGTGCCTCAAAGCTCTGTAGAAGAGCCAGAATAGAAATTGGTGCTGGCATTCTTTTCAGTTGCTCGATGACTGAGTACTCTTTGTCCTGTACCTTCCTCCAATGGTCATCGGGTCCAGTTTCAACAGCCTGTCCGGAGGCTTGCTTGCTTGACCCAGCCAAATGTTCTGGGGTGTACACCCTGCCTATCTTGGTCATGCCCTGCACGGCGATTGCTTCTCCAGTGTATGTTTTTCCTTTCCATCTAGCCTCAGTGGTGTAATCCCAAGGTATGGCGTTAGACAAACGGTCACATCTGTCATGGAGACTGGAATTGGCACCTTGGGAGGTAACACAATAACTTCAAGTGGTGCAGGTACCTTTGGAATCCCGAACTATCCCTCAATAGGTTTTGGCGCCTTTAAAGAAAGTGCTTCAAACTCGAGCGGCACAGACACATTTACCACATCACCCTCAAAGGGATGAATCTGAACAATAATGGGATTGAGGGTAACTGCTGGCTTCTTAGGCTCGTATCCTTCTACTATCAAACCAATTAACCCATTGGGGTCCCAATCATCTTCAATCTCGATCATATGGATGCCTCCACCCTTGTGGTCAGGCAGAGGATTGTTGAGGACATTAGGAGCAGGCTCCTTTACTACAATGACCTTGATATCAATCATATTCTGAATCTTGTCTTTCAACGAGAAACACTCGTCGATGGAATGGCCTTTCATCCCGGAATGGAATGCGCAATGTCACACCCCAAATCTGTGGGAATGACCGGCACTCAACCGGGTATCCCAAGTCGAGTAGACCTGGGCGCCTTTCCTATTCCCCACGCGTTACCTCATATTATTAAATGATAATTAGCCAAAAGATACTAAATTTTGCAATCGGAAGAACAAATGATTTCTCTTTTATAACCGCACATTATGATTAAAAGGGAACATCTTTTACAAAACATATATTATGATTACAAGGGAACGTGATATACAAGTTTATAGCGCCCAAAACATACACTTTTATACATAAGTTCTAGCCCACATATCACTGCCTACAGAGCCTCAAAGAGATATATAGTACAACACTTGCCGGCGACAAGGCCCCAGCTATACCTTTACAAAAAGGACACAAGACTCCAAAATACAACAACGTGGTGGCATGAGCCACACAAGGCCCTGGAAGGACAGGGGCTCACCAACACAAATAGCGTCGATAGAGAGCAGGAGGAGCTACGAATGGTGGACTGGAGTGCCTTCCACGGATCCACCTAAAATCATAACACGAATGTAGCGCCCCCGGCAAAAGGGACGTCAGTACATTTGAATTGTACTGGCATGTATGAACAAACTCTATCTTATGTAAACTCAAGCCAATATTGCATATAAAATTATTGAACTGAACAACAAGAGTACAATTACAACCATGAAGCAACAACCAAACATTTCACAGCAATTGATTCAAGTAGTCAAATAAAGGGGCAATCAGTGCCCCACAGGTTACAAACTCTCCTGTTGTATCCTTTCACGTTTTCACATTTATCATTTCATGATTCATATTCATATCGATAGTGATATTGGATCACATTTCCACCCTTATTGCTTCATCCAACCTTATTACCTCGGCCACCCTTATCACCCCAACTCACACCTTATTTCACCGTGTTGCGGCGCGCAACCCGATCTCGCCTGACAGTTTTCAATTCACAACAGCAAACCACACAACAACAAATACAAGGAATCAATGATGGCATATTGTTAACATAGAACCACAACAGGGATAATGAAATCCCACCACCAGCAACAACAATTTCCTCATGTTCGTCAAATTGGTGCACAGCTTAGATCATCGCAATAGTTATTTACAACTAATCACACACGTTGTTCCACGATAATTCCATTTATATCGTTCCACATTATTCTCATTTCCATTGTTCCACATTGTTTCCATTTCCACTATTCCAATTTGTTTCCATTTCCGTTGTTCCAATTACAAGTTCCAGAACATTCATCACAAAGTATTACCATACAATCATACAACACAAAATCCTTAAAATGACTCTCACATGAATATCAACTATCAACAATTTCACAACTAGCATAGGGCGATTTCACAAGGATCACAGTTAGCCATACATACCTGGAGTTGAGCTTTCACCTTTAAATCCTTTAGTCCAATTTCCCAAGCAATCAAGAAGTCAATCTAGTTCATGAACAACATTTAGGTTTTGTAAATTTAAACTCATAGTTACTACCCAATTCCCTTTTACATGATTTTTGAGTTTTGAAGACATGCATGAAGATTTTATGAAGAAAATTCAAAGCAAGTGTATCGGGTTCCTTTCCCAAGCTTAATTTCGAAATTTGGGGGAAAGGGTTTAGGGATTTTACCTGAGAAATCAAAAGGGAAGACAATGCACCAAGGGTTTTCCAAGCTCCAATGATTTTTAAAGACTAGATGATGATGAATTCACTTTCTCTCTCAAGAACCCTCTCTCCCACTCTCTTATTTTTGTTCAGAAGTGCGTTAAAATGAGGAAGGAGGTGTTTTAATAAAAGGTGGGTCGGGTCTAAGTTTTTTTAAAAATACCAGGCGAACACAATCTACGACGCGATCTGCGATCGCAGAACAGACATATGGTCCGCATAATGGACCGCAGAATTGGCTCAAATTTCAAATCTCTCTGGTTGGGAATGCGGTGAATATGCAGTCCACATTTGAGTTATGCGATCGTAGAATGCACCGCAGAACTGACCTTTGAATTTTCTCAGGGACAATATGCGATCACTCTGCGTCCGCATTTTGATTATGCGATCGCAGATTTGACCGCATTTTCAACATCAAAATTTGGTTGCTCTCTGATTCACTCTGCGGTAGGAATGTGGTCCGCATAGTGATCTGTGACCGCAACCTTGACCGCATTTTCACCATTTTATGGAAAACTTATGATTTTGCATTTTTTACTTCAAAACAGTAAAAAGAATCAAATCCACATAGGTATACTCGGCTCTATGAGTTGCTAACACCAGAGCACTCATTTTCACGGGGCGTTACACGCAACTCTTGTTTCGGTTGATCTATTAAGATGGATTATCTGGAGTTACGACTAGGATAGGGGTAATGTAACCGCTGCTTTGATTTTACATATAATTGGTCAATTGGTTCAGTTATGGCGGTATATTGTCTGGGAGGCTTACGATCGAAGTTTGGTCTGGGTCGGGAAAAGTTTTGGCGGGTAGGTAGTGAGGGGTAGTGAGAAGGTTGGGAGTTGTATGCTCGGTACACAGCTGCGGGTTTGGAATATCTGGGTGAAGTGGGTTGATATGTGGGAGGTGGAGGTGATTGGTATGCGGTGATGCAATTTCTTAAGTGGGTGATGGTGTTTGGCAGTTTAGGGTAGGTTGATATATGAGTGGAGCTGAGGGATAGGTTTGGTACTTCATAGGGGAATTGTCCTTTGCGTTTACATCATTTTTCTTTGTCGAGCCACCAGACTGCAAAGCCTTGTTGGCAGCTTGCAATGCCTCGAGGTTTGTGACCATACCATTTTTTATGCCTTCTTCAATCCTTTTTCCGAACTTGATGATATCGGAGAACTTTTGGCCCTCTATTAGCATCAGACTTTCGTAGTATTGTGGGTCCTGAGCACGGACGAAGAACCTGGTCATCTGTTCTTCCTTCAAGGCTGGCCTGACCTTAGCAGCTTCTGACCTCCAATGAGTGGCATACTTGCGAAAAATCTCTGTGGGTTTCTTCTTGGGATTCTGGATATAGAATACATCTGGTGCGTTCTCATTGTTGAAACTAAACCGGTCCATAAAGATAAATGCCATGTTCACCCAACTTGTCCATTTCTTTGCATCCTGGCTAATATACCATGATAAAGCATCACCCTTCAAACTCCTCATGATAGCTTCATGTTGATTTTCTCGTCCCTTCCGACTCCTACCAATTTACCACAATACATTCTCAAGTGAACCCTGGGATCACCTGTACCGTCAAACATTTCGAACTCAGGAGGTTTGTATCCCTCCGGGAGTTCAACATATGGCTGGAAACTGAGATCTTCGTAATTGAACCCTTCAATACCTTTGTTACCTTCGAAACCTTGGACCCGACTAGTCAATTTCTTAATTTCTGTGGCCAAATTCAAAATGAAGGAGCCCCTATCATCTAATTCAACTGCACTTGTGATTGGCTTACTATAGTGCGGTATAATGTCCACAAAGATAGGGGTGTTATGGTCTTTTGTGGTGTTTTGTGGTTCAAAAATGAGCAGTGGAGTGTTACTGCAGGCTTGGGCATGAGTGGGTTGCATTGGAGGTTGTGGGGTGTTTTGCGTAGGTGCAGGATTCTGTGTGTTCACATCAAGAGCAGAAAGAGTGATTGAGAGGCTTGCCAGGTTCCGAACTTGGTCCAATTCCTCTCGAAATCTAAGAAAAGTTTGCTCCGGATGAGCAGCAGTCTCCTTGATAATTGCGGCATTCTGAGAAGTTTCCTCAAGTTCCTTTCTAGCGCTTGCGTCTCCCATTTTACCTTTGTTCATGTTTTTGGTAGGACTTCGAGGAGGAGAATGTGGAGGACCATTGGATCTTGTTGAGTATGCTGATGATGCTAGAATGCACGAACTAACCTTTGGGGAGGGGAATAAAAATAAAAGAAAAACAAAAAGGTAAAAAGTTAATACCGATTCTGACAAATAATATTGTGGTATTTAAACACATTATTGAGGAATCAAATCGCTTCCTCAATCGGGTGCCTCGTTGTGCCCGAGGTAGGCGTAGCGACAAATTAATTTTGGAGAACTTATAATGCTAAAAGCCTCATTTTATTGATAAAAACAAGACAAGTTTTAAAACAGCTAAGAAAGATGTTACTAATGGCCAGTGGCCTTATTACATTGAGAAAGCATGAAATAAAATCCTAACTACTTGGTACCCGACGGACCTTCCCCAGATTCAGCACTCTTGCCTCCTCTCGTACAACTGCATCAACTCGTCCATTCCAAACAGCAGATAAGCTCGAGTCATATGTTCGCCTGCACTTCCTTCAGCATTCTGGCAATCCTCAACTTTTCAAGAACTTCCCTTCCAACTCTACTATGCCTCGCTCCAGATATCCCAAATGGTTGTTGGCATTGACAGCCATATCCTTCCACTTGTTGATCATCCTTTCGTGGGCTTCCTGTATTTCGTGATGTTCATTCTCACATTCTCACATTCTCGCATCCTCTTACGCAGTTAGTGTATTTGACTTGCACTTCAGTTTTCTAATCAATAATCCTATGACCATGGACGAATCCTGGACGACCCAAGCCATTGTGATCATCTTCCAACCAACCTGTGTAGTGTAGCACACACCCGACATGATATCTGTCTGGTTCAATAGACTCATTCCTCAAGAATAGCTTGCAGTGCCACATATGCTGAGCGTGACACATGTGCGGACTATCATCATCTTTGAAGTCAACCATGAAATGACTCGTTTTCTCTATCCTGGGTATGATTTGTTTTCTTCCGGCCTCCCTCATGGCCCGGAGAGGGACATATGGATGAGTTCCCCTCAGACCACTGAGTATGAGAAATGGTGCGTCTCGAGAACTGACAATGAACTCCCCAGTTGGGAACCACTAGAACATCTACTTAACTTGCTCTTCTTTAGATTTTTGAACAACTCTGCCCATCCACTAGCGTCCTCTGGCCGAGCGAACATGTTGGGCATGAAGTTCATTCGCTTGGGGTGATGAAAAGCGATATGGTCATCCCAATCTCTGTGTATGATTTCCTGTCTGTAGGCACTATGGTGAAAGACTGCCCATCGACACCCTCCATTGAGGTCTTGGTTACCATTGCTAGTCTGGTGTTGATCATAGCCTTCTTCATAGGAAAAATTATCATGCCCAAGAAGCAAAACATGAACACAAAGATACTTCTATGTATATATCCTAAAGAACTGAGGGCGAACTCGTCCATGTAGGTGCGATAGGACTTGTTGTGGCCATATCCATCGTATAAGAAGTCAAATGGTATGTAGGAGCCTTCAAGCAAGAGAGGTCGGGATTTTTCTTGAGTCCCATCATCTTAAGAAAGCCTCTACCTTTGCAGTTTTCCGGAATGTTCAACCCTGCAGTCTCCCAAGGGATACTAGCACGGCCTCCTATCTCTTCTAGCAAAGGGGTCATTTCCAAGTCTCCGAAGCGGAACACTGATCGCTCACTATCCCAATACTAAGTGGCAGCCTCAATGATCTTATTGTTGGGCTAGATTTCCAGGAGTTAGGGCAAATTCCCTAAGTACTTGCGGATGAGTGTTTGATCGCTGCCATGAATATCTTCCCATCAGCTTAGTAACCTTGGGTGAATGTTGGATACCATACTGAATCAGGGGACCTCATGTCTCATTTTCCGCAAACGAAGTGTTAGGCCCTTAATCCCACCAGACTCGACTATTTAAATCAGTAATTAGCAAAAGGCATTTAGTTCTCCAAACAAATGCACATAACGTGGAGGCGTCCGTTTGGGTTTCGAGGAAATTCGGTGGACTTTGGATTAGGCTAACTTAAGGAGTCATTATGTAGACAACATAACTACTCGGCTAGGGTTGACCATGATGCATGAGAAATTTAATGGAGTAAGTTTTCTACATTTGAAGTGCTAGACAAGGTATCCTTCAGCGGACAACTCAAGAGGGAAAGGCGCGGGACCGTCGACTACATCGTTGATCGAATAGTTTTGCTGCAAATATGCCTTTGCCACATTTAGGGGGGTTATAATGTTGGAAGGGCGCAACCATTCATTATAAGCATTGCTATAAGATTTGTTTTTGCACGAGTTAAATATGATGTTGGGAAATGCAGTTACAATAATGAAGCAAGTTGCATGTATTTTCACGTTCATAAAAATAAAGATTACAATAAATGCTCGAAAATTACAAGAGGGTTGCAATAATAAGGCAGTAAAAGCGAAAATTAAAAGGAAAGAAAAATATGAAGGGCCAAGTCAGTTTCATAGTAGAGGAAACAAAGACAGTATGTAAATGGAATTAAATAGACAATAAAGTCACAAGTAGCATGTAATGGTAAAAGCCTAAAGAAAATTCCCAGCAGAGTCGCCATGCTCTCGACACCTCTTTTTTCCTCCTAAAAGAAGGAGAAATTGGGTTTACGACATTATGGGTAAAATAACTCTTATTTCCTTTTGAGGAATCGGGTTATGGAATTTTAAGAGTCGCCACCTAATGATTATAGTGCATTAGGACACTTTTAGAGAAAAGAAGAAGATTTGTTTTTGAAGAAAACCAGAGTTCGTATAAGGGCTTGAGATTATCTTGAGGGGAAGGTGTCAGGCACCCCTCAAGATCCACTAGTGTGGTTCTCGGCCATGCTAGGTTGTGAATTTAAAATGATAGGGAATAAACAAGTAAAATTTGCACATAGAAAGCATATACAAGTTGAAGATTATGTAAGAAGGAAGACACAAGTAAAGAGAAAGCTTAATTGAAGAAAACGTTAATTTAAGAAAATATCAATAAATGAAAAGAGACAAGGGGTCGTAGGATTAAACGTAATATGGATCACTTCGGTGCAATACCCAGCAATCATTCGCACACGAGATATTAGCGCACTGCTCATCATATCCATATTCTACATTTCCCGTCCCATAAAGGTTATTTAAGCGTGTGTATTGGTCACGGGTGCTTATTGAGTGCTATTACCTGTCCCGTCTTATAGGTCCTAGAGGGTATTTAGGACCGCTATTCCTATGAGGTGAGTTCTAGGTTGAACCATTAAGTTTAAAGGCCAAATACTAAGCGACATACAAAACAAGTAGGACTTCATATAAGGTATCACATAAAGGCATATAAAAGGGCTCAAATATCCCTCCACGGAGAAACACATAATTAGCACGTCTCGATCACATTTGAAGTCTAAGGAAGGGAGAATTTTAAAAGCTGGAGTGTCAAAAATAGAAGCTGAAAAGTTTTAAACCAAATTCGCGTTGGACGAAACGTTTAGAACTTGAGAAAAGTTAGTAGATGTGTAACATATTAGGAATCAGGAGAAATTTTTTTAACACACTCGAGAATATATAGTAAAATAGTTTTCGGATAGGCGAGGTAGAAGAACAGATGTAAAACATTTGAAGATTGCAAAAGTGTGAAGGAGAGCAGTAAATATATTAAGTTTGAACTATAGTTTTGGAAAATTACAGAAGATATAGTGTTCAGATAAGTTTAAAAAAATAGTAATCCAGTTCTAGGCTAGAAAGCTAATTTAGCAGAAAACACATTTGCACAGATGTGATTAAAAGCAGGACGGAAGTTTCATAGGAAAAATCAAGCGGACCTTAGAGAGGCAAAAAAAAAAAATCGGACAGCTTAAAGAGGTGGGATAACTTAAGCATGACTTAAGGAGATTAATCAATTTTATCCGGCCTAAGGATCGCATAGGCGTTGTTTTAACCCTAAGAGAAAGGTGGAATGTTTATTTCCAGTTTTACAGTTAACTAGACTGGCGTTATTAGGTAGAATATACTAACGAAGCGTTCAACAATTGCAAATCAAAACCCTAAGTACATGATATCTAATGCATATAAGAACCCTAAAACATGGTATCTAAATGCAGTAATTTGTTATTAGCTGATTGTGATCACAAAGGGAGCAAAAATATCAAGCTGAGAGTAAAGAGACCTAGGAGCAAGATTTCTATAAGTAAGATTCATGTCCTACACATGGTTTTAATTGCACATATAGGTAAGTAAAATCCTATTGTCATGTTTTCTACCCCAAATCCTTAGCTAAGCATGCATAACCCTCCCATGTGAATATAAACCCCCATTGTTCTTTACAAGTTATTACAGACCAAGTAATAAAATTACAGTGGTGAAGAATAAAAATAAGAAGCTATTATATAGGGAGCCTTTAGCCAGACCCAAATCTCCTACCTCACTTCTTTCGAGTTTTACAGCCTTTACTAGGGTATGGGTGCGGCAAAGTTCCCTAAGGGTCCCTTTGAACCCCAGGCCAATACCAGTCACCCAAGCCGTATTATCACTGACAAGTGCAAGTATGGAATTGCCAACCTTGTGCATCAAAGTTCAGTGGGTGCTCAAGGCTCCCAAAGCAATGCTTACACTAAGGGGGCAAAACCTAATTTCTAAGAGTAGTGAGATCGTGACAGAATTAGAAGGAGTTGAGTTGGAAAACACTTGAGACAATTTGAGAAAACAGTAATAGAAGATTGAAAGAGTTCTTTTGAAATCAATTTAGGATGACAAATTTTGAAAATAAAGAGTCACACAAGCAAGGGTAAAGGAAAGGGAAAAATAGTTCATAAGCAAGGAAACCATTCAAACATGTATAACACCTAAAAGAGAAGTAATCAAGCATGTTTCAAATCAGGAGTCTAGTTGTTACTGCACCAGACTCCAAACAGAGTCAACCTCAGGAAGAAGTTTAGGGATATGGAGTCGCCAAGCAGGTCCTGGACACAGGCTAGTAGTGCACAAGAGTGAGGAAAACATACATTGGGATAGGAAAGGGGGTAGTGAACATGCCCAGTCAAGCTAGGACTACTAATTGTCACAAGTACATGCTAATGGCAATAAGAACAACAAAACCATAAGTAGAAGCACACAAGAAACAAGTGGAAGTGCAACAATAATAGAAAAATATTATTTTGGAGGCTGTAACTTAAACAGAAAACATACCAGTTGAAGCTAATGTAACACGGAGCAGTAGTGAACAATAGGACATAGATAAGTGAGCAGTAGCGTACAGAGAATATGAAGAGAGCAGTGAGCAGCCGTATGCAACGAGGTGAGTAGCAGGCAGACCAAAGCAAGCAACACAGTAGAAACCAATAGTGAAGTAAGGTAGAAAAAATTATCAAATCTTGGATTTCATTTGATTGAGCAGCCAATATTCAATAGAGAAGTGAGAGAGGTTATATAGAGAACAATAGAGAGAGAGCACTGAGTGATTTGAAAGAAAGTTTAGAGTGATTATATTCGTGTATGTGTGTCTGTGTGAAAGGAAGAGTAGTATTTGTAGTTTTTTTTAAAATTGGTTAGGGAGTATATAATTACAGAAACAGTACCAAATTGAATTAATCACGGGTCCTAAATCAGGTACTCATGATTCGAATGAGAGTATGGACTATCAAATAAGGAAAGAATCAGTCAGTTGACTGATTATTCCATAACAAAAGCAGTAGGCATGATGTACATAATAAAGGGTAGGCACACAATATTTCAAACAAGGCAAATATATGATGAATAACCAAAAATATACTTAAGTGCACAAGAATGGTAGTTGTATAAATTAATCATTAAAATCATTAAAAAATTCATGGGCAAGACCAAAATCAGAGGGAATTAGTCCCAAACATAGAAAACAAACTCACAAGTAAGGAAACAATTTGAAATCAGTGTAAGAACACATACAAATCAGGGATTCAAAAAGATTCTCGAAACTAACAGGATATTCGGTAAATAAAGAGGCATTCGAACTTAAATAGTCACAGAAATTAAGAACTCTAAGTGTGAAATCTCATAAAGGTATAGGGTCGGAACCCTAGAAAAGATTCAAAACATAGATCTAGAAAAAAAAAAGATTTCAAACACATATCATAGGCATAGTCACATAACACCCAAAAGAAACAGAAGCGTAATGATTTGAAAAGGGGGTCAGAAACCCTAGTTTTGAAAAGAGGGACAAAACATTTGAAAACTTGAATTAATCAAAGATATCGAGTAACAACTAGTGCAGAACACAAAGATTTAACCGAAAATCATTAAAAAACACAAAGATTTAAGTGATTTAGACAAAAATTAGGGTTTGCAAATAAAATCAGGGAGATGAGAAACCTGGCCGTGAAACTGGTTAATAACGACATTTAAAGCATCATCGGACAAAAACCCACCAGAGATACGTTAGAAACGGACCCAGGCGAGGCTTCTGTGACCATCTTTCATGCCGGAAGCTTTTGGGGCTTCAAACCTTGGAGAGAAGCAACGATATAGTATTGCATGGCGACTAAAGGTCGAGAGAAGTGAGGACGGAGTATGGCCGGAGAGGCGATGAAGTTCATAGGAGAAGAAGGAGAGAATTAGAAGGTTCTAGAGAGAAGGGAGAGCTGGTTAGAGAGAGAGTGAGATAGAGATAAAGACCGGTCTCTGAGAAATGAGGGGTCAGGGGAGGGGTAGATTAGGATTTAATTATGGTAGTCTAATCCGGGCTGTTGATCTCATTTTGTCAATGGCTCATATTAAATCAAAGATGGATCGGGTAAAAATCAAATGGGTATGGGTTGTTTGATTGGGTTTAAAACTGGGTTCAAATTGGGCTGAATAGCGGCACAATTTTTGTTAGGATTTAAATAAAATCTGGCAAACTTTTAAATATCCAATTTCTCCAATTTATTTGATAAAAATAGCTAAGATAATCTGCAAAGCAAAATTGAAAACATAGAACTAATTAATAGCATATAAATTATTCTAAAAATATCAGAAATAATTTTGAGTTGTAAAACATTCTTAATTGCAAAAGAGGGAATTGCAATTTCGTGCAATTAGCTTTAAAGATTCCAATTATATTTGTTAAATGTGCAAAAAATTACATTAATTATAAATAAAGGGTGAAAAAAATAAATGGTCCAAAAAATGACAATTTGAGAATATTTATTGGTTTTTATGCTGTTAAAATAGACAATAAATTGATTTTAAAAAATCTTAAAAAATTAGGAAAAAATACCAATACCTTCGACCATGCTTAAATATGCATATACATGCTATTCTTAAAGTATTTTGAGTTTTAAAATACATAGGGACAAAATTAGGTATTACCACCAGTACCACCTACTGAGGCCACCAGAGGCCGTGGACGCGGCCGTGGTAGAGGCAGAGCCACGGGGGCAGCAGCACCTGCTCAGGCACAAGATGTGCCTATTTTTATTCCGTGGTCTTCAGGAGGCCCTAGCTCAGATCTTATCAGTTTGCACTGGCCTGGCTCAGGAAGTCTCAGCCACTACTACAAACAACTACTTCATAGGCCGGGGGAGGCAACCAAGCCCCCGTTACTCGCACACCTGAGAAGGTAGTGTAGGGTTTGCAGACACTAGAGGTACTACGAGCTCACCAGGTTGAACCAGTTCAGTCGGTTACACCGGTTCAGGATTTTGTGGTTCAATTTATGCCAGACAATGAGCAAGGTCATCTTGAGAGGTTCAGTAAGATACAACCTCTTATATTCAGCGGTGTCTAGGGTGAGGATGCCCGGGGTTTTCTCGACAAGTGTCGGCGTATGCTTCAGAGGGCAGTGATTTTGGAGTCGAGTGGTGTATCATTTACTACCTTCCAGTTCTCAGGAGATACCTTCACTTGGCGGGAGGCGTATGAGTGGCGTCGGCCGGTAGGTGCAGTGCCTTTGACATTGCAGGAGATCTCCACTCTCTTCTTGGAGAAGCGGGTACCGTAGTCTCAGAGGGAGGAGCTGCGTAGACAGTTTGAGTGGCTTTGTCATGGAGATATGACTGTGTCTCAATATAAGGTGAGATTTTCTGAGTTGGCTCGCTATGCTACCTGGATGGTTCCGATTGATCGGGAGAGGATCAGGAGGTTTGTGGATGGACTTAACTATCCCATCCATATTTTGATGACTCGGGAGAGAGTTCTGAGTCATTCCTCTTAGGATGCAGTTGATATGGATCGTGATATTGAGACGGCTTACCGCCAGGACAGAGAGGAGAGGGAGGCCAATAGGCCTCAAGGATCGGGCAATTACAGTGGTGCTCCGTCTAGGGACCAGTTTCAGCAGGGCAGAGGTCGTTCTTCCAGGCCTCATCAGTTGGCTCATCCCAAGTATCATGGGGCGCCTTCAAGATGTGGTCATTAAGGATTCCTGCAGGGCCAGTCTTCACTTAGTGCCCTTCTAGCTCAAAGTGCATCAGCTAGTCACTCCGTGTGCATCAGCTAGTCACTCCGTGTGAGGGGTACCTTTCAGTTCCCGTCTCCAGCACTAGGTAGTTTCTTCAAGTGTGGAGCGTTTTGTCATATGCGGAGGCAGTGTCCTCGACTTCGTGGTAGTAAGTTCCGTCAGAGGGATCAGCCCTCGTCTTCTGGTCGAGTTTCTTCCTCGTCTACCCCGCCAGCTAGGGGTGAAGGCCAGGCAGCCGGGGTCGCCCTAGAGATGGATGTCGATCAGGCAGTGGCTAGGCTCGATTTTATGCTATCACAGGCAGGACAGATGCCATTGCTTCATATGCTGTTATCACAAGTATTATCTTAGTTTGCCACAGAGATACCTCTGTATTATTTGATCCCGTTCTATCTATTAATATGTTTTTTTTTCATATTTTGGCTGTTATTTGAGTATGCCCTAGGAGTCTCTTGCTTTACCAATTCATATGTCTACCCCGATGTACGATTCTGTTTTTGTGGACCATGTGTATCAGTTGTGTACTGTGATTATTGGGGGTCTGGAGAATCGAGTTGATTTACTGCTATTGAGCATTGTAGAATCCAATATTATTCTGGACATGGATTGGTTATCTTTGTGTCATACTATTCTAGATTGTCATGCTAAGACAATCACTTTGGCTATGCTGCGTGTACCGCGGATTGGGTGCCATGGTTTGCTGACTATGTTTCTAGTAGGTTTATATCTTTCTTGAAAACCAAGCGTATGGTTGGGAAGGGTTGCATATCATATTTGGCGTTTGTGAGTGATGTTGGAATTGAGACTCCTAGTATTTATTCTGTTCCCATTGTGAGGGATATTCCTGATGTATTTTCTGCAGACCTGCCGGGTATGCCACAAGACAGGGACATTGATTTTGGTATTGGCCTGGTCTCGAGAACTAAGCCCATTTCCATTCCGCCGTATTGCATGGCCAGCAGAGTTGAAGAAAATGAAAGATGAGCTTCAGGAACTCCTATAAAAGGGGTTTATTCGGCCTAGTGTGTCACTGTGGGGTGAACCGGTTCTATTCGTGAAGAAGAAACATGGCACAATGAGGATGTGCATTGACAATAGGAAGTTAAACAAAGTAATAGTGAAGAACAAGTATCCCCTGTCGCATATTGATGATTTATTCGACCAACTTTGGGGAGCGAAGGTGTTCTCCAAGATTGATCTCCGTTCAGGTTATCACTAGTTTAAGATCAATGATTCAAATATTCTTAAGACTGCTTTTAGGACTAGATATGGTCATTATGAGTTTCTGGTTATGTCTTTTGGGCTAACCAATGCCCCAGCAGCATTCATGCATCTGATGAACGGCATATTTCGGACTTATATGAATTCTTTTTTCATCGTGTTCATTGAGGATATTCTTGTGTAATCGCGTAGCCAGAAGGATCATGCGGAGCATTTGCGAGTGGTATTGCAGAGGTAGAGCGAGGAGAAGCTTTATGCAAAGTTCTCCAAGTGTGAATTTTGGCTTGGTTCAGTGGCTTTCTTGGGGAACGTGATGTCCAGTGATGGAAAATTGAGGCAGTTCATAGTTGGCCTAGACCGTCCTCAGCCACAGAGATTCATAGCTTCCTCAGTTTGGCGGGCTTTTATCGCCGATATGTGATGGTATTTCATCTATCACCTCGCCCTTGACCAAGTTGACTTAGAAGGGTGCTCTATTTTATGGTCGGACAAGTGCGAGGAGAGCTTTCAGAAGCTCAAGACAACTTTGACCACAGCTCCAGTATTGGTTTTTCCATCATCGTCAAGTTCTTACACCGTTTATTGTGATGCTTCGAGAGTCGGGATTGGCTGTGTATTGATGCAAGAGGGTAGAGTGATTACGTATGTTTCTCGTTAGTTGAAGCCCCATGAGAAAAACTACTATGTTCACGATTTAGAGTTGGCTGCTATAGTTTATTCTTTGAAGATTTGGAGGCACTACTTATATGGGGTATCCTGTTAGGTATTCACTGATCATCATAGTCTTCATCATTTGTTCAAGAAAAAGGATCTTAATTTGAGGTAGCGGAGGTGGCTTGAGTTACTTAAAGATTATAACATTACTATTCTGTGTCATCCAGGAAAGGCCAATGTATTGGTCGATGCCTTGAGCCGAAAGGTAGTTAGTATGGGGAGTTTGGCGTACATTCCAGTTGGGGACAGACTCCTTGTAGTATATGTTCAGGCTTTGTCCTATCAGTTGGTGCGGTTAGATATTTCAGAGCTTAGCTAAGTGCTGGCAAGCGTGGTTTCTCAGACTTGCTAATTTGATAGCATCATAAAGCACCAGTATGATGACCCACATTTGCTTGTCCTTCGAGACCGGGTTCAGCATGGTGATTCCAAGGATGTGACCATCGGTGATGATGGTGCATTGACGATGTGGGGCCGGATTTGTGTGCCCAATGTGGATGGGCTTAGAGAGTTGATTCTTGAGGAGGCCCACAACTTGCAGTATTCTATCCATCAGGGTGCCACGAGGATGTGTCAGGACTTGAGACAGCACTACTGGTGGAGAAGAATGAAGAAAGATATTATGGGATTAGTGGCTCGGTGTTTCAACTGTCAGCAAGTGAAATATGAGCATCAGAGGCCGGGTGGTTTTCTTCAGTAGATGGTTATCCCCGAGTGGAAATGGGAGAGAGTTACTATGGATTTTATGAGTTGTCTTCCTCGGACTTTGAATAAATTTGATTCGATTGGTTTATTGTGGATCGGCTGACCATGTTCGCACATTTTATTCCGGTGAGTACGACTTATTCTTCAGAGCGGCCGGCAGGGATCTTCATTCAGGAGATTGTTCGATTTCATGGGGTTGTAGTTTTTATTATCTCGGATAGGGGCACTCAGTTCTCTTCTCAATTTTGGAGGACTTTTCAGCGAGAGTTGGGTACATAGGTGGAGCTGAGCACAACATTTCATCCTCAGACGGACACGCAGTCCGAGCGTACCATTCACATATTAGAGGATATGTTGTGTGCATGTGTGATTGATTTCATAGGTTCTTGGGATGAGTTTTTGCCACTTGCAGAGTTCGCCTACAATAATAGTTATCAGTCCAGTATTCAGATGGAACCGTATGAGGCCTTGTATGGGAGGCAGTGTAGATCTTCAGTTGGTTGGTTCGAGCCCGATAAGGCTAGGTAGTTTGGGACAGATTTGGTCCGGGATGCCTTAGAGAAAGTGAAGGTGATTCAAGAGAGACTTTATTCAGCTCAGTCGCGTCAGAAGAGTTATACAGATCAGAAGGTTCGAGATGTGTCTTATATGGAGGGTGAGAAAGTGTTACTAAATGTTATTCCCATGAAGGGTGTTATGAGGTTTGGGAAGAAAGGGAAGCTGGGTCCGCGGTTCATCGGACTTTGTGAGGTGCTTAGGAGGATTGGGGAGGTGGCTTACAAGCTTGCTTTGCCACCTAGCTTGTACGAGTGTGCATTCGGTGTTCCATGTTTATATGCTCTGGAAGTATGTTGGGGACCCGTCTCATATTTCGGACTTTAGCACGGTTAGTTGGATGATAGTTTGACTTATGATATGGAGCCGGTGGCTATTTGTGGTCATTAAGTTGAAATTGAGATCAAAGGACTTAGATTTGGTGAAGGTGTAGTGGATAGGTCGGCCCGTGGAGGAGGCTACTTGGGAGACCGAGCATGAGATGCGGAGCAGATACCCTCACCTATTTGAGACTACTGAGCAGGAGATGCGGAGCAGATACCCTCACCTATTTGAGACTTCAGGTATGTTTCTTGACTCGCTCGAGGACGAGTGTTTGTTTTAGTTGGGGAAGATGTCGCAACCCGACCCGTCCTCTCATGTGTTACCATCCCGTTTTCCCAATTTTATGCTTCTTCATGTTTCATTATCAAAGTTTGGTAAGTTAGATTTGATTCGGATTGAGTTTGGTAGGAAATGAGACACTTAGTCCCTTTAAGAAAGTTTTAGTTTTGAAAAGTCAATCGAAAGTTGACTTATGAGTTAGGGGCCTCGAATATGATTTTCAATAACTCGGGTAGCTTTGGGGGAGGATTTAAGACTTAGGAGCGTGATCGGAGGTGATTTTGGAGGTTTGGTGTAGAAGTTAGCTTATTTTGGCGTAGTTAGTGTTTTGGCAAATTCCGATTGGTTGGTGAGATTTTGATCCGAGGTTCGGAATGGAATTTTGAGAGTTGCAGTAGCTTCGTTGGGTGATTTGGGATGTGTATGCAAAATTTCAGTTGATTCGGATGTGTTTTGGTTAGGTTTTTGATCAAATGCGAGTTTCGGAAGATTTTGAAGAACTTAGGCTTGGATCCATTGGGAATTGGTGATATTAGTGTTATTGGATGTGTTTTTATGATTGGAACAAGTTCGTATGATGATTTAGGATATGTTAGTGCTTTTGGTCGAGGCCCCGGGGGCCTCAGGATCGTTTCGGATGGCTAATCAGGAAGTTTCAAACTTTGCAAAATTGTAGAAAATGCACAGCAGTTGCTGACCAATAATGGTCTTCAAGTTTGCAGGGCTAGCCACCACAACTTTGCTTTCGCGGTGGGGACCCCGCGATCTCGTAGTAGGATATTTGGGTCCTGAGTCTTTGTTCTTCGCATTCGCGAATAGGGCATCGCGTTCGCGGAAGGTCCGTAGAAGGTGCTTCGCGATGGCATGAATAATGCCGCATTCGCGTAGTGTTATCAGCTGAGGCACCACATTCGCAGGTGGACACCACGTTCGCGAAGAGGAAATTTTGGGAGTTCAAAAAATGTTCTTCGCGATCGTGAACCTTGGGCCGCGATCACATGGAGGAAAATACTGCACATTTCATCTGCGACCCAAGTTCCGTTTCCACCATTGAATTTTGATTAAAAGGGGAAGAATTAGCGCTTGACTTTTTGAATAAAAAATTAGGATTTGAGGGAGTATTTGAGCTTCGAGTTTGGAGCTTTTGGCATGTATAGACTCGTGGCGAGATAAGGAACCTAATGGTGTAAAATTGTATGAATTTTGAGAAGTGGGACCGGTGCTCGGGTTTTGCAAATTTCTGGAATTCGTGTTGGTTTTAGATTATTTTGATTGGGCTTTGTTCCCTTGGAATATTGTGACGTATTCGTTGTGGTTTTGGGCAGATTCGACGCGCGAAAAGGTCGATTTGAGAGGAAAAGGCATTGCGAGCTAGAATTTTGGCCGGCTTGAGGTGAGTAATAAATGTAAATGCTATTCTGAGGGTTTGAAACCCCGGACTTTCGCATCGTAACGCTATATTGAGGCAAGACACACATTCTATGACGAGTGCGGGGTCGTTTGATATTGGGGACTGTGACTTGGTCCATCCAGGATGATATTTCTACTATATTTTTGATTGAGACATATACTTTATTATTATGAATTGGGCTTATATCCATGTTGGGGCCTTGTGCCGATCTGTAGAACCCTTAGGGGATTTTGACTGTTGTTTCCTCTATTATTTGTATAAACTATACTCTCAGTCATGTTTTCAAGTGTTTAAATATGATAAGAACTAGATTTTTAATACGTTAATCATAAACGAAAGAAATATGATGGCTGAGCTCCCTACCGTATATTATGCTCGAGTGGTCATCATTTTAACTGACTGAGATGGGTTGAGGACCCAATAGTGTTGATATTTTTATATGATATGGATCGGGCTGCGCGCCGTAGCAGTGCTATTTCAAATATTGAGGCCGAGGTCCTAATTGATGCCACGAGTTGGCTTGATATTGCGCTTGGGCTGTACGAGTCCCTCCGGAGTCTGTACACACCCCTAGTAAGCGCTGTCGACGATAAATAAATGGAGCAGGGTTCACACCGGAACGGGTACCAGAGTGTACCATTACTTGTGTTTCTTCTTCTCATGTTTTTGTTTCATTAACTGTTATTTGTTGATAAATCTCCATATTACTGTATCATTGATTTACTGCTTCCTTAGCTATTTATTCAAACTGTCAGTTATAGGTTATTTTGTGTATTTTTGTGATTTCCTGCTCTCAGTCTTTATTTACGTTTATTATTCACTGGGTCGGAGTACTCACTTTACTCCCTTCACCTTGCGTGCAGATCCAGGTTCTTCCCAGGCTGAGTGAGATCCGGTTTGGTTGAGCAGAGCTATTTCTGGGAACATCGAGGTAGCTGCACGACGTTCGCACCCTTGGATCTCTCCCATCTATGTTTACCTTTTATTCCGCATTTCTACTTCTAGACCGACTGTAGTGGTCAAAAATTTTGTATTAGAGGCTCATATTCCTGACACCGGATCCTGTTTGGGGCTGTGTTCAGTATTGTGTTAAATTTCCGAACTATTTATCAGTGTTCCTAGACTTTCAATATTATGGTTTAATATTTTTCTCTGTGTTGTATATATGTAATCTGTTGAAGTTTGGGAATTGTTTTTGGAAAGGTCGGGCTTGCCTAGCAGTGTTTTGGGCGCCATCATGATAGGGGTTGGGGTCGTGACATTCTCGTTGCCCTTCGTGTTTACTTTTCCTCTTATCATTACTACTGTTTGCAACTTGATATCCTTCAGTTATCGGCATTATTTTGATAGTCTTTTCTTGTTAGATTTATATATATATATATATATATATATATATATATATATATATATATATATATATATATATATATATATATATATATATATATAGGCTTCTTCACTACTCTGCCGAGGTTAGGCTTGATACTTACTGAGTACTCATGTGGTGCACTCATAATACACTTCTTCACATATAGTTGGGCAGAACCAGGTACTTCGGACAGGGTTAGGTTTGATATCTATGCTTGGTGTGGCTGGAGATTAAAGGTGTACCTGATGCACGTTCGTAGGCTCTGAACTCACTTTCTGATGTATTTAGTTCCATTATTAAATTTATTTTCAGAACAATGATGTATTTATTATTTATAACTATTCCTAGAAAGTCTTATGACTTGTACTACCAGTTTTGAAAATTGTATGTTTTTTTGAGAATTCAATTTTTAAGTTGTAGACATTATTTATTTATTGTTGTTCAGTATATGTTAGGCTTACCTAGTCCCTAACACTAGGTGCCATCATGCTACCCAATGGAAGAGTGGATCGTGAGTATGTTTATTATAAATTAAAATATAAATATATTGCGATGACCTAAAAGGTTATCTTATGTTTTAGGACTTGATTCGGTGTTCTGATTCCATTAAAATCTTATTATTACCCTCCTCAATTTACGTGTGTAGTTCGGGCGTATTTCAAGAAAGCTTTTATGATAAAAGTTGACAAAAATAATAATTTTTACTAAAAAGTTTATTTTAGTTGACTTTGGTCAATATATTTGGTAAACAGATCCGAATTAAAAATATTGACAATCCCAATAGGTTCGTATCAAAATGTGGGACCTGGGCGTACGCCCGGAATCAAATTTCAAGTTTCCTAGCTCGAGATAAGAATTTTTTATGAAAATTGAAAGTATGAAAACTAAATGGTATTGAGAAATTGGTTAATATTTGATCTTATTGGTATCGGGTCTGTATTTTTATTTCGGAGCCTGGTACATGTTCAATATGATATTTAAAACTTGTCAATTTGGTGAGAAATGAAATTTATTTGACGTGATTCAGACGTCTACTTGTGAAAATAGAAGTTTTAAAGCTATCTTGAAAATTTTATTCCATTTGTTGCTAAATTTGTAGTTCTAGGTGTTATTTTAGCGATTTGATTGCACGAGCAAGTTCGTATGATATTTTTAGACTTGTGTGCATGTCTTATCTGCAGCCTTGAGGACTCAGGTGAGTTTCGGATAGGCTACGGGAGGGTTTGACTTAGGAAAATCTAGTGTTTTTGGCTTCAGCTGTCATCTGGTGGCTTCTTCTTCACATTCGCATAGGGACTCTCGTGAACACGAAGAGTAAATTGGCCTATAGGATACTTTCTTCTACGCAAACGAGAAGGACTGGTCATGAACGCGGAACATTGGGGGCATAACCCTTCGCGAACGCGTCCGGGTTGTCGCGAACGAGAATCATTGGGACCTGGGGGAGGGGAAGTATATACTCTTCACGAACACGCCACGTGGGTCAACGAACGCTAAGTATGGTGGGAATAAGCCTTCGCGACCATGAAGAGTATCTGGCGAATGCGAAGGCTATTAGAGCTGCTACTCCGCGATCGCGCCAGACCCTTCGCGAACGGGAAAAAAGATCTGACGCCTGTGTATTAAAACATACCAAAAACGGGAATTTCTTCAAATTTCATATCTCTTTCATTAGAACTCGACCTTGGGCGATTTTTGAGGGGGGAATTCAACTCCAAATCATAGGTTTGTACTCTTTAACTCATTCCTATCATCACCCATTAGATTCTTACTCCTAAACCTTGTTCTTTCATAGTAGAATTAGGGATTTTCGGAAGAATTGCGGGTTTTTGCAAATTGGAATTTAGATCTTGATTTGGGACCGGATTTCAGAACATATAATTATATATTCGGGTTCGGGGGTGAATGGGTAAATGGATTTGGGTTCGAACCTCGAGTTTTGACTAAGCGGCTCGGGGATCAATTTTTGACTTTTGGGGGAAATACTAGAAACCTAAATTTATGTATTGACATTGATTTCTTTAACAATATTTGATGATACTAAGTTAAATATGGCTAGATATAAGTGCGTTGGAGGTGAAATCTAGAGGAGTGGTAGTTGAGCAGTGAGTGGCTTGTGGACCAAGGTAAGAGCATGTCTAACTTTGAATCGAGGGATTAAGAACTCTTGACTTATTTGCTATGTGAAAATCCATGCGAGTGGCGTATAGGTGATGTGACGAGTACCTATGCACCGCCAATTTATTTGTTTCGAATGTTTCCTTCCCGTTCTTTTATATTGCCCTTTTCATGCCTTAACTGCTACATGGTTTACTTGTATTTTCATGCTTAATTGCTACTTGTTAGACATTATTTATCATTTTTAATGGTATTAGCTAGTCCGTAGTCTCATTGTCTTATATTAATTGCTTACGTTGGTTTGTCGGTGTTTGATAGTATATTTTGAATTGGTTTCGCTGAGTAGTATTGTTTGCGTGAAGTTTCAAAATGTAAAAGCTTTCCGTTTGTTTTTGTTTGAGGTTTAAATATTGTGAAGAGTTTTGAGTTAAATAATGAAATTGAGTAATTGATGCTGATATGGTGGGATTGGTTGCGCGTCACAACTGGAGAAATAAGGGTAGTATATTGAGGAGGAATTGGTGTGATATGCTATGATACGGTGGGATTGGGTTGCACGCCGCAATAGGAGGAATAAGGGTGGATTGATATGGAGTAATAAGGGTGGATATTCATATTGATATTGATATATGGTTGGATCGAGAAGCATGTCGCAGCAGTTTATGTGTTTATGTATCTTTCTTCTAATTGTGTAAGTTATTCGTAGCTTTGAATTTCACTTAAGGATTGGTTATAGTTGGATACCGATAAGACACTTGAGTTTTGTATTCATTCCTTGCAAGTTACTAATTTATTTTATCATGTCCTTTTTGCTTTTATTATACATTGTATGCAGCTATTGTAATTGTCCCACCGTAGCCGTGTCATTACCTCGTCGAGGTTAGGCTCGTCACTTACCAGTACATGGGGTCGGTTTTACTAATATTGCACTCTGCACTTTCTGTACAGATTTTGGAGCAGGTAGCGGCTGATCAAGAGGTCGGTTGTAGATATTTTTAACTAGGAGACCTAAGGTAATCCTGCTGGCAGGCCTTGTTGTCCCCTTCTACATCTCTATACTAATCCTTTTTCATTTTCAAAACAGTTGTAATTTCTTTCAGATTAATCTTTGTAGAAAATCATAGTGTTTTCGGGAATTGTGACACCGGGTTCTTGGTAGTAATAGCAATAGTATTGCTAACACTATATAAACAAAAAGGCTATTTACTTACTTCCGCATTTATTTGTATTTGTTTTAGATTGTTTATTTATAATCATTAAAACGTAAAGGAAATTGGTTAATAAAATTTTAACGTTGACTTGCCTAGAAAATGTGATGTTAGGCGCCATCACGGTCCCGATGGTAGAAATTTCGGATCGAGACACAAACACACACACACACATATACACAAGAGTGTCAAAGTTAGAAATTTTTTCAAGGGTATTAAAATTTAAAAGAAGTAAAAAATAATTCCCAACAAAGTGTGTTCAATATATTTTATACATCTAAAATTAATATTTTACTTATATTACACAGTGTAATTTTTCGTAATATTTCAACAAATGGTGGTCAACTAACCTCTCTTAGCAAAGGGTGGATGAGGAGAAAGAAAGAGCGAGTGTGTGTGCATTTTCAGCTATTATTTTGAGAACGACTATACAATGTCATTTTCCCAATAAGAAACTTGGTAACCATTGACAGTTCATGGTTCAGTATGATGTTGCTATTATGTGGGTTTGGAGCTAATGGGCCCATCGTCGCAGCCCACTAATCTCTCCCTTCAATATAGGGGTATTTGCATCTATACCTGCTTTCTGGGTCATGATTTACTGTATACCCGCTTTGCACAAAAATTACAAGTTTACCCACTGTTTCGCATAACTTCAGCATACGTGGCTGAAGTAGCAAAGACAATCACGCAAAACTTCAGCATTCTAGTAGACGAGCTTGAAGTAGCAAAGGCAGTGCTGAAGTTTTTTTTTTAGATAAGATGCTGAAGTTATTTAGTTTATTTGTAAAAACTTTGCACTAAAGAAGCTGAAGTTTTTTTTGTCCTGGATAAGCTTTTTCAAAAATATCAGCAGAAGATGCTGAAGTTATTTACTTCATTTGTGAAAACTTCAGCAATATATAAGCTGAAGTAACATTTTGCAGGAAGAGTGAAATATAAACTTTATTTCTTTCGTTATTAGTAGTCGTACTGCTATTTTCCACAAATGTTCTTTCAGATACAACATACGAAAAGTTCTACCAATGTGTTTGCCAGAATTCCGATTACTATGTCCCTTTTTTCACAGCTTTCGTCACCCCAACCAATGCTTCGTTCACCACAATCTTACAATTCATAGCACAAAATCTCATATTGTTAGTGTCTTTCAGTTGTTAATAGAAGAAGAAAATGAAGGAGGAGAGATAAGCTGAAGTTGTTTAAAAAATGGGTACAAATTAAATCTTTTTAAGAAAATGAGTATAGATTAAATGGAGGCGACCAAATAAGACGTCTCGTGTAATGTTTACTTCTATAGAAATTCATCTGTCTGGGTTTAGAACTGATAAAGATGGCCATAAGAGGAGAGAAAAGACCACACAAGAAATAGACCCACTTCATTTGACTTCTAGAGTGGGAGAGATAAGACCAGTACCTAAACAAAATTGCGTTTTGGTAAAAGATAAATTTCCAATCTAAAATCAATCCTAATACTAATATTGAGAGAGCTTTGTTACCTTTAATTAAAAAAGATGTGTCGGAGGACCAAACATATTCCCCTGAAATTTTAGCAAAATTTTGAAAGTATTACTGGCTTTACATATTTTGCTGAGTACGTGTAGATCGATAAGTGTCACGATCCAAACCCCGGTCGTGATGGCGTCAAACACCTTGTTAGGCAAGCCCGACCATTTAAATCCTTTCCAGCCAAATCATTAACTCAAATACTAAATTTAGCATAAATTCTCAGTTAAATATTGATAAAACACTGTGGAATCCGTAATGTGAAAACAACAACACCCCAAAGGAACGGAATCACAAGTATGAGCCTTTAAATACAACTTAACAGAACCCTAAACAAAGAAAAGTCTAGATACGGAAACAAAGATAGATAAGACGAGAGATCATGTCCTGCGAACGCCAGCAGCTACCTTGATAACTCTGATACTGAGCTGAGGAACAACAGATGATTCTAAGCCTCCGGCATCCCTGTATCAGCACACAAGGTGCAGGGAGTAGAGTGAGAACTTCCAACTCAATGAGTAATAGCAATAAATAACAACTGAATGGAAGAAATCCGGTAAGAACACTCTACAATTAATATCAGCAGAAAAGGCAGTAAATAAGTGCTAAACAGGGATTGACCTGAAAATTTGCAGACATATCTAAAATTACCTAACGAAGCTACCACAACTCTCGGAATTCCATGCCGACCCCCAGATCAAAATCTCACCTATCAACCGAAATTCGCTGAATATCAAACTTAGCCAATTCAAGCATAATACTACACCAGAACTCCAAATTAAATTTCGATTTTACTCCTAAGTCAAAAATCACCACCCAAAACTAGCCAAATCGTCGGAAATTCATTCCGAGCTCTAGAACTCATAAGTCAACATCTGGTTGACTTTTCCAGACTAGCCTTCTCTTAAATAGACTAATTTTCTAAATTCCATCAAAACTCTATCCGAATTACTTCAAACTCTACAAACACGCATAATCAAACATATAGAAGCATAAAACAAGGGAAACGGGGCGGCAACTCACGTGACGACGGGCCGGGTCGTCACATCCTCCCTAACTAAAACAAACGCTCGTCCTCGAGCGGGTCAAGAAACATGCCTGGAGCCTCAAACAAACAAGGATATCTGCTCTGCATCTCCTGCTCGGTCTCCCAAGTAGCCTCCTACACGGGCCGACCTCTCCACTGCACCTTCACCGAAGCTATGTCCTTTGATCTCAAATTTCTAACCTGACGACCCAAAATAGCCACTAACTCCACATCAGAGGTCAAATCCTCATCCAACTAGATCGTGCTGAAGTCTAATACATGAGACGGGTCCCCTACATACTTCCTGAGCATAGAAACATAGAACACCGGTAAACTCCCGACAAGCTGGGTGGCAAAGCAAGCATGTAGGTAACCTCCCCAATACTCCTAAGTATCTAAAAAGGCCCAATGAACCGCGGACTCAGCTTCCCTTTTTTTCCAAACCTCATAATGCCTTTATAGGCGAAACCTTCAACAAAACTTTCTCGTCCACCATATACGATACATCTCAAACCTATCGGTTTGCATAATGCTTCTGACGCGACTGAGCTGTTCGAAGTCTCTCCTGGATAACTTTCACCTTTTCTAAGGCATCCTGAACTAAATCTGTCCCCAATAGTCTAGCCTCGCCGGGCTCAAACCTGCCAACTGGAGATCTACACTGTCTCACATATAAAGCCTCATACGGCGCCATCTGAATTATGGACTGATAGCTTTTGTTATAGGAAAACTCTGCAACTGGCAAGAAATCAGCCCAAGAACCTCCAAAATCAATAACATAAGCACACAACATGTCCTCCAATATCTGAATAGTGCGCTCGGACTGCCCGTCCTTCTGGGGATGAAAAGACGTGATCATCTCTATTTGAGTGCATGACTCCTAAGGAAAAGTCCTCCAGAACTGGGAAGAAAACTGAGTACCCCTGTCCGAGACAATAGAAACTGGAACCCATGCAACTGCACAATCTCACGGAAAATAATCTTTGCTAACCGCTCCGAAGAATAGGTGGTACACACCCGAATGAAGTGTGCAGACTTGGTCAGCCTATCCACAATCACCTTAATAGAATCAAAGTTCCTCGAGGTACGAGGGAGACCACTCAAAAGGTTCATAGTAATCCTTTCCCACCTCCACTCCGAATATCCATCTGCTGAAGCACACCACCGGGTCTCTAATGTTCACATTTGACCTGCTGACAATTGAGCACCTAGTCACTTAACTCACAATGTCCTTTTTCATTATCCTCCACCAATCATGCTGCCTCAAGTCCTGGTACATCTTCGCGGAACCCGGATGAATAGAATACCGCGAGTTGTGGGCCTCCTCTAATATCAACTCTCGGAGCCCATCCATATTGGGCAAACAAATCTGGCCTTGCATCCGCAATACACCATCACTATCAATAGTCACATCTCTGGCATCATCGTGCTGGACCCTATCCTTCAGAACAAGCAAATGTGGTTCATCATACTGGCGCTCCCTGATGCGATCATACAAAAAAGACCGGGAAACAACACAAGCCAACACCTTACTAGGCTCTGATATATCCAACCTCAACATCCGATTAGCCAAGGCCTGAACATCAACTGCAAGGGACCTCTCCCCAAGTGGAATGTACGAAAAGCTACCCATGCTCACCGCCTTCCAACTCAAAGCATCGGCCAGTACATTGGCCTTCCCCGGATGATACAAAATGGTGATGCCATAATCCTTGAGTAACTCAAGCCATCTCCGCTGTCTCAAATTGAGGTCCTTCTACATAAACTAGTGCAGAAGACTGCGATGGTCCGTGAACACCTCACAAGATACGCCATATAGATAGTGCCGCCAAATCTTCAAAGCATGAACAATAGCAGCCAACTCTAAGTCGTGAGTAGGATATTTCTTCTCATGGGGCTTTAGCTGATGCGAAGCATACTCAATAACTCTACCCTCCTGCATCAATACACATCTGATCCCAACTCTCGAAGCATCACAATATACCGTAAGAGCCTGAAGCTGATTGCAATACTAGTACCTGAGTTGTAGTCAAAACTGACTTGAGCTTTTGGAAGCTATCCTCGCACTCATCTGACCACACAAATGGTGCATTCTTCTGCGTCAACTTCGTCAAAGGGGAAGCAATAGATGAAAAATACTGGACGAACTTGCGTTAATAACCCGCCAAACCGAGGAATCTCCGAATCTCAGTAGCTGAGGACTGTCTGGGCCAACTCTGCACTGCCTCGATCTTCTTTGGGTCAACTTGTATACCATCACTGGACACCACATGTCCCAGAAAAGCCACAAAACTGGCCTGAACTCATACTTGAAGAACTTTGCAAAAAGCTTCTCCTCTCTCAACCTCTCCAATACCACCCTCAAGTGATGCGCGTGCTCCTCCTGGCTACGCTAGTATACAAGAATATCATCAATAAACACGATCATAAAAGAATCCAGATACGGCCGAACTACACTGTTCATCAAGTGCATGAATGCGGTTGGGGCGTTAGTCAGCCCAAATGACATAACCAGAAACTCATAATGCCCATATCTCGTCCGGAAAGTTGTCTTCATGATATCAAAATCCCTAATCTTCAGCTGGTGATAGCTTGAACGGAGATCAATCTTAGAGAATACCTTTGGCCCCTGAAGCTGGTCAAACAAATCCTCAATGTGGGGTAGTGGATACTTGTTCTTCACTGTTACTTTGTTCAACTGTCTGTAATCAATTCACATTCTCATTATACCATCTTTCTTCTTCACAAATAACATCAGTGCGCCCCACGGCGACACATTCGGACGGATGAACCCCTTATCTAAGAGTTATTACAGCTGCTCATTCAACTCATTCAGCTCTGCTGGTGCCATACGATAGGGAGGAATAGAGATGGGCTGAGTGTCCGGCACCAAATCAATACCGAAGTCAATATCCCTGTGTGGCGGCATGCCCGGTAGGACTGCTGGAAATACATCATGAAATTCCCTCACCACAAGGACCGAATCAAGACTAGCAACCTCAGCTCCAACATCCCTCACAAATGCTAGAAAGGATAAACATCCCTTTCCCAACCATCCGCCGGGCCTTTAAGAAAGAGATTACCCTGTTGGGTACATAATCAGTCATACCACGCCACACGATCCTCGGAATACCTGGCATATCCAATGTGACTGTCTTGGCATGACAGTTCGAAATAGCGTGGCACGGTGATAGTGAATCCATGCCCAGAATAACAACAAAATCAACCATGATCAATAGCACCAAGTCAACTCGGGTCTCCAGACACCCAATAGTACCAAGACAAGACCGATACACGTGGTCCACAATAACAGTATCATCCATCGGGGTAGATACGTGCACATGTAACGCAATAGACCCTCGGGTAGTCACCAAATGATGAGAAAAGTAAGAAGATACATAAGAATAAGTGGATCTGGGATCAAATAAAATTGAGGCATCCCTGTGGCAGACTGAAATAATACATGTAATAGCAGCATCCGAAGAAACAATATCTGACCTGCCGTGAAGAGCGTAGCAACGGGCCCGACCACTACCGGATCATCCTCCACTCTGGGGCGACCCCTAACTGCCTGACCGTCACCCTTAGCAGACCGGCGGGTGCTGAAGACACTGGACCAGAAGATGAGGGCTGGCCCCTCTGGTGAGATGAACTTGATGAATGCCAGGGACACTCCCTTTGCATATGTCCAAACTTGCCACATTCACAACAACTCCCTGGTGCCGGGGGCTGGTACTGAAGCGAACCCCTCACACTAGTGTGGGTGGCTGAAGAACTTGGTCGAGATGAACCCTGAACAGATGGGGCACCCAGAGATGGTTGACCATGCTGAGAGCCCTAATAACCCCGACCAGAAGATGAACCACGATAGTCTGACCGAGCTGGCTGTGGAGCCCTGAAAGAATGACCCCCTCTGCTAAAACTAGCCCCTAGATGGAGCACCAATAGAGCCACCTGATCCTCGAGGTCTCTTGGCCTCCCTCTTCTCTCTCTCCTGACGGCGAGCTGTCTCAATATCGCGGGCTATATCCACCGCCTCCTCAAAAGGTATAACTCAGGACCCTCTTTCGAGTCATCAAAATATGGATGGGGTAAATGAGTCCGTGCACAAATCGTTTGATCCTATCCTAATCCATTGGAACCATCCACGAGGCATAACGAACTAACTCTGCAAATCTCACCTCATACTGCGACACAGACATCTCCCCCTGACGAAGCCACTCAAACTGCCTGCGCAGCTCCTCCCTCTGTGGCCGAGGCACCCACTTCTATTGAAAGATAGTGGAGAACTTCTGCCAAGATAACGACACCGCACCTGCCGGCCTACGCCACTCATATGCCTCCCACCATGTAAAGGCAGCTCCTGAGAACTAAAAAGTGGTAAAAGATACTAGTCTCTAAGATCCTTGCTGTCCGAAGCATGCGTCAACACTTGTCGAGAAACCCCTAGGCATCCTCGCTCGGAACACCGCTAAGAGTAAAAGGTGAAAGCCTGCTGAACCTCTCAAGATGACACTGCTCGTCATCTGGCATCACTGGTACCCCATCAACCTGAACCGGAACAACTGGCTAAACAGGGGCAACTGGCTGAACTGGTGGTGCTTCTAGGGTGTCAAAACCCTGAAAACCCTGCTCCGGGTGCGAGCTGTGGGGGTCTGACGAACACCCCCGGTCTGAGATGTAGCTGCGGCAGTAGTAGCCGAGACTACTTGATCGAGGCCAGTGCAAACCGATAAGATCTGATCCAGGGCCTCCTAATGACCCGGAATCACAGTGGGCACTGTTGGTGCCTGAGCAGGTGCTGGTGGAACCTCTACAGCTTTAGGTTATTCCTGAATGTGGGCAACTGGTGGGCCAATTGGTGCTGCCCATGCTTGTCTGCCTCAACCACGACCACGGCCGCATCCTCGACCTCTAGTGGGTGTCAATGGTGGTCTTCTGCCATGCCCAGTAGCACGTGTTCTCACCATCTGTTAGAGAATAGAATACAGAAGTTTAGTTCTCGGATCAACAAGTCGCACGGCAAGAATTTCAGGAATATGTTGTTTTTCCTAAAGGATATGCAGCCTCTCGAGGATATTTACAGACGTCTCCCTACCGATCCGTGAGACTCTACTGAAACGGCGCATGACTCGCGAAGCTTGGTAACCTAGGCTCTGATACTAACTTGTCACGACCCAAACCCCGGTCGTGATAGCGCCCAACACCTTGTTAGGAAAGCTCGACCATTAAAAACCTTTCCAGCCAAATCATTAAGTTAAATACAAAATTTAGCATAAATTCTCAGTTAAATATTGATAAAACACTGCAGAATCCGTAATGTGAAAATAACAACACCCAAAAGAACCGGCATCACAAGTCTAAGCCTCTAAATACAACTGAACAGTACAATAAAAAAGAATAGTCTAGATGCGGAAACAATGACAGATAAGAGGAGAGATCAGGTCCTGCGGACCCCAGCAGCTACCTTGATAACTCCGATACTGAGCTGAGGAACAGCAGATAATCACGGCTAAGCCTCCGGTATCCATGTATCTGCACACAAGGTGCAGGGAGCTGAGTGCGTACTTCCAACTCAGTGGGTAATAGCAACAAATAACAACTGAATGTAAGAAATCCGATAAGAACACTATACAGTTCTAATATCAGCAGAGAAGGTAGTAAATAAGTGCTAAACAGGGAAAAGAAACTGATAACTACTTCTCCGCTCAGTCCGACAAGTTACTAGCATTGTTGCGGTACGTAGCCCGATCCAATATAATATATAGTACTGCGGCGCGTAGCTCGATCCAATAAATAAAGTCAACTGCGCTCACTGGGTGTGTACAGACGCCGGAGGGGCTCCTTCAGCCCAAGCGCTAATATACTACAGTGTGCAGTCCGATCCATATAGTATATCACTGCGACGTGCAGTCCGATCCATATAATATACTACTGCGACGTGTTGCGTGCAGTTGATCCATATAATATACTGTTGCGGCGTGATGTCCGATCCAATACATGTATATGTATATACGGCTGCAGCGTGCAACCCGACCCGATGTATATGTATATATATATATATATATATATATATATATATATATATATATATATATATATATATATATATATATATATATATATATATATATATCAAATAGCCTCACTACGGGATCTTTGACTCCTCTCAGTCAATATAGACTTGGCCTCTCGGGCCCACTCAGCTAATACAGGGTATTCAACTGTATGTATTGCTCATTTAGGGTGCAAGTTACAAAGTCCGGTTTATTTCATAATTTACATTCAAAGTCAGGACAGATGGTGTAAGCATGTGATTTTTGCCCTGCATGAAGATAACTCCTACAAATAGACCAAAATAATTTTTATTGTTTTTTAAAAGATTTTGTTTATTTAGTTGCATTTCATGCATTTTTAATATTTTAAAATCATAGAAAAATCCCAGAAATATGTCATATTTTAATTATTAAAAAAAATGGTAATTTTACATATTTGGATCTTAATCTTTAAAATTAGAATTTTTCTTTAGTTTTAAGTGAATTAGTTGTTTTAATTTCTACAAAAATAATTTAGGATTTTAATTAATTAAAGAAAAGAAAAATAAAAAAGCAAAGAAAGCAATATCTTTTTGGTCTTCTTTCTTTTAATATTGGGTCAATTTCTAAAATAACCCAACTAATTTTTACGACCCAAATCCCCTCAAACCCATTATCCTATCCTAAAACCCTAGACTCAAATCTATTAATAGAACCTAGACCTACACAAAAAAAAGACCTTCACCCGTTAAAAACACATAGAAGCGGCGGATCTAAGGGAACAAAACATTTTCTTTTCAAAAGGAAACTGACACGAACATAGAGAGATTGAACAGACAGATTTAGGAAAATTTCGGTTTTGGCTTTTGAATCTGTCACCTTCTAGCTGTTGGTTTTAGTTCTTTGGTATATACAACAACAACAACAACTACCCAGTATACTCCCACCAGGTGGGGTCTGGGGAGGGTAATATGTAGACAAGCCTTACCCCTACCCGAAAGGGCAGAGAGGTTGTTTCCAATCGACCCCCGGCTCATAGAATAAAAGGAAAAACAGCAGTAAAATAGAAACAAAGACAAACAAAAATAATAAAGCATTAGTGACTCCAGCAGAAATAGCGTAAATAACGTAAATACTTATCTAAACATACGGGACATAAATACAATCACATGCAATAATATCATACAGTAGCTACCATAAATAACATCCATAGGTGGGACATAAGTTAAAACAAAAATCATCTATGGGTAACCGTGCTGACCCACACCCAACCCCGGATGAGGCGTACGAAAAGCTCTAGGAGCCCTTATCCTACAACCCTGATTCTAGCCCTCCATACTTTCCTATCAAGGGTCATGTCCTCGGAAACCTGCATTCTAGTCATGTCCTGCCTAATCACCTCTCCCCAGTACTTCTTAGGCCTCCCTCTGCCTCGCCGCCGGCCAACAATCTCCAGCCGCTCGCAGCTCCTCACCGGGGCATCGGGACTTCTCCTCCGCACATGCCCGAACCACCTTAGCCTCGCTTCTCGCATCTTCTCATCCACCAGAGCCACCCCCACCTTCTCTCGAATAACTTCATTCTTAATCTTATCTAGCCCGGTGTGTCCGGACATCCACCTAAGCATCTTCATCTCCGCAACCTTCATTCTCTGAACATGAGAGTTCTTCATGGGCCAACACTCTGCCCCATACAACATCGCAGGTCTAACCACAGCTCTATAGAATTTCCCCTTGAGTTTGTGTGGAACTTTCTTGTCACACAAGACTCCTGATGCAAGTCTCCATTTTGACCACCGACCCTCGTCTCATCTATCAATACTATGTTATCAGCAAATAGCATACACCAAGGCACATCCCCTTGAATATGTCGGGATAGAGCATATATCACTAAGGGAAACAAGAGGGGGCTCAGCGCCGAACCTTGATGGAGCCCCATAACCACTGGAAAATGGTCTGATTCGCCACCCACCGTCCTAACTCTTGTCTTAGCTCCATTGTACATGTCCTTGATTACTCTGATGTAGGCTTCCGGCACGCTCTTCGCCTCCAAGCACCTCCATAGCACCTCCCTTGGGACCTTGTCATACGCCTTCTCCAAGTCGATAAGCACCATGTGTAGGTCCTTCTTCTTATCCCTGAATTGCTCCACCAGCCGGCTGACAAGGTGGATAGCCTCTGTAGTGGAGCGGCCCGACATGAAACCGAACTGGTTCCCAGATATAGAAGTCACCTCCCTCACCCGCGCCTCAATCACCCTCTCCCAAACCTTCATCGTATGACTTATTAATTTGATACCCCTATAGTTGTTGCATTACTGGATGTCCCCTTTGTTCTTGTACAAGGGCACCACTGTACTCCACCTCCACTCATCCGGCATCCTTTTGGTCCTGAAGATCGCATTGAACAACCTGGAGAGCCACTCCCCTCCTGACTTACCCATGCACTTCCAGAACTCCACCGGGATCTCGTCAGGCCCGGTCGCTCGACCCCTACTCATCCTACGCAAAGCCCCCATGACCTCCTCCACCCTAATGCGCCTGCAGTACCCAAGGTCTCTATGTTGCTCTGAGTGCCCCAGCTCCCCTAGCTCAATATTACGATCCCCCTACTCGTTAAGTAAGTCCCGAAAGTACGCCTGCCACCTCTGTTTGATTTGAGATTCCCCCATCAGAACTCTACCATCCTCGCCCTTGATACACCTAACTTGGTCTAGATCACGTGCCTTCCTTTCCCTTGCTTTAGGTAACCGGAATAACTTTTTATCCCCGCCTCTCACCCCTAGTTCCTCGTACATGCGACCGAACGCCGCGTTTTTAGCTTCCGTGACTGCCATCTTTGCTTCTTTCCTCACCACCTTGTAGATCACCCTGTTCGCTCTCCATTCTTCCTCGCTTGTGCTCCCTGCCAACCTAGCGAACGCCGCCTTCTTCCCCTCCACTTTTCCTTTGACTACATCGTTCCACCACCACTCACCCTGATGTCTGCCTGAATATCCCTTGGCTACCCCAAGCACGTCCCGTGCTACCCCCCTAACCAAGTTTGCCGTCACTGTCCACATAGCGTCCGCTTCCCCAGAACTTCTCCAAGCTCCGCCCTCAACTAACCTCCTTTCCAACTCCTGTGCTTTCTCCTTAGTCAAAGCACCTCATCTAATCCGCGGTTGTCCCCGAGCGCCCCTCCTCTTCCTCTTCACCCAGAGACCGACATCCATCACTAGGAGTCTATGCAGAGTTGAAAGTGACTCTCCCGGAATAACCTTGCAGTCCTTGCACATACCCCTATCGCTCCTTCTGATGAGGATGTAATCAATCTGAGTCCTCGCCGCCGAACTCTTGAAAGTGACCAAATGCTCCTCGCTCTTCTGAAATGTCGAGTTCGCAATCAGATTATTCCTTAGAGGTATATAAAAGGGGCAATTTCTCTTAGATTATTCCTTTAGCTTCAACGAAATTGGCAGTTCTTTTTGTTGGATTTTTGGGTGTTAAAGCTGGAATTTGCTTGGTTTAGTACGAGATTTCCAACGCATTCGTTGTGTGTTGATACCTGTTGCTGAATCGAGTGTTTGGTGGTTGGACTCAGACTATCTTTTTGTTCCCTTTCTTTGCGGTTGTCCTGCTTTTAGCTGTTGAAGTTGTCGAATCTGCTGGGTTATCTGAATCAGAGCTGTGGACTTGTGCTCTAATTGTTATCGCTGGTTTGGGGTTGTTTCTATTGCTGGATTCATCTTCTATTTCTGGCAATTAGCTTTGTTTCCTTTAGATCCAGGTATTAATTTCAGTCTCAGGTTATGTATTGCCATACGGATGTTCTAGCATTATAAAATTCGCAGCAGTTAGTTCATCTATATGTTTGCTGAATCTTCATTCATGGTTTAACCTTAAATTCGAATTGTACTGGATATACTTAGAAAAAAGGACATAGATGAATTCATAAATAACTGTCCGTGCCTTTTGAACATTGTTCGAATTTCCTTGGATGCTGAATTTTGACATGAGACCACAAGGAATGCAATTTATTTTCTATTTTTGAGCGAGATAGATCTTAATGATTGTATTTGGGGTTATGGCGATTAGCCAAAATATTTCGGGGCAGGCGATTATCCAAATATTTCTGGGCATATTTTCGTAGTTTGAATCAAAAGTGATATTTTATATTGCAAATTGTTGATTTACAGCACATAAGGATTCATTGCCGGAATGTACAACTATAGTGAGGCGCCTTGATCTTGAACAGTGTATCATCCCTTTATTCTTTTTTTAAAAGGAAGTAGTTTCATTTTCATGAATAAACTCAGTTGTGAATCATGCATTCTGTTATAATTTGATATGAACGTAGGAAACTTTTTTTTACTTTGTTTATAATAAAGCTAAACCTCATCATCTCTTATGTTTTTGAAGCTATTCAAAGTCTTAGAAATTTAAAATAAACATTAGGGTATATGGTTTATACGAGTGTTAAATAACTTGAGGCATACCAAATAAAATCTCAAAACGCATGGCCCTCATTTAATTGGTTTTATCTTTAGAAATCGAGGTGTGTCATTAGAGAATTTTCCATGGCCCTTGCAAAGTAGAAAATTGTAGTTGCCTTAAGTTGGCCTTCAAAGAATAAATGAGGCGAGCCTCGCCAAATAAAAATATAAAATTGCGGGGCCCTCAATAAATTTTTACTGAAATACTTAGATTTCGGGATGGGTCGTTTAGAAAATTTCACGGTCTTCCCAAAAGTTAACAACGTGTTAGACTTTATTAGGCGCAACTTTAATAAATTACATTCCTTAATACGGGCGGGCATTTTATGCGGCCCAAATCTAAAGCCTAAAACGTTGAATAGAGTGTGCCTACGATTGCTGGTTCATTTGATGCGACGCAATTCCGAAAACGCACTTTAAACGACGTTCCCTTTCTCTTAAATAAATATTATGTTAAATAAAGCGGTTAAGCATAAAATTGGCACGTAGGCATTTCTTGTATCAAAATCAGATTTTAGCCATTCATAACAATTTAAGCGACCGTGTTGGAACCACGGGATCTGAAGGTGCCTAACATCTTCCCTCGGGTCAACAAAATTCCTTATTCAGAATTTCTGGTTCACAGACTCCAATTGGGAAGTCGAAGTTTTCCTCGGTTCGGGATTCAGGATAAACTGGTGACTTGGGACACCAAAAGCCAAACATTTCCCATGTAGCGACTCTGAAAAAATAAATAATCCCGATCCGAATAATGTTACTTTCAATGGAAAAACTCTCTTATACATTATTCTTCGGGGTAGGTGTGTAAAAAGGAGGTGTGATAGCTGTGGCGACTTTGCTAGGGAAAAGAACCCAGAAAGTTTTGTTCAGGATTCAAAATTCGAGCTTAGAATAATTGTTGTGTTTAGCTTTATCTGATCCCGTTACATGATATGTGCTTAATGTGCTAGTTGGCTGCTTTACTGGTTTGGTATTATGTGAACTGTATATAAACTGTGTCGAATCAAATCTCCTCTCTGAGTCTTCTGAATTGTGAAGAAGGGTGTACGGTGTACGACTTCTTTTCTGTCTAGTGTCAAATCCCAATTTAGAACGAGGTTTGGATAAGTCGCAAAGCCCGCGAAGCTTCTGTATTCCCGGATTGCCGCCTCCCCCTTGGCTCGAGTTGTCCGCTCGGGTAAGTCAGGTCTGGAACATACACCCAGGTTTTAAGTGTAGAATAACTCAGCCACATGCCGGATCCCTAGTAGGAACGCTTATTTGCATCATGTGCATTTTGACTTAGGGGACTCAACACAGGGGTTGGGTCCGTCTAAGGCTAGCAACTTGAAATGAAGAAACCATCTTGAATGCATCCTACTTGTTTTCAGTGCATTTATTTGCTCGGGCTTGCATATTGAGCGGCTTTTGAATCTCGGGATGTTACAAAAATGAGAAAAAGAGAAAAATAGCAAGTCGGAGAGTTAACTGAATAGTTTAGAAAACTTAATGCCCAAGTGCAGTTGAAACTCTGCCGAAATTTTGAGAAAATAAAAAAAAAGAAAATATTTTATTTTGTTTTACTAAAAATAAAAAGCAAAGAAAAAATAGGAAAAAGTCTTTATTTTTGGAAAGTTGTTTGTTGAAAAAAAATTAAAAAGAGTCTTTATTTTAGCTTGGAAAAATAGGTTGTGTTGTTGTTTGTTGATAATTAAAAAGAAAGAAAAAAAGAGCCGTATTTTGTCTTGTTTTCAAAATAGAAAAAAAATAGTTTGTCTTGCCATGAAAAACGAAAAATGTCTTATTTTTTACAAATAAGTTTTTTGTTATTTATTTTATTTATTTATGAAATGCCAAAAATGAAAATGTAAAAAGTCTTGTTTTAAAATGGTTCGCATAATCTGCCGAACTACGCTGGTCTGATCCTCACCAGATGTGAGATACGTAGGCAAACCTCATCGGTTCTGACCCCAATTTTCAAAAAATCCAAAAAAAATATTTTCCTTTGTTCCTTATTTAGAAAATTCAAAAAAATAGAAATAAAAAGGAAAAAAAATTCTTGTTTAAAAGTCTTTCTTTCGTAAATGTCAAAAAAGAATTGTTGAAAAGTTGATGTCGAAAAATATTTTTGCATTTCTTTAGAAGTACTTTTGTAAATAAATAAAAACTCAGAAATCCAAAATATTTTCGTAAAAGTCATTTTTTCGAAAATTAAGAGGCAATATCCAAAATCCAAAAATATTTCTTTCTTTCTTACGAAAAGCAAAAAATCAAAATCAAAAATAAAAAAAACATATATATATTTCATTTCCTCTTTTAAAGCATTTCTTTCAAAAGTTCCAACAAAAAAAAGAGTTAGTTTATTTGCTCCATTTCCAATCTTGCCCTGACTAAGCTGGTTTGATTCTCATTGGATTTGGGATACGTAGCATTCCTCATCCGGTCCAACCTCCCTTTTTGCAAAAATAACCCAAAAATGTCAAAGTTTTAATTTTTGTCATGAATAAGTCGGATGACGCCATTCTTGTCAAAAATAAGTTGAATATCCCCAAAAGGGCGTCGGAAGGTTGTTTTTGCAACAACAGGCCCCCTGAATCATTGGTAAATAATTTGCGGGCACAACCTTAAAATCTTCCTCCAGATGTGCTAAAAGGTCGTATCTGCAAGACCAAGTCCTTGTTTTTTTCTAAATAAAAAATTTTTGGAAAAATAGCCACATTTCTTTTTAGGTCAAATAAATCATTAAAATACTCATTAGATGTCTTTTGTAAATAAAAAATAAAAGAAAATACACAAATTTTGAACAGGAAATTTTGAAGTCTTTCTTTCAAAAACAAAAAAAATCAGAAATCAAAATCAAAAATATTTTTCTTAAAGAATTTCTTTCAATATTTTAAAAAAAGAGTTAGCTTATTTACCTTATTTCACGAACTACGCTTAGTCTGATTCGTGCGGGGTCGTGAGACGTAGACAATCCTCATCAGATTCGAGCGTAACCATAAGAGAAAAACAAAAGGAGAGGGAAGAAAATAGAGGAAAAACAAAAGAAACGAAGAGCGGAAGAAAATCAAGAAAAACACATGGCAAAAGAAAAGGAAAAACAGAAAAACAAAAAAAAACAGAGGAAAAAACAAAATGAGAAAACAAAAGGGAAAAACAAGCAGGAAAAATAAAAGAAAAGCCGCGATGACGCATGCAGCCGTTGATGTGTAATTACCTATCTGTGTTTTTCGCAAGGCTAATTGTTTGTTGTTGTCAATCCAGAGTCCGGTTTTATAAGAAACATGTGGTTGGTTTTGTGGTAAATTGTCTTCGCACCATTACTTCACCATATCTAAAGGTAGCACAGAGATGTCATCAGAAATGACCCTGCCAACAATCCCTATCTCGAATGATAGCTCGCCCTCGGGTATCTTGGCTTCCGAGTCCTCTACAGCTGAAGAGAATAGAATCTTGTGTCTAAGGTTGATGGAGATATAGGACGCATGGAGAAATGGAAAAGAACCCCCGAACGCAATCCCTGGATGTCCCGAGTTGCTCCCAAGGACAACAGGTACCACCAATGTTCCAATCTGGCACCCGAACATCACATTGGGACAACCTACTATATCTGTTCACTATATGGGAGGCACTTCTGAGGTTCGCCCCCAAGTATTCATGCCCGGGACGGCTCCCAAAATCTTTACGGCTCCACTATGCTCTGCCATAGTACAACTTTCATTGCCAAAGCCTGCATCTGACCCTTGGGTGTTTACTTTCCAAAATCCTGTCTTTCAGGCAGATCCACCATACCTGCATATGCTTACACTCATCCACCATCATATGAGATTACACCGGGGCAGGATAAAACTGCCAAAGCTCCTGAACAATATGAAATGGCGAGAAGAATGACGAGCCTTGATTAGAGCGATAAAAATATGCAAGACTTATGCAGGCAGAAAAGTGTCTCCTATACTGATCTGTGCATGTTCCCTCACGTGCACTTGCCCATGGGATTCAAAAAACCAAAGTTTGAGAAATATGATGGGCATGTCGATCCTATTGCTCACCATAAGAAGTATTGCAACCAATTGCGTGGAGCTGGCGGAAAAGAAGAGTCGTTAATGGCTTACTTCAGAGAATGCTTGGTGGGCATAGCTTCAGAGTGGTATATGGATCAGGACACATCTCGATGGCACATTTGGGAGGATCTTGCCAGAGATTTTGTTTGACAATTTCAATACAACATTGACATCGCACTAGACCGGAATTCTTTGTCAAACTTGAATAAGAAACCGTCAGAAAGCTTCAGAGAATATGCTATTAAATGGCACGACCAAGCATCAAGGGTGAAGCCTCCCATGGATGAAATAGAAATGGTCACTGTGTTCCTCCAGGCTCAGGAACCAGATTACTTCCAAAACATGATGTCGGCCATGGGCAAGTCTTTTGCAGAGGCCATCAAAATTGGTGACATGGTAGAACATGGTTTTAAAACGGGTAGAAACTAGCCTTATGCTGTCATGAACGCTAAACCTTTCGCCCGACCGCAACCATGGGCTAACAGAAATCAATCTCCACTCCAAAAAAACCAGCCTCCTCACCAGAACCACTATAATCCTTGACTTCCCCATAATAACATCCATCCTGGGAACCACCCAGGATACCCAACTATACACCAATCAGTGAACCCTACTCCACCTTGTTCCCTAAGCTTGTCCAGATGAATTTGCTGCAACCCATACCTCCAAACGGGCAAAACCCGGAATCACCATCATATCAGCGGGGTGTCAGATGTGCCTATAATTCAGGGGTAGAAGGGCACGATACAAATGACTGTTGGACTCTGAAACAAGCGGTGGAGAATTTAATAGAGCAATGGAAAATCGTGTTGAAGGATAAGGATGTCCCAAATATGATAAATAATCCGATGCCTGCTCACAACAACGGGCCGTTAATTGGGATGATTTGTGAGGAAAAAGAATTTTTTCCGGCGCTAAAGGATACAATTGCTATTGACGATTAGGAAAAGAAGTCTGGGGCAGCCCCGAAGCAAGAGAAAGGGAAAAAGAAGAGTAATACCACCGGGGCAAAACCAGAAAAGGAAATTGATGTACCCAAGGAAGCCTATGTGGTATGAGGGACAATCAAACCATCTCGGCTGAATGAGCCAGTGGTTATTGGATGCATACCACATAAGCCAAAGTATAGAAAAGAGGAAGATGATGAGGTTTCTATGGCTAAAGAGAGTGAGGGAATACGTGAGGCAATGACGAAAATGCTTTGCAAAACTCACATGGTCCAGCTAGGAGAAGGTACTAGCATTGCTGAGGTGTTATACATGGGACCAAGCTCCATGCTTCAAAACTTGAAGGCTACGTCATTCCTGGTCAGGCGGGAGTCCTAGTAGACTTGTCCTACCACTTTTTCTGCATTGCGAGTCATTCTACGGTTTGACGCGGATGTTTTCTTTTTTTTCCTGTCTTTAAATTCCTGAAAGTCTAACCCTATTATCTTCCCAAATTTCAAGAAATGAAATCAATATTTCATCGTTCATTTTCTTTATTTTTTTTCCAGAGTTTGCTATGTTTTTTTCTCTTTCTCTAATAATGCAGCTTAAAATAATATGACATGCTTGCGGACTTCATGCCCAGATCCCAAGAACTCTGTCACACTTTGAAATAATAAATCAAAAGTTGAAATACAAAGAAGTTAAATTTGACAAAAATAAAAGAAAAGAATCGGAACAACAGAGGACAATTGGTCGTGGTTTGGGAAAGGCCAGTCACTGAAGCAGAGTTTGAGGACAATAAGTGGGTCTAGACTCATATGGAACGTTGGCCTTAATTAGAACGGATGACTGCAGTGTGTCACGGGCAATTGTATCAACAAAGTATGGCCTGCGCTTAAATAAGAAAGCACGACCCAGAAATTTTGAAGTAGGACAATTGGTGTTAAGGTGAAATCTTCCTCATCACCAGTAAGAAAAAGGAAAGTTTGCTCCTAATCGGAAGGGTCCATACATCATTAGAAATACTGCTAAGAGGAGCATTGTATCTCTGTGACATTTAAAAATGATCCGAAGTAGTTGAGAATGCAGATGCAGTAAAAAGGTACTATGTCTAATCTTGCTCTGGCGATGTCTTTGCACAGTTGATATGACGAAGGCTTTCTTTCCCAATATCCAAACACCATCAATCATTCGTAAACCCTTTGAGCCGGTTACCTTGCTTTGATTACCCTCTTTGGAACCCGGAAGTGCTAATGAAAAAAAAAAGAAACAAAAGAAAAAGGAAAAAAAAAGAGAAAGAAAAGAAATAGAAAAGAAAAAAATAAGTGAAAAAGAAAAGGAAAAGAAGAAAAGAAAAATAAAACAAAAACAAAAACAAAAACAAAATTATTTGCCTGAACGACGTTTGACTTGATTCCGAAAGGATACGTAGGCAGCCTCTACCTGAGGTTCAGTCACACCAAATAAAAATCCGAATTCTCCCAAAAAGTGAAACTGGGGCTGATGATATAATAGTTCGGCCAAGAGACCGCCGAAATGGTTCCAAAGTTGTAGTTCTGTCCGAAATCCTTTTACCCTAAATACCTTGTCCAAGTCCTTCTGACCAATTGGCAAAGACAGGAAAGTAGGAAATGTCGTTGTTGGAATCTGATTCTATTCAAATTGAGAGAAATAAAATGAGAGAGTCTTATCGGTGAAAACCTTTGGGCGCCATAAGGCGACTGTGAGTAGAGAAAACAAAAATGAGAGAGTCTGCTTAGCGAAAACTCACAAATAGCACTATCGGGCGACGATGAGAAGAGAAATGAGAGAGGTCGAATGGGCGAAAACCCGCAAAGGGCGTTATCGGCCGAAAAGAGGATACTTCATTATTAAACGTCCTGGCAACGTTCCCTAGTTTGGAAATATGGGTCAATGGTTTCATAAGAAGTTGGAAGTTGGTGCGGTTCAGGCGTCCAGTCCAAGAAGCATGTCATGTTCATTTGGAGTCAGCATGCACCCCAGATAAGTCCTTCTTTTCCCCCGAAAGGGACGCTTTTCTTTAAACCCATATGCTTTCCTTTTGCATACTTTTCTTTGAATCCCTTTCGGTTTAACTCTGATTTCGTAATAATTACAAAGAAAAGGTGGCAGGACCGGTTTCACAAGGCTCCGTCCGACAAGAGTCAAAGAAAATACCCAGTCTCAGTGGTGCGTCATTCCAATCCCGACTGACCACGGTAGTTGATTGCCTCCAAATTGAAAGACATTAGAAAAGAAAGAAAGCCAAAGGCAAAGGTCTGGAAGCAAAATGAGGTGGAAAACCAGAGCCCACACGGGCGAGTCAACATGAAATCCCAAGGCTGAACCCGGTCAGTGTGAAAGAAAGTCACCCTCAAAGCCAATAAGCAGCAAAGTTCTCAATGAAATGGGGCCGGGATCAAGCGGTGAAGATGATCAAGACCACAAAACCAACCACCGTTTCAACTAACAAATTGTTCTTTGTTGAAAATAGGCCTGACTCAAAACAATCGCGCAAGAAGCAGGTGTAGCCCAAAAAGAAATGAAATGCGCACGTGTTGAAATAGCTCTGCAGCAGGTAAAACGACCAAAAATGAAGTTTTCTCAAACATTCTTTCATGCATTCTGATAAATAAAAAGGAATAACATCTATCTATAAAAAATAAGAGAAAACCCAAAATGAAAGAACGAAAGAAATGGAAACGGAAAATCCCAATAGAGAATCAAATCATGGTAGTTATAGTTTTTTTCTTTTTCAAATCCCGGCCAAAAAATCGAGGATCTCCCAGCCAAAAAACCGTGGATCTTTTACTTTCCAAATCCCAGCCAAAAAACCATAGAGCTTTTTTCTATCCAAATCCCGGCCAATAAACCGAGGATCTCCCGGCCAAAAAATCGTGGATCTCCTGGCCAAAAATCCATGGAGCTTTTCCTGTCTAAATTCTGGTCAAAAAACCCGAGGATCTCTCGGCCAAAACAACGTGGAGCTTTTGCTTTCCAAATTCCTGACCAAAAAATCGGGGATTTCCTGGCCACAAACAGTAGAGCTTTTGCTTTCCAATATCCCGGCATAACCCGTGGATCTCCCTGCCATAACCAAAGCAGAATTTTCGTTTCAAATCCCGGCATAACCCGTGGATCTCCCTGGCATATACCAAGGAACATTTCTTTCCAAATCCCGGCATAACCTTTGGACCTTTTCGGCATAAACTGAGATATCCCAGGCATAACCCAATGAGCTTTTTCTTTTCAAATTCCTGGCATAGTCCAATGAGCTTCCTATTTTCAAATCCCGGCATAACCCGTGAATCTCCCTGGCATAACCCAAGGAGCTTTTTCTTTTCAAATCCCGGCATAACCCGTGGATCTCCTTAGCATAACCCAAGGAGCTTTTTCTTTCCGTCCCGGCATAATCCGGTGACCATATTTATTTTCCGGCATAACACGATCATTTCTTAAGCATAACCTAGATTCATTCACAAGGATACACAATCCTAATTTGATCGCTTGGATATGTGTCATAACTAACTCACGAAAATTTCCTAGCAAAAACTGGGACAGAAAATTTCGTTTGTTTGTTTGTTTTGGTATCTTAAGAAGGTTGACCTCAAAACACAGGATTCGAGATGGCCAAAAGAATGAGTCTTAGTCCAGAATAAAGAAAAGAACAAAAAGAACAAAAAGAAATGAATTCGAAAGTTGAAGCGGATAAAGATGCGGATTGCTCAAGATATGATTGAAGTCACAAGCTTCGCATGTCCCGCCTTGATCCAAAACTGAAGAATGCACCAGCGGTAACTGCTGACGAGCATCAAGATTCAGATTAGAGTCCTCCTCAAGAACCAGCCAAGACTCAAGGTCAAGCTTCAAGAGATTTGTATATAGGAATCTTGTAACTCGTAGTCGATATGCTAGCTAGTTTAGTTTTTTATTTTTCCTTTTGGTGTAATAAGGAGCTCAGCAAGCAGAAACAACAGCAATTGCAGCAGAAACACAGCTTTTCGGTAGTCCCAGCTACCAAAACTTCTGAACTATACCTGACCTGATTCCTTTATAGCCAAGAATATGTAGGCAACCTTTGAAGCAAGGTTCGGTTAGACGGTTTTTCAAAAAATGCTTCTCAAGGAGTTTCAAATGGACAAAAATCCCTCGCAGTGCTTACTATATCTTTGCCCGAAAACTCTTCGTGTTTTCGAGCAAAGAGGGGGCAGCTGTAAGCATGTGATTTTTGCCCCTGCATGAATATAACTCCTAAGAATAGACCAAAATAATTTTTATTTATTTTTAAGAGATTTTTTTATGTATTTGCATTTTATGCATTTTTAATATTTTAAAATCATAGAAAATCCCCAAATAATGTCATGTTTTAATTATTTAAAAAATGGTCATTTTACATATTTGGATCTTAATCTTTAAAATTAGCATTTTCTTTAGTTGTAAGTTAATTAGTTGTTTTAATTTCTACAAAAATAATTTAGGATTTTAATTAATTAAAGAAAAAAATGAAAAAGCAAAGAAAGTAATATATTTTTGGTCTTGTTTCTTTTAAAATTGGGCAAATTTTTAGAATGGCCCAACTAATTTTTCAGACCCAAATTGCCTCAATCCCATTACCTATCCTAAAACCATAGACTCAAATCTATATAATAGAACCTACACCTACACATCGAGTATTTGGTGGTTGGACTCAGACTATCTTTTTGTTCCCTTTCTTTGCGGTTGTCCTGCTTTTAGCTGTTGAAGCTGTCGAATCTGCTGGGTTATCTGAATCAGAGCTGTGGACTTGTGCTCTAATTGTTATCGCTGGTTTGGGGTTGTTTCTATTGCTGGATTCATCTTCTACTTCTGGCAATTAGCTTTGTTCCCTTTCGATCCAGGTATTAATTGTACTGGATATACTCAGAAATAAGGACATAGGTGAATTCATAAATAACTGTCCGTGCCTTTTGAACATTGTTCGAATATCCGTGGATGCTGAATTTTGACATGAGAGCACAAGGAATGCAGTTTATTTTTTATTTTTGGGCGAAATAGATCTTAAAGATTGTATTTGGGGTTATGGCGATTAGCCAAATTATTGGCAGGCGATTATCCGAATATTTCTGGGCATATTTTCGTAGTTTGAATCAAAAGTGATATTTTATATTGCAAATTGTTGATTTACAGCACTTAAGGATTCATTGCCTGAATGTACAACTATAGTGAGGCGCCTTGATCTTGAACAGTGTATCATCCCTTTATTCTTTTTTTAAAAGGAAGTAGTTTCATTTTCATGAATAAACCCAGTTGTGAATCATGCATTCTGTTATAATTTGATATGAACGTAGGAAACGTTTTTTTTACTTAGTTTATAATAAAGCTAAACCTCATCATCTCTTATGTTTCTGAAGCTATTCAAAGTCTTAGAAATTTAAAATGAACATTAGGGTATATGGTTTATGCGAGTGTTAAATAACTTGAGGCATGCCAAATGAAATGTCAAAACGCATGGCCCTGATTTAATTGATTTTAATCTTTAGAAATCGAGGTGTGCCATTAGAGAATTTTCCATGGCCCTCGCAAAGTAGAAAATCATAGTTGCCTTAAGTTGGCCTTCAAAGAATAAATGAGACGAGTCTCGCCAATTAAAAATATAAAATTGCGGGGCCCTCAATAAATTTCTACTGAAATACTTAGATTTCAGGATGGACCGTTTAGCAAATTTCACGGTCTTCCCAAAAGATAACAACGCGTTAGACTTTATTAGGCGCGACTTTA